>CM040122.1:208501421-209842070 GCA_022559845.1 Amorphophallus konjac
CCTGTTATATCTTCTAAACATCATTTGGATCATGGGATCCAGGGTTGATGGGATCTGTAGATCTTCTGAAGCCCCTTCAGCATCATCGACGAAGGGATTATCTTCATCTTCTGCTGTCACCACATTAACTGTCATAGTGGTGATCTTGCAGGCTTCATCATTAGTCTTCATCTTATCTTTTGCCGCCTGGCCTCTCCTTGTGGCGGGGCCTGGTCTGGTTGCTAGTCTGAGAAGTTCATCTGGCTGTGTCGGTAACATATCTTGCCCTTTGACAAGCCCGGCCATATTGCAGGCAAAGATCTGCATCTTTTCCCTCTGACTGTAGACTTTCCTTCTCATCTGATCGGGGTATTTGAGCCGGTCAAAGACTGATATTATTTCTCTAGCTTCTTCCCTATGCAGGTCTTCTTTCCCATACCAGGCCTTGTGGCCTTCTTCATAATCATTGGAATCGGAGGAGGAGACTCCGAGCATCACTTCTTGAAGGGTTTCTTCTTCTTCTTCATCCATGGTGCCCAAGGCACGGGATAATCTTTGCTGCCCGAGGGCGGAGTTCCCCAGGTAGTGAAAGTAGTCTTGAGCCACTTGTTTCATCTCCTCTTGATTGTGCCTTCGTGGCTTTGGTTGGAGCATCAATCTTTCCTGGCTCTTCTGCTGATAAGCTAGTCTCCCCACCTGAGCAGTTAGGTGCTCGGCTTTGCTGTATTTGAGTATATCGGCCTGTCTGGCGTAGGCTCTTGGTCTTCTTAGAGTGACAGCAGCGACTGGTTCGCTTATTCTCATTTCCTCTTCCTCCCTGAACCTTCTACTCCCATCCTGGCAGCAGTCGGCAGCAGCAGCATAATTCTTTCTTTCCCATCTTTTGCCCCCAGCCATGGGGTGGGTGACCGTTAGGTCTTCCTTCTGCTCATATCTTCTGCTTCTCATCCTGGGGCGAATAGTAGTCAGATTTCTTCCTTCATTATCTTCCTCATCTCTCCTACCCCGAGCCCCGGGGTGAACAGCAGCAGCATTTCTTATGTCTCTTCCTTTTCTTCTTCTGCTTCCTGCCCTGAAGCGGGCAACAGTGGTGTCAGCAATGTTTTCTTCATCTTGAGCTGGGGCCCAGCTCTGGGTCTTCTTCTGCCGCCAGATCTGCCTGAACTTGGGCAGCTTTGGTGCCAACGGCCTTCGGTGCTCTTTCTCGACGTCGGCCCTCCTAGTAGCCAGAGTTTGGAATCTGTTGGTGGTGGGTACTCTCGGGACGACCACATCTGGGTTGACCTCCCTCCGGCGGCCGCTGAGGTTCGTCCGGATTCCTCCGATCAGCATTGTCTTTCCTGAGTTGGATATCCGGCGTCCCGCAACAGTGGATCGGGCTCTCCTGTCGGATCTCCTTCTTCTTCCAGCAGCAGAGGGTGCGCCCCTTTTCACCTCGTGATGGACGAAGCAGGCCACGACCTCAAGAGTATCCTGCATCCCCCGGCTCACTTTGGGGATGGTAGCTTGTGACAATGTCTCGACAACAGTCTTTTGTTCCTGGTTGTCGATCTCGAGCAAGTCAGTGAAGATGAGGCCCAAGCAGTTGGGCATCCCGACAGCATGCGGCATTGATCCGAACGCAAGAGGTACCGCCAGGTAGCCCTCTCGAACATGTACATCGACCACTTGTTGATCAAAGTGTACAGAGATGATTCCAGCCGTCATTGTAGTTTCCTGAAAATAGAGAAAGCACGGAATCAAAAATTTGAGGGGGGGCCCACTGGGCCTCCTATTTCGGCATAGAGATGAAGGGAGACTAAGTCCCACCGGGCGTGCCAGACTTGTGGACGCGGGGATTTATTTATGTTAAATATTTATTGATTTATATTTATGGGGGAATTCCCTTATATGTATTTATTGATTTATTGGCGTGCCAGTCACCATGGTGACAATTTTTATTATGCGCTCGATCTGACTTGGTCAGTCGATTGTGAAGTCTGAGTCGGGACCAAAAGTCCGTCATACCATAAAGGCTATGACGTTAATTACGCCCTTCCTAAGAAGGACAACCCTTGATTAAACGCCAAAATAGGAGGCCGCTCGGGGCGGTAATAAAAGAAAAATAACAGTGCGTGATATTGAAGATATTGCTATTCTAAGAATGTAATTAAGTAGGTAACAGGCTTATTAAATCGACATAACCCCCTCTTATAGGGGGGGCATGCCAGATAAGAAATAGGACACCATCCACGCAATGGCGGGGCGGAGCCTGAACAATCATCGGGGACAGGTCCCCTATCAGATTTCTCATCCGGCCAAGGGCCTCGCGGAACTAGTATTCCCCAAAAGATTGTGCCGAATGGGAGGTGTATGACGTGCACTTCCCGGGACTCATCGGGGTTAGAACGTCGGATCGACATTTCGGCAGCATCTCCCCATAATCTGGATTATGCCCAGGGGAGAATAGACTATCACCCACGGAGTGCCAGGATGAAAGCCGAAAGAAAGAGAGGTCGAGCCTCCCGGATCACGTAGCTGCCGTGGGACAACATTTTACTCTTCCCTACGGAAGCCAGCGAGACTCACGCAGTGGTGGAGCCCTCCGAGCTAAAGGGATTACTCATAACCCGACACGGGACGGTGAAACATAAGGGAGTTTGACTCCCTTTAATTTTATCCTCGGGACATATCTGGTGATACACGGATATCCCTGTGTGGGTTTGCTCTGGGTGTTGGGGTTCATTGGGTGGCAGATTAGGCTCTCGACGCACTCTGAATGGGCACGGGCTCTCGGCGCAGGCAAGAAGAAACGGTGAAGGGCCTTTTCATCCAGGGCAGTGGGGGTTCTCGGCGCCGGGGTTCCCGGGGCAATGAAGAGGAGGACAGGGGGCTCCCGGCGCCAACGGCAAGAAGGCTGGGGTTTCCCGGCGCCAAGGTGAGAAGGCTGGGGGTTCCCGGCGCCAAGGTGAGAGGGCCTGGGTTCCCGGCGCGATGAAGAGAAGCCAAAGGGGACCCCCCGGCGCAAGCTTCTCGGCGCGAAGACAAAAGGGCCGGGGAGCTTATCGGCGCAGCTCAATGTGAGGGGTTCCCGGCGCGACGGAGAAGAGGCTTTTGGCGCGGGCAAAAAGAAATGGTGAAGAGCCTTTTCGGCCTAGGCAGTGGGGGTTCTCGGCGCGAGAAGGCTCACGCCGAGGGCTGTTCACCTATTCTACTATTCTTGGAGCCGAGAGCCGAGATAGATGAGGGCGCCGAGATGTGTTTCAGGGTTCTATGGCACTCTGTTTTTGAGATTTCTTTCTGGGATTCAGGTAATGGCTGGGAATTTAGGAGGCAAATGAGGGGGGAAGCAAGGGCTTTTGCTGGGCAGTGCCAGGGGATCACTGGAAGGTGAGGTTTATGGAGGGCTCGAGATCATCACCCATTTAAAACCCATGGGGATATGTTTTTCTGTCGCCGGCCGTCCAGGGAAACCAAGGGATAACTGTCCCTGATTCCTGGGGCGACCTTAATGGCTTAAGAAAAGGAAACAAACGGAATGAAAGATGGGGAGACTACCCAGTGTAGGCATCACTGAAGGGGTGAGAGGATAGAGTCCAATAATCCATGGGTGTGAAGATTGGGACTCTTCCTTCGACGCTCCTCCAGGAAGAACAATCGGAGCAGAGAAACCTGAAGCATCAGAACGATCACTCAAGATACTGATCAGCACTCATTCGAGAGAAACCAGAGATGGGAAGGCTTCATCATTTCACGGTTAGTTGAACCAGAAACATAGATACATGTAAGGAAGAAGAAAGAAAACGGGGAAACGCCTCAAACGGCCATCAAAGCATTTCATTCCATTGCATAATCCCAAACTCACACCAATCAAAAAGGGGGAATGAGGGAAAGGGAAATAGAACGAAGGTAAGGATATCCCGGTTACATTTGATAAATCGAGGTAAAACTCATAAGACTACATGGACAAGAAAATAAAACATGGGGGGGGGGAGGGCGGAGCATTGACTCCTCTCCCTCCCCTGTTGCCCACCTGGAGCTTCTTCTTCTTCTTTTTCTCTCGGGATTGGTCTCTTCTCTCTTTCTTTCAGTGGAGGAGGCTCTCTTTTTTTCTCTTCTGGCGGTGGTGATGGTGAGGATCTTCTGAGCTTCTCCCTCTTTCTTGCTCGAGGGGAAGGGGGTTTTATATATGTATCTTGTATCTTCTCGGCAGGCCTGTCACGGCGCGGCCTTGACTGAGGGGCTTCCCGGCGCGCAGGGCTTCCGCTTCGGTGCGGCTTTTAGGCTTCGACAAGAGGATCCCGGCGCCACTTTATAGGCCCACTTAGGCCTTTTAGACTAGGCCTCTTATTGGTCCTTCAAGTGCATCAGCACCCAAAAGGGCCCTCCATTGGTGACATAGTTTCTATTGAGATCATTCATAGGTTTTTCATCAGTCGGTAGACCGGGGTTTCATCGGCGTTGCCATCCGAATGATGACAAAACCGGACATCATTTTATTGGCATCATCACCAGAACGGTGACAAGACCGGACATCAGCTTTAGCCTGGAAAGACTTCAGCCAGGTGACTGCTATTTCATCAGTTCCATTGTCTGACTGACAATGGCATCGGACATCAGCTTGGCCCGGAAAGGACTTCAGCCGGGTGGACGGTTGATGAACTTCATCATTAAAAATCCCTGCCATCGTCCCAGCCAAGCGGCGCCTCCGGAAGATCTCAGGAAGGCGACGTTCCTTTGAAAACCGTTGCTTGCTGTCCAGTGAGTCAGCAACCGAGTTGGCGCAGCACCGAGTTGAAATAGTGCCAAGTCGGACCAGCAGGCCGAGTTCGTGCCATACGCACCTCCAGATTGCTGCCCGTCAACCCAGGATCAGTCCTCCCGGGCCCCACTTGTAGCCCTTTACCTTTCTGCATGGAGTAGGCAATAAAAGTTACTATTGTAATTAACTTTTACCGTTGTTACCGGGAGTTACCGTACTTGGCCGGGAACGTCTTCCCCACGCCCGGAGCGTGGAGGTACACTCGCCACCCTCCTCATAGGCATTGCTTTACTCGTATATTTTTCTATATGCCGCTGCATGAGTGATAGATTATCTAGCTTGTTATCATTTTATCACCGCTACGAGAGCGAAAGTGAGTGACCATCCCGTGACTCGACCCGAGTTAACACGGAAAAGCCGATACCCGAGACTCACTACCGGTTTCTCTACCGCGCACGGTCCACGTCTTCCCTCGCTTAGGGGCGATCGCGAGCTAGAGTCCCAGGTCGCGTGTCCATCTCGCATCAGTTTGGTATGAGAGCGCCAGTTGAGTCTAGGGTAGTCATTGCTTAAAAACACACAAAAAAGAGTCGTTTAAGTCGAGTCTAAGTCTAAGTCGGTCTAAGTGTCACATTTGCATACCATTAATCGGTATATCAAAAGGTGTTGTCCGAACGTTAGGCTACGCCTATCGGGAAGGCCGCACACTTGCGCGAGTGATCTTTGGATCGATTAACTCCGCCACGTACCGAGTCTTGGTTTAAGTCTAGGGTCCTTAGTGTGCATTAGTTAGTGCATTCCAACCTTGCATAGTTAGTCTAGTGTCTTGTCACCAACTATTGGCATGTCCTTTCACTAGCGTCCCCGTGTCCCATGGATGACCAAGGGGCCGCATCTTTTGCATGGTGGCGATACTATCTAAAATGGAAGGACCACCCGGACCACCGCAAAAGGCCCGTAGCCCGGGACTTCTATGGCTCTGAAAACTCGAGTTACTACTTAGAGTGGGAAGCCGTTATGGATGACTACTTTGAGTGCTACCTTATGTTCGGTCCCGCGCAAGTCGACTTTACCAAAAGGTGACTTTTTTATGAAGCCGCCGAAACATGGAGGGACATCAAATATTTTTGGGAGGATAGGAGACTAAGGCCCATCGAGTCATGGTGGGATGTGAAGAGAGCACTTAGGAGGGTCTACCTTCCCCGTCCACCTACCTCCAACCACGGGGGTCATACCACTAGCCAACCCCACCAACTCGCCCGCAATCAAGTGGGCCACACTTCCAACCAACCCCACCCCTTCACCTCCATCCAAGTCCACCAAAGCAACCCCAATCAAGTGGCCCTCCCTATCGCTTCCAACAAACCACCCCTTGGCACCTCCGTCCAATCCCACCCAATCGCCTCCAACCAAGTGGAAGCCTGACTTATAGTCGAGTCTAGGACCGCATCCGGGCAGAGAGATGAGGAGCGAGTCCACCCCGAGAACCCTACTCCAACCCGCACCTTAGATGAAATCAAGAAAATGCTTTCGGATTGGTTGGAAAGGATAGAGAGGACACATGCTCCTTCACCACCCATGAGTGCTCCATTGCCACTTTCTACTTCCGAACTTTATTCGGAACCATCTTATTTGGAGCCACCCAAGCCTGAGCCACCCATGTTTCTAACAGGTACACTATACATAGCTGAGCCGCTTCTTAGTTGGCTTAAAGATGGCTTGGTCCCACTTCCTTACCCATCTATGGACCCCACCTTACCTCTAGTATCCGTCAACTCCTACCACATGACATTCCGGTCTAGTCACCATGTTGATACATTGGGTGACCTTATTCTTGGTTTAGGTTGGCAATGGAAGTTGACGCACTTATTGGCCCGAGGCTTCGACCAACCCACTGGTCGTAGCTTCACCCATCCGGCCATAGGGTCCATTACCTCCGTGTGCACCGTGGGTTGTGCCACCACGGAGATTCTTCTATTCCTCCTGATGCCGACCGAGTCCGACTCCGTTTGCTTTTGCCCAAGGGAGGAATCCTATTTTTTAGACATGACCGTCGTCCCACCGATCACAATGTATGATGGTGATTAAGAAATCTTAACTTGGACCCGAGTCATGGGGGAACCCACTTCATGGGGTCATACCTTCTTTGACCCTTTTGACCCCTTCACTAGTGAACCTCCCGAGCTATCATATTCACTCCACTTCTTCCAAGGAGTTCACTATCCCACCCCTACCCCTCGGTCTAGTTGGCAAGCCGTACCTACGTCTAGGGGTAATGACGACGGTAGTTTTGGATCTCCTAGCCCTTCCCCACGAAAATCCAAAGGGACGTTCATGCATGACTGGGTCATACTTGGGCGTCTAGGTGTTTCCCATACCACCAACCTTCGGGTACATAAGATGCATGCATGGCACATATTCGGATGTCCTGGTCCGCCGTCACCCATGTACGGGTCAGACTAACATTAGGTTTGTTTATGGTCCTTGTGAGTCTTTGTTTCGTTTATTTGTCGAGTGCATTGTGTGTCTGTGCATACGTTGAGTCGAGTCGATTTTGTACGCTCGCGTTGTTAGTCCCTTTCGAGTATGAGCCTTGTCGGACTATTGGGATCGGTTCTACTCCACATATCGAATCTAGTCACATAAGGGACCCGCGGTGATTCCTAGTGAGTCTTTGAGCCGCCTCCTTCATTTGAGAGTGACCCCACCCCGGAGTGTCCACATCTAGCCTCATTCCCATGGCAGTGTGTGCATATCGAATCTATACGGGATGAGCAGGTGTCGATTACTTGGAGTGGAGCGTACTCCGCACTTCATGGTACGATGACGGATCCGCTGGAGCTACTCGAGCAGCCGTACCCCTTACTCGATGGGGTCGAGTTCTTCCCACCCGGGGAGAGTTGATGAGAATCGACGCCAAGAGCACTAACATTTTAATTACATTTGTGTCCTTTAGTTTATTTTTACATCCTTGGGAAAGTATGTTCACAATTGTAAGGCTTTATAAGCCAATGTGTCATTCCCTAGGATTCTTTGGGTTTTTTTGCAAAAGTTCAGTAGGACCAGCAAGGGGCCCCCATCTCCTTTCCTATTGGTCCACCTAAGTCTTAGGGCCCATGTGGGGTCAGTCAAAGGTCCAAGGTGGGCTTCTAGATGGCTTGACCATTCAAGGGGATAATTGGATTAAAAAGTCCAATATTCCAACCCTTAAAGTCCAAGATGCTTCCCCCTTATAATATAGTTTATCCCATGTTGTATTTTTTATTTTTTTTGGTCATTTGATCACATGGGGAAGAAAATCCCCTCTCTCCCACGAAATTCCCAGCCCCCCACCCCTTGCCATTCTCTATATAAGCCTATGTATAGTGTCATTAGAGATATTAATGAAGAATTAAGCATTTTTGCCAAGAGCAAGCCCAAGGGCACCCCTTGTCTCTCCCCCTCTTGCAGATAGATTTCTGCTAAATCTTGGGTGTGATACCCTTCTATCTTCTCCTTATCCCCTCTAAATTCTATTTCTACCGCCGCCGCCATCGCGCCGCCGCCACCATCGCTGGATTCTATCTACATCAGGACAGAAGCTCATCTCCAGATTTTTATCTCTAGTTCTTGTTGTCTAATCGAGCCCTAATTTTGAGGGTTTATTTTGTCCATCTCCCTTAACCTCCAGTTCAAACTTCGTGTCATTTAGAAGTCATTTGATATTTTTCCCATATTTTTGTTTATCCTTTCAGTAATCTACCCTTTTACAGATCTACGGGACAGAGTCACCTTGTCGCATTTTCCCAACCCCTTACAAATTTTCAGAAAATTTCAACAAATTACTCAATGTTCCACACATATATCCCCTTCCACCATAATTTTCTTGGAGTCTATAAAAATCATTTTTCTTTTGGTCAAAGGTCAGTTTCAGGCAGATCCCTTGCTGCCCTGTGTGTCTGTCAGTCCGAGTCAGAAACAAAAATAGTGTTATAGTCATATTCATTTTCAATCCGTTTGATGGATGGAGCTATCAAAATTATATGTTGTAGATCTATGAGTGCTCTTTCCAACGGTACCAGCCACGTCTCGATCGGCCTCCGGATCTGAGCGTCGTAATTCGTGTCGCCGAGGCCTGCAGATATGTTCCTTGTGTAGGTCCGAAATTATAGTCCAGAAGATATTCAGAAATAAATATCAAAAATCAACTTCAGGAGTCGCCCTTTCAGGGAGTCGTTCAGTGACGCCCTGCCATCGTCCCAGCCAAGCGGCGCCTCCGGAAGATCTCAGGAAGGCGACGTTCCTTTGGAAACCGTTACTTGCTGTCCAGTGAGTCAGCAACCGAGTTGGCGCAGCACCGAGTTGGAATAGTGCCAAGTCGGACCAGCAGGCCGAGTTCGTGGCATACGCACCTTCAGATTGCGGCCCGTCAACCCAGGATCGGTCCTCCCGGGCCCCACTTGTAGCCTTTTACCTCCCTGCGTGGAGTGGGCAATAAAAGTTACTGTTGTAATTAACTTTTACCGTTGTTACCGGGAGTTACCGTACCTGGCCGGGAACGTCTTCCCCACGCCCGGAGCATGGAGGTACATTCGCCACCCTCCTCGTAGGCATTGCTTTACTCGTATATTTTTGTATATGCCGCTGCATGAGTGATAGATTATCTAGCTTGTTATCATTTTATCACCACTGCGAGAGCGAGAGTCAGTGACCATCCCGTGACTCGACCCGAGTTAATGCGGAATGGCCGATACCCGAGACTCACTGCCGATTTCTCAACCGCGCACGGTCAACATCTTCCCTCGCTTAGGGGCGATCGCGATCTAGAGTCCCAGGTCGCGTGTCCGTCCCGCATCAGAAAGGCTTCTACTGGCCAACCATGTACGTGGATTGCATCCAGTATGCCCGTACATGCCATCAATGCCAAGCCTTTGGCCCAGTACCCAGAAGACCTCCTAATCCATTGCGTCCTACAGCCCCCACCTGGCCATTCGCTGAGTGGGGCATGGACATTGCGGGGCCTTTCCCGCCATCTTCCAAGGGCCATAAATACATCTTGGCCGCCACTGATTATTTCTCCCGCTGGGCGGAGGCTCTCCCTTTGCGAGAAGTCACCAGCGAGGTGGTTGCCAGATTCGTCTGGCACAACATCATATATCGATTCGGTACTCCCAGTCGCATAGTGTCCGACAATGGGACACCATTCAAGAATAAGGCCGTATACCAGCTAGCGGCCAAATTCCACAACGACTGGAGAACCTCTTCGGTCTACAACCCCCAGGCTAATGGCTTAGCGGACTCCTTCAATAAGACCCTCTGCAAGCTCTTGGCTAAGATGGTTAGCCACCGGAAACGCGATTGAGGAGAGAAGGTCTTCGAAGCATAATGGGCCTATCGGACGGTCTACAAAACCCCTACGGGGTGCTTGCCGTTCTCCCTTGCTTATGGGACAGAAGCCATTATCCCCATCGAAATCCAGTTAGCTTCTTACCGTGTTGCGGTCCACATCGGCATGGCCGGCCCTGACAAAAGTGAGTACCAGAGAAGGCTAGAAGAGCTCACCGATCTAGAAGGCAAGCGGCTCGAAGCCTACAAACACCTGCAAATATACAAGGCCCGTATGGCCCGGGCCTATGATAAGCTCATCAAGCAACGAGCTTTCAAGCAAGGTGACCTTGTCATGATCAAGGAAAAAGAAGTCATGGAAGGGCGCTCCAGTGGGAAATTACAGCCGAGTTGGCGAGGTCCATATATTATCCAGAATGTCTATGAGGCCGGGGCCTACACGATTGTCGACCACAAACGTCATAGGCCATTCCCGCCACTCAACAGCAAACATATAAAGCTATATTATGCACTGGAACACGAGTTCACGTGCTAGCCAGACTAAGGCGCACATCCCAATTGCTTCAAGTGAGGCCGGTCCTTCGCCGTGAAGGATCTAACCGGGTAGTCCTTCCGGTGGTCAATTCACAGTCAACCAGCCAGCTCAGCTCCCCGGAACCGCCGCCAGGCATCCTCGGGGACTAATCCCCTACCTTCGTTCCCATTACCATGAGAACACAGGCACTTCTGCACCAGTACCAGTCCAGCCATCAAGCTCCTAGGTATGTCAAAAAAAATAACAAAAAAATGGGGTTAAAAATAGAGATGCCCCGGTAGACCTAGTCATCTTCATCACAAGCGGGCGACTGGGGGCAAAAAGGCCAATAACCCAGCTGAGGTGGAAACCTGAAAGAGCACCTCAGGCAAATTTGAGAAACCCCTCGACGTGAAAACCCGCAAGGGCGCATCGGAAAAAGCTAAAGGGGGTCGGCTCTAGCGAAAACCCGAAAGGGCGGTAGAGTCGATAATGAGAAAAACTTCCTCTCCCCACCAGTCAGAACAGCCTTCCACCCACTCCTCGGTGAGCCGTTAGCCTCACCAAGAGCAAGTCTTCAATCAACTTACACTGCAAGAGCACGAGCACTATAATTCCCAGTTGGCCCTGCACTACCGCCACTCAGTTCGGCCACCCTTAGGCCCTTGCTTTGACACCACAGGTCAACCGGTCCCTGTGATAGTCAAGCTCCCAGTCACCATCTCAGTAGACCTATGTCCAAGTACATACCTAGACACTTGTCATTCTGTGTCACTACATCCTACATCCCCTGCAAATCCAGAGCCTTCAAGTTTCATCATAATCCCAGTTCTCTCCTACAATCCCTGATCCACCTGCCATAACTCCAATCGTATCTTGCCATGACTAAGTGGCTCTTCGCCACCATGGCACGAGAATGTATAAAAACCCTTATTAATGGCGGAACAATATCCGACCACCCACACCTTCCAGTTTTAGATTACGTCCCCTGATGACAACACGCTACGGATGGCAGTCTCAAAAAAAAGTATAAAAAAATTTTTGGGGTAAAAAGTAGAGATACCTCGGCGGCCTTATTTGATTCCTTCTATAGGATTACTGAGGGCAAAAATTGCCACCAACCCAGCTGAGGTGAAGACCCGAAAGGGCACCTAAGGCAAAATCGGGTAACCCCTCGGTGTGAAAACCCGCAAGGGCGCACCGGAAAAAGCAAAAGGGGGCCAGCTCTGGCGAAAACCCGCAAGGGCGGTAGGGCTGGTAAAGAGAAAAAAAACTCTCTCTTCCTCTCTACTCTTCACTAATGAAAGTCGTCAACTGTGACACCTCACTGACGGCGACCTTCACATCACTTCACGACAATGGTGGCCACTACACCCCCGAGGGTCGGTCATCGCTAAGTCCAGTTCCAGTACTCGACTACGCACCTCAACGGTTAGCTGACCAGTCCCAGTTTCTGGCTACAATGCCTTTATAGGCTAGCCGGCCAGTTCCAGCCCTCAGCTCCAGCTCCAGTCTCCAGTTCCTGTTTCTGGCTACAACACCTTCACAGGCTAGCCGCCAGCTTCCAACTCCAGTCTCCGGCTACAACGCCTTCACAGGCTAGCCGCCAACTTCCAACCCCAGTCTTCGGCTACAACTCCTTCACAGGCCAGCCGCCAGCTTCCAACTCCAGCCCTTCAGCTACAACGCCTTCACAAGCCAGCCGTCAGCTTCCAACTCCAGTTTCCGGGTACAACGCCTTCACAGGCCAGCCGCCAGCTTCCAACTCCAGTTTCTGGCTGCAACACCTTCACAGGCCAGCCGCCAGCTTCCAACTCCAGTTTTTGGCTACAACACCTTCACAGGCCGGCCGCCAGCTCCCAGCCCAAGTTTCAGCAACAATCCCTTCACAGGTCGGCCAACCAGTCCCAGCACCTAGTCCTGGCCTTCGGTTGTGGTACCTTTTGAGGCCATTCGGCCAACCCAACCACACTTTCTTAAGCCGAGAAGAGCTACATTACTGGATACCGACATACAAACACCCAATACCCAAACGTCAACCCACAACCGACGCATTCCAGAGTCAGTTCTCGACTCTAACCCAGTAGGCCGCCACGTCCTGACGGGCCTACGCCAACCCTGCACTAGGGATTTTCCCCTACTTCCCAGTAACAAGCACTTAGCTCCCAGTATTCAAAATCCAGTTACACCATTCCCCTTACCCAGTCTTTTATTCCAATGTCTGAAAGTCGGGTAAAACCCAGTCCCCTGCCCCCTACACCAGTACATGTTAAAACAATCAAGCATGACCAATAGTAAGTGGCCGCCATCCCTGTGTCCAACCCTGTCCCATAGACTGGGAAGAAGAAGAACTCAGCAAACAATAACACCAAAATCCAGAGTTTGTCATTGATACTCTATAAAAGGGAGCCCAAGTCCTGCCCTTGGGGTAACAAAAGACATATAGTCCGAATAACAAAAAAGAAAGGAGAAAGGGAGGTGATACAATCATATCCCAGGCTCGCCCCTCTCTAGTGTTATCAAGCGAGACTCCGTAGTCGCGAGCTCTGCCTCCAAGGTCGACGCGAGCTGAACACTAGCCTCGGCCCCGGCTTTGGCAGTCCGCCACTCAACCCTAGCAAGCTCTACAGCTTGCTGCTGCTCCTCCAAGGCCGTCTGCAAGGCCTCAGCCCTGCTCTCCACCTCGCTCAAGTGCGTAGTGTGGTCCCTAGCAAGTGACATGGCCACATCAGCGCGCCTCCTCTGCTCGGCAGCCACTAGCGTGAGCCGAGCCCTCTTCTCCTGCACCTCTTGAACGGTCGCCAACCGTCGAGCCCTCTGCTCTTGAGCCTCCAGGAGCCGCAGGTACTCCGCCTAGATGCCGGCCAAGCCAGACATCCAGAGCTCGCGTGGGAAGCAAAGGTCGTGGTTGTCCCGGGTGCAGTCCCTCAGTCGATGCCGAAGCTCCTCCGGAGAAGACAGGGGGTCACCTCCTAGGTACCCTCGGGCTGGCTGGAGCAAGGCCGCACCCACGCTGACGTCCAACAGCAGTTCTGGTGGCGAAACAGACGTAGGCCACTCTATCCCCAGCTCTAGGGAAGAGTGGCCCATCTCAGCCAACACACCAGAAGGACCTGCACAATCCCATCAAACAGTCAGCAACATCCAGGACTTCCCTGTGACAAGACAAGGTGAAATACCTGAGAAAGGTCCTAACTCTCACCTGGTGAAGCTCCCGCCGTGCCTGCCACATCCCCGCTCGGGGTCGGCGAGGGTAACCTCTCCCCCACATCGACGGCATCCCCCGCTGGAGTCGGGGAGGGTAGGGCCTCCCCGATAATCTGGCCATCCCCAGCTGCCATCGGGGAGATGGAGGGCTCTCCCTGGTCATCCTCGACGGGAGCCGACGCGCGCTCCCCCTCAGATTCCAGGCATGGACATAGCACGATGGCATCAACATCCCGCTATAAACTCTAAACCAAAACCAATGGGGAGGAGGGAAGGTTCTCTATATACCTTCCAAATCCATCTCCATCTCGGCATCCCCGGCAGAAGAGGCCTCAGAGGGAGAAGAACTCGAGCTCTCGTCAATCTCTATCGCTGCGCTGCCACTGCCGAAAGAACCAGACGAGGTCTCCAATGAACCCCCGACCGCAGGCAAATCAGGGGAACCTGTACATCAAGAAGCCAAGTCGGGCTACTACCAAATCCAGCCCCACATGAAGATAACTTCCTAGCCATAGGTGTTAGGCAAGAAGCTCACCAGCTAGGGCATCCCCTTCGAAAACCCCCTCAATGTCGATGAACTCCTCGTCGCCCCCGGTAGAAGCTACGATAGCAGGCTCGTCTCCAGCTACCCGGGCTGTGTCCTGTGGAAGCTCTCCATCCTCAAGAGAGGAAGAGGTACCTGCAATCAACCCCGAGAAAAGCTAAGCACGGGTGGGTAAAGCAGAGCAATCCATCATGAAATGACCAAGTACTCAACTACATACCTGATGGTCCCACACTAGAGGACTCTACTAGCCCCACAGTGCAAGCCGATACCACAGTCGACATAGGTAGGAGAGGTGCCTTTGCCAGCGACTGTGGCAGTCCACCCAGCGTGCCCTCAACAATGGGTGGGGGCACAAAAGCCACCTGCCCGGGCTCGCCAATGAAGGATGGCAGAGCCACTAGGGGGCCAACATCAACAAGCTCCTGGATCATCTCCAAGGTGGCCGCCACATCCTCACCTGCCAAACAAACAACTCAAATCAAGTCAATAATTTCAGCTTGCTGAAAAAGTCCAACAACAATGGGAACATCCCCTCAATAGCAATTGGACACTTACTCGGATAGCTACTAGCCATCATGGGTGCTGGCTCTCCGCCTGCTCAGGTGCTCCGCTTAGTACCTCAGCAGGGGCCTTGGCCCCCGATGCCTCTGCCTCCTCTGTACAATCTAGACGATTATGTCAGTAACCAGAAGCAAGCTAAATCGCAGCTCACACCGATTATTAGAAGCCCTTACTTGAACGGGCTCCTCCAGTAGCTTTTCACGACTCAAAATCGGGAAAGGTCTCAACATTAGGGGTAGTCTCATCCATAAGACGAAGGAGCCCTTCCATATCTGTCTCATACTCGTCCCCTCCTCAGGCAGAGGGTCCACCTCCTGAGGGGGCGAGAAAGCCGCCTCCACACTAGTCTCCAGCGGAGCCACAAAACATAAATCTAACAAAACAAGATTAGCCAGCTACCATGGCTAAACTAAGCAGGAGCAAAGAAGGTGAAGCGACACTTACTTAAGCGCATCTCTGCCTCAACCTGCCCGCCAGACTCGAGTCCTCCAGGGGACTCACCAGCCTCAGCGACTGCAGCCTCTACTCGAGGGCGTTTTCGCCTAGGTTGTAGACCTCCGTCCCCACTTCCCGAGGACGCCTCAGTGGAGGGGTGATCCCCCTCTGCCGCAGAACCTATCAACAAACATATCATTATACAATGCCTCAGTTCTATACCCAAAAACTACAAAAGCAAAAGGGAGGGATGCATGCTAGAAAGAAGATAGCCTTACCTGAAGCCCCGAATGGGGTCAACGGTAAGGGCACTAACTGCTCTGGTCTCAGCGCCAGCACGTGGGCCGCTTTCGCGACGGCCTCCCAAATGTCCCTTAGAGTGCGAGCACACTCGATCTGGGACATGAACTCCACGGGCCCGGCTGACCCGATCGCGTGACCGATGTACCGCCTCCAGTCGTTGACCATCGTGTCGGCAAAGCTCCCGTCGGGGAGCGCACGGTCCAACTAACCTCTGCTCCGAAAGCCGCAGTCAGCCAGGAACTGGGCCCACCATGTCCTAGGTGCCCTCGGTCGAGGCACCTCCACCCCGGTTGCTGCCGCCGCTATTACCACATGTTTTAGGGGCTTCAGTGCCCCTCCGTTGCCTCGGCTCCTTGACGACGAGCCCCGGCTTCTCCGGGGCCACTGCTCCGCAAGTCGCTCGACCACTCGATGGATCCAAGCAACTCGGGTCCTTAGGTACCCCTCATCCAGTGCAATCAGAGGTAGATCCTCCCTCAATAAGCGACTCTCCTCTGCCTTCCTGATCGCAGAGGCCTTCTACCGGTATAGGTGCCTGTGCTCGAACCACCACCTGACGTAATGTACGTCGAATCGTCCTAGACGTCCCTGTCCCGGCATCGGGAGTCACTCGGGCTCCCGGCGATAGTAAAAGTCCCACCATGCTGCTGCAAGTAGGTGGGTATCCCTGCCCCGATACTACCCGCTTGTCAGAGGAAACTCTCAGTTCGGCGGGATCCCCTGGTCGTATCCGAAGTTCCTTGCAAACCGATGCAGGTAGTACAGCTCCAAGGAACTCGTCGCCGACCGGTGCAACGCCAACACTGCCGACCGGGGGCTCAGTACCCACTCAGTCTACGGCCCTACATCTGTCGCCCCCTGACCGGGGTGGTCGCTAATTGCCCCTCCATCTAAAGCCCCCAAGAAAAGACTGGAGTCCCTCGCAGCGTTGTCAAAAGGCAGTCCCTCCTCACCCCGGGCGGGCAAGTAGCAAAGAGCTCTCATGGCTCCCTCCAGCTGCGCCTCTGCAGCCCCGTCAGGCTGGCCAGTGAAGCTAAACATAAGTGGTGTCGTCAGGTTCACCACGGTCCCTCGCGTCACCAGTCCTGGAAATAGCAGCCCGGCCCACACACTGAGGTAGTGGGTCGGCAGAAGGATGATCCTCTCTCTCGGCGCCGGGTGCACCCCCAGAACTCCCAGTCCCTAATATATGTTGGCATGTGTAGCAGGAGCTAGGGCCAACTGTCTCCCCTCCGCCAACAAACAGGCTGGCCACAGCAACTTGGCCCTCAATAGACCATCCTCTCCGTGCAGGACCACAAAGGTCGCTAACCAGTATGCCAAGTAGGCGGCAAGATGTGTCACGTCCGATAAGCTGTGGGGATTCCACCCCTCCTGTGGAGCATATATGTATCGGGAGTACGTCCGAAACCGTAGCTCCACTTCAGTATATTCCTCCCACGGAGTCTGATCCCTGGCGAATTCCTGATAGAAGTAGAAGGGTCCGTTGTAGAAGTGGCGGACCCACACATTTAGCGGCACCCTGGGAGTCTGGGCTGCTCTGTCTCTCCCGACTAGGGACAGGTGCCTCCAGGTCTTCAGAAGATACCGATAGCTGTAAGGTACCCGATATCACCCCTGTCCGTTGGTATGGCTACGATGGAAGTCATCCAGTACCACCTCCTCATACCCTTCACCGATGATCAGCAACCCAGAAATCTGGAACAGAGACCACAAGTCAAGGGTGGTCTCTCCCTCTGTTGTCGCCACCATGTTCCATCGGCCATTGAAGTGCTCCAGCAATCCCTGCAGCAGTCCGGTGTGTCACGGGTATGCGTACAAAGCGACAGTCACCGCATACCTGATCCCAGCCCGATCCAGTAGCACCCCATAGTGGTGAACAATCCCCATCAGCCACTCAGTGGCACCTTGACGGTAGTAGTGTGACGTGATCACTGCCCAACGACCGTACCAACTGATGACGGTCTGCCGCATAACTCCATCCCGGATGCAGTGGTCATCATAGCCTTCCCCAGCATACTGCGAACCCGCCGGCTCCAGCACCAACCCAGTGGTCCCCTCTGTCTCTACGTGGTGGTGACCGTGCAAGTCCCAGAAAGCAGGGCCCAGCGGCCCCACTTTGACCCCAGATTGCTACGCTCTGCCAAAGAACCCTAGGCACTCAACACTGGGGAACTGACGCTGCCTCTAGTAATCCTCAGAAAAGTTCGGGTAACTATAGAATGCCACACCATGTAGGTTGTCCCTGCCAATCAAGATAACCAGCTCAAGCCGACGACGGGCTCCCAGAATCTGGGTGTCACCCTCCTCCATGCCAGGAGGGACGTAGCTCCTGATAAACTCAAACATATGGCGATCCAGGGGGAACTCCAAAGGATAACCTTCGCTCCGGTCATAGGAATACAGATCGCCTACCCCCAAAATCCGGGCCACCTCTACGGTCCCAACTCTAGCTGCCCTCTCCCCAACGGGGCCCTCGGCCACTGCTGTATGCCCCGAATCCAGGCATTCCACACTAGCCACAATAACCACCGGTGTACCCAGAGGAGGCATCTACCGCTCAGTCCGCGCACCCAGTGGTCCTCCTCCCGAGCCACACGCCTCAGGACCTGCCCATCTCTACTAAATCGTGCCATAGCTGCAAGACAGGTCACCCAAAAAAAAATAATAATAGTCAGAATACCATAAAATCAACATATACAGCACAGCAAAATAAAGGCACATGAAGCGTCAAAATACAACCACAACAGCCCGTAACAGGGATCTCACGGGCCGTACGCCGTCGTCTCCGCCTCCGACGCACACCCCGTGGGGGGCATTTTTTGTACCGGGACTATTTCCTGACAAAATAACAAGAAATAAGGGTTTGAGTATTTCCCCGAACACCTTCAAGGCATGGGCTGTCTAGCCCTTTCTACAACCCTGTTGGTCCGTACAAGGGCCCTGACCAGCTTGCCGTGACATGCGGCGACATAAGCAACTGTCCGGGGTCAACCCCGGTCACTCACATATGGGCTTTGCCAGTATCCTACATGGCTGCCCGGGGCCACACGGGGGTGCCCCGACGTTAGGCCACGCCATGTGGCACCTAGTGAAAGGACCGAGGGCCCACCCCGAGACACTTCTTCCAACCCTCCAAGGTCAAAGGGAGACCTAACTAAGTCAACCATAGACTTTGGAGGCCTACCGCGCACATATACGGCTCGCACGGGTGTGTTCGGCATTCTATCAGACACCTTGTGGGCGCTTGTATTCTAGCCCGCCTACACCAAACCATGGGCTGCCCCGTGGTTCCAGCACATCAATTAGGTCCTACAATGACCCCCCAACAAGTTAGGGTCAACCCCTACACTCAGACACGTGGCAACAAGCCACTTAACTCTAGCACTCGGGCCAACCCGAGGCTACCCTGCCAATCCGCCGTGCAACATGGCACGTAGCTCGAGGCATGACTCACATCCCTGAGATGCCTCCCCTTAGCTCCCACGAGCTCCCATCTTCAACCCAAGGCCCACCTTGCGGCTCCTCGGCTAGCTACCCAAGCCGTTCGGCAATCCGGGGTGTGTCGGGCATTTACCCAAACACCTTGCGAGCGGCTACGACCACTCGAAGAACAACGTTCCCCACGGGCCCATCCCAATTTCTCGGAGCTTAATGTCCTTCAAAGGACACTTACAGAAGACACAAGGAGACACTGGGGGCCATCCCTAGGGGTCACGACTTGTCGCGGCCGTGCGCCCCCAGGGAAGGTGAACTCCCCGGGGCTCGCGCCCTCTCTCCCTCCTGGTGGTCCCACGACCGCACTTAGCCCCAGTTCGTCTAGTTTGCGGTCCTACGATGTGGTTCGTGTGCCATACCAGTTCGTGAAGTCGACATGTGGGCGCGGGAGCACGAAGCGACTACACGGGGGAATTCCTCAAGTTCGACGCGCTCGCAAGCTTCCACGTATCCTCCGAGCCAGTTGTCTTTTTCCTTCTTAGTTAATTTAGGAATAAAAAAGACCAAAAAAATTAGATTTTATAGTGGGGACCGCCCCCCCTCTTTCACCCATAGCCCAGTCCGCCCAAACCCCCCCCCCCCCTCAGGGGGGGGAGGGGGTTAGGCAGACCATCCCAGCCTCCTGGGCTGGTCCACGTAAACCCCACCCCAGAAGGTTTAGGCGGGCTGGCTTGTGGCTTTTTTAATTTAAAAAAGTAAATTTTTTATGGAAAAGCCTCAAACCAGCCCGCCTAAACCCCACCCCAGGGGGTTTAGGCAGACCAGCCTGGACCCCCAGGCTAGTTCGCCTAAACCCCCTGGGGGAAGGGGTTTAGGCGGACCAGCGTCACCCCCTGAGGCCGGTCCACCTAAACCTATTCCATCCCCTCCAATTAACAAAAAAACACCCTCTATGAGGGGTTTACGTGGACCAGACCAGCCTATTGGGCTGGTCCGCCTAAACCCCACCCAGAGGAGGGGTTTACGCGGCCCAGCTCAACCCTATGAGCTGGTCCGCGTAAACCCTTACTATTCACTCAGGTTTATGCGGGCTGGCTTGACCCTATCAATCTAGCCCTCCTAAACCCATTCTAACCCTTTCAACTTCTCTATAAAAACCCCTTAGAAGCTCAAGGGGTAGAAAGAGGAGTGATCCAAGACAAGAAGACATCTGGCCTTCAAGCTTCAAGCTGCTCCAGGCAACGAGCCAAGGAGAATTGTGTGTGGGTGACTTGTTCGTCGGCTTAGTACGCCGGGGGTATGTCGTTTGCACTCCCCTCACGCCGTGTTTAGATGTAACACACAAGTCGATACCCACCATGTGCGAGACGTTATGACAAGGGCGAACGTCCCCTCATGCCGAGATTCCCCCTCACGTACCCGTCGGTTGCAACCACGCGCATACCATGACGTCACGCTCCCTCGCAGTCATGAGGCCATGTTCGACCACTCTACTCGAGTCGTGATCGGCCCTCGCCCAGACATCGAATCGATGCATCCCTCCAGTCATCCAGTCATATGCCCCCCATTCGGTGTCGCCACCATGGCCCAAGCCACAGGAGGGACCCTCTATAAAACACACGTGTGTTCCTCTGTCACACATTGACCTGGGGGTTGATCATCACATCGGAATTGTCCCGTGGCGTGCACCAGTTGTACCCCTGGCCACTACGGCCTACCTGTAAAGACATGCATATCTCAAAAATTACGCTGCCAATTGGACGAATGCTCTCTCATCCACGTTCGGGCCCCCAGCTTTCCACCTACACTACTCGGCATCCGTGCCTAACATCCTAACCCCAGTAAACACTCTCGCCTAGTCGAAAGCGCACCCACAGCTGCAGAATGCTCCCAGCCCTCTACCCACTGTTTCAGACATATATACATACTTTTCTTCAGCTCAGAACGAAGGTGTCCAGATTCAATCCGATGTAAATAAACACCGGTTGCTTGCGGCCGGTGGGGAAAGACGTCCTGTACACGATTCCCACAATCGCCTACGCACTCGCACCCGTGGAACCTTCTCTCCACGTGTCGCCCGATCGCCCAAGCCCACGAGCCGCGCCCTGGTGGCGCTTCCCCGGTCAACCCTTGGTTCCAAGGGTGATTGTCGAGAAATCGACTGGCACTCCCGCACCCTGTCCGGCTAATCCGTACCCTAACATTTTCGTGCCATTCGACCCTTTTTGACTTTCCGTAAAAGGAGAGTGCCCGATACCGCTGTGAGAGGCATGCAACCATAAGGAGGATACCCGAGATATATCAAACTCCTGTGTCTTCCTTGCCCGTTGTATCCCTTCCTTCACCCCGATCATTCGGCATATATATATATATATATATATATATAAATGCGCGCAACACCCACGTAAACCCATAACCCACTAGAGGGAGTAGGATATATAAATATATATCTATTTTTGGGTTTCCCAGATCAACTGGGAAACGGCTGCGGATTTAGGTAGGGTGGGTTACAAGGAGAGTTTAAGATTCTGCAGGATTTATACATGGGAAATTTCTAATCCCATTAGGAATTTGAACATAATCTCTATAAATACCTTACCCAGTGGGCACAGAAGCCCTCCTGCTAACCTCGTGAGCCCCGACCCATCATCCTCGAAGCCTTCTCTGTTGCCTTTAGCCGTCGTTCATGATGCCCTTGTTGTTTGTTGTTTTCCTTCAACTGCGGGGGCTCTTGATCGTCGCCGTAGTTGCCGCGTGGGCTGCTGCTACTGCCAACCGTGAAGAGGCCTTCTGTTTCTTTCTTCATCATTATTCTGTTCGAGCAGTTGCGGCACTGCTGTTGCTGGTGTTTGAACCCGCTGGTGTCTACCCCTTTCTCTACGGGGCAAGCTTCCGACCGCTCATGCTTCTATCTTCCTCCACCAACTACATGTGTGAAGAAGGATAGCTGCTACCAGTGTTGATCTGTTCGCGTTGTAGTTGCCTTCTTCGTCTTCCCAAAGATCATCTTCGACGTTCCAACCGAACCCACACCGGTAGGTGTTCTCAATATCTCAAGCTAAACGCATTAACCAATTAAATCTTATAAGTTCTCTGCATACTCCATGGCCGTAGGTGTTCTCAATATCTCAAGCTAAATGCTTTAACCAATTAAATTTTATAAGTTACCTGCATATTCCATGGCCATAGGTGATCTCTCTAAAGCCTAAACACATTAATGTTGCATGCAATTATCATGGTTTTTTTATGTAGGTGATCTCTCTGATGGCTAAAAGATTCCTAAAATTTTTATGCATAACTTAAATAGGATTTGTCATGAAACGTTTGCACGCATGGTATCTTGATTCCTACCATTTTTGCATGAGAAAGGGAAACAACGACCTTCCCGTGGTCGCAGTTTCCTGAAGGGTGACAGCACCCCATCTACCATATTATTTTGCCTCCTTAACCCCTGGCGCAAATCACCTAATGAATTAAAAATTAGTTCATCTTTGAAATTTAATAACTATGGAACCATATACCCAAAAATTATGTTCTGCATATTTATGGAACCCCTGTAATTTCCTTTATTTTTCCATACCCTCTGTTTCCTGAAAATCATTCTGGTCTGAAGGTAGCACTATTCAGGAGACTACTCTAGATTTACTAAATTGCGCCTGATTGAGGGGGCGTTAAAAGTGAAATCGCGACCCCCACATGGTCGCCCATCTAGCTATATATATTTCTGATAAATGAATATCTAAAAAATATAAATATTATGTAATACTTATTTATAAAATGAATACTCCCTTCCCTCAGATGCCAAATCTTGAATAATGTCGCTTTAAGGGATGCATATTAAAGCAAATTATATGGTAGATAAATATCAGAATAACTAATATATATATATATATATATATATATATATATATATATAATTAGAAGAATGTGCGCCCTGAACAAGGGCGCCAATTCTAGAATAAAATCTTTTTCTTTAGACGCCATTTAATCATGCATGAATGATCTGACTGTTTTCTACTAGTGTTTTGATCCAAGGATCTCTTGGCACCAATGTCTCACGTCCGAGACTTGATCCCGATTTTGTTTTCTCGCTTACACACTCAACTCTCGGTGATGAACGAGCCCTCCGCGGGATACTCCTTCCTTCGAACTAGTGACTTTGCCATTAGGACCTCCGTAAGACTCTGCTAGCCTTGGATTCCCTCAAGGCAGCCGAGCTAGTTGTACCCTATGGTCCGATACGTGTCACTCTGGTTTTCTGGAAGCTTTTATATCTGTAAACTGTGACCCATAATTGGACGCCTAATAGAATTGGTGACCAGCCTAGGGGCGCAGATTACCTTTTTAACGACTAGATACTGGACGCTAATTTTAAATAAGCGACCACACGAAATACTAAAGAGCGACTACTTCTTGGACGCCAATTCAAATTGACGGCGACCGTCTGGACGCCATTACCTAGTTTCTCGGATTTATCTCGTGTTCGCTTTATCTTGCATTTTCATGATTAATTTCATTATTATCTATGACAGTCTATCCCTTTTGGGAATTTCCATGTCAACATTTTGAGAACATAACCCTTGACTCTGTATTGGCCATATCTAATTCTGAAACATTAAGGGATGTGGGTCTGCGACTATCAATGTCAGGTAGGACGGAAGTCCAATTCTGTAAACCATGGGAATTCTGGGTGTGGCATTGCACCAACGTCTGTAAATCTGTAAAATTCGGTTATTCTGGATATTTCTATTATATCTGTTATTCTGGAAATTTTGTTATTCTAATATTCTATTGTTCTGATATTCTGATAATTTAAATATTCTGTTAGACTGATTATTTCTACTTACTATTATTATTGAAATTCTGCTATGTTCTGGCCAATTCTAAAGTTATGTTAATCTGTAACCTCTGCCCTTGTTTATTTCTGATATCCACCCTTGATTCGGCATGGAAATGATTTCCTTTCTCTTGAGCTTTAACTACCTTTGACTTTGGTATTCATCCTTTCTATTAAATGGATCATCATGACTTTCAAGTTATATCGTTTCATGCATTGCATCATCATGAATATGATAAAATATACTAATCAATTATATTCTGCTTGATGAGAGATGTAATTCCTATTGAGCGTTTTCACTCACCCAGTTTATCCTAACATTTTTTCGGTATCGATGTCAAAGACACTACCTCTGATGGGGAAGGGCAAGTGCGACGAGTGCTTTGGAGAATCGAGTCAACGTCTTTTATTTTCTTGAGTCTTGTCCTGTCCTTGAGTATTTTTCCCTTATTCAAAAGTATTTTGAGTCTTTTCTTTTAGTAATGTAATCAGAGTCAAGATGTTGTAATTCCATTTTTGATATTAATAAGAATTTATTTTGTCATCTTGGTCTGGCCTTGTGTATATGTCTTTGGTTGCTCTGATTATTCACTATTTTATCGCTGCCATGTTCCGAGCAACACGTTCCGCTGGTATCAGTTCGGGGCGTGACAGAAGTGGTATCAGAGCCTAGGTTTATTAAACCCTTGGTCTTGACTGTAGGATTGAGCCTAGTCCTATTATTACGTAGTGTGATTGGGTAGAACTTTGGGTTAAGTGTAAAAATATAAATATACTAACTATATTTATAGCTTAGCAACCTTCATGGAAATAAATGGTAAATCTTACATAATTTGTCTTACATCTTGTAGACCTAGATAGCTAATAATGGCCGCTGAGCATGCTCAATGGCGGGAGATGCAAATGACAGTTCAGGGTTTGACCCAGGCTCTTCAACGGGTAGCCGAGGGTGGAGCAAATCGTGGGGCCGGAGAACTGCATCGTGAGTTTAGGAGCCTTAATCCCCCTAGGTTTAGTGGAGCTCCTGATCCTGATGTGACGGAAGATTGGACTAAGGAGATGGAATGAATCTTCTGAGTAATGCAATGCTCGGATCAAGATAAGGTCATTTTAGCTATATTTCAACTAGAGAAGGATGCAAGGGCTTGGTGGGAGTCCGTGGAAGCCACTTTGCCAAACATTCAGGTAACTTGGATATGAATTTTTAGAGCACTTCAACGAAAAGTATTTCTCGGAGAGAGTTCGAGAGAGAAAGGCGGGAGAATTTGCTTCCCTCTAACAAAAAAGTATGACCGTGGCAGAATATGAGGCTCAGTTCTCAAGGTTGTCACGATATGTGCCTCATTTAATCCTGACGGAGAAGATGAAAGCTAGGAGGTTCTTGAATGGTTTAAGACTATAGTACATACCCCAATTAGCACTAATGGATATTCAATCATATGCTGAGATGGTGAAGAGAGCTCAATTATTAGAAGACGCCATGGAATTATCCGACCAGGTCAAGGCAAGAATGGAAAAGAAGAAGGTAGATAATGGCAACAAAAGGTCCAATAATGGGAATGGAGTTCCGAATGGCAAGAAGCCTAAAGAAGAGAAGTGCAAGCATTATGGCAATGAAGGTCATCAATCTGAGAAATGTCGCTGGAAGAATGGAGCTTGTTTTCGCTGTGGGAGCCAGGAACATAAGGTATCTGAGTGTCCCCTACCGAGATATCAACCTCATCAGGCAAGAGATCGTAATAAGGAACGGCATCAAGGACGAATGCAAGCAATGAGGCGAGTCGAACCTGCTGATAATGGAGTAGCTAGAGGAACCCCTTTAACCTAAGCCTAGTACCTCAGTTATGCTACTAGCATGCCTAGATTATCCTATTTTGCGATTGAGGTGTAGAACCCGATACCCCGCTGATCTACATAGTGGAAATGAATGTCGTGAGAATTTGGGGACCAAATTCTTTTAAGTGGGGGAGGATGTAACACCCCGGATTAAACTATAGAGAATAAAACTTCCTTACATAAATAAAATCCCTAAATAAGTAGGCCCGAAGGGGAATGCTTAAAACCATGGTTTCTTAAACAAATAAAAATACAAGAAAAAAGCCAAAAGAAATACTTAAGGCCATGATCCTTTAAACTCCATAAACCTTTAAGGGGCCTTAACCATTGGCTCAAATAAAGTCCTTAATGGGCTTTACAGTACACATACATATATATAATGGGTTTAAGGACATATGAATATGCATATATATATATATATATATATATATATATATATATATATATACTAAACTATACCCTTGAAACACAACATGCTTGGGCCTTTTTTTGGAGTTTAGGGGAAGGAGGATTCAAATTAGTAAATGGGCTTCAATAATCTAAGAATGGGCCTTAAGGGCTAGTATGTATCCATATATCTTTATTCTTAAGACTAGAGATACATGGCTGGAAAAGCCTTAAAACATCCATAATGGGCCTCCCAAATAAAACCAACCCAATAGCAAAGGAAAGTTTTAACACTTTCAAATGGGCCCAAAACTACATGATTAACCCATATACATTAAAAGCCTTGAACCCGCGTAAGCCCATAACCCACTAGAAGGAGTAGGATATATAAATATATATCTATTTTTGGGTTTCCCAGATCAACTCGGAAACGGCTGCGGATTTAGGTAGGGTGGGTTACAAGGAGAGTTTAAGATTCTGCAGGATTTATACATGGGAAATTTCTAATCCCATTAGGAATTTGAACATCATCTCTATAAATACCTTACCCAGTGGGCGCAGAAACTCTCCTGCTAACCTCATGAGCCCCGACCCATCATCCTCGAAGCCTTCTCTGTTGCCTTCAGCCGTCCGTCCTGCTACCCTTGTTGTTTACTATTTTCCTTCTGCTATGGGTGCTCTTGATCGTCGCCGCAGTTGCCGTGTGGGCTGTTGCTACTGCCAACCGTGAAGAGGCCTTCTGTTTCTTTCTTCATCATTATTCTGTTCGAGCAGTTGCGGCCGTGCCGGTGCTCGTGTTTGAACTCGCTGGTGTGGACCCCTCTCTCTGTGGGGCGAGCTGCCGACCGCTCGTGCTTCCTCTTCCTCCACCAACTGCATGTGTGAAGAAGGATAGCTGCTGCCAGTGTTGATCTGTTTACGTTACAGTTGCCGGCTTCATCTTCCCAAAGTTCATCTTCGACGTTCCAACCGAACCCACACAGGTAGGTGTTCTCAATATCTCAAGCTAAATGCTTTAACCAATTAAATCTTATAAGTTCTCTGCATATTCCATGGACGTAGGTGTTCTCAATATCTCAAGCAAAATGCTTTAACAAATTAAATCTTATAAGCTCTCTGCATATTCCATGGACGTACGTGATCTCTCTAAAGCCTAAACACGTTAATGTTGCATGCAATTATCATGGTTTTTTATGTAGGTGATCTCTCTGATGGCTAAAAGATTCCTAAAATTTTTATGCATAACTTAAATAGGATTTGTCATGAAATGTTTCACGCATGGTATCTTGATTCCTACCATTTTTGCATGAGGAAGGGAAACAACGACCTTCCCGTGGTCGCATTTTCCTGAAGGGTGACAGCACCCCATCCGCCATATTAATTTGCCTCCTTAACCCCTAGCGCAAATCACCTAATGAATTAAAAATTAGTTCATCTTTGAAATTTAATAACTATGGAACCATATACCCAAAAATTATGTTCTGCATATTTATGGAACCCCTGTAATTTCCTTTATTTTTCCATACCCTTTATTTCCTGAAAATCATTGTGGTCTGAAGGTAGCACTATTCAGGAGACAACTGTAGATTTACTAAATTGCGCCTGATTGAGGTGGCGTTAAAAGTGAAATCGCGACCCCCACATGGTCGCCCATCTAGCTATATATATTTCTGATAAATGAATATCTGAAAAATATAAATACTATGTAATAATTATTTAGAAAATGAATACGCTCCCTTCCCTGGGACGCCAAATCTTGAATAATGTCCCTTTAAGGGACGCATATTAAAGCAAATTATACGGTAGATGAATATCAAAATAAGTAATATATATATATAATTTGAAGAATGTGCGCCATGACCAAGGACGCCAATTCTGGAATAAAGCCTTTTTCTTTGGATGCCATTTAATCATGCATGAACGATCTGACTGTTTTCTACTAGTGTTTTGATCCAAGGATCTCTTGGCACCAATGTCTCACATCCGAGACTTGGTCCCGATTTTATTTTCTCGCTTACACACTCAACTCTTGGTGATGAATGAGCCCTCCGCGAGATACTCCTTCCTTCAGACTAGTGACTTTATCATTGGGACCTCCGTAAGACTCCGCTAGCCTTGGATTCCCTCAAGGTAGCCGAGCTGGTTGTACCCTATAGACCCTGGAACCGATACGTGTCACTCTGGTTTTCTGGAAGCTTGTATATCTCTAAACTGCGAACCATGACTAGACGCCGAATAGAATTGGTGACCAGCCTAGGGGCGCAGATTACCTTTTTAACGACTAGATGCTGGACGCTAATTTTAAATAAGCGACCACATGAAATACTAAAGAGCGACTACTTCTTTGATGCCAATTCAAATTGACGGTGATTGTAGCAACCCTGATAAATGAATATTTGAAATAAATTAAAACATATATATATTACAGTAGTAATACAGATAATGAGAATAGGATTAATTAGATGAAGTAAAACAAAATTAAAATAACGCCTCTTATTAGGGCGTTAATTCAAAAAGAAACGCCTCTATCAAAGGCGTGACTAAAGAAAGGACGCCCACACGTGCAGTCGTCAACTCTCACTACCAAATAGGCAAGTAAAAGAAACGCCCATATATGGGGCGTGTTTCAAAAACAAGGAACGCCCTTATCCAAGACGTTTCTTAAGAAACGACCTGAACTAGGTCGTCAATTCAAGAATAGACGCCCCGACCAAAGGCGTTAATTCCGTTCGTGAACCGTTCGAACCCAGAGCTTATCCAGGGAAAGATTAACCTAATCTAGTAAGTGTCTAATAGAGTAAGGACTCTATTAGGGATATACTACCCTCACACAATCACTAACTCTAATAGGACTTCCAAAGTCTTATAAATAAACTTGTTCGGCCAACCCTAAATCCATTTGATCGAACGTCTGCTGCTAGGTACGTGAAGAACAAACTGTTCTTCTTATTTTCTTTTGTTTTCTTTTTTTCTTGCTTCAGATTATGTGAAGAATAATTATTTTCTTCTTGTCCAGGAAACTCTGCTGGTGCCGAAGAATAGGTAATATTCTTCTATCTTCTTAAAACATCGATTACAACTATGAAGAATATTAACATCTTCATATTTACTTCTTTTCTCTTCCTCTACAGGTTCTGTAGCGTGAAGATCTCTGAAGAACGATTGTTCTTCTCCTTGTTGTTGCTGCCACTGTTCGTAAGTCGCAGTAGAAGCCTCTTCATCAAAGCCATCATCTTCTGCTAGCCAAAAACCCCTCACGGTCATCTCCAAATCAACTCTTAAAGGTAGGATTTTCTCAAGTCACTGTAGCCCAAACTAAATTGATACAGTACAATAATTATCATGCATATACATGGTTTGGTTTACTATAGTTTCTGAACGATTTTCTATTAATTTCTTGAAAGAAACGTCCTTAGCAAGGGCGTGACTATGAAATACACGCCCCAGACTAGGGCGCTACTTGGCAAGTCACGACGCTTCCCAGGTCGTCAATTTCATATTTGACGCCCTGTACACAGGCGTAAATTTCATATAAATCTTAAGAACTGATTATTCATGCAATTACATGAAATCAAATCAATAATTGTTAACGATAAACATGAAACATCAAATCTGATATACTGCATGTGAATTCCTGCCAATTTTCCTGTCATGACTATATGATTGTTATCCTTGATTATCGTGCAAATCTTGCTAATTCCTGATATTTCTTGAATTCACGACCTAGACTAGGTCGTTTTTCCCTGTAGTAACGCCCCATCACAGGGCGTGAATTAAAAATAAACGCCCCTTACTAGGGCGCGTATCTGTTAAAATCCTGAAATATATATTCTGAGAAAATAAGAATTTAATGATTAACGCCCCTGCCAAGGGCGCGTTTTTGATAATTTCTGAAAATAAATATGTTCTGAAAAATATTGTAAATAAAAGACGCCTGCTACAGTAGTCGTCAACTCTTGAAGAAACGCCCCTGACGAAGGCGCGTTTTAGATAAATTATTGAAATTATTGAAAATTCTGCAAAACGGACCATATGTAAACGCCCTTCTGTTAGGCGTTAATTACTTGAGAAACGACTTGACCTAAGTCGTTATTTTACTGTAAACTGATTTTTCCTCTGGTTTGCTAACCGATGGTTTTATATATCATTATATATATATATCGGCACTATTCTCCATTCCGTGAGTATAGTCCCACGTTTCATGTTGATTTATCGATCACACTCAATTCTCATTGACATACAAGCTCTCCATTGGACATTCCGTTCCTTTGGACTAGCGAGTTAGTCATAGAGACCTCCGTAAGACTCCTCGTAGCCTTGGATTCCCTCAAGGCCGACTGAGCTGGTTGTACCCTAAAAACCCATTACACCATTGATGCCATGTCACTCTAAAGAAACATGATATACCGGCCCTTATGATTATACAAAGAGTATATCATAAGAAATTCTTAATGGGATGATGATATCATGCCATATCATGTCGTTCTTGTAAACCCCAATTCTATGATAAGAATGAGGGTATCGAACCTTTGATATACTGTTCATGTGGACCTCAATTCTATATAAAGAATGTCCATATTGATTTGTCATGGTACCTAAGTTAAGGGAACCGTATTCTACCTAGTTTTATCGATGTCGTGATTATACCGTTATTATCGCCATTCTATGTCCTTTGTCATATTTTGGACTCTATTCTATCAAAGTTGTCATACGTGTCTACAAGCTTGATTATTGAAATTCTATGTTGGCTATAAACAAGAGTGGATGTCAAAACACATGATAAATGCCTGCGCATATAGGGCCCGATCTGGTCCTGGGAGGAGCACCCGAAAGTACTTGTGCCCATGGGAGTTAAAATGATAAGGTATCTGGCATTATACCGAGTACTTGACTTGCTTGATTGGACATTCCACACACATCTTGTACTTGAATCGTACTTGACTTTACATGAATGCGTGGCCCGAAAAAGGGTAATTTACTTGCTTGATACATGATAGCCAAAGTTCTTGACATGACTCGATAATGGTACTTGCTTGAATATCTTGAATAACGTGTATCTTGTTGAAAGTTCATATTAAGTTCATCTTACTTCCTTGATATTACATTCTCTCTATCTTGTCGTTTCGTGCGAGCATGCATAGCCTTATTGCATTCATGAAAAATGTAATTACTTAAACCCCTTGCTAGTACTTGAGATATAATTTCCTACTGAGCGTTCGCTCATTCCGTTTGTCCCTTTCTACTTTTCAGGTAAGTCCGACGACGATGGAAGTCAATCGGATGGGAATGGTCAAGAGTGAAAGTGATAGAGCTTCTACAAGTGTCGTCTAGTCTTTTCCATAGTTTCTTGAGTCAAATATGTATTCTTTTCCTTTTTATTAAACAGAGTATTGGATTTGTAATAGTCTATCCGTTATGAAATAAAGGATTGGGTTATCTTGCTATTTTGCGCATCTCTGTCTTTGTGTCGAATACACGACCACTCTGATTGACATGATTGATATAGACACGTCGCGCATCTCCGGGTATCTTCCGCGCTCGGGGCGTGACAGTCTTTGTGGTATCAGAGCACTAAGGTATTCAATTCCTAGGAAACCCAAGTCCAAGGATAGGTTTCAAAACCTTTAACCAAGTGAGAGTGGGTAGAACCAAGGGTTAAATGATCAATGAGTCCTTTATAAGATCATAGTGATATAATACTAACATAGCTATTGTAATTGTAGGATAATGGCTGCCGAACGTGCTCAATGGCGCAACATGCAGCGTACCCTCAAGGGATGACCCAAGTGCTACAACAGGTAGCACAAGGTGGTGCTCCACGAGCTGGAAGCTTACACCAAGCATTCAAGAATATGAATCCCCCGAAGTTCATGGGATCGACCGATCCAGACGATGCCGAGCATTGGGTTCGGGAGATTGAACGTATATTCCGTGTCATGCAATGCACGGATCAGGACAAAGTCTTATTAGCTACTTTCCAGTTAGAAAAGGATGCTAGATGCTGGTGGGAGTCGATTGAAGCTACTATTGACCCAACTCAAGTTACATGGGGTGAATTCGTTGAATATTTCAACGCCAAATATTTCTCTGATAGGATCCAGGAAAAGAAGGCCGCCGAATTTGCCGCATTAAAGCAAAGATCTTTATCGGTGGCTGATTATGAAGCACAGTTCTCTAGACTGTCTAGATATGCTAAGCATTTAATTAGCACGGAAAAGATGAAAGCCCGTAGATTTCTTAATGGGCTTAGGCCCCACTACATTACTCAACTGGCGCCTATGGATATTCAAGTTTATACTGAAATAGTGCGCCGAGCTCAGTTGCTTGAAGATGCCACGGAACTATCTGATAGGATCCGTGGGAAAGACAAAAAGGAACAAGTCACAAGTTCGGGTTCTTTTAAACCCAACTTTAAGAAGAGGCCCAATAATGGAGGTTCTTCCTCTCAAGATCAGAAGTACAAGAAATCCAAGCCTTTCTCTATCACCACTACCCCTTCGAATACAGTCTGCAAGCATTGTGACAAGGCTGGTCACAAAACAGAAGAATGCTGGAGGAAATTAGGAGCATGTCTCCGTTGTGGGAGTCGTGAACATCGGATTCCCGATTGTCCATTAATGAATGACCAAGACGGTGAGGGTAAACGCCCAGTGACAAGGAACGCGCGTCTTCATGCAATCCAAGAGACTGAACCAGAAGAAGAAGGCGGATTGGTGGAAGGTACATTAAAAATTTGTTCCAAATATGCACATGTCTTATTTGATACGGGTGCATCGCATTCCATTATTTCCAAGAAGTTTGCTGACCCATTACCTCTAGAACCAGAATGGATGAAGTTAATATTGTCTACTCCTCTCGGAAACGAGACGGATATCACACATCATTATCAAAACTGTGAGGTATTGGTTCGAGGAAAGAATTTTCCTATTGATCTTATCTGCTTAGATCTAAAAGAGTATGATGTTATACTAGGAGCAGATTGGTTATCCAAATACCAGGCAACGGTTGATTGCCGTGATAGCAAGATTATTTTCAAGGAATTTCCGGAACTGACTTATACTAGTCCTAAGAGTCGAAGCAAATCCCCTCTTATTTCGGCTCTTCGAGCAAGCAAGCTCGTCAAGAAAGGATGTGTATCCTTCCTTGCTTTTGTCACTATTAAAGAAGCTAAAGAAACCAAGATAGAGGACATTCAGGTAGTGCGAGAATTTCCAGACGTATTTCCGGAAGAATTGCCGGGATTACCCCCTCAAAGAGATGTAGCCTTCACCATTGACTTAGTCCCTGGTGCTGGTCCCGTTTCAAAGGCACCATATAGAATGTCCCCTGCTGAACTCAAGGAGTTGAAGGAGCAGTTGATGGAACTAATCCGAAAGGGGTTTATTAGACCAAGTACTTCCCCATGGGGAGCACCAGTCTTATTTGTAAAGAAGAAGGATGGATCCATGAGATTGTGTATCGACTATCGACAGTTGAATCATCTTACTATCAAGAACAAGTATCCACTGCCGAGAATCGATGAGTTATTTGATCAGATTTCAGGATCCAAATATTTCTCCAAGATTGATCTCAGGTCGGGATATCATCAATTAAGAATCAAGGATGATGACATTCACAAGACTGCATTCAGAAGCAGGTATGGCCACTATGAATTTGTTGTTATGCCTTTTGGACTAACAAATGCCCCTGCTGCCTTTATGCAGTTGATGAATAGCATATTCAGGCCTTATCTAGATCAATTTGTGGTGGTTTTCATTGATGATATATTGATATATTCCAAGACTAAGGAAGAACATGAAGAGCATTTGAGGATTGCATTGCAAGTCTTGAGGACAAATCAATTATATGCTAAACTCAGCAAATGCGAGTTCTGGCTTGAAGAAGTGGCTTTTCTCGGGCATGTCATATCAAAGGACGGATTATCCGTAGATCCGTCAAAAGTTGAAGCTGTGAGAAACTGGGAAAGACCCACTAATGCAAGCGAGATCAGAAGTTTCTTAGGTCTTGCAGGCTATTATCGGCGATTCATCAAAGATTTCTCTAAGATCGCCGTACCACTTACAAGATTAACTCGTAAGGAGATCCGATATGAATGGAGTGAGGAATGTGAAAGAAGTTTCCAAACTCTCAAGGATCATCTCACTACAGCTCCAGTCTTAGCTCTACCGATAGAAGGAGAGAAATTCGAGGTCTACACTGATGCTTCTAGCATTGGCCTCGGATGTGTCCTAATGCAACAAGGAAAGGTCATAGCATACTCTTCACGTCAGCTGAAGAAGCATGAGGAAAATTACCCCGTCCATGACTTAGAACTGGCCGCGGTAGTATTTGCCTTAAAGATATGGAGACACTATCTCTATGGAGTACAGTTCACTGTATACTCCGATCACAAAAGTCTCAAATATCTATTTTCACAAAAGGAACTAAACATGAGACAAAGACGCTGGCTAGAATATCTCAAGGACTTCGACTTCAATATACAATACCATCCCGGAAAGGGTAATTATGTTGCTGATGCCCTTAGTCGAAAGCCGAGAGCAATGATAGCAAATTGTATGATGCAAGAATGGAGGTTACTTGAACAATTCTCCGAGCTCAATATAAGCTTGGACACGGAATCCAAATTTGTCACACTATCTCATGTAAGCATACAGTCAGATTTGTTATCTGAGATACAAACACTTCAGGATGATGATCCTATGTTAGTAGAAATCAAGGGCAGATTAGAAGGACAATCTGATTTTCAACTAACTTCTGATGGAAGATTATCGTTCAAAGATAGAACTTGTATACCTGATTGTCCGGAATTAAAGAAGAAGATCTTAGATGAAGCTCACCGATCAAGGTACACTATTCATCCAGGATCAACCAAAATGTACCAAGATGTAAAGAGGAACTTTTGGTGGCCTAATATGAAAAGAGAAATAGCGGACTATGTATCACGCTGTCTCACATGCCAACAGGTCAAGGCGGAACACCAAAAGCCTGCGGGAAAACTACATCCTCTAGATATTCCTAAGTGGAAATGGGAGGATATTGGTATGGACTTCATCATGGGTTTGTCTAAATCTAAAGGAGGACATGATGGAATCTGGGTTATCATTGATCGATTGACTAAATCGGCACATTTCTTGCCAATCAAAAGCCGATGGTCAATTGATGTGCTAGCTGCACTATACATCAAAGAAATCGTCAGGATACATGGAATTCCTGTCTCTATCGTGTCTGATAGAGATCCCCGTTTTACTTCTCATTTTTGGAAGGGATTGCAACATTCGTTGGGGACAAGGCTCAACTTTAGTACTGCTTTTCACCCGCAAACAGATGGTCAGACCGAGCGAACTAATCAAGTTGTTGAAGATATGCTGAGAGCATGCATTATTGACTTTGGAGGAAGCTGGCATGACCACTTACCTTTAGTTGAATTTGCATATAATAATAGCTACCAAGCTAGTATCCAAATGGCACCTTTCGAAGCCTTATACGGAAGGAGTTGCCGATCTCCCATATGTTGGAGCGAAGTTGGAGAAAAACAACTGTTAGGTCCAGACATGGTAAGGGATACAACCGAGAAGATACAAGTAATCAGGGAAAGATTACAAGTTGCTCAGACCAGACAAAAGACTTATGCAGATACAAGAAGAAGAGATCTTGAATTCCAAATCGGAGATCATGTATTTCTCAAGATATCCCCTGGACGTGGCATACGAAGATTTGGTGTTAAGGGCAAGCTTACGCCAAGATTCATCGGACCATTTGAGGTACTCGAAAGAGTTGGCGAGGTTGCTTATCGCATCGCGTTGCCTCCTCAGTTGTCCGAGGTACACAATGTATTTCACATATCTATGTTGAAGAAGTATGTGCACGATCCATCGCATATTATTGAACATGGAGATCTGGCGATCCAGAAAGATCTCACATATGAACAGAAGCCTATGAAGATATTAGATCGAGAAATACGAGCTCTAAGGAATAAGGTTATTCCCATGCTCAAGGTGCAATGGAATAAGAATCCTGAACGCGAAGCGACATGGGAGACCGAAGAATCTATGAAGAAACGATTTCCCGAGTTATTCTAAGAGGTATATGTTCTACGCTCTCCACATGTATAATTATATATATTGAATTTGGGGACCAAATTCTTTTTAAGTGGGGGAGGGTGTAGCAACCCTGATAAATGAATATTTGAAATAAATTAAAACATATATATATTACAGTAGTAATACAGATAATGAGAATAGGATTAATTAGATGAAGTAAAACAAAATTAAAATAACGCCTCTTATTAGGGCGTTAATTCAAAAAGAAACGCCTCTATCAAAGGCGTGACTAAAGAAAGGACGCCCACACGTGCAGTCGTCAACTCTCACTACCAAATAGGCAAGTAAAAGAAACGCCCATATATGGGGCGTGTTTCAAAAACAAGGAACGCCCTTATCCAAGACGTTTCTTAAGAAACGACCTGAACTAGGTCGTCAATTCAAGAATAGACGCCCCGACCAAAGGCGTTAATTCCGTTCGTGAACCGTTCGAACCCAGAGCTTATCCAGGGAAAGATTAACCTAATCTAGTAAGTGTCTAATAGAGTAAGGACTCTATTAGGGATATACTACCCTCACACAATCACTAACTCTAATAGGACTTCCAAAGTCTTATAAATAAACTTGTTCGGCCAACCCTAAATCCATTTGATCGAACGTCTGCTGCTAGGTACGTGAAGAACAAACTGTTCTTCTTATTTTCTTTTGTTTTCTTTTTTTCTTGCTTCAGATTATGTGAAGAATAATTATTTTCTTCTTGTCCAGGAAACTCTGCTGGTGCCGAAGAATAGGTAATATTCTTCTATCTTCTTAAAACATCGATTACAACTATGAAGAATATTAACATCTTCATATTTACTTCTTTTCTCTTCCTCTACAGGTTCTGTAGCGTGAAGATCTCTGAAGAACGATTGTTCTTCTCCTTGTTGTTGCTGCCACTGTTCGTAAGTCGCAGTAGAAGCCTCTTCATCAAAGCCATCATCTTCTGCTAGCCAAAAACCCCTCACGGTCATCTCCAAATCAACTCTTAAAGGTAGGATTTTCTCAAGTCACTGTAGCCCAAACTAAATTGATACAGTACAATAATTATCATGCATATACATGGTTTGGTTTACTATAGTTTCTGAACGATTTTCTATTAATTTCTTGAAAGAAACGTCCTTAGCAAGGGCGTGACTATGAAATACACGCCCCAGACTAGGGCGCTACTTGGCAAGTCACGACGCTTCCCAGGTCGTCAATTTCATATTTGACGCCCTGTACACAGGCGTAAATTTCATATAAATCTTAAGAACTGATTATTCATGCAATTACATGAAATCAAATCAATAATTGTTAACGATAAACATGAAACATCAAATCTGATATACTGCATGTGAATTCCTGCCAATTTTCCTGTCATGACTATATGATTGTTATCCTTGATTATCGTGCAAATCTTGCTAATTCCTGATATTTCTTGAATTCACGACCTAGACTAGGTCGTTTTTCCCTGTGGTAACGCCCCATCACAGGGCGTGAATTAAAAATAAACGCCCCTTACTAGGGCGCGTATCTGTTAAAATCCTGAAATATATATTCTGAGAAAATAAGAATTTAATGATTAACGCCCCTGCCAAGGGCGCGTTTTTGATAATTTCTGAAAATAAATATGTTCTGAAAAATATTGTAAATAAAAGACGCCTGCTACAGTAGTCGTCAACTCTTGAAGAAACGCCCCTGACGAAGGCGCGTTTTAGATAAATTATTGAAATTATTGAAAATTCTGCAAAACGGACCATATGTAAACGCCCTTCTGTTAGGCGTTAATTACTTGAGAAACGACTTGACCTAAGTCGTTATTTTACTGTAAACTGATTTTTCCTCTGGTTTGCTAACCGATGGTTTTATATATCATTATATATATATATCGGCACTATTCTCCATTCCGTGAGTATAGTCCCACGTTTCATGTTGATTTATCGATCACACTCAATTCTCATTGACATACAAGCTCTCCATTGGACATTCCGTTCCTTTGGACTAGCGAGTTAGTCATAGAGACCTCCGTAAGACTCCTCGTAGCCTTGGATTCCCTCAAGGCCGACTGAGCTGGTTGTACCCTAAAAACCCATTACACCATTGATGCCATGTCACTCTAAAGAAACATGATATACCGGCCCTTATGATTATACAAAGAGTATATCATAAGAAATTCTTAATGGGATGATGATATCATGCCATATCATGTCGTTCTTGTAAACCCCAATTCTATGATAAGAATGAGGGTATCGAACCTTTGATATACTGTTCATGTGGACCTCAATTCTATATAAAGAATGTCCATATTGATTTGTCATGGTACCTAAGTTAAGGGAACCGTATTCTACCTAGTTTTATCGATGTCGTGATTATACCGTTATTATCGCCATTCTATGTCCTTTGTCATATTTTGGACTCTATTCTATCAAAGTTGTCATACGTGTCTACAAGCTTGATTATTGAAATTCTATGTTGGCTATAAACAAGAGTGGATGTCAAAACACATGATAAATGCCTGCGCATATAGGGCCCGATCTGGTCCTGGGAGGAGCACCCGAAAGTACTTGTGCCCATGGGAGTTAAAATGATAAGGTATCTGGCATTATACCGAGTACTTGACTTGCTTGATTGGACATTCCACACACATCTTGTACTTGAATCGTACTTGACTTTACATGAATGCGTGGCTCGAAAAAGGGTAATTTACTTGCTTGATACATGATAGCCAAAGTTCTTGACATGACTCGATAATGGTACTTGCTTGAATATCTTGAATAACGTGTATCTTGTTGAAAGTTCATATTAAGTTCATCTTACTTCCTTGATATTACATTCTCTCTATCTTGTCGTTTCGTGCGAGCATGCATAGCCTTATTGCATTCATGAAAAATGTAATTACTTAAACCCCTTGCTAGTACTTGAGATATAATTTCCTACTGAGCGTTCGCTCATTCCGTTTGTCCCTTTTACTTTTCAGGTAAGTCCGACGACGATGGAAGTCAATCGGATGGGAATGGTCAAGAGTGAAAGTGATAGAGCTTCTACAAGTGTCGTCTAGTCTTTTCCATTGTTTCTTGAGTCAAATATGTTTTCTTTTCCTTTTTATTAAACAGAGTATTGGATTTGTAATAGTCTATCCGTTATGAAATAAAGGATTGGGTTATCTTGCTATTTTGCGCATCTCTGTCTTTGTGTCGAATACACGATCACTCTGATTGACATGATTGATATAGACACGTCGCGCATCTCCGGGTATCTTCCGCGCTCGGGGCGTGACAGTGATAGTCTAGATGCCATTACCTAGTTTCTCATATTTATCTCCTGTTCGCTTTATCTTGCATTTTCATGCTTAATTTCCTTATTATCTATGACACTCTGTCCCTTTTGGGAATTTCCATGTCAACATTTTCAGAACATAACCCTTGACTCTGTATTGGCCATATCTGATTCTGTAACATTAAGGGATGTGGGTCCGCAACTATCAATGTCAGGTAGGACGGAAGTCCAATTCTGTAAACTATGGGAATTCTGGGTGTGGCATTGCACCAACGTCTGTAAATTTATAAAATTATGTTATTTTGGATATTTGTATTATATCTGTTATTCTGAAAATTTTGGTATTCTGATATTCTGATAATTTAAATATTTTGTTAGACTGATTATTTCGGCTTACTATTATTATTGAAATTCTGCTATGTTCTAGCCAATTCTAAAGTTATGCTCATCTGTAACCTCTGCCCTTGTTTATTTCTGATATCCACCCTTGATTCGGCATGGAAATTATTTCCTTTCTCTTGAGCTTTAACTACCTTTGACTTTGGTATTCATCCTTTCTGTTAGATGGATCATCATGATTTTCAAGTTCTATCGTTTCATGCATTGTATCATCATGAATATGATAAAATCTACTAATCACCTATATTATGCTTGATGATAGATGTTATTCCTACTGAGCATTTTCGCTCACCCAGTTTATCCTAGCATTTTTCAGGTATTGATGTCAAAGACACTACCTCAGATGGGGAAGGGCAAGTGTGATGAGTGCTTTGGAGAATCGAGTCAACGTCTTTTATTTTATTGAGTGTTGTCCTGTCCTTGAGTCTTTTTCCCTTATTCAAAAGTATTTTGAGTCTTTTCTTTTAGTAATGAAATCGGAGTCAAGATGTTGTAATTCCATTTTTGATATTAATAAGAATTTATATTTTTGTCATCTTGGTCTGGCCTTGTGTTTATGTCTTCGGTTGCTCTGATTATTCACGATTTTATCACTGTCACATTCTGAGTAACGCGTTCCGCTGGTATCGGTTCGAGGCGTGACAAATAGCATCGATGCATAATTAAGTGCATCTACCTGATAGACCATATAGACTACATTTGCATCGACCTATTGTGCATGATGACCTTGATGCATCGACTTGATAACTCTAATTAATATAGATGCATCGACCTATTTGACTTCAACATAGGGGAATACATCGACCTGTTATCTTCTTCTAGCAGGTATCCTTGCTTCTCTCTCTTTAGGATTGAGCTGGAGTTGACTTCCAGATTGAAGTTCTGAACTGATGTGTCGAGGCAGAATTCTTCCAAGAGGATATGGACTGATGCGTAATTTTGGCCAGCTGACATAGCATCGCTGTGTCAATGCAGTGTCAATCTTGCGTCGATGTCCTGATAACAATCAGAGTGCTTGATTCTTTTGATTTCTCTTCTGGTGATTTCGGTTGACTGAAATGATCTGTTCGGTCGACTGAACTTAGCTTAAGGCTTGACTTTGTATAGCTGACTCTTCTGAAGGTTTTCTTAGCTTGACTTTATCAACTTCATCACGTTTGTCTACGCTGTCCAACCTTGTTTCAGACACACACTTCTGTATATGATTAGATCATGATAAAATAAAAAAAGTGCATCAACAAGTGACTTCAACAAGTCATAAAAATAATGCTACAAGATTAATGCACTATGACTCATGATGACATTAAGTCCAATGAAGCATCAACACATATGTCATCATCACTTCGTAGTGTTTGACATCATCAAAACCATAGGGATACAATAGTGCTCGCCCATTTGCACCTCCCCTTTCTTTATCATTCCTTCTATTACGTCCTTAAACATGTAACAGTCTTCAATAGCATGCCCCAGCATTCGGTGATATGGGCAAAACAAGGGATCATCTTGCTTCTTAGCATCGACGGGCCTCCTTGATTCCGGTAGTGTTATTTTGTTGTATTTGTATGCCCATTCAACAAGACCTGAGCTCTATCCTTCGGGAATGAATACATATGTTTCATCTTGTCCCTCAGTGATGGACCTTCTTTCTTATCGACAGGCTTGGCCGGGGGAGGATTAGCTACTGTTTTAGTCTTTTCCCTTTGCTACTCGAAGGACTTGAAATCAAGAGTATTCGCCTCTTTCGGGGTTGGTCGACGATCAACACCCTTTCCCTTTTGAGCTGCAGTGATGCCGGCCGAAGAATACTTCGCCAGGAAGGACTCAACCTCTGCCACCACATTGTTAAGACGGTCACATGACCTGATATCAATACCAATAATCTTTTCTAGCACCTCTCTTCTCAGATTTTGTTTATGTTGGGTCGCGTAGTGCAGGAACACGGATCTAGAGAGGGGGTGAATAGATCCTTGTACTAAAAACTATGACCAATTAAAAACACAAACTAGCGCAGATCGAAATTAACAAGATTGATAAGATAGAGAAATTTAATTTAAACGGATTTAAACTTAATTCACTTGATCTTACCGAGCTCACACGATTGCATAAACAGATTAGATAGTGAAGCACACAATCACAAAGATCAAACCACAAGACAAGAGAATTTTTAAGGTGGTTCGGGACCACGGCGGGCTCCCTACGTCCACCCCTCACCAAACCGGTGAGACTTCACTGCTGTAAAAATAGCTCGGGGATAAATCCCCACACACACACGGAGCCAAGCTCCAACACACACACGTAGGGCGATGCCTACACAACCACACGGGAGTAAACTCCCAGCCACACATGGGGAACACACCCCAAGATACGTCCAAGCACACACGCGGATATACTCCGGACAAATCGACGCACACACGTCAACACAAACACTCGGAGAACCCTTTCTCCGAACACCCACACAAAGTATTCTTTCAGATATATATGAAACGAAGACAAATATATGCTATGACCCCCCAAACAAATTCTATAGATGGAAACTAGAAAGATGCATCAAGAGTAAAGCTCCCCCTTCTTCAACAAAATCTAGTTCTCCTTGGCTCGTTGATGGATGTGCACGATTTCGACATCATCTTCTTCCTCTCCTCGAGCCGCTCCTCTTTTCCTTCTTCCACGAGCTCCAGATCTTCACGGATGTAAATGATATCCTCCTTGCAAGAGCTCCACCACGTTTTCCCTCTTTTTTCACCTATACGAAAGAACAAATGAGCATTAGGGTTCATATATCACAAAAATCGCAGCTCATATATATATGCAAGAGAGAGTGGACAAAAGACACATAAAATCATCCTAAAACAAGTTAGAAACACCCTAATATGTTTAGGAACCTTTGGGGGGTAGTTTGGTAAAGTTTCATAGGGTTTTCATTGGGTTTTGAAGACTTTCGCAAACTCTCGTCGCGGACCTGTCGGAAGGTGTTGACACCTGGTGTCGACACCTATACCCTGCACACACAAAAACATGAAAAACAGAACTCTGGCAGATAGGTGTCGACACCTTGGGCAGCTTCACTGGTTAGAGCCATTGAGCACTAGGTGTCGACACCAGGTGTCGACGCCTTCTGCCCAACAAGCACTAGGTGTCGACACCAGGTGTCGACACCTTCTGCCTAGCACAAAGACTATTTAATGCAGTCTAATGTAGTCTGAAAAACCTTCAACCCCAATTGAAAACTTGATTTTTTTCAAGTGAAAAACATGCATTAGAAGGTCTTAAAAATATCATTCAACCTTGGATTCAACAAGGAATATAGAAAGTTAAATGAGCAAGATGCTACCACAAGACTATCATGAGAATCATGCATGAAGGGCACTTGAGAACCCATTTCATGAAAAATATTTCAAACCCATTCATGGGACCATCAACAAGGGTATTGCAACCCATACACAATATGCATGAAAACTCATGAATACCAAGATAGTTTCCATCATATGAGCACACTAGCATTCAAATGAACATTAAGCCATTACACCAATGCAAGATTAGCATGCAATTGAAGCTTGAACACTATGAACCAAATGCACCTCCTTTAGCTTAAGGATGATATTCATGAAAACTCATTTAATCATGTACATGTCTTCTCATATCAATCAACAAAAACACATTCCATCATATGACAAGTTTTTATTGTAATGTAATTGGATCTCTCAATTGTCGAAATACAAAGGCATGAAAGCTCAACCTCAACCTCATCCAATTCAAGGACACAAGGTGGGTAATAGATATTACCATGATCCACTTGATATGGGAGGGTATAAAAACCATCCTTGGACCTGCAAAATCACAAGAGTATCAAGTTACCATATGTATGAAAGTTAATCGCTCATAAACTTGATTCTTCCAAAAGAACCTCCATAACTTGTCAACCATCCAAATGCTCATTGCATAAATAAATGTTTCCATAAAGACATAAGTCACAAGCTTTGGCATTTGAAGCACTTTGAATCATCCATCGCATCCAAGGCATATACAATGATATGGGAGCTCAATCATTCAAATATAAAGACATGGGAGCTCAACCATTCAATAGCATTCTTGTGTCTTCATAGCCTTCAACATCAAGATGCTTCCACATGCACATGTAGACAATCATGCCAAATGCAAAGGCATGTACAATAGCATTGGAACTCATTCATTCAAATGACATTCTTGTTGATAAAAATCACATTCATCCATCATTGAATACATGAGGGGTATTGTTATAAACAAGGGATCTTCTTGAATCTTCCAAGCAATCAATTAAGGTAAATACAATGGTATTGCATCTCAATCATTCATTTAGCATTAGCCGAATTACACATGCATAACATGAGGCTCAATATGACATTTTTCCAAGCATGTTTTCCATAAAATCTTTCTCATTGAATACAAAGCAATCTCACCAAGTGTATATGCAATGTATATGCAATGTGTTAACATCAAAGCACGTATGAGCCTTATAGAGTCACAAATGCATCCATATGATGATATCCCAATAACAACATTTTGTAATCATCTCTACAACCATTTCAAACTTCATAGCTAGAGGATAAGGAGTTCAAGCACATGAAGACATGAATAACCATTCAAGCACAAGGCCAAGCAACAAGGTCATTTTGTAATCATCAAAATCACATACACACCAGTTTACGAATCTGAACAGCATCTTCTTCGTGCGGAGGCTATTTACATCTCATGTTGAGATTCCTCCACCTCTTAATATATTCTAAGGCGGTTTCATCTTGCTTATGCCTGGTGGAGTATAGTTCTGCCATTGTGACTTCCCTCTCAATGACGTGAAATCTTTCGCGGGACTTCCGCTGCATATCGGGCCAGTCTAAGATTGACCCAGCCGACAAGCCTGAGTATAATTCAAAGGCCAGCCTGGTAAGAGATGACCCAAAGAATTTCAATAAATAGGCTTCGTCTGTCACCAGATCGCCCATCACTGTCATGTAATAAGCTATGTGTTCCCTGGCGGAGCCCTGCCCATTAAACTTTTCAAACTTGGGCGGTTTATTAATGCCAGGCGGCAACCTTTTCGCAGCATACTATGGTGGGTAAGGTACTTGGTATGCATCAAAGGTGTTGAAATCACCATCAGTTCTCTCTGACAGTTTCATTCCAATGATTCTTTCCACCATTAGTTTATTCATCATAGTAGGGTCTACTGGCTTTGGATAGAAATGCACAGATTGGTGCATGAAAGAAGTTGTCATATTAGTAGCATGTGGCACAAATTGCATCACTGGTAGTGACTGTTGCACTTGAGGAATTGCTGGCTGCGCCAGTGGTGGTTGCAGGAATTGGTGTAAGGGTACCTTTTCATGACTCATAAGTTGAGGAGCAGCGGGTGGTGCAATCTCTCCTGAGTTGGAGATCCCTCTGGATGACTCGGCATGCACCTCCTAGTGTTTGGAGATAGGAGTTTGTTCAGCTTTCTCACTCAGCTGCCTCTTTAGTGATTCAATTTCTTGTTGATATCTGTGGAGTATCATCATGATAGCTGGGTCCAAGGCCGTGGTCATGGGCATTTCTTCCACCATTTTACTCGATGTCCCCTCAGATGGGACTGGCGGGGGAATATCTTCTTCTTCTGATGTCACCACGTTAGCAGTTAAGGTGGTGACCACTGGTATGTCTTCAGCCATTCTAAGCACTTCCTTGGTGGTCTGGCCTCTTCTTGTCACAGCCCCAGGTCCGTGGGCTAATTTGGCAAGTTCCTCTGATTCTTCGAGTAGGGTACCATATTTGTCGGTTGCCCCTATCATGTTGCAGGAAAAGACTTGCATCTTGCCTCTCTACCTCCAGACCCGCCTCCTGGCTTGGCTGGGGAAGGCCAGTCGGTCAAACATGGACATTCTTTTTTCTTCTCTCCATTGTGGGGAGTCTTCGAGACATGTGACCTCTAAGCCGTCTTCATATTCATTAGAATCCATGGAGGAAACCCCCTCTCTTGCTTCTTCATATCTTTCTCTTTCTTCTTCAGCGCCCATGACGTGGAGTAGTCTTTGTTGGCCTAAGAATGAACTCCCCAAGCCGTGGAAGTAATCCTAGACCACCTTGGTCATTTCTTCCCGACTACGCCCCGGAGATAGAATGTGGGGCAACAATCGATCTTGTGTCACCGGCATATAGGCTAGCTATGACAAGTTGGCAGCTTCATTTAACTTTCTTGAGTGTCGGAAGACATCAACCTGTCTGGCGCAGGCTCTGTGGGAGGGTGGTGGAGCCACTGGCATAAACTCCTCCTCTTCTAGTACAATTATCTTGCCCCCTCTCATGGGGCCCTTGACAGTTAGTCTTGTATCTTGCGGGGCCGAAGCCGACCCCCGGGTCCTCTTCGGAACCCAAACTTGCTTAAACCTCATTGGCCTAGGGGCCAACCTCCCCCGGTTGTTCTGTTCTGGGTTCGCCTTCCGTCTTTACAGCACTTGGAAAGTGTTGTGGGTAGGAACCGTTGGGATAATGCGGTCTGGTAGAGTTTCGGCAGTGCGATCGTTCAGGTACACCTGAACGCCGCCGGTCAACACAAACTTCCTAGAAATGGAAATCCGACCCTGGGGAACAACCACTCTTCCTCTTCTATAATTCTTCTTCCTCCCTCCAGCCGCCTTGTTGTTGGTAGGAGTAGCTCGGTAGTCTAGGTGGTGGACGAAGCGGGTAGCAGTGGAACGGGGCATCAATATTGCCACAAAGGTATAAGAGTCCATAGGATGCAGGCATATAGAAGCCCGAGAACCAACTGCGGGACATCATCCATCACTGAGGGATTTTATTCCTTTTCCCTTATGCAAAGTCAAAGAAGAACACACTATAGCAAGTAGTGGATCTCTTTAACTTGACAAGGTAATTTGAAAAAGTATTCGTACTATATGGGTATAATGTTGTGCCCCTGGTTTTGATGATGACAACCATGAGATGTTTGTGTTGAGTTTAACAAAACTAATGAATTAATCCTTGATTCATTAACACATGTATCTGCTTTATTCTTGAATGCAAGGAAGAAACAAGGTCTACGCAGGATGCTCAAGGCGTCCACGCAGTGGTTTGCATAAAAGGACAGCGTCTACGCAGGATGCTGATTGCGTCTACGCATCAGTTCAAGAGGCAGAAGCATTAATCACTGGCATAGCTCAGTGCGTCAACGCCACAACATCGCAGCGTCGACGCATCAGCTCATGTTTGAGATAAAAGAGTGTTCGGGGTCAGCCCAGTGGGTTGACGCAGGCACCCTATGCGTCAACGCATCAGGTCTATGTACGAAAGGCTCTATGGGCATTTCAAGGCTGCGTCAACCTCTTAGTCAAAATGGGTTGACGCCATCTGAATCTCATCAAGTGATTATTGGGTGGACCCCAGCCGTAAGTGGCGTTAGATGCCACATCATCTAAAAGAGCATGCACTCTCTTTTTCCCTCGCGATTCCAGAAGCCTCTGAGGAGAACAATCATTGGGCTAACTAGAAAATCTGGTTGGGGCCCACAAAAGGATATTCACGTGAATAGGGAGAGCGCGGGAGATGAAAGTTGAAGAAGTAGCAGTCGAACAAGAGAGAGGAGAAGCTCTTGAGAAGAATCGCATGTATCATCGTCTTCCACCTGGCGTGCTGTTGCATCCTCTGGAGATTAGAGGAAGTCTATTAGCTGTTGATCATTGCAAGCTCATCTACAATCCAGGAAGTGAAAGCTAGTCGATCATCATCGCCTCTTCTCTAGATCTTTATGTTTGAGACTCGAGAATCAGCACCGTCCCAGATCGAGGCTCCTTCTTCTATCTTCCAGTGATTTCGTTTCTTGTTTTTCATTTCAACTTGAACTCTACTACTGTAATTCTCCCTCGTACTAGTTTGAGTAGAGGGAGGGGATTTGATCCAGCGGGGTGTGCCTGGATCAAGGGGTTTGGGCTTGTACGCCCTCAAGCTGTTTGTCAGCGGGTAACTGGTTAAGAGGATATGTTCTCTTGTTAGCCAAGCTGTAGTGCTCAGCGTTGTCGAGGGGATTGTGCCTCGGTTTAGCTAAGCTGTAAGGCTCAGTAGGATCCTCACTGATTTAGTGAGGGGTGGACGTAGGTCTCCATAGGGAGACCGAACCACCTTAAAAATCTGTGTTCACTTGTCGGTTGCTATCTCTTGCAAATCTGTGTGTCGCTAGATGATTGATTAGGTTCGATCTCTACACCTTCTGCTTACTAATTTTGAATTAGTATTCTGCAACTTAAAAGTTGAGTGTAATATTTCGTAAAAAATCAAAAAGGGTCAACCTATTCACCCCCTCTCCCTCTAGTTTGACCATCCACTTAATCCAACACATGGTATCAGAGCTTGGCTCTCTTGTCAAGGGTCTCACAACCCAGAGAGATTTAGTGGAATGGAAAACAAGGGGCTCATGCCTGAAGGGTATGCAGTGAATAGGCCACCCTTCTTTGATGGCACTAACTATGCTTACTGGAAAAATCGGATGCAGGTATTTCTGAGATCTCAGGACCATGAGATTTGGAGAGTCGTGAGCAAAGGACCCTATCAGTTAGAAGGAGATGAAGAACTATGGGTAAAAGAGCAGATTCGGAAGTCCAACATCAATTGGCAAGCTATGAATATCATGCAATGCTCATTGCATCCTAAGAGTTTTCACGAGTGTCCTCATGTGCCAGTGCCAAGGAAATGTGGGACAGACTTGAAGTCATCTATGAAGGTACGTCAGAGGTAAGAGAGACAAAAGCTAATATGTTAATTTCTGAGTATGAAGCTTTTAGAATGAAGCCAGAGGAAAATATATCTGAAATGTATGCTAGGCTAACTCTATTAGTGAATGGTCTTAAAGGTCTGGGAAAGGTTTACAGTGATTATGAACTGGTCAGAAAATTCTTAGATCCCTAACTCCAATTTGGCACACCAAGGCCACGGTTGTTGAGGAATCTAGGAACCTTCCTACCACTACCCCTGATGAGCTTATTGGATCACTGATGGCTTACGAGCTGAATTTCAAAAGAACTATGAGGATGTGAAAAAGAAGAAGTCACTTGCATTGAAGGCTGGTCCTAGCAGCAAGGAGAGTTCAGATGACAGTCAGTCATCTACCTCAGATGATGACTCAGGTGAGATAGCAATGCTCACCAGGAAATTCAGGAAGTTTCTAAGGAAGGAAGGTAAATTTATAAGGAACAGTAGACCACAGGTAAGAAAGAGTTCAAAATTCAAATCAGAGAATTCTAAGAAATCTGACATGGTTGTTTGTTACAAATGCAGGAAACAAGGTCATATCAAATCTGAATGTCTAGAGAATGTGAAGAAAGTCCAACCAAAATAGAAGAACAAGAAGCCAAAGGCTATGATGAGTACTTGGAGTGACGAGGAGAAAGATGAAGATGAAGAAGAGAGTACCTCTGAAGAAGAAAGTGATGTTAAGCTATGCTTTATGGCTAAGGGAGATGATCAGGATGTGGTAACCTCCTCTTTTGAAAAGTTTTCTTGCAGTGATTGGGAAGAAGCATTTAATGAATTGCTAGATACGTATGATTATGTGAAGAAAGAAAATAAATCACTGAAGAAGAAGAAAAATTTGACTAGTCAAGATAATTCCTTGAATGAGAAAATCATGTGCTTAGAAGCTGAAATTACTCATCTAAGAAAGTCTCTTGCTGAAAGTGATCTGTGTAAAAATCAATTGATAGAGATGAAAAGAGAAAATAAATTTTTACTGAAAGTGCATGATGACCTGAAACTCAGAATGCCAAAATTGGAGAGTGATGTAAAAATGGCTGAAGAAAAATATGAAGCCATTCAAGGAGTAAATCTAGAACTCCAAGAAAACTTGAAGAGACTGGAAGATGAAAACTTAAATAAACAAGCCTCCCTTGAGAAATTTACTCAAGGCAAAAACAACCTAGAAGTTGTTATGGGAATAAAAAGTAATTTTGGAAAATAAGGACTTGGATATAATCCAACTAAAAAGAAGAATCTAGGGATAAGACTAATAACCTTTGTTCCAGAACAGGGCACATCTGAGCAAAACCCAGTGGCTGCAGTGAAGCCACATGGGAAAAATCAAGAAGAAGTAAAGCAGACAGATGAAACTAGAAATGAAAAGGGCAAAGAGAAAATGAATGCTACTTTGAATACCAATCACCACACAAATATGCCTAAGTCTGGAAGTAAAACCTCAAATCAACCCATGGACCCTAGTACATCAACCCAGCATCAAGCTTATGGAAATTCAAGGAGTCATTGGATTGGCACAAGACAGCCACGTCAACGCACTGGCCATCCTGTGTCTACTCAACCTATGTCTAAGGGCTTCTACAGAAATAAGGCTAAAACAAACCACTGGCCGCGTCAACGCAATGTCTATACTGCGTCAACGCACCCTGCGTAACAGAACCCATATGACATGGGGTTTGGGTGGATGGGTCAACGCAGCCGTTCAAGAGGGTCTACGCAGCAAAGCTTCATTCCATCCGGAATTAAATATTCAACTAGAGCTTCTCGTCCTAGGTTCCCAGTGCTTCTTGGATTCATAATAATCATTGGAGTGGAAACAAGAATAAAAATTCACACTTCTTTAACAACAGAACTGGTTCAAAGAATTCATTCCGAAGGGTACCTCAACCTAATCAGAAAATTCTCAAACCTATGAACTCCACATCTCAAAAACCTCCAAAACAACAGATATGGATTCCCAAAAGTATGTTGTCTTACTTGACAGGATCATATGGTCTGATGGGACCCAAGTGTATTTGGGTTCCAAAATCCCTCGTTTGATGTGAATTGCAGGAGTGCCTTGCAGCTGTACACAACAGATGGTATCTTGACAGCGGCTACTCAAGGCATATGACGGGCGATAAGGCAAAATTATGTTTCTTGGTTGAGAAAGAAGGAGGGCATGTCACGTTTGGGGGCAACAATAAAGGCAAAATTATTGGAAAAGGCAAAGTTGGTAAAACTCCCTTGAACTCCATTGATGATGTGCTACTTGTTGAAGGACTAGAATATAATCTTCTTAGTATAAGCCAACTGTGTGACAGGGGACACAAGGTTGTGTTTGATTCTCTTGTATGCACCATTCTTGAAATGCATTCTGAAAATGTTAAGTTCATTGGAAATAGAATAAACAACATGTACATGGTAGACTTAGATGATCCTGCTCATAATAATCTATGTCTTGCTGTGAACAAAAGTGAGCTGGCTTGGCTATCGCATCGTAGACTAGGACATGCTAGCTATAGTGTCATGCATAAGTTAGCAAAATTCAACATGGTAAACGGTTTGCCTGATGTCTCATTTAAACAAAATGACAAAGTTTATGATGCATGCACTCAAGGTAAGCACACTAGGAAGTCATTTAAATCTAGAATAGAAAACCAATCTTCTAGACCTCTTGAACTTATTCACATGGATCTGTTTGGATCCACCGGAACATCAAGTTTAAGTTGAAATAGATATGGCTTTGTTTTGGTAGATGACTTTTCTAGGTTCACTTGGGTGTTCTTTTTATCTCATAAAAATGATGCGTTTGAAGAATTTCAGGCTTTTTTCAAGAAAGTTCAGCATGATGGTAAGTATACTATTTCATCTATCATGTCAGATCATGGAGGAGAGTTCGAAAACTCAGAATTTGATGGCTTTTGCAGGGCAAAAGGAATATCACACAAATTCTCGTCACCAAGAACTCCTGAATAGAATGGAGTGGTGGAAGAAGAAACAGAACTCTTGTGGAGATGGCTAGAACAATGCTGATCGAAGGACAACTTCCAAGGAAATTCTGGGCTAAGCAGGTAAACACTGCGTGCTACATTATAAATCGTGCAATGGTAAGATCTCTGTCCAAAAAGACTCCATATGAGTTAATGAAAGGTAAGAAGCCATCTGTTGCTCATTTCAAAGTTTTTGGGTCAAAATGCTTTGTTCAAAATAATGACAAACGGGACTTGGATAAGTTTGAACCTAAGAGTGAACCAGCCATTTTTCTGGGATATTCTAATCACTCTAGGGCCTATAGAGTCCTAAATGTCAAAACTCAAAATGTAGAAGAATCTCCACATATTGTCTTTGATGAAATGAATGTTAGATCTGAAAATGAACAATCTTGCAGGGACAAGGATGATGGGGAGTTCCTTGAAGTAAAGAAAGAACAAGATCTTCAGGAGAAAGAGTCAAGGCCAGGTGAGAGTCTAGCAGAATCAAGCACTCAAGGTAATGCAGATGCTAATGAAGGTAATTCTCTAACCAATGTTAGAATGTTAAGAGATCATCCTTTATCAAGCGTTATTGGTAATCTGCATGACCCTACTAGAACTAGATCTCACTTTAGGATAATTGAGGAAATGGATAATTTGGCTCTTGTGTCTCAAATTGAACCTAAAAATGTAATTGAAGCCCTAAAAGATGAATGTTGGATAAATGCAATGCATGAAGAACTAAATCAATTCAAGAGAAACAAAGTGTGGCACCTTGTACCAAGACCCAATGAACATTCAGTAATTGGAACTAAGTGGGTTTTCAGAAATAAACAAAATGAAAATAGAATTGTGATAAAAAATAAAGCAAGACTGGTAGCACAAGGATATAACCAAGAATCCGGCATTGATTTTGAAGAATCCTTTGCTCCAGTAGCTAGATTAGAGGGCATTAGATTATTACTTGCATATGCTTGCTGCCATGGAATAAAACTACAACACATGGATGTAAAAAGTGTGTTTCTTAATGGTCTAATAAAAGAAGAGGTGTATGTTGAACAACCCCCTGGTTTTGAGTGCATAGACTATCCTAACCATGTTTACAGATTAGACAAAGCTCTCTATGGGCTTAAACAAGCACCTCGAGCATGGTACGACAGACTCAGCTCATACCTCACTGAAAAAGGATATTCAAGAGGTAAAGTGGACCAAACTTTATTCACCAAGGTAAGAAACAATGACATTGTTTTGGTTCAAATTTACGTTGATGATATAGTCTTTAGATCCACTAAACCAAGCATGTGTGAGGAATTTGCACAATTGATGACTACAGAATTTGAAATGAGTCTAATGAGTGAGCTGCAATTTTTTCTAGGCCTTCAAATCACCCAAAGCAAGGAAGGATGCTTTATCAACCAGGCAAAATATATCTCTGAACTATTGAAGAAATATCAAATGGAGAATCTTAAAACAATCAACACTCCCATGAGTACCAACACAATTCTGGATGCAGATCTGAAAGGTAAATCAGTGGATGCAAAGACTTATCGAGGTATGATCGGATCACTCCTCTATCTTACTGCATCTAGGCCAGATATCCAATTTTGTGTATGCATGTGTGCTCGTTTTCAATCTGATCCTAGAGAATCCCACTTGAGCTCTGTTAAGCGTATCTTTCGATACCTTGCCGGAACTCGAGATATAGGGATTTGATATCCTGCATCTTGCGCTCTTGATTTAGTATCTTATTCTGATGCAGACTATGCTGGATGCAAACTTGACAGGAAAAGCACAAGTGGCTATTGCCATTTTTTGGGGGGGTGTTTGGTTTCTTGGGCATCCAAGAAACAACACTCAGTGGCACTATCCACTGCAGAGGCAGAATATGTCGCTGCAGGGAGTTGTGGCACTCAAGTGTTGTGGATCAAACACCAACTCCAAGATTATCAAACTGATCTTGGGTGTGTCCCAATCTTGTGTGATAACACAAGTGCCATTAACCTGGCAAAGAATCCAATTCAGCACTCTAGGACCAAACATATAGAAATTAGGCATCACTTCTTGCGAGATGAAGTTAATAAAGGAAGCTTTAAATTGGTTTTTGTAGACTCACAACATCAAGTTGCTGACATTTTTACCAAGCCTCTGAGTAATGAAAGATTTACTTGTCTTAGGAGAGAGCTTGGACTATGTAATCCTCATCTTGTTGCCTAACTTGATAGCTCAGTTTATTCTTTGGAATTTGATTGGTTAACTTTATCTAGCAATAAATTGATTACATGTCTTGCTTAAGTTGAAAGCTCTTGGTTTCTAAATAAGTCATAAATCTAGGGGGAGTTCAGTTTTTGGTCATATTCTCTGTCTTGAAAAACACATGATAAATAAAAAGCCCATCATGTCAATCACTACATTTTCATCAAAACTTTTTGTCATGCATGATCTGAGGGGGAGTTTGTACTAGATTTTACTTGTTGAGGAGAGCAAGTTAGCACCTTGAGATTAATGTTTTGTGAACCTGAAGTGTGGCTCACACTGTTGATTGAATAGGCTTATTGGTGAAGAAGTCCGAGTTAACGCAGTAATGAGGCGAGGTCAACGCACTGATAGAAATAATCTGGAAATAGTGCTGGCAGTTCAGCTGATTGGTTGAGTGAGTTAACGCTGTGATGTGGTTGAGTTGACACACTGACAGAAACCTCGTGTAAACCGTTCTGGAGTCAACTTGCTCACTTAAGAAGTGTTAACTCAGTACTAGAGATGAGTCAACGCAATCTGGAAATTCTGCCTACTGAGGACATATTTGGTGAGAAGAAGCTGACGCAATGTCTGTTGTGCATCAAAGTCTACTGCTGTGTGAAGTTGTTCTGAAATGGCACTTCCAGTACCTTAGATTGTCTGAAGCCTGGAGTCTTCTCAACTTCTCATCAATTCGTTTCTTCCTCACATATTTCATCTATTCATTTCTTTAGCTAGTAGTTGAAGAGCCTATCAATCTTCAGTATGAGGGCAGGTTCATGAGCTCTGGAATTTGAGTTGATGTCATAGATCCAGGGGGAGTTAAAATGATAATTCATTTATGAGAGGTTTTGGTCTTCACTGACTGACTCTATGTAATATTAATGGCTGGAGACTTATAAATCTTATGATCCTTGAATGTTAAAAATTCTTGAACGTAAAAGTGCCTTGCATATGGAATAGCTATGGAACTATTTAATAAAACTGTGAACTCATCTACTCTAGAACCATGATGATCAAAAGTAAAGAGACCACTTTGTGCAACATGAATTTAATATCTGTATTGACCTTAAACTCAGAATAGGTTTAATAATAGATGAAGCATTAAACCCTATATATATATATATATGTAATAAATTGCAGAGCAATGGCTAGTTTTCACTGAGAAACTGTCTCTATGCACCAAGGAAGTGCTAAGGAGCATGTCATGATGTGAGCTACTATCTCTATTCCCAAAGAAAAATAATTCGTTGCAGAGCAATGGTAAATTTTCACTGAGAAACTACCTTCATGCACCAATAAAGTGCTGAGAGGCATGTCATGATGTGAGTTGCCAACTCTATTTCATTGGAGCAGAATAGTTAGCTATGCTGAGTAACCGGGGACTCTAGTGTCTGATAAACATGTGTACCCGTGTCAAGATGCTAGCTACACTTTACTGCTAATAAAAATTGAAAATATATATTCAATAAAAAGAAAAAATGACAATAAATATATATATATATATATATATGTGTGTGGTTGACCTTAAGCTCACATACAATCCTACAGAGTTCATTTTCAATACTCGTTAAATTCACTTCTATAAGGGTCTCTTGAAATTGAACAATCTAGGGGATAGATTTGAGAAAGTTCCTGGTGTGCAAACAGTTCTATCTTTATTCCATACACATACTCTTCTGGTTCAAGGGCTTAACTCAAACTCTTAAGATTGTTTTTCTCCACATCATTATGTGAATTAGGGTCTCTTATCATATCTCTCATAAGGGAACTTGAATGTTATCTATTAAAAATCCCTGAATGCAATCTCATCTTTCATATTTCAGTGTCTTTAGAATGCCTCAATACTGTGGTTCTTAACTCAATATTTCCTTCATATTTCTTTTTGGTGGCGTCGACTCAGTCCTTCAATGCATCAACGCAGTCGCGTGGTCGCTTTATCAACCTAGTCTGGTTCATCCCGTTGAACCGGCTCTGTCTTTTTGAAATCGAGGGGTCCACGCCTCTTTCCAAAACCCTGTTGGCTCCTACCTCTCTGCTTCTCTCATTTTTTTTCTTCCCATGGCACTTCTCTTCCCTATCACGTGTGATTCACCTCGCTACCATGGCTCCTCCGGAAAAAGAGAAAAAGGACAAGAAGAAGAAGAAGGGTCTAAAGAGAAGAGCTCCCATCACAGCTGAGGGCAAGATTGTGCCTCGAACCAAATTTCAACCGCAAGAGGAGACGCCGTCTCAGTTAGCTCCATGAAAACGTAAAGGGAAAGAGAAGAGCTCGCCGGCAAGGACAAGAAAACTCTCAGAATCAAGGGCAGCGAAGCAGACAGTTACTCACGATGTTCCCGTGGCAGATCCTCCAGAGGAGATATTGTTTCCTTCAGCTCCAAGGAAACGGAAAGGAAAAGAGATAGAGCTATCTCTTCGGAAACGCTGTCTCCATCCGAGCCCGCCGACCAAAAAGAGAAAGCTCTCTAAATCAAAGGCTGAGGAGCAGTCTACATCTTTAGCTGCTACGAAGGGGAAGCAAGGTGTGGACAGTTCACATGCAAGGTCTTCTGATCCCTCTCTCACCATCAATATAGAAGAACCTATAAAAGTCCTTATTCCACGATATATTGTTGATACTGATGTTGAGATGCTTGAGGTTTTTCCGTAGTTATTTCCCACTTTGGATTTTCAGGGTTGGTGGTCTTTTGTCACAAATCATAGAATATATTACCCCACCCTCGTTCGGGAATTTTACCAAAATTTGAAATATGATCCTCAAATCCCTAAAATTTCTTCAACAGTCAGAAATGTCCGTTTTGAGTTAACAAATAAACTGTTTGCCAGATCATGGAAAATCCCAATGGATGGGGTTCAACTACATAGTTTTTATTTTGATGAACATGAAGCTTATGCTCTTCTGACTGAACAGCCTAGTGATCCTACAGATGTCAAGCAGACATATCTATCTAGTCTGAAAGCCAATCGGTTCCCTCCCTTCAACAGACTGCTACATCATATCTGCACATCCATCATTACACCCCAGAGCAGTGGTAGGGAACGAGTTACTGAGATGCAACGATTCTTGCTATACTGTATGCTGAAACAAATCAAGATTTCATTGACTGGTGTTATCATTCAGACCATGGGTACATGTCTGAAACAGTCTAGGACACTTCCATATGCTGCCCCATTTACTGTAATTTTTAGAAAGGTTGGAGTGAACTTTGGAAATGAAAAGAAACTAAACATTCCCAAAGGGAATAGATACTCTTTATCATACATTCAGAAGTTCATGGGATTCACAGTTGTGAATGGATAGCCAGTCAGAGTACTGCCAAGTTAGAAGCATGCATCTGCCTCTGGGGCACCTACTGTAGAACTGAGAGAAACAGCACAGGAAAGCCCAGCTGCCAGTCCAGCCAGAGTGGACCAACAAGAGGCCAGTCCTGTCCAAGCTGATATTGTCACAGATACTGCTCCAACCCTCCCAGCGGTCACTAGCTACATTATGATCCTACATGGTCCTTTTCAGGAACCCTCTCCTCGAAGGGAACATGAATCTACCTACTTTCCTGAGGAAGAAATGCCATATAATTTTCATTGTGATGCTGGCATGCATGATCAGAATTCCGGTATCAATCCAACTTTGATCCAATTTCTGGAAATGAAGTTCAAGAACATTGATTCTTCCATAATGCACTTGAGCTCAACCATGGAAATGAGGATTTCCCATCTTGAGCAGAAATTAGACACCAGATGGGAATAGTTCAAGCATGACAAATTCAAGTCAGACAAAAAGCTTCATAACTTCATGGAATCCCTCATTCAGGTTTGTCAGAAAGCTGGGTCAGTAATGCACAATTTGAAAAGCTTGCATCAACAATTTCTGAACAGGCTACAGGCTGTACAGACATATAACTATAATGTCAAGGAAAACCAGTCCAAGTTGAATTTGAAATATTCCACCCTGATTGACAAGAACAATGAGTTCAGTGAAAAGGTTCAGACCTTGTTTGAAAAGATTACATCTTTTGGTAAGGACCTTGCTAAACTATTTGAATGATCCACTCTAGTGGGTGATGAGGTTATGGATGTTCTGCAAATTCTAAAAGAAAACTTCCCACCCACACTTGAAGATCAGCATGATGTGTACTGCCCTCCACCAACAGAAGCCTCCTCTTCTGCACCTGAATGGGGATCTCAGCAGAAAGCTCAAGTGGACTATTTGTTTGATATTTTACACAGCTGGTTTGATAGTATCACTTTCAAAGTACAGGATTATCATAAGTTTATCCTGCAAAGAGATCAGCAATTTTCGGACAGACTAGACAGTTTAGCATCTTCTATGACTCAGCTTCAGCAACAACTGGACACTGTGTCTGTAAACATCCTTCAGTCTCACTCTTCCTCACCTACTCCCCTTCCTGATGATGTCAAAGGGGGAGAGACATGAACTCAAGTTGGAGCCTGGAATTGCATTGCATCTGCATCAAATGTGATTGAGTGAAGTTTTCCTTCTTTTACATATTTTGTGAAATGTTCGAAAGAAATGGTTTGTGCGAATGTCCAACTTTTTGTTAGAAAAGTTCTTCTGTTCTTCTTTTTGATGTTAGACCTTGGACTTAGATGAAATGAATGACATGAATTGGTGTTCTGGTCTCTGAAGTGAATTTCTTGGTTGATTTGAACCATACATTATTATTTAGATGCAATGGCATACACCTCATAGTTGCCATCATCAAAAAGGGGGAGATTATTGTGCCCCTGGTTTTGATGATGACAACCATGAGATGTTTGTGTTGAGTTTAACAAAACTAATGAATTAATCCTTGATTCATTAACACATGTATCTGCTTTATTCTTGAATGCAAGGAAGAAACAAGGTATACGCTGGATGTTCAAGGCATCCACGCAGCAGTTTGCATAAAAGGACAGCGTCTACGCAGGATGCTGATTGCGTCTATGCATCAGTTCAAGAGACAGAAGCATTAATCACTGGCATAGCTCAGTGCGTCAACGCCACAACATCACAGCGTCGACGCATCAGCTCATGTTTGAGATAAAAGAGTGTTCAGGGTCAGCCCAGTGGGTTGACGCAGGCACCCTATGCGTCAACGCATCAGGTCTATGTACGAAAGGCTCTATGGGCATTTCAAGGCTGCGTCAACCCCTTAGTCAAAATGGGTTGACGCCATCTGAATCTCATCAAGTGATTATTGGGTGTACCCCAACCGTAACTGGCGTTAGATGCCACATCATCTAAAAGAGCATGCGCTCTCTTTTTCCCTCGCGATTCCATAAGCCTCTGAGGAGAACAATCATTGGGCTAACCAGAAAATCTGGTTGGGGCCCACAAAAGGAATATTCACGTGAATAGGGAGAGCGCGGGAGATGAAAGTTGAAGAAGTAGCAGTCGAACAAGAGAGAGGAGAAGCTCTTGAGAAGAATCGCCTGTATCATCATCTTCCTCCTGGCGTGCTATTGCATCCTCTAGAGATTAGAGGAAGTCTATTAGTTGTTGATCATCGCAAGCTCATCTACAATCCAAGAAGTGAAAGCCAGTTGATCATCATCGCCTCTTCTCTCAGATTTTTATGTTTGAGACTCGAGAATCAGCACCGTCAAGATCTGAGGCTCCTTCTTCCATCTTCCAGTGATTTCGTTTCTTATTTTTCATTTCAGCTTGAACTCTACTACTGTAATTCTCCCTCATACTAGTTTGAGTAGAAAGAGGGGATTTGATCCAGCGGGGTGTGCCTGGATCAAGGGGTTTGGGCTTGTATGCCCTCAAGTAGTTTGTCAGCGGGTAATTGGTTAAGAGGATATGTTCCTCTTGTTAGCCAAGCTGTAGTGCTCAGCATTGTCGAGGGGATTGTGCCTCGGTTTAGCTAAGCTGTAAGGCTCAGTAGGGATCCTCACTGATTTAGTGAGGGGTGGATGTAGGTCTCCATAGGGAGACCAAACCACCATAAAAATCTGTGTTCACTTGTGGGTTGCTATCTCTTGCAAATCTGTGTGTCGCTAGATGATTGATTAGGTTCGATCTTTACACCTTCAGCTTACTGAATTTTGAATTAGTATTCTGTAACTTAAAAGTTGAGTGTGATATTTCACAAAAAATTAAAAAGGGTCAACCTATTCACCCCCTCCCCCCTCTAGTTTGACCATCTACTTAATCCAACATATAAATCCCATTGATGTAGCTCTGGTGCCATGTTCAGCTCAGCCTCAGGCTGTCAAGAGATCATGGGTAGCACAAGGGAGAACAGGGTAGTCCGATAGAGGGACCAAAAAGGCTAAACAGAGTTAACGTAAATGGGCTTAATGACGGCTGGCTGCAACAAGAGAGGGCCATACGGCGGCTGCAGTTGAAGGGCTTGATTCATGATCCGGCGGCTAAAGGCGCAGGCTCTTCTGACTCAGCGGCCAAGGGAGATGGGGCAGCGGCTGGAGCAACAATCGGGGGCCAAATGGAGGCCAGGGGTGTGCCATTTGATACGGCAGCCAAGGATGAGGGGCTCTATTTGGCGACAAGGTAAATGGGGTGGCGGCTAGCGTGACCTGGCAGCCTGGAGGGTGCCAATTGGTGGCCGGGTGAGAATGAGATGTGAGAGAGCTCCGGCGGCACGAGCACTGTGGCTACAGTGCCGCGTGAGAGGGATCCGGTAGCTGGCACTGTGGCTACAGTGTCTAGCCACCGTATCATAGGCTTTATGCGGTAGAAAGGGCCAGAGAGGATAACATCCAGAGGTTTTCAGCCAGGGAGGTGGTCTAATTGTTCCTGGAGGCGAGATATGAAAGCCAGGGAATAGGGAAAACATATAAATGGATTTGATTTTGGGTTGCAAGGGTTAGGAATCCCACTAAGACCGTAAACAGAGTCTGCTGAGCCACAAAAGAAACACAGAGCTATATTATTCCTTATGCTGGCAAGCAAGAGATCCAGGGGTCATGTGATGACTTCACAGGTCCACGGTCTCTCTTGAGGGGTGTGTTGTACAGGTATTAGGCGAGCCATGTGGCTTCAGGAAGCACGCATATGAAGAAGTAACCTGCTAACATGGCGGTTGACACCAACAGAGCTGTAGACTAAGCCATAGCAAAGGGACGGGATGAGAACTATTCCTCATTCACCAAGGGGAGACCAGAGGCCAAGCGATTATTTCACAGGTCACTAGCATCCCTTCAAGGCTTCACAACCTACTAAAAACTACTTTGCGAGATGAGAACAAAATCTGTATTTACCCAATCCCGGAACAGGCAGAGGCCACATCTGAGCAATGGTGAACCTCCTGTGGCCTTTGGGGTCATTCGGAAAACTTCCAGAAGGAAATTGCAAGAAATAGATTAAGGGGAGAGTTCATGCAGGACTCTACACATCTAAGCTATTGTTCAATCTCATGAAAGGGGGAGAGAGAGGGAGAGAGAGAGAATGGAAACGAAGCAACCAATTAGCAAATTGAACAACCCACAACGTTTATTACTCCATGGAGTATTACAGACCCTACATTTCTAAAAAGCAATCAAACACAGCAAAGAAAAGGAGATACAGTAGACAAACGGGAGAATGAGAGTGTCACATCTCGAGATTTATGCAGCGGAAATAATCAGGAACGTGAACAGCCAACAAGAGAAGTCTCAAGTGACACTAATAATCATAGCGCAAATCATTCACACATAAGATGAATGGAAATAATAATTGATCAAAAATCTAACTTATTGCTAATAATCATCTAGTACATGATCTTGACTCATTAACTAACTGGACTCAATAAAGTGAAAATTACATATTTGACTCTTGACTAGACTAACTATGGCTTCTCTCGAACCATCAATCACTCTCGGATCCATCACTTGAGTAATCCGAATCCAACCCGCCAGAATTTCCTGAAAAATATTGGAAAGTAGGGTAATGAGCACACTTCCCCAGTAGGTATCTTCGTATCAACATGAAGGTAATATTTAAGTAATTAACATTTTGGCTCTAAAGAATAAGATAAATCATGTAAATACGATAAAACATGTGAATAAAGCAGGCGACGATAAGATCATGATAGATGATGAGAAATGATATATGAACAAGATCAAGTTGAATATAACAAGAACGTCACTTGGCCTTTCACGAACAAGAATATGTTTGCATGCATCAAGAATGCACTTTCACTTTTCACTTTTCATAACCATAAAGGTTATGTACGGGAATGTCATGTAACCAGCATGTAGCAATTCAATCATGAGATAGTCACTTAGATTCCTCGTGAATTTCACTTATTTATAAAGAAAGTACTCCCAATGCAATGCGACGCCAGTAGCATCATACCCCATGGTTTATTGTATGTTTCCGACAATCAGTCGAGGGGACTAGCATAGAGCCCTTGGACACAATCAGCGCCTGAACTGTATCTTCACGTATAAATCAAGCTACTTTCACGAGTATAACAATAAAGTACGGCCAATAACTCAATTCCAAATAACAAGTTTCATGATCAAGCAACCAAGGTATAGAACGTACCAAAGTTTACATAAGATATCAAAGAAAGATTTAAATTATATTATGCTATGGCGGTAGACTGGCAGCATAACGGTACATTCTTTAACTCTCAAAATTAGTTAGGTATCTTTGGAATAATGTGACAGGTTCTAGATAATCAATTGGACCATCTAGGAACATAAGAAAATCAACCCTTGAGTTAAACCCTGGGTTAATCAAACTCATGACATTAGTCATTTACCGGACTATTTCTTGATCATGGCAGTCTAGTTCAGGACCGTTAACTAAGACAGTTCGATATTTTGAAAACAGGACATCTGGAGTTCTTAGCGGTCTAGTGGAGAACCGTTTAGGATCCGTTAGCGGTCTAGTGAATGGCTGCTAGCAGACTTTGGCGGTCAACCAGATGCCGCTAAGGGTCCAGAATATAAAACTCCGGTATAAGTGCTTTCTAGACAATTGGGCTTCAATGGTACAACCAGCTCGGCGTCCTAGTGGGAATCCCAGGCTCGCGGAGTCTTACGAAGGCATTGAAATAAGATTTCCTAGTCCGTTGGAAGGAATATCCAAAGGAGAGGTCATCATGTCCAAGATTGTGTATCCTATAAGTGCAAAAAGTGTAACTAATGACAACATACCGGGATATGTGTCATGTACTTAAGAAATGACTCTTAGAAGAGAGAGAGAATCGTGATAAAATAATGATCAAGTCAAAACATGAATCCTCTATTTAAAACATGTATTTAATTACAAAAGTATATTATTTTAGTCATAATGTAACATAAGTTAAAAATAATGCCAAGGTGCATAAAAACATGAAAACTATCATGATGAACAATAAATATAACTAAGTATATGAAACCAGTACTTAAATCAGGCTTAAAACTTAGTTAACTAGGCTTACTATATAATAACTATGGTTAATTCTGCAATATGGTTCGGGTTATCAATATTACAAAATCAGAAATCGAAAACGGTCTAATACAGGACTGTCATTTGCGGTTAGCGGTCTATCGTACGACTGCTAGATTCCCTGGCCGTCTATAGGAAGACTGTCTCTTCCTGCATAAAACCGAGTTCAAAGAAAACAATACAAAATGCTAATCTAAGACACATCATGTATGGAAATCAACATATATAAACTTCCATAATCATGATAGAACAATTGTAGGCCAACAATATGCATAGGTTCATGTAATTAACAAGAAAAATTCCTTTTTTACTTCATTGGGGCTAGTTCATGCATGAGGAATATACTAGATGCATAGTCCTAAGTAAAATATGAAATTCTCAAAATATAATGCATGAAAACGAATGAAACAAGAGGACTTTTATTCCTGACTTCAAATTTGAGCCTTTCATGAGATAACCTACTTCTGTCTTGGGCTTTAAACTTCGAATTTAAGGCTGTAAGTCAACCCTAATTCTTTGTTCATCTTGAACTAGATCAGCAACTTCACGTCCTTCTATCTCTTGATTCCCTTGTCATAATGACGTGAAATTTTGAGGGTAGATAGAAGATATGAAAGGGAACATAAAGTTCTAAAGACACATTTGCTAAATACCTTGTTTAGGGCTTTGAATTCCTTGATCAATTTGGGTCAGATGCACTAATTCCTAAGTTACTTGTGTAGAATCAGCAACTTTGGAACCTTGTATCTTCTTGTAGGCTTGATCTTATAGAACGAAATTTGGAGGGTAGTTAGTTCTAACTATAACAAACAAATTCCTAGAAGAAACATACCTCTAATTCTGCCTCCTTACCAGAGTTCCACGCGAGTCAAAAGTAAGGGTCGCACAGGTCAAATCTGGGATCTATTTATAGGGTTAGCTAGGGTTTTAAGGATTAGAACGAACTTAGAGTCCCAATTAGACTTTCAATTCGATCTAAAATCCTTCTAGACTTATCTAATTAGCTGATAGGGTCGATCCTAGATGATTTAGACATGAAAAATTCAACATTTTCACGTTTTCCTTCTCTCACGGAATCTGTAGTGGATAGCGGTCATTAGGACGACCATTTCCTGCCTGTTAGCGGTCTCACGATAGACCATTTTTCATTCCAGACGCCGAATTTGAAATACTTCAAACTCTTTTGATATTATCCTCAATATTATCATTCTATTTATCTTCCTAAAGAGTCACTATCCCTTAATTCCGTGATTACAATAATTTATAGCTTCTAGAATATGGGCCAAGACTAGTGGGCTTGGTTTTGGGTCCTTTGGGCTTATTTAATTGTCCAAATTAACTTGTTATAATTTTTGGGCTTCAAGAATAATGTATTTAACTCAAAATTCACTCAATATTCTATTTAAGCTTTAATTAATCCTTTATTTAGTTTACAAAAATCTTAGAAATTCCCAAAAATTTCAGAAATACCTTAAAATAATTAATATAAAATTTTGGGGTGTTACAGAGAGATCAGAAAAAAGGAAGCTTGAGCCTGACTGGGGCTTAACATGAAGAATGAACCCACCTTCACCCCCTTCACTCTCTTCTCTCTACTCTATCTTTCTTCTTCTCATGCTCACCTTCTTTTCCTTCTGTTTCTTTTTTTCTCCTTCTTCTCAGCTTCTTTCTCTGCTCTCTATTCTCTCTTATTTCTTCTGGCCTCTTCACTTGCTAGCCCCTTCTTCAAGTCTTTGAAACTACAGGTTTTATATAAGCTTTTGTCCTTCTGATGCGGCGGCTAGAGGAGTGGTTCCTGGGCTGGCCGCCGGATCAGTCGTGGCCGTCGAGTCGAGTGTGGCTGCCGGATTGCCTTGTGTGGGAAGACCCATTGTGGCCCATTTACTTCTTTTGGCCTACCTGAGCCTTTCTATTTCAGCTAAATATCTTTTCTTCTTCATTAAGCCCATGCCTCACATGTATTAGTAGCACTTGGCCCCTTTGGAGTGATTCATCCATACTATCCGGACCGTAGCGATGCTTTCCTTCGAGAGTCGTACTCTCGGAGATAATTCCAACTGTCTCTCAGTTTTTTTTTTATGATCGGGAGGTTATTGGGGAGCTCAAGCAGGCAGATGGTTGCACGGGGATGTCTGACGGACAATTTAATGATCTACTTGGCTTTAGTCGTCCTGGTGACGGACGATGGCTTGCCGGGTAGCAGCTTTGCCGAAGAGGCATAGCCGGGTGATATATTGTGATGCAACTAGCTCCTCCCGATGTACAATAATATCGAGATTAACAGAACTGTGTCTTCATGAAATCTTTTTGAACTCTGGGCAACATGGGTAGAGATTCCAAGGAGCTTCGGACTTGTCGTCATTTTTTGTATAACAATTTTCCAGGTGTCAACAAGTCCTATGTAAATTAAGGAGTCCTATTGGGTTTTAACCTTCCATGCATGATCCCATCGTTTCTAAATCCACAGCCGCCTTCCAGGTTTGATCCTAATGCACCAAGCATCCCTGTTCGATTGTGAAACCCTTTCATAGGTCGACCTACTCTTTTACGTTCGAACAGGTTTTAACATTAAGGCACATTCATCCCACACGGTTTATGTATAAGCCCATTAGTTGCTTTAAGGTTCTTAAATTTTAATGGGTAAGCCCTTTTAAGGTTTGTAAGTTGGGCTTTTATCTTTTGAGGATTTACTTGTAGTGGGTTTCAGAGCCCACTAATTTAATATTAATGCCCATTATCTAATTTAGTTATTTCTACTTTACTTATATCAAAATTATATCTTCTATAATTTTTATATGACTAATATTATATAATCATTATTATTTATTCTCTTTTTAGATTTTCGAGTTGCTACATATATACTAGGACGAAGGGAGAGATAAGAGAGTTTTTTTAATGATTTTTTTATTTTTTTCTTCTCCTTTTTTTACAAACACAAACAAATGGTCACACAATTAACCTAAGACACCCGTGTGTTCCTTAGACTTAAAAGTTGGGTTTCAAAAAGACACTAGATACAACCTAAGTCCACTCTCAAATTTGTCAACTGGCCAGGTAAGAGAAGAGGTAGTGATAGGCTCCCCTTGCTTTCGTAAGGTCCTAATTAAAAATCACTTGCTCGCTTATAGCATTTGACGTTGACCTCTAGCCATAGACACCAGTTTCCAAAAAAGATCATAGACTCAAGCCACACCTAACCATAGTGTGATCCTAGGGCCTCCATCTACTGATTGTTATTAGGGTGTAGGTGATGCAAAGATGCAGGAGATTGTGATTTGTGAGCCAAGAAATGGTGATCAAATCCCCACCTTATGTGATTATGGGTTTTGCCCTTAAGATATTTTAAGAATGAAATGACAATGGGTTCTATGCAAGCATGGAAATGCATGGGCATGCTTGTTTGAGAAGTTAGAGTGCTCACCTTACCTCCTGCGATACTCAATAATAAAATTGATAGGAATTTTAAACAATTAAAAATGCGCTCCTAAATAATGCATGACCTAAAACATGAAGGTGTAGTTTCTACTCTTGGAATGAAGGCTTTTATTAAGTTCAAGTGATAAGTTTTTTTTTATTAGTGAACCAATCTAACCATCAAGATATACAACCAAGAAAATGAAATGGATTGAGAGGAAGTTAAGGTACTTACTAGGAGAGCGATCCCTCGTTCAAATCAAAGTGCAAGATAATCGAATGAGAGAAATAAAGAAGGCTTACCTCAAAATACCCCATTTTTCTCTCTTTTTCTAGATTTTCATGTTTGACTTTTTTCTTCTCTTTTTTTATTTTTCTACAAAAAAAATAAAAATAAGATAGATTAGTACAAATATATACACAAGAAAAATAAAATTTGTAACTCAAAAATTATAAACCTCCACGGCAATGATGCCAAAACTTGATACGAGTGGATGCTCGTCATTAGAGGCACTACACACTCAATTTCAAAATTTTCGTACTCACACAATAAAATTAAGATTTCAAGTGTAGTGGTGAATACAAGTCGATCCCACCAGGAGGCTAGAATTTTAAAGTTAAAAATCTTATATTTTTAAGAGAAATAGTTGTTGAAGGGATTTTGATGTGAAACTATTAAAATTGCGTAAGAGTAAAAATCTATATAAAAAAGTATGGAGGGATAAAGGGGAGAAATAGGGAGAGAGAGAGAGAGAGAATCACACTCACTCTATTTAATGCTCAAAATAAAATGTTTACAATGCGTAGATGTTCAAGAAAATAAAAAAAGTACAATACTCGGAATAAAATCTAACTAAAGCAAAAATTCAAGAACTAGGGAGGGGTGTAGCCGGGGAGATGAAGATGTCGTCATCCACGCCGCTGAGTCTTTGAAGAGTCACCCAATCTTGGAGAAGACGCTGTCGTGAGGGAGGGACTCTATAGAGAGAGATAGAGAGATAATAGAGACGAATGTAGAGAAAGAGAGAGAGGGGTGGGGGTGAAGTTAAAAACAAAAATGAAAAAATGAAAATAAAATTAAAACCGAAAGAAGTGTGTGAGTGTGTGTGGGGTAGAGAGAGACAGAGAAGAGGAGGTGAGAGACGGAGGGAGAGAGAAGAGAAAATGAGAGAGGGGAGTGAAGGGGGGTGAGAAGAGAGAGCGAAGAGAGAAAAGAGAGGAGAGGGGGGTGGTGTGCGGTTGCGAGAGAGAAGGAGAGAGAATGGAGAGAGGGGGGAGAGATGTCCGGTAGAGAGAGAGGGAGAGAAGAGAGAAAGAGAGAACGAGAGGGAGAGCAGTGTGCGGTGCTGAGGAGAGAAAGGGAAGGGAGAGAGAGCGAAGAGGAGACAAGGAAAGGGAGAGAGAGCCCACGACGGGGAGGAGAGCAGAAGGGGAAAAGAGAAGGGGAAAGAAGGAGAAGGGAAGTAGGAGGAGGAAGGAGAAGAGAGAAAGAGAGGGGGGCTTCTACGATGGGGAACAAGGAGAGAGGGTTAGAGAGAGAAGGGGGGTCGACTGGTGGCGGAGGGTGGTGCACGTGAAGGGAAGAGAAAGGGATTGGGAGATCGATGGGGGGTGAGGAATGTGTGTGTAGAAGAGAGAAATAGGGAGAGAGAGGGATGAGAAAAGAAGGGGGAGGGGAGGTTTGCTGGCGGAGCCCCTGTTCAAAATGGGTCACCGGCTAGCAAAGGAGTGAGGGGGGATAAGAGAAAGAGAGAGGAGGGGAAGGAGTAAGGAGAAGAAGGATGAGCAGGAGGAGAAGCCTGAGGAGAAGAAGAGGAGGGGAAGCTGCCAAGTGAAGAGAGCTCACGATCGGGGAAAGAGTGAGGGGGAAGAGGAGAGAAGAAGCATGCGAAGGAGTGAGGGCCTTCCAATTTTATATGGTTGGCATCCATGGAAGCTCCCATGCCTCTACCATGTGCTCCTCTGTAAGCACGTGAGGACGCGCTGGAGTGCCTCACCGTCCAACTAGAGCCACTCGCCCATGCGTGCTGCCATGCCCATCCCCGCATGCACGCTCGCACATGCGTTGTCATGCCCAGCTGCTCGCCCACGCCGCTACCATGCCCAATTGCTCGCCCATGCTGCTGCCAGCCTTGCTGCCGTGTAACACCCTGGAAGTTATCTAGGATTTTTCAAGAATTAAATAAATTATTAAGCATTTAAAAGGCTTAATGGGCTATTAAATGAATTATGGGTACAATTAATAATCGAGTAAATAGGCCCACTTAGATTAAGCTCATAAACCCAATTCTAGGGCTTTCAAGGCCCAAGCCCACTCTAGAAACGTAATAGAGATATTTTCCTAGTTTTAGTGGATAATTAGGGGATAATTATAGAGAGGAATTCAAATTCGGGTGCCATGGGTAGTGGAGGTCTATCGGAAGACCGCCATCTTTTGAAAGCGGTCTAGATAGGACTGCTACCTGCTTCCGAAAATGAGGTCTGTAGAAGCGTCAAAAAATGAGATTTTTATTATCCCAATCGCCATGGATCAATGTGATCTGGCTTGGGAACACGTCTAGGACTCTTGGGGATCGATCTCAATCCAAATTAGGACTCTAATTTGCTCTAATCTTTCAGCCCTAGGCCAAACCCTATAAATAGGGACTAGAATCGACCTACAGGAACCCTCATTTTGGCTCGCGTGCTTCGACGGTAAGATGATGTTATTTTATGTCAGCCTTTTAGAATATTTTGTTCCCTTTAGTATTTCCTAACTCCCCTCCAAATTTTGTGTTAGGAGATCAAGCCGTTGCGGAGTTACAGGGTCTGGAAGGAGTTGTTTCTCTGCAAAACACATAGGAACGAGCATGTTCTTCCTATAAAGATCCAAAGTTTAGGGATCCTATCAGAGGTATTTTCAGGTTCATCCTTCAGAGTTATTTTTTCCCCTTTATGTCTTATAATCACCCACCAAATCTCATGAATTAAAGACAAAAGGTTAAGGAGTTAGAAGGTCGGGAAGTTGCAGTTTCTACGCAGGACGCGCAGGAACTGGGGTGTTCTTCCAGCAAGGAATTTGAAGTTTAGAGCCCGTCCTAGAGGTAGGTTATCTCATGAACGGCTTAAACATCAAGTTATGATTAAAAGCCATCTTGCTCAATTTTGTACTTTCTACATTGAGTATTTGATGTTTTCCCATGATGTTTTTCCCATGACTACGCTTGCATGCTTTTCTTTGTATATTAGCCCTACACCTCTAACAAAAAGATAATAATTTTGACTTCAATTCATGTTTACTTTATACTTTTCTTCGTTCTAAACATGTTAGCATGTCTTATTCTTCTATCCTTTACATTTTCATGCATTAGTTGCCCTAGCATAGGCCCTACATGTTATTTTAAACTTCTGTTTGTTACAGATTGAAGGCGGCTCCTCAGAGACCGCCTCCTTCATAAGACGGCCCTCGACAGACCGCTATTTCAAAGTAGCGGCCCTTTCAAGACCGCTACCTGATTCTTGTAACTAGTTTAAACTATATGTATATCCCTAGCATAATTGATAGAAACCATGCCTTAGTTTTAATATTTCTGGCTCTTAATCATGATTAGAGGTTATTTCATATTACTTATGATTTCTGCTACATCATGTTTCACGTTAGCATGTTTAAAAGTTATTTTCATGTGTATTATTTTCTTGCCCAAATCTTATAGTTTTCTACATAAGATTTTTATGCAATGTTCCTACACCTTGTCTTATGATTTGGCACGTTCCTTTCTCATCTCTTTTCTGTTTTATAAGTTCACATATAGCGCGTATTCTGGTACGTTACTAATAGTTATACATGCACTTGATAGGCACACCTCTTGGACTTGTGATCCTCTCCGTCGGATATTCCTTTTACCGGACTAGGTGATCATGTTTCAAGGCCTCCGTAAGTCTCCGCGAGCCTAAAATTTTCACTAGGACACCGAGCTGGTTGTACCCTAAAAACTCAATAGTCTAGAAAGCACTTGTGTTATCAGCGTTTTCTGTGCTCTGTCTTGATTGCGGCTATCCCATGACCGCCACCTTCAGGTTGCGGCCAGGCCATGACCGTCTTCATGTTTCTGCATTGCTTGGGTCGATCCAGTTTGTCCTTTGGAGTCGATGCAGGCAGATTGTGGACTTCATAGGACCGTCGTTTCATAAGGGCGGTCTCCTGATGACCGTCTTCTACTGTCTTGTGCCCAACCCATGGTTTGACCCAAAGGTTGTGTCTATTCTGTTCCTAGATAGTCCCTTGATTATCTGGAACCCAACACCTTCTTCATAAAGATATTAATGAATTATGGGACTATGCAAATGTACCGTTATGCTGTCAGATTCCTCCCATAGCATGACCTTGTCATTAATTCATCCTTGAACTCTCATGATTCGTATTTGATGCATTCTTACCTTGATATTTGTTATCATGAAACTTATTATTTGAACTTGTTATTATTGGCCAAACTTTATATTACTCTTGGAAGTAGCTTGATTTATAACTTGAAGATGCAAGAGCGGGCACGGACAGTGTCCAAGGGCTCGACGCTAGCCCCCTCGATGGATGGCCAGAAACATACTGTAAACCATGGGGTATGATGAACACTGGCGTCACATTACGTCGGAAGTACTTTTTTTATAAACAGGTGAAATCCAGGAATTCTCACAAAATTTCATTATTACATTCTTGTTACATGACTTTCTAGTGCATAGCCTTTATGGTTATGAAAAGTACATTCTCATTCATGAAAGGCCACATTATAATCTTGCCTGGTCATGCTCTTTTATTAACTCATATTTCTACCCTTATCTTGGTGTCTCGTTGTTACTTTGTCCTTTGATTATCTGAAACCCATCACATTCTTCATAATGATATTAATGAATTATGGGACTATGCAAATGTAACGTTATGCTGCCGAATTTCTCCCATAGTATGACCTTGTCATTAATTCATCCTTGAACACTCATGATTCGTATTTGGTGCATTCTTACCTTGATATTTGTTATCATGGAACTTATTATTTGAACTTGTTATCATTGGCCAAACTTTATATTACTCGTGGAAGTAGCTTGATGTATAACTTGAAGATGCAAGAGCGGGCACGGACAGTGTCCAAGCGCTCGACGCTAGCCCCCTCGGCGGATGGCCAGAAACATACTGTAAAGTATGGGGTATGATGAACACTGGCGTCACATTGTGCCGGGAGTACTTTTTTTTATAAACGGGTGAAATCCAAGAATTCTCACGAAATTTTATTATTACATTCTTGTTACATGAGTTTCTAGTTCATAGCCTTTATGGTTGTGAAAAGTATATTCTCGATACATGCAAGTACATTCTTGTTCATGAAAGGCCACATTATAATCTCTCTTGATCATGCTCTTATATTAACTCATATTTCTACCCTTATCTTGACGTCTCGTTGTTACTTTGGTTTTATTCGTGTGATTTATTGCATTTTCAATATCTTACCTTCTACAGCTAAAATGTTAATTACGTAAATATTACCTTCATGTTGATACGAAGATACCTACTGGGTAAGTGTGTTAATTCCCTACTTTCCAATCTTTTTCAAAAAATTCTAGTGGATCGAATTCGGATTACCCGAGTGACGGATCCGAGGGCGAGAGCGAGTGAAGATTAAGAGAAGCCTATTGGACGCACTCTGAGAATTCTGTGGTATTATTGTAATATCAGGATATCGTTCATTGGTTTATAAGTTTATCATTTATCATATTATCATTTTATCAAGTGCAAGGGCGTGCCAGTCACCTAGGTGACAATGTGTTCAGGCTTCGAGACTGTGATGGTCCGAAGCCCAAGGTGCGCTCCGTCTGACTAACCAGATAATTATGGGTATCAGGTCGGGACTGAAGACCCGCCGTGCCATAAAGGTCACGGCGTTAATTACATCCCTCAGAGAGGGGAAAAGCTCTGATTAATCGCCAAGAAAAGGGGCCAAATGGCCTAGAGATCAGTTTTCATTAAAGAATGCAAGTTGGGTTGGAATGATTGAAATCCTCCGCATCGGAGTGCAAGATGGTGTTCAAAACCATATCGGCCACCTGCGGACCGTCTCATGTTCGGACGAGGGTCCGGGCTGAGAGATATCCCGGGCGTATGTGAAATACCGGGGCAAGTGTATGCCGAGACGCGGCAAATTTGATATCTCAATAAATGAGGAGTCACGATCAAATCCCGGTTAAACGGTTAAAACATCGCAAGATATTGTCCTGGTGCCAAGCTAGGCCATGACCGTGAGAGGACGGCCACGCTTATCTTGCGAGGGTGACTTTGGCATTCCCCCACATGCAGGATCAAAGGGGAGGAGTCTCCGAACAAACCGCCGTTAGTGTTAAGTTTATTTCTTTTATTGTATTGCTTTCATAGCATTTTTTTATTATCGCATTTTTTCATTTTTATTTCCTCTCTATTTCTTCTTTTTTTTCTTGTTAGATCGCTACCTTACCACTGCCATTAATTTTGCGTGTCTTTTTATCATTTTTTGGGATTTTTTTTAATTGGCGCCCACTCAATGGGCGCAAATCAGGGATTTTTTAATTGGCGCCTCTGGTTTGGGCGTAGATTATCAGTTTTTCCTTCTCTCTTTCCTTTCTTGTCATTTCTGAGATTTTAAGAATTGGCGCCTGGAGAGGGGGATTTCTGTAGCCCAATTAAGAGCAGCCGAACTAGGCCCCTCTGGGCCCAACAAGGCTCAGCTCAGCCAGGTGACAGCCCCCTGGGGCCCACTTAGGCGAGAAAGCCCAATAAAAGTTTCGCTCGAGGATACTACCTTCCTAGGCGGCCTCTAGGCTCGGAAGGCCCGAGCATCGGTCAGGTCATAGGAAAGGTCCATGCCCGAGCCATCTCTCCGCCCAGGGGAAGAAGGCGCATGTCGACCAATCTGACCCATCTTCGTCCGAGCTAAGCCTTCCGCCCGGATAGGGCTGGCCTCTCTGAGCTCGGTACGGCCGACGATTGCTTATCCATGTAGCCGTTAAGAGTCCTATGTGGGTAGGAATTTATAAATGTGAGGGACTCCAGCTCCCCAAGGTGATAATGCTCCAATGATAAGGCAATAAAAGCCCACGTCGAGGACGTAACCCCCACCTGAAACCCCTCAACTTACAGACTCCAGAAGATAGCGCACTATTTAACCCAGGGATACCCTCCGGCGAAAGGTAAGGGCAATCACATGCTTAAAACTCCTGAGCAGGAACCACTTCACCCTTCTGGTGGAGAGGGATCTCGCGCAGAAGCTACTTCCTCCCTATATTCCGCTCACCATAGCTCTACTGACTTAAGCATCGGAGGGTTTTTCCCAGGGACTCATCCTGGGCCCCCTGATCTGTTTCCCTTTCTTGCAGTTCACTATCCGGTGATCCACTGCCCTCTCAGGACCAGCGCGAGATCTTGCCTCTTCATCTTGCGCCGTTTGTGGGAAACGTACAAGAAGCCAGTATGGTGTGAAGGAGCTCAGGGAGGAGGTCCACCGACGACAGGGGAAAGGTCATGGTAGCGGTAGGGGATGGCCCCTCCTAGGCCTCACAGAACCCTCCCTCCAACGCCAGCGCCCCCGCCGACGAACCACCACCCCCTCCTATGGTAGTAGGGCTACCACCCAATGGTGGCGCCGAAGCCTTCCAGGCCCTCAACGTGAAACTGGATGTCCTCGTGGAACTCATGAGGACCCAGGCGGCTAGGGATGGAAGGTCCCGCGCCCAATCAGGGAGCCCTCCCCGCGAGAATGCATCCTAGCACACCGTCGGAGGCCGCTTCACTCTCTGCGGCCATCAGATCATCTGCAACAGGATTGGAGGACCCTCGCAGGCTCCGCCTCCGGAGCAAGAGGCTTCCTCCACACCAAGGCGGGGAAAACTTGGGGCGCGCCATCCGAACCTAGAGACCGATGTTCTTGGGGATCACCAAGACGCTCCTCCCAGCCCCACGGCACGGCAACAGCCGGAGTTACCCCTCCGACTGCGTGATTTCGAGAGGCATTTCCAGAACAGGAGTGCGCCCTCCGCGCCCTGCAGAAGACCTCTTTCCCGGAGGATGAGGAGAAATCCCCGTTCTCCGAATACATCTTGAAGGCAGAGGTGTCTCCAGAACCTCCATCCCGACCTTCAAGCTCTACGACGGCCAGGGCGACTCGGTCGATCACTACGATAGCTTCGACGCTTTGATGACCCTGCATGGAGCGTCAGACGCCATCAAGTGCCGAGCCTTCACGACCACCCTGGTCCAGGGCACCCAGGCGTGGTTCTGGGCCCTCACCCCCGGATCCATCCGAGACTTCAAGCAATTTTGGCGAGTCTTCAAAGAGAGTTTCGCCGGAAGTGCCCCCCCAAGGTTGGTAGTGGGGCTCCTGGCCCTCAAACAGGCGCAAGGGGAAAGACTCCGGGCTTATATTCACCGATTCAAGTCAGAAGCCCGGAGAATCCCCCGCCTGGACATGGCCTCAGCCATAACCGCACTGACTGGGGGCACCCGGGATGAGAATCTCCGCCGCGAACTTGTCCTCCACCCTCCCTCGACCCTTGCCGAGCTAGTGACTCTGGCATTACGCCACGCCGAGTGCGAAGAGGTGCTCAGCGCTTGCAGAGATGCAATCGGCTCAGGTCGGGAGGGGGACAAGAAGCGGGCTTCCGAGCCAAGCTCAGGTTCGGGGCAAAAGGTGGAACCGCGACGGGGAACACAAGGAACCATCACGGAAGTACGAGCGGTACACCCCACTAGCCACGCCGATCTATGAGATCTACGAAGGCATCAAGGACTCGGGCCTCCTCCGCCAACCCGAGCCAATGAGATCGAAGAACCGTAATCGCAACAAGCACTGCTTGTTCCACAGCGATCACGGGCACCACACCGGCGATTGCCACCAGCTCCAGACGAGATTGAGCGCCTCATCCGTCAGGGACATCTAGCTCGGTTCATAGCCAAGCGTAAAGAAGACCGAGGCGCCCCGGAGGAGATTGACAATGCCCCCCGCAGGGTACACATCAATGTCATCTCCGGAGGAACAGCGTCAGGCAGCGACAGTAGCCGAGGAAGGAAGCGTCATGCCGAGCGGGTGAGCCGAGCCATAGAGCCTCCCAAGGCCCCGCCGAGTGAGCCCCAGGTCATAGTCTTCTCCGACCGAGACCTGGAAGGGCTGAGCACCCCGCATGACGACGCCCTCGTGATTTCGGCTACGATAAACCATTGTAATGTAGATAGGATTCTAGTTCACAATGGGAGTGCCCCTGATGTACTGTCTTATGATTGTTTCCTTAAGATGGGGGAGGAACCATCCAAACTCCGCCCGATCCGAACCCCTCTCTGCGGGTTCAATGGCCTGGCCACCTATCCCGAGGGAACCCTAAGCCTGCTGGTTACTCTCGGCACCCCACCCAAAACCGTTACGGTCATGGTGGACTTCATAGTGATTAAAGGTATGATAGCATACAACTCCATCTTCGGCCGGGGAATCCTCAGCCGAATAAAAGCGGTGCCGTCTACCTATCACCAGAAAATGAAGTTCCCCACCAAAAATGGGTTGGGGGAAGTCCAAGGTAACCAGGCCACGGCCAGAAGGTGCTACAATATCTCGGTAGAGGCCACAAGGCCGGACGGGAAGGACAAGGGCCCCCGAGGAGTCAAGGATAAATCCGCAACCACCGAACCTGGTGGCGAATTGCTGGCAGTTTTCCTAAACGATGACCCGGCCCTAGGAGTAAGGATCAGAGCCGACCTACCATCTGAGGTTCAACAGCAATATAAAAAGTTCCTTTCTGAGTACATCCGAGTTTTTGCTTGGACTGATGATCAACTCTGTGGGATACCAGAGGAGACTGTAATGCACAAGCTCAACCTCGACCCCGCCGTGAAGCCCGTACAGCAACGCAGGAGGAAGCATGCACCGGAGAAACAGGCAATCATCAAGGCGCAGGTCACCAAGGGGCAAGAGACTGCCTTTTTAGACCGGTCATGTACCCGACGTGGCTAGCCAACATCGTCCTGGCACTGAAAGCTTCAGGAAAGTGGCGGATGTGCGCGGATTTCACCAACCTGAATAAGGCCACCCCTGAGGACTGTTATCCGTTGCCGAGCATCGACCAATTGGTTGACTCAACCTCGGGCAACGAGATACTCAGCTTCCTAGACACCTATTCAGGTTACCACCAGATTAGAATGGATCCAGAAGATGTCGAGAAGACCGCCTTCATCACCGACTACGACGTATACTGTGTTGGCCCAGAGAGATGGCGGACAAGAAGGGGGGTTGAATTGTCCCCTTGCCGAGATGGCGGATTTTAACAACTTTCTAAACTAAATGCAATGGAATTAAAACAAACTGAGTTGATTAGCCTAAACTAACATGAGATCTGAAAAGTTCTCTCGATCTTTTCAATCTCACTCGTAAGACCAATCCAACAAGCGATGAACGGTTACTAATAACGGATAGCAGAGCTAGCAAAGTGTAGTGGTGTAGTGAAATAAAAATCAATAAGATAACCTGTGTAGGGAGATAGGAGAAATGGACAGTCACACAGGCAATCACAATAAACACAGGGATTTTTAAGGTGGTTCGGGACCACGACGGGCTCCCTACGTCCACCCCTCACCAAACCCGGTGAGGCTTCACTAACACGCTACCGAAGTAGCAACACGGGGATGAACCCCACACCACACACGCTGCCTCTGTAGCAAAACACACACAGGGCCTGGCCCCAACACGCTGCCACTGCAGCACACACACACACACGTTCGGGGAACGTACCCCGGACACGACAACCACACGGAGACACAGCTCCGCACACACACACAGATATTTGAGTTTGAGAAAATCAAAGGATATACAATATACGCCCAGCAGTATGTGAATAATGATCAACTATGAACCACACAATGAGATAAGCATAAATAGAATGTAGAAATATCTCCTTGGTTCTCCAATAGAGATAAGCAGATCTTTCTTGAAACTTAGGTTGGAGAAGCTCTTATCCGCAGCTGGTTGGAGTAGTAGTTCATCCTCCTTGAGGATCCAAGTTTGTTCGTTCAAGTCCTAGCTCCAATCAAGCCTGCACACATCAAGAAAAGGTGAAACATTATGCTCAACATCTTGTATTTGTTAACAAGGACATGACAAACAAATAAAGGAAGATTTATATGCATTCCCCTTCGAATGTCCCACAACTCCCTTCAATCAGTAGGTAGGGTGCGCTGGAAGTTGATCCTTGGAGTGAAAGCAGCCGGACATGAAGTTCCAAATGCCCAAAACCTTGAACGGGGGAGAGCAGCAACTGCAGCTCCTAGAACTGGACACAGGCTCACGGACGGTGACCTCTGCAGCTTCTTCTTCCTTCTCCTTGATGAAGCAACGCCCTCCTTCACGTTCTTCTTCTCCTCCTTCCCTTCTCCTTCAACAGACCACACACGTTCCTCTCCTTCTTCCTGCAAGATAAACACGTTAGAGCTCAAAAGGGTTCTGTTCGATCGGAAGATAGAGGCGGCTATTTATCCAAGGGGATTGAACCCCCAAGGGACTTAAAAGCCCTTTCCAAACCCCCTTCACAACACATACAAGAAGCAATGGTCGCCCTAGCGTCATTAGGGTCAAACGAAGTAAAGGCAGAGAAGATGCATTGACGTGTGTAGCTCAAAATGCAAAAGCACAGACCTATGTATGCAAAATACAGAGAGTTGTGTAGTGGCAGTGTATGCAGCAGAACATGTAGACTTGAATGCATGGTTGAGAATGTATGGACTTTGAATGCATGATAACGAGTGCATAGACTTTGTATGTGAGGTTGCACAAATGCAGATAGGGAAGTCTACACATTGAATCAAGGATGCTCGGACATGCAGTCAACCACTGTACAGACTTTGTCTTGAAGGATGCATATGCATATAGGAATGTATGGACTTTGAATATGAATGCTTGGACATGCCTTCAACGAGTGTGCAGACTCTGGGTGTATTGTGCAAATGATGCACAGATATGCTCTGAACACGGGCTGTACAGACTTTGAATGATGCATGCACAAGATGACGTACAGACTTGATCTTGCGAACACAGGCTGTACAGACTTTGAATGATGCATGCACAAGATGATGTATAGACTTGATCTTGCGAACACAAGCTGTACAGACTTTGAATGATGCATGCACAAGACTATGTACATACTTGATCTTGCGAACACAGGCTGTACAGATGCATGCACAAGACGATTTATAGACTTGATCTTGCGAACACAGGCTGTACAGACTTTGAATGATGCATGCACAAGACGATGTACATACTTGATCTTGCGAACACAGGCTGTACAGACTTTGAGTAATGCATGCAGACTTGCTGTGCGTGTGCGAGACAATGTATAGACTTGATGCACAGACAAGGCATATGCATGAACAAGCCACACAGAATGTATAGACTTTGCATGGATGAGGCAAGGCTAGCGGATGTATAGAGTTGCTCATCCGTGTTACGTGCAACCAGACGATGTATAGACATTCTGTGCCTGCAACAACGTGTGCACTGACTATGTGATTGCACTGACTATGAAGCTCGTGTGCACAAAATTTGCACTGAGTATATGAATGCATAAAACTAAATCTGCACCGATTGGAGTGTGTATGCATATGACGAAATGAGCACTGAGGTTGTTATGAACAAGCTACAGGAAAATGAATTACCTTGGAATAAGATTGCACCGAGGTTGTTATGCCTATAGACTGAGTCGACGCATCCACTTCAGTGCATCGACGCACTCTATATACCAGAACCCATATGACATATATGTGCACTAACACGAATGAGTGCAAGATTAACTAAAACAACGATAGCACTTACCAAATGATCAAATGAGTCTTCCAAGGCATGAGAAAGCTATTTTCAATTAACACATGGATCACAGTTGCAATTCAAGGAAAACTGAACTTGCACAGTCTAATGCAAGCTAACACAACAAAACTAAAGCTTACATAATATGATTCAACCAAGCTGCACAGAGAATTCTATCTCAGATCAAAACAATCAAGATCTGTCCTATTAAGTCAAGCACAATCAAAACCAATTTGAACTTAACTTATCCACACCCAGTATGAGTAGACACAAGTTCATATGATATGTTAAAGCAGTGAAGCTGGCCATCCAAATGCAAGTATATACATGGAGAACTGTTAAGGCTAGTCAACCCAAGAGCATCCTAACCTGTAAAGCAGAGTATCAACATGTGAGCTCATTTTTCATGAAAATGCCATTAAGCATAAAACACACAATACATTGGAATCATCAAAACCATTGTCAAGGATAACGAGGGGGCGCACAGAACCCAATAATCTGCCCCTTTTTGATGATGACAATATATTGTGACAATTCAAAGTTCTCTCCCCCTTTGGCATTATCAAAAAATGGGAACCTTCCAAAAATGAATTAGACATGAACGCACGAACCCAGCAATGAACCTTCTACTGGAGCAAGGTGTACAACCCAAATTCCAAGCAAGAAAATGAGACTCTATGTACATTTTGCAAGATGATGAAATTATGTCCAAACGAGCAGATTTTGAACAGTAAGTGAAGAGTATGAATGAACTATGCACAGGTGTATGATCTAACTATCCTATATGCAAAATCTGAAAACTGAATATGCACAGAGTGCATAGTGCTCAAGAGCACGTTATTCTCCCCAATTGTCACGAACAAAAACCAACTGACAATGGGTTATTTAAGCTGTTATCTACATGTATAACCTATAGATGCATGTAAATGAAATGAAGCATGTTATGAACAGACAGATCAAGCATTCAGGCACTCAAGCATGCATAGTTAAGTATAGACTCATGCAAGTCCCTTCGGGACGGGTGTAAGGATAATGCAGTTGATCGTTGAACATGAAGTGCATGAACAATACTAAGAAGGTCGTGCTTACATAAATAAAGTACTGCATTAACCATGAAAGACGACTGATTCATAAATGACATTCAAACAATCAAACCCAATGTGCATAAGTGAAGATTGAGCAATGAAGTTCAAGACAGTATGGAAAAATAGATTTTCTAAAGAACACTAAAGAGAACTTCTCATCCATACACTTTCATACACAATGCTCGAGTATCAGTAGCTACGTATGACCCCAATTTTCAATTACTAAAACTGGTGTGACTAACCTTTTGACACGAGTCATGCCCTTTTTTTCAGGGGTAATTCCCGATTACTCAGTTTCGTCACTTTTTATGATGTGGATGAGACACTTTTCGACGCGAGTTGTATCCTTTGTCTCAGGGACACTTCCCGGCTACTCGGTGGCAAATCACACTTATTTTCATATGGAATAGTTTCTCCTTTCGTCGCGAGTTTCCTCCTTTATTTCAGGGGGGATTCCCGGCTACTCGGATCCACGTTCCACTTATACGACTTTTTGGTGGGGTAAACAGTTTTTTCCTCACGAGATATGTGATTTCCATGTATAGAATCAATAGCCCTTTAAAGTGTAGAGTAGAAAATAGTAATCCTTATTAAATTGAATCATTATCTCAAAAAGGTGCATTTTGTGTGGGTGGTTGTTTTGAATGTAAGATATGAATTAGTTTCATCATAGTAATGTCTCCCCCTGAATGTATGCACGGTTATAAAAAATCTCCCCCTTAATATATACCATGTAACAAACATGTCTAAATCAATGCAATTTCATTTAGCAAAGGATGAGTCATAGAAGGAGTCAAAAAATGGATGTATAAAGTATATACATGCAATCAACCAGGGATCTTTCAATGTTTTCAAGCAAATGATTATCGGTACTTTGCGGAGTACATTGGTCCGAAGACCACCATCACGCATGAGGAAAGCTTCCAGTTGGACATAATCCAACCTTCTACTATCGCCATTTGATATACCAAATAATCATGGCATTCAAGCACACGAATATGAAGTATATGCATTTATATGCATGAACGGAAAGGATAATGAAAATTATTCCTATACACAAATAAGCCAGCATTTGTGCAAGTGTATATGAAATTCTCATATGAGTGCAAACTCATGTATGTAACTGTATAGAGCAAACGCAAATGTATGCAAGGATGTGTATGATATGTGCGACATGTTTCATGCAACTAAGTATGTGCTCTATGTATGCACAAGTGAGTTGTTATTTGCAAGAAGTAAGAGTATGAACGACTCTATGCACAGACCGAGGCATTCAAACCTGAATTGTTATTTGCAAAAACAGTGGAAGGTGTGTATAAAGACTGACCATGTTTATCCAAAGTGAAGCATTCAAAAACTAGACTTATTTACAAGATGTGAAAAAAGAAGCATTCACGTCAACTTCTCATCAAAATTGGAAGATCTCAACATTTCAAAAGTTGACAAGAGTCAGTGAAACAGAAATGTAACTTTTTAATTGTGAACTTTTTCTTCCAAACAAAATTTTTACCTTCGCAATTTTTCAAGGAGAACCAGAGCAATATGATTTTCAAAACAAAACTAATTTACTTTCTCACCTTGAGATCCCTTTATTTATTGACATTTTTCTTGTTTTCAAGGTGCCCCTGCAAAACAAATTTCTCATTTTGAAGTTTTGGGTACCCAAGCCATCTTGGGTCCCGAGGGGTTAGTTCTTACATGAACAAAAGATTTCTTTTTATTTTTCCTAGCAAACCATTCATCATCAAATACCCTAGTAGAACAGTCATCCATAGAATGACAATTCTCTCCACAATAAAAACAGTAAGAAGATTTCCTCTTCAAAAATCTATTTTCATCATTTTTCATTACGAACAATCATTCATCACATGTCCATTTCGACCACAGTAATGACAGAAAAAATTCTTTCTGAGAAACCATTCATCATCATTTTTCTTAACGAAGCAATTTTTAAAGACATGACCATTTAAACCACAGTAGAAGCAATGCATGTTGTGATTCTTCTTTATGAATATGTCATGATTTATGAAACCATCAACATTTTTCATTCTTGACTTTAATGCTTCTTCATCATCAAGTTTCATCAAGTAACAATCATACATATCATGGCCATATTATCCACAATAATAACATGAAATATTTCTCCTTCTACTTGGTGCATGATTATGTTTAACAACAGGGGGTTTTGCATGCACAGAAGAGCAATCAACAACATTTTTCTGTGTTTCATTTTCTTTTACAGATTTGGACATGAGTTCATTTAAACTTTTTATTTGACTTTCTAAAGAGAAGATGTGCAATTCAGAACTAGCCAACTCTTCCTCACAAGACGCAATTTTCTCATTCAACAACAAATTGATGTTTTTGTAACTTTCAACTTCTTTTTCAAGAATATGTGAATTGTCACAGTCATCAACAATCACACTTTTTCCTTTTTCAAACTTTTCAAGATTTTTCAATCTACTTTCGAGTAAGGAAATTTGAATCAATAAAGTATTGTTTTCATTTTGGAGTTTTTCAAATGAATTTTTGCTCATAGAAGTGTGTTCAAATTCTTTCACTTGAAAACTCACTTTTTCATCAACTATTTTATTCATTGCTCCATTGGATTCAAATTCGTCATTCAAATTCCTAAAGCTTTCAATTTCTTTTCTTAATTCCTTCAGTTTTTCAGACTCATCAGTAGATATGCATTTCTCTTTTTCAAGCAAAAGCAATCTTTCAGACATGTCAGAATTCAGCATTTTCAGATTCTCATTATCTTTCTCAATTTTTTGACATTCTGAAATTTTAGCTAATAAAGATTTATTTTCAGTTGTTAAACATGAAGTGGTTTCTTTGTGCATATCGACTTCAAGCAACAGGATTTCAGCCAACTTCCTAAGCTCAAAACATTCAGTACATGATAAATTAACATCACGAGCATTTTCAATTTCAAAGCACTTTGCACATGAAGAGTTAAGATGTGGAACAACATCAAGTTTCCTTTTCATTTTTCTGTTTTTAGATTTTAGTGCTTTGTATCTTTCAACCAGTTCATCGTAAGCATTCAGCAATTCATCATAACTCAATTCATCATCATCATCAGAATTGGAGTTAGAGTTTACCTTCGAACTCTCCTCGCATTGACGCTCAATTTCATTGTTTGCAACGAGGCAGTCACCATCGTTGCAACTTTCTTTTTCGGCTTCGATCAGCCCGTCCCAGATTTCCTTGGCAGATCTGCAGTTGGGAACAAATGGAAATTTGTTAATATTTACTGCTGCCTTAAGAACATTCAAAACATAAACATTTTCAGAATTCATTCTTTTATGCTCGTCGGTCCATTTTAGTTCATTTTTGGGCAGACTGTGTGGACCATGAGTGATTAGATTCATAAGCTTCGGATCAGTATTAGTAATCCACACACAAAGTTTTCCAAGCCATAAAGAATAATCAAAACCATCAAAGACGGGAAGCACATTTACACTAGCCATCATGAAACGATCTTTTCTCTACGACCGCAAGGTCGACTAAAAAATCAGAGACGAGGCTCTGGTACCAATTGTTGGCCCAGAGAGATGGCGGATAAGAAGGGGGGTTGAATTGTCCCCTTGCCGAGATGGTGCATTTTAACAACTTTCTAAACTAAATGCAATGGAATTAAAATAAACTGAGTTGATTAGCCTAAACTAACATGAGATCTGAAAAGTTCTCTCGATCTGTCCGATCTCACTCGTAAGACCAATCCAACAAGTGATGAACGATTACTAATAACGGATAGCAGAGCTAGCAAAGTGTAGTGGTGTAGTGAAATAAAAATCAATAAGATAACCTGTGAAGGGAGATAGGAGAAATGGACAGTCACACAGGCAATCACAATGAACACAGGGATTTTTAAGGTGGTTCGGGACCACGACGGGCTCCCTACGTCCACCCCTCACCAAACCCGGTGAGGCTTCACTAACACGCTACCAAAGTAGCAACACGGGGATGAACCCCACACCACACACGCTGCCTCTGTAGCAAAACACACACAGGGCCTGGCCCCAACACGCTGCCACTGCAGCACACACACACACGTTCGGGGAACGTACCCCGAACACGACAACCATACGGAGACACAGCTCCGCACACACACACAGATATTTGAGTTTGAGAAAATCAAAGGATATACAATATACGCCCAGCAGTATGTGAATAATGATCAACTATGAACCACACAATGAGATAAGCATAAATAGAATGTAGAAATATCTCCTTGGTTCTCCAATAGAGATAAGCAGATCTTTCTTGAAACTTAGGTTGGAGAAGCTCTTATCCGCAGCTGGTTGGAGTAGTAGTTCGTACTCCTTGAGGATCCAAGTTTGTTCGTTCAAGTCCTAGCTCCAATCAAGCCTGCACACATCAAGAAAAGGTGAAACATTATGCTCAACATCTTGTATTTGTTAACAGGGACATGACAAACAAATAAAGGAAGATTTATATGCATTCCCCTTCGAATGTCCCACAACTCCCTTCAATCTGTAGGTAGGGTGCACTGGAAGTTGATCCTTGGAGTGGAAGCAGCTGGACATGAAGTTCCAAACGCCCAAAACCTTGAACGGGGGAGAGCAGCAACTGCAGCTCCTAGAACTGGACACAGGCTCACGGACGGTGACTTCTGCAGCTTCTTCTTCCTTCTCCTTGATGAAGCAACGCCCTCCTTCACATTCTTCTTCTCCTCCTTCCCTTCTTCTTCAACAGACCACACACGTTCCTCTCCTTCTTCCTGCAAGATAATCACGTTAGAGCACAAAAGGGTTCTGTTCGATCGGAAGATAGAGGTGGCTATTTATCCAAGGGGATTGAACCCCCAAGGGACTTAAAAGCCCTTTCCAAACCCCCTTCACAACACATACAAGAAGCAAAGGTCGCCCTAAAGTCATTAGGGTCAAACGAAGTAAAGGCAGAGAAGATGCATTGACGTGTGTAGCTCAAAATGCAAAAGCACAGACCTATGTATGCAAAATACAGAGATTTGTGTAGTGGCAGTGTATGCAGTAGAACATGTAGACTTGAATGCATGGTTGCGAATGTATGGACTTTGAATGCATGATAACGAGTGTATAGACTTTGTATGTGAGGTTGCACAAATGCAGATAAGGAAGTCTACACATTGAATCAAGGATGCTCAGACATGCAGTCAACCACTGTACAGACTTTGTCTTGAAGGATGCATATGCATATAGGAATGTATGGACTTTGAATATGAATGCTTGGACATGCCTTCAACGAGTGTGCAGACTCTGGGTGTACTGTGCAAACGATGCACAGATATGCTCTGAACACGGGCTGTACAGACTTTGAATGATGCATGCACAAGATGATGTACACACTTGATCTTGCGAACACACGCTGTACAGACTTTGAATGATGCATGCACAAGACGATGTACAGACTTGATCTTGCGAACACAGGCTGTACAGATGCATGCACAAGATGATGTACAGACTTGATCTTGCGAACACAGGCTGTACAGACTTTGAATGATGCATGCACAAGATGATGTACAGACTTGATCTTGCAAACACAGGCTGTACAGACTTTGAGTAATGCATGCAGACTTGCTGTGCGTGTGCGAGACAATGTATAGACTTGATGCACGGATAAGGCATATGCATGAACAAGCCACACAGAATGTATAGACTTTGCGTGGATGAGGCAAGGCTAGCGGATGTATAGACTTGCTCAGCCGTGTGGCGTGCAACCAGACGATGTATAGACATTCTGTGCCTGCAACAACGTGTGCACTGACTATGTGATTGCACTGACTATGAAGCTCGTGTTCACAAAATTTGCACCGAGTATATGAATGCATAAAACTAAATCTGCACCGATTGGAGTGTGTATGCATATGACGAAATGAGCACTGAGGTTGTTATGAATAAGCTACAGGAAAATGAATTACCTTGGAATAAGATTGCACCGAGGTTGTTATGCCTATAGACTGAGTCGACGCATCCACTTTAGTGCGTTGACGCACTCTATATACCAGAACCCATATGACATATATGTGCACTGACACGAATGAGTGCAAGATTAACTAAAACAACGATAGCACTTACCAAATGATCAAATGAGTCTTCCAAGGCATGAGAAAGCTATTTTCAATTAACACATGGATCACAGTTGCAATCCAAGGAAAACTGAACTTGCACAGTCTAATGCAAGCTAACACAACAAAACTAAAGCTTACATAATATGATTCAACCAAGCTGCACAGAGAATTCCATCTCAGATCAAAACAATCAAGATCTGTCCTATTAAGTCAAGCACAATCAAAACCAATTTGAACTTAACTTATCCACACCCAGTATGAGTAGACACAAGTTCATATGATATGTTAAAGCAGTGAAGCTGGCCATCCAAATGCAAGTATATACATGGAGAACTGTTAAGGCTAGTCAACCCAAGAGCATCCTAACCTGTAAAGCAGAGTATCAATATGTGAGCTCGTTTTTCATGAAAATGCCATTAAGCATAAAACACACAATACATTGGAATCATCAAAACCATTGTCAAGGACAACGAGGGGGCGCACAGAACCCAACATTTTGCTACACCCGGATGCCTTTCGGGTTGAAAAATGCCGGAGCCACATACCAGAGGCTGGTCAACCACATGTTTGAAGGACAGCTAGGTCGGAACGTCGAGGCCTACATCGACAATATGCTCGTCAAGACCCCCAAGGCCAAAGACCACTTCACCGACCTCGCTGAGACCTTTGACACCCTCCTGAGGTACAACATGAAGCTCAATCCTACCAAGTGTGCCTTCGGAGTGAGATCCGGGAAGTTCCTGGGTTTCCTAGTGACTCAACGTGGGATCGAGGCCAACCCCGATAAAGTCCAGGCCATCCTGGACATGCGCCCACCCACCTGCATCAAGGACGTCCAACGCCTAACTAGCCGTGTCGCCGCTCTTAGCCGGTTCCTGTCCTGTGTAGCCGAACGATGCTTGCCCTTCTTCAAGCTATTGAGGGGGCCCGAATTGGCATCTGCTACGTTCGCATGGGATGAGGAATGCCAGAGAGCATTTGTCGAGCTCAAGGAGTTCCTGGCCTCACCCCCGGTGCTCTCCAAGCCCGTTCCGAGTGAAGTCTTACTGCTCTATCTCTCGGCAACACCATCTACGGTTAGCTCGGTCCTAGTCAGAAATGACTCGGGAGTCGAGAGGCCGGTCTACTACACCAGCAAGGTGCTCAACGAGGCTGAAAGGAGGTACCCCGCAACTGAGAAACTCGTGCTAGCGTTAGTTACCTCTGCCAAGCGCCTCCGGCCCTATTTTTAGGGTCACCCCATCACCGTGCAAACCGGTGAACCATTGAAGAAGATCCTGGCCCACCCCGAAGCCTCGGAACGACTCGTCAAATGGGCCATTATGCTTGGGGCCTATGATATATCCTATCGGCCGCGCTCAGCTGTGAAAGGCCAAGCACTTGCCGACTTCATCGCCGAAAGCACCATCCCAACTGAAGAAAGATCCCCGTCCACTCTTGGGCCGACCTGGGAATTGTTCGTTGATGGATCCTCCAACTCAGTCGGTAGTGGTATCGGAATCCTCCTGAAGTCCCCCGAAGGAGCAGAACTGCAATACGCCTTGAAGTTCAACTTTCAGGCATCCAACAACGCTTCTGAGTACGAGGCCCTTATCTCGGGAGCGCGCATGGCCCGACGGTTAGGGGCTGAGTGAGTCAAAATTCATACTGACTCCCAGCTGGCCGCTAGCCAAGTCAACGGCGAGTACGAAGCTCGAGAGGCACCAATGATCAAATACCTCCAACTGGTCAGAGACCTGGCCCAACAGTTCGAGAGATTCGAGGTAGTCCAAATAGCTCGGGAGGAAAACTCCCGAGCGGACGCCCTCTCTCGGTTGGCCTCCTCTCTCGACCCCGAAGGTACCCGATCGGTCCTCCTTGAAGAGCTAGAGCGCCCGAGCATTGACTCAGAGCTCCTTACTGTTGACTTAGCCATTCCGAGCGACTGGCGCACCCCCTACCTGTCGTGGCTCCAGGACTCTCAAGAACCTTCCAACCCTCGAGAGGCCCGCAGATTGAAGTACCAAGCCTGGCGCTTCGTCGTTCTAGACGACACTCTCTACCGGAGATCTTTCTCCGGTCCACTCCTGAAGTGTCTCGGCCCCGACGAAGCCAACCGAGCTATCCAAGATATTCATGAAGGCCTGTGCGGAGCGCACTCAGGAGGAAGGTCACTTACTCGGATCCTGCTACGGAAGGGTTACTGGTGGCCCACTCTGCAGCGCGACTGCACGGCCTACGTGAAACAGTGCGACTGATGCCAGCGATTCGACCACTTAGTCCATCAGCCGGCTACGGAGCTCGTCACCCTGACCGAGCCATACCCCTTCGCTCGGTGGGGGATCGACATTATTGGGCCGTTCCCTACGGCTCAGGCCCAGAATAAGTTTATCATCGTCGCCATCGACTACTTTACAAAGTGGATCGAGGCCGAAGCCACGGCGAGGATCACCGAGACAGTCGTCTGGAGTTTCGTCTGGAAGTCGATCATTTGTCGTTACGGCATCCCCCGGGTAATAGTGAGCGATAACGGTCGGCAATTTGACTCTCTTTATTTCCGAGACAGATGTGCCGACCTAGGTATTCGCAACCACTTCACTTCGGTCGCCCACCCTCAGGCCAACGGGCTAGTCGAGAATGCCAATAATACTATCTTAAAAGGCATAAAGACTAGACTCGGCAAGGCCAAGGGCAACTGGCTCGAGCAACTGCCTAGCGTACTTTGGTCCCACAGAACGACTCCCAAATGGCAACCGGTGAGAGTCCTTTCTAGTTGGTATATGGCACCGAGGCCGTCATTCCGTTGGAGATCGCCAATCCCTCCCTCCGAGTCATCTGCTTCTCGCCCGAGGTAAACGAGCAAAAATTACTTGAGAACCTCGACCTAGCGGATGAACTCCGAGAGATCGCCAGCATCCGAGTAACGGAGTACCAGCGCCGCCTCACTCGATACTACAACGCCAAAGTCTGAAACAGGCACTTCCAACCGGGAGACTTCATCCGCAGGAAAGCCGAAGCCTCTCGACCACTAGAGGCGGCGGGCAAGCTATCCCCTAACTGGGAAGGCCCCTACCGAGTGGTCGAGATGCTCGGGAAAGGAGCATACCGGCTATCTACAATGGAAGGGGAAGCCATCCCTCGGACATGGAATGCAGCCACACAACGCAAGTTCTACTTTTGAAGTTCGTGCAAACAATCCGAGTGAAATAAAATTTTCTCCTTTTCATACAAACGATTGTTGGTACATCAGAAAGGCAAAAGCCAATACATTACACAACAGAAAGCAAAAAATCCATCTGGCACCACTGCAAGAGGCCATTGCTCGGTTGACTCGGTTGATCTCCGTGCGTCCAGCCACTGACTCTGCCTCGCATAGAAACTGGCTCGGATAAAAGGTGGTTGATCCAGTTGGCTCGGGTGGCCCATGACAAAGGTGATAGAGGGACTACGGAGGGGAAGGCTACCTTCCAAGTTGACAGAGGTTGGGGAAGAGGGAACGCCTATGAAGGCCTCCTCTCTTCCAACCTGCCAACTCTTTGGAACGTACAGAGAGCAAGCACCCTCCGAAGAGTGAAAGAAAGGAAGAGCAAAAGAAAGAAAAAGAGGCTGCCAGAAAGAAAAAGAAGTCCAATATAGCTAGACGAGGAGGCAGGGGAAGGCCCGGAAAGGAGGGAGCTTAATTTGCTTCTCCCCCCATCCCTGAAGCGAGCAGAGAGGGACAGGCGGCGGAGATGCCAGATGCCCCCATCCGTCTTCCATCTCGCCCCCCTCCGGGAAGCCTCGCCAGAACTGATAGAGGAAACGTTATGATTTTTCCGTCAAAATCCTCTCCAGATCCGCGCGACGACCATCGGACCCGCTTCAAACCCGCGCGACGACCGTCGGACCTGCTCAAAACCCGAAGCGATAAAAATCTGCCGCCCTCCATCATTGGCTGCATCGTCTTCTGAAGGATCCTCCATGCTCCGAATGCAACGGCACAACGCAACGTGAAGAAGGGGCGAGGAAAGACTGTCAGGGAAAATCCTAAGCGATGGAGAGGAAGGGATGCCCTTCAGTCTTTTTATAGGCAAAGGGAGTCTACTTGCCTTAAATGACTCCCTCCTTAAAAACACGCCAAAGGAATTCCCCCCTATGAACGGTCACCTCAAACCTCTCGTCTTCCGCCCCAGCGGGAAACACGAAGTGGCCAGGCATTTAAAGCATGAGAATGCAGAAAGGCACCCTGTCAGACGCTCACCCAACCATCATGCGAGATCTGCGCAGAAAGTATTGGTCCTATCCAACTACAGCAGATACGCTGATCAAATCACGGCAAGGATAGCGTGAAGCAAGTAAGATTTTATTTATTGCCTTACAAAAAGTGGAAGTCCTTTTCTGAAAAAAGAAGAGACAAATAAAGAAGGATGCAAAACAGGACGATACATCAGGCCTAGGGCCCACTTTGAAGCTCAGAAGTGGAAGGCGTAGGCATTTTTCCCCCGGCGCCCTCGGTGACGGTCGGCCCTGGCACTGACCCCGCCTGCGCAGGAACTGCCTCGGTCGCGAGCCCTCCCGAGGCAGCCGGAGTTGGTGACCCCTCAGGAGAAGAGCCCTCTGGATCTTCCCCGCCCTATGCAGAGGAGCTGGAAGGCAACATGTCCGAGTCATAGCGTTGGCCAGAGGGGAAGTCGATCCTAGAATCTTGTTCCCCGGCATAAGCTACTGCCCAGGTGGTAACCCTGCTTAAACCCCTTGCGGATGCCTCTGCGAAGTGCTGACTCATAGTAGGGAAGGGCAGCTTCCTGCAGGTCAGCCCGGTAGGCCTCTGAGCCCTTGTATTGCTCGATCGCCTCCGCCTCGGCCAGTCCCATCCTGTCGACAAGCTTGGCCTTCTCCCGCTCCGCCTCGGCCGCCCGCTCCTCGACCTCCACCGATCGTTTCTCTGCCTCGGCCGACTTCCGTTTGGCCTCGGCCGCCCACTCCTCGGCCTTGACCGATTGCTTCTCCACCTCAGCTCGGTCGGCCTCGGCCTCCAGACGAAGGCGCTCCACTGCCTCCGCCCGGTCCACCAACTCGGCGTGCTCGGCCTCCCAACGGCCATCCAGCTCGAGACGAAGAAGGCGCTCCTCTTCAAGGAGTTTACTTTTCCTCTCGAGCGATTCCCGGGCCTTGGTTAGTTGCTCGGTCAGCACTCCGACCTCCAGCCGGCTCGACCGTGATAACTCCCTGATCGCGGAGAACTCCCGTCGAAGCCCCTCATGCGCCTCATTGAGTCGAGCTATTTTCCTCTCGCACCCTCCGAGGGTCCAAGCAAGATTCGACCGCTCTGACTCCGACCGGGCATAAGTCTCCGCCATTGTGGCCCCCATCTGGGCCATGACCAGGCCGCCCTCCATAATGATGTCGAGGACCCCAGGGAGAGAATGACGCTTGTCTCCCCCTTTCATCCTCGTGGACACCTCGCGGAAAAGTTGGTATAAGGTGCTTGAGATGCCGAGCCTTTCCAGAGCCATCGGCATGGGAACCCTTTCCGCACCTGGCGCCTCGCCGGAAGGCCCAGATCGAGCTACGGGCTCAGCCGCCACACGCTCTACGGTCGGTTGGGGTTGCGACGCCTCCGTAGGTGAACCCTCGACCTCGATCGACGTTGCGAGCCTGGCCGATCCGTGCACTACGGTCGTTTAGGGCTGCGACGCCTCTGCCGGCGAACCCCCAACCTCAACCATCGCAGCCCGCACGTCGCCCACCTCGACCGGCGCCCCTGCCTCGACCGCGGTTGTTTCAACTTCGGCCTCCTCTGTTCCCAACAAGGAGAGAGCCGACCCGTCACCGTCACCCCCCGGGGTGCCCCTGGTCTCCTCGGCCCCCTCTCGCTCAGCAGATGGGAGAGCCGGCTCGGTAGGGTCGGCCCTATCTTGCCCCAGAGAGGGGAGTGCCACCGAGCTAGGATCGCCCTTGGCAGTAGAGAGGAGACCAGCCTTCCTGGCCCATTTCCTGGCCTTCACGGCCTCCCGCAACCTCCCCCCCACAGGATCCTTGCGCTTCACCCCGCACGGCCGAGAAGTCCCCTCGAAGGCCGCCCCTTTGCCCTTGTCCCGGGCTCGGGAGCGACCCACAGGGGCGCCCGGCTCCTCAGCCACTGAGTCGTCGCCAAGGTCAATGATCTCAGCGGCCTCCTCCAGAGGCTCCCGCCTGGTGTCTACATAAAGAAGAAGGCGTGATCATGAACAAGAAAGATGACCCCCACATCCAAAGGAGGATCTAAGTTATGGCACCTGATGGCTTCAGCCGCATAAGAAGACACCGCTCGATATTCTCCGGCGTCACCAGCTCTTCGGTAGACTGGCGATGTTTCAGCAAACGAGCAGCATACTCCTTCACATGTGGGGGGAACTCCTCCTGCCGGGGAGGGATATTCGGGTGGAAATTGGGCATTACTTGACACCTCCAAGTCTCCTCCACCGAATTAATCCTCGCCCAAAAAAATTGGGTCTTCCACCCTTTGTGTGAAGAATCCTTCGCCGCCAGCGAAATACAGCTCCTATTCCTCCTCGCCTGGATGAAGTAAAAACCCTTCCCCGCTGACGGGTGCGCCTTCAACTCGAAGAAATAGTGGAAGAGGTCCAAGGAAGGAGGAACCCCGCACTGACGATAGAGGATTCGGAAAGTGGTGAGGAGAAGGTACGAGTTGGCTACCAACTGAATGGGTGCCAGCTGGAAAAAGTTGACAAGCGTGAGGACGAAGGGCTAGAAGGGGAGGCGAAACCCGCTCTTCCACGCCAGAAGAAAGATGCAGATGTGGCCCGTGCGAGAATGTAGGCTCGTCTCATACGGGGCAGCAGCAATAAAGCTAAACTTGTGAGGCAGGCAAAACTGATGCTCCAGCCTCTTCACCTCGGCTTCCCCCAACTCGCTGCAGTCTTGGACCGGCGCTCTAACCACCGGTTCGTCACCCCATCCCTCGGCATCCGAACGCTAGCCCACCATAGATTCTGAGGAAAAACTTGAAGAAGAATTCTCTCAAGACCTCGAAGATTCCGGGGGAGGAGGAAGCTGCAGGACCGCCTCCACAGTTATCTTCGCCAACTCTTCAAACGCCGCCGCAAGTCTCTACTCCTCCGCTATGTCCTCACGGCGCATCAAAGAGCCCCAAAAGTAAAGAAGCGAAGGAAAGCCAAAACCCTAACAACGGAAAGAGTCTGGGATGACAACCAGCACCCAATGCCTATAAACCCACCGGGAGGCGGCGCGTCGTTCCGACCTCCGAGAAAAGGGGGGCCCCTCATTTCAAATATGTCAGGATTGCAATTATTACGGGCCCAGGTGACCACGACATGTGGCTTCATAACACCGCCAGATTTCCACCCACCTGAGCCACGCTGGTCCAAAACCCCAAACGACTACTCCTCCGAGCTTATTAAGGCTCGGGAGTAGGAGGGGGACAAGTGGAGAGGGGGATTTCTATAGCCCAATTAAGAGCAGCTGAACTAGGCCTCTCTGGGCCCAACAAGGCTCAGCTCAGCCAGGTGACAGCCCCCTGGGGCCCACTTAGGCGAGAAAGCCCAATAAAAGTTTCGCTCGAGGATACTACCTTCCTAGGCGGCCTCTAGGCTCGGAAGGCCCGAGCGTCGGTCAGGTCACAGGAAAGGTCCATGCCCGAGCCATCTCTCCGCCCAGAGGAAGAACGCGCATGTCGACCAATCCGACCCATCTTCGTCCGAGCTAAGCCTACCGCCCGGATAGGGCTGGCCTCTCTGAGCTCGGTACGGCCGACGATTGCTTATCCATGCAGCCGCTAAGAGTCCTCTGTGGGCAGGAATTTATAAAGGTGAGGGACTCTAGCTCCCCAAGGTGATAACGCTCCCACGATAAGGCAATAAAAGCCCACGTCGAGGACGTAACCCCCACCTAAAACCCCTCGACTTATAGGACTCCAGAAGACGGTGCACTATTTAACCCAGGGAGACCCTCCGGTGAAAGGTAAGGGCAATCACACGCTCAAAACTCCTGAGCAGGAACCACTTTATTCTTCTAGTGGAGAGGGATCTCGCCCAGAAGCTACTTCCTCCCTATATTGCTCCCACCATAGCTCTACTGACTTAAGCATCGGAGGGTTTTCCCCAGGGACTCATCCCTGGGCCCCCTGATCCGTTTCCCTTTCTTGCAGTTCACTATCCGGTGATCCACTGCCCGCTCAGGACGAGCGCGAGATCTTGCCTCTTCAGCGCCCATGCGAGCAGGCGTTCAAAACAATTAGCGACCTGGGCCTGGGCCCAGGTTCTAAGATTTCTTTATTATTATTATTATTCATTCCTTTATTTCTTTTAACCCGTTTCTAAGGAATTAGCGCCTACGTGAGCGGGCGTTCATTAATTAGCGCCCCCAGACCGGGCGCAGTTTCCTTCTTTATCATTTTTTCTTCCTTTTCCGTCATTTTTGTTATCTTAGAAAATTTAGCGCCTTCCCAGAAGTGCGTTTTAATTTAGTTAGCGCCTAGTCTCTGGGCGCGGATTCATTTATTATCACAATTGCTTTGTTTCCTTTATCAGGGGGATCAGTGCCCATTTAGAGGGGCATTTATTAGTTAGCGACAGTTCAAACAGTCGTTCATTCTGTATTTTATTTCCTTTTATCAATTTCTTAATTCCATGAATTAGCGCCTCTGTGGGTAGTCATTAATTAAATGGCGACTATTTAAGTGGTCATTAATTAAGTTAATTAGCGGCACCTATGTGGGCTCCAATTTTCTTGGTCACAGAGGTCGGCCGTGGGCTCCATATTTGTTCACATATTCATTTTTTTTATCTTTCATCATTTCTTTAGATATACATTAGCATATAATGTCTTTTAAGCTTGGTCGAATTGTTATTATATCATTGTCTTCCTGGTAAAAATTCGGTAGCACCTCCCCTAGACCCGAAGCGTGGGGGTGGCAAATGGGGGTGCGCCCAATGGAGAGAACTCCGACGGCCCCGAACAAAGAGGGATACGCACGAAGCGACGTGATCCCTGGGGTATGAGTGAAAGCGACAACACCCCGTCACCCATTGTGGGGGCGGAGATCCCGAGGGCTATCCTACGAGGGACCCCACCGACCCACAGGCCGCCACGAACTCGTCGCCGAGATGTGGACTTCTTTTCCTTCCCCCTTTTTTTATTATTGTATAAGGATTTGGATATCCACCTTCAAAAAGAGGAGTTACCGGGGAACATGCTATGACGAAGCGGACCCCCGGCGGTCCAAGAGTGGTTAAGAATCCAGAATCGGAAAGAGACGCGTATTGGGCTTCCGATGGTTGGTGGCCTCGGAGACATATCTATGAGTTAAGATAGACCCCGGGCCGGTGGCCATCGTGAAAAGAATCATCGAATAGGTGGCTTGAAGAAAATCAAAAGGGGGTTTCTCTTATCTACTGCAGTAGGGAGAGTAGAAGAAGAGCAATACATACATCATATATATATATACACACATTCATATGCATGCGATAGGGAAGCCACAGACCCATGCAGAGCAAAGAGAAGGGAGAATCAGCCATAAAAAAAAAGATCTCCTGGAGGAGTGTTTTTGATTTCACCATGGAGGGGAGCGAATACACATATCAATGAAAAAAAATCTACAGGAGGCGAAAAGAGAAAACAAAAGGACGTAGGGGGAGGTTCATCCCCCTCACCTCTCTCTCTCTCTCTCTCTCTCTCTCTCTCTCTCTCTCTCTCTCTCTCTCTCTCTCTCTCTCTCTCTCTCTCTCTCTCTCTCTCTTTGCTTCTACAGGCCTCGGGCTTCAAAGACCAACTCCACGCTTCAGGGGGGGCTTCTAGCTTCTTTAGGAATCCAGGAGGGAAAGCTTACAAAACTTTTTTTTTCCAAACCCTCTTTCCTTGTTCTCCCGTGAGGGGGTATTTGTAGATGCAGAAGGGCCTCTACCTTCGAAGGGAGAAGCCTCTTAGCTTTCTCGTCTTCTTCTTCTTCTTTTTTTAAAAAAAAAACTCGCTACCACAGGTGCTGTTGCAGCATGTGCTACTGCAGGTTGCCTTGCTGTCAAGTTCGGAGGATGCCACGAGTTGGAGGAGGCATGGAGAAAAGTGGAGTCGGGGAGAGAGTCCCCTGGCTTCTGTCGGAGGTCACTGTTGCGTGAGGGGAGCCGTCTACGAACCATCAATGCGTGAGGAAGAAGTATAGTAAAATACGGTGAATTGGCGACTTGCCCTCTGCCGTTCATTCTTGAATTGGCGCCTGGGTGCCAGGTGCCCATTCCTTCTCTCATACATTTCGCTAATTTTGAATATTCCCAAGAATCAGCGACTTCATGGAAGGGCGTTCATCTAGGAATTAACGCCTGCTTGCATGGGCGCCCACTCTTCAGATCTTCAGATTGTAAGAATCCAGATTACAGTAACCGCCAAGAATTGGCGACACCGTAGGAGGGCGCTCATCTCGAAAATGGCACCCACGTGGAGGGACGTTCATTCAATATGTTGACCCGTTCGTGGGCTGAGTCGTCCTGATGAATTGGCACCTGCCCAGAAGGCGCCAATCGTGAATTGGGGACGATGGTCGTGACGCCATATATCTTTATTCATTTTTTTGATGCCAACAACTTCCCCCCACTCGCAGGTGTCGCGAGCAAGAGACATGGGAGCGGGATCTGCGGGTGCAACTTCTTCCCCTGCAGGAGTCTTCAGCTTTGTGGCGATACTTTCGGCCGCGAGTTGTATCGATCGGTCCTGATCGGAAGTTAGGCACCGCTCAAGATGATATTCATCGAAGTTAGGTCTACGTCGACGCAAGTGAATCAAATTTATCTGGCCTGGGCGGAAGGTCTAGGCCATCAGGTTAAATGTGTTCATTGATGTTGGGATTGCATCGATGCAAGGAATTTCTGGTTTCTCCTAACTCAGACGAAAGGTCTAAGTCGGATCACTCGGCTGGGACCTGGGAAAGGTCTTAGGCCCCGAGTTAAGTCTGTTCATCAGTGCTGGGATAGCACTGACGCAAAGAGTTTCAGGTTTGTCTAGGTCAGATTGCTTGATTGAGACCTAGGAAGGCCTTAGGTGACGAGTTGGAACATTAAGAGGTCATCCCCCCCCCCTTTTTTTTGAGATGACGCGGTAGGACCGTACTATAGTATCGTCGACGTCGGGCTTACGTCAATGCAAGGGAGTCGAATTTGTCTAGCCTGGATAGAACGTCTAGGCCGTCGAGTGGAGTGTGTTCATCAATGCTGGGATTGCACCGACGCAGAGAATTTTGGGTTTCTCCAGCTTAGACGAAAGGTCTATGCTGTCGGATTGCTCAGCTGAGACTCGGGAAGGGTCTTAGGCACTGAGTTAAGTGGTTCATCGATGCTGGGATGGCACCGACGCAAGGAATTTCAGGTTTCTCTAACTTAGATGAAAGGTCTAAGTTGGATCACTCGGCTGAGACCCGGGAAAGGCCTTAGGCATCAAGCTAAGTGTGTCCATCGATGCTGGGATGGCACCTACGGAAGGAGTTTTAGGTTTCTCCGACTTAGATGAGAGGTCTAGGTCGGATCGCTCGGCTGAGACCTGGGAAAGGCCTTAGAAGTTGAGTTAAGTGTGTTCATCGACGCTGGGATGGCACCGATGCAAGGAGTTTTACGTTTCTCTGACTTAGACGAGAGGTCTAGGTCGGGTCGCTCGGCTGAGACCTGGGAAAGGCCTTAGACGCCGAGTTAAGTGTGTTCATCGATGTTGGGATGGCACCGATGCAAGGAATTTCATGTTTCTCTAACTTAGACAAAATGTCTAGGTTGGATTGCTCAACTGAGACCCGGGAAAGGCCTTAGGCGCCGAGTTAAGTGTGTTCATCGATGCTGGGATGGCACCGATGCAAGGAATTTCATGTTTCTCTGGCTTAGACGAAAGGTCTAGGTCGGATTGCTCGGCTAAGACCCAGGAAAGGCCTTAGGCGCCGAGTTAAGTGTGTTCATCGATGTTGGGATGGCACCGATGCAAGTAATTTCAAGTTTCTCCGGCTTAGACGAAAGGACTAGGTCGAATTGCTCGGCTCATACCCGGGAAAGGCCTTAGGCACCGAGTTAAGTGTGTTCATCGATGCTGGGATGGCACCGATGCAAGGAATTTCAGGTTTTTTCGATTTAAACGAGAGGTCTAGGTCGGATCGCTCGGCTAAGACCTGGGAAAGGCTTTAGACACCGAGTTAAGTGTGTTCATCGATGCTGGGATGGCATCGATGCAAAGAATTTCAGGTTTCTCTGGCTTAGATGTAAGGTCTAGGTCAGATCGCTCGGCTGAGACTCGGGAAGGCCTTAGACGCCGAGTTAAGTGTGTTCATCGATGCTGGGATGGCACCGACGCAAGGAGTATTAGGTTTCTCTGACTTAGACGAGAGGTCTAGGTCGGGTCACTCGACTGAGACCTGGGAAAGGCCTTAGACGCCGAGTTAAGTGTGTTCATCGATGCTGGGATGGCACCGATGCAAGGAATTTCAGGTCTCTCTGGCTTAGACGAAAGGTCTAGGACGGATTGCTCGACTGAGACCCGAGAAAGGCCTTAGGTGCCGAGTTAAGTGCGGTGCTTTCTGGTGATTAATGTGAAGAGTTCTAAGATGCCGTCTTGTTCATTGTGGGGCGTTGGTTTCAATTGATTGCCGAACTCAGGGAGTGGTGCATGGTATAACTTCAAGTGTTTTCCGTTGAGGGGTGGGAACTAGACTTCCCCTTTGTGGTTAACGATGACATAGGCACCGCCTTCATAAACTTTCTAGACTACGTAAGGCCCTGTCCAGTTTTCATTCGATTTGCCCTTGGGATTGGCTGCCATGACTTCTCTTCCTTGACCATGACCAGGTCTCCTTTCTCAAATTCTCGCCCCTTGATGAGCTTATCGAAGGCGCGGGCCATACGGGCTTGGTAGACATGTATGTTCTGCTAAGCTCTAAGCCATTATCCTTCCAGATCAGAGAGTTCCTCCAATCTGCTTTCTATATTGCTTTGGCCATCTTTGACCAATCCATGCTGGATCGCCACTCGCAGCGAGGGCACTATGGACGCACTTTTTATTAATTAATTAAGATCTATGGTTATTGGGTTTATTAAGTGCGTGGGCGTGCCAGTCACCAAGGTGACGATTTATTCGGGCTTCATGGAAGCCCATGGTACGCGCGATCTGACTAATCAGACGATTATGTAGTTCATGCCGGGACAAAAACCCGCCGCGCCATAAAGGTCACAGCGTCATTTACATCCCCTCGGAGAGGGGAACACCCTTGATTAATCACCGAAAATCAGGGCCTCGTGGCCAGGGAACTATATCGAGAGAAACAAGCCGATAGCGGTCTCGAATCAGTCGAAAAGCCTGATGTCTAGGGAAGCAAGCATTCAAAATATGTCGGTCACTCAAGGGACCATTTTGATATTCGGACGAGCGTCTGGCTTTAGAAAATCATGATCGTCACGGGGAAAATCGGAGCATATGTACGCCGGGGTATGGCAAATTTATTGTTCAAAGGGATAGGAGACATTCGGTTGAATCCTGATTAGAGAGGTCGGGAATCAGTGAATTTATTGGCCCGGTGCGAGATCGAGTCAGGACCATTCCGGGGGCGCCTCCTGTGGTCCAAACGAGGCTTGCATGGACATCGTTAACATTTCCGGTGTCGAAGGGCAGCGGGAAAGTGTCCCGGGACTAGTGATGGAGGCATCACCCACGACTCCCTTTGGCTCGGGTCCACTTCTTCACACTCGGGAGCTGGTTGAGTTTGGGCCTCACTCTATAAAGGCCCCTTATCCATTTTGTAGCTTTATTTTGAGTCATTTTGATGTATTTCCATTTTATTTGAGTCATTTCCCTTGGTCTAGCACTTATTTTTCTATGTTCTTGTAGCATCATGCTGTCTAATGTGGCTATTGGGCCCCAATTCGTTGGGCTAGGCCCATTAGCACTCCCACCCCCCCCTTGGTTATTTGTAGTTGTTTATTTTATCAGGGACTTATTGTAAAGAGTGGGTTGCCTATATATAGGACCCCACTCCCCTCATTTGAAGTTAATGAATGAATGAATGAATCCTTTTGAGTTAAACTTGCCATTTGAGTTCAAATTGGAGTGATTCCTCTAGTTTTTTGGGTGAGAGACCCTAGGGGAGAGATTCCCCACCCATTCCCCTCTTAATCTCTCTATTTCACCCCTCTTTCTCTCTCCTCCAACCCCAATTCCGAATTTCCTTCCCTCTCCTCCCCTCCCAACCACCTCCACTAGCCACCCACCTCCTTTAATGCCCTCCACTTCCCCATGGTCTCCTTTACTCCACCTCCTAGTTCCTAGGTAGGAATCTCCACATTCCAACACCATTCCCCACCTTCCAACCAAATCTTCCCCATTCCAATACAAGCATCCCACTCTCCCACATAATCCCCCACCTTCCAAGGCCATTTCAAAATTTGAAATCCCTTCCCTCCACTTGCCTTGGCCGCCCCCTTCCTTTACCCTCCCCCAAGCCAAGTTCGCCCCCCTCCACTCCCCATTCCCTCTCTCACATCCTCACCCTCCTCCTCCACCTGCTAGCCCCTGCTCTCAGCCATTCTCCCCTCATTCTCCAACCCCTATAGCTCTCCACTCCACCCCACAAGAACCCCCATTCATCCTTAGGCCACCCCTTCACTTCCCCTTCCACCAAAGAAGCCACCCCTCCCTCTCATTTCTTCTTGCAGGTTGGAGCTGTGCAGACCAGCAAGTCAGCCCCTGTTGCAGCGTCGCCCACGGCTTCATCCTGGAGATCCTGAAGGCGTAGCCTACATTGCTGGAAAGGTCCCTCTGTCTTCTTCGCAGGCGATGTGGAATCAACTCGTTCCGAGGTTGGGGCCAACCGTAGAAGCCGTTCTCCCACGACTGCGCAGAGAGGTCTTCATCCTGGACCAGAGCCTGAGATTTTATTCTGCCACGATGAACCACACCCAATTCAGGCTGAAGTTCCTTCATCAAAGTTCTCCCTCTGCCAGTCCTCTTCCAATATCAAGAAATAGAACCTCGTTTGGCTGCCGGAGGAAGGAGTTACGAGTTTTCTCCCCCAAGCTCTCCAGTTCTGTCTCCTACTGCCTACTCCGACCAGTGCCCACTCTTCAGGGTACACCGACCGCCCTTGACCTCTGAATTCAGCCCCGTTGCCTCCTGCTGACAGCTACTTCAACCACAAAGACAATGCCGCCAGTTTCGTGCTGATCGGAGCTCGGGAGGGTGCACAGTGACCTCTGCAATTTGCTCTTCTAGTCCAGACTGAACCTGCGGTCAGACAGAGGAGTCTCCTTCCTGTTGCTGGTGCGGCCACTTCCGACCCTCTGAGCATCCCAAAAAATTCTGGAGTCTTCCCTCTCAAGTCAGGAAGCTTTAGAAAGTGATTTCACTCAATTTGGAGTCCGTACGAGTCCGAGGCAGCCGGCACAGCGACTTCCTGTCCAGAATTCAGACTGCAGCTGCAAGTTCCCTAATCTCCCATTTCTCTTCACTTCGGTCCGATATCCCCACCCCGCTTCACCGGTTGAAGGCCCCACCCTGCGCGGTGGTAGTGTTTGAATGTAAGACCTTAACCCCTACCCCAAGATCCCCCCCTCCTGCGTGAGGTGTAGTTTTGTAATTGGTTTGGGCAGGTCAAGCGACACCGCCGCGGCGTGTGGGGAGCCACCGCCTCCCCGCTCGCCCTCGTCTCCGATCGGGACCGATTTCTTCAAACCGGTCGAGTAAGTGCCTCTTCCTTGCTCAATTAGTGTTGCTCTTTCAATACTTGATTCATGCGCCGCTGCATTTGTGAGGAGCGCCCGATCCTCAAGTCCACGACTTAAGAGTGATCGCCGTGGGATAGTGTGAACCGGTGCCCTTGTGCACTTTATCGGCCCCAATTGAATTGGGCATCCACCCTTGGGGAGTCGATCCTTGACCTTGCTGGCCCTCTACCAGCAAGGGCCCATTCCCATAATTCACTCTTGGCATCGCCAAGTCACTCCGGGTATAGAGTGCGACGGGAGAGCGGTGGCCCATTAAGGCCCATTTGAATGCTTAATTGTGCTTGTTTGCCTAAGTCCAAGGTCGTCTCACATCAAGTGGTATCAGAGCAAGTCCTTGACTTGTCTCTATCAAGTCTAAGTCCTAGGACCTTTGCATAGTGTGTCCAACCACTTTGGCCCTTTGTCTTGCATGTCCACCCGTAGTGGTGCTAGCTATCAACCCGGTTCATCATCTTCGGCTCCACCAATGGATCCCAATCCTCACCAACTCAACCAAGATGTTCCTAGGGAGGGACCCCAAGGCCACATGGATAGGGTAGATGCTGCCCTCACAACCATCCTTGCCCAACTTGAGTCCATTACCAACCGAATTGCTCGGTTAGAAGACCAAGAGTTCCGCCCAAGGAACAATGAGCCTAGGATTCCCCCTCCGCATGATGAGCCTCATAGAGAAGATCCTCACCCAAGGATCAATGAGCCAAGAGCCCCTCCACCACATGGTGAGTTCCATAGGAATGGTTTTCCCCAAAGAAACCAAGGCCCAAGAGTCCACCCTCCACATGTAGAGCCTCATAGGGATGAGTTCCACCCAAGGAACAACGGCCCAAGAGCCCATCACCCACATGCTGAATTTTATAGGGAGGATATGGACCATGACCATTATTATGACTATGAGAGGCCTCGCCCCCATCAAAACCATGACCGGCGTCCACGGGATGATTCAGATGACCCCCTTTTAAGGATGATCAAGGTAGAGGCCCCAAATTTTGATGGTTCACATGAACCTAGTGTTTACCTAGAATGGGAGACCGCCATGGACCAATACTTTGAATGGTACCCCATGTCCGACCAAAGGAGAGTTAGATTGGCTAAGATGCATCTCACTAAGTTGGCCAAAACTTATTGGCTAAACCAAGAGGGTCTAAGACGGGTTAGGCGGGAAGAGCCTATTGACACTTGGGCGGACATGAAGAACCAACTTAGGAACAAATACCTCCCCCGAACCTACCACCAAATGCTCCTAGATGAATGGCAAAGCCTCACCCAAGAAGGGAAGACCGTGGTAGAGTACATTGAAAAATTTGACTCCTATCTTCTAAAGTGTGGAGTCCATGAGGATCCGGATGTCACCTTATCCCGTTTTAGGAATGGGCTTCAAAGCCACATCAAGAGGGAACTATTCATGAGGGACGTTGATAACCTTGAGCTAGCTTACCAAATAGCTAGAGATGTGGAAAGATTTTCTAGGAATTCCCGATTTATCCCTCCCCGACCCACCGACCTCAAAAACTTGGGAACACGTCCCATTCCACCCACTCCCATGAGAGCTCCTAGCCCAAGTGGGAATGCCCCTTTAAGGTCCTATAATCCTCCCCCACCCATCACTCCAAACAAGTCCGCTCCTAGTCACCCTCTCCCACGGAAGGATGACAACCCCAAAGGCCCAAGTGTAGGAACCACCTCGGGAAGTGGGCGCCAACAATGCTATAAGTGTCATGGGTATGGTCATTTTGCGGGGCAATGTCCATCTAAAGGGTTATCTAGTTTGCTTATTGAGGAAGAAGTTCAACCCCAAAAGGAACAAGAAAATGACGTTGAGGAACATGAAGCCTCACTAGATTGGGAAGAGGAGTATGAAGCCCAATATCTAGAGTCGGGTCTAGATCACTCCACTCCTTCAAACAACTCCCATCTAGGAGTCATTAGGTGCATCCTCACCCAACCTCAAGAAGAGGATTGGCGTCGGACCTCAATCTTCCACACCTTTATCAAGATAGAGAACCATGTGAGGAAAGTGATCTTGGGTAGTGGTAGTTGTGTTAATGCCGTGTCACCCGACACCGTCAAGCTCCTTGGGCTTACTCTCACTCCCCACCCAAGTCCATACCGGGACTCATGGATCAACAACAATTCCATCCCGGTCAACACCCAATGCCTAGTACCTCTCACTTTCTCTTCCTACCATGGCCAAATATGGTGTGACGTCATACCCATGGAAGTGGGTAGCATTCTTTTAGGAAGACCATGGCTCTATGATGTGGATGCCACCATTCTAGGAAGAAACAACATATGCACCTTTGAGCATGAGGGTAAGACTATCCGTCTTAACCCCTCCCCACCTCGACCCATGCCCAAGAGGGACACTCTCCCTCAAGGATCACACCCCACCACTCCACAAGTCTCGGGGAACTCCACCCCTCCAACCCAAGCCCTTATCCAAACCCCAAAATAAAGTAGAACCACGGGGTTGACCAAAGGAATTCATCTCATCACTAGGAAAGAGCTTGAAGAGGAAATTACTCAAGGGGTGCCTTTCTGTGCGGTTGTCATATGCTTAGGGGAACCTACCCCTTCTAACCCCCATCCCATAGAGATCCAACAACTTTTGGAAGAATTCCATGATGTGTTCCCGGAAGAGCTCCCGGACCAACTCCCTCCCATGCGTGATGTGCAACACGCAATCGATCTAGTGCCGGGAGCCACCCTTCCAAACCTTCCTCATTATCGCCTCAATCCCACGGAACATGCCGAACTTAGGAGGCAAATAGAGGAACTCATTAGGAAGGGCTTCATCCGCATTAGTAAGAGTCTATGTGCCGTCCCGGCCCTTCTTACCCCCAAGAAAGATGGATCATGACGGATGTGTGTGGATAGTCAGGCCATTAACAAGATTACCGTCAAGTATAGGTTCCCCATCCGTAGGCTTGATGACATGTTGGATATGCTAGCCGGAGCCACCATCTTCTCTAAGATAGATCTCAAGAGTGGTTACCACCAAGTTAGGATAAGGCCCGGGGATGAGTGGAAAACGGCCTTCAAGACCAAGGATGGTCTCTTTGAGTGGTTAGTCATGCCATTTGGGCTTTCTAATGCCCCAAGTACTTTCATGCGTCTTATGATGGAAGCACTTAGGCCTTTCATTGAGAACTTTCTAGTGGTATACTTTGATGATATTCTCATCTATAGTCAAACCCATGAGGCCCACCTTGACCACCTTAGAAAAGTTTGCACCGTCCTCCGGCAAGAAAGCTTATTTGCCAACCTAGGGAAGTGTCATTTCATGACCACTACCATCACCTTCCTAGGATATGTGGTGTCAACCAAAGGAGTCTCTATGGACCCTGACAAGGTCCAAGCTATTCTAGATTGGCCGGAGCCCCACACCCTTCATGAGGTTAGGAGTTTCCATGGGTTGGCCACATTCTATAGGAGATTCATTCGAGGGTTTAGCACTATCACCGGCCCAATAACTGATTGTCTCAAGAAAGGAACCTTTGTTTGGACCAAAGCCGCCTCTAAAGCCTTCCTTGAGCTTAAGGAAAAGTTGACTCAAGCCTCGGTCCTATGCCTTCCCGATTTCTCCAAAGTCTTTGAGGTCACTTGTGATGCATCCGGGATAGGGATAGGCGGGATTCTTAGTCAAGAGGGACACCCGGTCGCCTACTTTAGTGAGAAGCTATGTGATGCTAGGACTAGATACTCCACCTATGACAAGGAGTTCTATGCCGTGGTCCAATCCCTCCGACATTGGAGACATTACTTGCTTCCCAAAGAGTTTGTCATCCTTTCCGATCATGAGGCCCTCAAATACCTCAACTCCCAACAAAAGTTGAATGCCCGACATGCCCGATGGGTTGAGTTTATCCAATCCTACACCTTTGTCATCAAACACAAGGCCGGGAGTGAGAATAAGGCCGCGGATGCTCTTAGTAGGAAGATGTCCTTGCTATCCACTATCCAAGTGGAAGTGATTGGCTTTGACAAGGTCAAGGATGAGTACCCTAGTTGCCCCAACTTTGGGCAAATCTATGCCAACTTGACCACTCATTCTAGCAAGGAGCATGAGGGATTCATGTTAGAGGATGGGTTCCTCTTCAAGGGGCCAAGGCTTTGCATTCCCCGGACCTCTCTTCGAGACTTCTTGGTTTGGAAATTACATGCCGGAGGGTTAGCCGGTCATTTTGGGGTCCACAAGACCATTGCCTTAGTTGAGGGTCAATTTTATTAGCCAAGTCTCAAAAGAGATGTAGGCAAAATAGTAGGGCAATGTCGCACATGTGCTTCGGCCAAGCAAGTGAAATAAAACACCGGCCTATACACCCCACTTCCCATTCCCGACTGACCATGGCAAGATTTGAGCATGGACTTTGTCCTAGGCTTACCCAAGACCTCTAGGAAGCATGACTCCATCTATGTGGTGGTTGATAGATTTTCCAAAATGGCCCACTTCATCCCATGCTACAAAACATCTGATGCCTCCCATATAGCCCGGTTATTCTTTGATGAGGTAGTCCGCCTCCATGGGCTGCCCAAGACCATAGTCTCCGATAGGGATGTCAAATTCACTAGCTATTTTTGGAAGACTCTTTGGCACATGATGGGTACCCTCCTCAAATTCTCCACTGCCTACCACCCCCAAACGGATGGTCAAACTGAAGTGGTCAACCGGAGTCTAGGGAACCTCCTTAGGTGTCTTGTTGAGGATCGGCCAGGAAATTGGGATCTCATCTTACCACAGGCTGAGTTTGCATACAACAATTCCGTCAATAAGTCAATAGGGATGAGTCCATTTGAAGCCGTGCATGGGTACAAACCAAGAAAGCCATCCGACCTCATTCCCCTTCCCCAGCATGCTAGAGTGTCCATGTCTGCCGAGTCTTTTGCACAACATATTAGGGAATTGCATGAGGAAATTCGCAAGCACATTGGCATGAAAAATGAGGCATATAAAAGGTTGGCCGATTCTCACCGGCGTCACTTAGAGTTCCAAGTGGGTGACTTTGTGATGGTAAGGACGGAGAGGCTCTCCCCAGGAGCCCACTCCAAGTTGAGACCACGTGGGACTGGGCCCTTCCAGGTTTTGAGGCGCGTTGGTGCAAATGCTTATGAGTTAGATCTCCCCGAGGATTATGGGGTAAGTCCTACGTTCAATGTCGCCGACTTAGTGTCTTACAAGGGCCCCACGGTGAGACCTAGTGAGGAGATTGAGCCTACTTCTTCCTTTGAGAGAGCACCCACCTATGAGAAGAGTCCACTAGCCAAGAGAGCTCAGCGCGATCGCATTGAACGAATATTGGATGAGCAAATCACTACCACCCGGAGCAAGGTATATGAGCGCTATCTCGTCAGGTGGAAGGATCGGCCTCCGTCGGATGACTCATGGGTGAGTCGGGAGGACCTCCAGCGATTGGATCCGGACCTCCTCGAGCGGTACCTTAGCCGGATGGACCCTTACTCGACGGAGTCGAGCTCTTCGCGGCCCAGGGGATTTGATGGAGGCATCACCCACGACTCCCTTTGGCTCGGGTCCACTTCTTCACACTCGGGAGCTGGTTGAGTTTGGGCCTCACTCTATAAAGGCCCCTTATCCATTTTGTAGCTTTATTTTGAGTCATTTTGATGTATTTCCATTTTATTTGAGTCATTTCCATTGGTCTAACACTTATTTTTCTATGTTCTTGTATCATCATGCTGTCTAATGTGGCTATTGGGCCCCAATTCGTTGGGCTAGGCCCATTAGCACTCCCACCCCCCCCTTGGTTATTTGTAGTTGTTTATTTTATCAGGGACTTATTGTAAAGAGTGGGTTGCCTATATATAGGACCCCACTCCCCTCATTTGAAGTTAATGAATGAACGAATGAATCCTTTTGAGTTAAACTTGCCATTTGAGTTCAAATTGTAATGATTCCTCTAGTTTTTTGGGTGAGAGACCCTAGGGGAGAGATTCCCCACCCATTTCCCTCTTAATCTCTCTATTTCACCCCTCTTTCTCTCTCCTCCAACCCCAATTCCGAATTTCCTTCTCTCTCCTCCCCTCCCAACCACCTCCACTAGCCACCCACCTCCTTTAATGCCCTCCACTTCCCCATGGCCTCCTTTACTCCACCTCCTAGTTCCTAGATAGGAATCTCCACATTCCAACACCATTCCCCACCTTCCAACCAAATCTTCCCCATTCCAATACAAGCATCCCACTCTCCCACATAATCCGCCACCTTCCAAGGCCATTTCAAAATTTGAAATCCCTTCCCTCCACTTGCCTTGGCCGCCCCCTTCCTTTACCCTCCCCCAAGCCAAGTTTGCCCCCCTCCACTCCCCATTCCCTCTCTCACATCCTCACCCTCCTCCTCCACCTGCTAGCCCCTGCTCTCAGCCATTCTCCCCTCATTCTCCAACCCCTATAGCTCTCCACTCCACCCCACAAGAACCCCCATTCATCCTTAGGCCACCCCTTCACTTCCCCTTCCACCAAAGAAGCCACCCCTCCCTCTCATTTCTTCTTGCAGGTTGGAGCTGTGCAGACCAGCAAGCCAGCCCCTGTTGCAGCGTCGCCCACGGCTTCATCCTGGAGATCCTGAAGGCGTAGCTTACATTGCTGGAAAGGTCCCTCTGTCTTCTTCGCAGGCGAGGTGGAATCAACTCGTTCCGAGGTCGGGGCCAACCGTAGAAGCCGTTCTCCCACGACTGCGCAGAGAGGTCTTCATCCTGGACCAGAGCCTGAGAGTTCATTCTGCCACGACGAACCCCAGCGGATTCAGGCTGAAGTTCCTTCATCAAAGTTCTCCCTCTGCTAGTCCTCTTCCCAGATCAAGAAACAGAACCTTGTTTGGCTGCCGGAGGAAGGAGTTAAGAATTTTCTCCCCCAAGCTCTCCAGTTCTGTCTCCTGCTGCCTACTCTGACCAGTGCCCACTCTTCAGGGTACACCGACCGCCCTCAACCTCTGAATGCAGCCCCGTCACCTCCTGCTGAAAGCTACTTCAGCCACGAAGACAATGCCGCCGGTTTCGTGCTGATCGGAGCTAGGGAGGGCGCACAGTGACCTCTGCAATTTGCTCTTCTAGTCCAGACTGAACCTGCGGCCAGACAGAGGAGTCTCCTTCCTGTTGCTGGTGCGGCCACTTCCGACCCTCTGAGCATCCCCAAAAATTCTGGAGTCTTCCCTCTCAAGTCAGGAAGCTTTAGAAAGTGATTTCACTCAATTTGGAGTCCGTACGAGTTCGAGGCAGCCGGCACAGCGACTTCCTATCCAGAATTCAGACTGCAGCTACAAGTTCCCTAATCTCCCATTTCTCTTCACTTCGGTCCGATATCCCCACCCCGCTTCGTCGGCTGAAGGCCCCACCCTGCGCGGTGGTAGTGTTTGAATGTAAGACCTTAACCCCTACCCCAAGATCCCCCCCTCCTGCGTGAGGTGTAGTTTTGTAATTGGTTTGGGCAGGTCAAGCGACACCGCCGCGGCGTGTGGGGAGCCACCGCCTCCCCGCTCGCCCTCGTCTCCGATCGGGACCGATTTCTTCAAACCGGTCGAGTAAGTGCCTCTTCCTTGCTCAATTAGTGTTGCTCTTTCAATACTTGATTCATGCGCCGCTGCATTTGTGAGGAGCGCCCGATCCTCAAGTCCACGACTTAAGAGTGATCGCCGTGGGATAGTGTGAACCGGTGCCCTTGTGCACTTTGTCGGCCCCAATTGAATTGGGCATCCACCCTTGGGGAGTCGATCCTTGACCTTGCTGGCCCTCTACCAGCAAGGGCCATAATTCACTCTTGGCATCGCCAAGTCACTCCGGGTATAGAGTGCGACGGGAGAGCGGTGGCCCATTAAGGCCCATTTGAATGCTTAATTGTGTTTGTTTGCCTAAGTCCAAGGTCGTGTCACATCAACTAGATTCCAAAACAAAGACGTATACAGAGATAGCAGGTTTTAGGCCTAGGATGTGGGTCAGGCAATGACCATGGTTGGGGCAAACCCGAGGTCCAAACGTGACTCACGAAGGTCTTATTGATATTCCCACACGTAGGGTTCGGGGAAGACGAGAGCCGTCTCGTTCCATTCAGATTTTGTTGGTCATTCATGGACCATTTTATGTTTGGGCAAAGATTCGTATTGAAGACGTAAACGGAAATAAACCCGTACAAATGTCTGCCGTGAGTACGGCAAGTTTAATGCAAGCGCGGGATTAGATCTCGGGATATATGTCGGTCACTAACGGACCATACACTATTCGGATGAGAGTCCACATTTGAAGCATCAAAGATAACGACAAAGCTGTACGGATGTCTACCGTGGATACGGCAAGTTTAATGTGGATACGGGATTGGATCCCGATAGAGGTGGGTAAAGCTGATGAACTATCGGCCCGAGATGGTTTCGGACTATGGCCATAATGGGGTTCCCGAGGTCCACGTCCGATGCCATGGGGCGTCATTGCTTTTCTCTTCACACACAGTCCAGGGAAACGAAGGTTCCAAGGTATGTGTGCATGTCGGTCACGGTCGGACCATTCATTGTTCGGACGCGAGTCCACGTTTGAAGCATCAAAGACGACGATAAAACCGTACAAATGTCTGCCGTGAGTACGGAAAGTTTAATGCAAGTTCGGGATTAGATCCTGGTAGAAGCGGGTCGAGTTAACGAGCTATTGGCCCGAGATGTGTTCGGATCATGACCATGTCGGGGGTTCCGAGGTCCACGTCCGATACCACAAGGCATCATTGATTTTCTCTTTGCACCCAGTCCGGGGGAGGGAATTGTTAAGTGTGGAGCCCGAGCTCACCAACGTGCGCCCTCACACGCGGATCGACCTGCGCGGTCTGGTCGCGGGGATCTTTTATTATTTTTATTCTTTTATTAGCATTGATCTTTTATTATTTATTAGCATTGATCTTTTATTATTTTTTTGCTTTGGATCTTTCTATTTTTAGCTGTTTATTCCTTTTTGTATTAAGGAGGGGCGCCGAATTAGTGTCAACAAGGGAGCGTGCCGGATTAAGTAGAGGTTGGGGGCACGCCGGAATAGGGGCCCAAGGGAGGGCGCGCCGGATTAGGATGCTATAGCAACCACGCCGAATTAGAGGCCTTAAGGGAGGGGCGTGCCGGGTGTGATCGCGCCGAAATAGCATGTGAAAAGGGGGCGCCGGGAAGGTGGTGAATAGGGGCCGCGCCAGATTAGAGGCTTTAAGGGGGGGCGCACTGGATATGATAAAGGGAATGGGTTTTGAGAGTCCGGCCAAACCAGCGTGGGGGAATAGTGATCACGCCAGAATAGCCTGCGCCGGAATAGCCTCTCCCGAGGGTTTAGTTCATTGCTTTTGACTGTGTCTTTCTTTTCTTTCACCTGCAAGCCGGTTTGATGGTTGGTTTGTTCATTAATTTGGCAGATTAAGTTGATGAAAAGGGGGTTTAATCATTTTAGTCATTTATTGAGGTGAATTAGCATGGATGCTTAAGTGTTCATTCGGGGGGGGGGTTAGTTCACAGAGTTTACTGTGTGTTAGATTAAAGGCTCAGTTTGTTCTTTAGAGGCACAATTGGTTCACTTGTTCTTGTGTGTTCTTAGCCCCCCCTGGCGAAAATCGGCCAGCACCTCCCCCAGACCGGGACTTGCCAGAGAGAAGCGAAAGCCACCACACGATTACTCCCGGGTAAACTCTCAAAATACGGAACGGCTTCACGGTGGTCCGTTAGCCCAAGTGTGAGTGTGGAAACCTCGAGGGCCAGCCTACGAGAGCGACCACGACTCACGGGCGATGATTTAGATGTTCGCCATATAAGGCTGTAGCTCTTCATCCCATGGACGGGTTCCCCAAAGGTCGCGCCACGGAGAGGTAGACCTCCGAGGCCCCTAGATGATAAGAAGATCGAGAGGAAAGGGAAGAGATCACAACAGTGGAAGGCTACGCATGCTCAGAGAACCCATTCTTTTCATTCATCCTCAAGGGAAAAAAAAAGGGGAACGCTGCAAGGGAGAAGATGGAGAATACATCGACGGGGGATGAAGGAGATACACTGGTGGGAGAGAGGGCATGGAGCACAAGCTCCTCCCCCCTCCGGACTCACCTTCCCTCTCTCACACACTCTTTCTTTCTTTCTTTTCACCTTGTCGGCGCCAGAGGGCCAAACTCCTTCTTTCTTCTTCTTCTTCTCTTCACTGCCCACAGCCGAGAGCCTTTTCCTCCAAAAATGGCCAGCCGGGGGAAAGCCCAGGGAGTTGCTTTGTCGAACCTGCAGAGTATATATAATGGGTTGCCTTTTCTTTGCTCAAACGGAAGAACTCCCGCCGCTTCATTCCTCTGCCAGATGAACCGGGTTGGCATGTCGCTGGCATCCGGCGATTCGTGCCGTACACTGTTGTTCGTCTGAGGACAGCACGGTTGCGGGTTTGCCAGGGGATCTTCGTCCGAAGACATTCCTTCACCGATGATGTTAATGCGCTGTCGAGTGGGGACGGAGCCATGGCTTAAGAACATTGAATGCTCTCTGCTCACCCCATTTAAACAAAATAGAGCATCGTGCCAGAGATGGGATGGAATGGGGTTAAACCGGCGCAGCCCGGGGCGTTCCGGTTCAACATTTGAAGGAATAGCTTTTAAATGAGGCATGAGGGGTACTGTAGCACGCCGTATCAACTTTTTGGCCTTCAAAATGGCCATGCCGTAATAGCTTTCGAAGGAATAGCTTTGCACATGGGCGCTGTTTTAATGCAACACAAGTGGCGCCGTTTTAACAGAATTTCAAGGGGAGCATCCTTCAATGAGCGCGTCGTATTTGGGCAAAGGTGGCGCCGGATAAGCATTTGGATGAAAAGCTTTTCACATGGAGGCACATTGGTGCACCGGATAAGCAATGCAAGGGGGCGCACCGTTTTAAGGCGTGCCGGTTTAAGGCGCGCCGATTTAAGGCCCTTCCACGCCGTTTTAAGCATCGAATGGATTCTTTTCGAAGTCGCGGCCATTTATATGAATGTTGGCATTCCCAGAATATTCTAGTTGTGATGTATGGCCTCCGCAATGTTTCGTTCTTAGCCTCTAGGGCTCGGTCCCAGACTTTACGTGACTTTCGGTGCACGCCGAGACTGTGTCGGCACGGTCGGCTGTAGAGTTGTGGCTGTATCTTTCGCCCAAGGGGCTCCCTCATCGGCTAGCGGACCACCAAGCGAGTCCTCGTCTTGATCGGGCGAGGTATGAGGTTTATTTGGCATTTCTATCTTCGGCTTGCTCTCGAGTGTCGAGATGCACATGCCGTATGATTATCATCGACATTTTTCGACGTCCACAGGCACCTCCAGCTCTATCGGATGACTGCTTCCAAGCCGTACACTAGAGAATGGAGAACAGCCCGTCGGGGTCTTGTACACGGTACGGTACGCCCACAGTGCTTCATACATTCTGTCTTCCCAATCCCTCTTGCTAAAGCTGACCGTCTTGGCAAGAAGTGTGCATAGTGTTTTGTTGAAGGCCTCCGCCAACCCATTTACTTACGGATTATACGGAGTGGATGTCCTCCAAACAATTTTGAATTTCTCGACTAGCTTGTAGACCTTCTGGTTTCGAAAGTGGGTTCCGTTGTCAGAGACAATTCAATTGGGCACGCCGAATCAGAATATGATGTTTCGACGGACAAATCTGACTACGATCTCTCTTGTCACTTCTCTTAGAGCCACAGCCTTTGCCCAGCGGGAGAAGTAATATGTCGCTGCTAGAATGTATTTGCATCCTGACGAAAACGTGGGCAATGGGCCCACAACATCGGTGCCTCATTGGGCGAAAGGCCAACTGGGGGCCGTCGGGTACAGATGTATTGGGGGTCTTCTTGGTATCACAGCGTGTTGTTGGCATTTATAACATGACTTAGCATACTTGCAATAGTCATCGAACATAGTTGGCCAGTAATACCCCAGCTTCTTGATTTCAATCTTCATTTTTGGCCCCGCCTGGTGGGCACCGGCTGATCCGGCATGAACTCCCTTCATGACCGTCCCAACCTCCTCCGTGGATATACATCGAAGGAGGACCTTTCTTCTGGCATCTGCCATGGTTCGAAACAGGGTTACGTTTCTAACTTCAAAAGAATCCTTCATTCTTATTAGTCTGATCTTTTATTCCCTCTGCTTAGGCAATTCTTGATGTTTAAACCATTTCATCAAGGGTTCTCTCCAGTCGAGCAAAGTGGTTGCTTCTGCTGTTGCAGCTTCACATTCTTTTTCTTCACTAGGCTCCTCTATCATGCTAGGAACCTGGCACCTGTTTATGATTGTTATGTTGAGGGATTCGCCAGGCGAGACCGCTAGTGAGCTTGCTAGTTTTGCCAGTGCATCTGCCTGGGCGTTTCGACTTCTGCCAACATGGCCTATTTCGATGAAGTAGAATCACCCCATTAGCTTCTTCACCTTGGTGCAATAAGGGATCAAACCGGGCTTCTGGACATCAAATTCTCCATGTGCCTGCTTGACAATCAACATTGAGTTGCCGAACAGCTGTAGCATTTAAATCTCTATATGGAGGGCAATCTGAAGGCCAATAATCAAGGCTTCATATTCTACTTCATTGTTCGTGCATGCCTTGCTGATCGAGCATGATGTATGCAGCACTTCTCCTTCTGGGGATCTGAGGACGATGCCTGCTTCGGCTCTTGTCCTTGCATGCCCTGATTGGGATGTTTCTATTCTAGATGCTCCGTCAAAGTATAATTGTCATATGGCTTGGTGGACTTGGCCCACTTCTAGTGTTTCATCTTCTGGCAGCTCCATGACCAGAGGAGAATTCTCGGGCACAGGATGTGCTGCAAAGAAGTCTGCTATTGTCTGGCCTTTAATGGCAGTTTGCGACACATATGTGACATCAGATTCCATCAGAATGACGGCCCATTTCCCCAGTCGCCCCTTCAGTGCTGGCTGGGACAAGAGATATTTGACCGGATCAGCCCTTGATATTAGCTGTATTTCATGTGAGAGCATGTAATGCCTCATCTTCTTGGCCGCGAAGACCAAGGTGAGGCAAACTTTCTCGATCGGGGTATATTTTTCCTCGGCTCCAACCAGTCTTCCACTGAGGTAGTAAAGCGCTTGCTCCTTCCCTTCGTCGTTGTTTTGATCCAGTATTACCCCCAGCGAATATTCGATGGCCGCTATGTAGAGAATTAATGGTCGCCCTTTGACTGGTGCCCCCATGTGGACGCGGATTCTTTTCCGTCTGGATGTTTCATTGGTTAGATTTATTAGGCGTGCCAGTCACTAGAGTGACAATTTTTATTATGCGCTCGACTTGACTTGGTCAGTCGATTGTGAAGTCCGAGTCAGGACCGAAGTCCGTCATACCATAAAGCTATGACGTTAATTACGCCCTTCCTAAGAAGGACAACCCTTGATTAAACGCCAAAATAGGAGGCCACTTGGGGCGGTTGAAAATGACAGTGCATAACATTGAAGTTCTTGTTATTCTAAGAAGGTAATTGAATAAACGACAAATTATTAAATCAGCATGACCCCTTTGTGTGGGTCGTACCGGGCAGAGATAGGACACCGTCCACGCAGTGGCGGGGCGGGGCCTGGACGATCATCGGAGACATGTCCCCTTTCACGTTTCTCATCTGGCCAAGGGCCTCGAAGTATTTGTATCCCCCGAAGAATTGAGCCAGACGGGAGGCGTATGATACACGTTTCCCGGGGCTTGTCGGGGTTAAAGCATCAATCGATATTTCGGCAGCATCTCCCCTTTATCTGGATCATGCCCAGGGGGAAATAGGCTATCACCCACGGAGTGCCGGGATGAAAGCTGAGAGAAAGAGAGGCCGGACCTCCCGAACTGCATATGTCTGCCATGGGGGGCAACGTTCGATTTTCCCTTAAGGAAGCCGGTGGAACTCATGCAGTGGCAGAGACCTCCCGAGCTAAAGGGTTACTCATAAATCCGACGCGGGACGGTGGAACATAAGGGAGTTTGTCTCCCTTTGGATTTATCCCCGGGGCAGGTCTGGTGACTCATGGGTATCCCTGGATGGATCTGATCAAACCATCGGAGGATCAACTGGATGGCAGGGTAAGTCCTCGGCACAGCTCAAGATGGATGGGGTTCCCGGCGCAAGGGCAAGATGACCAGGGGTTCCGGCGCGCAGGCTAAGAGGCCAAGGGGGTTCTCGGCGCAAGGTTCTCGGCGCAAGGGTTAAATGGCCCAGGTGGTTCTCGGCGCAAGGCAAAGAGGCCAGGGGTGGTTCCCGGCGCGAAGGCAGGAAGGCCAGGGGGGCACCCGACGCGATGGTAAAGAGGTCAAGGGGTGGGGTTCTCGGCGCCAGAAGGATCGCGCCGAGGACTATTCACCCCTTTTACTGTACATGGGGCCGAGATGGGTGATGGCGCAGATATGGACTCTGGGATTTTGCGGCGCCCTGTTTTGGGTTTCTTGATGATTCAGGCCAGGGTAGAGGGTTTTCTTTGGGATAAGAGTGGATCGATTCATCATAATGGGATTGGATTAGGTTTGAGTTTCAAAGGAAGGCCGGAATCGAAGTGGAATTGGGGGGAATCATAGTCTGGAGGATCCTTATCACCAGCGTCCGTAATGAGCCCCGAGGACAATTTTAATATACTCTTTCATCATCTGGGAGCCAAGAGATGGCTGTCTCTGGCCCCGGGGATGACTTCGACAGTGCCAATATCTAGAACCGAGCAGCGATCGCTATATAGCTCTGCTTTGTTCCGGAGGCCAAGGGATAGTCTGTCCCTGGCTCTGAAATAAGCACAGACAGCGTTTGAAAACCAGGCGGATCAACAGACTATTAATCAAACTGGGGAGGGGGATAGCGTGTTACGAAGTCTAAGAGAAGACAGAAAACACGGAGAGATGGCAACAGAGCTTCAGAGAAACAAAAAGCAGGCATCAACTGCAGCCTGTAGCATTCATCCATTCAAGCATTGATATTACATATGATCCATACATCAGAGGGGATGCGTAGAAAGGAATGTAGAGAGACGATGCATTATTCTAGCGGCCTAAAATCGGATACGATATCATAGAATACATCAGAGGAGTAAGAAGGAGAAGCAATCGAGATTAAGAAAATGAACTACAGAAATGGGGGGGGGGGAGGGCGGAGCATTGACTCCTCTCCCTCCCCGGCTGCCCACCTTCGATCAGCCTCTAGCTCTCTCCGCTTTGCTTTTTCTCTTTTCTGGCCCTCTTTCTTTCTTTTCTTTCTGGAGGAGGTAGGTTTCCGCTTGCCAGACAGCCCCCTCTGCTCGCCTCTCCTCTTTTTCCCTCTTTCTTTCTAGATGAGGTTGTCGGCCTCTTCTTTTCTTCTTCGAGTGAGTGGGTTTATATAGACCCAGCCCCTCCTCACCTCTCGGCAGATGGGAGTCGGCGTGACTTTTCATCTTCACGGCACGCATCTGTCGAGTGCAGCAGCTCCGGGCGCGCTAGACATCCGTAGAGTATCCCGGCGCCACCTTCGTGAGCCCATTTCATAGGCCCATTTAGGGCCTTTTTTAAGGCTTCACATGGACTTGCTGTCTCCCTGAATATACTAGAACCGCAGCAGGCCTTTTGTTGGTGGACTCGAGTCTTAGTGGGATTATGGAGACCTTCATCAGTCAGTGGACTGGGATTTCATCAGCATCGTTACCTGAACGATGACAGAACAGGACATCATTTCATCAGCATTGTCACCTGCATGATGACAAAACCGGATATCAGCTTTAGCCTGAGAAGACTTCAGCTAGGTATATATAGCCCATGGAGAAGGTTCTTCTTCCGTTATGACTTTGCAGAGGTTTTCATAATCTTCATTTACCGGTTCTGATTTCATCTTTATCTTTGCTCATATCTCATCCGTCAACAAGTTAACATCTGACTTAGTCGGATATGTTACCTGTAGACTTCCGGACGAGGCAGTAATATAGCTCTTGTTAAAGCGTGATAGGAGGTCTCATCAGTCAAGTGACTGCTATTTCATCAGTGTCGCCGTCTGGCTGACAATGAAACCGGACATCAGCTTGGCCGGAAAAGGCTTCAGCCGGGTAGATGGTTGACGAGCTTTACCATTAATGTTTCACTGTTAGTCTAATCTTCTTTTCAATTCTGTTTCCCCCCTTGCTCATTTTCAAGGTGTCAACAAATGCCCCCCACCTGCGGACGACGTAAGCACAGGAACAGTGTCATGGGGTTTGCAGGTGCCTCTTTAGCATTCGAGGCTATCTTCTTCAATTTCTCTTTGATATTGTCCTTCAGCTTGATCATATTGCTGTAGCATCATTCGACATGCATAATTTTTATTTTCCATATTCTTCTAATTCTTTTTCTATTTTCAGCACTTTGGAGCCCTCTCGGCATGACGTTCATGGGCTTCTCGGCGCGAGGATTGGGCGGCTTCTCGGCGCGGACACTGTGCAGGTTCTCGGCGCGCCCTGGTCTTGGCCCGGCCCTTCTCGGCGCGGGGATTAGGCTGCTTCTCGACGCGCCTTTTACACCAGAAGGAGGAGGGTAAATGTGCTTTCTCATCTTTTTCTTTATACTTCCCTTGTTTTTCTGTTATATCCCTCATAGGTCCCCTTTTGTTGAGGTGGCAGTCAGGGAGCAGACTGAGGCCATGATAGCAGCGGGAGAGTCGCCTCAACCGCAGGAGGGTCACGGGACTCAAACAAAATGGAGCATTATTCCGGCCAGACGCATAATCACCCGGTCTGCATCCCGGCATGCTCTAGAGGTGACCCCGCAGCATATAGCTAGTGTGGAGATATCCTCGGGCAGCTCCGAGACCGTCTCTGATAATGCAGAGGAAGTTAATTTCAGTGGCAGTGAGGAGGAAGTTTTTAAATCCGAAGCCTTGCCCGTATTTGCAACGGGTCTTCCGCCTTTACTGCCTCCCAAGCTGCTGGTGTTATCTTCTGAGGAGGAATTTCAAGAGGAGTTTGCCGGGCTCGACACGAGGTTGACATAACCCCTCCGTTTGCTGCTTCAACTACGGAGCTTTCTCCCCTTTTGTCTCATTTCGAGGGTATAGACCTCGCCTTGAAGGTAAGATTCTCTTTTTGTTTGCTGTTCTATTTATTTTCTTTCATTCATTGCTGAAGGTCATTCTGCTTTGTCCTCAGGACCCTGTCATCACCAGCTCAGACGCGGCCGTAGTTTCTATGGCTATTTCATCCGCAAACGTGGCCATTATCCCTGCTTTACCTTTAACTTGCATGGGAATTTCTGAGGTTATTCGCCCTATGCCAATGAGGATACAATCTTCAACTGACTTAACATCATTGGACTTGGGGGCCTCAGGAGAAAGTTTCGTCTCTGTCAGGGCCTCAGATTTTAGGACTGAGGCAGACCCGGCCAGAAGCTCTGCTTTCATACCGGCCGCAGTAATGTCCATTGCTCCCGAGTCAGCGGTCCCTGCCACAGTGGCTACGGAGACCAGATTTCTGCCTCTACCAGCTGGAGCACCTTCGTTCCCATTGCCAGAAGGAGCAGCTAGAGATGAAGCTCCTGCTCAGGAGACCCATGAAGAGACAGTTCCAGCATTCATTGACCCTCTACCTGTGGGTGCTCAGGCCATAGCTCCCGAGACGGGGGTAGCGGAGGAGTCCTTAATTTCGTAGGAAAGCGTGGAGAGAGACCAGTCCATTGTTTCAACAGATCTGCCATCTTCGTCCTCTCAGCCGGATATTGCACTGTGGGTAGATATTGACGGCGAGGTGACTTTTGAGGTCGTCTCATCTGCCTCCTTTGGCTTTGCTTCTTCTGAAAGCTTCGTCTGGCAACATTTGGACATGCTACGCCAGTTAGTGGAATCCCAACCTGGCTTGACATATCCGCAACTGAAAGAAATTACCAATCGCTTCACCGCTGGCCTGCAAGCCATGGGCTGCCCTTTGAACATATGGGCTCAGCGGGTCCTGCTTCTGCTGAAATTCGTGCATCGGAGAGACTTCCTAGCACAGACCATGGCCGACAGGCTGACGGCACTGAAATTGCAGAGGTCAGAGTGTAAATCTGAGCTGGAGAAGCTGACGCTTGCACTTGATGAACGCCGGGCCGCGCTACAGAGTGTTGTTCAGCGGGAGGAAGCTGTCCAGGACCGGGTAGCCATTCTGGAAGCGAAACTCGCCGGATTTCGAGCCGAGCTGCAACAATTATCCTTCATTCGGCTGCAGTCCACCGAGGAGGTGGCCTTGTTGGAGGGACGGGTGATGTCTCTCCAGGGTACGTCCGTGAGGCTTCAGGAGGAGGAGACACACCTTTATGAGCTGGGAGCCGCTCCTCATGTGGGTCTTTTGGCCTTTGAAGATATCTTCCGGCGGCCTTGAATTATCTCTTCTTTTTCTCTCTTTTTTTTTGTCTTCTTTTGTGATACAATGTCCCCTCGGGGCCCTTTGTGTACTCCTCTTTTAATGAAAAGGAATCTTCGGCTTCATGTGTATCCATCGTCTTTTCCATGTGGTTTCATCACTTTGGGAAGTGGGGTAGTGGTTCTAGCAGTCCCTCCTGTGAATGGCCCATACTTGGCAGGAGAGCGTCCACCCCTTCATAGAAAGGATGGGGAACTCGCTCTACCGCGTGACGGCATCCGGGGGGTGTGATTAAACCGAACTCTGTTGGTAGTAGCAAACATCTTCTTTGGCCATATGTGCCGCAAGGGAGACGGTTTGCGTGAATGTGAATGAAGAGGCCTAGAGCATCATCCGGAACAGGCGAATGGTCCATCCCGGGTAGGTTTCAGAGCCAGTCGGGGCAGTGTGCCAATCGACCAGTGCATGATTTCATCATCAATATTGGGCTCATATTGATGCAAAGAAGTTTTATATGTTTCATCAGAATAGACGTAAGGTTTAAACTGGACAGATGTTACCTCAGGTAGGACATTGAAGGGTGCGTGGTTTTCATTAGGACAGATGTAAGGTCTGAACTGGATAGGGTTTCATCATTGATGGGGCGAGGTGCCGGTCGATCAATAGCTGGTTTCATCATCGATATTAGGTTTATATCGATGCAAAAAAGTTTCATAGGTTTCATCAGAATAGACGTAAGGTCTAGACTGGGTAGGGTTTCGTCATTGATCGGGCGATGCGCCGGTAGATCAATAGCTGGTTTCATCATCGATATTGGGTTTATATGGACACAAGGATTTCATAAGTTTCATCAGAATAGACGTAAGGTCTAAACTGGATAGGGTTTCATCATTGATCAGGCGGGGTGCCGGTCGATCAATGGCTGGTTTCATCATCGATATTGGGTTTATATCGATGCAAAGAAGTTTCATAGGTTTCATCAGAATATACGTGAGGTCTAAACTGGATAGGGTTTCATCATCGATCGGGCGAGATGCTAATCGATCAAGGGGAGGTTTAAGAGTTTCATCAGGACAGACGTAAGGTCTGAGCTGGCCAGGCTTTATCAGAATGGTGATGGGTTTCATTATCGGTGGGACATTTGCAAGAGGGTATGTAGATTTCATCAGGGTAAACATAAGGTCTGCCCTGGAAAGGTTTTATCATCGGTGGGGCGTGGAGCCAGCTGACCGACGGAAGGCTTCATAAGTGAAGGGGAGGTGAAGGCAGCGTGCCGGTTGGCATGGAACTTTTGAATCACCACATTACCGACCCAAGTGCCCTTTCGGATTTTCACCGGAGCCAGCCCCCTCTTGCTTTTGCCCACGCGCCCTTTCAGGTTTTCACGTGGCGGGGTACCCGATTTTGCCTGCAGTGCCCTTTCGGGTTTTCACCACAGCTGGGTTTTGGCCATTTTTGCCCTTGCTCAGAGTGCCTGAACAAGTCTGGCGGGGCATCTCTATTTTTAGCCCCCATTTTGTCTCTTTTTTTTTGACTTTGGCTTTGTAATCCATGTGCTCAGCTTGTGTATGTATCATCATTGATGTGGGTGCCAACACCAATGCAAGGGGCATATGGTTTCATCGTCCACCTAAGCGGAAAGCCTGGGTCGACTTGAGTGTGTTTTGCAGCTTAGGCGCGAAGCCGTTTGCCGGGAGCCTGGCTGCATCGTTGATGTGGGGATTACCATCAACGCAAGGGAATAGGATTTCATCATCCATCCAGACAGAAGGTCCAGATTGACTTTGAGAATGTGGGTGGCATCTTCATCAGAGCAGACGGAAAGTCTACTCCGGACGGGTTTTAGCATTGGTCAGGCGGCGTACCGCTCCATTAGTAGCTGCTCTTATCATCGATATTGGGTCTATATCGAATCAAGGATTTCATGGGCTTCATCAGGATAGACGTAGGGTCTAAACTGGATAGGTTTCATCATTGATCGGGCAGTGTGCCAATCGACCAATAGCGGGTTTCATCATCGGTATTGGGTTCATACCAATGTAAGGATTTCATATGTTTCATCGGGATAGACGTAAGGTCTAAACCGGACAGATTTCATCGTTGATCGGGCAGTGCACCAATCGATCAACAGCAGGTTTCATCACGGCGGACGTATGGTAGGTTTTATCAGAATAGATGTAAGATCTAGACTGGATGGGATTCATTGTGGTGGATCTTAGATAAAAAGAAGTGGAAATGTTTTATTAGAACAGACGGAAGGTCTATTCCGAGGTGGGCTTTTTAGCATTTATCGAGGCAATATGCCTTGCGATCAACGGGGTTTCATCATCAGTGGGACATGCGGTGGATGGCGGCCCAGGCATGAAGCTGCTGCCAGGAATGTAGACTAGCTTAACAGGGACGAAGAGTCCAGGTTAAAGAAACAGACCGGTCGATCTTGTCGATGATGACAAGGGACAAGAAATTGTTGGACAGGATTTCCGGTGGGACTTTATGATGATCGTTCTTCTCAGAGTTTTATCAGGAAGGGTGAAAAAGGGAACTTTAAATTACAACATTACTGGCTTAAGCGCCCTTTCGGGTTTTCGCCGGAGCCAGCCCCCTCTTGCTTTTGCCCACGCGCCCTTTCAGGTTTTCACGTGGCGGGGTACCCGATTTTACCTACAGTGCCCTTTCGGGTTTTCACCACAGCTGGGTTTTAGGCCATTTTTGCACTTGTTCCTAATATAGGAGCAAGTCTGGCGGGGTATCTCTATTTTTAACCCCATTTTTATATTTTTTTATTCTCTTTTCTTTTAGAGGGTGACAGGTCGGAATGCCACTAGATCAAGATAAGGGTAGTTCAGCCAGGGCGGAGTGCCGCTAGACCAAGAAAGGGGTAGCTCGGCTAGGGCGGAGTGCCACTAGACCTAGAAAGGGGTAGCTCGGCTAGGGCGGAGTGCCATTAGACCAAGAAAAGGGTAGCTCGGCTAGGGCGGAGTGCCATTAGACCAAGAAAAGGGTAGTTCGGCTAGGGCGGAGTGCCACTAGACCAAGAAAAGGGTAGCTCGGTTAGGGCGGAGTGCCACTAGACCAAGAAAAGGGTAGCTCGGCTAGGGCAGAGTGCCGCTAGACCAAGAAAAGGGTAGTTCGGCTAGGGCGGAGTGCCGCTAGACCAAGAAAGGGGTAGCTCGGTTAGGGCGGAGTGCCACTAGACCAAGAAAGAGATAGCTCGGCTAGGGCGGAGTGCCATTAGACCAAGAAAAGGGTAGCTCGGCTAGGGCGGAGTGCCGCTAGACCAAGAAAGGGGTAGCTTGCCCGATTACTCGGGGAATGTCGGTTGTGCTGTATGATAAAGTTTTAGATGCCTTCCGTTGAGTGGTGAGAATTGAATTTCCCCTCGATGGTTGACAACCACGTAGGCTCCTCCTTCGTAGACCCTCTGTATCACATAAGGACCTTCCCAATTAGCATTCAACTTCCCTTTTGGGTTGGATGCCATGACTTCTTTCTTCTTGACCATGACGAGGTCACCTTTCTTGAATTCTAGTCCTCTGACGAGTTTGTTAAATGCATTAGCCATGCGGGCCTGATACATTTGGATATTCTTCTGAGCTTGAAGGCGCTTCCCTTCCAATTCAGCCAATTCCTCTAATCTTCTTTCTGCGTTGGTCTGTTCGCCACGGGCCAGGCCATATTGGACTGCCACTCTGAGTGACGGGACTTCCAGCTCTAGCGGAACCACTGCCTCTGAGCCGTATACCAGTGAGTATGGTGAGTATCCTGTAGGTGTCTTGAAGACGGTGCGGTATGCCCACAGAGCTTCATACATTTTTTCTTCCCAGTCCTTTTTGTTGGAACTGACGACCTTGGCCAGCAGGGTGCACAAAGTCTTATTAAAAGCTTCCGCCAACCCGTTTGCCTGTGGATTGTAAGGAGTGGAAGTCCTCCACTCGATTTTATACTTCTCGGCAAGCCGATGACCTTCTGATTTCTGAAATGGCTTCCATTATCAGATATTATTCGGCTGGGGATCCCGAACCGAAAGATAATATTCTGCTTGATGAATCTGGCGACAAGCTCACCAGTCACTTCTCTTACTGCTACATGATGTGACACAACCTCGGACCAAATGCAAGCAAGCACAATCGCATTCAAATGGGCCGAATTGGGCCGCCGCTCTCTCGTCGCTCACCCAAGCCCGCGGTAACTTGGCAATGCCAAGGTGAGGTTGAGGGGTTGGGCCCTTGCTGGTAGAGGGCCAGCAAGGCCAATATGTGATTCCCAATGGGATGTGGAACCCAATTCAATGGGGCCGACAAAGTGCCAAGGGCACCGGTTTCACTCTTCCCACGGTGATCACTCAAGGCAACGGGGCTTGAGGATCGGGCTCTCTCTCGCACAACCAGCGGAGCTAAGAAACAAACATTGAAAGACAAGCACAATGAGCAAGGGTTTAGAGCACTTACTCGGCCGGTTTGAAGAAACCGGTCCCGCTCGGAGACGAGGGCGAGCGGGGAGGCGGTGGATCCCCACACACCGCGGCGGTGATGTTTGACCTGCTCAAACCAATTACAACACTACGCCTCTCGCAGGAGGGGGATCTTGGGGTGGGGGTTAAATGATTATAATCAAAACTACCTCCACACAGGGAGGGGCCTTCAGCCGGCCAAGCGGGGAGGGGAAAACTAAGTCGAAGATGGTGAAGCAACGAAGATGCCGAATCTGCCTCCTTTCAGCCAAAGGGGACAGACAGCCGGTGCCGGAGCTATAGATCTGCCTCTGGAATTTCTCCAGGGACGACACCAGTAGGCAACTCTTCGTTACAGGAGCTGGGATGCTTCAAAATTTTATTAATTTCTCCTGGGGTCGTTGCCGGTCGGGGCAGGAGCTCGAACAGGGCCTCTGATTCACAGACTAGCAGTAGCAGATCACCAACAGTGGGAAGAAGAGGCTGTCCCGGCCGCTCCTGAACTCCGAATTAGGTGCCGTTAGAGCCGTTAGAACCATGGGTAAGTTTTATTTGCAGCAAAAGAAACGGGGATGCCAGAGGATTCTAGAACTGTAGAACCAGAAGAGTGAGGAGGGGTCGGTGCAGATTGTGGAAGACAGAGTCGCGCGATCGTGGAAAAAAATTGGTAACTTCTGTTCCCGAATGCTGAATGGACTTCCGATTCTTGTTTCCGAAAGTAGACAGGCCGAGGAAGAACTTTTCAGAAGAACTTGTGGGCTGATTCCTCCGAGGTTCGTCGTGGTAGAGCTTCTAATCTGGTTCTGGTACTCAGCAGGGACAGCTATGCGCAGTCATGGGAGAATGGGCTTCCTGGGCAGCACCGAGCTCTGATGGGGACGAGACCACTGCCATTGATAAGAAGACAGGCAGACGCTTCCAACGATGGCTCTTGGGCTTCTAGGAACGTCCGGAGGAGGTCGGGGTTGCTGCTGCAAGCCTCAGGTCTTCTGCAGGTCCTCTTACTCTAGATGGTAGAAGGTGGGGGTGATGGAGGGGAACAAGGGAAGATGGAGAGGATGAGAGGGGGCCGCCCCTAACCAAAGGGGAGGGGTCTTGGGCGCCCTAGGGCTGTGGAGGGAAGGGGATTTTTTAATTCAAATGGCCTAGGGAAGTGGAGGGTTGCATGGGGGAGAGGGAAGGGTGTTTGGGAAAGGGATGAGGTGGTTGGAGGGTGGCTTAGTGATTGGGGATGCTCCCTTGGGACTAGGGGGTGGAGTAATGGGATGTGTGGGGAAGGGGAGTGGCCTTTAATGGGGGTAGGTGAGAGAGTGGTGATTGGGAAGGGAGGAGAGAGAAAATTTTCGAAATTGGGTGTAGAGGAGAGAGAAAGAGGGGTGAAAGAAAGAGATTAAGAGAGGAATGGGTGGGATTCTCTCCCTAAGGCTTCTCACCTCACTAATGGATTCACTCCACCATAAAAATAAAGATAGAACTCACCAAAATGGCAATTTTTCATTGATTGATTCATTACTTCAAAATGAGGAGAATGGGGTCCTATATATAGGCAACCCACATTTTTACAAAAGTCCCTGACAATTGACTCAATGACAAATAACCGAGGGGGTAGGGGAGAGCCCTTGGGCCAAGCCCAATGAATTGGGCCCAATAGCTAACTAGACAACCTAATGACACTCAAACTTAGGGAAATGAACACAAGACCTAGGAACATGACTCAAATAAAAGGGAAAATACATCAAATGATTCAAATAAAAATTACATAGGACTCAAAATTAAATTATTAGACCATGCCGGATGCAACCGGGGCGAGGAGACGAGCTGTGAACGTGGGCATGGGAGGTGATGTCCCCATCATACTCCCGGGGTGTGGAGAACTCGACTCCGTCGAGTAAGTGTCCTTCCCTCCTTGGGGGTGTAGAAGTGGTACTGCCCTCAAGTCTTCCGAACGAGACCGATCCATCCACCTGCCGAGATAGCGCTCGTATACCTTGCTCCGAGTGATAGTGACTTGTTCATCCAATATTTGTTCAATTTGTTCAGGCTGGGCTCTCTTGGCTGGTGGTCTCTCCTCACGGGTGGGTGCTCTCTCAAGGGAAGAAGTAGGCTCAATCTCCTCACTAGGTACCACCGTGGGTCCCTTATATGGCACTAGGTCGGCAACATTGAACTTGGGACTTATTCCATACTCCTCAAGGAGATCTAACTCAAAGACATTTGAACCAATGCGCCTCAGGACCGGGAAGGGACCAGCCCCACGTGGCCTCAATTTGGAGATGGCTCCCGGGGAGAGTCTCTCCGTCCTTACCATCACAAAGTCACCCACATGAAATTTTTGGTGACGCCGATGAGAGTCGGCCAGCTTTTTATAAGCCTCATTCTTTTTGCTTATGTGCTTGCAAAGGCTTTCATGCAATTTTATTAATGTTGACATTCTAGGGGTGATGGGTGGACCTGGGCAACCAAAAGTAGACCAATCATGCTTTGATGCCAAGAAGACTTTGATGGAATTTGGAGGGCCGGGGCAACCATATGTGGACTTATCATGCAATGTTATCATGTAGACTTTGGTGGACCTAGGTGGGCCGGGGCACCCGTAGGTGAACCTATCATGCAAAGTGGTGATGAATGTAGGGGGACCCGGACATCCGTAGATACTTTTGACATGCTTAAGACCCATGATAAATGAAGGTGGACCAATACATCCGAATATGGGCCACTCATGCTTCCTACTTGACATGTGGGTGGTATGAATGAAAGGACCCAACATAGTGATCATGCCAAGTGGTGTGGTAGGCCTAGACACATGCATGTGTTTCCCAAAGGTGACCTCCATGTGTATAGGTGTGGGACAACCTTTGAACTCCCATTGGAATGGATCGAATGGATCTAAGAAGGTGGTCATCATGGGGTGGGGCACAACCTTATTACCTAGGGATATGTGGCTCAAGGTCATGGCTCCCAAGGTATAACCCGGGTCATGGATGAGGTGGTTTTGGCCCAATATGGTGGGTGGGGGTAGGAAAGGGTGGGTGGTGGGTAAGATGGTTGGGTCACCCGGGTTCTTTGACTCCCATTGTAATGGATCATAGGGATCATAAAATGGGTTACTAAGGGGAAGGAGCTCCATGTCCTCAAGGTCCTCAAAAGGTGCTAAGTCATCCCTATCAATGATAATTGGGTCAATGCTCTTGGTGAGTGAGTTGGCCATGAGGGGAGGGCTTGGCTCTCTACCCGATATAAAAAGCTCCAATTGGAGGAGAAGGTCGGGCTCATCGGGTGTGGGGAGGAATAGAAGGAGGTCGCTAGTGTAGCAACCAATGGTGCAAATTGAGGTGATAGACCCGATGCATAGGTGTAGGAGGCCAAGGCTCCTAGGTTGTTCGGCTATAGGGGTCAACATACTAGTGAACTCAATTTGCCATGCTAGGCCCTTAAGAAGATCCCCTAAAGTTTCCACTTGGTAGGATGCTTGGATTGTGGTGTGATAGGAGAAGAAGGGCACTAGGGGAAAATTTTGTTCTATGGGAGGGCAAACATGGGCCGAGATCTCTCTAATTAGGCTCTCCCTTAGCCACCTAACAAGGGACTCTTCTAAGATGATTTCGGCCTTATCTAGAGGGGGTGGTGTAGGGTGAAGATCCTCGTGCGAGACTTCCTCTTCAATTGGGACATGGGTGCTCTCCATGGAGGGGATAGGTTCCCGAGAGGTATTTGTCTTCATGTGGCAAAGCGGGTGGACTACTTCTTCCAAAGCTAATGGAGTGGGAAGGTTCTTTGATGGTGGGGTGATGATGGCCGGAGTATGGTGCACCCGGGGTGGTGAACAAGGGCGGGATTCCCGCGGGTGGGAGAATACAAGGTTGTTGAATTTAAAGGTTCCCAAAAGGTGGGGTGGATGCACTAGGCAAGTCCGACGTGTTGGGTCGATGTAGGCATTCCTTTCATCTAACCATTTCTTACCTAGGATTATACATGGACCCGCCAATGTTCCCTTTTGACACCAAGCCCCATCTAAATACTTAGTCTTCCCGAAACATTTATGGAATTCAATGAAGACTTGGTCTCCATTGTGCACAATTTGTCCGGTCCTACAAAGAGAGGTAATGATATCGGGGGACACCCAATTTTCAGATTCTAGGTCAATGAAATCAATTTCTATGGGCTCCCCATTAGGTAACCATGCATGGGATATGATTGGGAGAGGGGCCATGTGACCCAAGACTCAACGTTAACAATGATGGGTTTGCACGGTTCGGACAAGAATGCAAGCATGCCCTAGGACTTGACTTGTAGAGACAAGTCAATGACTTGCTCTGATACCAATTTGATGTGACACAACCTCGGACCAAATGCAAGCAAGCACAATCGCATTCAAATGGGCCGGATTGGGCCGCCGCTCTCTCGTCGCTCACCCAAGCCCGGGGTAACTTGGCAATGCCAAGGTGAGGTTGAGGGGTTGGGCCCTTGCTGGTAGAGGGCCAGCAAGGCCAATATGTGATTCCCAATGGGATGTGGAACCCAATTCAATGGGGCCGACAAAGTGCCAAGGGCACCGGTTTCACTCTTCCCACGGTGATCACTCAAGGCAACGGGGCTTGAGGATCGGGCTCTCTCTCGCACAACCAGCGGAGCTAAGAAACAAACATTGAAAGACAAGCACAATGAGCAAGGGTTTAGAGCACTTACTCGACCGGTTTGAAGAAACCGGTCCCGCTCGGAGACGAGGGCGAGCGGGGAGGCGGTGGATCCCCACACGCCGCGACGGTGAAGTTTGACCTGCTCAAACCAATTACAACACTATGCCTCTCGCAGGAGGGGGATCTTGGGGTGGGGGTTAAATGATTACAATCAAAACTACCTCCACACAGGGAGGGGCCTTCAGCCGGCCAAGCGGGGAGGGGAAAACTAAGTCGAAGATGGTGAAGCAACGAAGATGCCGAATCTGCCTCCTTTCAGCCAAAGGGGACAGACAGCCGGTGCCGGAGCTATAGATCTGCCTCTGGAATTTCTCCGGGTACGACACTAGTGGGGAACTCTTCGTTACAGGAGCTGGGATGCTTCAGAATTTTGTTAATTTCTCCTGGGGTCGTTGCCGGTCGGGGCGGGAGCTTGAACAGGGCCTCTGATTCACGGACTAGCAGTAGCAGATCACCAACAGTGGGAAGAAGAGGCTTTCCCGGCCGCTCCTGAACTCCGAATTAGGTGCCGTCAGCGCTGTTAGAACCGTGGGTAAGTCCTCTTTGCAGAAAAAGAAACGGGGATGCCAGAGGATGCCGGAGAAGAACTGTAGAACCAGAAGAGTGAGGAGGGGTCGGTGCAGACTGTGGAAGACAGAGTCGCGCGACCGTGGAAAAAAATTGGTAACTTCTGTTCCCGGATGCTGAATGGACTTCCGATTCTTGTTTCTGAAAGTAGACAGGCCGAGGAAGAACGTTTCAGAAGAACTTGTGGGCTGATTCCTCCGAGGTTCGTCGTGGCAGAGCTTCTAATCCGGTTCTGGTACTCAGCAGGGACAGCTATGCGCAGTCGTGGGAGAATGGGCTTCCTGGGCAGCACCGAGCTCTGATGGGGACGAGACCACTGCCGTTGATAAGAAGACAGGCAGACGCTTCCAACGATGGCTCTTGGGCTTCTAGGAACGTCCGGAGGAGGTCGGGGTCGCTGCTACAAGCTTTAGGTCTTCTGCAGGTCCTCTTACTCTAGATGGTAGAAGGTGGGGGTGATGGAGGGGAACAAGGGAAGATGGAGAGGATGAGAGGGGGCCGCCCCTAACCAAAGGGGAGGGGTCTTGGGCGCCCTAGGGCTGTGGAGGGAAGGGGATTTTTGAATTCAAATGGCCTAGGGAAGTGGAGGGTTGCATGGGGGAGAGGGAAGGGTGCTTGGGAAAGGGATGAGGTGGTTGGAGGGTGTCTTAGTGATTGGGGATGCTCCCTTGGGACTAGGGGGTGGAGTAATGGGATGTGTGGGGAAGGGGAGTGGCCTTTAATGGGGGTAGGTGGGAGAGTGATGATTGGGAAGGGAGGAGAGAGAAAATTTTCGAAATTGGGTGTAGAGGAGAGAGAAAGAGGGGTGAAAGAGAGAGATTAAGAGAGGAATGGGTGGGATTCTCTCCCTAAGGCTTCTCACCTCACTAATGGATTCACTCCACCATAAAAATAAAGATAGAACTCACCAAAATGGCAATTTTTCATTGATTGATTCAATACTTCAAAATGAGGAGAATGGGGTCCTATATATAGGCAACCCACATTTCTACAAAAGTCCCTGACAATTGACTCAATGACAAATAACCGAGGGGGTAGGGGAGAGCCCTTGGGCCAAGCCCAATGAATTGGGCCCAATAGCTAACTAGACAACCTAATGACACTCAAACTTAGGGAAATGAACACAAGACCTAGGAACATGATTCAAATAAAAGGGAAAATACATCAAATGATTCAAATAAAAATTACATAGGACTCAAAATTAAATGATTAGACCATGCCGGATGCAACCGGGGCGAGGAGACGAGCTGTGAACGTGGGCATGGGAGGTGATGTCCCCATCACTACAGCCTCCGCCCATCGGGAGAAGTAATCTGTTATGGCCAATATGTACTTATGTCCGGCCGAGGAAGTCGGCAGTGGCCCGACTACATCAGTTCCCCATTGTGTAAATGGCCAATTGGGAACTATAGGGTGCAGAGTCGTAGGAGGCCTTCTAGGCACGGTAGCATGCTCCTGACATTTCTAGCATGACTTTGCGAATTTACAGTAGTCTTCAAACATGGTGGGCCAATAGTAGCCCAGCTTCTTGATTTCTATCTTCATCTTGGGACCAGCCTGGTGGGCACCTGCTGTTCTGGCATGTATTTCTTTCATTACTTGTCAAGCTTCCTCAGTGGACAGGCAGCGGAGTAGAATCTTCTTGCGTGCATCTACCATTATTCGGAACAAAGTTTCATTCCTGAACTCATAAGAATATTTAATTCTCAAAAGTTTCATCTTTTCTTCTATTTTCTGCGACAGCTGTTGGTGCAGAAACCACTGCAGCAAGTGTTGTCTCCAATCAGACGCCTGTACCGTGCTGACAGTAGCAACTTCGCCTTCTTCGGGGCACCCTTCTAGCATGCTGGGGACTTGTCGCCGGTTCATAACAACAATGTTCAGTGTCTCATTTGGTGGGACTGCTAGTGAGCTGGCCAGCTTTGCCAGTGCATCAGCTTGGGCATTGTGCCCACGGCCCACATGCTTCAGCTCAATATGATAGAATTTCGAGATAAGGTGCACAGCTTTCTGGTGGTAGGGATTCAATTCTGGCTTCCGCACTTCGAACTCCCCTTGGATTTGTTTTATTATCAACATCGAATCCCCGAATACCTGAAGCATCTGGATACCCATGTTGAGGCTGATATGCAGACCGATTATCAGAGCTTCGTACTCAGCTTCATTATTGGTGCAGGGCTTTTTTATAGAATAAGAAGTATGCACGACCTCCCCTTCTGGCGACTTCAACACAATACCGGCCCCGACCCGTATTCTGGTCTTTCCATCGGAGTCTATCTCTGTTCTAGATGCTCCATCAAAGAATAGCTGCCACATAACTGGCCGAGCCTGGCAAGCTTCGAGTATCTCATCATCGGGTAGCTCAGTCCCTAGCATGTCATTTTTCGGCACAGGATGCTCTACGAAGAAATCAGCCACGGCCTGTCCTTTTATCGCCCTCTGGGGTGTATAGGTAATATCGAATTCCATCAGGATCACTGCCCATTTGCCCAACCGGCCCTTCAGTACTGGCTGAGTCAATATGTATTTGAGCGGATCTGCTGCAGATATCAATCTGACTTCATGTGACAACATATAGTGCCGGAGTTTCTTGACGGCAAAGACTAGTGCGAAGCATGTCTTTTCTATGTAGCTGTAGCTCTCTTCAGTTCTAATCAGCCTCCTACTCAAGTAGTACAAGGCTTGCTCTTTGCCTTCTTCATTTATCTGTGCCAGCATTGCCCCCAGGGAACAGTGTGTGGCCGCGATATACAGTATCAAGGGCCTGCCCTTAACTGGTGCCCCCAGCACTGGAGGGGTCTTGAGATATTCTTTCAGCTTCTCAAAGGCTTCCTGACATCCATCGTCCCAGAGGAACGGTACATCTTTCATCATGAGCTTGTGAAAGGGGTGGCATCTTCCCGATAGATTTGATATAAATCGTCGGATATAGGCCAAACGCCCTTGCAGAGATCTTAGCTCGGGCAGACTCCTTGGTGGAGGGAGCTCCTGGATAGCCTTAATCTTGGATGGGTCAATTTCAATGCCCCTATGCCGGACAATAAACCCGAGGAACTTCCCGCTGGACACGCCAAAGGCGCATTTCATAGGATTCATCTTGAGTTCATATTTGCGCAGCCTCTGGAATACTATCCTCAGGTCCTGCAAATGGTCTTCTCTTCTGGTGGTTTTCACTACCAGATCATCAATGTAGCACTCTACTTTCTTGAAGAGCAAATCATCAAAGATCTTTGTCATAGCTCTTTGGTAGGTAGCGCCGGCATTCTTGAGGCCAAACGGCATCCTTTTGTAGTGGAATATCCCCTTCGGAGTGCGGAATGCAGTGTGCACTCTGTCTTCTTCAGCAATCCAGATTTGGTTGTATCCGGATGACCCATCCATGAATGACAGGGCTTCATGACCAGTAGTCGCATCAATCATCACTTCAGTGATTGGCACTGGGAAATCATCTTTCGGGCAAGCCTTATTAAGGTCCCGGAAATCAACACATATTCTGATCTGCCCATTTTTCTTCTTTACGGGCACTATACTGGCTAGCCATGTAGTATACTGATTTTTTTCAACAAAGCCTACATCAATCAGCTTGTCGACCTCTTTATTAACTTGATTTATCAACTCAGGGTGCATTCTCCTGGGCGGCTGCTTTACAGGGTTAGCCTCTGGGTTTATTGCTAACCGGTGCTGTGCCACATCAGAACTCAGTCCCGGCATTTCATCATATGTCCATGCAAAGCAGTCTCGGAATTCTTTCAAGAACTGTATATACTGTTCCCTGGCAGCTGGCTCTAGCAGTGCACTGAGGAATGTCGGCCTGGGCTCATCTGCCATCCCTAGATTTATTTCCACGAGCTCATCAACGGTGGCCTGTCCACCATCTTCGACTTCGGGCGGGGCTTCTTGCAAGTCAATAAAGCCTCCCGGGATATAATCCTCTTCGATCTCATGATTTTTGGTTCCGTCATACTGGTCATCGGCGGATGTTGGCTCATCATATAAGGCTGATACTGTTGGATTCTGTTCGGTCTGCCCTGAGGATGTGACTAGTTCAGCAGGAAACCCAAAGGTGGACTCCTCCGCCCCTAGAGGTTCTTCTGGTGCAGGCCCCCCTGAGAGATCATCATTCTGTAGGGCCCGGACTTCTTCTAGAATGCGCTCAAACTCCAGGCATTCTCTTAGCTCGTTGGCTATTTGGTCTTCATCCGGGGTTCCCGTATCAAACTTTGCTTCAGCATGGAACAGATCCTCTTTGCAAGGTAGGTCTTCCCAGCACCAACCTTTCTTTGTTTCATCAGATGTCCCCGTCTCTGGCTGACTATCTGGGGCTTCATTGTTCATTACGGATTGATAAATGATTTCTTCATCTTCCAAGGGGTACTTGTCATATCCCACCTCGGGAGGGTCTTCATGCTGGTAGGAGACAGAGATGACGTCCACCTCGGCTTCATAGTATTCTTGAAGGGTATAACCCAATCCCGGGTGCTGAGTGATCTTCCTCAGTTCTTTATTATCCCGGGGCGGATCCCATAGCTCCTGGAACGCCTTCTTTTGGGCAACAGGTTGTAATGATGGCATCTGCATCTTAGAGAACATCTGCGAAACCCGTTGGGTAGTATAGTCCAAGCCCGTGATCGGCACCATCCAGTTTGCAGATTCTTCAGGGACCATGCAGTCTTGATCATCGTCTTTGACTGGCTCCCCGGTGTAGAATATGATAGGAGGCTCGCAGAAGCGAGGGACCTCCATAGTTTTTAATGGTAGCACCGTCTGGTATTCTATGCTGGCAATGGGCTTGACTAAACCCTGCGGAACCCCCACATGTATGTACTTTTCTTTCATTTCTTCGTCAGTATCATCTGGGTGGATGCTAGGAGGGGTGATCCGAGCAAAGTCACCAACATAAGAAATGTGAGATACTTCATGTTTCTTAATATAGCCCCTTGGTGGCGGTGGAGACCAATTTCTTGCCTTCGTCACCGGCTTCTTCTGGCTGACCACAGCCTCTTTCTCTTCACCCTTTTGCGACACCTCCGTGTAGTAGGATGCATCGAGCATGTGACACTCGAATACTTCGAAGGGATGCAGATCCGCAAACACCCTTTCTTCTTTTCCTTCGTGGCAGTATTTAATACACTGATGCAGCGTGGACGGCACTATCTGATATTCATGCAGCCACGGTCTCCCCAGCAGGGCCTTATATGTGGTGTTGGAGTCGATTACATAGAATCGCACAACGGTAGTGAGGTCCCCCAATGTGAGGTTGAAATCAGCCACCCCAAGGGGCGTCTCACATTTCTGGTTGAATCCCGCGATTTTCATGTCTCTGACCTTGGTAAGCTGCAGATCAAAGTAATATTTTTGGTAAATGCGGTATGGGAGAATGTTCACAGCAGCCCCGGGATCTATCAGTATCCTGCTCAGTGGCTGACAGTTCAGGGAGCCCCTCATATACAGCGGTCTGTTATGGCCGGAATTCGGAATCAGCATATCATCCTCTGTGAATGTGACTGACGGCCCAGAATTCACTTCTGTCAAGAGTGCTTCATACTGTGCCGGCGACTGCAAGGCATCAACAATCGCTTGGCGAGCTTCTTCACTCAGAGAGAGAATCTCCCAGATGGAGAATCTGGTAGGGAGTTTCTTTAGCATTTTCATGATCCGACTGCCCACCCGGACTTAGACAGTCTCATTTCTTCCGCCCATCGGGGTTTTGGAGGTTCATGTGGTGCCTGTGGCCTCTGTTGCCCAGTGCTGGTTTCATTCTCTTGACCGGCTTCTTGGGGGGCTTTTTCTGTGACAATGGCCCCTGGTGTTGTTGGAGGGCTATCCTCCTCTTTCTCATTCTGCTTGTAGGCTACAGATGCTGACTGCTGAGGTCTCTTGCCTTTATCCGGCCTATCCTGCGTTGACTGCTCATTTTCCAGACTGGACAGAAATTCCAGAAATGTTGGAGCCTGACCTCCTTTCTTCTCTTCCTGGTACAAGCTAGCAGGGGGAGGAATCTAAACACCCCGCACCTCTGGTTCAGGAATCTGGTAGGGTTGTTCCCCTCTGAACATAATGTTATGATTGGCCGGCGGTGGGCGCCCCCACCTTCTTCCGGAGCGTGTTGCATGTGCTGAGGTTGAGGCCTCGGCATGGTTGGCTTCTAGCGGGGCATTTGATGTTTCAGCCTCATCATTCTCCCCGGGCAAGGTAAAGAGTACCGATAGGGTGTTACATTGTACTGTCATGACTCCCTTTTCCTTTTTGCATTTGGACCGTCTCTTCTTCTTTTGGGAATTTGGCTTCTTTGGCTCTTGCCCCCAGAAAGGCTCAGCCTCATCTTCTCCCTGTTCTGCCCCCAGTTGCTCTTTAATTTTCAATTCTTCGAGCTGTTCCCAGAGTATACAGTCTTTCACCAGCAGGTGCCTGGGCTTTTTCTATTCATATTCATCGAGCCCATTAATATACTACTGTAAACGCGTGGCTGCAGGACTTACTTCCTTATGTGCAGGTAGGGGGACTTGTCTTCTCCGGTTATGAGTGGGGATCCGGATGACTGGCCCTGTCTCAGCTGTGTGCCATACTGGCTTTACTGGAGGTGGTTCGGGCCTTGGTGTGACACCGTGAATAACTACTCCACTGGTATTAGCTGCGGGAGTTTTCTTTCTATTCTTTATTGGCTTCATGTTCCACCCTTCTTGATCCTTCAGTGGGGTGAGGAAGCAAGCTTCATAAGTATGCCTGGTGCATTCTTCGACGGCTTCCTTAGGCAGCTGCTGGTAGACTGAAATCATATTGGCGGCCATTTTTAAGGCCGGAGGCTCATGTGGATGAGGTGGCTCTACCTGGTAATCTCCCAGCTGTAGCTCGCCCTTTTTGACCATGCCTTCCATAATATCTTTGAAGACGTAACAATCTTCAATTGCGTGCCCCAGCGCACGGTGATATGGACAGAACAGTGGATCACCTTTCTTTGCCGCGTCCTCGGGTCTCTTTGGCTCAGGCAATGTTACTTTGTTGAACTTGTATGCCCAGTTGAATAGCGCGGCTGCCTTATCTTTCGGGAAAGAGTATGCCTTTCTCATTTTGTTTCTCAAAGAGACCTTATCTTTTCTTTCTGCTGTGTCTGCTGGCGGGGGAACTTCATCTGCCCCCTTTTTCCCTTTCTGTTGTTCGAAGGTTCTGAAATCGACGGTGTTAGCCTCAGAGTGCGATGGTCGTCGATCATTAGATTTACCTTTCGGCATAGTGGGAGCATTGGCAGTCGGACGCTTGGACAGGAACGTCTCAACTTCTGCCACTATATTGTTTAGCCGGTCAAATGTTCTGACATCTGCACCGATCATCTTTTCTAGTACCTCTCTCCTGAGGCTCTGCTTACATATTTGCACTGCATCTTCTTGATGAGGAGGTCTTCTGCATCTCATAGCTAAGTTCCTCCACCTTTTGATGTAGTCCAGTGCTGTTTCATCTTGCCTTTGCCTGGTTGCATATAGCTCTGCTATTGTAATTTCTCTTTCCGTGACATGAAATCTATCGCGGAACTTCCTTTGCATATCAGGCCAATCGGCCACTGATCCAGCCGGCAGGCTTGAATACCATTCAAAGGCTAACCCAGTGAGGGATGGGCCAAAGAACTTAAGCAGATAAGCTTCATCAGCTGCCAAGTCGCCCATAATTGTGGTATAGTAAGCTATGTGCTCCCTGGGGGAGCCCTGGCCATTAAATTTTTCAAACTTCGGCGGCTTATTGACGCCTGGCGGTAGTTTCTTAGCAGCATACTAGGGAGGATACGGTACCTTGTACACATCGTAGGTACCAGCATCATCACCAGTCTTTTCAGACAGCTTCATCTCCACAATCTTTTCAATCATCAGCTTGTGGGCTACGGCTGGATCTATGTTCTCCGGGAAGAAGTGAGCTTGTTGCTGACTGTAAGGAGTTGTCATCACCGTTGCGCGCAAGGTGGGCACGGTGGGCTGTGTCTGAGACACAGAGGGCTGAGCTGCTGTTTGCTGTAGAACAGGTTGCCTCGGTGCTTTGCCCTTACCGGCCGGGAGAGGATTAGCTGGGATAGCCATTTCTGTTGAGCTGGAAGTCTGCCCCACAGGCTCGGCTTGCTTGGAGACCGGTGTAGCTTCCTGCCTCTCATTCAGCTGTCTTCTGAGAGCACTGATCTCTTGTTGATATCTTCTAAACATCATCTGGATCATGGGATCCAGGGTTGACGGGATATGTATCTCTTCTGAAGTCCCTTCAACGTCATCGACGAAGGGATTGTCTTCCTCTTCTGCTGTCACCACATTCACTGTCATGATGGTGATCTTGCGGGCTTCATCATCAGTCTTTATTTTCTCTTTGGCCGCCTGACTTCTCCTTGTGACGGGGCCTGGTCTGGTTGCCAGTCTGAGCAGTTCATCTGGCGGAGTCGGTAACATGTCCCGCCTTTTGACAAGTCCGGCCATATTGCAGGCGAAGATCTGCATCTTCTCCCTCTGCCTGTAGACTTTCCTTTTCACCTGGTCGGGATATTTAAGCCGATCGAAGACCGATATTCTTTCTTCAGCTTCTTCCCTGTGCAGGTCCCCTTCCTCATATCTGGCTCTGTGGCCCTCTTCATAGTCGTTGGAATCAGAGGAGGAAACTCCGAGCATTGGTTCTTGAAAGGTTTCTTCTTTTTCTTCATCCATGGTGCCCAAGGCACGAGATAGTCTTCGCTGCCCGAGGGAGGAATTCCCCAGGTAATGAAGATAGTCTTGAGCCACCTGCTTCATTTCTTCTTGACTGTGCCTTCGCCACTCCGGTCGGGGCATCAGTCTTTCCTGGCCTTTCTGCTGAGAAGCCAGTCTCGCCACCTGAGCAGTCAGATGCTCGGCTTTGGAATATTTGAATATGTCGGCCTGTCTAGCACAGGCTCTCGATCTTCTTGAAATGGTAACAGCGACTGGTTCACTTATTCTCATTTTTTCTTCCTCCCTGAACCTTCTGCTCCCATCCTGGCGGCGGTTGGTAGCAACAGCATAGTTCTTCCTTTCCCATCTTTTGCCCCCGGCCATGGGGTGGGTGACCATGAGGTCTTCTTTTTTCTCATATCTTCTGCCCCTCATCCTGGGGCGAGTAGCAGTCATATTCCTTCCTTCATTCTCTTTCTCATCTCTCCTACCCCGAGCCCTGGGGTGAACAGCAACAGCCTCTCTTTCATCTTTTCTTTCTCCTCTTCTGCTCCCTGCTCTGAAGCGGGCAATAGCAGCATCAGCAATTTTTTCTTCATCTTGAGCTGGGGCCCAGCTCTGGATTTTCTTCGGCCGCCAGATCTGCCTGAATTTGAGCGGCTTTGGTGCCAGTGGCCTTCTATCTCCATGTTCCATGTCGGCCCTCCTAGTAGCCAGTACTCGGAACCTATTGGTGGTAGGTACCATTGGGACGATCACATCCGGCTTGACCTCCCTTGGGCAACCATTGAGGTTCGCCCGGATATCTCCAATCAGCATTGTCTTCCCCGAATTGGATATCCGACGACCCGCAGCAGTGGATCGGACTCTCCGGTCGGATCTTCTTCCTTTTCCAGCAGCAGCAGAGGGTACGCTCCTCCTTGCTTCGTGATGGACAAAGCAGGACACGACCCCAAGAGTATTCTTCATCACCGGGCTCTTCTTGGGACCGGTAGCTTGCGGCGACATCTCGACAACAGCTTTTGGCTCTGGTTGTCAATCTCGAGCAGATCAGTGAAAATGAGGCCCAGGCAGTTGGGCATTCCGATAGCAGGCGGCATCGATCCGAATGAAAGAGGTATCGCCAGGTAGCCTTCTCGAACATGTGCCTCGACCGCTTGCTGGTCAAAGCACACAGACATGATTCCAGCCGTCATTCTAGCTTCCTGAAAATGGAGAAAGCACACAGAATCAGAAATTTGAGGGGGGGCCCACCGGGCCTCCTATTTTGGCGTAGAGATGAAGGGAGACTCTGGTCCCACCGGGCGTGCCAGACTTGTGGACGCGGATTCTTTTCCGTCTGGATGTTTCATTGGTTAGATTTATTAGGCGTGCCAGTCACTAGAGTGACAATTTTTGTTATGCGCTCGACTTGACTTGGTCAGTCGATTGTGAAGTCCGAGTCGGGACCGGAAGTCCGTCATACCATAAAGGCTATGACGTTAATTACGCCCTTCCTAAGAAGGACAACCCTTGATTAAACGCCAAAATAGGAGGCCACTTGGGGCGGTTGAAAATGACAGTGCATAACATTGAAGTTCTTGTTATTCTAAGAAGGTAATTGAATAAACGACAAATTATTAAATCAGCATGACCCCTTTGTGTGGGTCGTACCGAGCAGAGATAGGACACCGTCCACGCAGTGGCGGGGCGGGGCCTGGACGATCATCGAAGACATGTCCCCTTTCACGTTTCTCATCTGGCCAAGGGCCTCGAAGTATTTGTATCCCCCGAAAAATTGAGCCAGACGGGAGGCGTATGATACACGTTTCCCGGGGCTTGTCGGGGTTAAAGCATCAATCGATATTTCGGCAGCATCTCCCCTTTATCTGGATCATGCCCAGGGGGAAATAGGCTATCACCCACGGAGTGTCGGGATTAAAGCCGAGAGAAAGAGAGGCCGGACCTCCCAAACTGCATATGTCTGCCATGGTGGGCAACGTTCGATTTTCCCTTAAGGAAGCTGGTGGAACTCATGCAGTGGCAGAGACCTCCCGAGCTAAAGGGGTTACTCGTAAATCCGACGCGGGACGGTGGAACATAAGGGAGTTTGTCTCCCTTTGGATTTATCCCCGGGGCAGGTCTGGTGACTCATGGGTATCCCTGGATGGATCTGATCAAACCATCGGAGGCTCAACTGGATGGCAGGGTAAGTCATCGGCGCAGCTCAAGGTGGATGGGGTTCCCGGCGCAAGGGCAAGATGACCAGGGGTTCCGGCGCGCAGGCTAAGAGGCCAAGGGGGTTCTCGGCGCAAGGGCTAAATGGCCCAGGTGGTTCTCGGCGCAAGGCAAAGAGGCCAGGGGGGTTCCCGGCGCAAAGGCAGGAAGGCCAGGGGGGCTTCCAGCGCGATGGTAAAGAGGTCAAGAGGTGGGGTTCTCGGCGCCAGAAGGATCGCGCCGAGGACTATTCACCCCTTTTACTGTACATGGGGCCGAGATGGGTGATGGCGCAGATATGGACTCTGGGATTTTGGGGCGCCCTGTTTTGGGTTTCTTGATGATTCAGGCCAGGGCAGAGAGTTTTCTTTGGGATAAGAGTGGATCGATTCATCATAATGGGATTGGATTAGGTTTGAGTTCCAAAGGAAGGCCGGAATCGAAGAGGAATTGGGGGGAATCATAGTCTGGAGGATCCCTATCACCAGCGTCCGTAATGAGCCCCGAGGATAATTTTAATATACTCTTTCATCATCTGGGAGCCAAGAGATGGCTGTCTCTGGCCCCGGGGATGACTTCGACAGTGCCAATATCTAGAACCGAGCAGCGGTCGCTATATAGCTCTGCTTTGTTCCAGAGGCCAAGGGATAGTCTGTCCCTGGCTCTGGAATAAGCACAGACAATGTTTGAAAACCAGGCGGATCAACAGACTATTAATCAAACTGGGGAGGGGGATAGCGTGTTACGAAGTCTAAGAGAAGACAGAAAACACAGAGAGATGGCAACAGAGCTTCAGAGAAACAAACAGCAGGCATCAACTGTAGCCTGTAGCATTCATCCATTCAAGCATTGATATTACATATGATCCATACATCAGAGGGGATGCGTAGAAAGGAATGTAGAGAGACGATGCATTATTCTAGCGGCCTAAAATCGGATACGATATCATAGAATACATTAGAGGAGTAAGAAGGAGAAGCAATCGAGATTAAAAATATGAACTACAGAAATGGGGGGGGCAGAGCATTGACTCCTCTCCCTCCCCGGCTGCCCACCTTCGATCAGCCTCTAGCTCTCTCTGCTCTGCTTTTTCTCTTCTCTGGCCCTCTTTCTTTCTTTTCTTTCTGGAGGAGGTAGGTTTCCGCTTGCCAGACAGCCCCCTCTGCTCGCCTCTCCTCTTTTTCCCTCTTTCTTTCTGGATGAGGTTGCCGGCCTCTTCTTTTCTTCTTCGAGTGAGTGGGTTTATATAGACCCAGCCCCTCCTCACCTCTCGACAGATGGGAGTCGGCGTGACTTTTCATCTTCACGGCGCGCATCTGTCGAGTGCAGCAGCTCCCGACGCGCTAGACATCCGTAGAGTATCCCGGTGCCACCTTCGTGAGCCCATTTCATAGGCCCATTTAGGGCCTTTTTTAAGGCTTCACATGGACTTGCTGTCTCCCTGGATATACTAGAACCGCAGCAGGCCTTTTGTTGGTGGACCCGGGTCTTAGTGGGATTATGGAGACCTTCATCAGTCAGTGGACTAGGATTTCATCAGCATCGTCACCTGAACGATGACAGAACAGGACATCATTTCATCAGCATTGTCACCCGCATGATGACAAAACCGGATATCAGCTTTAGCCTGAGAAGACTTCAGCTAGGTATATATAGCCCATGGAGAAGGTTCTTCTTCCGTTACGACTTTGCAGAGGTTTTCATAATCTTCATTTACCGGTTCTGATTTCATCTTTGTCTTTGCTCATATCTCATCCGTCAACAAGTTAACATCTGACTTAGTCGGATATGTTACCTGTAGACTTCCGGACGAGGTAGTAATATAGCTCTTGTTAAAGCGTGATATGAGGTCTCATCAGTCAAGTGACTGCTATTTCATCAGTGTCGCCGTCTGGCTGACAACGAAACCGGACATCAGCTTGGCCGGAAAAGGCTTCAGCCGGGTAGATGGTTGACGAGCTTTACCATTAATTTTTCACTGTTAGTCTAATCTTCTTTTCAATTCTGTTTCCCCCCTTGCTCATTTTCAAGGTGTCAACACCCCAGTACTGGTGGGGTCTTCAGGTATTCCTTCAGTTGGTCTAAAGCCTGCTAACATTCTTGATTCCAGCCGAATGGCATATCTTTCATCATCAGCTTGTGAAATGGCTGACACCGCCCCGACAGGTTGGAGATGAACCTACGGATATAGGCTAATCGACCTTGCAAAGACCTGAGTTATATTAAGTTCTTCGGAGCCGACAGTTCCTGAATGGCCTTTATCTTGGAGGGGTCTATTTCAATACCCCGGTATCGGATGATGAAGCCCAGAAATTTCCCACTGGTAACGTCGAAGGCGCACTTCAGTGGATTCATCTTCAGCGTGTATTGCCAGAGCCTTTGGAGTATCACCCTAAGGTCATTCAGGTGGTCTTCTCTTCTCTTGGTATTGACGACCAAATCATCAATGTAGCATTCGACTTTGTTGTAGAGCAACTCGTCGAATATCTTTGTCATCACCCTTTGGTAACTGGCACCAGCATTCTTGAGCCCGAAGGGCATTCTTCTGTAGTGGAAAATCCCCTTGGGTGATCGGAAAGCCGTATGAATTCTATCATGCTCGGCTATCCATATCTGGTTATATCCGGATGACCCATCCATGAAGGACAAAACTTCATGGCCGGTGGTGGCATCTATCATGACTTCAGTGACGAGCACTGGAAACTCATATTTTGGGCATGCTCTGTTCTGGTCTCGAAAGTCCACACAAATCTGGATTTGACAGTTCTTATTTTTGACGGGCACAATGTTGGCCAGCCATGTGGTATATTGATTTTTTTCAACGAAGTCGACATTTATAAGCTTGTCGACTTCTTCACAAATCTGGCTGATCAATTCCGACCTCATTCACGGAGGTGATTGCTTCACCGGCTCAGCTTTGGGGTCGATTGCCAACATGTGCTGAGCGACTTCAGGGCCGAGGCCTGGCATTTCCTTGTAGTTCTAAGCAAAGCAGTCCCAGAAGTCCTGGAGTAGTTGTATATATTATTCTTTCTCTCCTGGGAGAAGAAGAGCGCTAAGGAATGTCGGCCTAGGGTCATCTTTCATGCCAAGGCTTATTTCAACCAGCTCATCAACATTGGCTTGGCCGCCATCTTCTATTTCTGGGGAGCCGACAGCAAATCAACGAAGCCTTCATCGTCTTCTTCGATTTCGAGGACATCATGGGTGTCTCCTTGTCTTATCCCGCTCAGCAAGAGAGGTTCACCAGCTTCTTTTCCTGGCTCTCAGATCGGCGCTGGTGCCGGCAATGGAATTTCTGGGCGGCTCGGATGTTGGCCCGCGGGTGCGACACCCCTTGGGGCGGTGGGGAGCTCTTCAGCTTCTTGTCCCCGGGGAGCATCGTTAGAGGTTGCGCCGATCCCTGCTTCAGTAAATTCCCAGCATTTGTTAGGGACATTGGCCTGTGGCCCTTCATGCTTTACCGTGTAGGGTTTTGGAGTATCCTCTGGCACGAAGGGCCGCAAGATCTCTTCATGGTCTTCTTGATAGTTATCATAGACATGCTTTATGGGGCCTCCGCCTGGAGGAGTGGACGAGGATGCTTCACCTGCTTCAGGGCGTCTCCCATTGGTTGGGCCTACGGCCTCCGTGAAAAGGGAGACCATATGGACTCCACTTTTATGGGTTCTCACTTCATGTGGTTGCATTGGCTTCACTTCATAATCCCCCACCTTCAATTCACCCTTCCTGATCAGGCCTTCGGCAATATCCTTGAAGACATAACAATCTTCAATAGAGTGGCCCAGGATTTGGTGATAGTGATAGAATTCGGGGTCTTCACTTCTTCTGGCATCTTCTAGCCTTTTGGGCTGTGGCAAGGTGACCTTGCCGTAGTGGCAAGCCCATTTAAAGATCCCCTAAGTTTTATCCCTTGGGAAGGAATAAGGCTTCTGCATCCTTTTCCTTAATGTGAGGACCTGTTTCGCCGGCTGGCTAGCTGAAAGACCGGCTAGTTCTTTCGACTTCCTCCTTGAGTACGAAAAAGCACTGAAGTTGGCACTCAGGGATTGACGCTCCCATTCTGCTGTGGTTACAGGGGAGTGTCCCAGGTTCGTGGGTTTGTTCTGCTGAGTTAGGTGGATGCGCTTGGTTTTATCAGACAGTAATTTGGTCACTTCGGCCAGTTGTGCCTTTAGTATTTCGATCTCCTGCTGCTGCTCATAGCATACTGCGAACATAACATGGTCGTATTGGGAGAAGTCCAGAGCACGGCTTGGACTGCTATCTTCTGTTCTGACGTCAGACGAGGATGACGTTAGCTCGTCATTACGACCATCTGGGACCTGCCCCTCAGAAGAGAATGGGATCGTCCCTATATCCCTGCATGGAGGTGCGTTTGGGAGGAGCACTTCTTTATCTCGGGCTTCGTCCGCCGGAGGCAAATGTTGTGCCTGGCTTTCGGTTTCTTGCGCACTCGGATCTTCTAGAGGATCATCAGCATCCGAGGCCAAGACAGCTATCATGTTCACTTCGTAGAATTCTTCTGTCGAGAAACCCAAGCCAGGGTGTCGGGTAATCTTCAGCAGTTCTTGGTCCAAGTTGGGTGGATACCACAACCTTTTGAACATTTGATTTTGGCTGGTGGCCTGGAAGAAAGGAACTTGCTGCCTCCTGGCCATCTTCAGTGCTTTGTCGCATATGTCTGGAAGTCCCATGATGGGGGCGACCGGGTCATCAATTTCTTCAGGGAACTTGCAATCATCATCCCCTTTTACCGGCTGTTCATCAGCCGTATAGAATATTGTAGGTGGACCCTCTCGGTTGGGCACCTCCAAGATCTTCAAGAATCCGACTATTTGACCGTCTATATCTGTAAGGGGCTTTGCGATCCCTGGAGGGACCTTCTTGCACCCTAACAGATCTTCAAGCTTCGACATCTCCGGCTTGGAGTAGACATCAGATGGCATTGTTCGAACCACTCCTTGGACCTCGGAGACGTGGGATACCTCCGGTGGAGCCACATAGTTAGGTGGCGGCAGAGGGAACCAGTCGTCATCCGGCACCATCTCCTTCCCCTTGCTTTGAGCTTGCTGAGGGATCTGCTTCGGCTTCTCCACATAGAGTGACGCATCGAGCAGATGGCATTCAAACACCTTAAAGGGGTGCAAGTCAACAAATATTCTTTCTTCCTTGCCGCCTCGAGAGTACTTGATACACTGATGCACAGTGGAAGACACTACCCAGTTTTGATGTAGCCATGGTCAGCCCAGCAATGTTTTGTAGGAAGTGTCGGAGTTGATGGTGTGGAACTGTACCATTATGGTGAAGTCTCCCAGTGCCAACTCGAACTCCGCTATTCCCATTGGGACTTCACACGTCTGGTTGAAACCAGCTATTTTCATGTCCCTGACCTCGATCAGGTCTACATTGAAATGATGCTTCTGGTAGACCCCGTAGGGGAGTATGTTCACTGCTGCCCCTGGGTCAACCAAGATCATGCTTATGGGTTGGCCATTCAACTTCCCCCTCATGTACAAGGGTTTGTTATGGCTGGCTGAAGGCAAGAGCATATCTTCTTCAGTGAAAGTGATGGTTGTTGCCGGGTGCATTTCGGTGAAGCAACTTTCTTAGCGCGCTGGGGTTTGCAGGGCTGCGATGACGGTCTGCCTAGTTTCTTCATCTAGGGAGAGTATTTCCCAGACGCTGAATCTTGCCGGGATTCTCTACAATTGTTTCATTATTCTGTTGCCAGCCTTGACATTATCCAGCCTGGCTTCTTCGGCTTTGGTATGCTTGCCGTGCTTCGGTGCTCGAGGAGTCGGCAGAGAAGATAGTTTGTTTTTGTCTTCGGGGGTTGCCCCATCATGACATGCTTGGTTGGCTGATTCCTTATCATTCAAGGGCTTAGCCGTAGGGGTAGCGCCCTCATTATCTTTGATTGTCGGGGGTGGCACATAAAAGGTTGAGACAATAATGCCCTTGACTGTTGGTTCAGCCTGTTGGCTTGATCGCATGTTCTCCCGCGCGAGCAGGAATTCGGCAAATGAGGGAACCACATTGTAGGTTGCATCTTCAGGGTACAGCCCCCAATAGGGGTGGGATTCTTGTCCCTTTCACTTTAGGTTCAGGGATTTGATAAGGTTGCTCACCCCAGAAGATGATGTTGTGGTTGGCCGGGGGCAAACGTCCCCATCTCCTCCCGGACCTAGTGGCATGCTGGGAAGTGGAGGCTTCGGCCTGATTCACTTCAGCGATCACGAAGCATATTTCTTCTTCTTCTTCTTCAGAATCTTGGACTATGTTGAACAAAGCCAACAGGGTATTGCAGGAGGCAATGCTGCATTTCCTTTTATTTTTTGACTTCTTCCTTTTCTTCTTCCTCCCTTCCTCTACAGCTGGAGGCTGTTCTTGGGGAGGTCCCTCCCATATGACAGTTTCTTGTGTTTCGACTTTGGCTTCTTCGGCCAATCCCAGGGATTCAAAGTGTTCCCAAGGGACATACTCCTTCAGCTGTACTGGCTGGATGTCGAGTTGTTCATATTCTTCTAACTCGTCGATGATTCCCTGCAGCCACCTGACTACCGGGCTGACTTGTGTGTGCATTCGCAGCAGGAGCGGCTTCTTTTTGTTGTCAGTCGGCCTTCGAAAGACCAGCTGGGGGGCAGTTTTGTGCCAAACTGAGGTTACGACATGCAGCTCTGACTGTGGCGTGATACCGTGAATTCGGACTCCCGGGGCAGGGCGGGGTGCCGACTTCATTCTTGTCTTCTTCGGCACCTATTGCCAACGTTTCTGGTCCTCTGTAGGGGCCAGAATAAATGCCTCATAGGTGTGCTTTGTACAAGCTTCTGATGCCTCCTCGGGCAACTGTTGATATAAGGAAATCATATTTATGGTCACCCCCATTACCGGCATCTCGTGGTGGCGAGGTAGGTCCACTTTGTGATCGCCCATTTGGAGCTCCCCTTTCTTCATCATGCCTTCAATGATGTCTTTAAGCACATAGCATTCTTCAAGGGTGTGCCCAAGCATCTAATGATATGGGTAGAATCGAGGATCATCTATCCTCTTGGCATCACCGGGTCTCTTCGGCTCAGGGAGTATGATTTTGTTATATTTGGTGGCCCATTCAAAGATGACCCGGGTCTTCTCCTTCGGGAAGGAGTACATCCTCTTCATTTGGGACCGCAAGGAGGCGCTCTCTTGCTGTTCAGCCGGCTTGGCAAGAGGAGCGCTAGCTACTCCTTTTTCTTTGTTCTTCTGCTTCTCGAAGTCCTCAAAGTCGACAGTGTTGACTTCCCTAGGCCCGGGCCGCTTATCTGTTGACTTCCCTTTTGGGCTGAGGTGGATGGTGCAGAGGAGTACCTGGAGAGGTAGGACTCAATTTCCGCCACCACATTATTCAGTCGATCAAATGACTTGATCTCCATCCTGATCATCTTTTTGAGAACTTCGCGCTTCAAATTCTGCTTACAGATTTGAACCGCATCTTCTTGGTGTGGCGGGCGCCTGCATCTCATGCTGAGGCTCTGCCATCTCTTGATAAATTGCAGGGCAGTTTCATCGTTCTTCTGCCTGGTTGCGTAGAGTTCGGCCACCGTGACCTCCCTTTCGGTTACATGGAACCGCTCCAAAAATTTCCTTTGCATATCCGGCCATTCGTTAACAGACCCCGCCGGCAAGTTCGAATACCATTCAAAGGCGATCCCTGTGAGCGAGGACCCGAAGAACTTCAGCAGGTACAATTCATCACTTGCCAGATCGCCCATCACATTGATGTAGTAGGCTATGTGTTCCTTCGGTGAGCCCTGGCCATTAAATTTGTCAAACTTCGGTGGCTTGCTAACGTCGAGAGGCAATCTTTTTCCCGCATGATGGATAGGGTAAGGCACCTTGTACAGATCAAATGAGGCATGTTCTTCACTGCCGCGATCGACCAGCTTCATTTCAACTATATGCTCGATCATGAGCTTGTTAGCCATCGCCGGATCCACCATTTCTGGGTAGAAATGAGCCGACTGTATCTGTGGTGTTGCCAATACTTTCGCCTGAGGTATGGTGGTGGTCGCCTGGTGTTGAGGAGCCAGAGGTAGTATTGGGGCCATGCCCCCAGCATAGTTGGGAATCGGCCGGGAAGCCGTCATCAGGGGTGAGCCCTCAAATTCATCGGTACTTTGCCGGGATGTTTCTGGAGGACGTTCGACCTGCTTCGAGGCAGAAGCATGCATGGCCAGTTAACCCACCTGCCACTTTAGAGCTTTGATCTCCTGCCTATAGGTTTGGAGCAGTATCATCATTGCCGGATCGGGGGCGGACGGGCAAGGAGCTTGGCCTCCCCCTTCCAACTGAGCATCCCGACGTGGTGGTGGCCTCTCCTCTTCATCATCGGCAGTGATTACGTTCGCCGTCACGGCGACCGCATCGGAGCTTGTTTCACCGGCGAGGGCTTGTATTTCCTCGGCCACGGCCCTTCCTCTTCTGGTGATGGGACCCGGCCTGTCAGCAAGCCTGGCCACCTCTTCTTGGTCTTCGGGGAGGGCTCCGTAGTGACCGGCCACTCCTGCCAAATTGCAGGTATAAACTTGCACCTTCTTGTTCTTCTGGGTCACTTTCCTAGTTGACTATCCAGGGAAAGTTAACCTGTAGAACATCGAGACTCACTTTGCAGCTTCTTTCCAGAGGAATGGCCCATAGCACCCTGATTCCGCGTCCTCGATATCTTCCGAGTTGATCTGTTGCCCCCGGTCTCTTTCGGCATCATTCACGGCTTCTAGGAGCCATTGTGATGTGAGACAACCTAGGGGTGCAATGGGATGACCGAATGATCTTCGAACCAAGACCCGCAAGCACATACGCAAGATAACAGATTCAATTTCGACGGGTTTGCTCACATGGTGCGCACTTTTTCCCGAAGGCATCTGGGATGGTAGTGAGGGTCCGGGGCGGGGCCTTGCTGTTCCGAGGGCTTGGTCATGCCCGGGCTGACCCAGAGGGGGCTGGGATTTTAGCGATTTGTGGGCGGCCAGCACGCCGAGGGCGTGGGTTATGTGGTAGGTCTCTCAACTTGCTCTGCGGTGGGCTCACAAATGGTGGAATATGGGGCGGGCGCTTATCTCACCGTCTGATGGGCATTAAGATGCGATACTAAACAAGCAAGAGTCGACCAGCAGGGGGGAGGGGACCAGATGCTCACCTAATCGGTGTGAAGACACCGATTCCGGTCGGAGGCGAAGGTGAGCGGGGAACGTGCGATGCCTGCATGTGCGTTGGTGCCGCTTGACTTGCGATAAATGACTATAGCACTACGTCTCACGCAGGAGGGGTGATCTTGGGGTGGGGACGTACTTAATTACAACAAAATTGTACCTCCACTTAGGGAGGGGCTTTTAGCCAGCTAGGCGAGGGGCTGGAATTGAGTGAAGGCCAGTTCTATCCAGTCAGATCCTACTGGACAGCAAGCCAGAGTCGGGGATGCCACAAACTCTTCGGAGCACTGCAGAATCCGGGGTTGGTGCCGAATTGTTTGAGGACGAGGTAGGAGCCCACTGTACGAGTTTCAGGCTATCCGGGGTCTGGTGGGGGCAGGCCGGAGATCACGAACTAGTCCTGCTCTGTCCTGTCTAGTCGAGGTTGATAGCAGGTCAATGCCGACGATGCCACGAACTCCTTCGAACTCTGCCGGAGGTAAGACTGGTGCAGAAACGTCCCTGGCTGGCCAGGGAACATGTCGGAGAAATTTGGTGCCATCCAGTGACCGGGTTGGACCGTTGGAGCACCGGGATCAGGCTGGTCCTTTGTGACCCCTGTCTGGCCCAACAAGGTAACCGCCTGATGTAGAAGGCACCACGGGCAGATCCGAGCTCCGATGGGGACGGGGTTGGCGTTGACGTGACCGTGGGCAAGTTGGCTTCGCACTGGAGCAGACTGGGACTCAAACCAAGATCAGAGATTAGCGTGGTGAACCGATGAGTGGGGAGTGGTCCAACCTAGATCAGGCGAGTGCAGTCGGCACATGCTAAGGAAAGTGGCCGGAACGGGGTACTCCGATATCCTAATGACCTCCTTCTTCTTGAGCTGAAAGAGGACTGGATGAGGATCGCCTCGGCCAAAGGGCTTTCCAGGAAACTCAGAGGAGCGGTCGTGGGAGCTTCTGCAACTCACCTTTATTCCCAGTCAGAGTCGATCTTGCGCAGCCTGACGGAAACGGGCCTCCTGCCCATCTCTGACCTCGGTTGGGGATGCATGACCACTCATTGGAAAGTCACTTCAGAGGAGAATCTTCAGGTGCTAGGTGGGGCACCAGAAGGTACTCAAGGATGGCGAGGCATCGCTGCAATCAACGTGTCTGTTCTGCTATTTTGTCTGCCTAGGTGGTAGCAAGAGAAGGAGGTGGGAAATGGGGAGGATGAGAGCGAGAAATGGGGTGGAAAGGGTTGAGGATGGTCCCTGGCTGAGAGGGGGTTAGGGAGGGGGCTTTCCAGGCTGTGACAAGGAGAAAATGGGCTATTAGGGGTGATTCTGCTAGGGGTGGAGGTGAGTAACGAGTTTTGGTGGTGGGAAGTAAGTCCAAAAGGGGTGGTGGTGTAGTTTGAATTTTTTGGTCCTAAAGGGGGGCTAGCTAAGGGAATCTTGGAAATTTTGGTGGTGGGATGTGATGGGAGAGGAAAGAAAGTCTTAAGTGTGGGTGGGATGTGATGGGGAGGGTGTGGAAGTCTAAGTTCGGTGGTGGAAGGTGATGGGAGGAGTGGAGAAGTCCAACTTCGGGGCTATTTCTCTACCTTGGGGCAAGAAGGTCTCCTTTGGAGGCTTGAATGGTGGAAGAAGAAGAAGATTCCTGATGAGGTGGAGGAGAGAGAGAGGGGGTGTGAGGTGGAGAGGGGAGGAGGAGAGAGATGGGGGTGCGCCCCCCCCCCCCCTTTTTGTAGGGAGAGGGAGAGAGAGGGAGAGAGAGAGAGGGAGAATAAGAGTGGGGGAACAAATGGACCAAGGGAATGCCTTCTCCTAAATTTTCATCAAAGTTGTACAAATGAGGTGGGATGGGTCCTATTTATAGGCCCCACTTTTTTCGTGACCAAAAGGCCCTTGACAAATAGATAAAAGACCAGGACCATCCTAGATGTTGAGTAGTTGACAACGGATCTAGAGGGAAGGGGTGAATAGATCTGCCCCTCTTTTCACAATGCAACCCTCTATATAGCTAGATAGAACAAATCACAGCGGAATATAACTAGCTTGGTAACGTATAAAATGATTTGCTTAGAAATATGATTTCACAATATGGAGGTTGAACCTAAGCATGCATCTATCACAAATCAATCACACAATCAAACCATCACCGAGTCCCCCACTTGGAACTTAGAGTGGCACCGTCGAGCATCTGCCTGCCTTTTTTAAGCCTCAGTGCTCTTCCCTATATGCTTGTGGATGTCATCATGCAACTCTTTGATATGATGTTCAAAATACTCGGCTGAGACTGACACTCTGGCATGTTGGGGAAGGGGAATGAGATCTGAGGGCTTCTTGGGCCTGTAGCCATGCAAAACTTCGAATGGACTCTTGCCTATGGACCTATTGATAGAATCATTGTAGGCAAACTCGGCCTGAGGTAAGAGAAGATCCCAATTCCCGGGGTGGTCCCCGACCAGGCAACGGAATAGGTTCCCAAGGCTTCAGTTGACGACCTCAGTTTGGCCGTCAGTTTGAGGGTGATAGGAAGTAGAGAATTTGAGGAGGGTTCCCATCAGATGCCAGAGTGTTTTCCAAAAGTAACTAGTGAATTTCACATCCCGCTCTGTCACAATGGTCTTAGGTAGTCCATGGAGGCAGACCACCTCATCAAAGAATAAAGGGGCTACCCTAGAAGCATCCGAAGTTTTGGAACATGGGATAAAGTGAGCCATTTTAGAGAATCTATCAACGACCACAAAAATGGAATCATACTTTCGAGGGGTCCTAGATAGGCCAAGGATAAAATCCATGCTCAAGTCCTCCCAAGGTCGCTCTGGAATGGGGAGGGGTGTGTAAAGGCCAGTGTTTTGCTTCACCTGTTTGGCAGATGCACAAGTGCGACATTGACCCACAATGTTGGTCACATCCCTCTTAAGACTCGGCCAATGGAATTGTCTCTCAACTAATACAATGGTCTTTTGGACCCCACAGTGACCAGCCATGCCACCACTATGTAGCTCCCAAACCAAGAAATCCCGAAGTGAAGTTCGAGGTACACACAACCTAGTCCCCTTGAAGAGCTACCCCTCTTGGAGTATGAATCCCTCATGTTCCTTGTGCGGTTGGGTAGAGAGGGTGGTGTAGAGATTCCTGAAATCGGGGCAACTTGGATACTCTTCTTTAACTCGCTCAAACCCCGTGACTTCCACTTGGATGGTGGAAAGTAAGGCTATCCGCCTACTTAGCGCATCAGCAGCGCGATTCTCACTACCCGCTTTGTACTTTAAGACAAAGGTGTAAGCTTGAATGTGTTCAACCCAGCGGGCATGACGAGCATTGACCTTTTGTTGGGTGCTGAGGTACTCCAATACCTCGTGGTTCGAAAAGATTACAAACTCCTTGGGTAGGAGATAGTGCCTCCAATGCCGAAGGGATTGGACCACGGCGTCGATGGATGCAGTGGAGGTCTGGGCAAGCAGACAGAAACAGGGAGCCATCCGCCCCAGAAGCTGTTGCTCTACTCAGACCTCCACTGCAGCCATCGACGATGTCAGAATAAATTGACATAAATCAGAAGTGTTTGGGTTCCTGTTACGAGAAGATCCCCCCTGGGCTCGTCATCGGAAAAATTCCTGGCTGAGATCTACAGCAACTACACCGCCTGTCTATCGCCAACCACAGCAAGCAGTCTGGTTCGGTAGCGGCTCCTCCTCGTGGGTTTCTCGATCAATCTACCCTTCTTGCCTGGCCGGCTTACCGCCCCTCCCTGCGGGAGGTAGTGTTTGTTTGTAATCAATTAATTCCCACCCCCGAGATCACCCTCCTGCGCGAGGTGTAGTGCATGTACTCTTGAGCAGGTTTTTTTTTTTTGAAGCTTCATCGGCGTAGTGTGCGGGGAACCCACACTTCCCCGCTCGCCCTCGTCTCCGACCGGGATCGGTGTCTTCACGCCGATCAGGTGAGCCACTCACACTACTCTTTGCCGGCTTTCTCTTGCTTAATTAGTATTGCATCCTCAGTACCGTCGGCGTAAGAGAGTGCCCGAACCCGATTTATCTTCTAGTTGCGTGATTACCGCGGGTGAGTTGTGAGCGTGACATTTCAACCCTCACCCTTGGCGTGCCGGTCGCCCTTGATTTTGGGCATCCTTGGCTCATTGGGATCTAATCCTAGCTGGCCAAACCCTTGGAGCCCCGAGGTCCAACTTCGGACCCTCTCCGCCATCGCCGGTCCTTCTACGGATCCGAGTATGCTTACGCGAGTGAATCCGCCAATGTGACGTTACCAACTTGTTGTGCTGCTTGCTACTCTAGGTCCAAGGGGTAGTTTTACATCAACTTGGTTTCAGAACATCATCATCCATCGTCGTGTCACATCAATTTGGTATCAGAGCAAGTTCTAGACTTGTCTCTACTAAGTCTTGTCCTAGGGCCATTGCATGCATCACCCTTGTCCTCCATCATGACTACCTCATACTTGGCATATTCGCCACTCTTAAGCCCATTAGAAGCCTTTGTGTTTGATGGAACCCACCCTAGTATATATCTAGAGTGGGAGGACTCCATAGATCGACACTTTGGGAGGTTCACTCTATCAGGGCCTATGCAAGTCAACTATGTCAAGAGTTTGCTCTGGCGCCAAGCTAGGAAAGAATGGGAGAACATTGTAGGTTTAAGAGAAGCCAAAGGGGAAGCACCCATTGAATCTTGGGATGAAATGAGGGCCGATCTTAGAAAGATCTATGCACCACAATCCAAACCTCTTCAACTAACCGATCTTCCAACCCCGACCCCAACTCCAACCCAAGAACTTCCCCGACCAACCCCAACCCAAGTCCACCCATGTTCACCACCCCGAGAGTACCATGCACCGACCATTATCACTCCACCTACCATAGACTTTCCTACCCCATTATCCTTGGAAGTTGTGGCCCACACACATACCCAAGTGGAGATGGATGACAATCCGGATCCACCTCCCACCATAGAGGACATCCTAAACCCACCCACCAAAAACTTTGACCCAATCATTTTACTAGAGGAGGAGGATCCATCACCATATTGTAAGGACCATGAGGACCTAGAGTTACTCTCCTTAGGTGACCCTTACCATTACCCCTTCGATCCCTTCCTATACCCACCCACCTTACTCACCACCAACCTTTTCCTACCCCAACCAACCATGTTAGACCAAGGCCACCTCTCCCAAGTCCCGGTCCACACCAAGGGAACCATGACCATGGGTGAAATACACCTAGGAAATAATGAAGTGCTCCACTCCATGATACCTACCTTCTTTGACCCCTACGACCCTTTTGAGTGGAAGCTCAAAGGCCACCCCACCACCCCATACAAGGAAGTCACCTATGGGAAAGGAATTCCTATGTCTTGGCACATCACACCACTTAGCATGAATAGAAAGTCGGGTCCTTTCATACATGACACCCACATGTCAAGTCGGATGCATGATTGGTCCAAAGATCCTCCCACATTCATCATTGGTCTTAAGCATGTTACGAACATTCACGGATGTCCGGGACCCCCAGCATTTGCTATACCCATGCACAATAGATTCCCCTACGGATGCCCTGGCCCTCCAACCATTGTTATGAAGACCATGCATGATAGGGCCACTTGTGGCTGCCCCGGTCCACCTAAGTTCATCAAGGTCCACATGACATTAAAGCATGATAGGTCAATTTATGGTTGCCCCGGTCCACCTTTGCACACTATCCACTTTCACAACCACTCACCGCATCATAATGCATGGCATGAGCATACACGCAAGCAAATCGCAACGAGCGGAGAGGTTCACAAAGAGCGGGAAAAGGCTCGCGAGCGCCACTTGGAAATCCAAGTAGGCAATCTATCGATGGTGGCATTGGAGTGGCTCTACCCTAGGGTCACCTCCAACTTGAGGGCACGAGGACTTGGACCTTTCCATGTTCCAAGTGGCTTTGGCAACACAGCTTATGGATTGAACTTACCAATGGGTTATGGATATACCCCACTTCTCTCGTGGCAGACCCGGCACCCTATATGGGCACCGCGGTGGATCCTAGTGAGTGCTTTGAGTCTATACCTTCCTTTAAGAGGGACACCCTGGAGAGCCACCGCAAAATAGCCTTGAGAGCCCGACGTGTGCACACAGGGGCAATACTAGGCAAGTAGGGTTCCATCGCCAGCAAGAGGGTGCGCTCGAGCCACCTTGAGAGGATGAAGGACCGTCCCCTAGTCGCAGACACAGGGTTGAGCCTGGAGGTCGAGGTTCACCCCGAGCTACTTTGGAGGACCACTTCCCCGGTGGGCCCATACTCGACGGAGTCGAGTTCTCCGCACCCCGGGGGTATGATGGGGACATCACCAGCAATCCCATTTGTTCAAGGATCCCGATGCTCCCCAACTATGCTTCATCTTGTTCGCTACTTTATTTCGAGTCATATGATGTAATTTTCATTTTTTCTATCATGTACTTTTCCATTTATTTGAGTCCAATACCTAGGTTAAGTAGCTATTTACCTAAGTCTTGAGTCATTATGTTGGTTTGATAGGTTAATGGGCCCAATTATATGGGCTAGGCCCAGGGGCGCCCCCTTCCCCTTGGTTTAGTGTTAGTAGTCCAAAAGTCAGGGACTTATGTTAAATTATGGGAATCCTATAAATAGGACCCCACTCCCACCAGTTGGATCTAATGAATTGTTGAATAAAATTTTGAAACCCACCAAAATTGTGTGAGATTCTCTCTCTCTCTCTCTCTCTCTCTCTCTCTCTCTCTCTCTCTCTCTCTAGGGGTGGATTCCCCTCTCTCTCTTTCTCTCTCTCTCTCTCTTCTCTCTCTCTCTAAAAGGGGCGGCCCCCCCTCTCTCTCTAGGGTGCAATTCTCTCTCTCTCTCCTCTCCCCCTTGCCACCTCACCCTCCACATCAGCCCCAACCCCTCATCTTCCCTAGGTCCATTCAATCCCACCATTAATCACACCAAGCCCCAAGCCCCCTTTCACATTCCAAGGCAACCCTTCCACTTCCCTAGCACCCTTCCCACTTCCCCAAGTATCCCTCCCTCTTCCCCACACACCCCTCCACCTTCCCATACAACCCTTCCCATCTCCAACACAACCTTTCCCCTCCCCAAAGCAACAATAACCCTCCATTAATCACTCATTCAAGCCAAAGGTCTCCCTCTCCCTCTCCCATCCAACACCAAAATTCGTAGCTCTCCAATCCCCCACCTGCTAGACCCCCTTCCAGCCCCTATTTCCCCCCTCTCACCCCTTGGTTCGACCCCCCTTTGACCCCCTATCAACCAGGGGACGCCCCAGCCACTTCCCGCTCCATTTCCCCCTCCCATCTCCACCAACAACCCCTCCCCCCCCTTTTTGCACTGCCCAGTTCGTAGGTAGCAGTTGGGACCCGACTTGCAGAACCTGCCTCGGAGTCGTTCGGCATCTTCTGGAGGTGTACTATACATCGCCGGAAAGGTCTTCCAGGTGGCTTCGCAGGCGAGGTGATCCCGCTCCATTCCAAGTTCGGGGTAGCTCAGGAAAACCTTTCTCCCCCAACTGCACAGATCTGGCCCAGACTGCAACCAGAGGTGACTTTCAGAAGCTCCTGCAGCCACACCCTAGCACCCCTTGGCAAGCCACTTGACCGGGACGATCCTCGACCAGTCCCCTATCTAACCCAGCCAGCGGGGAGTCATTTGGAGTTCGGAGCTGCTTGCATCAATTTTTCTACCACTGGAGCGTCGTTCAGGTCAGCCATGGCCTGTCCCGATACCTCCCTACTTCTTGGGCCGCTGTTCTTGACCCCGACCTCCCCTGGTGCCATTCTTGCTTGCTGATCGAAGAGGACGCGGCCACACTCGCAACCGTCTTGGTCCCGTGCCATTCTGATCACGGGAGTACCCGGCCCGGCTTCATCTTCCTCCGGCAGCATCCTGAAGCCTGCTTGAACCAGAACCAGACAGCGCTGGTCCAGCACCTGCTCCAACCACCTGCGATACTTTGAGAGCTTGGAAAAATTCAGGAGCTATCCTGGACCAGTCAGTGACGATTTGGCGCTGGTTTCATCAGCTTCTAAGTTCGGGAGCGTCCTCGGGAGCGTCAACAGTGAGCACCTATCAGACGGGCAGACAGGCGGGCAGAACCACGTTGGGTCATTCGGCTTCTTCCTTAGCCCCACTCCCCGCACCGCCTGGCCGGCTTACCACCCCTCTCTGTGTGGAGGTAGTGTTTGCTTGTACCCTACTCTCCCCACCCCGAGTTCCCCCTCCTGCGTGAGGAGTAGTGCATGTATTAGCAGGTCCTCGGCCGAAGCGTCATCGGCGCGGCGTGCGCGTAGCCCACGCTTCCCCGCTCGCCCTCATCTCCGGCCGGGATCGGTGTTTTCACACCGATCAGGTGAGCTTCAGACCACTCTCCTCTGCTGGTTTCTTACCTTTGCTTAGCTTAGTATTATCTCTAGTTGCGCCGTCGGTAGTGAGAGAGGGCTCGTTCCAACTTTCCATCTAATCGAGTGCCACCGCGGGTGAGTTGTGAGGGAGACACTACATCCCACACCCTCGGCGTGCCGGCCGCCCTTTAAATTGGGCATCCCTAGCCCATTGGGGTCCATCCCCAGCCAGCCATACTCTTGGAACCCCAAGGTCCAACCTCGGACCCTCACCATCATTGCCGGTCCGCCTACGGACCCGGGTGCGCGCGACGCGGGTGAACCCGCTTGTGAGATATCGCCGTTCGGTCTGGTTGCTTGCAAATTTAGGTCCAAGGGGTCATGTCACATCAGTTTGGGAGGGGGCTTTCAAGGCTGTGACAAGGAGAAAATAGGTTATTAGGGGTGATTCTCCTAGGGGGTGGAGGTGAGTTATGAATTTTGGTGGTGGGGAAGTAAGTCCGAAAGGGGTGGTGGTGTAGTTTGAATTCTTTGGTCCTAAAGGGGGGCTAGCTAAGGGAATCTAGGAAATTTTGGTGGTGGGATGTGATGAGAGGGGAAATAAAGTCTTAAGTGTGGGTGGGATGTGATGGGGAGGGTGTGGAAGTCTAAGTTGGGTGGTGGAAGGTGATGGGAGGGGTGGAGAAGTCCAACTTGGGGGCTATTTCTCTACCTTGGGGCTAGAAGGTCTCCTTTGGAGGCTTGAATGGTAGAAGAAGAAGAAGATTCCTGATGAGGTGGACGAGAGAGAGAGGGGGTGTGAGTTGGAGAGGGGAGGAGGAGAGAGATGGGGGTGCGCCCCCCCCCCCCCCCCCCCTTTTTTTTGTAGGGAGAGGGAGAGAGGGGGGGGGGAGAATAAGAGTGGGGGAAGAAATGGACCAAGGGAATGTCTTCTCTTTTTTTCATCAAAGTTGTACAAATGAGGTGGGATGGGTCCTATTTATAGGCTCCCACTTTTTCCATGACCAAAAGGCCCTTGACAAATAGATAAAAGACCAGGACCGTCCTAGATGTTGAGTAGTTGACAACGGATCTAGAGGGAAGGGGTGAATAGATCTGCCCCTCTTTTCACAATGCAACCCTCTATATAGCTAGATAGAACAAATCACAGCGGAATATAACTAGCTTGGTAACGTATAAAATGATTTGCTTAGAAATATGATTTCACAATATGGAGGTTGAACCTAAGCATGCATCTATCACAAATCAATCACACAATCAAACCACAACACAAAGGATTTTAAGGTGGTTCGGACTGAATCTCCAGTCCTACATCCACCCCTCACCAAATCTGGTAAAGCTCCACTAGTGCCTTGCACTGAACCGCAAATTGGAAAGACCTCCGATTGCCTTCCTACTAACCACAGGTAGGGACATCAACACCTTAGATCGGATAACTTCCGATTGCCTTCCTACAAACCACCGGTAGGGACGATCTTCAGTTTCAATCGTTTGTATGAAATGAAAAGATAACAAATAGAAATCACTCAAACAAGATATAGAATATGCTCAAAGTAAAAAGATCTTGTCTGAGTTGCAGAAGCTTGAATCTGATGCTTCGATGGTGTCTTCTTCCTTGAGAGATGATCTTCCTTGAGTTGATGAAGAAGACTATGGATGTAGCTTTGATCTTCCTTTTGATCTCCTTGAGTTAATGAAGAGTTTGATGCAGTTTAGATCACCCTTGAGAGCTTTGATTGCATCTTGCTTTCTTGGAGGTTGAGATAGCTTCAGATCTAGGCTAGAATCCCTTGGAATGGATGAAGATCTCTTCACGAAGTACTGTTCACGGCTACAGTACCATCTCCCTTGAACGGCCTCCACAAGCCTCCCTTGATCTCCTTTGATCCAAATGAAGCATTAGGGTTTCTAACCCTCTTGTATGTGTTTTATAGCATTTGAATGGTCTATAGAAACCCCCCAGACCAGATCCACATTTTGTGGGTGATTGGGTGACTTTGGGATTAAACAAATACAAGGAGAATGGATCGGGCTCTCTTTAATATTCATTATCAGTCTGCTTTACCACAGCTTGTTGTTAAGCACCTGCCTAGAGGCCCTTCGGACCATGCTCCTCTTTTACTGTCTATGAACAAACACACATTTGGTCCTGCCAGATTTGTGTTCCAGAAGATGTGGTGCTCCCATCAATCTTTCCTGCAAGTTGTTTCTGATGCCTGGCAGCAAGTTTCATCTGATCATCCTAGTGCTTTGGTCAGGCTTACTATTAAGCTAAAGGCTGTTAGACTCTCCCTTCGAACATGGAATAAGGAAGTCTTCGGTGATGTCTCCCAAAATGTCAAACTGGCAGAAGCTGAGCATGAGTACAAACAGGCTGTATATGATTCAGATCCTTCTCAAAGTAATAAGGCTAATCTAAATGTTGCTTGTGTTGGTTTACGCCAAGCTCTACATAGAGAGGAGGTATTCTGGAATCAAAAAGCTCGGATTGACTGGATTGAAAATGGGGATAGGAACACTTCTTTTTATCATGCTGTGGCATTATGTAACCGGCGTAGGAGCTTTATCAGCAGACTTAGAGTTGGTGAGCCTGAGATATGGTGTTCTGAACAGGAAGCTTTATGTAACCATGCTGTAACTTTCTTTAATAAGCTTTTTTCCTCAGAGCAGCATTCTATTGACCATTCTCTTCTGGATTGCATTTCCCATATTATTACTGTTGATCAGAATTCTACTCTATGTACCATTCCTAATGAAGAGGAAGTCAGGAAAGCAGTATGGTCACTCAGTGGTACAAGCTCTCCAGGGCCTGATGGTTTTTCAAGAGCCTTCTACACTTCTACTTGGGACATTATAGGTTCGGATATCATACAAGCTGTCAAAAGCTTTTTTATGGGATTTCCCCTACCTCGCAGTGTTTCTTCATCTCTTATAGCTTTGGTGCCCAAGATTTTAAAGCCCGGGACATTTAATGATTTCCGGCCGATAAGTTTATGCAATTTCTCCTACAAAATTATTTCTCGGATCATCACTGAGCGCCTAGCTCCTCTTCTGCCTAATATAATCTCAGAGGAACAGGGGGCTTTTGTTAAAGGTCGATACATTCTAGATAATATTTCCTTAGCTAGGCAATTGATGGTGGATATTAACAGGAAGGTTAGAGGCTATAATGCTATTTTTAAATTAGATATGGCAAAAGCGTATGATAGAATGGAATGGGATTTTATTTTTGCAGTTCTGAGGAAATTTGGGTTTAGTTCCCGGTTCACTTCTTTGATTGGCATGCTTCTCTCTAACTGCTAGTTTTCTATCAATCTCAATGGTTCCATGACTGGTTTTTTTAAATCAAGCAGAGGGATAAGGCAGGGAGACCCCCTTGCTCCATATCTTTTCATTATTGCTTCTGAAGTGTTAAGTAGGGGACTTTCTAAAATGTTCCAATCTGGGATGTTGCGAGGGTACAGTGGGCCTCGACATTCTACACAGGTCTCTCATTTGTTATATGCAGATGACACATTAGTTTTCCTCAATGCCTGTAAGCAGAATATTATTTCCTTTCAGCATTTTATTGATAAGTATCAGTCAAGCTCTGGGCAGTTGGTTAATGCTGGAAAGAGCAGTTTTACCTTATCTTCAAAGGCTCCCTCTTCTCTTAGACAATCCATCCAAGCTTTAACTGGATATAAATTTATGTCTGGTGAATTTCGCTACCTTGGAATCCCTGTCAAAAAAGGGAGGTACAAATGTTCGGACTTCCAATATCTGATAGACAAAATTCAAATGAGGTTGGAAGGTTGGCAGTCCAAGTTTCTGTCTCAGGCAGGGAGATTAGTGCTTATTAATGCTGTGCTTCGGAGCATTCTAATTTATTTGGCCTCAGCCTGCTTCATTCCGAAAACTGTTATTTACACAATAGACAGACTTTGTGCCAATTTTCTTTGGCAGGGAGCTGAAGGTGAAAGAAGGAGGCATTGGGTGGCCTGGAAAGATATCCAAAAACCCTTGGCTGAAGGGGGCCTTGGAATCAGATACCTTTATTGGGTTCAGGTAGCTTTGGGGGCAAAAGCCCTGTGGAATGTCCTTCATGATTCATCTCTTTGGTCTAAATATGCCAGGCAGAGATATATAAAAACTCATTTTTTAGAATGTATGAAGCCCTTCCCTGTGGGTTTGCCATCAAATGTGTTTCATCAAGTGAAGAACTTTATTATAAGTAAAACTCAGTGGTTCTTAGGAGATGGGCTGATATTGATTTCTTTAGGGACAATTGGACAGGTAATGGACCAATCCTACATTCTGTCTTGGCTTCTGAGGCCACTAGCCAGCAAGCTTTCCCTCTAGCCTCTGTTAAAGAGGTCCTGATGAATCCTCAATATGAAGCCTGGAAGCAGGTCTGTCCTGACAATCAACTCTATAGCTCCCGGCTCCATAGTGCAGCAGATGCTTGGGTCTGGACTGGCACTACCAGGGGGGATTTTTCCACAAAGTCTGCTTACAATCTTCTCCGCACTAGTGGAAATATCAGGCGGCCTTGGATCAAATTATGGCATTCTTCCTTTAATCTAAGAGCCTTTTGTATGGAAATTAATACACAGAGCTGTGCCAGTGGACAGAAGGGTGGCTGACTGTGGTATCCCATTTGTTTCCAAATGTGACTGTTGCCAAGTTCCTGCTCAGGAGGATTTAAACCACCTTTTTATTTCTGGTGAGCTAGCATCTGAGCTGTGGTCGTGGATCCACCCCTTGATCAGTGAGAAGGTATATCTTAGTGACCACATAACCATCCGGTGCGGGAATATCTTAACAGTCACTAATATGAAATCTACTTTTAGTTTCATTGGTCTCTATGCTGTTATTCTTATGCTGTGGAGTATTTGGAAATTCAGATGTGCAATCAGGTTTGAAAGTAAGCCTCATCATATAAGTGACATTAAGAGAAGTATTGTTTCTTCCATTTCTTATGTTTTGGAAAAGAAGTGCTTCTATATTCCTTTGTCTTCAGTCAAAGCTAGCAAGCTTGCCTTCTATCAACTCTTTCCCCGGGTGGAGGTCAAAAGACCAATTTTGGTGACCTGCAGATTGGCTTTGGATCGGCTGACTATACATGTTGATGGAGCCTCAAAAGGAAACCCGGGTCTGTGTGGAGGTGGGGGTTGCATCCGGGATGCCAAAGGCAATATGCTCATTGGCTTTGCCTTTCACTATGGCAGTGGCTGTAGTTTTCTTGCTGAAGCAAGGGCTTTACACGATGGTTTATCCATAGCAAAGCAGGGTGGTTTAAACATAGCAACTGTGTTCTCAGATTGTGCATTACTAGTTGATGCAGTTCATAAAGGTGTGACTCCCAACTGGACTGTTATGCCTTGGTGGGGGGAAATTTTGGAACTTCTTAGTGTTTATGGATGCACGGTGCAGCTTGTGTACAGGGAAGGCAATCAAGTTGCAGATGCATTGGCATCTTATGCCGGTGGTATCCAAGACAATTCTATTTTTACACAAACTAGGGACCTTCCAATTTTGGCTAGGGGGGCCCTCAAGATGGACAAAGCAGGATTGCCCACTTTGCGTAATTGTAAGTAGATAAGTGGTCTTTTCCTTGTTTTTGTTCTTTTACTCTTGATTGATCTTACAGAGGTATATCCCATCATTGTATAGGTTCCTTTCTTGATTTTTTACCTTTGATTGTTCACACAGGGGTATGCCCCGTAGCTATTGTATTCTCTCATCCAATCAATAAAATTAGGACCATAGGATTAATCTGGGGGAGTGAGAACATTCTTCCCTTCTGGGGGAGGGTGCACTCGATCGGATTCTAATCCTGTTGGTCGGTCTTTTACTTTAAAAAAAAAATACAAGGAGAATGGCCCTTCTCGAAGTGGAAAACAAAGTCAACATTTGTTGGCTCGGGGCTGGCGGTCGACCTGCAGAAGCTGGCGGTCGACCGCTACTGAGAAACGTTGTAGACGGATGGTCCCTGGAATTTCCGATCGACCGCTACTGGGCTGGCGGTCGACCGCTACTGGGCTGGCGGTCGTGTCACACCCCGAGCGCGGAAGATACCCGGAGACGCGTGACGAGTTTATATCAATCATGTCAATCAGAGTGGTCGTGTATTCGACACAAAGACAGAGATGCGCAAAATAGCAAGATAACCCAATTCTTTATTTCATAATGGATAGACTATTACAAATCCAATACTCTGGTTAATAAAAAGAAAAGTACATAGTTGACTCAAGAAAATAGGAAAAAGACTAGATGACACTTGGACAAGCTCTAGCTCTTTCACTCGGGACTTTCCCCATCTGATTGACTTCCATCGTCGTCGGACTTACCTGAAAAGTAAAAAGGGACAAATGGAATGAGCGAACGCTCAGTAGGAAATTATATCTTAAGTACTAGCAAGGGGTTTAAGTAATTACATCTTTCATGAATGTAATAAAGCTATGCATGCTCGCATAAAACGACAAGATAGAGAGAATGTAATATCAAAGAATAAGATGAACTAATCATGAACTTTCAACAAGATACTCAAGATATTCAAGCAAGTACATTTAACAAGTCATGTCAAGAATTTTGGCTATCATGTATCAAGCAAGCAAGTAATTTCCCTTTTTCGGGTCACGCAAGTCATGTCAAGTCAAGTACGATTCAAGGACAAGATTTTGTGTGGAATGTCCAATCAAGCAAGTAAAGTACTCGGTATAATGCCAGATACCTTATCATTTTAACTCCCATGGGCACAAGTACTTTCGGGTGCTCCTCCCAGGACCAGATCGGGCCCTATATGCGCAGGCATTTATCATGTGTTTTGACATCCACTCTTATATATATATAGCCAATTTTTGAATTTCAATTATCAAGCTTGTAGACATGTTTGACAACTTTGACAGAATGGAGTCCAAAAATATGAGAAAGGACATAGAATGGCGATAATAACGGTATAATCACGATATCGATAAAACTAGGTAGAATATGGTTCCCTTAACTTGGGTACCATGACAAATCAATATGGACATTCTTTATATAGAATTGAGGTCCACATGAATAGTATATCAAAGGTAAGATACCCTCATTCTTATCATAGAATTGAGATTTACAAGAATGACATGATATGACATGATATCATCATCCCATTAAAAAAATTCTCATGATATACTCTTTGTATAATCATAAGGGCCGGTATACCATGTTTCTTTAGATTGACATGGCATTAATTGTGTAATAGGTTTTTGGGGTACAACCAGCTCAGTCGACCTTGAGGGAATCCAAGGTACGAGGAGTCTTACGGAGGTCTCTATGACTAACTCGCTAGTCCAAAGGAAAGGAATGTCCAATGGAGAGCTTGTATGTCAATGAGAGTTGAGTGTGATCGATGAAACAACATGAAACATGGGACTATACTCACGGAGTGGAGAATAGTGCCGATATATATATTATATAACATATGAAACCATCGGTTAACAGAAACAGTGGAAAATCAGTTTTACAGTAAAATAACGACTTAATCAGAGTCGTTTATCAAGTAATTAACGCCTAACAGAAGGGCGTTTACACATGTTTCAATTTTGTAGAATTTCAATATTTCATTAATTTATCTAAAACGCGCCCTGGTCAGGGTCGTTTGTTCAAGATTTGACGACTGCAGAAGCAGGCGTCTTATTATTTACGTATTTGACAGAATATAAATAATTTTCAGGATTTATCCAAAACACGCCCTGGGCAGGGGCGTTACTCATTAATTCAATTTTTACAGAATATATATTTTTAGAATTTTTAACATATACGCGCCCTAGGAAGGGGCGTTTCTTTTTAATTTACGCCCTATGGTGGGGCGTTAACATGTGGAAAATGACTTGGTCCAGGTCGTTACTTAAGTTTCTGCAGGAAATTTTAAGGGCAGTAATAATTTCAGCATGCAGGAATTTCATGGGGGAGAATATACCATGAACGAACAGTCATGACAGTAAAATCAATGGATTGGGAGATATGGGATCATGCATTAATGTAAATCATGATTTCATATAGAATCAGTTCTTAACATGGTTAATTAATGATTAACTGAAATTAACGCCTGGGTACAGGGCGTCAAATATTAAATTGACGACCTGGGAAGGGTCGTTTCATGTGAATTAGCACCCTTGACAGGGGCGTCTCTTTCAAAATATTGCAGAAACGTATTAAAACTATAATAAACCATATGCATGTCATGCTTATATATATGTATATCTTGCATTAATTTTGTTTGGGCTACCATAACTTGAGAAAACCTACCTTATGATCTGGATGAACGGATGAATGGTTGACGAAGATGATGCTCTGTAGACAACAGAGGCTTTTGAAGAAAAGTAAGATTAAGCTGCTGACGATGATGAATATAAGATGAACATCTTGTTTGATGATGAAGAACCTTTGTTCTTCACATTTGTCAACTCCCTACAGAAGAACTTATATTCAAGGCATTAATACTTTCTTCATAGTTTTTTTTTTGACTGAAGGCAGAGGAAAGAAGAACTTACGGTTGTTCTTCACGACGTCAAGGCTTCCTCGACCTGGAAGGAAAGATGAAGAACCATTAGTTCTTCATGTAACCTGAAGCAGAAAAATAAAAAGGGAATAAGGAGAAGAACATATGTTCTTCACGTACCTGTGCAGTTCGATCGTCCAAATAGGTTTAGGGTTCGGATCGAACGATTATTTATAGGATTTTGGTATTTCTAATAGGGGTAGTGTTTGAGTGAGGGTAATATATCCCTATTAGAGTCCTTGCCCTATTAACCACTTACTAGATTAACATGATCCTTCCCTGGATAAGCTCTGGGTTCGAACGGTTCACGAACTGAATTAACGACCTTGGTCAGGTCGTCGATTCTTGAATTGACGACCTGGTGCAGGTCGTTTCTTAAGAAGCGCCTGGTACGAGGGCGTTCTTTGTTTTAAAACACGCCCATACTAGAGGCGTTACTTGGCCTTGCCCTGTTTGTCAGTTGAAATTGACGCCGTGAGGTGAGGGCATCACTTCTTTAAGCACGCCTTAGCTAGAGGCGTTTATTATTAAATTAACGCCTTAATAAGAGGCGTTATTTGCATTTTGGTTTTATTCACCCCTTTAACCCTCTTCTTATTTTCTGTATTACTTCTGTAATATATATATTTTAATTCATTTCAAATATTCATTTATCAGGGTTGCTACACCCTCCCCCACTTAAAAAGAATTTGGTCCCCAAATTCAATTGCATAATATGTATATACGCGGAGAGTGTAGAGTATATACCTCTTAGAATAACTTGGGAAATCATTTCTTCATAGATTCCTCGGTCTCCCATGTGGCTTCGTGTTCAGTATTCTTATTCCATTTCACCTTAAGCATGGGAATAACCTTATTCCTTAGAGCTCGTATTTCACGATCTAAGATCTTCCTAAGCTTCTGTTTATATGTGAGATCTTTCTGGATCACCAGATCTCCATGTGCAATAATATGAGATGGATCGTGTACATACTTCTTCAACATAGATATGTGAAATACATTATGTACCTCGGACAATTGAGGAGGCAATGCGATGCGATAAGCAACCTCGCCAACTCTTTCGAGTATCTCAAATGGTCCGATGAATCTTGGCGTAAGCTTGCCCTTGACACCAAATCTTCGTATGCCACGTCCAGGCGATATTTTAAGAAATACATGATCTCCAACCTGGAATTCAAGATCTCTTCTTCTTGTATCAGCATAAGTCTTTTGTCTGGTCTGAGCAACTTGCAATCTTTCTCTGATTACTTGTATCTTCTCAATTGTATTCCTTACCATGTCTGGACCTAACAGTTGTTTCTCTCCAACTTCGTTCCAACATAAGGGTGATCGGCAACTCCTTCCATATAAAGCTTCGAAAGGTGCCATTTGGATACTAGCTTGGTAGCTATTATTATATGCAAACTCAATTAAAGGTAAATGATCATGCCAGCTTCTACCAAAATTAATGATGCAAGCTCTTAGCATATCTTCCACTACTTGGTTTGTTCTTTCGGTCTGACCATCCGTTTGCGGGTGAAAAGCAGTACTAAAGTTAAGCCTTGTTCCCAACGAATGTTGTAATCCCTTCCAAAAATGAGAAGTGAAACGGGGATCTCTGTCAGGCACGATCGAGACAGGAATTCCATGTAACCTGACTACTTCCTTGATGTATAGTGCAGCCAATACATCTACTGACCACCGGCTCTTTATTGGTAAGAAATGCGCCGATTTAGTCAAGCGGTCAATAATAACCCATATTCCATCATGTCCTCCTTTTGATTTAGATAAACCCATGATGAAATCCATACCAATATCCTCCCACTTCCACTTTGAAATATCTAGAGGATGTAGCTTTCCAGCAGGCTTTTGGTGTTCTGCCTTGACCTGTTGGCATGTGAGACAGCGTGATACATAATCTGCTATTTCTCTTTTCATATTTGGCCACCAAAAGTTTCTCTTCACATCTTGGTACATTTTGGTAGATCATGGATGAATAGTGTACCTTGATCTATGAGCTTCATCTAAGATCTTCTTCTTTAATTCTGGGCAATCTGGTATACAAGTTCTATCTTTAAACATTAATCTTCCATCAGAAGCTAATTGGAAATCAGATTGTCCTTCTAATCTGCCCTGGATTTCTACTAATATAGGATCATCATCCTGAAGTGCCTGTATCTCAGATAATAAATCTGACTGTATGCTTACATGAGATAATGTGACATACCTAGCTTTCGTGTCCATGCTTATATTGAGCTCGGAGAACTATTCTAGTAACTTCCATTCTTGTATCATACAATTGGCTATCATCACTATCGGCTTTCGACTAAGGGCATCAGCAACATAATTACCCTTTCCGGGATGATATTGTATATTGAAGTTGAAGTCCTTGAGATATTCCAGCCAGCGTCTTTGTCTCATGTTTAGCTCCTTTTGTGAAAATAGATATTTGAGACTTTTGTGATCGGAGTATACAGTAAACTGCACTCCATATAAGTAGTGTCTCCATATCTTTAGGGCAAATACCACCGCGGCCAGTTCTAAGTCATGGACGGGGTAATTCTCCTCATACTTCTTCAGTTGACGAGAAGAGTATGCTATGACCTTCCCTTGTTGCATTAAGACACACCCGAGGCCAATGCCAGAAGCATCGGTGTAAACCTCAAATTTCTCTCCTTCTATTGGTAGAGCTAAGACCGGAGCTGTAGTAAGATGATCCTTGAGAGTTTGGAAGCTTCTTTCACATTCCTCACTCCATTCATATCGGATCTCCTTGCGAGTTAACCTTGTAAGGGGCACGGCGATCTTGGAGAAGTCTTTGATGAATCGCCGATAATATCCTGCAAGACCTAAGAAACTTCTGATCTCACTTGCATTAGTAGGTCTTTCCCAGTTTCTTACAGCTTCAACCTTTGACGGATCTACAGATAAACCGTCCTTGGATATGACATGTCCGAGAAAAGCCACTTCTTCAAGCCAGAACTCGCACTTGCTGAGTTTTGCATATAATTGATTTGTCCTCAAGACTTGCAATGCAATCCTCAAATACTCTTCATGTTCTTCCTTAGTCTTGGAATATATCAATATATCATCAATGAAGACTACTATGAATTGATCCAAGTAAGGCCTGTATATACTATTCATTAACTACATAAAGGCAGCAGGGGCATTTGTTAGTCCAAAAGGCATAACAACAAATTCGTAATGGCCATACCTGCTTCTGAATGCAGTCTTATGAATGTCATCATCCTTGATTCTTAACTGATGATATCCCGACCTGAGATCAATCTTGGAAAAATATTTGGATCCTGAAATCTGATCAAATAACTCATCGATTCTCGGCAGTGGATACTTATTCTTGATAGTGAGATGATTCAACTGTCGATAGTCGATGCACAATCTCATGGATCCATCTTTCTTCTTTACAAACAGTACAGGTGCTCCCCACGGGGAAGTACTTGGTCTAATGAACCCTTTTCGAATTAGTCCCATCAATTGTTCCTTCAACTCTTTGAGTTCAGCAGGTGACATCCTATAGGGTGCCCTTGAAACAGGACCAGCACCAGGGACTAAGTCAATGGTGAAGGCCACATCCCTTTGAGGGGGTAATCCCGGAAACTCTTCCGGAAACACGTCCGAGAATTCTTGTACTACTGGAATGTCTTCTAGCTTAGTGTCCTTTGTTTCCTTAACTGTGACAAATGCAAGGAAAGCTGTACATCCTTTCCTGATGAGCTTGCTAGCTCGGAGGGCCGAAATAAGAGGGGAATTGCTCCGACTCTTGGGGCGAGTAAAGACTAATTCTGGAATATCTTTGAAAGTAATTTGGCTATTACGACAATCAACCGTTGCCTGGTATTTGGATAACCAGTCCGCTCCTAGTATAACATCATACTCGTTTAGATCGAGGCATATGAGATCTATAGGCAAATTCCTACATTGAACCATTACCTCACAGTTTTGGTAGTGATGAGTAATATCATTTTCACTTCCAAGAGGAGTAGTTAGAACTATTTTTATCTATTCTGGTTCTAACGGTAACGGGTCGGCAAACTTCTTAGAAATAATGGAATGCGATGCACCCGTATCAAATAAGACATAAGCACTTTTGGAACAAACTGTTAATGTACCTTCTACCAGTCCACCTTCTTCTTGCTCGGTCTCCTTTATTGCATGAAGTCGAGCGTTCTTTGTCACCGGGCGTTTACTGTCACCGACTTGGTCATTCATTAATGGACAATCGGGAATCCGATGTTCGCGACTCCCACAACGGAGACAAGCTCCTAATTTCCTCCAGCATTCTTCTGTCTTGTGACCAGTCTTGTCATAATGCTTGCATACTGTATTAGAAGGGGTAGTTGTGATAGAGAAAGGCTTGGTCTTTTTGAACTTATGGTCTTGAGAGGAAGAACCTCCATTATTGGGCCTCTTCATGAAATTGGGTTTGAAAGAACCCGAACCCGTGACTTGTTCCTTCTTGTCTTTCCCACGGATCCTATCAGATAGTTCCGTGGCATCTTCAAGTAGTTGAGCTCGGCGCACGATTTCAGAATAAACTTGAATATCCATCGGTGCTAGCTGAGTAATATAGTGGGGCCTAAGCCCATTAAGAAATCTTCGGGCTTTCATCTTCTCCGTGCTAATCAAATGTTTAGCATATCTAGACAACCTGGAGAACTGAGCTTCATAATCTGCTAATGACAAAGTTCGTTGCTTTAATGCAGCGAATTCTGCAGCCTTCTTTTCTTGGACTCGGTCCGAGAAATATTTAGCATTGAAGTACTCTACGAATTCTTCACATGTTACTTGATTCAGATCTATGGTTGCTTCAATAGACTCCCACCAGCATCTAGCATCTTTCTCTAACTGAAATGTGGCTAATAACACCTTATCTTGGTCCGTGCATTGCATGACACGGAATATTCGTTCGGTCTCCCGAACCCAATGCTCGGCATCGTCCGGATCGGTCAATCCCATGAACTTCGGGGGATTCATACTCTTAAATACTTGGTGTAAGCTTCCAGCTCGTGGAGCACCACCTTGTGCTACCTGTTGTAGCACTTGAGTCATTCCTTGAAGGGTACGCTGCATGTTGCGCCATTGAGCACGTTCGGCAGCCATTATCCTACAATTACAATAACTATATTAGTACGTGACTACATTTAGAAACCAGTACTCTATTTTTAATTTTAACCCTTGGTTCTACCCAATCTCACTGGTAAAAGGTTTATACTTATCCTTGGACTTGGGTTTTTCCTAGGAATTGAATACCCTAGGCTCTGATACCACAAAAATTGTCACGCCCCGAGCGCGGAAGATACCCGGAGACGCGTGACGAGTTTATATCAATCATGTCAATCAGAGTGGTCGTGTATTCGACACAAAGACAGAGATGCGCAAAATAGCAAGATAACCCAATCCTTTATTTCATAATGGATAGACTATTACAAATCTAATACTCTGGTTAATAAAAAGAAAAGTATATAGTTGACTCAAGAAAATAGGAAAAAGACTAGATGACACTTGGACAAGCTCTAGCTCTTTCACTCGGGACTTTCCCCATCCTATTGACTTCCATCGTCGTCGGACTTACCTGAAAAGTAAAAAGGGACAAACGGAATGAGCGAACGCTCAGTAGGAAATTATATCTCAAGTACTAGCAAGGGGTTTAAGTAATTACATCTTTCATGAATGCAATAAAGCTATGCATGCTCGCATAAAACGATAAGATAGAGAGAATGTAATATCAAAGAATAAGATGAACTAATCATGAACTTTCAACAAGATACTCAAGATATTCAAGCAAGTACATTTAACAAGTCATGTCAAGAATTTTGGCTATCATGTATCAAGCAAGCAAGTAATTTCCCTTTTTCGGGTCACGCAAGTCATGTCAAGTCAAGTACGATTCAAGGACAAGATTTTGTGTGGAATGTCCAATCAAGCAAGTAAAGTACTCGGTATAATGCCAGATACCTTATCATTTTAACTCCCATGGGCACAAGTACTTTCGGGTGCTCCTCCCAGGACCAGATCGGGCCCTATATGCGCAGGCATTTATCATGTGTTTTGACATCCACTCTTATATATATATAGCCAATTTTTAAATTTCAATTATCAAGCTTGTAGACATGTATGACAACTTTGACAGAATGGAGTCCAAAAATATGACAAAGGACATAGAATGGTGATAATAATGGTATAATCACGATATCGATAAAACTAGGTAGAATATGGTTCCCTTAACTTGGGTACCATGATAAATCAATATGGACATTCTTTATATAGAATTGAGGTCCACATGAACAGTATATCAAAGGTAAGATACCCTCATTCTTATCATAGAATTGAGGTTTACAAGAATGACATGATATGGCATGATATCATCATCCCATTAAAAAAATTCTCATGATATACTCTTTGTATAATCATAAGGGCCGGTGTACCATGTTTCTTTAGATTGACATGGCATTAATTGTGTAATAGGTTTTTTGGGTACAACCAGCTCAGTCGACCTTGAGGGAATCCAAGGTACGAGGAGTCTTACGGAGGTCTCTATGACTAACTCGCTAGTCCAAAGGAACGGAATGTCCAATGGAGAGCTTGTATGTCAATGAGAGTTGAGTGTGATCGATGAAACAACATGAAACATGGGACTATACTCACGGAGTGGAGAATAGTGCCGATATATATATTATATAACATATGAAACCATCGGTTAACAGAAACAGTGGAAAATTAGTTTTACATTACAATAACGACTTAATCAGAGTCATTTATCAAGTAATTAACGCCTAACAGAAGGGCGTTTACACATGTTTCTATTTTGCAGAATTTCAATATTTCATTAATTTATCTAAAACGCGCCCTGGTCAGGGTCGTTTGTTCAAGATTTGACGACTGCAGAAGCAGGCGTCTTATTATTTACGTATTTGACAGAATATAAATAATTTTCAGGATTTATCCAAAACACGCCCTGGGCAGGGGCGTTACTCATTAATTCAATTTTTACAGAATATATATTTTTAGAATTTTTAACATATACGCGCCCTAGGAAGGGGCGTTTCTTTTTAATTTACGCCCTATGGTGGGGCGTTAACATGTGGAAAACAACTTGGTCCAGGTCGTTACTTAAGTTTCTGCAGGAAATTTTAAGGGCAGTAATAATTTCAGCATGCAGGAATTTCATGGGGGAGAATATACCATGAACGAACAGTCATGACAGTAAAATCAATGGATTGGGAGATATGGGATCATGCATTAATGTAAATCATGATTTCATATAGAATCAGTTCTTAACATGGTTAATTAATGATTAACTGAAATTAACGCCTGGGTACAGGGCGTCAAATATTAAATTGACGACCTGGGAAGGGTCGTTTCATGTGAATTAGCGCCCTTGACAGGGGCGTCTCTTTCAAAATATTGCAGAAACGTATTAAAACTATAATAAACCATATGCATGTCATGCTTATATATATGTATATCTTACATTAATTTTGTTTGGGCTACCATAACTTGAGAAAACCTACCTTATGATCTGGATGAACGGATGAATGGTTGACGAAGATGATGCTCTGTAGACAACATAGGCTTTTGAAGAAACGTAAGATTAAGCTGCTGACGATGATGAATATAAGATGAAGATCTTGTTTGATGATGAAGAACCTTTGTTCTTCACGTTTGTCAACTCCCTACAGAAGAACTTATATTCAAGGCATTAATACTTTCTTCATAGTTTTTTTTTTTGACTGAAGGCAGAGGAAAGAAGAACTTACGGTTGTTCTTCACGACGTCAAGGCTTCCTCGACCTGGAAGGAAAGATGAAGAACCATTAGTTCTTCATGTAACTGGAAGCAGAAAAATAAAAAAGGAATAAGGAGAAGAACATATGTTCTTCACCTACCTGTGCAGTTCGATCGTCCAAATAGGTTTAGGGTTCGGATCGAACGATTATTTATAGGATTTTGGTATTTCTAATAGGGGTAGTGTTTGAGTGAGGGTAATATATCCCTATTAGAGTCCTTGCCCTATTAACCACTTACTAGATTAACATGATCCTTCCCTGGATAAGCTCTGGGTTCGAACGGTTCACGAACTGAATTAACGACCTTGGTCAGGTCATCGATTCTTGAATTAACGACCTGGTGCAGGTCGTTTCTTAAGAAGCGCCTGGTACGAGGGCGTTCTTTGTTTTAAAACACGCCCATACTAGAGGCGTTACTTGGCCTTGCCCTGTTTGTCGGTTGAAATTGACGCCGTGAGGTGAGGGCGTCACTTCTTTAAGCACGCCTTAGCTAGAGGCGTTTATTATTAAATTAACGCCTTAATAAGAGGCATTATTTGCATTTTGGTTTTATTCACCCCTTTAACCCTCTTCTTATTATCTGTATTACTTCTGTAATATATATATTTTAATTCATTTCAAATATTCATTTATCAGGGTTGCTACAGGTCGATCGCCACTGAGAGTCATGTAGACAGTGGTCTGTTGGCTGGGGCGGTCGACCGCCAGCTAGGCAGACCCCGAGTTTTCCCGGGTCTGTCCGTTAACCTCTTTAGCTCCGTCGCTTGAGTCCTTTAGCAGCCCGTTCTCATCTGTGGCATCAACATTGACAGTCTTGAAGATTTCCATTGATTATATTGCTCTTATAATCAAAATTTTCTTCCGGGGGCTCCGCCCCCGAAAACCCCCGCAAGGGGCGCTACCCCCTTGACCCCCGCGACCTGACCGGGTAGGTCGATCCCCGCGACCTGACCGCGCAAGTCGATCCACATGCGAGGCCGCAATCATTGAGCATTCACTTTTGCCATTTCTACTCAATTCCTTGTACATTCATTGGCATATCTGTCATGAACAAAATATCACGTATGTCAGTCATATGAGAGTGGAAAATAATAATGACTTATAGTGTTTAGCTATTACCAAAACCAAGAATATCCAATAACGTAAATGACCACAAGATGATGTCAAATGACCCAAACCACATGAAGACTCAAATGATCACATGGGCACAACATTCTCCCCCTTTTTGACGATGGCAACACTGTGAGTCATTATGTGACAGTAATAACCAAAATGGCAAAAGTTATAACAAATGCAACATATGCATCTCAAGATCCATGATAGTAATAGTATGTGAATGCAATTATGAATGCAGATATGAATGCTATACAATTATGCAAACCCTATCACATACACATGAGATACACAAAGTGCACAAATGATTCTGCCCCTTGGCTCTCCCCCGTACACAATTCACTCATCCCCCAATGACAACTCACAAAGCAAAGGATGACTCACAACAAAATATTCTCCCCCTTTGACAGTAGCAAAAAGGAGGGATAAGTTAGAGAAGCGACAAATGTCGGTGAGACCAGTTCTTAAAGGAGTGGAGAGCAAGCCAATATATGCAAACTTGAAACATGTCGTGAGCAGTATATATGGTTCAAAACTAATGAAATCCGAGTTCATCAACACGAGGTCGAAAAGCAGCTACATTCAAGATTTAATAGAAATGAACCAAAGATGCATATCATGACAGTGTGTAACCTTCTCTTGTCTTATATATCCATATTCAATAACTACAAAGGGAATAACATAAAAATTAGTATCGAAGCTAAACAATCATGACTAGAGCATGGAGTTTTATGATTGCAGCATAGTTGAATTGTCAGTATCTTTTGTATTGGAGGGCACATGACTCATATTTTACGAGCAAGCAAATCTAGTACATGCCTCCTAGCCGTAAGAATACACGTTGTTTAGACGCCAGTATTCCTAGGAATTTGGTAAGACTCACTGTTATGCTTCAAAATAAGCAGAGATAGCAAAGTCACGTCATGACATATCCAATCTCATTTCTTTGATGAGAAGACATGTTTCTCAGCAATTATGCCAGTGCACTGCCTAGAGTCCAGATATAATTAAGACAGAGATAACAGGGGCACATCATGACATATCATTCGTCACTTGATTTGATGACGTGACATATTTCTCCGTGCAACAATATCATTGCTCTGTCAAATTAATTTTCAAGAATTCCAGCTCATCAAGATGTTTAACAACAATACTAGACCTTAGTGTAGGACCAAGGTTGTCATGAAGTTTGGATTTTCATATTTCAGGAGAGTCATTCAAGGCATAACATGCAACCTCTAGTTAAGGTCTATTAGAACCACAGAACATAGATGATTTCAAAATATATATCAGAACTTCAATGAATCATTAAATTTGAACCATTGTCATTGAATGGACAATCATCAGTTCATATAATAGAAAGCTCTTACACCATAGTTCTGTCTGTCTCAGATTGTAAGAGATTAAGAATAGCAACAGTACTCCCCCTAAAGATATGCGGTGAATGCACTCAAGGAGTTATGTTGGCAATCAAGTGGAATGACGAATGTTAAGGAGAGGTTGACTATAATCATGCAGGGGTTGACCTGATCAAACATGGAGTTGACAGAAATGAAATGCATGACCCAATACATGGTTGTAAACCTATTAAATGCAACAGAATGAAGATTAAACAAATGCATGAATGCTGCAAAGAGACAACTCCCCCTTACTATATGGCCTATATGTGACATTGACGCATGGTACTTAGCGGAGGTGAAACCTCACACATATTGAGTGCTTCTAGGCAAGCATAACTTGCCTTTCCATACATCAACATTTGATATACCATGGCCATGCAAGAATGATGCTGCACAAACCATGCAATGCATTGTGATCATGAATTCAACTTAATTATGCAACTACATGCAATGCGACACATATGCAAAATGACATATTGACATATAAACAATGCATGAACACCAATCTGCAAAAACACACAACTAATTAAACAAGATCATCATTTCAATTTTTAGTGGCCTGAGGTCTGCATAGACCAAGCTCCCTTCTGAGTGTTGTAAACATGTCATGTGACACATATGCAAAATGACATATTGACATTTAAACAATGCATGAACACCAATCTGTAAAAATACACAACTAATTAAACAAGATCATCATTTCAATTTTTAGTGGCCTGAGGTCTGCATAGACCAAGCTCCCTTCTGAGTGTTGTAAACATGTCATTACACAAGGGCTTGGTAAAGATGTCAGCAATCTGATTGAGAGTATCAATAAAATGTAGTTCAAAATTTTTCTTGAAGACCTCATCTCTAATAAAGTGATGCCGAATTTTAATATGCTTGGTCCTAGAGTGCTGGATTGGATTTTTTGCAAGGTTGATAGCACTGGTGTTATCACACAAAATCGGAACACAACCAATATCCACTAAGTAGTCTTGGAGTTGGTGTTTAATCCATAACACTTGGGTGCCACAACTCCCCGCAGTAACATATTCTGCCTCCGCGGTTGAGAGGGCAACCGAATGTTATTTCTTGGAGGCCCAAGAAACTAAACACCCGCCTAGAAATTGGTAATAACCACTAGTACTCTTGCGATCCAGCTTGTATCCAGCGTAGTCCGCATCAGAATAAGATATAAGAGATAAGTCACATGATGACGGATACCACAATCCCAAATCTTGAGTGCCGGCAAGATATCTAAGGATACGTTTGACGGCAGTCAAGTGGGATTCTCTAGGACTAGCTTGAAATCTAGCACAAAGGCAAACACTAAACTGGATATCTGGTCGGGATGCAGTCAAATAAAGCAAAGAGCCGATCATACCTCTATAGATCTTTGTATCCACTAATTTATCATTTTCATCCGAATCCAATGATGTTGTGGTGCTCATCGGAGTTGTAATTATTTTACTGTTTGTCATGTCAAATCTTTTCAACAGCACCTTAATGTATTTGGCTTGACTTATGAAGCACACATCTTCTCCTTGGTTGACCTGCAAATCGAGAAAGAATTGGAGTTCTCCCATTAGGCTCATCTCGAATTCACTAGTCATGAGATTAGCAAATTCCTCACATATTTTAGATTTAGTAGAACCAAACATAATATCATCAACATAAATTTGAACAATCAAAATATTCTTACCTTGCTTCTTGGTGAAAAGTGTTTGATCTACCTTACCTCGTGTGTACCCTTTCTCAATGAGGAACGAGCTTAGCCTTTCATACCAAGCTCTTGGTGCTTGCTTCAATCCATAAAGTGCCTTGTCTAGCTTGTATACAAAATCTGCATGGTAAGTATTTTCAAAGCCAGGGGGCTGCTCAACATAGACTTCTTCCTTGATCAAGCCATTCAAGAAAGCACTTTTTACATCCATTTGGTATAGTTTTATTCTAAGGGAGCATGCAAAGGCAAGTAAAATTTGGATGGCTTCGAGTCTAGCAACTGGGGCATAAGATTCGTCAAAGTCTACCCCAAACTCTTGATTATACCCTTGAGCCACCAATCTAGCCCTGTTTCTTATTATCTTGCCATCCTCACTTAGTTTGTTCCTAAAAACCCATTTAGTGCCTATGACAGATTGTGATGATGGTCTAGGAACAAGATGCCAAAATTTGTTTCTTTCAAACTGGTTTAACTCATCTTGCATTGAATTTATCCAGTTTTCATCGTTTAATGCTTCATCAATATTTTTGGGTTCAAGCTGAGAGACAAGAGCAAGTTGATCTAGTTCTTCCATAATTCTAAAAAGTGACCTTGTTCTAGGTGGGTCATTCAAGCTACCAATGATATTTTCTAAAGGATGATCCTTAAGAATTCTAATGTTTGTAGCATCATTACCTTCTACTAGAGCTTGATTCCTTGCATTGCTTGATTCAGCTCGGTCAACATCTTCTTTTATTTCTTCTTGTGGAGGATCACTCTTGTCCTTCATGCTTAGGAATTCCCCATCTTCATCGTTTTTCCTGCAAGATTTATCATTGTTAGAATCATCATGATATTCATCAAAGGAAACATGGGGTGATTCTTCCACAGTTTGAGTCTTGATATTGTAAATTCTATAAGCCCTAGATCTATCAGAATATCTAAGGAACATACCTTCATCGCTCTTGGGCTCGAATTTATCTAAGTCTCTTTTGTCATTGTTGTGGATGAAGCATTTTGACCCAACCACTTTCATATGTGAGAGAGAGGGCTTTTACCTTTCAGCAACTCATAATGAGTCTTTTTGGTGTGTGGCCTTACCATAGAGCAGTTGATAATGTAACATGCCGAGTTTACTGTCTCAGCACAAAATTTCCTTGGGAGTTGCCGTTCGGCAAGCATTGTTCTTGCCATCTCTATAAGTGTTCGGTTCCTCCTTTCAACTACACCATTTTGCTATGGAGTTCTTGGTGAAGAAAATCGGTGTAAAATACCTTCAGCCCTGCAAAGATTATAGAAGTCAGTATTTTTAAATTTACCACCGTGATCAGATTGAATCTTGAAATTTTTAAACTCACCGTCCTGCTTTATCTTCATGTAGAGTGCCTGAAACTCATCAAAAGCATCATTTTTATGTGTGAGAAAGAAAACCCATGTGAATCTAGAAAAGTTATCTACCAAGACGTATCCATATTTTCTATCACTTATGCAAGCAGTTCTGGTTGGACCAAATAAGTCCATATGAATTAGCTCGAGTGGTTTGGATGATGTATTTTCAGATCTTCCCTTGAAGGATTTTCATGTTTGTTTGCTTAGGGCACATGCATCACATAATTTATTTTCTTGTTTAAAAGATAGTTCAGGCAAACCTTTCACCATTGAATGCTTCAGGAGTTTATGCAAGACATTGTAGCTAGCATGTCCTAGTCTACGATACCATATCCATGCAAGCTCAGATTTTGGTGCAGCAAGACAAAGGTTTAAATGAGCAGGATCATCTAAGTCAATCATGTAAACATTGTTGACCCTCTTTCCAGAAAATTTTACCTTGTCAGATTTTGGTTCAAGGATTCTACATTCATGAGAGTCAAACAGCACTTTGTGACCTTTATCACACAATTGACTTATACTAAACATGTTGTATTTCAAACCTTCAACTAGCAGCACGTTACAAATGGAGTTGGAGAGGTTCTTACCTACATTACCTGTTCCAATGCTTTTTTTCTTGTTGTTCCCTCCAAATGTGACGTATCCTCCTTCCTTTTCCTCCAAGAGATAAAATTTTGATTTGTCTCCAGTCATGTGTCTTGAGCAGCCGCTATCAAGGTACCACCTGTTATGCATGGCTGCAAGACATTCCTGCACAAACAATTAAGCAATGGTGTTTGGATCCCAACCAAATTTGGGTCCCATTAAACTCTTCAGATTTTCAAAACATGAAACCATTTCTTTTGGAATCCAAACCTTCCTAACATTCATGTTTTGTTTGCTTAGAGAAGGGATTTGGTTTTTCTTTTCAACCTTGACATTCACTTTTTGTTTAGAGACTCTTTGTTGGATTTTGTGATAGTTTGAGAAAGTTTTCTTCTTAAACCATTGAGGCCGTTGGTTGGTTTTAGGTTGAAAGTGATTGTTTTGCCACCTAGAAGATTGAAACTTATAAGATTGATGAACACATGAATCACAATTTCCTCAAAAGTTGGGTGGTGTTGGCCTATACGAATGTGTAATCCAGTTATGGTGATATCTGGAAGATTGAGCATGCAATGGCCAAGGAAGTGTTGACCTACGCTCCGGGGAAGGTCGACCTTTCTTAGGCTTTTGGACAAACGTTTTGGGAATTTTAGTTATTGCCTCTTCAATCTTTTCTTTTCCTTTGGATGTTGTTTTTGAGGTAGAAGCATCAGAAGAGGAAACAAATGTGACAGTCTTTAACCCAATTGGCCTTTTGTTTGTAGGTTCAAAACCTAACCCTTTCTTGTTGAAGTTCATTCTAGTACCTAGCAATGCATCTAGGTTTTCTTTCCTATCTACAAATTTTTCCAAAGATTGTTGTTTATCCTTCAACTCTTTTTGTAGGTTTTCACTATTTTGTAGGAGTTGAATGTTGACTTGTTTGACAGCTTCATACTACTCATTGCTTAATTTGCTATCCTTTTCATAAGTTTGCATTTTGAGCTTCATGCTATCAATCTCATTTCTCAAATCTTCATTTTTAGTTTCCAAGTTAGCCATTTCTTTTCTTCCCTCTTCCAAATCCTCAATCATTTTCTTAAGATCCTTAATTTAAGTTTCAAGTGAAGCATTCTTGACATTTATTTCATGATCATGCACAAATGAGTTAATTTTCTTTTTCAATGATTTATTCTCCTTTTTGTACATTTCATATTTTTCCATGAATTGTATATATGCTTCCTCCCAATCATCAATTGTATAATCTTTAAATGAAGAATTTACCTCAGTTTCTTCGTCACCTTTAGCCATAAGGCAGAGATCTTCTTTTTCTTTGTCTGAGGAGCTAGTTCCATCATCACTTTTCTCTTCATCGCTCCATGTGGACACCATGGCCTTGTTCTTCTTCTTGCCCTTCCATTTGTCAACTTTTCTGAATCTGTCAAGACAATCATTCTTGAAGTGCCCTGGTTTGTTGCAAGAATAACAAATGATTTTATCAGATTTCTTAGAGTTTTCAAAATTAGATTTGAAACCATTTCTTACCTTTGACCTTCCTCTCATGAAGCTCTTACCTTCCTTTCTCAGGAATTTTGTGAACTTACGTGTGAACATGGCTACGTCATCCTTATCTCGCTCACTTACCGAATCTTCACCTTCATCAGAAGAGCCTTGACCGTTGGGTCCTGCTTTAAGAGCTAGGGACTTCTTCTGAGGTGCCTCAGCCTCTTTGTTCTTGAGGTTGATCTCATAGGTCATCAATGACCCAATGAGTTCATCTACCTTGGTGGTTGCGAGATCTCTCGATTCTTCAACCACGATAGCCTTTGTGTGTCATCCTGGAGTTAACGATCTGAGAATTTTTCTTACAATTTTTTGCTCTGAATATTTCTTTCCCAAATCAATTAAACTATTAGTAAGTACAGTTAATCGAGCATACATATCTTGAATTGACTCATCAGACTTCATGCGGAACATTTCATATTCAGACACTAATATATTGGCTTTTGTTTCTCGTACCTGAGATGTTCCTTCGTAGATTACCTCTAGCTTGTCCCACATTAGTTTTGTAGATGCGCAAGTAGCCACTCTTGAGAATTCAACTAGATGGAGTGAGCATTACATGATGTGTTTAGCACTCTAGTTGACAGTGGATTGCCTTATTTGTTCTTTGGTCCATAAGTCCTCATCATCCGGCAGCTCATACGGACCTCTGCTGATCACTCGCCAAAGTTCATAGTCTTGGCCGCGAATGAACACCTGCATGCGATGTTTCCAATAAGGATAATTAGTTCCAGTAAAGTAAGGAGGTCTATTAACAGAATGTTCTTCAGGTAAAAAACCTTTGGACACTAATCCACCATTTCCCTCAAGGTCGTTGGACCCCATAATGAGAGATTAGGCTCTGATTCCACTTGTTGAGTAGTGGACAGCAGATCTAGAGGGGAGGGGTGAATAGATCTGTCCCTCTTTTTGTAATGCAACCCTCTATATAGCTAGATATAACAAATCACATCGGAATAAAACTAGCTTGGTAATGTATAAAATGATTTGCTTAGAAATATGATTTCGTAATATGGAGGTTGAACCTAAGCATGCATCTATCACAAATCAATCACACAATCAAACCACAACACAAAGGATTTTAAGGTGGTTCGAACTGAATCTCCAGTCCTACGTCCACCCCTCACCAAATTCGATAAGGCTCCACTAGTGTCTCGCACTGAACCGTAAATCAGAGAGACCTCCGATTTCCTTCCTACTAACCACAGGTAGGGACGTCAACACCGCAGATCGGATAACTTCCGATTGCCTTCCTACTAACCACCGATAGGGACGATCTTCAGTTTCAATCGTTTGTATGAAATGAAAAGAGAACAAATAGAAATCACTCAAACAAGATATAGAATATGCTCAAAGTAAAAAGATCTTGTCTGAGTTGCAGGAGCTTGAATCTGATGCTTCGATGGTGTCTTCTTCCTTGAGAGATGATCTTCCTTCTGTTGATGAAGAAGACTATGGATGTAGCTTTGATCTTCCTTTTGATCTCCTTGAGTTGATGAAGAGTTTGATGCAGTTTAGATCACCCATGAGAGCCTTGATTGCATCTTGCTTCCTTGGAGGTTGAGATAGCTTCAGATCTAGGGTTGAATCACTTGGAATGGATGAAGATCTCTTCACGAAGTACTGTTCACGGCTACAGTACCATCTAGCTTGAACAGCCTCCACAAGCCTCCCTTGATCTCCTTTGATCCAAATAAAGCATTAGGGTTTCTAACCCTCTTGTATGTGTTTTATAGCATTTGAATGGTCTATAGAAACCCCCCAGACCAGATCCACATTTTGTGGGTGATTGGGTGACTTTGGGATTAAACAAATACAAGGAGAATGGCCCTTCTCGAAGTGAAAACAAAGTCAACATTTGTTAGGTCGGGGCTGGCGGTCGACCTGCAGAAGCTGGTGGTCGACCGTTACTGAGAAATGCTGCAGACGGATGGTCCCTGGAATTTTCGGACGACCGCTACTAGGCTGGCGGTCGACCGCCACTGAGAGTCGTGTAGACAGTCGTCTGTTGGCTAGGGCGGTCGACCGCCCCTGTGCTGGCAGTCGATCGCCCCAGTGCTGGCGGTCGACCGCCAACTGGGCAGACCCCGGGTTTTCTCCGGTCTGTCCGTTAACCTCTTTAGCTCCGTCGCTTGAGTCCTTTAGCAGCCCGTTCTCATCTGTGGCATCAACATTGACAGTCTTGAAGATTTCTATTGATTATATTACTCCTATAATCAAAATTTTGTTCCGGGGACTCTGCCCCCGGAAACCCCCGCAAGGGGCGCTGCCCCCTTGACCCCCCGTGACCTGACCGGGCAGGTCGATCCCCACGACCTGACCGCACAGGTCGATCCGCGTGTGAGGGCACAATCATTGAGCTTTCACTTTTGCCATTTCTACTCAATTCCTTGTCCATTCATTGGCATATCTGTCATGAACAAAACATCACGTATGTCAGTCATATGAGAGTGGAAAATAATAATGACTTATAGTGTTTAGCTATTATCAAAACCAAGAATATCCAATAACTCAAATGACCACAAGATGATGTCGAATGACCCAAACCACGGGAAGACTCAAATGATCACATGGGCACAACACTAGACTCAATCTATGGGCCCAAACTAGGATTCCAAGGCCCAATTAAGCACAAACATGGGAATTGGACTATAACTTCCTGACTCAATAAAGGGAAATACATGAAATAAGACTCCACAATAAAGATAAAATGTGAGATTCATAGCCGGTCCTCCTCATGGTAGTACAGGCGCCCCGAGCCAGAGAGAGTGGCGTGAGATGTCCTCATCATGTTGTGTTCTCAAGCGGGTGTTTTCAAGGCCGCGGAGGTATCCCCTTATGGCCTACGTGATGTTGTCTTGCTCACTGGTGGGGCAGACTATTGGAGGCGGCACTCTGACATGTGCCGGTCGCTTGTTGGCAAGGTTCCTTCTTTCGTACAACCTGCTGTACCTTCCTTCATGCAAGCAAATGTTCGCTTGACGACCATGGGCGTGGAAGGCCGATCTTTAGGATGCCTAGACTGGCGAATCGGCCCTCTCTTCTTCCCCTTCTTTTTCTTCCTTCTCGAGCATGTCGGTCCTGGTGGACTAGTGTAGAATTGGGGTTGGGGCCCACCACCTGGGCACCCATGTTTTCTTGAATTTCGATAGCTTTGGGGCCGCTCCTTCCTTCGTCTTGGACCTAAGGTGGTCCTCTCGTTCCCGGGCCAGTGCTTGAAAATGGTTATGGATCGATACATTTGGTATCACCCTGTCGGGCGGGATCGTGGCATGGCGGCCATTCAGGTAAACCCGGACTCCTCCGATCATGACGGATTTGCCCGAGAGTGAGAGCTAGCCTTGCACTACGCCAGCAGTCTTCTTTGTCGTTCTCCTGGCAGCTGGAGATTGCTTCTTCTTTGCTTCAATGTGGTGGACGTAGCAGCCCACCATCTTCATGGCTTCGGGTGTCGCCTCCGCGGGGGCGACAGATGTAGGCTTTTGGATGTCCAGGAGCTTCACGAACATGACCCCCAGAAAGTTGGGGAAGCCAACCACTGGGGGAAAATCATCGAATTGAATTGGCACCGCCGGGTAGCCATGCTCCGCGTGGCTGGCGCTCACCAACGGACCAAAAGTGACCGCCATTATTTTTTCAGAGACGGATCCCTCCTACAATTTCAAAAAAAAAGCGAAAGTTAGAATTTCGGAAAAGGCTACTGGGCCCCTAGTCTCGCCGAAGAGATGAGAGGTAGTTCAGTCCCACTGGGTGTGCCAACTTGTTGGACGCACTCTGAGAATTATGTGGTATTATTGTAATATCGGGATATCGTTCATTGGTTTATCAGTTTATCATTTATCAGATTATCATTTTATCAAGTGCAAGGGCGTGCCAGTCACCTAGGTGACAATGTGTTCAGGCTTCGAGACTATGATGGTCGGAAGCCCAAGGTGCGCTCCGTCTGACTAACCAGACAATTGTGGGTATCAGGTCGGGAATGAAGACCCGACGTGCCATAAAGGTCACGGCGTTAATTACATCCCCTCGGAGAGGGGAAAAGCTCTGATTAATCGCCAAGAAAAGGGGCCAAATGACCTAGAGATCAGTTTTCATTAAAGAATGCAAGTTGGGTTGGAATGATTGAAATCCTCCGCATCGGAGTGCAAGATGGTGTTCAAAACCATATCGGCCACCTGCGGACCGTTTCATGTTCAGACGAGGGTCCGGGCTGAGAGATATCCCAGGCGTATGTGAAATACCGGGGCGAGTGTATGCTGAGACGCGGCAAATTTGATATCTCAATAAATGAGGAGTCACGATCAAATCCCGGTTAAATGGTTAAAACATCGCAGGATATTGGCCTGGTGCGAAGCTAGGCCATGACCGTGAGAGGACGGCCACGCTTATCTTGCGAGGGTGACTTTGGCATTCCCCCACATGCAGGATCAAAGGGGAGGAGTCTCCGAACAAACCGCCATTAGTGTTAAGTTTATTTCTTTTATTATATTACTTTCGTAGCATTTTTTTATTATCGTATTTTTTTCATTTTTATTTCCTCTCTATTTCTATTTTTTTTCTTGTTAGATCGCCGCCTTGCGACTACCATTCATTTTGCATGTCTTTTTATCATTTTTGGGATTTTTTTAATTGGCGCCCACTCAGTGGGCACAAATCAGGGATTTTTTAATTGGCGCCTCTCGTCTGGGCGCAAATTATCAGTTTTTCCTTCTCTCTTTCCTTTCTTGTCATTTCTGAGATTTTAAGAATTGGCGCCCAAGCGAGCGGGCGTTCAAAACAATTAGCGACCGGGGCCTGGGCGTAGGTTCTGAGATTTCTTTTTATTATTATTATTATTTCCTTTATTTCTTTTAACCCGTTTCCGAGGAATTAGCGCCTGCGCGAGCAGGCGTTTATTAATTAGCGCCCCCAGACCGGGCACAGTTTCCTTCTTTATCATTTTTTCTTCCTTTTTCGTCATTTCTGTTATCTCAGAAAATTTAGCGCCTTCCCAGAAGGGCGTTTTAATTTAGTTAGCGCCCAGTCTCTGGGCGCTGATTCATTTATTATCACAATTACTTCGTTTCCTTTATCAGGGGGATCAGTGCCCGTTCAGAGGGGCGTTTATTAATTAGCGACTGTTCAAACAGTCGTTCATTCTGTATTTTATTTCCTTGTATCAATTTCTTAATTCAATGAATTAGCACCTCTATGGGTAGTCATTAATTAAATGGCAACTGTTTAAGTGGTCATTAATTAAGTTAATTAGCGGCACCTATGTGGGCACCAATTTTCTTGGTCACAGATGTCAGCCATGCACTCCATATTTGTTCACAGATTCATTTTTTTTTATCTTTTCATCATTTCTTTAGATATGCATTAGCTTATAATGTCTTTTATTCTTGGCCCAATTGTCATTATATCATTGTCTTCCTGGCAAATATTCAGCAGCACCTCCCCTAGACCCGGAGCGTGGGGGTGGCAAATGGTGGCGTGCCCTATCGAGAGAACTCCAATGGCCCCGAATAAAGAGGGATACGCGCGAAGCGACGTGATCCCCGGGGTATGCGCGAAAGTGACAACACCTCGTCACCCATTGTGGGGGCGGAGATCGATCTCGAGGGATAGCCTACGAGGGACCCCACCGACCCACGGCCCGCCACGAACTCGTCGCCGAGATGTGGACATCTTTTCCTTCCCCTTTTTTTTATTGCCGTATAAGGCTTTGGATATCCACCTTCAAAAAGAGGAGTTACCGGGGAACACGCTATGACGAAGCGGACCCCTGGCGGTCCAAGAGTGGTTAAGAATCTGGAATCGGAAAGAGACGCGTATTGGGCTTCCGATGGTTGGTGGCCTCGGAGACATATCTATGAGTTAAGATAGACCCTGGGCCGGTGGCCATCGTGATAAGAATCACCGAATAGGTGACTTGAAGAAAATCAAAAGGGGATTTCTCTTATCTACTGCAGTAGGGAGAGTAGAAGAAGAGCAATACATACATCATATATATATACACACATTCATATGCATGCGACAGGGAAGCCACAGAACCCATGCAGAGCAAAGAGAAGGGAGAATCAGCCATAAAAAAAAGATCTCCCGTAGGAGTATTTTTGATTTCACCATCGAGGGGAGCGAATACACATATCAGGAAAAAAAAAGCTATAAGAGGAGAAAAGAGAAAACAAAAGGAGGTAGGGGGAGGTTCATCCCCCTCACCTCTCTCTCTCTCTCTCTCTCTCTCTCTCTCTCTCTCTCTCTCTCTCTCTCTCTCTCTCTCTCTCTCTCTCTCTCTTGCTTCTGCAGGCTTCGGGCTTCAAAGACCAACTCCACGCTTCAGGGGGGGCTTCTAGCTTCTTTAGGAATCCAGGAGGGCAAGCTTACAAAACTTTTTTTTTCCAAACCCACTTTCCTTGTTCCCCCGTGGGGGGGTATTTATAGAGGCAGAAGGGCCTCTACCTTCGAAGGGAGAAGCCTCTTGTCTTTCTCCCCTTCTTCTACTTTTTTTTATAAAAAAAAAACTCACTGCCGCAGGTGCTGCTACAGGTTGCCTTGCTGTCGAGTTCGGAGGATGCCACGAGCTGGAGAAGGCATGGAGAAAAGTGGAGTAGGGGAGAGAGTCCCCTGGCTTCTATCGGAGGTCACTGTTGTGTGAGGGGAGCCGTCTGCGAACCATCAATGCGTGAGGAAGAAGTACAGTAAAACACGGTGAATTGGCGACTTGCCCTCTGCCGTTCATTCTTGAATTGCCACCTAGGTGACAGGCGCCCATTCCTTTTCTCATACATTTCGTAAATTTTGAATATTCCCAAGAATCAGTGACTTCTTGGAAGGGCGTTCATCTAGGAATTAGCGCCTACTTGCGTGGGCGCCCAATCTTCAGATCTTCAGATTGCAAGAATCCATATTTCAGTAACCGCCAAGAATTGGTGACACCGTAGGAGGGCTCTCATCTCGAAAATGGCACCCACGTGGAGGGGCGTTCATTCAATCTGTTGACCCGTTCGTGGGCTGAGTCGTCCTGATGAATTTGCACCTGCCCAGAGGCGCCAGTCATGAATTGGCGATGACGGTCGTGACGCCATATATCTTTATTCATTTTTTTGATGCCAACAAAGCGCCAGATAGATTAACGTCATGAGTCATATTGTAATCAGATGCCTTCACTGTAATAGGCGGTGAAGTTGATCATGTTTTGTAATTTTTCATTTTCTTGAGTCTAGAGTTTAAAGAGTTGTGTCGTCTGTAAACTTTGATTATTATGATTTAATAAAGTTAGAATTTTGAGTACATTACATTGTGTTCACTCTTATTATGTGTGAATGATTAGCGCTCTGATTGTCTTGTTAGCTTGAGGCGTATTGTCGGTTGTTCACGTTTCCAACTTAATTCTGCTACATATCTCGGGGCATGACAGTTAAGTTGGTATCAAAGCCTAGGCATAAGTAAGTCCTAGAAAAATGTCAAGTCATAGGCTAAGTCCAAGGTTTAAGGACCCATACCTATAAACTAGGAAGAAATTTTTGAACCCATGTGAGATTGGGTAGAGCCCGGAATGAGCTAGTTTTCTAGAAATTAATCTCTAGGTTAATATCCATAGATTTCATAGAAAATAACTAATTCTGTATTTTCTCAGGCACCTTACTCATACGATGGCCGCGAATCGTGCAAATTGGGATGCTATGCAACAGACTATTGTGGGTCTTACCCATGCCCTTCAGACTGTGGCTCAAGCTGGTGAGAGGGCAGGCACTGGTGACCTACACCGAAACTTCCAGAGTATGAACCCTCCATAATTCTCTGGATCATCAAATCCCGATGAGGCTGAAAACTGGATTGATGAGATGGACCGGATCTTCAATGTTATGCAATGCACCGACCAAGAAAAGGTCTTACTCGCCGCATTTCAACTTAACAAGGATGCCCGTACATGGTGGAAGGACACCTTGGCTCATCTACAAAACGCGCAACTCACTTGGGAGGAGTTTCTTGAACTCTTCCGAGAGAAATATTTCTCCGAGCATGTCAGGGAGAGGAAGGCTGCGGAATTCGCATCCCTTCGGCAGGGGATGATGACCGTAGTGGAGTATGAACTCCAATTTTCAAGGCTGGTGCTGTATGCTCCGCATCTTATTAGCACAGAGATTTTGAAGGCGAATCGCTTTATGGACAGTTTAAGGCCCATCTTTGTCCAATAACTTGGCCCTCAAAATATCCGCACATATACGGAGATGGTCCATAGAGCCCACCTATGTGAAAGGACCCTTGAGAAGGTGGAGAAATTCAAGGGTAAAGGAGTATAATCTAGATGGAAACATGATAAGCGAGAAAGGAAAGAAGACAAATTCAGTATCATGGGCACTTACAAATCCCATGACAATAAGAAGTAGTCCCATAATGGCAGCGGGAATGGTAAGAATAAGAAGGTAAAAGAGGAGGAAAAGCAAGTCATGATGACTTGCACTTTCTGTGAGAAGTTCGGTCATTCGGCTAAAGAATGTTGGAAGCGTCTCGGCGCTTGCTTATGATGTGGAAGCCAGGAGCACCGCATGCTGGATTAACCCCTCATGAAAGATCAACCTTCTAATGGCAGGCGTAGGCAACAAGCTCGTCTTAATGCCGTACTGGATGAGGAAGCACCCAAGGATGATGGGTTAATAGAAGGTACCGTTCAAATATATTCCCATCCTGCTTTTGTAATATTTGATACTGGTGCTTCTCAGTCCTTTATATCTACTACTTTTGTGAAAATTTTACCAGTTTCACCTATTCCTCTACCTTTGGACCTAGCTATCATAACACCTCTAGGTCCGGGAACCAAACTTACAACCCACTACCCGGATAGTGAGGTAACCATAGAAGGTCATAATCTCCCCGCAAACCTCGTATGCCTTGATATGGAAGGCTACGACGCCATTCTAGGTGTAGATTGGTTATGTGACCATTATGCCAACATCAATTATCGCAATAGGAGAATTTCCTTTCATAAACCGGATCTCCCATGGTTCTCTTTCCTTGCCATCAAGTATAGGAAGCATCCTATCCTCATTTCTTCTCTTCACGCCTGCAAGCTTATCTCCCAAGGTTGTGAAGCTTTCCTTGCTTCCGTAATTATTACAAAGGCCAAGAAGATCATCCTCAAAGAAATCCCTATTGTACGGGAGTTCCCCGATGTCTTTCCATTCGAATTACCCGGTTTACTGCCCGAAAGGGAAGTAAACTTCTCTATTGAACTCGTTCCTAGAGCAGCACATGTTTCAAAAGCTCCTTACAGGATGTACCCCACGGAGCTTAAGGAATTGAAAAGGTAACTTCAGGAGTTACTAGAGAATGGCTTTATTCAACCTAGAACATCCCCTTGGGGTGCGCTGGTCTTGTTCGTCAGGAAGAAGGACGGATCTCTCTGGCTATGCATCGACTACCGGCAACTAAATCAACTCACCATCAAGAATAAATATCCACTGCCGCGTATCGATGAGCTCTTTGATCAAATCCTTGGAGCAGAATATTTCTCTAAGATCGACCTCATGTCTGGTTATCATCAGCTCATAATTAAAGATGAAGATATTTACAAGACGGCTTTCCGTAGCAGATATGGGCACTATGAGTTCATGGTAATGCAGTTCGGGTTAACCAATGCCCCTGCAGCTTTCATGCAACTCATGAACAATGTCTTCGGGCCGCATCTCGACTGATTCATCGTTGTTTTCATTGATGATATTCTCATCTATTCCAAGACCAAGGAAGAACATGAAGAACATTTATGTAACATCCTGGATCCTTAATGTGTCTTGTCGGATCTTTATTAGGTCTTTCGGATCTTTTTTGTAGAGTTTCGGATCACTTTTGTAGCTCCCGAGTTGAGTTTTACCATCCGTGTAGGTTTTTCTCTCGTACTAGTTACGGAACCCTACGGTGAGTTTATTTCTCAGTTCATCGACTCGTGGACGTTACAACTGCAATGTACTCTTCGTGAGGATCGTTTTGGCTATTTTTACGTATTTTTCTGAATTAGTGGATTTTTGGCTCAAATATCGGATTTTCAGAAATTAGGAAAATTTTCTAATTTCTTTCTATAAATTCAACTCCACTATCTCTCCTGCTCAATTTCAACCGCACGTTCTCTCACTCCGTTCTCTCCCTTCTCTCGACCGTTTGAGGCGGGGCGCGCGACTGTGGAGAGCTGGCCGAGGCGTGGACGTGCTGCGGTGATCAGTTCGCAGGTTGGAGCATCGGTTTGAGCATGACGGGCGCGATCCCTCGGTGGATTCCGAGAAGGCCTCGTTCGTGTTCCTGGCAATTTTCGGTGTGGTTTAGTCACCTCGGCGCACGGTTTCTTAGGTGAAGGTAGGGAGACAGATCACCACTTCCTCCTGCACGTTTTCCCTGCCATTGCACATCGTTTGGTGCAGAAACGGCAAAGTTTGGGCTCGTTTAGCCTAAACCGAGGTCTCGTAGGGTTCGTCAAAAAACGACGATGGTTTTTAGATCAATTATTGTCAATGGACTCCCTGGAACGTCAGCGTTCCATAGTCACTGATTTCGTCTCGATTGGTGGTCCCGTTTGACCGGTAGGGCTCCGAGAAGTCCGGAAACCCTTTTTGGGTGATTTCGTTAGAATCACTCGTTTCTTGCTATTCGAGCGTCGTTTTGACTCCGATCGGAGTCTATGTGATTGCCAGGGTGATTGTGGTTGTATCCCCTTCGTTTCGGGACGAACGGGGCATGGAAAGGCCACGATCGAACGAACCCCTGGGTTTGCTCGCCGTGACGTTTGAACGGTCGCACCAGAGACCGTTCATGTGTGTTGAGTCCCGAACGGTGGCAATCAAGAGAGGAGGGGTGAATTGATTGGCCAATATAAATTTCTTCCAAGTGAAAACAATGTTAATTAAACTCACAAGCACTTGGCCTCACTCGAACAAGATCTCACTTGTGAATGTGTGTAGATAAGGGTAGGTGTTTGATTAAGGAATTGGTGTACGCTCAACTCACCATGAAGCCCACTCGACAAAGAATCTGGAAAATCAAACCACAAGTAACACACGGAGTTTTTAGGTGGTTTGGGTACACTGAAGTGTCCCCTATGTCCACCCCTCACAGTGAGGATTAAGACTTCACTATGAAGTGAGCCACACACACACGCTGTGTAGAACAGCAAACACACACACGCGGCACCCGATTTGGGCAACCACACACATATACACACACGTTCGTGTTTCCGAACACGAACACCACACACAAGAATCTGATTCAAGTTTTTACAACAAATGCTCAAGTTCAAACTAAATGATTCTGAAAATAAGGAGTGAAGAATGATTTATCGTGGTTGAAGCTCCCCCTTTCACTTCCTTGAAGGTTATTGAATGCTTCTGCAGGAGGAAGATTTATCCTTGAGGAAGAATGAAGCTATGTCGCACAAGCAAGGTTGCAGCTTTGATATCCCACACAGCTTGCTGTTGGGGATGATATAGAGGCTTGATTCAAGCTTCTTCCCTTCACTTTCAGGCTCAGACCAAGGTGGAAGAAGGCCCTTGAGTTGTTGCTGCGAATCTGCACTCACAAGGGTTAGAAAAATAACATAACTTTTAGATGCCTCTCTCCCTTAGGGTTTCATACCCCAATAAGATGTATATAAAGAGTTTGGAATGTTCAAAGACACCCTAGAGACCAGATCCATAATTCCTGGAACGTTTTAGGGATGTTAGGTTCGATTGGTATGACTCTTGGTGCATGTGCACGCAAGTCAAAGAAGGCGGCTCAGGTCCGTATCTGAAAGGGTCGACCCTCGTGAAGGTTTAAAGTGTTCTGGGCCAATGGGTCAACCCTTGTGGTCGACCCTCGGAGCTGCTCCGTGCGGGGAAAGAAAATATAACTACCAGGGGTCGACCCTTGGGGTCGACCCTCGCGTGGATGGGTCGACCCTTTCAGTTGAGAGGAAGGGACCCGTTGGTTTTTAATTCAAACTACAAGGGGTCGACCCTTGCGGCTGGGGGTCGACCCAATGGGTCGACCCTTTCAGCTGGAGTTCAAAAGGCCAAAGTAGATAGAACCAGGGGACCTATGGGTCGACCCTTGTTCCAGAACATCCAAAAGGTTGATTAAGAGGTCACTAAGTCTAAGAACAAGTCAGGGGGTTTCAAGTTGGGTTCTTAAAACATGAGAGGGAATGTTGTTAAGACATGAATAAGAAAAACCCAATACATTTAAGCTTAGAAAAGACCCAAACCAGTATGACCCTTGAGATCAAAAATAATGAACACCAAACCACAAAATCAAGGGCCAATGAGTTGAAGTGGATCTCACCGACCGTCCGTGAGCTCCTTAAGCACTTATGCACGTTCCCTGCCCTGTAAAGACATAACTTGTGAATTAGATGTAGCCTTGCAATTTGAGTTTAAGAAGCTTACCCATTGAGGTTGTTCTTTAACCTCCTTAGCTCCAAGATCTCAATAGAATGTTGAGCTTTTCAAGACTTTATATGCTAGAACACTTCAAGGACAATATATATACATATAGTGTTTGGTAATCATCAAAAAACATCGCATTTAAGCATTTACTCAAGGAGGGGGTTCAACAATCTCCCCCTTTTTGATGATGACAAAATACTATATGCCTCACATAAGCATATTACTTCAAAATGATTTAGCATCCACCTTCAACCTCCATATTAATAGTAAAACTCTAGAAGCATTGTAATAGTTAAACACAAAACCAGCCAACGATGTGAGATTGATGAGCAAAAAACATGTTCCAAAGTACTTTGCCAACAACACAAGTTAAAGGTAAACAAGGTCTGAGTTCAAGGACAAATTACAAGATGCAATGCATGAGACGCAACAAAAATGCAACATAACTAACATGCAACATCTAACATAACATGCAACATTGCTAATGACAGAAATGGGATGTAAGCATACATGCATGCAAGCACACATCACACAATAACATATACGTAGCCGAATAGCCTAGGCATACATATATCAAAATTTCTCCCCCTTTGGCATCATCAAAAAGAGGGGGTGACAAGGGATAGGAAGTGTGCCATTCTGTAAGAGCATAGCCGTCTAATCATCATTCAGAGTCGGTGAGCTTGGCGGACGCCTAATATACTCCAAGACTTCTTCAAGCATGTGGGATTGATTAGCCAAAGTATCAGTAACATACTGAGAGTGCTCTTGGTGAGATAGCTTCAGATCAGCGAGAGCATGTTGCATAGCCTCCATTGTCTGCCCATAATCATCTAAACAGTCATCAATAGTATCCAAACGATCCATGAGCAGCTGAACCACCTCGGAAGGCATCTCCTCAATAGGAATATGTGGGTGTTGCGCACCGGCCTGCGCATCATCGTCATCCTCCTCCTCAGAACTGATTTCATGTGCAGCACTTTTCAAAGTCTGGACCAAGTTACCATCTCGCAGTTCATAGCCCATATTATGACAAATGGAATGAATGGTAAATATATCAGCCTCTCTAATGGTTTGAGAAGATTCTTTGGAGAGGTTTATGTCCATGTGTGCAAAGATAGCAGTAAGTGCGGTGGCATATGGAAGAGTTCTATTCTTGTGCTTCATGCTGTTACACATATGTGCTAAAAACATAGCTGGGAAATTAACTAGAATACCACCCAAGAGATAGTAAAATAAGAACATATGAATCTCTGTCACTTTATCATGGCCTCCTCCTCTCGGTAGCAGGATAGTAGTGATCATCCTATGTAATAAATGCTGTAGGGGAGGAAAATGGTTGGCGTTTAACCTAGCAAGAGAATTTTCACCTTTTTCTTCAGATGTCATCATTTGATAAATTGTTTCTTCAGGAACCACAATATCTCCAAATGTAAAGCCTTCATGAGGGAGATTTAATGCCACTCCTAAAAATTCTGTGGAGAGTATAACGTGTTTTCCATTTACCACAGTAATCGGATGTTCCCCAGATATGGTTAAGTTGCTATAAAATTGATGCACCAAATTTGGATAAATGCGTCGATGTTCAGACATGAAGAAGTCCAAATTTTGTTGACTGCAAAGAACATCCACTAAACTCGGAAGATGGCGGTTAAGGTTGGCAAATGAGACCGCTCGAGGTCGGAGTACCTTTCTGTCCAAGACCTTGCTTGAAGGCGCATATCCTCTGTTGTAGGCTGCCTCCTTACCACGACGTGCCATGGCCGCACTAGACTCCCCTCCGCTGCGAGAAGAATGCCTCTTTGGGGCCATCTAAACATAGACCGAAGGAACCGGTTGATGAGGTTATAGATCGAGATGGTTAAACGAGAGAGGAAAACTATCCACATAGATTTATGATCCTCCACACATCAAGAACATACCTCAGTGGGAGTGAAGCTCAAAGAAGGTGCGTTGGAATCGCTCGGAGGAAAGTTATGCGCGGGACGCCACCGAGAGATCCGCGGCTAGGGCTTGAGAGTGTGGGTGCCAAGAGGGGATTTGAGGGCATGAAAGGAGTGGTGGCTAGGGCTAGAAGGGGGCCTTGGGGGTTTTATGAGATGGGAGGAGGAAACATAGGGTTTCCACCCCTTCTAGGGCGGTTCGTATGTGGCGGACGTCGCCCGACCGTAACGGGTCGACCCCTTTCACCCCGGCCCCAGACAGGATCCATTAACGCGAGGGTCGACCCTTGGGGTCGTCCCTTCCTCTGATTTTCACCAAAAAGATGTTTTAAGTGTAATGGATGGTCAAAAATGATATGGCTTGAATCCCCAATGTGAATATCATGTTGGAATCAAGAAATTTGAGTTGTTTTATGGGTTAATGCATTGGGGAACTTATTTCAAGAAAATCTTGGATCATAGTAGACGTTCATTATCTAACGTCTCCGAATTTCAGATTTTGAGGGGTTTTGCTCTCTTGCTGGCATTTTAAGAACTCAAGGAATTATCGGCCATAGAAATTACAATGACATGGTTGTATTCTATAAATAGAAGACATGCAATACACACAATCATGATTTTTCACACAAATTTGATTTTTTTGTATTTTTTTTCAAGCAATATAATGCACATGCATGTCAAGGGGAAATTCAACTATGCACCATACTAATGCAAATGCATGCTATGCATTGACGTATATACATAGTTATGCAAATGATCATGACTCAGACTCGTCTATCCTACAAACCCCTAATTCTCTCCTGAAAGTTGTGAATTTTTCTTCACTTAGAGGTTTGGTGAAAATGTCGATAATTTGTTGGTCTGTTTCAATGAACCTGATTTCTACATCACCCTTGCTCACATGATCTCTTAGAAAATGATGTCTAATTTCAATATACTTTCTGCGAGAGTGATGGATTGGGTTCTTTGACAAGTTTATGGCTGAAGTGTTGTCACACAAGATGGAAGTGTTTTTGAATGAAATGCCATAATCAATCATCTGTTGTTGGATCCATAGCACCTTGGCAACGCAACTCCCGACAGCCACATATTCGGCTTCGACGGTCGATAGAGCCACTGAGTTTTATTTCTTGGAGGGCCATGAGACCACGCATCCCACAAGAAATTGGCAATACCCGCTGGTGCTTTTCCGATCCACTTTACAACCCGCATAATCGGCATCGGAATAAGCAACTAAATCAAAGCTTGAATTACGGAAACCATAGTCCTAAATTACTTGAACCAGCAATATATCTGAAAATTCGTTTAACAGTCGACATGTGTGATTCTTTTGGATTGGACTGAAATCGTGCACACAAACACACAGCAAATTGAATGTCGAGCCTGCTGGCAGTTAAATACAATAAGGAACCTATCATGCTTCTGAAGAGTTTTTGGTCCACAGATTTACCTGATTCATCTTGATCAATTTTTATTGAGGTGGACATGGGAGTTGGTTGTGGTTTGGTAGAGTTCAAGTTAAACTTTTTCAGCAGCTCCAATGCATACTTCTTCTGATGTATGAACATACCGCCAGCCGTCTGTGTGACCTGTAATCCCAAGAAGAATGTCAGCTCTCCCATAAGACTCATTTCAAACTCACTTTGTATTAATTTGGCAAAGTCTTTGTTGAGAGCATCTTTGGTGGAGCCAAAAAAAATATCATCTACGTAAACTTGAACAATTAAGATTTCCTTCCGTTCAACTTCGTGAAAAGGGTTTGATCAACATTACCTCGTTTGAATCTATTTTGAATGAGGAAATCACTTAACCGTTCATACCATGCCCGGGGTGCTTGTTTCAGATCGTAGAGTGCCTTGTCTAGCTTGTACACATGGTATGGATGTTTCGTGTCCTCAAACCCCGGTGGTTGCTCCACGTACACGTCCTCCTGTATGTAGCCATTCAAAAATATACTTTTAACATCCATTTGAAACAATCTAATGTTGTTACAATATGCAAATGCTAATAGAACTCTCACTGCCTCGAGTCTTGCTACTGGAGCAAAAGACTCGTCAAAGTCAATCACAAGCTCTTGGCTATAGCCTTTAGGTACTAGTCTGGCCTTGTTCCTAATTACCACTCTTTGATCATTTGTTTTGTTTCAAAAAACCCACTTTGTTTCGATCACTGAGTGATTTCTAGGACATGGCACGAGGAACCACACTTTGTTCCTTTGGAACTGGTGTAGTTCTTCTTGCATAGCCATGATCCAAGACTCATCTTTCAAGGCCTCTTCTATAGAGTGAGGTTCAAACTGGGAAAGTAAGGCAATATAGTCCTTATTTTCAACTTCCCTGAAGGAGGCTCGTGTTCTTATTCCGTCTTCAATATTGTCGATCACATTCTCCGGCGGATGGTCCTTTTCGAAAGTCCATTGCCTTGGAAGCTGCTGTTCAACTAGAGCTTCCTGATTTCCATCATCTTCTTGTGGTTCTTTTACTTCTTATTTTTCAATTTTTCCTTCCATCATCCCGATATCACCGTCATTCAATTCATCGTCCTGCAAATCAAATTTTTCATTAGTGTTTTTGGAAGATGATTCATCAATAATAACATGAGGACTTTCCTCAACTACAAGAGTTCTTAAGTTATACACCCGATAGGCTCTTGAGCTGAGAGAGTATCCAAGAACTATACCTTTATCACTTTTGGGGTCAAATTTAGCCAGGTCCACCTTACCATTGTTGTGAATGTAACAAACTGAACCGAACGGTCTAAGATAAGAGATGTTTGGCTTCTTATCTCGGTACAACTCATAGGAGGTTTTCTTCAACAGTGGTCTTACCATGGCACGATTGACAATGTAGCAGGCAGTGTTCACTGCTTCAGCCCAAAAGTACCTCGCCAAGTTGTTCTCATTTAGCATGGTTCTTGCCATCTCAATGAGTGTCATATTCTTCCTTTCAACAACTCCGTTCTGTTCAGGAGTTCTTGGTGCGGAGAAGTCATGCGTATAGCCTTGAACCCTGCAAAAGTTGCTGAACTTATGGTTATCAAATTCCTTACCGTGATCGCTCCGCACGGCTTTGATGCAACACCCCTTTTCATTTTGAACTACCCTGTAAAATGCTTCAAATTCTGTCAGGGCATCATTTTTATGTTAAAGTAAGTAAACCAAACAAAATCTTGAATAATCATCTACAATGACAAAGCCATACAATTTACCACCCAGGCTATGTGTTCTGCTTGGTCCAAAAAGGTCAATGTGGATTAACTCAAGGGGCCTTGATGTAGTTACATCATTTTTGCACTTGAATGATGTCCTTGTTTGCTTATCCATGCTGCACGCCCCACAAACTCCTTCATCAACTACCTTCAACATAGGCAATCCAACCACAAGATCATTTCTTGACAATTTCAACAAGACATTAAAACTGGCATGCCCAAGTCAGCGATGCCAAAGCCAAGTATCATCAGAACTCCTTGCAGTCAAACATAGATTTTTTTGAGAGGGTTCATCCAAATCAATCATATATATATTGTTATGCCTAAATTTAATGAACTTTATCTCATGAGCATTTTTATTCACAACAGTGCAGTGGTTAGAATCAAATATCACGTTGCATCCTTTGTCACACAATTGACTTATACTTAGAAGACTGTGGTGCAACCCTTTTACTAATAAGACATTCTCAATTGCATGATTTTGATTCTTTCCGATCTTACCTTCTCCGATAATTTTACCTTTATCCTTACCACCAAATGCCACTATCCTACCATCCTTTTCATGCAGGTCCGCAAACAAATCCTTGTTTCCCGTCATGTGTCGAGAGCATCCGCTGTCCAAATACCATCTATTCCTTTGAGCTCTCATGCAGACCTACAAACACAACACACGTGCTTATGTAAATTTTGGTACCCAAGCAAGCTTGGGTTCACGATGGTTAGAGACATGAGATGTGTATGATCTATTTCTCATTCTAGCAAAGCTTTCATCATCAAATTTTAGAATTCTACAATCATATATGCCATGGCCCAACTTTCCACAATAAAAATAAGTAATAGTTCTATCCATGTTTCTCCTTCTGCCTACATTTAAGAATGAATTATCCACATGTGTTTTTGACGAGGATGGGGATGAACTTCTGAGAGACAAATGAGTTGAATGTGTTTCAGATTGTAATGTTTTTCCTTTTTCAAGAATGGTAATGGCATCCTTCAACTCATTGATTTCATGCTTTAATGAATGAACCTTGTTTTCAGCCATTTCTTTGGCTTGAATGCATGCATTTCTTTCCAACTTTTCTTGTTCTAAATCTCTTTTTAAGTCTTCATGTATTTTGGTAAAGGTGGCTTGGTCCTCTCGCATGCATGAACTCTCATCTTCAAATAACTCAATCTTAGACACAAGAATTTCATTTTCATGTTTCAACTTTTCAGATTTAGATTTTAAAGCATGACAATTCTCACAAGACTTTGCAGCATGCACAAAATGATCAATTTTCTTTTTCAGATTTCTGTTTTCAAATTTGAATTTTTTACATTTTTCATACAAAGACTCATAAGCAATCTGACATTGTTCACATGTAAGAGATTCGGTTTCAGAATTTACCTCATTGGCGTCGTTTTCATTTGCCATGAAACACAAATTCTGAACCAACTCATCCAGTTCATCTTCCTTCTCGGACTCGACCTCGTCCTCATCACTCCATGTGGACACCATGGCCTTTGGCTTCTTAAATTTTCCTTTCTTGAATTTTTTCATGAGATCGGGGCACTCACCCCGCATATGACCAGGCTTTTTACATTCGTAGCAAATAACTTCTTCCTTGTTGCTACTTTCACCTCTGTTGGGACCTTGCTTCCTTGGTCCTTTTCTGAATTGGCCAAAGAACTTTCTTGTTCCTTTGACGAATCTTCTTGCTCTTCTTGTCATCATGGCAACCAGCTCCTCATCTTTGGTGTTGCCGGTAGAATCATTATCACTGCTCTCTGATTCTTGTGGGTTAACCTTTAGGGCCAATGGTGTGACTACCTTCTTCTTCTTGTGATCGTCCTCGCTCCTTTGATGTTGATTTCGTAAGTCATTATGGAGCCAATTAACTCGTCTAATTTCAAGGTGTTGAGATCCTTTGAGTCCTCAATTACAGTGGCCTTTGTGTGCCATTGTGATGCCATGGATCTCAAAACTTTTCTGACAAGTTCCTTATCTAAATATTCCTTACCTAGACCCTTTAGTCCATTTTTTATTTCCGTCAATCTTACAAACATATCAGAAATGGACTCCTCTGGTTTCATCATAAACAACTCATAATCCCAGACTAACAGATTCGCCTTGGTTTCTTTTACTTCTGATGTTCCTTCATAGATCAACCGCAGCTTGTTCCACATCTCCTATGCAGAAGAACACATGGAAATACGTGAGTATTCATTAGGATGAAAGGCACACTGTATTATATTCATGGCTTTAAAGTTTGCTGAACACTTATTTATATCCTCATCATTCCACTCATCCTCATTTTGAGACAGAGTATACAGACCCTTGCTAATGACGTGCCACACGTCATAGTCTTGGGCACGTAGAAAGACATACATTCTGTTTTTCCAATAAGGGTAATTTGATCTATCAAAGAATGGGGATCTTTGGATCGAATGCCCTTCGGGCATCATCCCCTTGCTTGCCATATAAAGGGATCTGCTCTACAACCGTGTGGTCGAGTAAAATAGAGACCAAATCTCTGATACCAAGTGTTGAGTCCCGAACGGTGGCAATCAAGAGGGGAGATGTGAATTGATTGGCCAATAAAAATTTCATCCAAGTGAAAATAATGTTAATTAAACTCACAAGCACTTGGCCTCACTCGAACAAGATCTCACTTATGAATGCGTGTAGATAAGGGTAGGTGTTTGATTAAGGAATTGGTGTACGCTCAACTCACCGTGAAGCCCACTCGACAAAGAATCTGGAAAATCAAACCACAAGTAACACACGGAGTTTTTAGATGGTTCGGGTACACTAAAGTGTCCCCTACGTCCACCCCTCACAGTGAGGATTAAGACTTCACTATGAAGTGAGCCACACAAACACGCTGTCTAGAACAGCAAACACACACACGCGGCACCCTATTTGGGCAACCACACACATATACACACACGTTCGTGTTTCCGAACACGAACACCACACACAAGAATCTGATTCAAGTTTTTACAACAAATGCTCAAGTTCAAACTAAATGATTCTAAAAATAAGGAGTGAAGAATGATTTATCGTGGTTGAAGCTCCCCCTTTCACTTCCTTGAAGGTAATTGAATGCTTCTGCAGGAGGAAGATCGATCCTTGAGGAAGAATGAAGCTATGTCGCACAAGCAAGGTTGCAGCTTTGATATCCCACGCAGCTTGCTGTTGGGGATGATATGGAGGCTTGATTCAAGCTTCTTCCCTTCACTTTCAGGCTCAGACCAAGATGGAAGAAGGCCCTTGAGCTGTTGCTGCGAATCTGCACTCACAAGGGTTAGAAAAATAACACAACTTTTAGATGCCTCTCTCCCTTAGGGTTTCATACCCCAATAAGATGCATATAAAGAGTTTGGAACATTCAAAGACACCCTAGAGACCAGATCCACAATTCCTAGAACGTTTTAGGGATGTTAGGTTCGATTGGTATGACTCTCGGTGCATGTGCACGCAAGTCAAAGAAGATGGCTCATGTCCGTATCTGAAAGGGTCGACCCTTGGGGTCGACCCTCGTGAAGGTTTAAAGGGTTCTGGGCCAATGGGTCGACCCTTGGGGTCGACCCTCGCGTGGATGGGTCGACCCTTGGGGTCGACCCTTTCAGTTTAGAGGAAGGGACCCGCTGGTTTTTAATTTAAACTACCAGGGGTCGACCCTTGCGGCTGGGGGTCGACCCAATGGGTCGACCCTTTCAGCTGGAGTTCAGAAAGCCCAAGTAGACAGAACCAGGGGACCTAGGGGTCGACCCAATGGGTCGACCCTTGTTCCAAAATATCCAAAGGTTGATTAAGAGGTCACTAAGTCTAAGAACAAGTCATGGGGTTTCAAGTTGGGCTCTTAAAACATGAGAGGGAATGTTGTTAAGACATGAATAAGAAAAACCCAATACATTTAAGCTTAGAAAAGACCCAAACTAATATGACCCTTGAGATCAAAAATAATGAACATCAAACCACAAAATCAAGGGCCAATGAGTTGAAGTGGATCTCACCGACCGTCCGCGAGCTCCTTAAGCACTTATGCATGTTCCTTGCCCTGTAAAGACATAACTTGTGAATTAGATGTAGCCTTGAAATTTGAGTTTAAGAAGCTTACCCATTGAGGTTGTTCTTTAACCTCCTTAGCTCCAAGATCTCAATAGAATGTTGAGCTTTTCAAGACTTTATATGCTAGAACACTTCAAGGACAATATATATATATATATATAGTGTTTGGTCATCATCAAAAAACATTGCATTTAAGCATTTACTCAAGGAGGGGGTTCAACAATGTGTATGGGCGGCTGGATTCGAACCGCTTATCGTATGTCGGTTTGAGGTTGAGTGGTCGTTCGATAAACCACTCATCCCCCTTGGGCGGCCGGTTTCGGACCGCACATCCTGTGTCGGTTTGAGGTTGAGTGGTCGTTCGATAGACCACTTATCCCCCTTGAGTGCTCCATCCTGGACCGTTCATCTTCCCGTTGGGTTGAGTGATCAGATTTTGGACCGCTTATCCCTGTTGACCTCTGGTCAACAGTTTTGTGTTGGTTGCATCGAGCGGCATGGTCAAAATCACTCTGACCGACACTGTAGTAGGTCGGTTGGCTTGAGCGGCAATCCATTAACCGCTCAACGCCATGGGTGGTCCAGCCCTAACCGCCCATCCCCCGTTAGTGTTTTGGGTCTGTTTGGTTGAGTGGTACAGTTCAGACCGTTCATCCCGTTGAGTGGTCCAGTTCAGACTGTTCATCCCTTTGAGTGGTCCCTTTGTGACCGCCTATCCCTGTTTGGTTGAGTGGTCCTGTCTGGACCGTTCATCCCGTTGAGTGGTCCAGTTCGGACCGTTCATCCCTTTGAGTGGTCCCTTTGTGACCGCCCATCCCTTCCATGGGCCCCTACTATACAGTGGTGTCTTGCTAAGTGGGAAAAACTAGCTAGAGGCCTGACTCTCCAGCAAGAGTCGGTGTGTGCACACGTGGTCAGGGGCTTTGGACTGATGCCAACGGGCGTTACCCTATCTAGTAACTCATTACTGTGGTCCTGTTCTGGTTCCGAGCGTGTCTTAGTCTCTGTCATGTTTCGGCCGACATAGTAGACGAGACACTTGAAGGCGCAACATAAGACGTTACTGGATGCAGCTGGCTGTTCTTCTAGTGAGGAGGTACTTCCATCACGTGACACGTGACTCTCGTGTTTCTCGCACGTCGTGACGTTTCCGGGTTAGCCCTATCGTGGTCTTGCCTGAGGTCAGTGTTGTGTCTTGTGCACGACGTTCTAGTCGTGTGTGTGGTCGTATCTAGAAAAGCGTGCACGACAATCGGGTCATGTATGCTTTAGGGCATCTGTGTCTGTCTAGATCTTTTTCTAGACTTGTTGTCTCGTCTTGTGGGCCTTCATCTTGGGCCTCGTGCTTGCCGATAGATCGGTAACTCCTGACTTTGTCAGATCAGAGTTTACCCATCTGTTGATGTTGTTGTTTGGAGTAGCTTAGAAGCCGAGGTTAGTTCGGTAGCCGTGTTTTCATCTTAGGTATGGTTTTTCCCTTTTCTTTTAGCTGTTCTTACTCCTTCCGTTCCGGTCTTCTTTTACAGCTTTCTAGTGGTAGTTTTCTTGCTTTGCTACTACTGCTGTTTTGTTGTTCCGTGTTACTGTGTGTTTTTCAGTGGAGATCCGTGTGACCCCTACTAGGCCAGTGACACGAGGCTCACCCCTACTTTTTAGGTGGGTGGTGTCGTTCTGCTTCTGCGGTTCCTGGTGTGACGTGTCCGTAGCTGCCAGCAGTACCTGCGTCGGGCTTCCCCCGACCTCTGTGTACGTCTTTCTTTTCTGTTGGAATGTACTGCTTGTCTTTCCTTTAGACTGGACTCTGGTATAATTGTAAACTTGAATCTGTTAATAAAAAGTAATTTTATTTCTGCTACTTTAGCAAACCGATCTAATGGAATTTAATTGCTTACTATACTATCTCTGTGGCTTTAATGTACTACACGACAATCCTTTTTCCCTTCGGAGCTTTACAGCTCTTGGGAGGCTTCACGGGTTCCAGGTGGTATCGGGTCTGCTCGGTTGTCCTATCGGGTATATCCGGTATCCAGGATCTGGGTCGTCACAGGTGGTATCAGAGCGTTGTTGTGTGAAGCACATGGGAATCCGAGATATACAGTCACCAGAGCCTTTAAAGTCCAGTACAGTCTGCAGCTGGCGTTAGGTTTCACGATTCTCTATCGCTTTGTTTCCCGCGTGTCGTCTTGTGCGTGCTGTTCTCGCACTGTACGAGATGGTTCTGTTCTCGTCAGGATGTGACGAGGTGCTTCTTTTTCACCGTTGTTTCTGTCTCGATCATGCTGTACTTGGCAGTATTCACCGAAAGGCTTGAATCTGTGGTACTTTATTCGAGATTTCTCTGTATGTTGTTTAGGTTGCCGTTGACTTTCAGAGTTGTTGTGATGACCGTACACATTCTTACGTTGTTTTGGTCGTCCCAGCTTGAGTCTGTTCAGCTCCTGATGTGTCTCTCTTCTGTTGAAGTGCTCGATTAGATTCCTTTGATTGAGAAGATGTTCAGGCGACCAAGGATTTTCCCTTCCTGGTGAGCTTCTGTTTGTGAGCTTGATGCTTCTCATCCCTTTTGGTGGAGTCTTTTCGAGGTAAGCCTTGGAATTATTGTCTTGGTGAGACCCTTGTCCTATGTCTACTTAAGGGTAGACAGTGTTTCTTCTGAGCCTGATCTTCTCCTTGGTTTACGGTTGCTTGGCTTTGGACTCCATCATGGTGTTAAGAGCTGTCGCGTACCGTATTTGTCGTGCCATGTCCAGCGGCCGATGTATTGTGAAGGCTCATTTATCATTTTTAGGACGTAAAGGTAAGCTAAGATTAGCCTTTTCCTTGGGCCTTGTGCTGAAGCTGGTACTCCTCTTATTTGCACTTAGGCTTCTTGTGATCAGTTGTTCGCTGGATCAGTACTCGTGGCGTGTTATATTGTGATTTTAATGAATTGTGATGCCGCCGTATGTGTGCTGAGATGCGGATACCGAGATATTTTCTGATGCCTGTGTGTGTTTTATGAGTGTGCAGCTGAAGCGTGTGGGTTGATTACCCCCGGGTTGAGAGGTTTGTTCTTTCTCGATGTGACTTCGTCTTGGCTTCTTGTGCCTTGATGTTGTCTTTTGCAGTGCTGTTGCTGGAGTTATTCTGGTGTTGGCATCGACATTTGCGAGTGTTGGGGAATCTGGCGGCATTCCTTGCTGATTGAGTACCCTCTGTTCTGCATTCCTTCTCTTGGGTGTTGTGCTCTCGAGGCGTGATCGTGGTCCTTGAGGTGCATTCCACGAGATTGTCATTTCTCGTTGTCGTGTGTCTTTTCTTGGTGAGCAGTCTGATGCATGACCCATCCCTTGTGGCCGTGTGTTCAGCTATTCTTGTGCCTTGATGTGACCCTGCTTGCAGTTGTGTTCCGTGGTTCTGTGTCCAGTACGGAGCTGGAATCCTGCAAGTGCTGATGTTGTCGTTTTATCGTTGTTTCTCTATGATTTTGTGTCTCTGTCCTGGACCTTGGTCTTGTCGGTTAGCTTTGTTGTACCCTTCTTCCCTAGAGTTAGCTTGCGACTCGATCAGATGTAATGTCTGAGTGAGGATTGACTTGATTGTGCTTGTGTTCCGGTGTTGTTGTCGGTGGCGTCCTGGGTGCCAGGTGTTCCCTGTTGCCTTTGGCACTGGAGCCGATGATGTTGTCGAGTTGTCAGCTGTGAGGACTATGCTTCCTTGTGTAAGTTGATGCTTGTCGTGTCTGTCATTTTGTTTCCTCGATATTTGTTGTCGTGGCAGTCGTGTGTCCTGTCCTATGAGACGTAAGCGACGTTGCCCTATTTGGGAGGTGTCGGACTCGTGTTCACTTGTGTCGTGCTCGGTCTTGAGCGTGTACATGTGATTATAGTCTGACTGTGTTCCTCTGAGCTGTGTTCTCATGATTTGTGTTATTTTCATGTTCATGTTGTCGGGTTGTTCTTCCCTACTTCTTCCTTCTTGCTAGTCCTTAAATTTTGAGGATGAAATTTCTTGAAGGAGGGGAGGATGTAACATCCCGGATCCTTAATGGGTTATGTCGGATCTTTATTAGGTCTTTCGGATCCTTTTTGGAGAGTTTCGGATCGCTTTTGTAGCTCCCAAGTTGAGTTTTACGATCCGTGTGGGTTTTTCTCTCGTACTAGTTACGGAACCCTACGGTGAGTATATTTCTCAGTTCATCGACTCGTGGACGTTACAGCTGCAATGTACTCTTTGCGAGAATCATTTTGGCTATTTTTTCATATTTTTCTGAATTAGTGGATTTTCGGCTCAAATATCAGATTTTCAGAAATTAGGAAAATTTCCTAATTTCTTTCTATAAATTCAACTCCACTATCTCTCCTGCTCGTTTTCAACCTCACATTCTCTCACTCTGTTCTCTCCCGTCTCTTGACCGTTCGACGCGGGGCGCGCGGCTGTCGAGAGCTGGCCGAGGCGTGGACATGCTAGGGTGATCGGTTCATGGGTTGGAGCAGCGGTTTGAGCGTGGCGGGCGCGATCCCTCGGTGGATTCCGAGAAGGCGTCATTCATGTTCCTAGCAGTTTTCGGCGTGGTTGAGTCGCCTCGGTGCACGGTTTCTTTGGTGGACGTAGGGAGATGGATCACCACTTCCTCCTGCATATTTTCCCTGCCATTGCACGTCGTTTGGTGCGGAAACGGCCGAGTTTGGGCTCGTTTAGCCTAAACCGGGGTTTCGTGGGTTTCATAGGGTTCGTCAAAAAATGGCGACGACTTTTAGATCAGTTATTGTCAATGGACTCTATGGAACGTCAGCGTTCCATAGTCACTGATTTCGTCTCGATTGGTGGTCCCGTTTGACCGATAGGGCTCCGGGAAGTCCGGAAACCCTTTTGGGGTGATTTCGTTAGAATCGCCTGTTTCTTGCGATTCGAGCGTCGTTTTGACTCCGATCGGAGTCTATGTGATTGTCAGGGTGATTGTGATTGTATCCCCTTCGTTTCAGGATGAACGTGGCGTGGAAAGGCTACGATCGGACGAACCCCTGGGTTTGCTCGCCGTGACGCTTGAACAGTCGCACCAGATACCGTTCATGTGTATGGGCGGCTAGATTCGAACCGCTTATCGTATGTCGGTTTGAGGTTGAGAGGTCATTCGATAGACCACTCATCCCCCTTGGGCGACTGGTATAGGACCGCTCATCCTATGTCGGTTTGAGGTTGAGTGGTCATTCGATAGACCACTTATCCCCCTTGAGTGGTCCATCCTGGACCGTTCATCTTCCCGTTGGGTTGAGTGGTCAGATTTTGGATAGCTTATCTCCGTTGACCTCTGGTCAACAGTTTTGTGTCGGTTGCGTCGAGCGGCATGGTCAAAATCGCTCTGACTGACACTATAGTAGGTCGGTTGGCTTGAGCGGCTATCCATTAACCGCTCAACGCCATGGGCGGTCCAGCCCAACCGCCCATCCCCCGTTAGTGTTTTGGGTCTGTTTGGTTGAGTGGTCTAGTTCAGACCGTTCATCCCATTGAGTGGTCCAGTTCAGACCGTTAATCCTTTTGAGTGGTCCCTTTGTGACCGCCTATCCCTGTTTGGTTGAGTGGTCCTGTCCGGACCGTTCATCCCGTTGAGTGGTCCAGTTCGGACCGTTCATCCCTTTGAGTGGTCCCTTTGTGACCGCCCATCCCTGTTTGGTTGAGTGGTCCTGTCCGGACCGTTCATCCCGTTGAGTGGTCCCTGTGTGACCGCCCAACTAGTTGAGTCCGTCGTCTTGTCTGTTGGCCGTGATGGCTATCCCGTGTCTGTCTGTTAGGTTGTTTAGTGTGGTGTCTAGGTGTCGGTGGTTCACCAGATGAGTCGGTTCAGGGTCGACTGAGTGCGGTCTACTCTCTGACTGCCACAGTCCCCTAACGACTTCGTTTGTGACCGCCATTGTCCTTGTCTCTGTGTGCGTAGCATGTTCCTCCTTGACTGTTGGGTTTGCCTAGTGGCCGAGTGATGGATCGCCTATGCCGAGAGTGTCGTTTCCCACCGTTTCGATTTCTGTATGTCTTGGCTTGACCTTGTGGTCTGCCCGTTGTCCCGTGGATGTCTCCTGGCATCTTATGAGGGCTAAGATTTCGTTATGAGGTGGCCAGGAATCTTCTTGCTTGTAGTAGGATTCTCCTTCCTACTGTAGAATCGTCATTGTCTGGTTCTGATCAACCCAGGGTGACCCAGTGGTTGACAGGCGACCTTCTGTGTCTCGACGGTTCCATCCAATCCGAGACATGGTTCTGGACGTCTTGAGGTGTCATCTCACCTCGGTTTGCATGTCCAGATGTGCTGAGGGTCTTGTTAATCCCTTAAGTCTATGTGTGTCATTTTCTACAGCTGTTCCTTCTGGCTTAGGAATAGACCGATTGGTGGCTTGTTCACTTTGTACGACGATCGTGACTCCGAGCCGTGAGACTCAAGGATCGTTGTGTTTTCAGGTCTAGTTGCCTTGTCCTGAGTCTGTCGGCAGTGGTCGTGCTGCCTTGGTGCTTCGTAGTACGTGTGACAGTGCTTCCTTGCCAGTCTGTACTACAGCACTCTTGTTTCAAAGTTCTGTGTCTAGTGAACCTCCACTAGTAGTAGCCTGGCGACACGTTACGACGTGTTGACCCACCTGGGAGTGGTGGCGTGGCAGTTCCCGATATACAGTTTGTAAGCTAGTTTCTGTGAGCTCCCGCTGTACAGTGGCATCCTGCTGGGTGAGAAAAACTAGCTAGAGGCCTGACTCTCCAGCAAGAGTCGGTGTGTGCACACGTGGTGAGAGCTTTGGACTGACACCGATGGGCGTTACCCTGTCTAGTCACTCGTTACTGTAGTCCTGTTCAAGTTCCGAGCGTGTCTTAGTCTCTGTCGTGTTTCGGGCGACATAGTAGACGAGACACTTGTAGGTGCAGCATAAGACGTCAGTGGATGCAGCTGGCTGTTCTTCTGATGAGGAGATACTTCCGTCACATGACACGTGACTCTCGTGTTTCTTGTGCGTCGTAACCTTTCCGGGTTAGCCCTCTCGTGGTCTTGCCTTAGGTCAGTGTTGTCTCTTGTGCACGATGTTCTAGTCACGTGTGTGTGGTCGTATCTAGAAGAGCGTGAACAGCAATCGAGTCGTGTATGCTTGAGGGCGTCTGTGTCTGTCTAGATCTTTTTCTAGACTTGTTGTCTGGTCTCGTGGGCCTTCGTCTTGGGCCTCGTGCTTGCCGACAGATCGGCAACTCTGACTTCATCAGATCAGAGTTTACCCATCTATTGTTGTTGTTGTTTGGAGTAGCTTAGGGGCCGAGGTTAGTTCGGCAGCCGTGTTTTTGTCTCAGGTACGGCTTTTCCCTTTTCTTTTAGCTGTTTCTACTCCTTCTGTTCCAGTCTTCTTTTACAGCTTTCTAGTGGTAGTTTTTATGCTTTGCTACTACTGATGTTTTGTTGTTCCGTGTTACTGCGTGTTTTTCAGTGGGGATCTGCGTGACCCCTATTGGGCCAGTGACACGAGGCTCACCCCTGCTTTTCAGGTGAGTGGCGTCGTTCTGCTTCCGCGGTTCCTGGTGTGACGTGTCCGTAGCTACCAGCGGTACCTGCGTCGGGCTTCCCCCGACCTCAGTGTACGTCTTTCTTTTCTGCTGGACTGTACTGTTTATCTTTCCTTTGGACTGGACTCTGGTATAATTGTAAACTTGAATCTATTAATAAAAAGTAATTTTATTTCTGCTACTTTAGCAAACCGATCTAATGGAATTTAATTGCTTACTGTACTAGCTCTGTGGCTTCAATGTACTACACGACAATCCTTTTTCCCTTCGGAGCTTTATAGCTCTTGGGAGGCTTCACGGGTTCCAGGTGGTATTGGATCTTCTCGGTAGCCTTATCGGGTATATCCGGTATCCGGGATCCGGGTCATCACAATTCAAGAATAGCTTTGCAAACACTAAGAGAACACCAACTCTACGCGAAGCTCAGCAAATGCGAGTTCTGACTAAAAGAGGTGTCATTCCTTGGCCATATTATTTCAAAGGAAGGTATCGCTGTGGATCCTTCTACAGTGGAAGCGGTCAAGAATTAGAGCCGACCGATAATGGTATCTGAGGTTAGAAGTTTTCTTGGTCTAGCTGGTTATTACCGGTAATTCATCAAGGATTTCTCAAAAATCACCGTCCATTTGACTAGACTCACAAGAAAGGAGAATCTCTTTATATGGTCGAAGGACTGTGAAGTAAATTTTCTAACTCTTAAGGAACATCTTACGACTACTCCTATACTAGCACTACATGTCGAAGGTGGTGGTTTTGAAGTCTACACTGATGCATCAAGCATTGGCCTTGGTTGTGTCCTTATGCAGAACGGTAAAGTGATTTCTTATTGTAGCACCCCGAATAAATATACATATATATATGAGTATAATAGACTGTAAATAAGTTTTAATAATAAAACCCACACTATACTAAAAGCCCGATAGCAAAAAGCCTTATAAAAGCCTAAGTACTACCCAAATCCTTGTAAAAGGGCCTTAGCCAAAAACCCAACCCAATAGCAAAATGGGCCAAAAAGGGGGCTTACGTGAATAAGCATATACATACATACAATTATACAAACAATAGGGTCCTTTTGCTTTACACAAAAGACTTATCATACTCGAAGGATGACTGCATGAGAGTTAGGGTTTTGATCAAAATAAAGAAAATGGCTGTGGATATGGCAAGTGAAGGATTAGCATGGGAAGGTTTAAGCCCACTAGGACTCTACATAGGAAATTTAATTCCCATTAGAAGCAGGAGTTCAAACTCTATATATAAGACTCATGATCGAATGCAAAAACATCCTTACTGCTGCTGTTAGTGCCAGTGCGTCGACGTTTGCTTCCTCGTCATCCTGTCGTTCTACTTCTTCCTACATCCTGCTGCTGAGCAAGAAGAAGGGATGCTTCCTCTTCTTCCTGCCGCTGCTACATTCTCTATCTCCTACTGTGCTGCCTGTCTTTTTCTTCTTCCTACTGCTACTGCGGTTATTGTTGCTGCAATTATTCTTCTTCCCTTTCTCTGCTTCCTTCGGCGTCAACCCAAAAGATAGGTTATCTCAAGAATCAAAGCACAAGACAATAGTAAATAGTATTGCATGTATAAAATCCTTGATTTCTGTTACGATTACATGATCCTTGTTCTTTAGTTTTATGTAGATTGCAATTTTCTGTTCCATATGAAAATAGCGACTAGAGCAGTGGTCGTTGATTAATGAGCGCCCGTGTACAAAGGTGCTAATTCTTGGAATTAGCAACCATCTTCTGGACGCTAATTAATTAGCGACCAGTACCCTGACGCAATTTCCTGTAGCGTATTTAATAAATAACACATATTTAAAATTTAATGTGTCAGCCCCAAACCGATAGTAACGGAATGTATTGCTCGAAACGTGGCAGCAATACAGTCGTGTCAATCAGAGCAAAACTTAAAGATACAAGAAGACCGTCACTGAAGAACTTTTTCTTGATATAAACTTGTCATTACAACTTATTGTCTCAATTACAACTTTAAGAAAGAAAAATGACAGACGCACTAACTGGACTTAGACATTTAAAACTAGATAAAAGAAACTACATTAGTCTTAGACTCAAGAAAAATAAAAAACACAGGTCATCTAGTTTCCAGAGCTCTCTTGCACACTTTCCCTTCCCATTTGAGTCACGGCCTCGCTAGCCACTTGATTACCTGAAAAATATTAAAATAGACTGGATGAGCGAAACGCTCAGCAGGAATTACATCTCAATAAACAAGCTTACTTTAAGTGATTACGTGTTACATGAAATGCAAGTATAACTATACATGATCGAGCTCAAGATAATATCCAGAATAGAATGACAAGAAATAATAAGGATGAACCAGTAAGATTTTCAAGATGAATCAGGTCAAGTTATCAAGAATATGAAGCATGAGATATAAAGTCATGTCATGAGAATTGGCTATGTTAAATTCAACCAAGTAAATATCCATTTCGGGCCATGCAAGTCACTTCATGTCAAGTCAAGTCAAGCACGAGATCGTGGAATGTCATAATCTAGAAAGTCATGCACTTCGGTGTAATACCACACCGTGATCAATATAGCTCCCATGGGCACAAGTACTTTCGGGTGCTCCTCCCAATATCAGATCGGGCCCCATTAATGCCAACATTGAGTAATATATGTATCTCGACATCCACTATAGTTTATAGCCAATAGAATTCCAAAGGAATAAACCATTGTAGGATGATAAGGTGGATTCACGGAATAGAGATTCAAGGACAGAACTTGAGTAAGGATGATATATCAACAAATCACATGAAATCATGACATATCATAAAACTGGGTAATTGGCGTCCACTCAGGCCGCCGCCAATTATAGAATCTGCGCCCACTATGGTGGTCACCAATTCTGTGAACAGGATAGGCACGAAGAAATAGCATCACTTTAAGTGGTTGTTAATTCAATTTGGCGTCCACTGTCTGGTCGCCAATTCCAGACAGCTCTCACCGAACACTATAAACAACACTCTATGATGGCTAGGGCATCATGTTTCTTTAGAGTGACATGACAATCAAGGTTCCAGATTTTGAGGGTACAATCCGCTCGGCTCTCTTGAGGGAATCCAAGGCTAGCGGAGTCTTACGGAGGCCTTACAGAAAGAATTTCAATCCGGCAGAGAAGGAATATCCGACGGAGGGTTATTCAATCTCCAAGAATTGAGTGTCAAACGTGAAACCTCGTGAAACGGGGACTCTATCTCGGACTTGAGATAGGAGTGCCATAAGACCCGCAGTATAGGTCAAAAACCCGATAAAACCGTGAGAGAAAGAATGAGCGTCAAATCAAGAATGCGCCGATTATAAATCCGCGTCCTTATGCAAAGACGTTAATTCATGATTTTTATCAGGATTTTAAATAAAACATAAAATTAGCATCCTTATAAGGAGGCACCATTTATTCATTTAGCGTCCATTCGGATGGACGTTGATTTTATGATTTTCTCATTTACTTCATTTTTATAAATCAAACAAGAATTCACGTCTCTTTGAAAAGACGTAAATTCATATCTTATTTCTATTTAATTTAATATTCTAGAAAATAACGTCTTTTTAAAAGGATGCATATTATCATATATATATATATATATATATATATATATATTTTTCTTTGAAAGAGAAAAGTAGAGATAAGATTTTTAAAGAATAGATATAAAAAGGGAACAATAAATTGGGCATAAGGGTAATAAAAGTTTTTGCGAGGTTAACTAAAATCCACGAGAAATTAACGTCATTACTCTTTACGTTATTTTAACGTGTCGTATTTGGGTGAATAGTGTCACTTTTTATTTTATAAAAAATTAGTAAAATAAATTATATTAAAAATAGGAGAAAATTATAATGATTCTAACCATATACATAACAATATTTTATGGTACATGGTTTAAAGGATATAGAATTTTAAAACTTGTAAATTCTATACGGGTAATTTTTATTATAGAAGAGTACCACTTTTTATTTTGTGAGAATTTATCAAAATAAAACATATTAAAAATAGGATAAAAATATAAAGTTTTTAACCAAGAAATATCATAATTTATCCTATCAAGTTTGAAAGATAAAAATCCTTAAATAAACTGGACAGTTTTAGCCGATGAATAATGTCACTTTTTATTTATTCAGAATTTAGTGAAATAAAATATATGACAAATAATAGAAACATCTAAAAACTTTAACCATAAAATTTTATAATTTTATTTCATCCGGTTAAAAAGATAAAAATCTCTAAAGCTTGTACGGAATCTAAATATATGAACATTGCTATTTTTAGATTAACCAACTTTTCATGGATCTAATTACATGAAAATTAAGATAAAAATGTGTGTATTTTAATAATATATTTATTCTAAATTTTAGATACATGATTATATGATTATAAATTTTTAATCATGTATTGACCAGATTTACGTAAAACAAGAACGTAAGAACAAGGATTATGCATGCATAGTTTAATAAATCTTGAGCTTGTATTGAGATCACCTATCTCAGTTTGATGAAATTACGATGGGAAGAGGAAGAGGAAGTAGACGTAGTGAAGAAGAACCCTTCTTCACGTATGACAGTAGAAGAAGTCGCACGTTCTTCCACTGTTCACAGCGACAGCAACATTCGCAAGAAGGAGAGGGAGATGCAACAGGTAGCAACCCCACGAACAAGCACGGCCGTGGCAGCAAAAGCGAAGCGGCAGCAATAGCTTCGCTTGTTCGCAGGGGGGTATATTTATAGGTCAATGGGCTATTTTTGAATCCTTGTGGGATTTATGTTTCCCACATATTAACCCTAACAACTAATCTTAACGGGTTAAACTTCCCCATGCAAATCCTTCAGCCGCCCGCCTGTTTTATCAAAAAGCCCTATGTTCCCGTCCAGCTAACCAACGTAACAAGGTTCTGCCCTTTTCCAAAGGCCCATTTAAATAGGTATATATGTATATCCTAAAAACCTTATGTATGTTTCTAACGGGAGGCCCATTCAGCCCATGTACAATTTCTAAGACTAAGCCTGGGCTTAACGTAAAAGGACTAAAATCTGTATTTCTAGGTGGATTTTAACTAATTAGTGGGTTAGGCCAGTTTGTTAATATAGAAAGGGTTCCATGGTGAGAGATAATAACATTATTATTATTATTGTTATGTTTATCCAAGCCCAATAACTATTAATGGACTTAGTTATTTATTGTAAAGTCACCTGGGCCATTTGTGAGTCGTAAGGCCCATCACTTAAATTAGACTAGTCTAATTATTTACTAATTTTAGACTTAAGTTGGGCTTTAATTATATTGATATATATTATTATTATTAATCTCTATGTTCATCTACCTTATTAATTTTATCGTCGTTTCGGATACCAGAGACAGGTTCGATCAGGTGAAAGTTTTATTTTATCTTTTAAAGGAATATTCATTTAGCTAGCCGCATTTTATGAAATTCATTCTAAAGACGAATACCCTTAATTTTAAGTCACTAAAGATTCTTAGAAAAATTGCGGTGACATAACCTAATTATTCAATTGTATGTTTAATCTTCCCACATAGATCGCCATTTAGTTTATATGACGACTCCATTTTTGTTTTATCTTTAACAAGAGGATTTTTCTTTATTCCTTACAAAGATTTACAAGATTCATGATCATCTTTTATCTTTTGAAAATATAAGTAATTATTTCTATTTTAACTTTCCTAATTTGTCGGGCGTTACATCCTCCCCCACTAAAGAGAATTTGGTCCCCAAATTCACACCACCTTCTACTCTAGGATGGAAAAATTACAAATTACTAAGGTAACTATGCAAGCAAAAGATTCGAAGGTATACGACACGGGAAATGAACTTAACTCAAGATTAAAGATGAGAGGTACCTTCCACAACTCTTTCTTCAGCAGGCTCAGCTTTCACTAAGACTTGAGCGTTTCCTTGATGCTTCGGGCTCGGAATAGGGCATCGGGCTATCTTATGGTCAAGGCTCCCGCAACGAAGACACGCTCCTGACTATCGCCAACAAATCTCTAATTGATGATTATACTTACCACAAAGCTTACACCTTTCTTAGGATGAATATATAGGAGCTACCCAACTATTTTCTCTCTTAAGCTTCTTATCCTTTTACGAGTTACCACCCTTATTCGTTCTCTTCTTAAACTTTTTGGAGTTAGTGACTTGCTCCCTTTCTTCAACTCTCTCTCTTTCTCTCTCTTTCGCGGCATTTTCTAGTAGCTACACTCCCCTAACTAGGTCCGCATAAGCTTGAATATCTACAAGTGCTACCTGGGGAACAAAGCCAGACCTAGCCGCCTCCATTGAATCTAAGTTCCTGCAAGAATAATTAGGGAGATAAATTATCTTATTCAAAAATTATGATAGTTAATAATAATGAAAATTATGTATTTTATCCTTCTTTTAATATTTAACCCCTAGCTTTACCCATTCTCACTGGGTGACAATAAGAAAAGGACCAATGACACATACTCACGGTCAAACCTAGGGTTTAAGAGACCTAGGCTCTGATACCACTTCTGTCACGTCCCGAACCGCTAGCAGTGGAACGTATTGCTCGGAACGTGGCAGCGATACAGTCGTGTCAATCAGAGCAAAACTTAAATATACAAGAAGACCGTCATTGAAAAAAAAGAACGTTTTATTGATACAAACTTGTCATTACAATTTATTGTCTCAATTACAAATTTAAGAAAGAAAAATGACCAACGCACTAACTGGACCTAGACATTTAAAACTAGATAAAAGATACTACATTAGTCTTGGACTCAAGAAAAATAAGAAACACGGGCCATCTAGTTTCTAGAGCTCTCTTGCACACTTTCCCTTCCCATTTGAGTCACGGCCTCGCTAGCCACCTGATTACCTAAAAAACATTAAAATAGACTGAATGAGCGAAACGTTTAGTATGAATTACATCTCAATAAACAAGCTTGCTTTAAGTGATTACGTGTTACATGAAATGCAAGTATAACTATACATGATCGAGTTGAACATAATATCGAGAATAGAATGACAAGAAATAATAAGGATGAAGTAGCAAGATTTCCAAGACGAATCAGGTCAAGTTATAATGAATATCAAGCATGTAATATAAAGTCATGTCATAAGAATTGGATATGTTAAATTCAAGCAAGTAAATACCCATTCCGGGCCACGCAAGTGATGGGGACATCAAAGCAAGGCATCTAACGTTTTTATTTGCACTTTTATCCTTGAGTCAATTGGGTTTTACAATTGTAAGGCAATTATAAGACAATGGGTTAGTCATTAGGAATTAGTGGATTTCTTTGAAAAATGTCAAGTAGGTCCAACGGGGCCCCCACCCTCTCTCCCATTGGACCACCTAGATGCTAGGGCCCATAGGGACTGGTCCATGGTCCAAGGTGGACTTGGACCAAGTAGAAGAAAATTTCAATTTTGCTTCTAAGGGGAGGGCGCCCCCTCTTTTGTCCCTTATGAGATTTTTTTATTCTTATTTTTATCTCCCTTCCCCAATATGTCCCCTTGACCAAGGGTATTAGAGGTCATTTTTTTAGGTCTAGGGTTTTGTATAAAGACTCTCATGTATTATTTTTGGATAAAATTATTGAGAAGAAAAAGCATTTTTACTCCAAGAGCCTTGGGCGCCCCTCTCTCCCCCTTCTTGCAGCTGTGAGAGTTGTAGCAAATTCTAGGGTGTGATGCCATTTCTTTGGGAGTGATTCTCACTTCTATCTCCTCCTCTAGATGCGACTTCCAGCCACCGCCGCCGCCGTCTCCATTCGTGCCGCCAACGAGCCGCCACAACCCCATCTTCGTCCTACGGTCCAGACCTGTGACCTGCAGAATAAAAGTTTAAATAAGAGGTTGTATCTCCAGATCCAGCCATCTGATCGAGCTGAGGTTTTGAGGGTCTGTTCCCCGTGTTTCCCCCTTTTTCCTGTTTAATTTTCACCTCAATCAGACCCCGTTTGCCCCTCCTTCCAGTTAGTTCTTTCCACCCCTTGCAGTCTGCCTTTCTGCAGATCTATGAGATAGCAACCTATTCCGTGAATTTTCCCAACCATTAAAGCATCTCAGACAATTACAAAAATATTTGTACATGATCCCCACTTCCCCCCCTCTCACCCATAAAATTCTCAAAGTCCAGATCTTCTAACTTTCTTTCAGTCAAAATTCGTTTTCAGGCAGATCTCACTCTGTCCTATTGGATATGGATTCCGAGCCAAAAACAACTATAGAGCACAGAGTTTTTCATTTCGATCCAGACCGTTGGATAGATCTGAAATTCACATATGTCGAAGCTCTCTGAGGGCCCTTCGCAACGGCGCTAGTTTTGTCCCGATCCAACACCGGATCTGGGCGTGGTGACTATTTTTGTGGAAGTGCGTAGATCTGTCCCGTGGCAGGCCAGCAAGAGCAGTCCACCGGTTAATTCTTCCAGAAATATGCCGGCTACGATTCAGCCGCCGCCAACTTCAGGGATCAAAGAGGAGCATTCCACCGACGTCCCAGCCAACCGCCTCGACCAGAAGTCGACCGGAAGCTGTCGTCCCATGTGCCGAGTTCACTTGCTGTCTAGCGAGTCTGAACAGTGCCGAATCGGACCAGCACCCCCCCTCCGGCCCGAAAGCCCTTCCGGCTTGCTGCCCGTCAACCCGAGATCGGTACTCCTGGGTCGTTGTTGTCGCCCTTTACCTCCCTGCGTGGAGTGGGAAGTAAAATTCATTGCTGTTATTATTGATTATTTACTGTACCTGGAGTACGGGTCTTGGTCGGGATCGTCTTCCCCACGCCTGGAGCGTGGAGGCATCGCCTCTATCTCCCTCGGCATTTGCTTACTTCATGTGTATTTATTTGCCGCTGCTAGTGAGTGATAGGATATCTAGCTCGATAAATTTTTATCACCGCTGTGAGAGTGAGAGCGTGACCCATCCCGTGACCCGATCTTGGCACAAAGAAGTGTTGACCACCCTGACTCATTGCCGATTTCTCAACCGCGCAGATCCACACGTTTCCCTCACTTAGGGACGTCCACGAGCTCGTGTCTCTTGTTGAGGACATATCCTCCTCTTCTGGAGCTTTGTTGGTGTCGCATTAGTCGCGTCGTTGCTGGTCGTGTCGCGTCATCACCTAGAGTCCCAGGTTCGCATCAAATCAATGTCGAGTCGTATCCCGTCCCGCATCAAATTGGTATCAGAGCAAAGTTGAGTCTAGGGTAGTCTTTCACAACATGGTTTCAGTCTAGGGTCGTCTTGTCCTAGGGTCGCATTGCATCCGATACCCGGTATATCAAAAGTTATTCCCGGAATGATAGTTTACGCCTTGGGAAGGTAGCACACTTGCGTGAGTTCGATCTTCGGATCATACCTCCACCAAGTACTGGTTATTGGCTAGGTCTAGGTTGTCTCATTCACCTTGCATTTAGCTCCATCACATGCCCGTCCTATAGTTCACCGTCTCCCATGGATTCCCAGTCACCTAGGCCATATGAATGGTGGCGTAGTACCCATGGGCTTGGCAACCATCCCCTCTACTTCCGTAGGCCCGAAGCCTCGGACTTTTATGGCTCCAACGTCCCGAGCGACTACCTACATTGGGAAGCCGCCATGGACAAATATTTCGAGTGTTACTCTATGTCCGGAGTCATGGGGGTCAGTTTTACCAAAGAGAGACTTTTCCACAAAGCTGTCGAGAAGTGGGAAGGCATTGAACGCATGAGGGATATTAGGAGGCAATGGCCCATCGAGTCATGGTGTGAAATGAAGGATGAGCTTAGAAGGATCTACATGTCCCACCCAGTCACCTCCAACCGACCCCACCCAGTCACCTACCATCAAGAAGGTCACAGTCGGAGGCCAAGGGTCCTGCACATAGATGAGGCTAGACCCAAGACTAGGTCGGTTGAATATGAGCGAATCTACCACGATGCCCCTACCCCAAACCTCACCTTTGTCGAATTCTTGAAAATCTTTTCGGATCGGGTGGATAGAATGTGCGCTCATATTGACAGACTCCTGCTCAAGCCTAAAGAGGTAATATCTGGTAGGCTCAACCCAGTGCCACCCCAAGGACTTCTCCCCCTAAGGGAGGACATTCTTCCCCCACCCGTGAGAGCTCCTTTACCACCAACCTCACCTTCCGATCTTTATTAGGAGCCACCTCAGCCAGAGCCATACTTGCTTCTAAAGGGTGAGTTAATTATCGAAGAGCCACTACTTAGCTGGCTTAAGAAGGGCTTGTTTCCTAAAGCACCTTGCTACCCACCCATGGACTCTGCACTACAAGTAGTGCCCGTCAACTCATTCCACACAACGTTCTGGTCTTGTCACCATATTGATACATCGGACGACCTTATTAAGGGATTAGACTGGCAAATGAAGTTGACGCACATGTTGGCCCCAGGCTTCGACCGACCCAAAGGTCGTGGCTTTATGCATCCCGCTTGGTATCAATTACCTCCGTGTGCACCGTGGGTCATGTCACCACAGAGGTTCTTTTATTCCTCCCCATGTCGGTCGAGCCTAACTCCTTTCCACTTATCCCGAGGGAGGAACCATATCTTCTACATGAGACCACCATCCCACCTACCACAATGAATGAAGGTGGCGATTTACACCTTCAAGAATTCCAAACACGGGACCGTGTCATGAGGGAACCCATCTCGAGAGGTCACACATTCTTTGATCCCTTCGACCCCTTTTCTAGTGAGCCTCTTGACCCACCTTATCCACGCCACTTCTTCAAAAAAGTTCACTATCACACCCCTACCCCATGGGCCAGTCATCACACATGTAGCAAGGATCCCGTTCATTCGAGTAATGAAGAAAGTGAATTTGGCTCTCTTGGTCCTCCCAAGCCCCACACATTCGATAGGAAGTCAGTGCATGCTAGGGACATATTAGGATGTCTAGGAGTCCCCCATTCTGCCAACCCCTGGTTGCGTCGAGTGTATGCTAGTCACACATTTGGATGTCCTGGTCCACCACTGCATATGTATGGGTCTGCATAGCATTAGGTTTGTCTAAGACATAGAGTGTGCTTTTCTTTATTTGTAAAGTTGTTAGGAGTCTGTACATGCATTTGTCGAGTGCATAAGGAGTTGCATAGTCGTGTCAAATGCCAGTAATGCACGATGCAATGAGTTGCTTTATGCTCAAGGCACCACCGTGAGTTCCGAGTGGATGAATGTGTCATGATAAGGGTCCAACCTGAACGGTTTCCCCCTGGAATCGTGACGAAAATTGCAAGCTCATAGTGCCAGTCCCTTTCGAGTGTGAGGCAAGTCGGATCTCATGCGTACGTTGTGGACTTGCCTGACGAATATGGGATCAGCTCTACCTTCCAAGCCTCAGATCTAGTGATCTATAGGGACCCAGTAGTGAATCCTAGTGAGTCTTTGAGCCATCTCCTCCCTTTGAGAGTGACCCCACCCCTGAGTGTCCACCACTAGCCTCATTCCCACAGCAGCGTGAGCATATAGAACATATACGGGATGAGCAGGTGACGATTACTAGGAGTGGAGCATACCCGCGCTACCTGGTACGGTGGAGAGTACGGCCCACATCCGATGACACGTGGATCACCCAAGCAGAGATACAGATCTGCAGGAGCGACACATGAGCAGCCATACCCCTTACTCAACAGGGTCGAGTTTCTCTCACCCGGGGAGAATTGATGGGGACATCGAAGTAAGACATCTAACATTTTTGTTTGCATTTTTATCCTTGAGTCAACTGGGTTTTACAATTGGAAGGCAATTATAAGCCAATGGGTTAGTCATTAGGAATTAATGGGTTTCTTTGAAAAAAGGCCAAGTAGGTCCAGCGGGGGCCCCACCCTATCTCCCATTTGGCCACCTAGATGCCAGGGCCCATAGGGGCTGGTCCATGGTCCAAGATGGACTTGGACCAAGTAGAAGAAAATTCCAATTTTGCTTCTTTAAGGGGAGGGCGCCCCCTCTTTTGCCCCTTATGGGATTTTTTTATTCTTATTTTTATCTCCCTTCCCCAATATGCCCCCTTGACCAAGGGTATTAGAGGTCATTTTCCTAGTTCTAGGGTTTTGTATAAAGACTCTCATGTATTATTTTTGGATAGAATTATTAAGAAGAAAAAGCATTTTTGCTCCAAGAGCCTTGGGTGCCCCTCTCTCCCCCTTCTTGCAGCAGTGTGAGATGCAGCAAATTCTAGAGTGTGATGCCCTTCCTGTGGGAGTGATTCTCACTTCTATCTCCTCCTCTGGATGGGACTTGCAGCCACCGTCGCCGCCGCCTCCATTCGTGCCGCCAACGAGCCGCCATAACCCCATCTTCGTCCTACGGTCCAGACCTGCGACCTGCAGAATAAAAGCTTAAATAAGAGGTTGTATCTCCAGATCCAACCATCTGATCGAGCTGAGGTTTTGAGGGTTTGTTCCCCGTGTTTCCCCCTTCTTCCAGTTTAAGTTTCACCTTAATTAGACCCCGTTTGCCCCTCCTCCCAGTTAGTTCTTTCCACCCCTTGCAGTCTGCCTTTTTGCAGATCTGTGAGACAGCAACATGTTCCATGACTTTTCCCACCCATTAAACCATCTCAAAAAATTACAAAAATATGTGTACGTGATCCTCACTTCCCCCCCTCTCACCCATAAAATTCCCAAAGTCCAGTTCTTCTAACTTTCTTTCAGTCAAAATTCATTTTCAGGCAGATCTCACTCTGTCCTATTGGATCTGGATTCTGAGCCAGAAACAACAATAGAGCACATAGTTTTTCATTTCGATCCAGACCATTGGATAGATCTAAAGTTCACATATGTCGAATATCTTTGAGTGCCCTTCGCAACGGAGCTAGTTTTATCCCGATCTGACACCGGATGTAGGCGTGGTGACCATTTTCGTGGAAGCGTACAGATCTGTCCCGTGGCAGGCTAGCAAGAACAGTCCACCGGTTAATTCTTCCAGAAATACGCCGGCTGCGATTCAGCCGCCGCCGACTTCAGAGATCGAAGAGGAGCATTCCACCGGCGTCCCAGCCAACCGCCTCAACCAGAAGTTGACCGTAAGCTTCCGTCCCACGTGCCGAGTTCGCTTGCTGTCTAGCGAGTGTGAACAGTGCCGAGTCAGACCAGCACCCCTCCTCTGGCCCGAAAGCCCTTCCGGCTGGCTGCCCGTCAACCCGAGATCGGTACTCCGGAGTCGTTGTTATTGCCCTTTACCTCCTTGCGTGGAGTGGGCAGTAAAATTCATTGCTGTAATTATTGATTATTTACTGTACTGGGAGTACGGGTCTTGGCCGGGATCATCTTCCCCACGCCTGGAGCATGGAGGTATCACCTCTATCTCCCTCGGCATTTGCTTACTTCGTATGTGTTTATTTGCCGCCGCTAGTGAGTGATAGGATATCTAGCTCGATAAATTTTTATCACCGCTGTGAGAGTGAGAGCATGACCCATCCCGTGTCCCGATCCGGGCACGAAGGAGTGTTGACCACCCTGACTCATTGCCGGTTTCTCAACCGCGCAGATCCACACGTTTCCCTCTCTTAGGGATGTCCGCGAGCTCGTGTTTCTTGTTGAGGACATATCCTCCTCTTCTGGAGCTCTGTTGGTGTCGCATTAGTCGCGTCGTTGCTGGCCATGTCACGTTGTCACCTAGAGTCCCAGGTTCTCATCAAATCAGTGTCGAGTCGCATCCCATCCCGCATCAGCAAGTCACGTCATGTCAAGTCAACTCAAGCACGAGATCGTGGAATGTCATAATCTAGAAATTCATGCACTTTGGTACAGTGCCACACCGTGATAAATATAGCTCACTTGGGCAGAAGTACTTTCGGGTGCACCTCCCAGGATCAGATCGGGCCCCATTAACGTCAGCATTGAGTCATGTATTTATCTCGACATCCACTATAGTTTATAGCCAATAGAATTCCAAAGGAATAAGCCATTGTAGGATGATAAGGTGGATTCACGGAATAGAGATTCAAGGACAGAACTTGAGTAAGGATGATATATCGATAAATCACATGAAATCATGACATATCATAAAACTAGGTAATTGGCGTCCACTCAGGCCGCCGCCAATTACAGAATGTAGCACCCCGATTTATTAAAGAATAAATTTTCAAGAAAATTAATGAGAAATTCCTTAAGAAATAGGATAAGAAAATTTTGACCATTTTATAAAAATCTGGAAAAATTAGAATCCTGTAGAGGATAAACGTTTAGTAAAATTGTCTTCTATGACTAGCCCAAATAAAATTCGTAAACAAGTCGAACTAACAAATTAAGGCCCAAAACCACACTTAGCCTAATTGGACATTAAAACGTGAAATTCGAGCCCAATACTAAACCATTTAAGCTAAAACCAGATGCAAATGAACGGTAAGAATAACTCTTCGTTTCTCCTCTGGTTAATCTCCGAAACCCTAACCCTAGGAGGTGTATTTGGCGGCGGAATGGCGGATTGACTTGGTCTCGCGCGAATCGCGCACGTCCGCGGTGCAAGGACTCTATCTTAGCGATTAGGACTCCCCAGACCCAATTGAACCCATAAAAATGATCTTTAGCCACCCTAGAATCGTTTAGTTACTGTGGCGGCCAGAGAGGAGCTCGATCGAGGGAGGATTTTGACGATCATCGGCGATGTGTACCTAGCGCGATCGGCTTCCCTCTTCTTCCTTCATCCTTCGATTAAGGTAGGTGATAGCAAGATAAACCCTAACCATTATATATCAAAAGAAGCGTTGTCCTGCCCTCTTTCCATTGATCTAGAAAGTCCTAAATTTCATCTAGTATCCTGCTAGGATTTCGAGTTTTAGTGGAAGCATGCTAGAACTAGGGTTAACTATGTTCCATCTCGATTTAGGTAGGGATTTCAGGCACTAAACATTAAATTGATCATGCTATCTTGTATAACTTTTCATGCTCGTTCTATTGACTGTATAAGCCCTAATTTCATGCTTTATATTGTGCGTATTTGGTTATTATTGCTAACCCTAGCCAACCCCGCCGGAGACGGGCAAGGCGAAGGGGCGGCGGACTTATCGGACTTGCACGGCCTCTCGATGGACCGCCCAAACTCTTCATGCGGCCAGTTCTTGACCGTTCATATGTTTCATCTTTGATCGGTTTCGTAGAATGTGCGGCAGAACCTTAACCGCCCTCTTCTTCTAGCGGCCAATCTCGAACCGTTCATCTTCCCCAGCGGCACCCTACAGACCGCTCATCCCTAGCAGGCCTTCGGACCTGAGAGGGTGTGAACGGCCTGTCGTGCGACTGTCGAGGCATGTGAGCGGCTCTTAACGAACAGCCCAACTACACAGAACTGCTTACTTTCATTTTAGCATGATGTATCTTAGTAGATTAGTGATTAAATGGTAAGTTAGTAACCCACATGATAACTGGAACTTATGGAAGTAAACAATTATGATTTTTTGCTAGTTTGTCTTCACTTGATCTTGGTTCATCATGGCCTTAATTTATTTCAATATGTTAAATTCAAACATGATTTCATGAACTATGCTATTAGGATTGGTAAACAGTCGTTCTACTCCGATAGGATTGACTGACCGCTATACTTGGTTTTCGATGATTTGATAGCCTCATTTCCTTGTAATGGTTGGGACTCTCGCCGGATATTCCTTCTGTCGGACTAGGACCTTCATTACGGGACCTCCGTAAGCCCCCGCGAGCCTGGGATTCCCACTAGGACGCCGGGCAGGTTGTACCACCAAGACCTGAACCTGTTTACGTGATCGAACCGCTCGAATTGTCATGCTAAGAGTCACGGCTCAATGTGGACTGACTGAGTTTTGAACGGTTGGAATCGAACCGTTTAACTCAATAGGCGGCCCATTATGAACCGTGCATTTCTGGCCAAGTGCCACTTACATTGGTCGATTAACCTTGTTCTATCTTCGACCAAATCATGTTTGGATCGACCCAATAAGCCCTAGGCTGACCAGTGGAGAGTGGGTTGGACCCTGGTTCAGTTCTGCCCCACTTATGGCAGCCCGGAGCCCATTTTTGGGTGGATTTCTAGTCTTCTAGTTAGGCCCAATTTGAACGGACTGAATTGGACCGTCCATGTGCTCGAGCGGATCTTATTGGACCGTTCATTTCCTTGAGCGGCCCTATAAGGACCGTTTGCCTTGTTCTTGGGCTTCCAGCTCTTCTAGCCATGAGCGGCCCATTATTGACCGTCCATTTCTTTGAGCGGCCCGATATGGACAGTGTATCTTTCGAAAAATGTTTTCGTGGTTATTGTGTTTGAATCCAAGGACCTGATTGGTTCTTGATAACTTGAATTTTTTGGTTAAAGTATCTTCAACTTACCCTTGGAATTCTCCGAGGTAAGTTATAACATTATTGGCCACTTAACTTGATTAATGTCTAGACATAACTTGGATATTGGATCCATTAAATCAATACTAACGCATCATAAGGGCCCGGTCTGGTCCTGAGAAGAGCGCCCGAAAAGTACTTGTGCCCCGGGGAGTTTGAATGACATGGTGAGGCATTGCACCGAGTGCATGACTAGCGTGATGTCTACGACAATAATCTATTACTTGAATCTTTTCTTGACTTGGTTCTTGCTTGTTGGCCAATTTCCAATTATATCATGATCTTGCCTTCTCTTGATTATGTTGTTTCGTCATATCGTCATTTCATTTCGTTCCTTATTTTCTCGCATATAATTGTAATTAATTGGTTAATCACTTAAACTTGCCTGTTATTACCTACTGAGCGTTCGCTCACCCAGTTGTTCCCTCTTTTCAGGTAGCTCAGGTGAGGATTCACAGACTGATGGGGACGGGCAAGAGTGATGGCCATGGAGCGAACCTATTAGAAGCGTGTGGAGCCAGTCATAGTCGTTTGTGTCTAATTATGTTTTAGAGTGTATGGTGGAAGAATTGTAATTCGAAGTCAGCAATTGTAGTAGTGTCAAGTGGATGTTATGTTGAAAGTTTGTTTAAGTGAGTTTAGTGATTGGAACATGGATCATTTAAGTTTATTTAGTGAATAAAGTTATTTTCTGTTCATGGTGTTGTGTGACCTTTAGCTTTAGCATATCATGTCTGTAAATCAACATATTACTATTAATTGTTTCTACTGCCAGTCTCGATATTCCGCGTCGGGGCGTGACAGTTAGGTGGTATCAGAGTTAGGTTCTAATATTCCTAGGTTTTTCTAAGTTCTAGGATTCTAAGTGATGTCGTAGAACCTATAATCTTGTTATAAGTCTAAGAATCCAACCTAGTGAGATGTGGGTAGAGACTTGGGTTGAGTTGATAGTCTAATTCTAAAACTATCCATTGTAAATGATCCTAAATTAATTTAGTCTACGTGTAGGACGTTCTAATGGCAGCCGAACGTGCGCAATGGCGAGATATGCAACGAACGGTTCAAGGACTTACTCGGGCCTTGCAGCAAGTGGCCCAAGGAGGAGCAGCAAACCACGGAGCTGGCGATCTTCACCGAAACTTTTGTGGGATGAATCCCCCGCATTTTGGAGGCTCGACCGATCCCGATGAAGCCGAGCACTGGCTAAAGGAGATGGAGAGGATCTTCGAAGTGATGTAGTGCAGTGACCAGGAGCGTGTTCTTTTAACGACTTTCCAGCTGGAGCGTGATGCTAGAACATGGTGGGATGCAGCGAAGGCTACCCTCGGCGATAGACAAGTTTCATGGAAGGAGTTTGAGGAACTCTTTAATAGTAAATATTTTTCTGATAGAGTACAAGAAAAGAAAGCGGCTGAGTTTGCTGCTTTGAAGCAGCGGAGCTTATCGGTGGCGGAATACGAAGCTCAGTTCTCTCGGTTATCTCGTTATGCCACTCACTTGATATCTATGCAGAAGATGAAGGCCAAGCGTTTTCTCAACGGGCTGAAGTTACATTATATTAACCAACTGGCACCAATGGAAATTCAAACATATGCGGAGATGGTAAGGAAAGCTCAAGTCTTGGAAGACACTTTAGAGATGACGGAGAGAATCCGTGAGAAGAATGTTAAGAAGGAACAACCTACTGGATCCGGGAGTGTCAAACCCGGCGATGGCAAGAAGAGGCCCAATGGTGGGTCTGGATCGTGGAAGAACAAAATGCTGAAGAATGAAGACAAGAAGCCTGGCCCGATTGTGCCGTTTAAGGGCGTGTGCAAGTATTGTGACCATCCAGGTCACAGGATGGAAGAGTGTTGGCGCAAGCTGGGCGCCTGTTTGCGTTGTGGTAGTAGGGACCACCGTATCCCTGAGTGTCCCCTTTTGTCTGATCAAGCTACCCCGACTAAGCCCCAAGGAAACAAGAAGCAGCAGGGCAAGCTCCAAGCCCTACAGGAAGATGATGCAGGAACCACCGAGGAGGGTGGACTCGTTGAAGGTACTCTTATTATACATGATAAGCCAGCATTCGTTCTCTTTGATACCGGTGCCACTCATTCTTTTGTTTCTCAGAAATTTGCTAAGTCTTTTGCTGTGAAGCCGGTCTTGATGAATTCCCCGTTAGAGATTTCAACCCCTATTGGTTCCAGTTCGGCAATTAAGTATTTCTATCCTTCTAGTAAGGTTATGATTAATGAACAGAACTTGCCAGCTGACTTAGTTTGCATGGATATGAAAGATTATAATGTAATTCTAGGAGCGGATTGGTTGGTTAAGTATGAGGCCAATGTTCATTGCAGTTCTAGTTCTGTGTCTTTTTCTAGACACCCTGAACTTTCTTTTATAGGGGTTAGGCACCATAAGTCTGTGCCACTTATTTCGGCCCTTCGAGCTGATAAGTTGATGAGGAAAGGATGTCAAGCTTTTCTAGCCTTTGTTTTTGTGACCCCTGAGAAGAAGATCGAGATTAAGGATATTCCTGTCGTCGAGATTTTCTGGATGTCTTTCCTGAGGAATTGCCCGGACTTCCGCCAGAGAGAGAGGTTATCTTTTCTATTGATTTAGTTCCTGGCGCGACCCCTATTTCTAAAGCTCCTTATCGTATGTCTCCCGCGGAGCTGAGGGAATTGAAGCAGCAGTTAATGGAATTACTTGAGAAGGGGTTCATTCGTCCAAGTACATCCCCGTGGGGAGCCCAGTATTATTTGTCTGGAAGAAGGATGGTTCGATGAGATTGTGCATCGATTATCGACAATTGAATCAGCTGACTATCAAGAACAAATACCCATTGCCGAGAATTGACGAATTATTTGATCAGATAGTAGGAGCTCAGTATTTTTCTAAGATCGATCTTCGATCTGGATATCATTAGTTGTGGATCAAGGATGAGGATATCTATAAAATGGCATTTCGTAGTAGGTATGGGTATTTTGAATTTGTAGTAATGCCTTTTGGACTAACGAATGCAGCTGTAGCTTTCATGCAGTTGATGAAGAATGTGTTTTGGCCCTATCTTGATCAATGGGTCGTTGTGTTTATTGATGACATCTTGATTTATTCTAAGAATGAGAAGGAGCATGTTGAACACCTGAGAATGGTATTACAAATATTGAAAGACCATCAGTTATACACCAAGTTTAGTAAGTGTGAATTTTGGCTGCAAGATGTGTCCTTTCTAGGGCATATTATTACAAAGGAAGGTATTTCTGTTGACCCCTCGAAGGTAGAGGGAGTGAAGAATTGGGATAGGCCTACTAATGTAACTGAAGTTAGAAGTTTTCTAGGCCTAGCAGGTTATTACCGGAGGTTTATTAAGGATTTCTCCAATATTGCGGTGCCTTTGACAAGATTAACCCGCACTGAGAACAAATTTGATTGGTCCGAGGATTGCGAGAGAAGTTTTTAGACCTTGAAGGAATGTCTAACTACTGCCCCAGTTTTGGCTTTACCATCTGGAGAAGGAGGTTTCGTGGTGTATACTGATGCTTCAAGCATTGGTTTAGGTTGTGTGCTCATGCAACACGGGAAAGTGATAGCCTATTCTTCCAGACAGTTGAGGAAGCATGAAGAGAACTATCCCGTTCATGATTTGGAACTTGCAGCTGTGGTGTTTGCCTTGAAAATATGGAGCACTACTTGTATGGAGAGACATTTACGGTGTTCTCAGATCATCAGAGTCTGAAGTATTTATTTTCTCAGAAGGAACTCAATATGAGGCAGAGGAGATGGCTTGAGTATTTAAAAGACTTTGACTTCTCCATAGAGTAACATCCTGGAAAGGGAAATGTAGTAGCAGATGTCTTGAGTCGCAAGCCAATAGCTAAGTTGTCGCATCTCATGTTGCAAGAATGGAGACTGTTGGAACAGTTAGCTAGTTTGGATCTCAATGTTGACAAGGATCGGGTTACGATTGCTCAGATTCAAATCAGACCATAATTGTTAATGGAAATCTAGTCCTTGCAAGATAATGACCCAGAGCTGGTAGAGATCAAGGAGAGTTTGAGTAACAGACCTGATTTCATGGTAGCTGATGAAGGCAGATTGTTGTTTCAGGGAAGGACCTGTGTACCTGATGTAGCTGAAATAAAGAATAAGATTCTCGAAGAAGCTCATAGATCCAGATACACTATTCATCCTGGAGGTACTAAGATGTTTAAGGATTTGAAAAGATCTTTTTGGTGGCCGAATATGAAGAAGGAAATTACAGAATTCGTGAGTAGATGCTTGGTGTGTCAGCAAGTCAAGGCTGAGTATTTCGGACCTGCAGGGAAATTGAAACCACTTGATATACCCCAATGGAAGTGGGAGAGTATTGACATGGATTTTATTATGGGTCTACCTAGGACTCGTAGCGGATTTGATGCAATATGGGTTATTGTTGACAGATTGACAAAGTCTGCTCATTTCTTGTCCATTAAGTCTAAGTGGACGGTTGACATCTTAGCTGCTTTGTATATAAAGGAAGTTGTAAGACTTCATGGTATTCCAGTCAGCATTGTGTCTGATAGAGACCCTAGATTCACCTCATATTTTTGAAAAGGATTGCAAGAATCTTTGAGAACCCGTCTGAATTTCAGTACTACTTTTCATCCACAAACAGACAGACAGAGTGAAAGAACCAACTAGATAGTGGAAGATATGCTTAGAGCCTGCATGATTGATTTTAAAGGTGGTTGGAGTGATCACTTGGCTTTGATTGAATTCGCCTACAATAACAGTTATCAATCCAGCATTCAGATGGCCCCGTTTGAAGCTTTGTATGGAAGAAGTTGTCGATCTCCATTATGTTGGGATGAGGTAGGTGAGAAGCAATGGCTGGGACCAGATCTCATTTCTGAATCGTCCAAGAATATCCGTATTATCAGAGATCGATTGCTAGTAGCACAATCAAGACAGAAGAGCTATGCCGACAACAGAAGGAGAGCCTTGGAATTTCAGGTTGGTGAGCATGTGTTTTTGAAGGTTTCTCCCATGAGAGGGATTCGAAGGTTTGGCATTCAAGGCAAGTTGAGTCCAAGATATGTTGGTCCATTCGAGATTCTGGAAAGAGTGGGGGAGGTTGCTTACCGTTTAGCACTACCGCCTCAGTTATCAGGAGTACATAATATCTTCCATGTGTCTATGCTGCGAAAATATGTGTATGACCCCACTCATGTCATTCAACATACGGATATAGAGCTGAAGGAAGATTTGACTTATGAAGAAAGACCTATCAAGATTTTGGATCATAAACAGCAGCAACTCAGAAATCGTTTCATACCCATGGTTAAAGTGCAGTGGAGTTGGCGTAGAACCGAAGAGGCTACTTGGGAGTCAGAAGATACCATGCGGAAGCAGTATCCCGACTTATTCTAGGTGAGTTATCTCATTCCTCGTCTTCCGTAAGTGCAGTGAATTTGAAGGACCAAATTCTTTTAAGTGGGGGAGGGTGTAGCACCGCGATTTATTAAAGAATAAAATTTTGAGAAAATTAATGAGAAATTCCTTAAGAAATAGGATAAGAAAAAGTTTGACCATTTTATAAATATCTGGAAAAATTAGAATCCTGTAGAGGATAAAACGTTTAGTAAAATTGTCTTCTATGACCAGCCCAAATAAAATTAGTAAACAAGTCGAATTAACAGATTAAGACCCAAAACCACACTTAGCCTAATTGGACCTTAAAACGTGAAATTCGAGCCCAATACTAAACCATTTAAGCTAAAACCGGATGCAAATGAACGGTAAGGATTAACTCTTTGTTTCCCCTCTGGTTAATCTCCGAAACCCTAACCCTAAGAGGAGTATTTGGCGGTGGAATGGCGGATTGACTTGGTCTCGCGCGAATCTCGCATGTCCGCGGTGCAAGGACTCTATCTTCGCGATTAGGACTCCCCAGACCCAATTGAACCTATAAAAATGATCTTTAGCCACCCTAGAATCGTTTAGTTGCTGTGGCGGCCGGAGAGGAGCTCGATCGAGGGAGGATTTCGACGATCATCGGCGGTGTGTACCTAGCGCGATCGGCTTCCCTCTTCTTCCTTCATCCTTCGATTAAGGTAGGTGATAGCAAGCCAAACCCTAACTATTATATATCAAAAGAAGTGTTATCCTGCCCTCTTTCCATTGATCTAGAAAGCCCTAAATTTCTTCTAGTATCCTGTGGATTTCAAGTTTTAGTGGAAGCATGCTAGAACTAGGGTTAACAATGTTCCATCTCGATTTAGGTAGGGATTTCAGGCACTAAACATTAAATTGATCATGCTACCTTGTATAACATTTCATGCTCGTTCTATTGACTGTAGAAGCCCTAATTTTCATGCTTTATATTGTGTGTATTTGGTTATTATTGCTAACCCTAGCCAACCCCACCAGAGACGGGCAAGGCGAAGGGGCGGCAGACTGATCTGACTTGCGCGGCCTCTCGATAGACCGCCCAACCTAGATAGGCGGCCGGTTATTGACCGTTCATGTGCTTTTACCTCCGATATGTTTTGTAGAATGCGCGGCGGACCCCTAACCGCCCTATTATTAAGCGGTTAGTTCAAAATCGTTCTTCGTCCCAGGCGGCACATTGCAGACCGCTCATCCCCAGCAGGCCTTCGGACCTGAGGGGGTGTGAACGGCCTATCGTGCGACCGCCGAGGCATGAGAGCGGCTCTGAAAGAACCGCCCAACTACACAAGAACTGCTTACTTTCATTTTAGCTTGATTTATCCTAGTAAATTAGTGGCTAATGATAAGTTAGCAACTCACATGATAACTGGAACTTATGGAAGTAAACAAATTAGGAATTTTGCTAATTGTCTTCACTTGATCTTGGCCTTAGCTTATTTCAATGTATTAAATTCAAACATGATTTCGTGAACTATGCTATTAGGATTGGTTGACAGTCGTTCTACTCCGGTAGGATTGACTGACCGCTATACTTGGTTTTCGATGATTTGATAGCCTCATTTATTGTAATGGTTGGGACTCTCCACCGGATATTCCTTCCGTCGGACTAGGACCTTCATTATGGGACCTCCGTAAGCCCCCGCGAGCCTGGGATTCTCACTAGGAGCCGGGCAGATTGTACCACCAAGACCTGAACTTGTTTACGTGATCGAACCGCTCGGATTGTCATGCTAAGAGTCACGGCTCAATGTGGACTGACTGAGTTTTGAACGGTTGGAATCGAACCGTTTAACTCAATATGCGGCCCATTATGAACTGTGCATTTCTGGCCAAGTGCGACTTACATTGGTCGATTAACCTTGTTCTATCTTCGACCAAATCATGTTTGGATCGACTCAATAAGCCCTAGGTTGACCAGTGGAGAGTGGACTGGACCCTGTTTCAGTTCTACCCCACTCATGACAGCCCGGAGCCCATTTTTGGGTGGATTTCTAGTGTTCTAGTTAGGCCCGGTTTGAACGGAATGAATTGGACCGTCCTTATGCTCGAGCGGATCTTATTGGACCGTTCATTCCTTGAGCGGCCCTATAAGGACCGTTTACCTTGTTCTTGGGCTTCCAGCTCTTCTAGCCATGAGCGGCCCATTATTGACCGTCCATTTCTCTGAGCGGCCCGATATGGACCGTGTGTCTTCCGGAAAATGTTTTCCGTGGTTATTGTGTTTGAATCCAAGGACATGATTGGTTCTTGATAACTTGAATTTTCTGGTTAAAGTATCTTCGACTTACCCTTGGAATTCTCCGAGGTAAGTTATAACATTATTGGCCACTTAACTTGATTAATGTCTAGACATTACTTGGATCTTGGATCCATTAAATCAATGCCAACGCATCATAAGGGCCCGGTCTGGTCCTGGGAGGAGCGCCCGAAAAGTACTTGTGCCCCGGGGAGTTTGAATGACATGGTGAGGCATTGCACCGAGTGCATGACTAGCGTGATGTCTACGACAATAATCTATTACTTGAATCTTTTCTTGACTTGGTTCTTGCTTGTTGGCCAATTTCCAATTATATCATGATCTTGCCTTCTCTTGATTATGTTGTTTCGTCATATCGTCATTTCATTTCGTTCCTTATTTTCTCGCATATAATTGTAATTAATTGGTTAATCACTTAAACTTGCCTGTTATTACCTACTGAGCGTTCGCTCACCCAGTTGTTCCCTCTTTTCAGGTAGCTCAGGTGAGGATTCACAGACTGATGGGGACGGGCAAGAGTGATGGCCATGGAGCGAACCTGTTAGAAGCGTGTGGAGCCAGTCATAGTCGTTTGTGTCTAATTATGTTTTAGAGTGTATGGTGGAAGAATTGTAATTCGAAGTCAGCAATTGTAGTAGTGTCAAGTGGATGTTATGTTGAAAGTTAGTTTCAGTGGGTTTGTATGATTGGAACGTGGATCATTGCAATGTTATTTAGTGAATAAAGTTATTTTCTGTTCATGGTGTTGTGTTGACCCTTAGCATTAGCTTATCATGTCTGTAAATCAACATATTACTATTAATTGTTTCTACTGCTAGTCCTGATATTCCGCGTCGGGACGTGATACAGAATCTGCGCCCACTGTGGTCGTCGCCAATTCTGTGAGCAAGACAGGCACGAAGAAATAGCGTCACTTTAAGTTGTTGTTAATTCCCTTTGGTGTCCACTGTCTGGTCGCCAATTCCAGACAGAGATAGACTCTCACCGAACACTATAAACAACGCTCTATGATGGCTAGGGAGTCATGTTTATTCAAAGCGACATGACAATTAAGGTTCCAGAGTTTTGAGGGTACAACCCGCTCGGCTGCCTTGAGGGAATCCAAGGCTAGCGGAGTCTTACGGAGGCCTTGGAGAAAGAATTTCCAATCCGACATTCGGAATATCCGACGGAGGGTCATTCAATCTCCAAGAATTGAGTGTCAAGCATGAAACCTCGTGAAATAGGGACTCTATCTCGGACTTGAGATAGGAGTGCCATAAGACCCGCGGTATGGGTCAAAAACCCGATAAAATTGTGAGAGAAAGAATGAGCGTCAAATCAAGAAGGTGCCGATTTCAAAATTCGCATCCTTATGCAAAGACGTTAATTCATGATTTTTATCAGGTTTTTAAATAAAACATAAAATTGACGTCCTTATAAGGAGGCGCCATTTATTTATTTAACGTCCATTCGATTGGATGTCAATTTCATGATTTTCTCATTTACTTTATTTTTATAAATTAAACAAGAATTCACGTCTCTTTGAAAAGACGTCAATTCATTTCTTATTTCTATTTAATTTAATATTTTAGAAAATAACATCTTTTTGAAAGGATGCATATTATCATATATCTATTATATATGTATATATATATATTCTTTGAAAGACAAAAGTAGAGATAAGGTTTTTATAGAATTGAGATAAAAAGGGGAACAATAAATATGGCATAAGGGTAATGACAGTTTTTGGAAAGTTAACTAAAATCTAACGAGAAATTACGTTATTTCGTAACGTGTTGTATTTGGATGAATAGTGTCATTTTTTATTTTATAAAAAATAGTGAAATAAATTATACGAAAAATAGGATAAAAATATATGGATTCTAACCATATACATATCCAGATTTTATGATACATGGTTTAAAGGATATAGAATTTTAAAGTTTGTAAATTTCTATACGAGAAATTTTTATTATTGAACAGTACCACTTTTTATTTTGTGAGAATTTATAAAAATAAAATAAATTTAAACTAGGATAAAATATAATATTTTTAACCATAAAATATCATAATTTGATCGTATCTAGTTTGACGAATAAAAATTCTCAAATAAACTAGCAATTTTAGCCTATGAATAGTGTCACTTTTTATTTAACGAGAAGTTAGTGAAATAAAATATATGACAAATAAGAGAAAAATCTAAAAAATTTAACCATAAAATATCATAAATTTATTTTGTCTGGATAAAAAGATAAAAATCTCTAAAGCTTGTAGGGAATCTAAACATATGAATAGTGCTATTTTTAGATTAACCAACTTTTCATGGATCTAATTACTTTCGCCAACAAACCTCCGATGAACGATTATACTTACCACAAAACTTACACCTTTCTCAGGATGAATATATAACAGCTACCCAAGTATTTTCTCTGTAACACCCGATAATTTTGAAATAGAAATGAATACATTTAGGATTTGAAAAGAAGGCATTTAACTTATTATATTCAACTTCTATTTAAATTAATAATTAAAAATAAATAAACATCACTTAGAGAAGATGTCAAATTATAATTTTAATAAATTATCTTTATTTTGAAGAAATAAGGATATATATAGATAACATTTTAAAGAATAAACATAATTGAGGAAGTGAGATAAAGTATATAGATAATTTTGGTTAATGTAGGGTGGGTGAAAAAATCCCAAAACAATATCACGACCGTTTAATAGGTCGTTGTTGCCCCAATCATGAATAGTGCCACTTTTTATAAAAAAAAATTAAGAAATAAATTATATGAAAAATAAGAGAAAAATATAAGGATCTTAGTCATTAAATTTCATAAACTGATTCCATCAATTTTTAAAGATAAAAATCTTTGAAGTTAAATGCAGAGTTTTCGCGTTGAATTTTATTCTAGCATATTTTTAATAAAATAAAACTATGAAAATTATCAGTAAAATCTAGGAATCATAAAAATATATAATTTACTATTTTTATTAACATGGTTCATTAGCTATAAAATTTCTAAATGTTGTAACGTTGTTAACGCTATGATGGTGCGCCCCTGTAATTTAGCATACACGACCCTCTCCAGGTTGTGACTTTTTCCAGACAAACAATTAGTTGGCATCCCATTATCCTCTATCCTTTCTGACACATACAGCCCCTTTTTTGTTGGCATCGCACTATAGTATGGCCATGGGATGCTGTGATTTAAGATCTGGTTCCCCTCCTATCTACCTAAAGTCCTAAAACCCCTATATTACACCATTCTATTGAGGCAGATCCACATTAGTTCGAAGGCTTGTTGCAGAGAAGTGTTGTGCCTCGTAGGCACAAGCATGTGCTATGTCGCCTTGATGATAGCAATACTTTTTGGTTTTGATGATAGCAAGACAGTGAGTGCATTTGAGTGCATTTGATATTGTATTTTGATGACTTCTATGCATTCTTATTCTTGAGCATTCTGCATATTGATAGCAACATAAATGATGATGTTTAGCATTGATGGCATTTGCTCTTTATATATGTGCATTGCATTCTGTCAGATATCATGTCTCTGCATATATCATGTATGGGTAGCAAAGTATATACACTGGACTGTGTCATTGTACATCATGCTAGTCTATACATTGGACTCTCGATCAAGCCTATGCATTGCATTGGCTAAGTAAATACAACATCAGTTCATGCATTGTCTTAGGCTAAGTCTGTACAGCGTCAACGCATCATGTTACAGTGTCAACGCGTGAAGTCTGTACAGCCGTGTCATATGCTCCTAAGTCTATGCATTACTGTTCATGTATCAGTCTTCATCAAGTCTGTACATTGACACGCCAACCTCTTCGAAGTCTGTACATTGCTTCAGGAGCTTCAAGTCTACACATCGCTTCGCTTCATGAAGTCTGTACATCCACAGTTAAACTTGAAGTCTGCACACTAGTCTTCAAATCCAAGTCTGCACATTGGTCTTCGATTTCAATGTCCATACATTGGGCTTTTACATGAAGTCTATACATTGTTGTTTGCAGTGCAAGTCCATACATTGGACTGTTCTTCAAAGTCTGTACATCAGACTGGTATAGTAAGTCTGTACATTGGCTTCACATCTTCAAGTCTGTACAGCCGTTTTGCTTTGGATTTCAAGTCTAGACATTGCACTGTTGCATCCATCGTCTTCGTGTTATTTTAGTGTCTATGTCTTCGTGTTGTGTTTACGTCTTCATGTTATTTTTGCGTTTGAGTCTTCGTGTTGTTTCTGTATTTGTGTCTTCGTGTTGCTCTGTCTTCGTGTTGAGTTTACTTCGTGCACTCTTCTCTAAGTTCAAGCCCGTGTCTGTGCTGTCTCCATGTCGTACTTACTTCGTGTCAGTTTCTATTTTTCATCCTTGAGTTGTGGTCAACCCGTGTCGTTTCACCTAGTGTTGTTCTCACTGACTTCGTGTCGTTTTCCCTCTTGTGTCTTCGTGTCAATTACTGTAGTTCCTCGAGTTGTTCTTCTGCTTCCACCGTTTCATCACGTGTTGTTGAAGACGTGTCTATCTCATGTCTTCGTGTCGTGTTTCCTACACCTCGTGTCTTTGTCGCTTTGTGACCTCACCTCGTGTCGGTTTCTATTTTCATCTTCGTGTTGTTTTCAACTCGTGACGGTTTTTGTTATTTGTCTTCGTGTCGTGGTCAGCCCGTGTCGCCTCGCCTTCGAGTCGTTCATTCGAGCTATTTTGTGCTCGAGTTATTTTTCTTATGTTTTCAAGTGTTGTTTCACTTCGTGTCGTTTCCGTATTATGTCTTCGTGTTATTCTTCTTAGACCTCGTGTCTTTCGTATGTTGAAACCACACTTCGTGTTGGTTTCTGTTTTGTCTTCGTATGTATCTTGTGTCGTTCTTCTTTTTACCTCGTGTTGTTTTCATCTTCTTCGTGTCGTTCTCTTTGTAGTGTTATCTCTGTTACAGTATGTATCTCGTGTCGTTCTCTCCTTACTTCATGCTGTAGTCACCTTGTGTATCTCGTGTCATTCTCAGTGCATCTAGAATTACTACCACATACCTCGTGCAGCTTTAGTTATTGTGGCCCTCAGTTTTAATGGTTTTCATCTCCTTGCAGGTCCGAGGAAGAAATATTCCCTAGTGACTGGCAGCACGTGATCCGAGGCTGGAATGAAGCCTGCTGAGAGACTGCCACGTGGTCCGAATACTTAGGGCTGGAAATGTGGAGGTCACACGTCAGGGCTGATGATGATGCTGCTGCTATATATATGAGCCTTCTTCCACAGAAGAAGGTCGATCGAGTTGGCGAGAAGAAAAGTCCATACAGAGAGCCACGATCCAGATAGAAAAAGAAAAGAGAAAGAAGAAGAGCAGAGAGAAGAAGAGAAGAAGAAGAAGAGATAGAGAGCTCGAGAAGAGTGTGAAGAGAAGAAGAAAAGAGAGAGAGAGAGAGAAGGAGTTCGTTCCTCAGATCTTTGGTTCAAAACCAGATCTGAGGTTGCTCATTGTTAGAGCTATATTTTGTGCTTTATTGTTTCAGCTTTCCGTTGCTGTCTTGTTCTGTCTTTTGTTTTCCATTTTATATTTCCTTTCAAGCTGTTAGTCAGCGGGTTGCAGAGGTGCTGCCTCTGGTCGGCTAAGCTGTATTGCCCAGCGGTTTGCAGTGGAGGATTCCACTGGACAGCAAGTTGTGTTGCTCAGCGGGCAGTGGAGGTTTCCACTGGACGGGTAAGCTGTAATCCCCAGCGGTTGCAGTGGTGGATTCCACTGGACGGCAAGCTGTGTTGCCCAGCGATTGTTGGCAAGCTGTGTTGCCCAGCGGTTAGTGAAGCCACACTCGGGTTGAGTGTGGGGTGGATGTAGGTCTGGAAAACCGAACCACCTAAAAACCCCTTGTGAATTGTGGTTTGGTTTATCTACTTTTGCTTCCGCTAGATTGATTGCATAGGGGCGCTTTAAGCGTTTGGCTTCTGTTTGAGCAGAAGTGTTGATTAGTTTTCTTAGAATATTTTAATCTGTCAAGAGAGCGAAATTCCAGTTGAGCTTCAGATTGTCGAATCTGTCTTGTTATTATTCTAGTTTTTAATTGGGTGAAGGTTTTTTAAACGGGTTATATTCATTCACCCCCCCTCTGAATACTGCACCGAACCCAACAATTGGTATCAGAGCGGGTCTCTGATCTATCAGATCTAACAATCTGCAGAGGATCCTACTGATTTGTTTGGTGCATCTCAGAGTGTGCTTTCTGTGTTCATTGTTTAGTTTCACCGACTGAGTGCCTTGTCTTGTTCATCTGCTCTCGGTGCTTCAGTTTGTTCTGAGCTTTCAGATTATTTGCAATGGAGCCAATCGTGCTGAAGGCTAGCTCCAGCAAAGCAAACAGATCCAGCCACAGTGGATCATCAAGCGAGAAAAGTAGCCTCTCGCGGTCTGAAATTGATGAAGACCACATGGGAATGGTGATTAGTAATTTCAAGAAATTTCTGAGAAAAAGAGAAGGAAAGCTTGACGGTAGCAAACAGCAAACAAGGTATAACTCTAATCCTGCCAAGATTGCTGACACTAATGTTTGCTACAAATGTAGGAAGGCTGGCCACTGGAAGGATGATTGTCCAGAGGTATTGAAACTCAAAGAGAACACTCAGACATTGACTGAGAAGGAGAAAGTCAATATGCTTAATGGCCAACCGGGGAAGTGATGATGAGGAAACCTCATCTCAGGTAAGCTCCGAATCAGATGGATACACTTTTGATGAATTGATAGAGATGTATGAAAATTTGTTCAAAGTGTCCAAGAAATTAAAATCTGAAAATAAAAAATTGAGAAAAGACATGAATCTTGAAGTCACTCGTTTGAAGGCAGAAAATGAAAACTTGAAATCTGAAAATGAGAATCTCAGAAATAAGCACATTAGAGAATATGATTCTTGCAATGCATGTGCTATTTTAGAAGACATGATAAATGAGTTTGATCATGATGATAATTTGCAAAAAGAATCAATCAAATCCCTGAAAGAGGAAAACAAATTATTGTTAGAAAAGAAAACTGAAGCTGAAGAAATTGAAAGTAAAATGCTTGAAGAAAATGCTCATCTGATGGAACAAAATAAAAAGTTAATGGTTCTTAACACTGTTTTCTCTGAAAGATGGATGACAATTGAAAAAGAGAAATCAGTATTGAAAGAGTGTATCAATTGCAGTGAAGAAATTGTTAGTTTTTTAATACACACTGCTGATTTGGAAAAAGAAATTGATTTGTTAAAAGAAAAACTGGCTAGTTGTGAAAGGAGAAAGTTGATTCAGAAAATCTTATAATCTCCTTGGAAAGTAAAATTACTGAGCTGAATAGTACTTCATCTAAGGTTGCTAAGGATAAAGGCAAAATGAAAATATCCTCTGAAGATGAAGTAAGTGATCAATGTGAAGAGATTGATAACATTTCTGAAATTAAGCAAGCTAAGAAGAACGAGCTGTGCACCACTTTTATTCGTAGCTCTGGCTTAGCTAGCACTTCAACTTCTTCTTCATATGTATATGCTATTAGGAAATTCAAAAACGAAATAAAATCAGAAAACCCCGAAAACTCAAAGGAACTGTCTGCATGCTAAAAACTCATCTACTAAGTGCCATGTTTCAAAGAAATTTAATGGTTCCTGTTCTTGTCATTATTGTGGTAAGTATGGACACTGTATGAGTGAGTGTTTTGTGATGAAACAAGATGATAGAAAGCATGCTAGAAAAGTTCTGTCTGATCAGAAAAATGTTAATCTGAATGTTAAAGAATTTCATGCTAGAAACCATGATTCTAAGAAAAAGAATCTAAAGTGTTTTTGTTGTGGGAAGTATGGCCATACAGTCAAGGACTGTTGGCATGTTCAGAAGAATCATGTTAACTCCCATGTTTTTAAATTTCCTACAAAACATTTTGAAAAACTTGCATGTTTTAACTGTGGGAAGCCAGGTCATAGAGCGGCTGATTGCTGGCTGGATGATTCTGGTAAACAGAATTTTAATTCTGGTAATAAACATGTTCATGCATATGCACTTAGAACTCCTGCTCATAGGAATGTGCATAAAATAAACTTCAGAATTGCTGCATCATGCCACTATTGTGGTCAGCTTGGTCATTCCATAAATAATTGCTACCTGATGGAATTTGATGATAAACATGTGAAAAATCTGTTGAGAAAACCTGCTAGAAGTGTCAGGGTAAATGCAGGACCCAAGACTGCTTGGGTCCCTGCAGGATCAAATTGATTGACTTGCTGCAGGTGTGCCTTGGAAGGAGAAATAAAAGGGGTTAACCAAGGCACTCAAAAAGAAAACCCCAGGACTCAATTCAGGTCAGTTCTGAAATCTGTTTTAAATTCCATTATCTGAAATTGTGAGCATGAAAATTGTGAGTTTCATGTTGATTTGCGTGATTGATCGTTGATGATCTATTCATGTACTGAGTTTTACTTTGCACATATCTGATGCTCTCCTCTCTTGCTAGTTTTTGCACTATGAACATAGGATGTTTGATGTTCTGCACAATCATGTTTGAGTCGATGCATACCTTGTACTGAATTTGAATGCTTCTTTAGTGTATTCAGTTGATGCACTATATAGACTTTGTGTCAATGCATGTGTTTGGTGTCAATGCATTGCATGCTTGATTACATACTTGGACTGAGCTTGAATGGGTCAGTTAGTGCATACAGTCAATGCATGTGTCTAGTGTCTAAACACATCATATGCATGACTGTCAATGAAATTGATCAATGCATATAGGACTGAATTGCATGACTGTCATTGATGCTGTTCAATGCATGTAGGACTGCTTTATGTTGCATTATCCTTGTTAACCCTAGTATATCAAATGGTAAGTTACTAAAAGGCAGGGAAATCTGCCCGGAGGTTCCTATCATGTGTGAGATGGTCTTTGAGACTAGGTCCTCCGCCTAGTACCATGGGTCTAGTCTTCATGTAGAACAGTGTACTGCATCATATGTTGAAAAATCTGAAAAAGGATAAAAATGCTCATGACTTGGATGCATAAAGCTGAACTGATTGCATAGCATATCTCTTGCATCATGATGTCAGGGGGAGCTGAGAGTTCTATTCAATTCATTGAATCCTATTCACTTCTCAGTGTTCTCGTTCAAATGATTCATATTCTTTGACATCAGTTGCTCATTGAACCATATTGCCAATTGCTATCCTTTCCCCATCTTTTTCACTAAACAACAGCTTTGCATCTGGTTTAGTACATTGAATGGTGATTATTGCAACTGTTCACTTATAAGAATCACATTTACAAATTGAAAAGAACTAAAGGTTTAACCTTTATAAATTGAAGAGTCAAATGTCTGCCTTCAGAATCTGAGATAAAAGGAAAACTTTTATAGCTCTTAATCATTGTTTCATGGCTAAAATAGAAAAAGTTTTTTTTTTAATGCCTAAATGTGTTAATCTGGAAATGTCTAGAACATGTGAACAAGAGTGTGTAATGTTTTTCAAACAATCACTCTAAAAGAATTAAGGGCAGCAGTAAATAAGATCATAAATGCTATGAACTGAACATAGTGACAGAGCAATGGCTGAATTGCACTGAGAAATTATGATCTCCTCCAATGAAGCAGGAGAACTCATAGTCATGAAGTGCTTCAGAATATCTTTGTTCAAGGGTCAAATCTATAGGGAGAGTTCTCACCAAGTAACTGGGGGTACTGGCCTCTAATCAAGGTGTACCCTTAATGTCAAAAGTGAAGACTATTCCTTGTAGGTTTTGATCTGAAATAGGTCTAGTAGTTTATGCCTAGTAACTGGGGGTACCTGCCTCTGATCAAGGTGTACACCTAATGTCAACAGCATAAATGCCACTGATCTATTTACTTAGTTCAGGCTCTGGAATTTGAAAAATGAAAATCAAACTGTTGTAACCCCTTGAAATCAAAAGTCATTGAGTGAAAATTGTTTTTCTCAATACATATTCAAGTTGCCTTTCTTGAACTTCCATGTTTAGACACAAAAGGGTATTATTTCAGACTTATCTATTAATACCATGTGCCCTAGATTCATTGCTATAAATGGAATCTAAAACTCTTTTTCAGGGGTCAGGTATTTTACTCTAGATTTATCACTGTTAAACCTGAATTTTTGAAAATTGTATGTTGATGATTCTTATACTTTAACTATTGTTTATAATCAGGCTTATTCTCTGAACCAATGATTCAGCTGTTGTCTAGTGACCCTCCTACCTTTTCTATCTTGTTTATCTGTTCATATTCCTTCTCAAAGAGGGAGCTTTTATTTAGGGGGAGAAATAATTCAAGGGAATCTTACATTCAGGGGGAGAATGTTCTAGAGGAATTTGCATGCATATTGTATTTTGCACTCTTATTTTTACTGTTTTTCTCTTTTTGATCATGTCAAAGGGGGAGAAAATCTTGTGTGTGACTCACTGTCACATTGTGTTGTCATCATCAAAAAGGGGGAGAATGTTATGCCTCATAGGCACAAGCATGTGCTATGTCGCCTTGATGATAGCAATGCTTTTTGGTTTTGATGATAGCAAGACAGTGAGTGCATTTGAGTGCATTTGATATTGTATTTTGATGACTTCTATACATTCTTATTCTTGAGCATTCTGCATATTGATAGCAACATAAATGATGATGTTTAGCATTGATGGCATTTGCTCTTTATATATGTGCATTGCATTCTGTCAGATATCATGTCTCTGTATATATCATGTATGGGTAGCAAAGTATATACACTGGACTGTGTCATTGTACATCATGCTAGTCTATACATTGGACTCTCGTTCAAGCCTATGCATTGCATTGGCTAAGTAAATACAACATCAGTTCATGCATTATCTTAGGCTAAGTCTGTACAGCGTCAACGCATCATGTTACAGTGTCAACGCGTGAAGTCTGTACAGCCGTGTCATATGCTCCTAAGTCTATGCATTACTGTTCATGTATCAGTCTTCATCAAGTCTGTACATTGACACGCCAACCTCTTTGAAGTCTGTACATTGCTTCAGGAGCTTCAAGTCTACACATCGCTTCGCTTCATGAAGTCTGTACATCCACAGTTAAACTTGAAGTCTGCACACTAGTCTTCAAATCCAAGTCTGCACATTGGTCTTCGATTTCAATGTCCATACATTGGGCTTTTACATGAAGTCTATACATTGTTGTTTGCAGTGCAAGTCCATACATTGGACTGTTCTTCAAAGTCTGTACATCAGACTGGTATAGTAAGTATGTACATTGGCTTCACATCTTCAAGTCTGTACAGCCGTTTTGCTTTGGATTTCAAGTCTAGACATTGCACTGTTGCATCCATCGTCTTCGTGTTGTTTTAGTGTTTATGTCTTCGTGTTGTGTTTACGTCTTCGTGTCACTTACTGTTGTTCCTCGAGTCATCTTCCTGCCTTCACTGTTTTATCGCGTGTCATTGTAGCCGTTCATGTGTTCTGTCTTCGTGTTGAGTTTACTTCGTGCACTCTTCTCTAAGTTCTAGCCCGTGTCTGTGCTGTCTCGATATCGTACTTACTTCGTGTCAGTTTCTATTTTTCGTCCTTGAGTTGTGGTCAGCCCATGTTGTTTCACCTCGTGCTGTTCTCACTAACTTCGTGTCATTTTCCCTCTTGTGTCTTCGTGTCAATTACTGTAGTTCCTCGAGTTATTCTTCTGCTTCCACCGTTTCATCACGTGTCATTGAAGACGTGTCTATCTCATGTCTTCGTGTCGTGTTTCCTACACCTCGTGTCTTTGTCGCTTTGTGACCTCACCTCGTGTCGGTTTCTATTTTCGTCTTCGTGTTGTTTTCAACTCGTGACGGTTTCTGTTATTGTCTTCGTGTCGTGGTCAGCCCGTGTCGCCTTGCCTTCGAGTCGTTCATTCGAGCTATTTTATGCTCGAGTTGTTTTTCTTATGTTTTCAAGTGTTGTTTCACTTCGTGTCATTTCCGTATTATGTCTTCGTGTTGTTCTTCCTAGACCTCGTGTCTTTCGTAAGTTGAAACCACACTTCGTGTTGGTTTCTGTTTTGTCTTCGTATGTATCTCGTGTCGTTCTTCTTTTTACCTCGTGTTGTTTTCATCTTCTTCGTGTCGTTCTCTTTGTAGTGTTATCTCTGTTACAGTATGTATCTCGTGTCGTTCTCAGTGCATCTAGAATTGCTACCACATACCTCGTGCAGATTTAGTTATTGTGGCCCTCAGTTTTAATGGTTTTCATCTCCTTGCAGGTCCGAGGAAGAAATATTCCCCAGTGACTGGCAGCACGTGATCCGAGGTTGGAATGAAGCCTGCTGAGAGACTGCCACGTGGTCCGAATACTTAGGGCTGAAAATGTGGAGGTCACACGTCGGGGCTGATGCTGCTGCTGCTGCTGCTGCTGCTATATATATGAGCCTTCTTCCACAGAAGAAGGTCGATCGAGTTGGCGAGAAGAAAAGTCCATACAGAGAGCCACGATCCAGATAGAAAAAGAAAAGAGAAAGAAGAAGAGCAGAGAGTGAAGAAGAAGAGAAAGAAGAAGAAGAAAGAGATAGAGAGCTCGAGAAGAGTGTGAAGAGAAGAAGAAAAGAGAGAGAGAGAGAAGGAGTTCGTTCCTCAGATCTTTGGTTCAAAACCAGATCTGAGGTTGCTCATTGTTAGAGCTATATTTTGTGCTTTATTGTTTCAGCTTTCCGTTGCTGTCTTGTTCTGTCTTTTGTTTTCCATTTTACATTTCCTTTCAAGCTGTTAGTCAGCGGGTTGCAGAGGTGCTGCCTCTGGTCGGCTAAGCTGTATTGCCCAGCGGTTTGCAGTGGAGGATTCCACTGGACAGCAAGCTATGTTGCTCAGCGGGCAGTGGAGGTTTCCACTGGACGGGTAAGCTGTAATCCCCAGCGGTTGCAGTGGTGGATTCCACTGGACGGCAAGCTGTGTTACCCAGCGATTGTTGGCAAGCTGTGTTGCCCAGCGGTTAGTGAAGCCACACTCGGGTTGAGTGTGGGGTGGATGTAGGTCTGGAGGACCGAACCACCTAAAAACCCCTTGTGCATTGTGGTTTGGTTTATCTGCTTTTGCTTCCGCTAGATGATTGCATAGGGGCGCTCTAAGCATTTGGCTTCTGTTTGAGCAGAAGTGTTGATTAGTTTTCTTAGAATATTTTAATCTTTCAAGAGAGCGAAATTCCAGTTGAGCTTCAGATTGTCGAATCTGTCTTGTTATTATTCTAGTTTTTAATTGGGTGAAGGTTTTTTAAACGGGTTATATTCATTCACCCCCCCTCTGAATACTGCACCGAACCCAACAAGAAGGGGGAACATTATCTGAAGTTGCAGAGGCTGCAGAGGAGGGAAGAAAGCTGCCCTTTTCCTTTACCTGTACCTAGTTGTCATCTCATAAAGGTAGGTGTTCTCAAGATCTGGCCTAACTGGTAGCTTAAACAGGGTGACATGCATGAGTAGGGTGGTTACCATCATCCGGATTCCATGTGTTTTCCAATTTAATATTAGCTGTTAATTACCCAGGTGTAAAATTTCATATCTATGAAATTAAAACTTAAAATATTATATGAGCATGATCTTGCAAATCTTACTTTGTGTCCATATCCAGTCATATCTCTACTTTCTGATTACGTGAATATTTCATAAATCATGAACAGTAAGTTACGAAATTAGTAACCACCATGTGCAGAAATCCATATACAATAACCCCCCTGTGAATTTCTAAGGCTTTATTTTATATTGAGTCCCTGTAGGAGAGCTCAGACCTACGTAAAATCCATATATGCTTAGACTAGATACGAAATTAGCATCGAGTTGTTAAGCATACTAACAGAGTATGCACCGACCCTTGCATGTGCGTAGTAACAAAACTTGCCTAGACCCATATAAGTCAGGTACAAACATTGCACCGACCTTAAATGTGCACTCTATTTGTATGCACCGGGGCAAAAAAAAAATGCTTTCACCTCCTATATGCTTTAGCAAAACTTGTACCGAGACAGAAAGTGCTTTGACCTCCTATATGCTACCAAACTTGCACCGAGGCAGAAAATGCTTTGATCTCCTATATGCTTTAGCAATACTTGCACGGACCTTGGGTTGAGTCTGTGCAATAAATGCATGGACCTTGGTTTGAGTCTGTGCAATACATGCACAGACCTTGGCTTGAGTCTGTGCAATACTTGCACCGACCTTATATTGACCTATACCTACTCCTGAATAGTGATTTACACCGACCTAAATAGTGATCTGCATCAACCTTATATGCACTGACCTTACATGCGTGAATAGTGATCTGCACCAACCTTATATGCATGAATAGTGATCTGCACCAACCTTATATGCATGAATAGTGATCTGCACCAACTTTATATGCACCAACCTTATATGCATGAATAGTGATCTGCACCAACCTTATATGCATGAATAGTGATCTGCACCAACCTTATAAGTATGAATAGTGATCTACACCAACCTTATATGCATGAATAGTGATCTGCACTGACCTTATAGGCATGAATAGTGATCTGCACCAACCTTATATGCACTGACCTTGCATGAAGCAAAAGATGCACTAACCTTATATGGGTGAATAGTGATCTGCACCAACCTTATATGCATGAATAGTAATATGCATCGACGTGAGTTATGCATTTCTACATGAAAAGTAAAACATTGCCTGACGTTGACCAGTTGACGCCTTTGACCAGTAGTGTTTACTTTGACCAATAGCATTGACTTTGACCTAATTATGTTGACTTTGACCAACAGTTGTGTTGACCTTTTCTACATGACTTTTTGGCCATCTCCTTAACCCCGATTTGCCTATGTGTCATGCATTTCATGTAGATGGTCATAAGTCATCATTTACACTCGAGATGTCCTTGAATTCTATTCCTGAAAATCTACCTTATGTTCCTACAATGGGTAAACTTCTTGAAATTCTACATTGGCTATATAAATGAGAGTGGATGTCAAAAGTATTACATGAATGCTGTGCATATAGGGCCCGGTCTAGTCCTGAGAGGGGCACTCGAAGGTACTTGTGCCCATGGGAGTTTATTGACCATGGTGTTTGACATTGCACCGAAGTACTTGCTTGACTTGAGACATTACCACTCACTCTCTCGTGACACGATTGACTTACTTGAAATGAATTGCTTGACCCGAAAAAGAGCAATTACTTGCTTGAATGAATGAATGAAATAGCCAATTCCATTACATTACTTGTTATTACACGAGCTTGAGAATTACTTGATTATTATATTCTTTGAAAGGTTGTTTGAATGTTAAATTCTTGAAAGGACTTGTGCCATTACTTGGGAATTACTTGCTAGCTCTTTATTAATACATCTTATTGATATTCATGTGATACTCCTTGGAATTAACTCTTGATATTCTTGCTTGATCCAACATGCATCATTATACTACACTGAACATGTAAGTCACTTAAAGATTGTTAGAACTTGAGATATAAATCCTACTGAGCGATTCGCTCATCCAGTTTATTCTAACATTTTCAGGTGACTTAAATAACGACCACCATCCGGATGGGAATGAGACCGAGTAAAGAGTGCTAGAGTCACCAGTCGTATACCGCCAACTAGTCATGCCATTTGCGTTGAGTCCTACCTTGTATTTCTTTTTATAATTGGTCTAGTCGAATGAAACTTATTGAAGCTTGTATCCTAGTTTTGAATTTAAATAATGTCCGTCAGGGACTAGAGTTGTCATCAATGGGTTAATTATATAATTGTCAGCGTGGACTATGGTTTATGTTTAAACTTTGAGTTAGTAAATAAATTACCAAGTGCTATGTGCACTCTGATTTCACATGAATGACACGATCTATATAGAACCGTCTCGCATCCGGATATCTTCCGCGCTCGGGGCATGACAGTCTTCGTGGTGTCAGGGCTAGGATTACAATTTCCTAGGTAAAACTTAAGTCTAGGGATAGATTCGTACCTTACCCGATGAGATGGGTAGAGACATGGGTTAAGTTCTATAATGGCATTTAACCTCATAATAAAACCCAATATTTATTACACTTAAACTCTTTTGTAGGATCATGGCTGCTGAACGAGCACAATGGCACGAGATGCAGCACACCATGCTAGGTCTTATGCAGGCGCTACAACAAGTGGCGCAAGGCGGTGCTAACTGTGGAGCCGGTGATCTCCACAGATGTTTCCGTAACATGAACCCACCTAGGTTCACGGGTTCGTCTGACCCCAAGGATGCCAAAAATTGGCTAAAGGAGATGGAACGAATTTTTCATGTGATGCAATGCACGGACGAGGAAAAGGTTCTACTAGCTATCTTCCAACTGGAGCGGGATGCTCGATGTTGGTGGGAATCCATAGAAGCAACATTGCCAGAAGGTCATGTCACATGGGTTGAATTCACCGAGCATTTCAACAATAAATACTTCTCCGACCACATTCAAGATAAAAAGGCCACGGAATTTGTCGCTCTAAAGTAGCGGGGCTTGAAAGTGGCCGAGTATGAGGCCCAGTTCTCAAGACTATTCAAGTATGCACCGCACTTGGTGTGTACGGAAAAGTTGAAGGCAAGAAGGTTCCTCAACGGGCTTCGACCCCATCATATTACACAACTTGCACCAATGGACATCCAAGTCTACTTGGAGATGGTTCGGCGCGCACAGTTGCTCGAGGATGCCACCGAGCTTTCCGATAGGATCCGAGGAAGAGACAAGAAAGAACTTGTCACAAACCCGGGAAATTTAAAGCAGCTTTCAACAAGAAGCGGTATTACAACGGAGGGGTGTCCTCCAAAGGAATGAAATTCAAGAAGATTGTCAAGCCATTCTCTACCACCAAACCGTCCAAGGAAATTTACAAATATTATGACAAGCCCAGCCATAAGACGGAGGAATGCTGGAGGAAGCTAGGAGCCTGTCTCCGATGTGGAAGCCGAGAACATCGGATCCCTAACTGTCCGCTGATGAACGAGCAAGCCATTAAAGAGGAGAAGTTCCCGATAAATAAGCAAGGCCATCTGCAAGCCCTCCAAGAGACGGAACCAATAGAAGGAGGAATCGTGGAAGATACACTAACTATTTGCTCTAAGAATGCCAAAGTTTTATTTGATACTGGAGTAACACATTCATTTATTTACAAGAAATTTGCTACTACATTCTCTATGGAGCCCGAATGGTTAGACTTAGTCATATCTACACCTATCGGGAACAAGGCCGACCTCACACATCACTACCCAAACTGTGAGGTTATGGTTAAAGGAAATAATTTACCTGCCGACCTAATTTGCTTAGATATGGAAATGTATGATGTCATACTAGGTGCTGATTAGTTATCCACGTACCAAGCAACTGTAGATTGCCGGAATGGTAAGATAACTTTTGTGGGTTACCCGGAACTGGTATACATTAGCCCTCAGGCTAGATTACCTTTTATATCAGCTCTCTGAGCTAGTAAACTGATAGGCATAGGGTATTCGGCTTTTATTGCAATTGTAACTGATACGGACGTCGAGGAGCCTAAGCTTGAAGACATCCGTATGGTTCGGGATTTTTCTGAGGTCTTTCCAGAAGAATTACCTGGCTTACCCCCGGAGCGGGAGGTGTCATTCACCATCGACCTTGTCCCTGGTGCTAGACCTATTTCCAAGGCACCTTACCGAATGTCCCCTGCTGAGCTGAAGGAGCTGAAGGAACAACTGATGGAGCTATTGAACAAGGGTTTCATCCGGCCGAGTACTTCCCCATGGGGAGCACCTGTGCTATTCGTTAAGAAGAAGGAGGGATCGATGAGACTCTGCATCGACTATCGGCAATTAAATCACCTTACAATCAAGAACAAGTACCCACTGCCGAGGATTGATGAATTGTTCGATCAAATATATGGAGCTAAATATTTCTCCAAGATCGATCTTCATTCAGGTTATCACCAACTGAAGATCAAAGAAGAAGATATTCATAAAACTACATTCCGAAGCAGGTATGGGCATTACGAATTTACTGTTATGTCTTTCGGACAAACAAATGCCCCCGCAGCTTTCATGCAGTTAATGAACATCATATTCAGGCCTCACTTAGATCATTTCATTATGGTCTTTATTGATGATATTCTTATTTATTCAAAGTTTGAAGAAGACCATGAAGAACATCTTAAGAAGGCATTACAGCTATTGAGGGAAAGTAAACTATATGCCAAATTCAGCAAATGCAAGTTCTGACTCGAGGAAGTATCCTTCTTGGGCCATATAATTTCAAAGGGACGGAATTTCCGTTGACCCATCAAAGGTCAAAGCCATGAAGAATTGGGAACGACCAACCAATGCAATGAAGATTCGTAGTTTCTTGGGGCTAGCTGGTTATTACCGGCGTTTCATTAAGGACTTCTCAAGAGTTGCTGTTCCTCTCACCCGATTGACTCGCAAGGAAACACCTTATGAGTGGAAAGAAGACTGTGAGAAGAGTTTCCAAACTTTGAAGGATCTCTTGACCACTGCTCCAGTCCTATCATTGCCAGTCAAAGGAGAGAAGTACGAGGTATATACCGATGCTTATGGTATTGGCCTCTGGTGTGTATTGATGCAGAATGGAAGAGTCATTGCGTACTCTTCCAGGCAATTAAAGAAGCATGAAGAAAACTACCCTGTGCATGATTTAAAGCTAGCCGTAGTGGTATTGGCCTTAAAGATCTGGAGGCACTATCTCTACGGAGAACAATTTACAGTATACTCCGATCATAAAAGTCTCAAATATTTATTTTCTCAAAAGGAGCTGAACATGCGGTAAAGGCGTTGGCTCGAGTATCTCAAGGATTTCGACTTCACTATACAATATCATCCTAGAAAGGGTAATTCCGTAGCTGATACCCTTAGTCGGAAGCCGAGAGCCTTAATAGCCAATTGTATGATTCAAGAATGGACGCTGCTAGAAAAATTCTCAAAACTCAATATAAACATGGATGAGAAAAATGGGTATATTACTCTATCTCATATAAGTTTGCATCCACACTTGCTAGCTGAAATCAAGAGGTTGCAAGAAGAAGATCCTATCTTAGTGGAAATAAAAGAGAAACTAGACGAAAAACCTAATTTCAAGTTGGCACCTGATGGCAGATTATTATTCCATGAAAGGACAAGTGTACCAGACTATCCTGAGCTAAAGAAGAGGATTCTTGAAGAAGCTCACCGATCAAGGTACACGACCTGGAGCCACTAAGATGTACCAAGACATAAAAAGAACCTTTTGGTGGCCCAATATGAAAAGGGAGATAGCAGACTTCGTGTCTCGATGCCTGACATGTCAACAGGTGAAGGCGGAACACCAGAAACCCGCTGGAAGACTACATCCACTAGATATTCCCAAGTGGAAATGGGAAGACATCGGTATTGACTTTATCATGGGTTTGCCCAAGTCTAGGGGCGGACATGATGGAATTTGGGTAATCATCGATCGCCTTACTAAATCGGCTCATTTCTTGCCTATCAAAACCCGATGGTCGATTGATGTTCTTGCTGCCTTGTATATCAAGGAGGTTACTAGATTGCATAGAATTCCTGTGTCCATCGTGTCTGATCGAGACCCACGCTTCACTTCTCATTTTTGGAAGGGTCTACAACACTCTCTAGGAACGAAACCCAACTTCAGCACTGCTTTCCATCCCCAGACTGATGGACAGACAGAAAGGACAAATCAGGTTGTTGAAGATATGTTAAGATCATGTATTATAGGTTTCGACGGAAGCTGGCACGACCACTTACCACTAGCCGAATTTACCTACAATAATAGCTATCAAACCAGCATCCAAATGGCACCTTTCAAGGCGCTTTATGGCAGGAGTTTCCGATCTCTGATATGCTGGGATGAAGTCGGTGAAAGATAAATTCTAGGCCCATATATGGTTAGAGATTCAACTGAGAAGATATACCTTATTCGAGAGAGACTCAAGATAGCACAGTGCAGGCAAAAATCTTATGCTGATAACAGAAGGAGAGATCTGGAGTTCCAAGTTGGTGACCATGTATTTCTCAAGGTATCTCCCGGCCGTGGTATCAGAAGATTCGGTGTTAAGGGCAAGCTTACACCAAGGTTTATCGGTCCATTTGAAGTATTGAAAAGAGTGGGCGAGGTGACTTACCGTATTGCTTTACCTCCTTAACTCTCGGAAGTGCACAATGTATTTCATATATCTATGCTGAAGAAATATGTGCACGACCCTTCTCACGTCATCGACCATGTTGATTTGGTGATTCAAAGGGACCTTACTTATGAACAAAGGCCGATGCGGATCCTCGACCGAGAAACCCGAGTTCTAAGGAACAAGACGATCCCTATGGTGAAAATCCAATGGAATCGATGCTCGGAGCAAGAAGCTACATGGGAGACCGAGGAATCTATGAAAAGAAGATATCCAGAACTATTTTAGACTGTAAGTATCCTATACCTTCAACAGTACTCATGTACGGTTGAATGTAGGGACCAAATTCTTTTAAGTAGGGGAGGGTGTAACACCCGAGAATTTTGAAATAGAAATGAATACATTTAGGATTTGAAAAGAAGGCATTTAATTTATTATATTCTAATTCTATTTAAATTAATAATTGAAAATAAATAAACATCATTTAGAGAAGATGCCAAATTATATTTTTAATAAATTATCTTTATTTTTAAGAAATAAGGATATATATATATATAACATTTTAAAGAATAAACATAATTGAGGAGGTGAAATAAGATATATAGATAATTTTGGTTAGTGTAGGGTGGGTGAAAAAATCCCAAAACAATATCACGACCGTTTAATAGGTCGTTGTTCCCCAATCATGAATAGTGCCACTTTTTATAAAAAAAATTACAAAATAAATTATATAAAAAATAATAGAAAAATATAAGGATCCTAGCCATTAAATTTCATATACTGATTCAATCAATTTTTAAAGATAAAAATCTTTGAAATTAAATGCAGAGTTTTCGGTTTGAATTTTATTCTAGCATATTTTTAATAAAATAAAATTATGAAAACTATCAGCAAAATCTAGGAATCATAAAAATATGCAATTTACTATTTTTATTAACATAGTTCATTAGCTATAAAATTTCTAAATGTTGTAACGTTGTTAACGCTACGATGGTGCGCCCCTGTAATTTAACATACACGACCCTCTCTAGGTTGTGACTTTTTCCAGACAAACAATTAGTTGGCATCCCATTATCCTCTGTCCTTTCCGACACATACAACCCCCTTTTTGTTGGCATCGCACTATAGTATGGCCATGGGATGCTGTGATTTAGGATTTGGTTCCCCTCCTGTCTACCTAAAATCCTAAAACCCTTATATTACACCCTTCTATTGAGGTAGATCCACGTTACTTCGAAGGCTTGTTGTAGAGAAGGGTGAACATTCTCTGAAGTTACAGAGGCTGCAGAGGAGGGAAGAAAGCTGCCATTTTCTTTTACATGTACCTAGTTGTCATCTCATAAAGGTAGGTGTTCTCAAGATCTAGCCTAACCGGTAGCTTAAACAGGGTGACATGCATGAGTAGGGTGGTTACCATCATCCGGATTCTATGTGTTTTCCAATTTAATATTACCTATAAATTACCCAGGTGTAAAATTTCATATCTATGAAATTAAAACTTAAAATATTATATGAGCATGATCATGCAAATCTTGCTTTGTGTCCATATCCAGCCATATCTCTACTTTCTGATTACGTGAATATTTTATAAATCATGAACAGTAAGTTACGAAATTAGTAACCACCATGTGCAGAAATCCATATATAATAACCCTCCTTAGAATTTCTAAGACTTTATTTTATATTGAGTCCCTATAGGAGAGCTCAGACCTACGTAAAATCCACATATGCTTAGACTAGATACGAAATTAGCACCAAGTTGTTAAGCATACTAACAGAGTATGCACCGACCCTTGCATGTGCGTAGTAACAAAACTTGCCTAGACCCATATAAGCCAAGTACAAACATTGCACCAACCTTAAATGTGTACTCTATTTGTACAGACCTTATACACATGCTAGCAAAACTTGCATCAAGGTAAAAAAAAATGCTTTGACCTCCTATATGCTTTAACAAAACTTGCACCGAGGCAGAAAGTGCTTTGACCTCCTATATGCTAGCAAAACTTGCACCGAGGCAGAAAATACTTTGATCTCCTATATGCTTTAGCAATACTTGCACGGACCTTGGGTTGAGTCTGTGCAATACATGCACGGACCTTGGTTTGAGTCTGTGTAATACTTGCACCGACCTTATATAGACCTATACCTACGCCTGAATAGTGATTTGCACCGACTTGAATATTGATCTGCACCAACCTTATATGCACTGACCTTACATGCGTGAATAGTGATCTGCACCAACCTTATATGCATGAATAGTGATCTGTACCAACCTTATATGCACCAACCTTAGATGCATGAATAGTGATATGCACCAACCTTATATGCATGAATAGTGATCTGCACCAACCTTATATGCAACAACCTTATATACATGAATAGTGATCTGCACTAACCTTATAAGCATGAATAGTGATCTGCACCAACCTTATAAGCATGAATTGTGATTTGCATCAACATTATATGCATGAATAGTGATCTGCACCGACCTTATAGGCATGAATAGTGATATGCATTGACCTTGCATGAAGCAAAAGATGCACTGACCCTATATGCGTGAATAGTGATCTACACCAACCTTATATGCATGAATAGTAATATGCATCGACCTGAGTTATGCATTTCTACATGAAAAGTAAAACGCTGCCTGACCTTGACCGGTTGACACCTTTGACCAATAGTGTTGAATTTGACTAATAGCATTGACTTTGACCTAATTATGTTGACTTTGACCAGCAGTTATGTTGAGCTTCTCTACATGACCTTTTGGCCATCTCCTGAACCCCGATTTGCCTATGTGTCATACATTTCAAGTAGATGGTCATAAGTCATCATTTACACTCGAGATGTCCCTGAATTCTATTCCTGAAAATCTACCTTATGTTCCTACAATGGGTAAACTTCTTGAAATTCTACATTGGTTATATAAATGGGAGTGGATGTCAAAAGTATTACATGAATGCTGTGCGTATAGGGCCTGGTTTGATCCGGGGAGGAGCACCCGAAGATACTTGTGCCTCTAGGAGTTTATTGACCACGGTGTTTGGCATTACACCGAAGTACTTGTTTGACTTGAGACATTCCCACTCACTCTCTCATTACACGATTGACATGCTTGAAATGAATTGCTTAGCCCGAAAAATGGCAATTACTTACTTGAATGAATGAATGAAATAGCCAATTCCATTACACTACTTGTTATTACACGAGCTGAAAATTACTTGATTATTATCTTCTTTGAAAGGTTGTTTGAATGTTAAATTCTTGAAAGGACTTGTGCCATTACTTGGGAATTACTTGCTAGCTCTTTATTAATACATCTTATTGATATTCATGTGATACTCCTTGGAATTAACTCTTGATATTCTTGCTTGATCCAACATACATCATTATACTACACTGAACATGTAAGTCACTTAAAGATTGTTAGAACTTGAGATATAAATCCTACTGAGCGATTCACTCATCCAGTTTATTCTAACATTTTCAGGTGACTTAAATAGCGACCACCAGACGGATGGGAATGAGACCGAGTGAAGAGTGCTAGAGTCACCAGTCGTCTACCGCCAACTAGTCATGCCATTTGCGTTGAGCCCTACCTTGTATTTCTTGTTATAATTGGTCTAGTCGAATGAAACCTGTTGAGACTTGTATCCTAGTTTTGAATTTAAATAATGTCCGTCAGGGACTAGAGTTGTCATCAATGGGTTAATTATATAATTGTCAGTGTGGACTATGGTTTATGTTTAAACTATGAGTTAGCAAATAAATTACCAAGTTCTATGCGCACTCTGATTTCACATGAATGACATGATCTATATAGAACCGTCTCTCATCCTGGTATCTTCCGCGCTCGGGGCATGACATTCTCTCTTAACACTACAAGAAAAAGCGCGATTTGGGACAGAATATTGCGACGGAAATTTGAGACGGAATTTCCGTCTCAAATTTGGGACGGAATATTTTCCGTCGCAAATTCCGTCTCAAATATGGAATTTGGGACGGAATTTGCGACGAAATTTGGGAGGGAAACTATTTCGTCCCAAATTTGGGACGAAATTTGTGACGGATTTTTAGAACCGTCTGAAATTTTTGACTAAGAAATTGTGACGGACCGACTCCATCGGAAAGCCGTCTCAAAATCCGTCGCAAAACACATTTGCGACGGATTTCACATTTGGGACGAAATAGTTTCCCTCCCAAATTTCGTCGCAAATTCCGTCCCAAATTCCATATTTGAGACGGAATTTGCGACGGAAAATATTCCGTCCCAAATTTGAGACGGAAATTTCGTCTCAAATTTCCGTCGCAAAATTTCGTCCCAAATCACGCCTTTTCTTGTAGTGTAAGTTTCTTACCCTTTTGCGAGTTACCGCCCTTATTAGATCTCTTCTTAAACTTTTTGGAGTTAGTGACTTGCTCCCTTTCTTCAACTCTCTCTCTCTTTCTCTCTCTTCCGCGGTCTTTTCTAGTAGCTTGACTCCCCTAACTAGGTCCGCATAAGCTTGAATATCTACAAGTGTTACCTGGGGAACAAAACCAGACCTAGCCGCCTCCATTGAATCTAAGTTCCTGTAAGAATAATTAGGGAGATAAATTATCTTATTCAAGAATTATGATAGTTAATAATAATGAAAATTAAGTATTTTATCCTTCTTTTAATATTTAACCCCAAGCTCTACCCATTCTCACTGGCTGACAATAAGGAAAAGGACCTAATGATACATACTCACGGTCAAACCTAGGGTTTAAGAAGACCTAGGCTCTAATACCACTTCTGTCGCACCCCGAACCGATAGCAGTGGAACGTTTTGCTCGGAACGTGGCAGCGATACAGTTGTGTCAATCAGAGCAAAACTTAAAGATACAAAGAAGACCGTCATTGAAAAAAAAGAACTTTTTATTGATATAAACTTGTCATTACAAATTATTGACTCAATTACAACTTTAAGAAAGAAAAACGACAGACGCACTAACTGGACTTAGACATTTAAAAGTAGATAAAAGATACTACTTTAGTCTTAGACTCAAGAAATATAAAAAATACGGGTCATCTAGTTTCCAGCGCTCTCTTGTAAACTTTCCCTTCGCATTTGAGTCACGGCCTCGCTAGCCACCTGATTACCTGAAAAACATTAAAATAGACTGGATGAGCGAAACGCTCAGTAGGAATTACATCTCAATAAACAAGCTTGCTTTAAGTGATTACGTGTTACATGAAATGCAAGTATAACTATACATGATCGAGCTCAAGATAATATTGAGAATAGAACGTCAAGAAATAATAAGGATGAACCAGCAAGATTTCCAAGACGAATCTGGTCAAGTTATCAAGAATATCAAGTATGTAATATCAAGTCATGTCTTGAGAATTGGCTATGTTAAATTCAAGCAAGTAAATACCCATTCCGGGCTACGCAGCTCACATCATGTCAAGTCAAGTCAAGCACGAGATCATGGAATGTCATAATCTAGAAAGTCATGCACTTCTGTGCAATGTCACACCGTGATCAATATAGCTCCCATGGGCACAAATACTTTCGGGTGCTCCTCTTAGGACCAGATCAGGCCCCATTAATGCCAGCATTGAGTCATGTATTTAGCTCAACATCCACTATAGCTTATAGCCAATAGAATTCTAAAGGAATAAGCCATTGTAGGATGATAAGGTGCATTCACGGAATAGAGATTCAAGGACAGAACTTGAGTAAGGATGATATATCGATAAATCACATAAAACCATGACATATCATAAAACTAGGTAATTGACGTCCACTCAGGCTGCCGCCAATTACAGAATCTGCACCCACTGTGGTGGTCGCCAATTTTGTGAACAGGACAGGCACGAAGAAATAGCATCACTTTAAGTGGTTGTTAATTCACTTTGGTGTCCACTGTCTGGTCGCCAATTACAGACAGAGACAAACTCTCACCGAACACTATAAACAATGCCCTATGATGACTAGGGCGTCATGTTTCTTCAGAGTGACATGACAATCAGGGTTCCAAGGTTTTGAGGGTAAATCCCGCTCGGCTGTCTTGAGGGAATCCAAGGCTAGCCGAGTCTTACGGACGCATTAGAGAAAGAATTTCTAATACTGTAGAAGGAATATCCGACGGAGGGTCATTCAATCTCCAAGAATTGAGTGTCAAGCGTGAAACCTCGTGAAACAGGGACTCTATCTCGGACTTGAGATAGGAGTGCCATAAGACCTGCGGTATGAGTCAAAAACTCGATAAAATCGTGAGAGAAAGAATGAGCGTCAAATCAAGAAGGCACCGATTACAAAATTCGTGTCCTTATGCAAAGACGTTAATTCATGATTTTTATCAGATTTTTAAATAAAATATAAAATTGACGTCCTTATAAGGAGGCACTATTTATTCATTTAGCGTCCATTCGGATGGACGTCAATTTCATGATTTTCTCATTTACTTTATTTTTATAAATTAAACAAGAATTCACGTCTCTTTGAAAAGACGTCAATTCATATCTTATTTCTATTTAATTTAATATTCTAGAAAATAACGTCTTTTTGAAAGGATGCATATTATCTTTATTATATATATATATCTCTATTTTTATGTGAAAGAGAAAAGTAGAGATAATGTTTTTAAAGAATAGAGATTAAAAAGGGGAACAATAAATAGGGCATAAGGGTAACGAGAGTTTTTGCAAGGCTAACTAAAATCTCAAGTGAAATTAACGTCATTACTCTTTATGTTATTTCTTAACGTGTTGATTTTGGGTGAATAGTGTCACTTTTTATTTTATGAAAAATTAGTGAAATAAATTATATGAAAAATAGGAAAAAAATATAAAGATTCTAACCATATACATATAAAGATTTTAGGATGCATGATTTAAGTAATTTATAATTTTAAAGCTTGTAAACTCCTATACGGTTAATTTTTATTATTGAACAGTACCATTTTTATTTTGTGAGAATTTATCAAAATAAAATATATGAAAAACAGGATAAAAAACATAAGGTTTTTAACCCTGAAATGTCATAATTTTATCCTATCCAATTTGAAAGATAAAAATCCTTAAATAAACTCGCACTTTTAGTTAATGAATAGTGCCACTTTTTATTTATTGAGAATATAATGAAATATAATATATATAAAATAAGAGAAAAATCTAAAAATTTTAACCATAAAATATCATAATTTTATTTCATCAGGTTAAAAAGATAAAAATCTCTAAAGCGTGTACGGAATCTAAACATATGAACAGTGCTATTTTCAGATTAAACAACTTTCATGGATCTAATTATATGGAGATTAAGATAAAAATGTGGAGATTTCAAAAATATATTTATCCCAAATTTTAGATACATGATTACATGATTATAAATTTGTAATAATGCGTTGACGAGATTTACGTAAACCTAGAACGCAAGAACAGGGATTATGCATGCATAGTTTAATAAATCTTAGGCTTGCATTGAGATCACCTATCTCAGTTTGATGGAAAGAACGGTGGGAAGAGGAAGTAGACACGGTGAAGAAGAAACCTTCTTCACTTATGACAGTAGAAGAAGAGGCACGTTCTTCCACTGTTCACAGTAATAGCCACAGTCGCAAGGAGGAAGGAGAGGGAGATGCAGCAGACAGCAGCCCCAAGAATAAGCACGGCAGCGGCAGCAACGGCTTCGCTTGTTCGCAAGGAGGTATATTTATAGGTCAATGGGCTCTAAGAGTCCTGCTTATTTTTGAAATCCTAGTGGGATTTATGTTTCCCACGTACTAACCCTAACAACTAATCTTAACGGGTTAAACTTCCCCATGCAAATCCTTCAGCCGCCTCCCTATTTTATCAAAAAGCCCTATGTTCCCATGCAGCTAACCAACGTAACAAAGGTTTTGCCTTTTTCCAAAGGCCCATTTAAATAGGTATATATATATATATATATATCCTAAAAACCTTTTGTATGTTTCTAACGGGAGGCCCATTAAGCCCATGTATAATTATTAAGGCTAAGCCTGGGCTTAACGTAAAAGGACTACAATCTGTAGAAGGCCTTATTAGTTTGTAGGTGGATTTTAGCTAATTAATGGGTTAGGCATGTTTGTGAATATAGAAAGGGTTCCATGTTGAGAGATAATAACATTATTACTATTGTTGTTATGTTTATCCAAGCCCAATAACTATTAATGGACTTAGTTATTTATTGTAAAGTCATATGACCCATTTGTGAGTCGTAAGGCCTATCACATAAATTTGGCTAGTCTAATTATTTATTAATTTTAGACTTAAGTTGGCCTTTAATTATATTCATATATATTATTATTACTAATATCATTTATTCATCTACCTTATTAATTTTATCATCGTTTCGGATACCAGAGACAGGTTCGATCCAGTGAAAATTTTATTTTATCTTTTAAAGGAATATTCATTTAGCTAGTCGCATTTTATGAAATTCATTCTAAAGACGAATACCCTTAGTTTTAAGTCATTAAAGATTCTTAGAAAAATTGCGATGACATAACATAATTATCCAATTGTATGTTTAATCTTCCCATATAGATCGCCATTTAGTTTATATGATGACTCCATTTTTGTTTTATCTTTAACAAGCGGATTTTTCTTTATTCGTTATAAAGATTTACAAGATTCATGATCATCTTTTATCTTTTGAAAATATAGATAATTATTTCTATTTTAACTTTCCTAATTTGTCGGGCATTACATAATAACTGTGAACCCTGACGTTAATATTTCTGCATGAACATGTTTCCGGAATCCCCATATTTCTCTCTATAATTTCATATCTTTAGTTTTCTGAAATTCCCTGTAAATATCAATATGCTACTGTTCATGCCATCATAAAGAAAATGAACAGTTAATTCTGCCTATAAACGTACCTGGCCCATGCATAGTGTTTTGTAATAAGAAAAGAATTAGCGACCGTTTGAAGGGACGCGGATTAAGAAATAGTGCATGTGCGAACAGACGCCTAATCGTGTAAATTATTAAATATCTACACATTATGAACATTTATGAATTAACTTCCATCACATGGATGGTATTTAAAGATATGGCGCCTTCTTGAAAGGTCACCAATTTATTGTGGTGTTATTAAAATTTGGTAAATTATTGATTTAGCGACTTTGTAAACAGACGCTAATTTATGATATAGTGCATGTCTGAATGGACGTTATTTCCTTATCTCTCATGTTTTATCTGGTTTTGACTCATACCACGTGTCTTTTGGCACTCTTATCTCAAGTTCGAAGATAAAGTCCTTGTTTCACCTTGTTTCACGCCTACACCTCAATTCTTGAAGATTGAAAGACCCTCCGCTGGATATTCTTTCCATCGGACCGAAATTTCTTTCTCTAAGGCCTCCGTAAGTCTCCGCTAACCTTGGATTCTCTCAAAGCAGCCGAGTTAGTTGTACCCTCAAAACTCTGGAACCCTAATTGTCATGTCACTCTAAAGAAACATGATGGCCTAGCCATCATAGAGCGTTGTTTATGGTGTTTTGTGAGTGTCTGTCTCTGTCTAGAATTGGCGACCAGATAGTGGATGCCAATTTGAATTAGCGACCACTTGTAGTGACGTTATTTCCTCTTGCCTGCACTGTTCATAGAATTGGCGACCACCGTAGTGGACACTATTTCTATATATGGCGGCGGCCTGAGTGGACGCCAATTACCCAGGTTCATGAATGTCTTGGTTTCATGTGAGATTTATCGCTGTGTCATCCGTACTCAAGTTCTTTCCTTGAAATCTCTATTCCGAGAATCCACCTTATTATCCTACAATGGGAATTCTATTGGCTATAAACTATAGTGGATGTCTAGATATTTATATGATTCAATGCTTGGAGTTAATGGGGCCCGGTCTAGTCCTGGGAGGAGCACCCGAAGGTACTTGTGTCTATGGGAGCTATATTGACCACGGTGTGACATTGCACTGGAGTGCATGACTTTCTAGATTGAGATATTCCACAATCTCGTGTTTGACTTGATATGACATGACGTGACTTGCGTGGCCCAGAATGGGTATATACTTGCTTGAAATTTAAGATAGCCAATTCTCGTGATATGTCCTGATATTACATGCTTGATGCCTTGATAACCTTACATGAATCATCTTGAAATGTATTAGCTCGATCTTGATAGTTCTTGTTATTATCACTCTTGACAATAGCTTACGTTCATTCATGCTTAGCTATACTTCCATTTCATGTAATGTGTAATTCATTTAAAGTAAGCTTGTACTTAAAGATGTAATCCCTACTGAGTATTCGCTCACCTAGTATTTTCCCCTATTTTTTTTCAAGTAACTCAGATAGCGAGACTCAATCGGACGGGGATGACCATGAGAGCTGAGCGTAGAGATGTACCCGGATGTCTGAGATATCTATATCGAGTCTTTTCTATTTTCTTGCGTCTATTATTGTAATTTTTCCCTTTTATTGAGTCTAGATGTCTTTTGAGTATTAAGAGTCAAATGGGTTATGTACTGGAAGTTATACTTTGAGGTTATTGATAAATAATGGATTTGGGTATTTATCTTGCTTGGCGCACTCTATCTTATGTGTCGAATTACCTCGTGCTCTGATTGACATGAATGATCTAAACTCATCGCGCACTCCCGGGTTCCTTTCGTGCTCGGGGCGTGACACTTATGCGTCGAGACAATTGAAGTGACATGAAGAGAATTATCCAGTGCATGACCTGGAACTGACGGCTGTCATTTTCACCTTAAAAATATGGCGACATTATCTCTATGGAGAGAAGTTCACCATATTTTTAGATCATAAAAGTCTGAAGTATCTATTCACCCAAAAAGAGTTAAATATGAGGCAAAGAAGATGGTTGGAGTACCTTAAGGACTTCGACTTTTCTATACAATATCACCCCGGCAAGACAAATGTAGTAGCAGATGCTCTCAGCAGGAGACCGTTGGCAACTCTATCAAGCCTCGGGAAAGGTATGACAAAATCTTATAGAATATTTTACGAATTTGAATCTAGATGTTGATGCAGAAGAAGAGAGGGGTATTATTGCTAATATCTAGTCACAACCTACATTAATTAAAGACCTAGTCAAGTTACAAGAAAATGACCCTATGCTGGTAGAGATCAAGACTAATATTGATCAACGGCCTGATTTTTCTGTCTCGACCGATGGACGGCTACTATTCAAGGGTCGCATATGTGTGCCGGTTCATGCCGACACTAAAAAGATGATCATGGAAGAAGCTCATAAATCAAGATATGCTATTTACCCTGGTGCTACCAAGATGTACCAAGATTTAAAATGGAATTTATGGTGGCCCAACATGAAAAGAGAGAGAGCGGATTTTGTATCACGCTACCTCACTTGTCAGCAAGTTAAGTTGGAACATTTAAAGCCCGCTAGACAACTACATCTCTTAGAAATTCTCGAATGGAAGTGGGAGAGCATAGAGATGAATTTCATCATGTGTCTGCCAAAAATAAGGGGTGGACATGATGGTATATGGGTGATCATAGACTGATTAACTAAATCTACACACTTCTTACTTATTAAGAGCATATGGTCTGTGGATATTCTAGTAGCCTTATATATGAAAGAAATTGTTAAACTACATGGAGTCCCTGTTACGATTATTTTTGAGACCCTCGTTTCACATCACAATTCTGGAAAGGTCTACAACATTCATTGGGAACCCGACTCAACTTTAGCACTACTTTCCAACTGCAAACTGATGGTCAAACTGAGAGAACAAATCAGGTAATAGAAGATATGCTCAGAGCATGTGCAATTGATTTTGGTGGGAGTTGGCACGATCACTTGCCTCTAGTTGAATTTTCCTATAACAATAGTTACCAAGCTAGTATTCAAATGGCACCTTTCGAGGCTTTATATGGAAGAAGTTGCCGCTCACCTATCTGGTGGAATGAAGTTGGAGAAAGACAACTTCTAGGCCTTAAAATCATCAGGGATACTATCGAGAAAGTAAAACTTATTCAAGAAAGACTCCAGATGGCTCAAGATAGATAAAAGGCATATGTTGATAATAGAAGGCTAGACCTAGAATTTCAAGTAGGAGATCATGTATTTCTCAAAGTTTCTCCAGGTCGAGGTATTTAAAGATTTGGCATAAAAGGCAAGCTCACTCCGAGATTTATTGGCCCTTTTGAAATTCTTGAAAGGGTTGGCGAGGTCGCATATCGGATAGCCTTGCCTCCTCAATTATCTGGGGTACATGATGTATTTCATGTCTCGATGCTAAAAAGGTACGTCCCTGATCCATTTCATGTTATAAGTTATGATGACCCGGTGGTACAGAAAGACTTGACGTACGAGCAAAGGTCACTCAGGATACTTGATAGAGAGGTACGTCAGCTTCAGAATAAAACTATTCCCATGATAAAAGTATGGTGGAATAAAAGTACTAATCAAGAGGCGACATAGGAAATAGAAGAAGCTATGCGCAAGAGATTCTCGGAACTATTTGATTGTAAGTATACTCTCCATAAAATCCATGCAATGAATTTGGGGACCAAATTCTCTTTAAGTGGGGGAGGGTGTAACACCCTAAAAATTATCTAGGATTTTTCAGGAATTAAATAAATTATTAAGCATTTAAAAGATTTAATGGGCTATTAAATGATTTATGGGTATAATTAATAACCAAGTAAATTGGCCCACTTAGATTAAGCTTATAAACCCAATTTTAGGGATTTCAAGGCTCAAGCTCACTCTGGAAACGTAATAATATTTTCCTAGTTTTAGTGGATAATTACGGGATAATTATAGAGAGGAACTTGAATAGAATTCAAATTCTAGCGCCATGGGTAGTGGCGGTCTATCGCAAGACCGCCATCTGTTGAAGGCGGTCCAGATAGGACCGCTACCTGCTTCTGAAAACGAGGTCTGTAGAAGCGTGAAAAAATAGAATTTTTACCATCCCAATCACCATGGATCGATGTGATCTGGCTTGGGAACACGTCTAGGACACTTGGGGATTGATCTTACTCCAAATTAGGACTCTGATTTGATCTAATCTTTCAGCCCTAGGCCAAACCCTATAAATAGGGCCCAGAATCGACCTACGCGAACTCTCATTTTGGCTCGCGTGGTTCGATGGTATGATGATGTTATTTTATGTCAGCCTTTTAGAATATTTTGTTCTCTTTACCTAACTCCCCTCCAAATTTCATGTTAGGAGATCAAGTCGTTGAGGAGTTAGAGGGTCTGGAAGGAGCTCTTTATCTACAGAATGCACAGGAAGGAGCGTGTTCTTCCGGTAAAGATATGAAGTTTAGGGATCCTATGAGAGGTATTTTTAGGTTCATCCTTTGGAGTTATTTGTTCCCCTTTATGTCTTATAATCACCCTCCAAATCTCATGAATTAAGGTCAAGAGGTTAAGGAGTTAGAAGGTCGGGAAGTTGCAGTTTCTACGCAGGACGCGTAGGAACGGGTGTTTATCCAGCATGGAATTTGAAGTTTAGAGCCCGTCCCAAAGGTAGGTTATCTCATGAACGGCTTAAACATCAAGTTAGGATAAAAAGCTCTCTGATCTTGATCAATTTCATGCTTTCTACGTTGAGTATTTGATGTTTTCCCTTGACTGCGCTTGCATGCTTTTCTCTGTACATTAGCCTTGCACCTCTAACAAAAAGATAATAATTTTGACTTCAATTCATGTTTATTTTATACTTTTCTTCGTTCTAAACATGTTAGCATATCTTATTCTTCTATCATTTACATTTTCATGCATTAGTTGCCCTAGCATAGGCCCTGCATGTTATTTTAAACTTCTGTCTGTTACAGACAGAAGGCGGCTCCTCAGAGACCGACTCCTTCATAAGGCGGCCATCGACATACCACTATTTCAAAGTAGCGGCCCTTTCAAGACCGTTACCTGGTTCTTGTAACTAGTTTAAACTATTTGTATATCCCTAGCATAATTGATAGAAAACATGCCTTAGTTTTATTATTTCTGGCTCTTACTCATGATTAGAGGTTATTTCATGTTACTCATGATTTCTGCTACATCATGTTTCACGTTAGCATGTTTAAAAGTTATTTTCATGTGAATTATTTTCTTGTCCGAATCTTATAATTTTGTACATAAGATTTGTATGCAATGTTCTTACACCTTGTCTTATGGTTTGGCACGTCCCTTTCTCATCTCTTTTCTATTTTGTAAGTTTACATATAGCGCATATTCTGGTACGTTGCTATTAGTTACACATGCACTTGATAGGTACACCTCTTGGAATTGTGATCATCTCTATCGGATATTCCTTCTGCCGAACTAGGTGATCATGCTTTAAGGTGGTGCGGACACCCGAGCAGTTGATCGGCACGACACGCCGAGCCACCGGTACCGCACACGGAGCATGACACGAGCCACCTCAGCATCCATCTGGCTCAGAGACAGCCTGGAGACTCCGCCTTGAGCCTCCCCCTTTATTATATTTAGTTAGACTTTATGTGTGTTTCATTTGTATTTATTTCGTTGCATTCGGTTTGCCATTTTGATTGTAATAGGGGCTTATGTGTAATTCGGACCCCGTGGGCCCCACGGGCCCCCCAGGACCCACCCCATTGGGCCACCTCAGCCTAGGGTCCCACGTGGGGTTAGTCAACATGCCACATGGGGGTATCTAGAAGTTTGAATTGTAATTGGACACATGGGGGACAATGGACTTGAAAAGTCCAAATGGGAGGCCACCTACCCCACCTACCAAGTCCACCCTCTCTCCTTGGTCCAAGGGCCGCCCCCCCCCCCTTAATATTATATTATTTTGTGTGTGTGTGTGTCACACTCCATCCCAACCCTCCATTCCCATCCCCTAGATCCAATGGTTGTGGATGGATGTGAGATGTAAGGTATTTAAACTTGTATTTTCTATTTTAGTGAATTAATGCATTCATTTGGAAGAAAAAACTTTGGAGCTCCAGCTTGGTGCGCCCCTCCCTCTCCCCTTGAAGCTGTGAAGGCTTCCTTATGGTGGTGAGACTCCACCCTATCAGTTCCGGTCGCCGCCGCCACGAGCCGCCACCGCACCGCCATCGTCTTCATCGGAGTTCTGCCTGCGCAGTACCACAGCAGCTTCCACGAAATTCAGCTATCAACCACGAGCTCAGATCGACCTGGGAATTTTATTGGATGTTCCAGAGGTGTCAAGAACCATCCAAAAATTTTGGTTTGTCATTCCGATCCCGTTTCATAATTTTAGATTTTCGTCCACTCTTCCACTTCGGTTCTGTCAAAGTTCTGTCCAGGTTCCCATCCGCCATGCATTTCAAGTCTTAGGTCCACTTTTTGATTTTATTTGGTTCGCCCAATTTTATTGGGTGTTCCTTGAATCCACCCCTTCATCCAAAATTTTTATCAATTTTTGGTTCGTCCATTTCATATTTTCTAAAAATCATTCTCAGTCCCAGCTACAGTTCTGTCCCCCTATTCCCAGATCCGACCAACAGTCACCCAAAAACTCATAGTAAATCACCACCATCTCCAAATAAAATTCCAAAAATAGTCTCCGTTCCGTGGTTTGATCCCCTACAACTTTTAAGAAGAGATCAAGAGCTGAATCAGAGGTTTACTAGGCGGTCAATGGTGGTTCTCAGATAAGTACCCTATAAATCTGAGGTTTCGGTTATTGTACAACAGGCACTTGTAAATTCATTAAAGTTCTGATCCGACCAGATCCAGCAGATCTCCTTGGGTCTAGATTGAAGCATTTGAATAGAGCTTTCCAACGATAGCTTATGCGTCCCGATCCGACGTCGGGATTGATCACAGCGGCCGTTTTCGCCGGAGCGCGCGCCGGAAAATAGAAATCAAAATCCGTGGGCAGCTAGTTCAAAGCTTGGAGATCGGGACCGATCGACCCCCGATCGGTGTTCCCAGCCGACCGCCGTCCGTGGAGGCGCGCCACCAGGGGCCCCCATCATAGTGGGTCCCACCCCCGCAGATCCGGAGGACCGCGCCATCCATGGGCCCCGCGGGCCCGCAGAACCCGCCGTTCGGAAAGCACGAAAACGCGGAGTTCGGCACCGCCGGGCGACATCAAGATACTGCCCGTCAACCCGAGTTGCGTGATTCCCGGGCTCCACATGTGACCTTTTACCTCCCTGCGTGGAGTGGGTCAAATCTTTGTATTGCTGTGATATTGTTTAACCGGGAGTCCGTGATTCGGCCGGGGTTCTCTTCGCCACGCCGGGTGCGTGGAGGTAATGGTCCGAACCTCTTGGCATTCATTTACTTAGCTAGTATACGGTCTTTTGCCGCTGCCGAGAGTGTAGGTACTAGCCCGTGTGTCCATGTCACCGCTGTGAGAGTGAGAGTGACCCGTCCCGTGACTCGATCTGAGTCCGGAAGTTGAGTCGGACTACCCTTGACCTCCACCGGTTCCTTAACCGTGCACGGTCCGCGCTTTCCCTCGCTTGGGACGACGAGTGAGCTTCCACTTCTGTTAGCGACGTTTTGCCACTAGGAGCTCGTAGTGTCGGGCTTAGTGTCTCCCTGGTGTGTGCTGCTGGTCGCGTCTTCATCTAGCGTCCGAGGGTGGCCCCTAATAGTGTCGTCTCCCGTGTTCGTCTCGCATCAGTTTGGTATCAGAGCGAGTCGAGTCTAGGGTAGTCATTGCATAAGTCTTGCATGCATCATGGTCTAAGTCAAGTCTAGGATCATCATTATTTTCAAAACAAAAAAAAAGTGTGTTTTAAATTGCATTTCATCCCGATAATTCGGTATCTTAAAAGGTGTTGTCCGAACGTTAGGCTACGCCTACCGAGAGGTCGCACACTTGCGGGAGTGATCTTCGGATCGATTAACTCCGCCCCGTACCGGATATTGGTTTAAGTCTAAGTGCATCATTTAGTGTGTTTGCATTAGTCGGTGTCTTCTAGGTCGTGTGTCAGTTGCATGCCCACCTGTCGAGGTACCCAGTACTCGCCACCACCACCTATGGCGGAGTCCCGAGCCCGTAGTTCCGATGAGTCTTCCACGGCCGAGATGTTTCGGGCCATCATGGATCGTTTAGACACACGTATGGATGGTCTTAGTACGCGTATGGATGGCATAGGGACGCGTCTAGAAGGGCGGATGAAGGTCCTCGAGGATCGGGCCGGGGTTTCGGAGCAGTCCATTCAAGGCCTTGTTGGGAGGATTGCCGTCCTAGAGAGGGGCCCAGTAGCGGCGCAACCCGCGCCGACGAACGGCCAACAAGAGCCGGTGCAGCAACCCGCTGTGCCAAGGGCTCAGGTGGAGGATGTCGGGAGGCAACAGGCGCCTATAGTGGATGATTATGCCTCCGACAATGATCACGGGGGTAACGGTCATCGTCATCAACGACGGAATCGTGATGACGAGGATGACGACCGCATTCTTAGAGGTGTGCGTGCGGACCCTCCCACTTTTAGCGGGTCCTTGGACCCTAGGGTGTATGGTGAGGACACGCGTCACACTTTACGACGGAGTACACGGATCTCGCCGGCATCCCTTTGGCTCGGCGACCAGTTGACAGATTAGCGGAGCTATCATCACTTATTTTATGCTTTGGGCCATGTTGGGCCTTGGTTTAGTCCGTGTGTGGACAATTTTCTTTCAGTCATGGACCTTTTTTGAGGCCAATTAGGTTTTATTTGTGTTTTGTAGGCTTGCTAGAGGCTAGGGAGGTTAATGGGCCACCTTGGTTCACTCTTCAAGCCCATTTGGGCTGGGCGCCTAGGAGAAAGCCCATACTGGGCCTTTTCCTCCTTGCTCCACTACCCAGGCCTGTTATCTGGGGATCCATTAGGGTTGGAGAAGGAGGAGGGCGCACCCACCCTTCCCACCTCATGGGAGGTGCGCCCCCCACCTTCCCTCCTTTCTTTTAGGAGGCAAGTGCGCCCCCTCCCCTATTGTGTAGGATTTCAAATTAAATAGGCTCTTTTTGTATTTTTATTTTAGGAAACTAATTAGGGTTTCCCCTCCCACATATAATATGTTGTATTTTCTCTTTTGGAAATCAATCAATGAAGAATTAAGTTTGAAAAGCCTTGTGCGCAGCCACCATCTTGAAAGGGGCAATCCCTTCCTCTTCCTCCTCCTTGAGGGTGCGACGCCCTCACCCCCTCTCCAGTCCTTGGGTGAGACGCCCAGGGGTAGGAGATCTCCTCCAAGGATCCCAACGCCAGCAACCTTCTTCCAACATTCACGGCGACGAGTTCGGTGAAGCGACGGCGCACGCGGGATCTTCATCCTCTTCCCCGGGCGTCCCTGTGCTGACAGCAGATCGGGTGTCCAAAGTTCGGTCTGGTGCGTCTACTTCCCGGCGGCGTCTCTCTCAAAGGTCTTCACGACTTTTGTACCCCTTCCTGTCACCGTTCCAACCCCACCGGTTTCGTCTCAAAACTCCACCCACAGCGAAAGTTCCCTTCATACCTACTTTTGGTGCGCTGGCTGTCACCCTGACAGTCTCGCCTGAACCAGAGCCTTCTTGTCCGCCCGTTAACGCCACCTTGCCACCGTTTCTAGCCCTATTTCCCTTCATAAGAGTTGTTCCTCTGCCGGTTACAAATCCAACCTAAGTAGTCTCGCCTCAAAACTCCATCGGGGCTGAAAGTTGTCTTCAAGCACACTTTTAGTGCGCAATCCTGCGCTACAGTACCCGAGCGGGACTGCCAGCAACGGGCCTCCAAAGGAGGTACCCTCTCCCGTCCACGGATCAATCTGAAAATTGGTAGGCCGACTCCTTACATCCCAGTCCACCTCCAGTGTCCGCCCCGGGCCTGGATCCCCACCGCAACCTCGCACCGTTGTCGCTCCCATCCAAGGTCACAGGTCTGACTACCCCGTAGGCAGACTGTTTCTCCCTGTTTACAGTGCCCTTCGCACCCCAAATCTCCCACAGCACCCCATCGGCCACCACTGCCCCTTGAAAGCCACCCCTGTCAGCCTTCCACCAGAGAAGACGCCGCCCCAAACGCTGTCCGGACGTCCACGTACCAGCATCAGCTCCGCCGGCTGTCACTGCGACCAGTCAGCAGCCGTTCGCCGGGTCGACTTCCTTCGGCGCCGTAGCAGCAGCCCGTGGATTCCCCTTCCGGCTCGACATCCCTACAGCGTCTCGTGGTGACGTGGACCACCTCACCACCCACTACAGGGACGAGCGATCGTGCGAGGGTCGGCTTCCGGCGTCATTCTCATCACCGGCTGCTGCCCGTCAGCCCGTGCACCGGCCGCCCCATGGACTTTGTGATTGTAGCCTTTTACCTCCCTGCGAGGAGTGGGCCGTGTTTGTATTTGTATCCGTCTATCCACGTGTATCGGGGTGGTTGGACTCGGCCGGGGTTCCTTCCCCACGCCTAGGCGTGGAGGTACGTGTCTCGCTCCCTCCTTTGTTACTTGCTTATTCCGTATGCGATTGAATGTGCCGCGCGAGTGAGTGTAGGGCCTAGCTAGACTGTATTTATCACTGCTGGTTGAGTGACGAGAGTGCCCACCTCCCTTGGCCCTAGTCGAGCACCGAGCTCGGACTAGACTCCCATGTCGTCCAGCGGCTTCTCGCCCGTTGTGATCCCGTCGCGCCTCCCTCCTTGGGACGGCCGTGGTTCGGAGTTATGTTGAGAGACGCCTCCACCCGGAGGGAGTTCACGTTAGTCGGTCACACCGGCTTGCCTTGTCACGTGCGCGTGCTGGTCGCGTTCTTTAGCGTCCTAGGCTAGCTAGCGAGTCAGTCGGTCCCGCATCAAATTTGGTATCAGAGCTTAGGGAACCAGTTTGTTCTAACAAATTGGGGTCTTAGGTCATTTGAGGCCTTAGAGTTGTCTAGGTTGCATTGAGTCTCTTAGTTCATCTAGGTAATCTACCATTGCATTGTCTTTTTAGGTTTATGTCTAGTTAGAGTTATCCTTGTCTCGTTGAGTCTTGCATGTGTTTTGAGTTCCCAGTGCATCTCGATGGCTAGTTCTTATTATTCAGTTCCATACCACCGACCCAACCTTAGTAGGGTGCATCAGGTAGAGGGAGCCCCGAGTAGTCCTGTCCAAGGCAACAGGTTCGTGTCCGAGTATATTAAGGAGTTTGATGAGCACCTAATGCGATATGGGACTCAAGAGGATGAAATCAGGACTGTAGCTCATTTCCGTCGGGGTCTGCGCGAGCACCTCCGGATTGAGTTATCCCGCCGCCATGTGCAGACCCTGGGGGAAGCTTACCAGGTTGCTCGTGAACAGGAGCAGTTTGAGCTCGAGTTTGCTCCGGTCCAGCACCCCACACCCACATACTCTCGTGGGTCGTATTCTCGAGCTACCCCTAGACCATACCCTCGGGGACCCGTGGCCCGTCCACAGGAGTCGGCTCGTCAGGACTCCTTTACCTCTAGACCTCACTATTCCCATCCGAGGGACTATCACCCTCGATCCACGGCTACAGCCTCTGCCCCTCAGCTTCAGCAACCTACTGTCTCTACCCACCCTCCGAGGGCTTGTCCACTACCCGCCACCACCTTGGCCGCTCCCCGAGACCTGAGGTCCGATATGCCATCCGTGAAGGCTGACTTCCAAGCTTCCTTTGATCGATACCTGACCCGCGTAACCCCTTATAGTAAGCTCATATCCGTCGGTTATGAGGCTGATCCGGGTCTTGAGGCGGAGTATTTGGATGAGTCGATAGAGGACCAAGATCCCATCCAGTATATAGAGGACCCCGTTCCCTCACTGGGGGTAGATGCTTCATCCTTCGACCCACATCTCGAGCCATTACTACCTCTCAAGGGTGAGCTTGTCATTGGGGAGTTTTTAGCTAGCTGGTTAAGGGAGGGTCCACATCTAGATGTCTCGATCACCTACTACCCCTCCATGGAGCCAACTCTCCCAGTCATACCCCTTAACTCCTTTCACACCACTTTTCGGTCCTTCAGCTTTATAGAGAATGTGAGGGAGTTTCTTAAGAGTTTGGATTGTCAGTGGGAGTTGACATACATGTTGGCCTTAGGGTCTGACCAACCCTATAGTCATAGCTTCCTACTCCCAGCTTTGGGGTCTATTACCTCGGTGTACACCATAGGTCCTATCACTTCCGAGGTCCTTCTATTCTTTCCCATACTCGATGAGGTTGCCTTTCCCCCATCTTATGGCATTACTACGCCGAGGGAGGAACCTTGTCTCCCTGGCCCTTATGGTTCCCTTGCCCCATCATTCATAGTGCCTAAAGGTGACCATTTGCACCTTGGCGAATATCCGACATGGGCAAGTATAGTGAAGGGGCATGTTAGGAAAAGTCTCCATTTCTTTGACCCTTTTGATCCTTTTCCTATTAAACCTCCCGATCCATATTTCTTCACCCCTTGTGACGAGGAGGTCCATTATCACTCTCCTTCCATGCATGGACCCACACCCCAGAGTTTGGCTAGGAGGGAGCCCCAGATGGTCCATTATCACTCTCCTTTCACTCCTTTATCTCTCTTTCATGCATCATCCCGTCCACAATCATATAGGGGTTACATGGTGAGTGAGTCTATTCATATTGGTCCCCCAAAGTCTAGCACACTTGGTAGGACACACATGCATGATAGATACAACTTTGGTTGTCCAGGACCTCCCCGTGTTGTCCAATCATATAGGAGTCATAAGCATGCTAGGTCCATGTTTGGATGTCCAGGACCACCTCTGCATTCACATAGGTATGAGTCTACATATCTTATTCGGAGTCTGCATCATCACCACCTCGAGGCCAGCAACGCACGTTATATGGAATTAGCTGATGCGCATCGACACACCCGTGAGTTCCGCGAGGGAGAGTATGTCATGATCAGGGTCAGACCTGAACGGTTCCCTTCGGGGGCCGTAAAGAAACTCCAGGACCGCGGTGCAGGACCCTTCCGAGTTCTGAGGCGGATTGGGTCTAACGCGTATGAGATTGAGCTGCCAGATGATTATGGGATCAGTTCGACGTTCAACGTCTCTGATCTAGTGGCCTATCGGGATCCAGCAGTGATTCCCAGTGAGCTTCTTGGGCCTCCCCTTCCTGTTGTGAGCGATACACCTTCTGAGAGTCCACCTCCTCCAGCCCCATTACAGAGACGCGAGCACATCGATTGTATACTGGATGAGCAGGTGACCACCACCAGGAGCGGGGCCTACCAGCGCTTCCTAGTACGTTGGAGAGGGCGCCCTGAGACAGACGACACCTGGATCACGCGGGGAGAGCTGGAGCGGATTGATCCGGACTTGCTGGAGCGTTACCTGAGCGACCGTGACCCTTACTCGACGGGGTCGAGTTCTTCCCACCCGGGGAGAATTGGTGAGGACACGCGTCACACTTTACGACGGAGTACACGGATCTCGCCGGCATCCCTTTGGCTCGGCGACCAGTTGACAGATTAGCGGAGCTATCATCACTTATTTTATGCTTTGGGCCATGTTGGGCCTTGGTTTAGTCCGTGTGTGGACAATTTTCTTTCAGTCATGGACCTTTTTTGAGGCCAATTAGGTTTTATTTGTGTTTTGTAGGCTTGCTAGAGGCTAGGGAGGTTAATGGGCCACCTTGGTTCACTCTTCAAGCCCATTTGGGCTGGGCGCCTAGGAGAAAGCCCATACTGGGCCTTTTCCTCCTTGCTCCACTACCCAGGCCTGTTATCTGGGGATCCATTAGGGTTGGAGAAGGAGGAGGGCGCACCCACCCTTCCCACCTCATGGGAGGTGCGCCCCCCACCTTCCCTCCTTTCTTTTAGGAGGCAAGTGCGCCCCCTCCCCTATTGTGTAGGATTTCAAATTAAATAGGCTCTTTTTGTATTTTTATTTTAGGAAACTAATTAGGGTTTCCCCTCCCACATATAATATGTTGTATTTTCTCTTTTGGAAATCAATCAATGAAGAATTAAGTTTGAAAAGCCTTGTGCGCAGCCACCATCTTGAAAGGGGCGATCCCTTCCTCTTCCTCCTCCTTGAGGGTGCGACGCCCTCACCCCCTCTCCAGTCCTTGGGTGAGACGCCCAGGGGTAGGAGATCTCCTCCAAGGATCCCAACGCCAGCAACCTTCTTCCAACATTCACGGCGACGAGTTCGGTGAAGCGACGGCGCACGCGGGATCTTCATCCTCTTCCCCGGGCGTCCCTGTGCTGACAGCAGATCGGGTGTCCAAAGTTCGGTCTGGTGCGTCTACTTCCCGGCGGCGTCTCTCTCAAAGGTCTTCACGACTTTTGTACCCCTTCCTGTCACCGTTCCAACCCCACCGGTTTCGTCTCAAAACTCCACCCACAGCGAAAGTTCCCTTCATACCTACTTTTGGTGCGCTGGCTGTCACCCTGACAGTCTCGCCTGAACCAGAGCCTTCTTGTCCGCCCGTTAACGCCACCTTGCCACCGTTTATAGCCCTATTTCCCTTCATAAGAGTTGTTCCTCTGCCGGTTACAAATCCAACCTAAGTAGTCTCGCCTCAAAAATCCATCGGGGCTGAAAGTTGTCTTCAAGCACACTTTTAGTGCGCAATCCTGCGCTACAGTACCCGAGCGGGACTGCCAGCAACGGGCCTCCAAAGGAGGTACCCTCTCCCGTCCACGGATCAATCTGAAAATTGGTAGGCCGACTCCTTACATCCCAGTCCACCTCCAGTGTCCGCCCCGGGCCTGGATCCCCACCGCAACCTCGCACCGTTGTCGCTCCCATCCAAGGTCACAGGTCTGACTACCCCGTAGGCAGACTGTTTCTCCCTGTTTACAGTGCCCTTCGCACCCCAAATCTCCCACAGCACCCCATCGGCCACCACTGCCCCTTGAAAGCCACCCCTGTCAGCCTTCCACCAGAGAAGACGCCGCCCCAAACGCTGTCCGGACGTCCACGTACCAGCATCAGCTCCGCCGGCTGTCACTGCGACCAGTCAGCAGCCGTTCGCCGGGTCGACTTCCTTCGGCGCCGTAGCAGCAGCCCGTGGATTCCCCTTCCGGCTCGACATCCCTACAGCGTCTCGTGGTGACGTGGACCACCTCACCACCCACTACAGGGACGAGCGATCGTGCGAGGGTCGGCTTCCGGCGTCATTCTCATCACCGGCTGCTGCCCGTCAGCCCGTGCACCGGCCGCCCCATGGACTTTGTGATTGTAGCCTTTTACCTCCCTGCGAGGAGTGGGCCGTGTTTGTATTTGTATCCGTCTATCCACGTGTATCGGGGTGGTTGGACTCGGCCGGGGTTCCTTCCCCACGCCTAGGCGTGGAGGTACGTGTCTCGCTCCCTCCTTTGTTACTTGCTTATTCCGTATGCGATTGAATGTGCCGCGCGAGTGAGTGTAGGGCCTAGCTAGACTGTATTTATCACTGCTGGTTGAGTGACGAGAGTGCCCACCTCCCTTGGCCCTAGTCGAGCACCGAGCTCGGACTAGACTCCCATGTCGTCCAGCGGCTTCTCGCCCGTTGTGATCCCGTCGCGCCTCCCTCCTTGGGACGGCCGTGGTTCGGAGTTATGTTGAGAGACGCCTCCACCCGGAGGGAGTTCACGTTAGTCGGTCACACCGGCTTGCCTTGTCACATGCGCGTGCTGGTCGCGTTCTTTAGCGTCCTAGGCTAGCTAGCGAGTCAGTCGGTCCCGCATCAGTGTATTTAGATTGGGAGGCTGGCATGGACCGGTACTTCGAGTGGTTTGAGATGACGGACCACCGAAGAGTCCGATACGCAAAGATGAAGCTGCAAGGGCAGGCCCAAACTTATTGGATCAATGTGGAGAGCCTGCTCAACCAGCGACGTCAACCCCAGATCGGTACTTGGGATGATATGAAAACCAAGTTGAGGGAGAAGTACCTTCCTGCCTCATATCGCCAACGTCTCATAGACAAGTGGCAAAGCATCTCCCAAGGGAACCGATCCGTGACCGAGTACACCGCCGAGTTCGATGAGTATTATTTGCGGTGCGGGGTCACGGAAGAGAGCACCATGACGATATCCCGCTTTCGGAGAGATTTGCGGCCCAATTATCAATATGAACTCTGTCATCGCAATGCCACCACTTTGGAGCAGGCATATCAGATTGCTCTCGAATTGGAGCAGTTCGAGGCCGAGTTTGAGTCACCCCATCGGTTGGGCTCTTTCCCCCTTCGTAGTGTCGAGCCCCGTGGCTCATCTGGCACGTAGCTGAGGGCCCCCATGGCTCAACCTCAGGAGCTTGCTGGCCCCGAGCCCTTTGCTCCTAGGCCTCGTCCTCCACCCCCGAGGGACCTTCCTCGTCCCCAGCATCTCACGGCCCCACCCATAGCCCGTCCACCGGCACCCGCACCCCCTGCACGTCCTTTGTTGCCTACGCCTCCTATCCATCGGGAGGATAAAGGTAAAGGACCTATGATTGGGGAGCCTATTGGATCACGGCAGCAGTGTTATCGCTGCAATGGGTTTGGCCATTTCGCCAACCAGTGTCTCACCCTCCCATCTCTTCACATTGGGGACACACAGGCCGAGGATACCACCCCTACGGGCCTCGAGTTAGTCAGCTATGAGGCAGATGAAGAGTTAGCTGACGAGTACTATGAGATGGGAGGTGAGGCCCAAGATGTCCAGCAGTCGGACGGTACCCACGTGGGGGTCGTCAGATGTATCCTCACCCAGCCACAGGTCAGTGATGACTGGCGTCGGACCACTATCCTTCAGGTATTCTGTAGGCTGGGAAAGCAAATTTGCAAGGTGGTCATCGATAGCAGGAGTTGTATCAATGCAATCTCCACGAACGTTGTCGCTCGTCTTGGTCTCACACCCGTAGACCATCCTTGTCCCTATCAGGTATCATGGGTGGATACCACTTCCATTTCGGTCAGGCTGCGATGCTTGGTCCCGCTGCAGCTCCACTCCTACCGTGACGAGATCTGGTGTGATGTCCTCCCCATGGAAGTGGGCAGTATCATTCTTGGTAGGCCGTGGTTATTTGACCGGGATGCCACGCTTCATGGCCGGTCGAACACCTGTACCTTCGACCACGCTGGCCAGCGGGTCACCCTCCAACCCATTCGGCCCAGGAGCCCATCTGTCAGGGGTCCTACTGACCCTAGTACTCCGAAGCCTTCCGTCCCCGGGCCTAGTACCCCATCCCCAGCTCGGGCTATGACTGTTACCTCTGGCCCAGGAGAGCCCTCGACAAGGAGATTGATGATGATTAGCTCCCGGGACATGGAGCAGGAGCTTAGTCAGGGCTGTCCGGTGTTTGCCATTACGGTCCGAGAGGTGGAGCGGGACTCCGAGGGTGGGCTCCCACCCGAGGTTGTTCCCATTCTGCAGGAGTATGCTGATGTCTTTCCCGATGAGCTTCCCGAGGGACTCCCACCTATGCGGGATATTCAGCATGCCATCGACCTTGTTCCGGGCTCTTCTTTGCCCAACCTTCCTCATTATTGCATGAGTCCCACGGAGCATGCCGAGCTTAAACGGCAGGTCGATGAGTTAGTGCAGAGAGGGTCTGTTCGGGACAGCATGAGTCCATGTGCTGTACCCGCGTTACTCACCCCGAAAAAGGATGGCACGTGGAGAATGTGTATTGATAGTCGTGCTATCAACAAGATCACCGTGAAGTACAGGTTCCCTATTCCCCGCCTGGATGACATGCTAGACATGATGGCAGGTGCCACTATCTTTTCGAAGATCGATCTTAAGAGTGGCTACCATCAGGTGAGGATTAGGCCAGGTGATGAGTGGAAGACCGCATTTAAGACCAAGGACGGTCTATATGAGTGGTTGGTCATGCCTTTTGGGTTGACCAATGCCCCTAGCACTTTCATGCGGCTCATGACTCAGGTCCTTCGACCTTTCATTGGAGTCTTTGTAGTGGGGTATTTTGATGATATCCTCATCTATAGCCGCACCACAGGGGACCACTTGGACCACCTTCGGCAGGTCTGTCTACTTCTTCGGCGAGAGCAGTTGTTTGCGAACCCACAGAAGTGTGCCTTCATGACACCTCAGCTTACCTTCTTGGGTTTCATTGCGTCTAGTACTAGGGTCTCCGCCAATCCGTAGAAGGTCCGAGCCATTGTTGAGTGGCCGGAACCCCGTACGGTTCATGATGTCCGCAGCTTTCATGGTCTTACGACGTTCTATCGTCGCTTTATCCGTGGATTTAGCTCCGTCACCGCCCCGATCACGGATTGCAACCGTAAGGGCACATTTGTATGGACGAAGGCCGCATCTGCCGCCTTCAAAGACATCAAGGAGCGCATGACCCAGACACCTATCCTTCGACTGCCTGATTTCTCGAAGGTGTTTGAGGTCTCTTGTGATGCGTCGGGTGTTGGGATTGGAAGAGTTTTGAGTCAGGAGTCCCACCCGATCGCATATTTCAGCGAGAAGCTGAATGATGCGAAACTGCGATATTCCACATATGATAAAGAATTCTACGCAGTTGTTCAGGCTCTTAGGCATTGGAGGCACTATCTTTTACATCAGGAGTTTGTCCTATACTCCGATCACGAGGCATTGAGGTACCTCCATTCGTAAAAGAAGCTTAACTCGCGTCATAGTCGTTGGGTCGAGTATCTCCAGCAGTTCACCTTTGTGCTGAAACATAAGGCTGGAGTGGAGAACAAGGTGGCTGATGCCTTGAGTCGGCGAGCATGTTTGCTTACCACCATGAGTGCCGAGGTCATAGAGCTCGAGAAGATGAAGGAGGCCTATGTTGATTGTCCTGACTTCGGTCAGATTTTTACCACCCTCCAGGCTGGACCCTCGAGAGATCTTGATGAGTATGTGCTTCAGGAGGGTTACCTCTTTCGAGGTAGCAGGCTATGTGTTCTCCGAACTTCGGTTCGAGATTTCTTAGTGTGGGAATTACATGCGGGAGGTCTAGCCGGCCACTTTGGTCGGAACAAGACTATTGAGGCAGTGGAGCATCGATTTTATTGGCCGAGCTTGAAGCGTGATGTTGCTAACATCGTGGCTCAGTGCCGTGCATGTGCTACGGCCAAGATGAAGAAGCAAAGCTCGGGCCTTTATACGCCTCTCCCCGTGCCTGATGCCCCGTGGCAGGATGTTAGTATGGACTTTATTTTGGGATTGCCACGTACCTCCAGGAAGTATGATTCGGTCTATGTGGTGGTTGACCGTTTCTCGAAGATGGCCCTCTTTATTCCTTGCTTGAAGACTTCGGATGCTTCGAGGGTAGCCCGCCTTTTTCTTACGCATGTGGTGTGCAAGTTCGGGTTGCCTCGCACTATAGTGTCTGACCGTGATGTTAGATTCACTTCCTACTTTTGGAAGACACTATGGCATATGATGGGTACTCACCTCAAGTTTTCCACTGCATATCATCCCCAGACAGATGGTCAGACCGAGGTGGTCAACAGGAGTCTGGGAGATCTTTTGAGGTGTCTAGTTAAGGACCGCATTGGGGATTGAGATCTCATTTTACCTATGCCTGAGTTTGCATACAATGATTCGGTGAATAGGTCTACCGGCATGAGTCCATTTGAGATTGTCACAGGTCGTAGGCCTAGGAAACCCGTTGACCTTGTCCCCATGCCTATCCATGCTAGAGTGTCGGAGTCGGCCGAGTCGTTTGCTAGGCATGTTAGGAGTTTGTATGACGACATCCGTCGTCACATTGAGGCCAGCAATGCACGGTACAAGGAGTTAGCCGATGCCCACCGACACCACCGAGAGTTCCACGAGGGCGAATACGTCATGATCAGGGTAAGACCTGAACGGTTTCCCTCTGGAACCGTTAAGAAGTTGCAAGCTCGCGGAGCCGGTCCCTTTAGAGTGTTGAAACGCGTTGGATCCAATGCGTACGTTGTGGACTTGCCCGAGGAATATGGTATAAGCTCTACTTTTAATGTTTCGGATCTAGTTGCATATAGGGACCCAGCGGTGATCCCTAGTGAGCCTTTCGAGCCATCTCCTCCCCTTGAGAGTGATCCCACACCTGAGTGTCCACCTCCAGCCCAGTTGTTACGGCAGCGTGAGCATATAGATCATATACTGGATGAGCAGGTGACAGTTACCAGGAGTGGATCCTACCCGCGCTACCTAGTGCGATGGAGAGGACGGCCCGCTACTGAGGACGCATGGATCACACATGGCGAGTTGCAGCAGATCGATCCGGACCTTCTGGAGCGATATAGGAGCGATGCCGACCCTTACTCGACAGGGTCGAGTTTCTCCCACCCGGGGAGAATTGGTGCGGACACCCGAGCAGTTGATCGGCACGACACGCCGAGCCACCGGTACTGCACACGGAGCACGACACGAGCCACCTCAGCATCCATCTGGCTCGGAGACAGCCTGGAGACTCCGCCTTGAGCCTCCCCCTTTATTATATTTAGCTAGACTTTATGTGTGTTTCATTTGTATTTATTTCATTGCATTCGGTTTGCCATTTTGATTGTAATAGGGGCTTATGTGTAATTCAGACCCCGTGGGCCCCACGGGCCCCCCAGGACCCACCCCATTGGGCCACCTCAGCCTAGGGTCCCACGTGGGGTCAGTCAACATGCCACATGGGGGTATCTAGAAGTTTGAATTGTAATTGGACACATGGGGGACAATGGACTTGAAAAGTCCAAATGGGAGGCCACCTACCCCACCTACCAAGTCCACCCTCTTTCCTTGGTCCAAGGGCCGCCCCCCCCCTTAATATTATATTATTTTGTGTGTGTGTGTGTCACACTCCATCCCAACCCTCCATTCCCATCCCCTAGATCCAATGGTTGTGGATGGATGTGAGATGTAAGGTATTTAAACTTGTATTTTCCATTTTAGTGAATTAATGCATTCATTTGGAAGAAAAAACCTTGGAGCTCCAGCTTGGTGCGCCCCTCCCTCTCCCCTTAAAGCTGTGAAGGCTTCCTTCTGGTGGTGAGACTCCACCCTATCAGTTCCGGTCGCCGCCGCCGCCGCCACGAGCCGCCACCGCACCGCCATCGTCTTCATCAGAGTTCTCCCTGTGCAGTACCACAGCAGCTTCCACGAAATTCAGCCATCAACCACGAGCTCATATCGACCTGGGAATTTTACTGGATGTTCCAGAGGTGTCAAGAACCATCCAAAAATTTTGGTTTGTCATTCCGATCCCGTTTCATAATTTTAGATTTTCGTCCACTCTTCCACTTCGGTTCTTCCAAAGTTCTGTCCAGGTTCCCATCTGCCATGAGTTTCAAGTCTTAGGTCCACTTTTTGATTTTCTTTGCTTCGCCCAATTTTACTGGGTGTTCCTTGCATCCACCCCTTCATCCATAATTTTTATCAATTTTTGGTTCGTCCATTTCATATTTTCTACAAATCGTTCTCAGTCCCAGCTACAGTTCTGTCCCCCTGTTCCCAGATCCGACCACCAGTCACCCAAAAACTCATAGTAAATCACCACCATCTTCAAATAAAATTCCAAAAATAGTTTCCGTTCCGTGGTTTGATCCCCTACAACTTTGAAGAAGAGATCAAGAGCTGAATCGGAGGTTTACTAGGCGGTCAACGGTGGTTCTCAGACAAGTACCCTGTAAATCTGAGGTTTCGGTTACTGTACAACAGGGACTTGTAAATTCATTAAAGTTCTGATCCGACCAGATCTAGCAGATATCCTTGGGTCTAGATTGAAGCATTTGAAGAGATCTTTCCAACGATAGCTTATGCGTCCCGATCCGACGTCGGGATTGATCACAGCGGCCGTTTTCGCCGGAGCGCGCGCCGGAAAACAGAAATCAAAATCCGTGGGCAGCTAGTTCAAAGCTTGGAGATCGGGACCGATCGACCCCCGATCGGTGTTCCCGGCCGACCGCCATCCGTGGAGGCGCGCCACCAGGGGCCCCCATCATAGTTGGTCCCACCCCCGCAGATCCGGAGGACCGCGCCATCCGTGGGCCCCGCGGGCCCGCAGAACCCGCCGTTCGGAAAGCACGAAAACGCGGAGTTCGGCACCGCCGGGCGACATCAAGATGCTGCCCGTCAACCCGAGTTGCGTGATTCCTGGGCTCCACATGTGACCTTTTATCTCCCTGCATGGAGTGGGTCAAATCTTTGTATTGCTGTGATATTGTTTAATCGGGAGTCCGTGATTCGGCCGGGGTTGTCTTCGCCACGCCGGGTGCGTGGAGGTAATGGTCCGAACCTCTTGGCATTCATTTGCTTAGCTAGTATACGGTCTTTTGCCGCTGCCGAGAGTGTAGGTACTAGCCCGTGTGTTCATGTCACCGCTGTGAGAGTGAGAGTGACCCGTCCCGTGACTCGATCCGAGTCCGGAAGTTGAGTCGGACTACCCTTGACCTCCGTCGGTTCCTTAACCGCGCACGGTCCGCGCTTTCCCTCGCTTGGGACGACGAGTGAGCTTCCACTTCTGTTAGCGACGTTTTGCCACTAGGAGCTCTTAGTGTCGGGCTTAGTGTCTCCCTGGTGTGTGCTGCTGGTCGCGTCTTCATCTAGCGTCCGAGGGTGGCCCCTAATAGTGTCGTCTCCCGTGTCCGTCCCGCATCATAAGGCCTTCGTAAGTCTCCGCGAGCGTGAGATTCTCACTAGGACGCCGAGCTGGTTGTACCCTAAAAATCCAATGGTCTAGAAAGCACTTGTGTTACCAGCATTTTCTACGCTATGTCTTGATTGCGGCCATCCCATGACCGCCACCTTCAGGTTGCGGCCAAGCCATGACCGTCTTCATGTTTCCGCATTGCTTGAGTCGACCCCGTTCGTCCTTTGGAGTCGACGCAGCTAGATTGTGGTCTTCACAGGATCGTCTTCTCACAAAGGCGGTCTCCTGATGACCATCTTCTGCTGTCTTGTGTCCAACCCATGGTTTGACCCAAGGGTTGTGTCTATTTTATTCCTAGATAGTCCTCTGATTATCTGAAACCCAGCACATTCTTCATAAAGATATTAATGAATTATGGGACTATGCAAATGTACCGTTATGCTGCCGAATTCCTCCTATAGCATGACCTTGTCATTAATTCACCCTTAAACTCTCACGATCGTATTTGGTGCATTCTTATCTTGATATTTATTATCATGGAACTTATTATTTGAACTTGTTATTATTGGCCAATCTTTATATTACTCGTGGAAGTAGCTTGATTTATAACTTGAAGATGCAAGAGCGGACACGGACAGTGTCCAAGGGCTCGACCCTAGCCCCCTCGGCGGATGGCCGGAAACATAATGTAAACTATGGGGTATAATGAACACTGGCGTCGCATTGTGTTGGGAGTACTTTTTTTGTAAACGGGTGAAATCCATGAATTCTGACAAAATGTTATTATTACATTCTTGTTACATGACTTTCTAGTGCATAGCCTTTATGGTTATGAAAAGTACATTCTCGATACATGCTAGTACATTCTCGTTCATGAAAGGCCACATTATAATCTCGCTTGATCATGCTCTTATATTAACTCATATTTCTACCCTTATCTTGATGTCTCGTTGTTACTTTGGTTTTATTCGTGTGATTTATTGCATTTTCATTATCTTACCTTCTAGAGCTAAAACGTTAATTACATAAATATTGCCTTCATGTTGATACGAAGATACCTATTGGGCAAGTGTGCTCATTCCCTACTTTCTAATCTTTTTCAGGAAATTCTAGTAGATCGAATTCGGATTACCCGAGTGACGGATCCGAGGGTGAGAGCGAGTGAAGATTAAGAGAAGCCCTAGATAGATTAAGAGTCATGAGTCATATTTTAATCAGATGCCTTCACTGTAATAGGCGGTGAAGTTGATCATGTTATGTAATTTTCCATTTTCTTGAGTCTAGAGTTTAAAGAGTCGTGTCGTCTGTAAACCTTGATTATTATGATTTAATAAAGTTGAAATTTTGAGTACATTACATTGTGTTCACTCTTCTTATGTGTGAATGATTAGCGCTCTGATTGTCTTGTTAGCTTGAGACGTATTGCCGGCTGTTCATGTTCCCAACTTAATTCTACTGCATATCTCGGGACGTGACATGCCGTGCCCAGCTTCGCTGCCGTGTTGGAGGGCCTCACCATCTGACCAGAGCCGCTCGCCCGTGCGTGCGTGTGCCATGCGCCCATGCAGGAGCCCATGTTCACAAAGTTGGAAAAAAATGCTAAAAATTATATCTATGCCCCTCTAGCAAAAGAGTTTTAGCAATGAAATGATTTTATGTCTAAGTCCCTCATCACAAAGTGAATTAGTTTTATGTATAAAATAATCATAGCAAAGTTTCTTATGAAAATATTTTATCAAATTTTAACTATGTATTTTTTTAATATTTCAAACTTGTCTTTAAGTCTCATTAATTACAGAAAATTTTTGTGTGAGACTGAGATTATCATGTAAAAATTACATAATTAACTTCGTTAAAGCCCAAAAAATGATGTGTGTGATATGAATAAATATCAACAAATGAGTGCTTATCACTTCATCAAACAATTCCAGAGATATAACTCATAAATATCATGATTTTATGTAGAGGCAAAACCATAGTTTGGACATCATCTAAGCCACACTAAAAGTGATAGCACATAATTGCTGTAGTTCCCAGACGACAAACATTGTCTGGCTGATTACACAAGTCCATCGTCATCGGACAACGGGTCTAATTCCCATAGTAGATGCTTACTAACTGGGGCACCCAGGGTCTAATTCCCGTGGCATGCATGCCAGAGCACCTGAGGTCTAATTCTCACTACATATCATCGCCAATAGGGGCACCCTTTCCTATATGGGTCTAATTCCCGTGGCCTACACATCGGGGCACCTAACATATAATTCCCACTCCATATTATAGCCAATCAAGGCACCCTTTCATGCATGGGTCTAACTCCCACTGCATATTGTTACCAATTAGGACACACTTTCATATATGGGTCTAATTCTCGGAGCATGCATGTTGGGACACCCTTCTTCTCCCTTAAGATGGCACTGTCCTTATAGTTACCTAAGAAAAAAAAATCTTATATAGGGATTTAGGACGGTAGATATCACAATACAATCGTAGCAAGAGAGAGGCACAAGTAACATGTTTCTGGTTTATTACATGCCTACCTCTCTAGTGGGGTTCCTAGCAGCTCGCTGAACCTCCACTAGCTTCTCTGATCTGCAAGCACTCCTCCTAGTAGCCCTTCTAATGCCAGGGACGATCCGCTTACTCCTCCCCTCTCCTTCCTTTTCCTCTGTGGCTCCTATAGTTTTCCTGCTGGCTTCTGTGTTGGGTGTTAACGGTAGACCAAAGGGTAATAGGAAAGGTAAGGAGGGTTTAAATAGGTCATCCTTATGGTTTACTTAGTGGAGAAAATTATTTAAATAAGAAGCCCTTTTTCTCACACTATTTTTCCAATGATTTTCCCCCAAGAGCTCTCCACGTGCTGGTCAATACCTTCCACCTACCTCAAACTACTTTCTACATGTCATAAATGACCTTCCACCTGTCGTAACAACTCTCAACCTGTCCTCCATGCTTGTTGTACATCACTAACCCCTGTCACTCATTTCTGATCCAACCACACATTTCTAATCCCTTTCAGACCACTTCTGATCTTTGTCAGATGCTACTCAAGTAAAATCTCTAGATTTTAAGGTCCTTTATTGATTTCCTATTATTTAAATTCGTCACCCAAACTCTGAGTCCATCGTCTATGTTGCTCTACTGTACTGTCTGACTCCCATCACCTATAGTTCGTCGTCTAAGTTTGCATCACCTAATCCTTCCATCCATTGTCTACTTGCAAGACCTTAGTAGCCCATTTTCTATCATCCATCCCCTTTCTCTTGGGCGAAACCTCGCCTAATCGCATCATCTAACTCTAGTGTTCCTCTCACTCCTTCAGACTCAAGCAGTACTTCACCTATCTCCTACATAGATGATCCACTGCCTACCTACTCTCATCCTTCGTCTACGTCTACTTAGATGATCTAGCGTCCATCCTATCGTTTAGTGTTTTTCATCTACTTCTCTAGGTTTCATTCGTTCTTCTCATTTGGTTATGCTTAGACTTTCTTACTATTTTAGATAAAATATCAAATGTGTAGGATGATTTCCTCGGGGTGTTACACAGGCCGCCCACCAACACTCTAATATCGACATCAGAGAGGCTCCTCATGGTGGACAGATCAAGCATCCCTATCTCGCTCTACTTGAATCGAGGTCTACGGACTTCGAGGGTGTCGACGGTTATGACCTTTTTCCCCCTCTACTCTATTTAAGATTCGGGAGCCTTGGCCTTCTCCCCCAACGGCACCTTTGGGGTTGAGCATGGTTTGGACTTGCGAGAAGACCTCTTCTGCTTCTTCTGGGCTAGGGATGGCATCCAAGCCTCTTTGGCAGCCTTAGCCACCTAAGACGCAGCCAAGTGCTTCCCTCTAACGTTGGCTAAAACTTCGTCCACCCGAGCTTTATCACAGATATACCTACTACAAAAAAAAGGAAACGAGGCTTAGTGAGAACATGAAATATGAGGGAAAGGACTCGAGAAACTCGCCCTTACGATCATCCCCATGGGGCTCGGCCAGCGACATATGAGGTCCTAATCCGTGCTTGGACTAGTGACTTAGAAGAATGCCCAAGTCATGGGGCGCCTCGTGCTACAAGGTAGTGTCGCATCCTTCTCCGCCAGCGCTAGAGAGATTTCCCCCTTTGGTGGATCGCCATCCGTCTAGACCATCAAGAATGCCCACGCTGAACCATTCTTCTTCTTCACATAGAAGAATCGACTCATCCAGTCGTGAGTTGAACTCAGGTCGGAGGTGAAGGGTTTCCACCACTTATGCCCATTTATCATGAGCCAACTTTGACGATGATCATTCTTGGAAATAGTGAAAAAATACTTAAAAATGGGTACACTTAGCTTCACTCAGGTCACCAAGTAAAGAGCCAAGAAAGTGAAAACCAAATGCCATGAGTTCGACATAAACTGGGAAGGGGCTTTATTGTACACATTCAACATGTCTACCACAAAGGGATGGATCGAGACCCTAAAACCCACGTTCAAGTGATCCTCATACAAAAAAAATGAGGAAGGCCAGGAAGAGTCAGCCCAGACCCTCACAAAGGATAGGACTACAACCCAGACGCCTGCGGGGAACCCATATTTTGATATTAAGCCGCCCACGTGTTTTTGGGAAAGCCAAGACCAAACCAAGTTGACTGATTGCTCTAAACTGGATCAAGGCTGTAGCAACTCAAAATTATATATTCTTATATATGAAAAGAAATGATACAAAATAAAAAAAATAAACTATAAGTATTTTTTATGTCTATAAAGCGTAGAATATATTAACACAAATCCTAATCCCACATGTTAACGTGAATGGTGAGATTCGTGACACAATTCTGAGGAGGCGAAGTCGTCGATACTGTAACGGTACTATAGCACGACTGTAGTGGCACTATAGCAATTAAATTGAGGATGATTAGTTAATTTAATCTTAATTAAGCCATAAACGTCATTGCACACGTCATTAGGTGTAAAATCAGAAATTACTATGCCGAAGTTTAAATTTTTGAGTTGGTGTAATAGTAACATGGGTCAGTGAATAGGAAAATTAGGTGAAAATTGATTTAGAATTAAATGGGTAATACAATAATTGGGGGATTTGGCTTATAAATAGGACTGGGATCTGCCCTACTCGAAGCACAGATCTATTGCGAAAATTGCTGGACGTGAAGAGAAAAAAAAATCAAAGTTTGGAGGAGTGTTCTTCGTTCTTCATCTCCTTGCTTTTAGATCTTCAAATAGTTTGATTTTCTCTCAAGCAAAACTTAATTAGATGTTCATATATGTTCCTTTACATGTGTACTTCGATTTTATGTAAATTTTTCATGATCATATGTTTGTGGCTTATTTTGAGATCTAAAGTAAAAAAAATAGAGTTTTCACTATAAGAACGCGTTTCGATTTTCTGTCTAAGAACGTGGATCACACATGGACTGTGACTTCAACGCGGCAACCGCGTTCAGACCGATGTGTTCGATTTATCTCATTTTATGTGTTATTTCAAAACTTTAATTTTAAATTTTAAAATCATGTTCTTGTCTTAAAAATACTATCGAGAAAGACATGACTAGATAAATGAACTCGTAAAGCTATCGTTAATTGTTCAAATGGCTATGCTCAAATTTTCATAAAATTCTTGCACATGATTGACCCTGTCTATTTTATCTAAGCTCTGCTTCGCTTGACATCTTCTTTCAAATTTCCTTCGCACATGAACATATTATGCAATGAAAGCTTGACGTCTTCTTTCAATCCATTTCCTTCATTAAATTCTTTCACACATGAACATGTTAGAATATGCCAGAATGATTTTCGTTCGATTTACGTGATTACGTGTTTCTGACAAACTTTGTAGCTAGCAAGTTTACCAAGAAAGACTGGTGTTTAAGGATAGAGGTCCACAGATAAACACCTTAAGTGGATAAGTCACTACAAGAAAAGGGGATGTTTGCGACAGCTAGATTCCGTCACAAATTCCGTCGGAAGTCACTTTTGGGACGGATTTCAGACGGATTTGGGACGGAATATGGCCGTCTTATATTCCTAGTCTCAAATTTTAGACAGATAAAATTCCATCTGAAATTCCGTCTGAAATTTAAGACGAAAAATTTTTCGTCTGAAATTCCATCTCAAATAGTCCGTCTAAAAAATCGTCCCACAATCCATCTGAAAATTTAGACAGAATTATTCCATCTGAAATTTCGTCTAAAACAGTCCGTCTGAAATACCCTACTAAAATTCGTCTGAAATTTCAGACAGAATTATTCCGTCCTTAGTTCTGTTGCAAACTTTAGATCTGGAATTTCAGACGGACTTTGTGTGTCGCTTTATCCGTTGCAAACTTCAGATGGATCCGTCATAAAATCTGCCTTAAACTTTTCTTATATTTTATAAAAATTATGATTTTAAGATGGACTGAAGCTCGTCTCTATTTTCGTCGCTAACTACAGACGGATCCGTCTCAAAATCCGTCCGAAATATTTTTAATAATTTTTTAAAAAATTATAAAAATTTATTAAATAACCTGTTTAATTAAAAATACATCAAATATCACAATCAAACCAACGTACAAAAAATAAAACACATAAGAAACTCAACAAATATCCACATTGTCCATATCCTCATCCTCCCAGCCCTGCTCATCTCCTCTGCCACCGCTCGCAGAAGGATCCTCCTATATTAAAATAATAATAACATTCATTCAAAGATAAAAAAATTAGTGCGAAGATAAATTAAATATTTTATTAGATTGCATAAATTCAAATCAAACATAATATCAAATCGATAACTGCATAGATTTTATAGACCCCAACTAACCTAGCTCTCATCAGTATTTTAAATTAATTACATTTAGAGAATTCAATTCTGAGCGCCGAGCTCAAACCGGGTATCCGAATTGAAATCCGCAAGTTCTGACAAGTCATTTTCATCTCCCAGGTCATGTTGGAAGGATCGGCATGCCGATCAGACCGGTATTTCAAATTTTAGATTCCCGAACCCAACTTCTTTAATTTTTAACTAAGTGCATTTACAAAATGCACTTTTGAGCGTCGGGCCCAAACCGAATATCCGATTTAGATTCCACCAATTCTCACAAGTCACTTTTACCTCCCAAGTCGTGTTGGAATGATCAGCATGTCGATCAGATAGGTATTTCAGATTTTAGACCCCGCAACCCCTAGTTGTCTGTCTTTTAAATTAATTACATTTAGAGAATGCACTTTTGAGCGTCGGGCCCAAACCAGATATCCAATTTGGATTCCGTCAGTTCTCACAAGTCACTTTCATCTCCCAGGTCGTGTTGGAATGATCAGCACGCCGATTAGACCAGTATTTCAGATTTTAGACCCACCAACCCCTAGTTATATGTCTTTTAAATTAATTACATATAGATAATGCACCTTTGAGCGCTGAGCCGAAACCGGGTATCCAATTTGGATTCCGTCAGTTCTCACAAGTCACTTTCATCTCCCAGGTCCTGTTGGAAGGATCGGCACGCCGATCAGATCGGTATTTAAGATTTTAGACCCCCTGACCCGACTTCTTTAATTTTAAACTAAGTGCATTTACAAAATACACTTTTGAGCGTTGGGCCCATACCGGGTATCCAATTTCGATTCCACCAATTCTCACAAGTCTCTTTCATCTCCCAGGTCGTGTTGGAATGATCGACACACCGATCAGACCGGTATTTTAGATTTTACACCCCAGGACCTGACTTCTTTAATTTTAAACTAAGTGCATTTACAAAATACACTTTTGAGTGCTGGGCCCAAACCGGGTATCTAATTTAGATTCCGCCAGTTCTCACAAGTCATTTTCATCTACCAAGTCATGTTGGAACGATCGACACGCCGATCAAACCGATATTTCAGACTTTAGACCCGAGGACCTGACTTTTTTAATTTTAAACTAAGTGCATTTACAAAATGCACTTATGAGTGCTGGGCCCAAACTGGGTATCCAATTTGGATTCCTCCAGTTCTCACAAGTCACTTTTATCTCTTAGGTCATGTTGGAAGGATCAGCACGCCGATCAGACGGGTATTTCAGATTTTAGATGTCACGTCCCGAGCGCGGAAGATACCTGGAGACGCGTGACGAGTTTATATCGATCATGTCAATCAGAGTATTAGTGTATTCGACACCAAATCAGAGATGCGCAAGAATAAAGATAACCCAATCCTTTTATTCCTTCACAAGAGTATTTCTATTACAATCCCTTGAAAATGCTAAACTTAATAAAAAGAAAAGTACAAAATTGACTCAAGAAAAATATGGAAAAGACAAGACTAGTTGACGCTTTGAGAAGCTCTAATCTCTTTCACTCTTGACCTTCCTTGTCCGATTGAGTCTCGTCGTCGGACTTACCTGAAAAGTAGGGAAACACTGAGTGAGCGAACGCTCAGTAGGAAATTATATCTCAAGAACTAGCAATGGGTTTAAGTAATTATAATTTATCACATGTAAATGTACTATGGCTATGCATGTGGAAATAACTAATCAATAGATAACACGTCGTGTAAAACATCCAAGCGAGTCTTAACCAAGAGATATTCATGAGAGACTTTATAGATTATTGGCTATTTCACGCAAGTACTTTGCCCGTGTCAGGCCATGCTAGTCAAGTCACGCAAGTCGAGTCACGCACGCAAGAAAGAGAGAGTGTGGAATGCCAAAGATCAAGAGAAAAAGTACTTCGGTGCAATGCTAGACACCGTGATCATTACAACTCCCATGGGCACTAGTACTTTTGGGTGCTCCTCCCAAGACCAGATCGGGCCCTTATATGCACAGCATTAAAGATAGATCTAGACATCCACGATAATTTATAGCCAATAAGGAGTTTCAAGAACAAGCTTTAATAGGATGATAAGATAAGATTTTTATGGAATTCAAGGGCAAGGCCCTTGAGTAAGGACATACTGGCGATAAAATTCACGCAAAGCATATAAACCATGACATGTCGATAAACTGGGTGGAATTGGTTCCCTAACCGGGTACCATAACAAATAAGTGCCCATATGTAGATGGTCACTCTTTTTATATAGAATTGAGGTCCACAAGAACAGCATATTAATGGCATGATGTCCTCATCCCATTAAGAATATTCTCATGATATCCACTTAGCATAACATGAGGGCCGGTATACCATGTTTCTATAGAGTGACATGGTAAAATAGTGTAATAAGTTTTTATGGTACAACCAGCTCAATCGGCCTTGAGGGAATCCAAGGCTACGAGGAGACTTACGGAGGTCCCAATGACTAACTTGCTAGTCCAAAGGAACGGAATGTCCAATGGATAGCTTGTATGTCACCGAGAGTTAGTGGGTAAACGATAAACCATTGGAAAACATGGGACTATATTCACGGAGTGGAAATATAGTGCCGATAATATACTTGCATATATATATATATATATATATATATATATATATATATATATATATATATATATATATCGAACCCTCGGTTAATAGAAAAATGGGAAAAATAGTAACACCGGAAAATAGCCACTTAAGCTAAGTCATTACTTATCAAATTAACGCCTTTCGCAGGGGCGTTTATTTACAATTTGACGACTTATACAGCAGGCGTCCATCATATTTCTTCTATTTTACATAATTTCTAAATTCTGGAATTTTAGTAGAACGCGCCTTAAACAGGGGCGTTACTTTCAAATTCGCGCCCTAGTTCAGGGCGTCACTTTTATAAGAGACGACCTCATGCAGGTCGTTAATTCACTATCTTCCGTAATTCGGGATATTAACATGAACAGTGTAAATTTTTCCAAATAATAAATTTCAGGAACCAAGGTACAGGGTCAGGACAAGAAAAATAGTAGGATTCAACAGGTATGATCATGCATCATATTAGATTCGTAGTTTCATAGATATTAAATTTTAAACACGGTTAATTAACAATTAGGTGAAATTGACGACTCCTGGGCAGGGCGTCAAAACTCAAATTAGCGCCCTAGCCAGGGGCGTTATTTTCAAATACGCGCCCTTGTCAGGGTTGCTTCTTTTAAAATTTCACAAAAAACCTTTGAAACCACAATAAAACTATATGCATGCATGACTGATGGTATTATTATGAACTTAAGCTAGTTTGGGCTACGTTCTTGAGAAGACCTACCTGATTAATCAGATCTTGGTGAGCGTACGAGAAGGTTGTGAAGAGAACTCTGTTCTAAACAGGGTTTTCTGGAAGAACGATGTATTCAGCTACTACCGAATCAGAAGTACTTCAACACCCCTCTGATGGTCCGGAAGCAGACTTCACTAATGCTCCGTTTGTAGAGAAATCCCCAGCTTTCTCTGTAACAGATGAAGACGATGAAGAACCCCCGTTCTTCACTTCGACAATAGAGTTACTATTTGCTGCAGACTTCCTACAGAAGGAAAAGTTGAAGATCATTAATTTTCCTTCATCATACATAACCGAAGGTAAGGCAGGAACAAGGAAGAATAAACCTGTGTTCTTCACGGATGACAGCAGCAGCAGCAGATCGCCAAAATAGCAATCAAGGTTGATTAGAAGGGTATTTATAGAGTTTTAGGAATCCCTTAGGGTTAGAATTTGATTAGAACTATAGTTTCCTTGATAGAGTCCTTACCATATGTAGCAATCCTAAAACTTACCCTGGATAGTCTCCTGGTTCGAATGGAACACAAGTGCAATTAACGCCTTAGGTTAGGGCATTAATTCTAATTGACGTCTTGACCTATGCCGTTTCTTTTACAATTCGCGCCCAAGAAGAGGGCGTTTCTTTCCCTTTCCTTTTATTCATTTTGGACATTTTTGAAATTTGACGCCCTTTAGTATAGGCGTCACTTTTTGAATTAACGCCTCAGGTGAAGGCGTTTCTTATTTAAATCGCGCCTTGTTGAGAGGCGTTACTTACTTTTGACTTATTATTTATTCATTTTGGTTCTTATCATTTACTTACTTAATCTTTCTTGAAATCTTCCTTTTATTTTACCAGGGTTGCTACACCCTCCCCCACTTAAAAGAATTTGGTCCCCAAATTCAATCACATATAAACGTGGAGAGTGTAGAATACATACCTTTTTAGAATAAGTCTGGGAATCGCTTCCTCATAGACTCCTTGGTCTCCCATGTCGCTTCGTGTTCTGTACCTTTACTCCATTGCACCTTAACCATGGGAATAATTTTGTTCCTTAATGTTCGTACCTCGCGATCGAGGATCTTCATGGGCCTTTGTTCATAAGTGAGATCTCTTTGAATCACCAGGTCTCCATGATCAATGATATGTGACGGATCATGCACATATTTCTTCAACATTGATATGTGGAATACATTATGAACTTCAAACAATTGAGGAGGTAAAGTGACGCGGTAAGCAACCTCGCCAACTCTTTCTAGTATCTCAAAAGGTCCGATAAACCTTGGTGTAAGCTTGCCCTTAACACCAAATCTCCTTATTCCACGTCCAGGTGATATCTTGAGAAATACGTGATCTCCCACTTGGAATTCGAGATCTCTTCTTCGTGTATCGGCATAAGCCTTCTGCCTAGACTGAGCAACTTGAAGTCTTTCTCTAATCAACTAAATCTTTTCAGTGGTATCCCTTACCATGTCTGGACCTAATAGTTATTTTTCGCCAACCTCGTCCCAGCACAAAGGCGATTGGCAACTCCTTCCGTATAAAGCTTCGAAAGGTGCCATTTGTATACTTGCTTGATAGCTGTTATTGTATGCAAATTCAACCAAAGGCAAGTGATCATGCCAGCTTCCACCAAACTCAATGATGCAAGCTCTGAGCATATCTTCAACCACCTAATTAGTTCTCTCGGTCTGACCATCCGTTTGAGGATGAAAAGTTGTACTAAAGTTAAGTCTCGTCCCCAGTGAATGTTGTAAACCCTTCCAAAAGTGAGAAGTAAAACGGGGGTCTCTGTCCGACATGATTGAGACAGGTACTCCATGTAACCTGACTATCTCTTTAAGGTATAATGCAGCAAGAACATCAACTGACCATCGACTCTTGATTGGCAAGAAGTGTGCCGATTTGGTCAATCGGTAGATGATAACCCATATTCCGTCATATCCTCCCTTTGATTTGGACAGACCCATAATGAAGTCCATACCGATATCCTCCCACTTCCACTTGGGAATATCTAGAGGATGTAGCTTACCGGCAGGTTTTTGGTGTTCTGCCTTGACTTGTTGACATGTGAGACAGCGAGACACAAAATCCGCTATTTCTCTTTTCATATTGGGCCACCAAAAGGTCCTTTTCAAATCTTGATACATCTTAGTTGATCCAGGATGAATCGTGTACCTTGATCTGTGAGCTTCATCTAAGATTTTCTTCTTTAGCTCTGGGCAATTCGGTATACATGTTTTATTTCTGAACATCAATCTTCCATCTGGTGCTAATTTGAAATCAGGTTGTTCTTTCATTTTGCCCTTGATTTCAACTAGTACGGGGTCACTACCTTGAAGTCCTTGTATTTCGGATAGCAAGTCTGGCTGTATGCTCATATGGGATAAGGTGACACACCTACTGTCCTTGTCCATGCTTATATTAAGTCTAGAGAATTGTTCTAGCAACTTCCACTCTTGAATCATACAATTGGCTAATAGTGCTCTCAGCTTTCGACTGAGGGCATCGGCTACAGGATTACCCTTTCCAGGATGATATTGTATAGTGAAGTCGAAGTCCTTAAGATATTCCAGCCAACGTCTTTGCCTCATATTCAATTCCTTCTGAGAGAAAAGATACTTAAGACTTTTATGGTCAGAGTATACAATAAACTGCACTCCGTACAGATAATGTCTCCATATTTTCAGTGCAAATACTACCGCAGCCAATTCTAAATCATGAACTGGGTAGTTCTCCTCGTGCTTCTTCAACTGGCGAGAAGTGTAGGCTATAACCTTCCCTTGTTGCATTAAAACACATCCGAGGCCAATGCCAGATGCATCGGTGTATATTTCGAATCTCTCGCCTTCAATTGGTAAAGCTAAAACCGGGGCAGTAGTTAGATGATCTTTGAGAGCTTGGAAGCTTCTTTCACATTCCTCACTCCATTCATAACGTATCTCCTTGCGAGTTAGCCTAGTGAGTGGTACGTGAGTGGTACGGCTATCTTGGAGAAATCCTTGATGAATCGCCGATAGTAGCCCGCAAGACCCAAGAAACTACGGATCTCGCTAGCATTGGTCGGTCTTTACCAATTCCTTACAGCTTCAACCTTTGATAGATCTACGGATAAACCATCTTTTGATATAACATGCCCCAAGAAAGCTACTTCTCCTAACCAAAATTCACATTTGCTGAGCTTTGCATATAACTGATTTATCCTCAATATTTGTAATGCTATTCTCAAATGCTCCTCATGCTCTTCCTTGGTCTTTGAATAGATCAGCATATCATCAATGAAAACCACTATGAATTGATCTAGATGAGGCCTGAATATACTATTCATCAACTGCATAAAGGCAGCAGGGGCATTTGTTAGTCCAAAAGGTATAACAACAAATTCACAGTGCCCATACCTTCTTCTGAACGCGGTCTTATAAATGTCATCATCTTTGATCCTTAGTTGGTGATATCCCGACCTGAGATCAATCTTCAAAAAATACATGGATCCAGATATTTGATCAAATAACTCATCGATTCTCGACAGTGGATACTTGCTCTTGATAGTGAGATGATTCAACTGTCGATAGTCGATGCATAACCTCATGGATCCATCTTTCTTCTTTACAAATAGCACAGGTGCTCCCCACGGGGAAGTGCTTGGTCTAATAAATCCCTTCTTGAGAAGTTCCATCAATTGCTCCTTCAGCTCCTTGAGCTCGACAGGGGACATCCTATACGGTACCTTAGAAACTGGTCCAGCACCAGGGACCAAGTCGATGGTGAAGGCCACTTCTCTTTGTGGGGGTAATCCAGGCAAATCCTCCGGAAACACGTCCGGAAATTCTTGCACAACTGGGATGTCTTCTAGCTTAGTCTCCTTAGTCTCCTTAATGGTGATAAATGCAAGGAAAGATACACATCCTTTCCTTATTAGCTTGCTAGCTCGGAGAGCCGAAATAAGAGGTTACTTGCTCCGACTCTTAGGGCTAGAATAGACTAGTTCTGGAAAGTCCTTGAAAGTAACTTTGCTGTTACGGCAATCCACAGTTGCCTGATACCTAGATAACCAGTCTGCTCCCAATATGACATCATGTTCCTTTAGGTCTAAACATATGAGGTTGATAGGAAGATTTCTTCCTTTTACCAAGACTTCACAGTTTTGATAATGGTGAGTAATATCGGTTTCGTTTCCGAGAGGAGTAGATAAAAATATTTTCATCCATTCCGGTTCCATAGGTAGTGGGTCAGCAAACTTCTTGAAAATAAAAGAATGTGATGCACCCGTATCAAATAAGACATGTGCAGACTTGGAACAAACTTTCAGTGTACCTTCTACTAGTCCGCCTTCGTCTTGTTCCGCCTCTTTAATAGCTTGGAGACGAGCATTCTTTGTTACCGGGCGCTTTCCGTCACCGGCTTGATCATTGAGTAGGGGACAGTCAGGAATCCGATGATCACGGCTCCCACAACGGAGACACGCTCCAAGTTTCCTCCAACATTCTTCGGCCTTGTGCCCGGCCTTATCAGAGTGCTTACATACCACCTTAGAAGGTGTAGTGGTGATAGAGAAAGGTTTGGTCTTCTTGAACTTTTGCTCCTGGGAGGGAGTACCTCCATTACTTGGCCTCTTCTTGAAATTGGGTTTGAAGGTGCCGGAGCTAGTAACATTCTCCTTCTTGTCTTTCCTACGGATCCTATCAGATAGTTCCGTGGCATCTTCTAGTAATTGGGCTCGTCGAACCATCTCCGAATAGACTTCTATGTCCATCGGTGCCAGTTGTGTGATATGTTGGGGCCTGAGCCTATTAAGGAATCTTCGAGCTTTCATCTTCTCAGTACTAACCAAGTGTTTAGCGTACCGAGATAGCCTTGAGAACTGCACTTCATATTTAGCTGTAGGATGTAAATGTAATCTACCCCGCCCCGAGCTAAACAATATAAGCATGCATATAAGCGTGAAAGTGCATGAAACGAAAAGGGGTGACAAGGAATAGAGAACTAACCGTGATCGCCACCAAGGACTTACAGCACCAAAATGATGAAGAAAGGATGAAGATGGCGCCGTGTACCTTGGAAAATATGGAGGAAGACGCGGCCTAACGGGAAGCCGCTACAACGTGTGATCGCGCTTAAAATGGGATGCGGGGAGCTGATGTAGGTGCACCTCCTCACTTCCTAGCCGGCTAGAAAGAAAGGGCCTCACGTTCTATCAATAGTCTCCTGCAAAATAAAGCCATGAAAACAAAAGAACACCCATTAGATCATGAAAGTGTAGCATGTGTCCCGAAATGATAAATTAACATGAAAGAATGGGGGAGAACGCACCGGGGGAGGGTTTTTAACCCCTATAAATGGGTGCAAAAGTAAGGTGGGAGTGTTGTGCATGCATAGAATTTGAAATCATGGAATTTGATGGAGAAATGGGGGAGAAAAATGTTGTGTAAAATGGAGAAAAATGCATGAACGTGCCGAAACAGCGCAAAAAAAAACTAAGTGTAAAACTGTGATGATTTGTGAAAAGTAGAGGGAGAGAAATAAGCCTAGGTATGAAGAAAGAGAGCCCGAAGAGATGAAAAACGAAGAAGATACTCCCCTCTTCAAGATGAGACCAATGGAGGATGAAGAGGATGCCGGATGACTCCGCCCCGAGTCGACGAAGGGCGCCCCGTCGCACAGGTTCAAGAACTCGTGATGATTTGCAAAAAAGTATGGGCGAAGTTAGGAGGGTAAACGAAGATGAAATTCAGCAAATAAAGTATCAAAATGAAGCCTATACTTCCCTCAATAGCCTGGGGTCGAAGATTTGAGATGACGATTTGGCATGGCTTCGCCCCAAGTCCAAGAAGAGCCCCCCGTCGCGCAGGCGAACTGGGCAGGTTTATATAGAAAAAAAAAGGTCAAAACCCTAACTTTCTGCTGCGATTTCAGAGGATAGAGTCCACCAAATCTCGAGATCTATGGATCAATCTCGAGATAATAGATAGGATAAGAGTTAGGAACAAACGGGACTCTTTTTGGTGGAAGGATCTGGAAGATAGAGTCCATGTATGGTGGCCCCGGAGCCTAATCTGCAGGGTTTTTTTGTTGCACGAAAAGTAGAAAAACTGATATTGCGGCCAAGATTTCAGGAGATATGGTCAATTAAAAATCGTGCTCCATATACCAAATTCAAGATAATACAAAGGGGAAGACACAGCAACAAACGGGGCTCAATTTAGTAGAGTATTCTAGAAGATAGAGCCCTAACAAGGAGGCCCCGTTGCACAAGTTTCGGCCTTAGAATCCGGCGGCGAAGAAGATAGAGTTCAGAACTTTTTGGACTCTCTGGTAGATGGACGGTCGCACGATAGACCGTTCATTGAATTAGGCGGTCTAGAAGTAGACCGCCCAGACCTGGGGGCGACCGGGGGACTTTTCGCACAAAAAAGAGATAAACGGTCATCCACGGACCGTTTTTCGATATAAACGGTCTCAAGAAGACCGTTCTTTGACATTTCAAAAATAATAAAAATAAAAGAAAAATAAAAAAAATAAAAAAGTTACTGTTCATGGACGGTCAACTGTTGACCGTTTTACTGTTGGACGGTCAACTTGTGACCGTTCAACTCAAGGAACGGTCAACTGTTGACCGTTTAGCTGCCAGGCTCGCGCGACTTTAGAAATTGAAGCGTATCTTGAAAACGGTGTAGAATTAGAAAAAGTGGTAAACATATAAATTGTAGATAACTTAAAAATGAACAACTTTTGTGAAGAAAGTAAGATGAGAAAATGATCATAAGAGAGAGAAAATGGGGCTAGAACAGAGAGAAAAAATACCGGGACATAGGTGAATAGTGCAGTCTGCGGGAAAAACGTAAATAACTTGAAATCGGTGCAGAACTGGCCAATGACGTAGAAGAAGGAATTGTAGGGATTTGAAATATGAACAACTTTAGTGAAGGACACATTTTGAAAAGGGAAAGGAAAGGGGTGAAAAAGGACCGTTTTCAAGACTGCACAGCGAAAGGGGGCTGAATGGTTGAGGGAAGCCGGCCTAAATGGGCCGTAAGTTGACTTTGAAGGCCGGAAGGTGACAAGATAGGCTCCAGGGCTCCATGAAATAATGATCTCCAAGGCTCAAATAGAATGGAATAATGAAATGGACTCGAAATCCATCCAAGGAAGGGTCCAAAACAATAGATAATTCGGGGCATCAAAATGATGAATAAGAGAAATGACTCAACTTGCAAGCTAAAAATGGGTGTCAACATTAGCCACCGACAAAGATCATTGCTTAAGTGCGGCAAATTCAGCGGCTTTCTTCTCTTGAACTCGATCGGAGAAATATTTATTGTTGAAATGTTCAACAAACTCATCCCAAGTGACTTGTCCTTGATTTAACGTAGCTTCTACCGACTCCCACCAACAGCGGGCGTCCCTTTCTAATTGAAAAGTTGCTAGCAGGACCTTCTCTTGATCCGTGCATTGCATAACCCGAAAGATCCGTTCAGTTTCTCGGATCCTGTGTTCGGCATCGTCCGGATCAGTAGATCCTACGAACTTTGGAGGATTCATGTTCTTAAAGCCTTGGTGGACATTTCCGGCTCCACGTAGTGCACCTCCTTGTGCCACTTGTTGAAGTGCCTGGGTCATGCCTTGAAGAGTGCGTTGCATGTTGCGCCAGTGAGCACGTTCGACAGCCATTATCCTACAATTACCATGGCTATTAGCATGTGATTGCGTTTAAAGACCTTTAATTCTATTTTGACTTTAACCCTTGGTTCTACCCAATCTCACTGGTTAGAGGTTCAGACTTATCCTTGGACTTGGGTTTCCTAGGAATTGAATACCCTAGGCTCTGATACCACAAAAACTATCACGTCGTGAGCGCAGAAGATACCCGAAGACGCGTGACGAGTTTATATCGATCATGTCAATCAGAGTATTAGTGTATTCGACACCAAATCAGAGATGCGCAAGAATAAAGATAACCCAATCCTTTTATTCTTTCACAAGAGTATTTCTATTACAATCCCTTGAAAATGCTAAACTTAATAAAAAGAAAAGTACAAAATTGACTCAAGAAAAATATGGAAAAGACAAGACTAGTTGACGCTTTGAGAAGCTCTAATCTCTTTCACTCTTGACCTTCCCTGTCCGATTGAGTCTCATCGTCGGACTTACTTGAAAAGTAGGGAAACATTGAGTGAGCGAACGCTCAGTAGGAAATTATATCTCAAGAACTAGCAATGGGTTTAAGTAATTACAATTTATCACATGTAAATGTACTATGGCTATGCATGTAGAAATAACTAATCAATAGATAACACGTCGTGTAAAACATCCAAGCGAGTCTTAACCAAGAGATATTCATGAGAGACTTTATAGATTATTGGCTATTTCACGCAAGTACTTTGCCCGTGTCAGGCCATGCTAGTCAAGTCACGCAAGTCGAGTCACGCACGCAAGAAAGAGAGAGTGTGGAATGCCAAAGATCAAGAGAAAAAGTACTTCGGTACAATGCTAGACACCATGATCATTACAACTCCCATGGGCACTAGTACTTTTGGGTGCTCCTCCTAAGACCAGATCGGGCCCTTATATGCACAGCATTAAAGATAGATCTAGACATCCACGATAATTTATAGCCAATAAGGAGTTTCAAGAACAAGCTTTAATAGGATGATAAGATAAGATTTTTATGGAATTCAAGGGCAAGGCCCTTGAGTAAGGACATACTGGCGATAAAATTCACGCAAAGCATATAAACCATGACATGTCGATAAACTGGGTGGAATTAGTTCCCTAACCGGGTACCATAACAAATAAGTGCCCATATGTAGATGGTCACTCTTTTTATATAGAATTGAGGTCCACAAGAACAGCATATTAATGGCATGATGTCCTCATCCCATTAAGAATATTCTCATGATATCCACTTAGCATAACATGAGGGCCGATATACCATGTTTCTATAGAGTGACATGGCAAAATAGTGTAATAGGTTTTTATGATACAACCAGCTCAATCGGCCTTGAGGGAATCCAAGGCTACGATGAGACTTACGGAGGTCCCAATGACTAACTTACTAGTCCAAAGGAACGGAATGTCCAATGGAGAGCTTGTATGTCACCGAGAGTTAGTGGGTAAACGATAAACTATTGGAAAACATAGGACTATATTCACGGAGTGGAAATATAGTGCCGATAATATACTTGCACATATATATATATATATATATATATATATCGAACCCTCGGTTAACAGAAAAACGGGAAAAATAGTAACACCGGAAAATAGCCACTTAAGCTAAGTCATTACTTATCAAATTAACGTCTTTCGCAGGGGCGTTTATTTACAATTTGACGACTTATATAGCAGGCGTCCATCATATTTCTTCTATTTTGTATAATTTCTAAATTCTGGAATTTTAGTAGAACGCGCCTTAAACAGGGGCGTTACTTTCAAATTCGCGCCCCGGTTCAGGGCGTCACTTTTATAAGAGACGACCTCATGCAGGTCGTTAATTCACTATCTTCCGTAATTCGGGATATTAACATGAATAGTGTAAATTTTTTCAAATAATAAATTTCAGGAACCAAGGTACAGGGTCAGGACAAGAAAAATAGCAGGATTCAACAGGTATGATCATGCATCATATTAGATTCGTAGTTTCATAGATATTAAATTTTAAACATGGTTAATTAACAATTAGGTGAAATTGACGACTCCTGGGCAGGGCATCAAAACTCAAATTAGCGCCCTAGCCAGGGGCGTTATTTTCAAATACGCGCCCTTGTCAGGGTCGCTTCTTTTAAAATTTCACAAAAAACCTTTGAAACCACAATAAAACTATATGCATGCATGACTGATGGTATTATTATGAACTTAAGCTAGTTTGGGCTACGTTCTTGAGAAAACCTACCTGATTAATCAGATCTTGGTGAGTGTACGAGAAGGTTGTGAAGAGAACTCTGTTCTAAATAGGGTTTTCTGGAAGAACGATGTATTCAGCTACTACCGAATCAGAAGTACTTCAACACCCCTCTGATGGTCCGGAAGCAGACTTCACTAATGCTCCATCTGTAGAGAAATCCCCAGCTTTCTCTGTAACGGATGAAGATGATGAAGAACCCCCGTTCCTCACTTCGACAATAGAGTTACTATTTGCTGCAGACTTCCTACAGAAGGAAAAGTTGAAGATAATTAATTTTCCTTCATCATACATAACCGAAGGTAAGGCAGGAACAAGGAAGAACAAACCTGTGTTCTTCACGGATGACAGCAGCAGCAGATCGCCAAAATAGCGATCAAGGTTGATTAGAAGGGTATTTATAGAGTTTTAGGAATCCCTTAGGGTTAGAATTTGATTAGAACTATAGTTTCCTTGATAGAGTCCTTACCATACGTAGCAATCCTAAAACTTACCCTGGATAGTCTCCTGGTTCGAATGGAACACAAGTGCAATTAACGCCTTAGGTTAGGGCGTTAATTCTAATTGACGTCTTGACCTATGCCGTTTCTTTTACAATTCGCGCCCAAGAAGAGGGCGTTTCTTTCCCTTTCCTTTTATTCGTTTTGGACGTTTTTGAAATTTGACGCCCTTTAGTATAGGCGTCACCTTTTGAATTAACGCGTCAGGTGAAGGCGTTTCTTATTTAAATCGCACCTTGTTGAGAGGCGTTATTTACTTTTGACTTATTATTTATTCATTTTGGTTCTTATCATTTACTTACTTAATCTTTCTTGAAATATTCCTTTTATTTTACCAGGGTTGCTACATTAGACCCCCGGACCCGACTTCTTTAATTTTAAACTAAGTGTATTTACAAAATGCACTTTAAAGTGCTGGGCCCAAACCGGGTTTCCAATTTGGATTCCGCCAGTTCTTACAAGTCACTTTCATCTCTCAGGTAATGTTGGAATGATCGGCACACCGATCAGATCGGTATTTTAGATTTTAGACCCCCAGACCCGACATCTTTAATTTTAAACTAAGTGCATTTACAAAATACACTTTTGAGCGCTGGGCCCAAATCAGGTATCAAATTTGGATTCTGCCAATTCTCACAAGTCACTTTTATCTCCCAGGTCGTGTTGGAAGGATCGGCACGCCGATCAGACTGGTATTTCAGATTTTAGACCCTCGGTGTAACGACCCGAAATCCGAACACCGGGAAGGCTCGATAGTCTGAATCTCGAACCGCCACCCACGAGCCCGAAGACTCGGAAGGGTTGAAAGGATGGTATGGAGATACATAAGAATCTAAAATAATTGTAGAGTTATGTAGATTAAATGAATGAAGCAGGAAGCAATTATTTTATATTTTTGTGTATCTCCACACCATCCTTTCAACCCTTCCTAGTCTTCGGGCTCGTGGGTGGCAGTTCGAGATTCGGGCTATCGGGCCTTCCCGGTGTTCGGATTTCGGGTCGTTACAGCTGGTATCAGAGCACGGTTGTGGATATATATGAAAATCGTAAATAGTTGCAGTGGTCCACTAGTCCACAATGATGATGTACAGTCGACACAGGCCTAGGGCATCGTGTGTTTTATTGATTTCGCCATTTTTCGTGTCTTCTGTCTGTTTGCAGTAGGCGAGTATGGCGCCGAGGCAGAGGACTCGCTCTCAGCAGGGACAGTCGGCAGAGGAGCAGAGCAGAGTGCCACCAGTTACCACCCAGGCAGGGAATACAACGAGAGTTCCGGGGGCCGAGGATTTCTTTCGGAGTATGTTTCAGGCCATGGCTCAGTAGTTTGGCGGTGATGCTGGTGAGGGCTCATCGGCTAGGGGTGGACCCAGTCGTGCCGTGAGGGACTTCTTGCAGTTTCACCCACCCTATTATGAGGGCCAGTCAGATCCCGATATGGCCAGGAGATGGCTTGATGAGATGGAGAGAGTGTTCAGTTTCATGCGCTATGCTGAGGAGGACATGGTGATATTGGCCTGTAACCTGTTGCAGGGTACGGCTCGAGATTGGTGGTCTTCAGAGTGGAAGACGTCCTTTCGGTCTCGTCCCCTTTAGGAGATCGTATGGAAGGACTTTGTTACGGTCTTCGAGCATACTTACTGCCCGTCCTATGTTGGTACGCAGAAGATGCGTCAGTTTTTGGAGCTGGTTCAGGGCGACATGTCAGTGTTGCCGTACAATGCGCGGTTTATGGAGTTAGACCGTTATGCTCCCCATATCATGGAGCATGAGGGAGTGAAGACCGAGTAGTTCGTGCAGGGTTTGAGGTAGGAGCTGAGGCACCTTTTGATGGCAAACGTTGCTACTGATTTGGAGACAGCGTCTCGTGTGGTGGCATCTTTGGAGTGGGATATGCAGAAGCTCCGAGGACTGGGAGGCTAGGGACAGTCCCAGTCATGCCGTAGTTAGCACACAACTACCCAGCAGTATAGTACCTTCCAGCATGCTATGGGTAGTTCGGGAGCGTCGACACCGGCAGCGTTAGCGACAGGGTCTGTGACTTTTGGCTCGAAGGTTAAGAGGTTCTTCAAGAAGAACTTTGGGAAGAAGCGTAAGGATCAGAGGCAGGTGTCATCGGGTAGTGTACATCAGTCGATTCCTTTTTAGCCTCAAGGATCAGTGGGTGGATCGCGGGGAGCGTGTCCCCGGTGTGGCGAGTCGCATCCAGGCAAGCAGTGCACGGCGCCGGTGATCTGTTTCAGGTGTGACCAGCCAAGGCATATGGCGCGCGACTGTCCCCAGAGGCCGCAACAGCAGTAGTACCCTCAGCAGTAACACCCCCAGCAGCAGAGGTAGCAGCAGCAGCAGGGGTACTATCCGCCACTACCCAGGTCAGCGAGTGTGGGGGGCAGGCAGAGGTCCCGAGGTCAGATTACACACATGACCAGGGCAGAGGCAGTGGCGTCACAGCTCGTGGAAGGTACCGTTCAGATTTTAGATTGTGCGGCTCGAGTTTTGTTTGATTCTGGCGCGTCTTATTCGTTTATTTCAGAGGATTTCACACTGAGTATTGAGGAGCTGGTGACCCAGTTGTCCTGTGATTTGGCAGTGGATTTATCTTCTGGTGATTTTATGATCACTCGTTATTACTTTAATGAGGTTCCTGTGAGGGTTGAGGGGTGGAGTTTGCCGGCCAGTCTTTATGCGTTGCCACTTCAGGACTTTGATGTGACTTTGGGCATGGATTGGCTCAAGGCACATCATTCTTTAGTGGATTGTGACTTGAAGAGGGTTAATTTTCGGTGACTTCATGGACCCACCTTCTATTTCTAAGGTATTAGGTCTTCCTCTTCCCGCTTTCTTATTTCGGCTATTAGGGCTCGTCGTTTGCTTGATGCGGGTTGTCAGGGTTTTCTCGCTTCTGTGGTCGTGGTAGACCAGTCGGAGCCGGATGTGGAGAACATTTCGATGGTGTGCGAGTTTCCCGATGTTTTTCCCGAGGACCTACCTGGATTGCCTCTCCAGCGGGAGATTGATTTTGTGATCGAGATTGTGCCTGGTACGGGACCTTATCGAAGGCTCCTTACCGTATGGCTCCCGCTGAGTTGAGAGAGTTGAGTGCGTAGTTGCAGGAGTTACTGGCCAAAAGGTATATTCGTCCTAGTTTTTCCACTTGGGGTGCGCCAGTGTTGTTTCTGAAGAAGAAGGATGGTAGTATGAGGTTGTGCATTGACTACCGGTAGTTGAACGAGGTGACCATTAAGAACAAGTATATGTTGCCACAGATTGATGACTTGTTCGACCAGCTTCAGTCTGCTCGAGTGTTCTCGTGGATTGATTTGCAGTCCGGTTATTATCAGTTGTGGATTCAAGAGTCTAACGTGGAGAAGACTGTGTTCAGCATGAGATATGGGCATTATGAGTTTTTGGTGATGCCGTTTGGGCTCACCAATGCCCCCGTAGCGTTTATGGATTTGATGTAGAGGGTGTTCCGTCCCTACTTGGACCAGTTCATGGTCGTGTTTGTGGACGACATCCTTGTTTATTCGCAGTCTGTTGATGAGCATGCGTATCATTTGAGGGTTGTGTTGCAGACTTTGCGAGATCACCAGATGTATGCTAAGCTCAACAAGTGTGAGTTTTGGCTCCACGAGGTGCACTTTTTGTGGCACGTGATTTCTGGTGATGGTTTTTCCGTGGATCCAGCCAAGGTCGAGGCAGTGATGCAGTGGCCGAGGCCAAGGTCTGTGATGGAGATTCGAAGTTTCTTGGGGCTTGCAGGCTATTATAGGAGGTTCATTCAAGATTGTTCTCATGTTGCAGCCCCGATGACCAAGCTTACGCGGAAGGATATGCCGTTTGTCTGGACTGGTGAGTGTGAGCAGAGCTTTATGGAGCTTAGGAGGTTGCTCACCTCGACACCAGTTGATATGCACAACGGAAAGTGAGATAGAAGGGGGGATGAATACATCACTCCCAAATTCGATGAGCTCAGAAACAATTACTCAACGCCTCAAACAGCAGTGATAAAAACTTTGGAGAAAGGTAATAGAAATATCTAACTATGGATAGATATCGAGAGAGAAATTCGCGATGAAGCAATATATCAAGTAGATGGAGAGCAAGCACAAAATAGATAGGCAAACCCACAAGAGAGATTGAGAATTTTTTAGGTGGTTCGATTGCTACCCGCAATCTACATCCACCCCTCACTCAGAAGAGTAAGGTTTCCTTACAATGATCAATCGCACACAGCAGACTCAGTCTGCAACAGCTACTGCCAAACAGCTTGCCCTGAGGAACACCCTCCTCAGCCTTCTGATCAACCAGAAGAAGTACTGGAGAATGAATCTCCCTTCCTTTGCACGCAGCAAAGGGAACCCTGTGAGATTGCTCCCAAGCAACTCACAAAACTAGAGGATCAAACCTCTCTTCCTCCAAGGACAATGGAGGGAAACCGGAGAACTTCTCCCTTCCTTCGAGCAAGCTTGGAGGGTAACACAGTGGAATGGAAAACAAAGGAAACTCGAAAATAAAAAAATCGATGGAAAACAATTATCTCTAAATCAAAACAATGTAGCTTCCATAGAAGCAGATCTTTAGATTCATAGACAGCTATCTCTCAGAATTTTCTTTCTGCTCTGGATGGAGTGGTTTGTCTCTGGTTTTCTCTCTGGATCCACAGCACTGCTCTCACGCTTCTCTGCTCTTTCACTAATCCCCCTTTCTTCTATTCGAACCCTTTTCCTCAGCATATATATATGTCTGTTCCAGAAACTTAGGCGTGTGGATACCACGTTTCCCGCCTGAATGATTGGGGCATGTGTAGGAATATTCTGAGCCTTTATCTTCCTCAGATCACGTGCCATTTATCTGGTGAATGCATAGACAAACTGTCAGAAGAAGGAATAAACGATTTGTCACACTCTTAGCACAAGTCTTACGAACGTAATGAGTGAGCAAGCAAAAACTGCACTGAGTAGGAGTTTTCAAGTCAGCCATTGCACTGACTTACTACAAGGTGAACAAGAGGTTGCACCGACTAGGTGAAGATCAACCCTTGCACTGAGTATGTTAATGCAATAAAAGGATGCACCGACTTCATGTTATTCAGAAAGAGAAAGACTGCACCGAGATGGGATATGCTGTCCAAGCAAGAGCTACACCGGGATGGCAGAGAGAAATGGACAGAACAAAGAGAGATACAAGACAAAGGTTGCACCGAGTTGGATTTTCACTGAGATAGAAATGAGCAGACTAAACAAATGCATTCTAGACAAGAATTGCACCGACCCAAAAGTTGCACCGACCTCAAGTGCTCACAATCAAAACTGCACATACCTAGAATAGAGAAAAGCTCAGTGCAAAGTTTGCGCCGACTTTCTATATGCACGAACCTTCAGATGCAGCGACATGATATGCACGGACCTTGGTGCACATGACCTAGTAGAATCCACTAAGACAAAAATATGAACGATAGAACCTGTGCATGAACAAGGACTTGCACCGAGGCAAGCACATTATGAATGAAACAATGCATGCACTGACTTAATATGCTTTAAGCAAAAAAAGATGAAAGACAAATAATGCACGGACCTAAGTCATGCAACAAGCACATACCTCCTTCATGCTTAGAAACAAAGAAGTACACCATGGCAAAATATGCACGGACTTTATGCGAGATGCACCGAGCTCTATTGAGACGAGTACAAGTGTTGAGCTTATTGAAGGAAACTTGCACCGACGCAAGGACTTACCACATCTAGTGTAAAGCATGCCCTGATCTATTGAATGCATATGAGTAGGAAAATGCACGGACCATAATTGCAAGAATGTGATAAAATAAATTGATTTATAGTGTGAGACATCATCAAAACCGTAGGGATGCAACAATCTCCCCCTTTTTGATGATGGCAACACTATGAATCAAGCAATGTCAGGGCATTAAGAAGGAGATCAAAAATAATCAAGAGCAAACCAAGACCTCTTCTCTCTCCAAAATCACTCCCCTACAACTCGGTCTTAAATGCCTCAGAAGCCCTGAACCTCTCAGGTGATCTCTCTCCCCCTTTGACATCATCAAAAGGAAATGAAAGATATATATTAGTTGCTGGTGACATGAAGAAGAAGTACAGTGGCTTCCTATTGTAGAAAGATTCATGAGCATATCTTAAGAGAATAAGTAAGGCGCTAAACTCAAGAGAAGATTCTTTAACTCTGGTAAGCAATAGAGAATTAGAATGAGAGGGAAGTTTATCCACATATAGGGTATATGATTTAGAGCAGGGGTGAACAAGTATGTCCAGGCATAGCTGATCAAACAACTATACTAAGTAGATGACAAGAGACAAAAGTAGAGAAGGTGTGCTCAAGGTATTAAGGACAAGCATTCCATACTATTTGCACAAATATAAGGTTATTATAGAGATTTTCAAAAAGACCAATAAGTAAGTTGGTAAATCACATCATTGACATTAGGGAGACACCTAGAACATAGGCCGGAATCCCCAGTTACTCAATGTGAGAACCTCATTACCTTTCCTTTTTAGAGAACAGAGTTAGTAACTGTGACTTTTTACGTGAGGAAACACCTTGATCAGAGGCCAGAGTCCCCAGTTACTCACCACCTTGTCACCATTGCTCTGTGATGGTCTGAAACATTAAGTTTATTTTGTAAAAAATTTTCTTCCTTTTTTTTTAATTTGACACCTCATGACATAGGAAAGACTTCATTTCATTGATGAAGCTCTCAGTTTCTCAGTGATCAAACCATAGACCTTTGTTTATTTAGTTGATCCCTTATATTGTGGAAATGAGATGTTTGAAGACAATACCAGAAGAACTGTTTCTTTGAAATGAATCTTGAAGTCTAGATTTCAAGTTGTTCTGGACAGATATCAGGACATACAAGTTTTAGCCTGAACCAGAATCATGAACAATGTAGGAAGATATACTTCGGACTCTTAATCCAAGAGTCTGATAGTCTACTAGAGGAAAGATTCTAGCTGGACTTTAGTTACACAAACTTATAGACTTAAGAGATGAATGAGATTCTATTGTCTGAGAGAGAACCGCACTCATTCAATCATGAGAACTAGCAATGACACAGATCTGGTCAACCTTTTGAATCAGTCAACCTTCACTAACTCCCCACCTCCCCCTCAATCGTTGCACAGTAGGAAACTAATCAGCAAATACTCAGAACTCCCCCTCACGGTTAGGACAGGCTTCTCACACAACCTCTTACCAAAAAAAAACATTTTAATATCAGGAGATTAAGATAATTTAAATATTCCTAATTCTCTCCTTAATGTGGTGAATTTGTCATTATCTAGAGGCTTTGTGAAGATATCAGCAATTTGATTAGCAGTGCCTACATGAATCAGTTCAAAGGTGTTCTTAGAAACCTCATCTCTTATGAAATGATGCCTTATTTCTATGTGTTTGGTGCGGGAATGCAAGACAAGATTCTTGGCTAGATTGATGGCACTAGTATTATCACAGTAAATGGGTGTGCACCCCAGGTCTACTTGATAGTCCTGAAGCTGGTGTTTAATCCAAATGACTTGTGTACCACAACTCCCTGCAGCCACATACTCAGCCTCTGCAGTGGAGAGGGCCACAGAATGTTATTTCTTGGAACCCCAAGATACTAAACACCCACCTAGAAATTCACAATGACCACTAGTGCTTTTTCTATCTAGTTTACACCCGGCATAGTCTGCATCTATGTATGCAATTAAGTCTAGAGTATGTGATGCAGGAAACCATAAACCAAGGGTGTGTGTAGCAGACAAATATCTGAAATTCTTTTTACTGCAGCTAGATGCAATTCAATGGGTCTACATTAATACCTTGCACACATTCCTACAGTGAACTGTATATCAGGTCTTGAAGATGTCAAATAGAGTAGAGATCCAATCATACCTCGGTAGAGCTTGGCATCTACTTCTTTACCTATCTCATCTGCATCCAATGAGGTACTGGTACCCATTGGTGTAGTAATGTGCTTCAAGTTGGTCTTGCCAAACCTATTGAGAATGTCCAATGTGTACTTGGTCTGGTTGATGAAGCATCCTTCCTCCAACTGTTGTATCTGCAGGCCAAGAAAATACTTCAGTTCGCCTACCAAACTCATTTCAAATTCTGCTGACATCAATTTTGAAAATTCATCACATAGACCAGTACTTGTTGAGTCGAAGACAATGTCATCTACGTATACCTGGACTATGATGAGATCTTGTTTAAAGCTTTTTGTAAAAAGAGTTTGATCTACCTTACCTCTTTGGTAGCCCTTGCTAATCAGAAATTCCGTTAATCTCTCATACCAAGCTCAAGGGGCCTGCTTTAAACCATACAGGGCTTTGTTCAATCTAAAAACTTGGTCAGGTTTAGTGGAGAATTGAAAACCAGGGGGCTGTTCAACAAAAACCTTTTCCTTGATAATTCCATTTAGGAACGCACTCTTCACATCCATTTGTTGGAGTTTTATATTTTTGGAGCATGCAAATGCTAACAATATTCTTATATCTTCCATCCTAGCAACAGGTGCATAGGACTCATCGAAGTCAACTCCAAATTCCTGACAGTAGCCCTTGGCTACTAGTCTGGCTTTATTTCTAAAAATAATTCCATCTTCATTCATTTTATTCTTGAACACCCATTTGGTTCCTATCACATTAGTGTTCTCAGGTCTTGGAACAAGTTCCTAGACATTGTTTCTATCAAATTGACCTAACTCTTCAGACATGGCATTGACCCAAGATGCATCATTTAAGGCTTCATCTATTGATTTCGGCTCAATTTGGGAAACTAAGGCAATTAAATCTTGATTTTGGACACTTTTGAAATGAGACCTGGTCCTAGGGGGATCTCTTAAATTTCCTATGATATTATCCTCAGGGTGGTCTTTCAAGAATCTAACATTGGTTGAGGACTCACCTGGTTCGGTTGAGCTTACTTGATTCTGATCAGTTTGTCCTTCGGGTTGTTCATTTTCATCCTTCAATTTCTCTTCAAGAAATTCACCATCATGCTTTGAAGACCTTTAAGGAGTTCATAGGGAGTTTTCTTATGGACAGGTCTTACCATTGCTCGGTTAATTGTGTAGCTGGCTGTGTTGGCTGCCTCTGCCCCAAACCTCCTGGGAAGCTGACTTTCGACCAGCATAGTTCTGGCCATTTCGATGATTGTCCGATTTCTTCTCTCAACAATTCCGTTCTGCTCTGGAGTCCTGGGAGAAGAAAATTTGTCAGTCAGTCCCTCTTTATTGCAGAAGTCAGAAAATAAAGAATTCTCAAACTCACCTCTATGGTCAGTTTGTATTAAATGGAGTAAGAACCTCCTTGTTTGATTTTATTGAAGAAATGTTCAAACTTCTGAAATGCATCATTTTTATTTGCCAAGAAAAATAGCCATGAAAACCTAGTGAAATCATCTACAATGATGAACCCAAACCGTTTCCCATTCAAGCTCAGAGTTCTGGTTGGACCAAAAAGGTCCATATGCAAGAGTTCCATTGGTTTGGTTGATAAAGGCTCAGATCTGAGCTTAAATGACTTGCGAGTTTGCTTGCCTAGAGCACAGGCATCACAGATTTTTGAGATTGAATTAAACTTGATTTTAGGCATGCCTCTAACTAATCATGCTTAATCAATTTATTCAAAGTAGAAAAACTAGCATGGCCTAGACGTCTATGCCAATCAAAGGCGTTATTTTCAGAATTAGCAGACAAGCAGAGATTAGATTCAGACTCAACATCTAAGTCTACCATGTAGACATTATTGGTCTTGTTGGCTACAAATTTAACAAGATCAGAATTTATTTCGAAGATTTTGCATGAGTTATTATCAAACACAACCCTGTGACCCTTGTCACATAGTTGACTGATGCTAATCAGATTGTGTTGAAGACCTTCCACAAGTAAAACTTTCTCAATTGAGTTAGTGGAGGACTTACCAACTGTGCCAACCCCAATGATCTTACCTCTGTTCTTTCCTCCGAATTTGACCATACCCCCTGCCTTCATTTCTAGCTTGCTGAACTTGGAGCGGTCTCCTGTCATGTGCCTGGAGCAGCCACTATCAAGGTACCATTTGTTGTTCTCAGCTGCCAGGCAAACCTACACAAAAGAAATCAAGCAAGGTGGTTTGGAACCCAAGAGAAGTTGGGTCCAAAGATATTATTTAAATCTTTAAGCAAGTGTTTGGGAATCCAAAATTGCTTCAGCTTGTTTTTATCTTGCATCTTATTTTCAGGTTTATTGAAATTGTGACCAGAGTTATGTCCAGCTGGTCTGGAGAAATGGAATCTATTCCAGTTATTAGACCTTTTATCCCTGGGGTATCTTCTGTACGCATGTTGATTACCGAATTTTTGTGAGTGTATGTTGTTTCCCCAGTAACTTCTGTTCGGGCCCATTCGTTTATAGTAATTCCAGCTTCTATTCTGGTACATTTGCCTGTTCCAGCTACCATTTTTGTTCTGGTGAATGGGCTTAGTGAATTTCATCCCTATTTTAAGATGTTGTTCAGCATGGTTTGTTGCTTTCTCCTTTGGATGTGAGTATTTTGATTACTGTTTGAGCTGGATGGTGTGTCCAGCTTTCCTTTTTCCGTCTCTGGGCAGAAGGTAGTGGTCTTGAACTGAAACGGTCTCTTATTTGTCGGGTCATAGCCTAAACTCTCTTTGTTGAAATTTACCCTTGTTCCTAGTATAAAGTCCAGATTTGTTTGCCCTTGAACAAATTTTTCTAAGATTTTTTGTTTATCTTCCAGCTCTCTTTGCATAGTCTCACAATTTTTTAGAAGTTCAGTGTTCACTTTCTTAACAACTTCATACTTCTCAGTGATCACGCTGTTTCCATTCAGACTTTCTTCAAGTTTTATCTTGATTTCGTTGAGCTGTGAGTGAACTTCCTGGTTCTCTGATTTTTGCTTTTCATTTTCCTTCTTTAGAGAAATCATTTCTTCTAATTGTTCCTTTAATTTCTGATTTTCCTTACTGATTTGAGTTTCTTTTTCAATATTAACATTGAATTTTTTTTTCAGAACCCTATGCTCTTTACTCAGAGAATTGAACTTATCAAACAGTTCAGCATAGGCGTCTTCCCAATCATCAATAGAAAAATTCTCGAAAATGTTTGTTACCTCCTCATCGCTGTTTGCCATCAGGCAAATTCCTTCTTCGTCCTCCTCTGAGGAGTTGGCTTCTGGATCTTCTTCCTCATCGCTCCACGTGCAGACCATTGCTTGTGGTTTCTTCTTCTACAGCTTTGAGCTCTTCTTTTGAAAGTCGGGACCTTTCTTCTGAAGATCAGGGCAATCCCCTTTCATGTGTCCAGGTTTCCTACAATGAAAACATGTGATTTTCTTGGCATTCCTATTCTTATCGTTGCTGGAATCAAAGTTCTTACCAGAGGGGTATGTGTAGCGACCCGGATTCCGGATACCCGGTGCACCCGGTATAAATACCAAATACACGTGATACTACATGGGACCCGCGAGGCCTCCCAAGCGCGGGAAAGCGCCGAAGGGAAAAAGGAGTGTGTGGAATACATTGAAGCCAGCAGATATAACAGTAAGCAATTAAATCTCATTACATTGGATAGCGAAAGTAGCAGAAATAAAGTTACATTTTTTCATTAAACATTCAAGTTTACAATTATACACCAGAGTCCAGCCCAAAGGAAAGACAACAAGTCTATCACAGTACAGTCCGACAGAAAAGAAACGTACACAGAAGTCGGGGGAAGCCCGACGTAGGTACAGCTGGCAGCTACAGCGAACACGCTCCACCAAGGACAGCAGAGGCAGACGGCGAAACCCACCTGAAAAGCAGGGGTGAGTCTCAACAGAAACTCAGTAGGGGTCACGCGGATCCCCACTGGAAAAACGCACAGAGCAACGGAAGCAACTACGAAAATAGCAAGTGCAGCAAAGCAGGAAAAGACTACACTACAAAGCTGTAAACAGACAGGTACAGCAGGAGTAGGGAACAGGCAGGAGAGGGGGAGCTCAACAACAAAGAAGAGCGAGGCCGTAAAACACGGGACAACGGCCACCGAGGAGAACTCGGCACCCTAAGCTACTCCAAGCGGCAACAGACGATCAACCCCAAACTCACACAGTAGGGTAACCTAGTCCGTCAGCCAAAGCAAAGGCGAAGGCAGACGCCGACGCCGAAAACACAGACAAAACACGACAGGAGACGTCGTGCACGTAGCCCCACGCATGACGGGAATGTCATGCCAACGACAGAACACTGACCTCGAGTACGGCCACAAGAGGGCAACTCGCAAAGGTCACAGCGCACAAGAAAATGCGAGAGTCACAGCACCGAGTGATAGGAGCACCCTCCTCCCAGAAGAACAGCCAGAAGCGTCCACTGACGACTTACACTGCGCCACAAGTGTCATGTCCATTCAAGAACAAGACACACCAAGAACCAGGTCCGAGGAACAACAGTTCCAAGGAAACATGGTACCACAGCACGAAACTACAGCACCAACTGTGAGTGACTAGTCAGGGCCACGCCCGTCGACGCAAGTCCCCAGTCCCTGACCACGTGTGCACACACCGACCTCTACCTAGGTCAGGCCTCTAGCTAGTATTCCCCTCGGTAGGACGCTACCGTTGGCCGGGGCCTACGGAACTAGCTTAAAAACCGTACGTACCAAACGCAACAGGAAAACCCCTCCACCACTCCCGGTGGGTCGGCAAAAGCCTAGGGCTACAACTAGTGGAGGCTCACAAGGCACAGACTCTGAAACACAAGTGCTAAAGCACAGACAGTCTAAGAAAAGCCCTGTCTCATGCGCCACAAAGCACCAAGGCAGCTAGACAACCGCCAACAGACTCAGGAGCAGGCAACTAGACCTACCACGCAACGATCCTTGAGTCAAACGACTCAACGGCAAGATCGTCACAAACAGCGGAACAAGCCGCCAATCGGTCTAATCCTAAGCCAGCAAATCAACGCTCCGTAGAAAACAACACACAGAGACCTGAGGGAAACACCAGAAACCCTCAGATATGCCTGGACACGCAATACGAGGTGGAATAACACCTCGAGACATCCAGAAGCAGTGTCTCGAGTCGGGCACAACCACCGAGACACACAAGGTCGCCTGTCAACCGCTGGGTCACCCCGAGTTGACCGGAACCAGACCAAACACAAGCAAAGGTCACACGTCAACCACTGGGTCGCACCGGGTTGACCTGAACCCAACACAATGCTTGAACAGTAAGAAAGAGAGTCCCACCTCAAGCAAAAAGACTTCCGGTCGCCTCATAACGTAGTCCTAGCCCTCATAGGATGTCGGGAGACATCCACGGGACAACGGGTAGACCACAAGGACAAACCAAGATAAGTAGAAACCGAAATCATGGAAATCGGAGCACAATGGATGTAACGCACCACCCCTAGACCGCTACCAGCATGTGACGGTCTAGACCACGGCCGTTACACACCAAACGACGGTCGGACGACAGGCCGTCACTCACACCGCCCTAACTAAGCTATTAACACACGAAGAAAGTAACGGCCGGCACTGAGCGCGTTACATCAATTTGATGCACGGGCCTAAGCGCGTTACAAACTAACGACGCATGGGAGCTAACGCGTTATTCACAATGTGCACAGCCACCCACAACCAAAGCGAAGTAACGCGCAACGCCAGGCGCGTTACAAACAAACAACGCGGCAAGGGAGACGCGTCAGAGCCAAACGACGCACAGGGGGAAGGCGCGTTACTATCAACGGCACAGCCACCCTCAACCCAGCACAAAACAACAAACGACGGCCAGAGCCAGGCGCGTTACAAACACAACGACGCATGGGGGTACATCCGTTATATCCAACGGGCATAGCCACCCAAGCTCGGCCAAACAGAATGTAACGGCCGGGGGCAGGCGCGTTACACTCAAACAACGCACGGGGGCACGACCGCTGGAGGCACCGCCTCAACAGGTCAAACGTCGGTCAAACAGCAAGTAACGGCCAGCACCAGGCGCGTCACTTCCACCTAACGCGCTGGGTCAAGCGCGTTAGATCCACCGACTCAACCCCAACACAAAGCACGACAAGCGAAGCAACGCGCAGACCTGGGCGCGTTACAAGGAAGCGACGCGCCAGCCTAGGGCCGTCACATTCCCAGAAGCCAAAAAGCTCAAAAATGCCTAAACAAATGGCGGTCTATCGTAGGGCCGTCAGAGCCAAATAACGGCCACTGAAACGACCGCTACTTCCCATACGGCGGGAAAACAGAGGAACGGCCAAACTGGCCCGTTCCACGCCCCATTCACGCCGAAACGCAGGGGATACAAACCCAAATGACCAAAAACAACATCAGGGGACTTCAAACCCCACATGCAAGCTCAAAAATGCAAGATCCGGGCGATTTAGATAAATCGACCCTAAGTGGGTCACCGAGGTTCCCGGGCTTTTACCGGCCTCGAATGAACACCAAACCACACAAAATCAACGTGGATGAGATCCTAACATCCCGGCGGTCAGTTAGAAACTAATTACGCCGCAAATGGTTGCCGTTTACCGGCCGACCCTAAAAACCACGAAAATCACGGTTTAGGCAAAACAAGCCTAAACTCGACCGTTTCCTTGCCGAACGCCGTGCAATGGCAGGGAAAACGGAGAGGACGAAGTAAGGATCAGTCACCCTACCTCCACCGAAGAAACCGTGCCCCGAAGGGACTAAACCACGTCGAAATCCACTCGCGAACCGATTTCACCGGCTTTGAATCCACCAAACGGGATCGCGCCAGAATCGATCCGATCCTTGCTCCATCGCGCACCCAGCCAGCTCCATCACGTCCCCAACACGTGCCTCTAGGTCCTCCGTCTGCAGCCGGAGCCGAGGAGCCGAACGGGAGAGAAAACGGGAGAGAGAGAGGCAACGGCGGCGAATGAGAAGGAAGAGAGAGGAAAAGAAAAGAAATAGAAAAGAAATTAAGAAATTTTCCTAATTTTTGAAAATTCCGAAAATGCGCCGAAAATGCACAAATTCAGAAAAATACGCAAAAATAGCCAAAACGACCGTCTCGAAGAGTACATCGTCGCTGTAGCATCCACGAGTTCGAGAATTGACAAACAAACTCACCGTAGGGTTCCGTAACTAGTACGTGAGAAAAACCCACACGGCTCGTCAAACTCAACTCGGAAGTCACAAAAGTGAACCGAAACTCAACGAAACCAATCCAAAACAGATCCGAAAGATCCAACAAGGATCCCACAAGACCTGCAAAGGATCCAGCAAAGATCTACCAAGGATCCAGGGCATTACATCCTCCCCTCCTTTAAGAAATTTTGCCCTTGAAATTAAGGACTAACAAAGGAGAAGCAGGGAAGAACAACCCAACAATACAACCACGATAAATGACACAAATCTTGAGAAACACGGCTCAGAGGAACACCGTCAGATCACAATTACAGGTACACGCTCTAGCTTCCAAGACAGCAAGTCCACAACACGAGCATGGCACCAAAGTGAACACATCTGACACCTCCGAAGCAAAGGCAACATCGTTTACGTCTCACCAAGAACGGAGACACAACTGCCACAACAACAGATAACCGAGAAACACAACGACAACACGGCAAGCGGCAGCTTACACAAGGAGACACAATCCTCACAGCTGACAGCTCGCAACATCATCGGCTCTAGTGCCAAAGGTAACAGGGAACACCTGGCACACAGGACACCAACGACAACAACAACACTGGACCACAAACACCATCAAGTCAGTCCTCACTCAGATATTACATCTAATCAAGTCGCAAGCTAACTCCACCAAAGAAAAGGGAGCACAGCAAGTCAACTGACAAGACAAGACCATGGCCCAAGGCAGAGACACAAAATCATAAAGAAACAGCGCCAAAACAACACAACGGCAACACCTGCAGGATTCCAACCCTGTACAACACACAGAATCACAGAACACACTGCAAGCAGGGTCACAACAAGGCACAAGAACAGCTGAACACACGACCACAAAAGATAGGTCACGCATCAGACTGCTCACCAAGAGAAGACCCACAGCAACGAGAAATGACAACAATCTCAGGGAACGCATCTCAAGGACTACGAACACGCCTCGAGAGCACAACACCCCAGAAAGAAATGCAGAGCAAAGGGTACTCAATCAGCATGGAACGCCGACAAATTCCCCAACACTCGCACATGCCAATGCCAACACCAGAAAACCACAAACAAAGGCACGGCAACAACCATGTCAAGGCACAAGAAGCCAAGACGAAGTCACATCGAGAAAGAACGAACCTCTCGATGAGTGGGTAGCCAACCCACACACTTCCGCTGCACCCTCAACAATGCGCACAGGCAACAGAACAACATCGGTAATCGCATCTCAGCACACACCAGGCGTCATCGCAATCAACAAAGATCGCAATTAACACGCCACGAGCACCGATCTCGCGAACAACCGATCACACGTAGCCTAAGTGCAACAAAGGAAGAGCACCAGCTTTAGCACAAAGGACAAGGGAAGCATCAATCTCAGCTTACCTTCACGTCCTGACACAATAAATGAGCCCTCACAACACATCGGCCGTCAGACACAGCACGACAAATACGGTACACAACAGATCTTAACACCATCATGGAGTCCAAAGCCAAGCAACCGTAAAACAAGGAGCAGATCAGGCTCAAAACAATGCTGTCTACACTTAAGCAGACACAGGACAAAGGCACCACCAAGACAGCAATTCCAAGGCTCACCTCGAAAAAGCTTCACCAAGAAGAACGAGAAGCAACAAGCTCAACCACAAAAGCTCGCCAGGAAGGGAAAAACCTAGGCTCGCTCGAGCAACTTCTCAATCGAGGCAACACAACAATCGAGACAACCGAAACAACGATGCATCAGGAGCTACACAGACTCAAGCTGGGACAACCAAAGCAATGTAAGAACGTGCATGGCCATCACACCAACGCTGAAAGTCATAAGCCACCTGAGCAAAAGCATAGAAAACAGCTCGAACAAGGCACTGCAGGTTCATGCCAACCGACAAACACTGCCAAGTGCAATACGATCGAGACCAACATTAAAACTGAACAAAGCACCTCGTCACACCCAGACGAGAGCAGAACCATCTCGTACAGTGCCAACCAAAGCACGCACAAGACCACACACAGAAAACACCGCGATAAACCATCGCAACACCTACGCCAGCAAGAGACTGTACTGGACCTTAAGGACTCTGGTAACTGTATATCTGGATTTCCATGTATTTCACACGACAATGATCTGATAGCTCAGAAAAGAACCCCGAACATCTCAGAACACTGCTCTGATACCAACTGTAGCGACCCGGATTCCGGATACCCGGTGCACCCGGTATAAATACCGAATACACGTTATACTACATGGGACCCGCGAGGCCTCCCAAGCGAGGGAAAGCGCCGAAGGGAAAAAGGAGTGCGTGGAATACATTGAAGCCAACAGATATAACAGTAAGCAATTAAATCTCATTACATTGGATAGCTAAAGTAGCAGAAATAAAATTACATTTTTTCATTAAACATTCAAGTTTACAATTATACACCAGAGTCCAGCCCAAAGGAAAGACAACAAGTCTATCACAGTACAGTCCGACAGAAAAGAAACGTACACAGAAGTCGGGGGAAGCCCGACGCAGGTACAGCTGGCAGCTACAGCGAACACGCTCCACCAAGGACAACAGAGGCAGACGGCGAAACCCACCTGAAAAGCAGGGGTGAGTATCAACAGAAACTCAGTAGGGGTCACGCGGATCCCCACTGGAAAAACGCACAGAGCAACGGAAGCAACTACGAAAACAGCAAGTGCAGCAAAGCAGGAAAAAGCTACACTACAAAGCTGTAAACAGACAGGTACAGCAGGAGTAGGGAACAGGCAGGAGAGGGGGAGCTCAACAACAAAGAAGAGCAAGGCCGTAAAACACGGGACAAAGGCCACCGAGGAGAACTCGGCACCCTAAGCTACTCCAAGCGGCAACAGATGATCAACCCCAAACTCACACAGTAGGGTAACCCAATCCGTCAGCCAAAGCAAAGGCGAAGGCAGACGCCGACGCCAAAAACACAGACAAAACACGACAGGAGACGTCATGCACGTAGCCCCACGCATGACGGGAATGTCATGCCAATGACAGAACACTGACCTCGAGTACGGCCACAAGAGGGCAACTCGCAAAGGTCACAGCGCACAAGAAAACGCGAGAGTCACAGCACCGAGTGACAGGGGCACCCTCCTCCCAAAAGAACAGCCAGAAGCGTCCACTGACGACTTACACTGTGCCACAAGTGTCATGTCCATTCAAGAACAAGACACACCAAGAACCAGGTCCGAGGAACAACAGTTCCAAGGAAACATGGTACCACAGCACGAAACTACAGCACCAACTGTGAGTGACTAGTTAGGGCCACGCCCGTCGGCGCAAGTCCCCAGTCCCTGACCACGTGTGCACACACCGACCTCTACCTAGGTCAGGCCTCTAGCTAGTATTCCCCTCGATAGGACGCTACAGTTGGCCGGGGCCTACGGAACTAGCTTAAAAACCGTACGTACCAAACGCAATAGGAAAACCCCTCCACCACTCCCGGTGGGTCGGCAAAAGCCTAGGGCTACAACTAGTGGAGGCTCACAAGGCACAGACTCCGAAACACAAGTGCTAAAGCACAGACAATCTAAGAAAAGCCCTGTCTCATGTGCCACAAAGCACCAAGGCAGCTAGACAACCACCAACAGACTCAAGAGCAGGCAACTAGACCTACCACGCAACGATCCTTGAGTCAAACGACTCAACAGCAAGATCATCACAAACAGCGGAACAAGCCGCCAATCGGTCTAATCCTAAGCCAGCAAAACAACGCTCCACAGAAAACAACACATGGAGACCTGAGAGAAACACCAGAAACCCTCAGATACGCCTGGACACACAAAACGAGGTGGAACAACACCTCGAGACATCCAGAAGCATTGTCTCGAGTCGGGCACAACCACCGAGACACACAAGGTCGCCTGTCAACCGCTGGGTCACCCCGGGTTGACCAGAACCAGACCAAACACAAGCAAAGGTCACACGTTAACCACTGGGTCGCACCGGGTTGACCTGAACCCAACACAATGCTTGAACAGTAGGAAAGAGAGTCCCACCTCAAGCAAAAAGACTCCCGGTCGCCTCATAACGTAGTCCTAGCCCTCATAGGATGTCGGGAGACATCCACGGGACAACGAGTAGACCACAAGGACAAACCAAGATAAGCAGAAACCGAAATCACGGAAATCGGAGCACAATGGATGTAACGCACCACCCCTAGACCGCTACCAGCATGTGACGGTCTAGACCACGGCCGTTACACACCAAACGACGGTCGGACGACAGGCCGTCACTCACACCGCCCTAACTAAGCTATTAACACACGAAGAAAGTAACGGCCGGCACTGAGCGCGTTACATCAATGTGACGCATGGGCCTAAGCGCGTTACAAACTAACGACGCATGGGAGCTAACGCGTTATTCACAACGTGCACAGCCACCCACAACCAAAGCGAAGTAACGCGCAACGCCAGGCGCGTTACAAACAAACAACGCGGCAAGGGAGACGCGTCAGAGCCAAACGACGCACAGGGGGAAGGCGCGTTACTATCAACGTGCCCAGCCACCCTCAACCCAGCACAAAACAACAAACGACGGCCAGAGCCAGGCGCGTTACAAACACAACGACGCATGGGGGTACATCCGTTATATCCAACGGGCATAGCCACCCAAGCTCGGCCAAACAGAATGTAACGGCCGGGGGCAGGCGCGTTACACTCAAACAACGAACGGGGGCATGACCGCTGGAGGCACCGCCTCAACAGGTCAATCGTCGGTCAAACAGCAAGTAACGGCCAGCACCAGGCGCGTCACTTCCATCTAACGCGCTGGGTCAAGCGCGTTAGATCCACCGACTCAACCCCAACACAAAGCATGACAAGCGAAGCAACGCGCAGACCTAGGTGCGTTACAAGGAAGCGACGCGCCAGCCTAGGGCCGTCACATTCCCAGAAGCCAAAAATCTCAAAAATGCCTAAACAAATGGCGGTCTATCGTAGGGCCGTCAGAGCCAAATAACAGCCACTGAAACGACCGCTACTTCCCATACGGCGAGAAAACAGAGGAACGACCAAACTGGCCCGTTCCACGCCCCATTCACGCCGAAACGCAGGGGATACAAACCCAAATGACCAAAAACAACATCAGGGGACTTCAAACCCCACATGCAAGCTCAAAAATGCAAGATCTGGGTGATTTAGATAAATCGACCCTAAGTGGGTCACCGAGGTTCCCGGGCTTCTACCGGCCTCGAATGAACACCAAACCACACGAAATCAACGTGGATGAGATCCTAACATCCCGGCGGTCAGTTAGAAACTAACTACGCCGCAAATGGTCACCGTTTACCGGTCGACCCTAAAAATCACGAAAATCACGGTTTAGGCAAAACAAGCCCAAACTCGACCGTTTCCTTGCCGAACGCCGTGCAATGGCAGGGAAAATGGAGAGGACGAAGTAAGGATCAGTGACCCTACCTCCACCGAAGAAACCGTGCCCCGAAGGGACTAAACCACGCCGAAATCCACTCGCGAACCGATTTCACCGGCTTTGAATCCACCGAACGGGATCGCGCCAGAATCGATCCGATCCTTGCTCCATCGCGCACCCAGCCAGCTCCATCACGTCCCCAACACGTGCCTCTAGGTCCTCCGTCTGCAGCCGGAGCCGAGGAGGTGAACGGGAGAGAAAACGGGAGAAAGAGAGGCAACGGCGGCGAATGAGAAGGAAGAGAGAGGAAAAGAAAAGAAATAGAAAAGAAATTAGGAAATTTTCCTAATTTCTGAAAATTCTGAAAATGCGTCGAAAATGCACAAATTCAGAAAAATACGTAAAAATAGCCAAAACGACCGGCTCGAAGAGTACATCGTCGTTGTAGCATCCACGAGTTCGAGAATTGACAAACAAACTCACCGTAGGGTTCCGTAACTAGTACGTGAGAAGAACCCACACAGCTCGTCAAACTCAACTCGGAAGCCACAAAAGAGAACCGAAACTCAACGAAACCAATCCAAAATAGATCCGAAAGATCCAACAAAGATCCCACAAGACCTGCAAAGGATCCAGCAAAGATCTACCAAGGATCCAGGGCATTACAGTATGACCTCTTCCTTCTAAAGGTCTTTCCCTTAGTCCACAAGAATTTCTTGAATTGACGAGTGAGCATTGCTTGCTCCTCCTGGTCGAGGTCTGACAGCCTGTCAGACTCGCAACTACTACTTCCGCTGCTACTACAGCCTTTGCTGCGGGACACCTTGAGGGCAATATTCTTGCCCTTCTTGTCGCTTCCTTCACCATTCCTCTTGAAATTCATCTCATACGTCATTAGGGATCCTATAAGTTCGGTGATTGTCATTCTCGACAGATCCCTAGACTCCTCTATCACAATGGCCTTAGTGTGCCATGTAGGGGTTAAAGATCTAAGTATCTTCCTGACTGTATCTCCCTCAGATATCTCTTTCCCAAACCCCTTAAGACTATTCGTAATCAACGACAGTCTGGCATACATCTTAGTTATGGTCTCCTCTGATTTCATCTTAAACAGCTCATATTCAGAGGTGAGGATATTTACATACGTTGCTTTCACTTGGGGTGTACCTTCATAGATTAACTCGAGCTCATCCCACATTTTCTTGGCCGTTTTGCATGCTGAGACGCGGGCATATTCGTCTGGATGAACTGCACATTGGATGATGTTCAGGGCCGTCCAGTTGAGTGACTAAAGCTTGATTTGATCATCTGTCCACGCGTCTTCGTTCAGTGGCAGATCATATGGCCCTGTGGTGATCACCCTCCAAAGTTTGTGGCTCTGCGCTCTTATGAATACCTCCATCCTATTTTTCCAGAAAAGGTAATTTTTACCATCAAAGAACAGAGGGCGACTGATAGATTGTCCCTCAGCCATGAAGCTCCGAGGAGCATTAAATCCGGGGTTACCTTGGCCATTGGACCACATAGTGAAAACCCTCTCTGATACCAATGATACGCACAGCGGAAAGTGAGATAGAAGGGGGGGATGAATAGATCACTCCCAAATTTGATGAGCTCAGAAACAATTACTCAACGCCTCAAATAGCAGTGATAAAAACTTCAGAGAAAGGTAATAGAAATATCTAGACTTTGGATAGATATCGAGAGAGAAATTCACAATGAAGCAATATATCAAGTAGATGGAGAGCAAGCACAAAATAGACAGGCAAACCCACAAGAGAAACAGAGAATTTTTTAGGTGGTTTGATTGCTACCCGCAATCTACGTCCACCACTCACTCAAAAGAGTAAGGTTTCCTTGCAATGATCAATCGCACACAGCAGACTCAGTCTGCAACAACCACTGCCAAACAGCTTTCCCTGAGGAACACCCTCCTCAGCCTTCTGATCAACCAGAAGAAGTGCTGGAGAATGAATCTCCCTTCCTTTGCACGCAGCAAAGGGGACCCTGTGAGATTGCTCCCAAGCAACTCACAAAACTAGAGGATCAAACCTCTCTTCCTCCAAGGACAATGGAGGGAAACCGGAGAACTTCTCCCTTCCTCCGAGCAAGCTTGGAGGGTAACACAGTGGAATGGAAAACAAAGGAAACTCGAAAATAAAAAAACCAATGGAAAACAATTATCTCTAAATCAAAACAATGTAGCTTCCATAGAAGCAGATCTTCAGATTCACATACAGCTATCTCTCAGAATTTTCTTTCTGCTCTGGATGGAGTGGTTTGTCTCTGGTTTTCTCTCTTGATCCACAGCACTGCTCTCACGCTTCTCTACTCTTTCACTATTCCCCCTTTCTTCTATTCGAACCCTTTTCCTCAGCATATATATATAGCTCTATTCTAGAAACTTAGGCGTGTGGATACCATATTTCCCGCCTGAATGATTGGGGCATGTGTAGGAATATTCTGGGCCTCTATTTTCCTCGAATCATGTGCCATTTATCTGGTGAATGCACAGATAAACTGTCAGAAGAAGGAATAAACGATTTGTCACACTCTTAGCACAAGTCTTACGAACGTAACGAGTGAGAAAGCAAAAACTGCACTGAGTAGGAGTTTTCAAGTCAGCCATTGCACTGACTTACTACAAGGTGAACAAGAGGTTGCACCCACTAGGTGAAGATCAACCCTTGCACCAAGTATGTTAATGCAATAAAAGGATGCACCGACTTCATGTTATTCAGAAAGAGAAAGACTGCACCGAGATGGGATATGCAGTCCAAGCAAGAGCTGCACCGAGATGGCAGAGAGAAATGGGCAGAACAAAGAGAGATGCAAGACAAAGGTTGCATCGAGTTGGATTTGCACTAAGATAGAAACGAGCAGACTAAACAAATGAATTCTAGACAAGAATTGCACCGACCCAAAAGTTGCACCGACCTCAAGCGCTCACAGTCAAAACTGCACAGACCTAGAATAGAGAAAAGCTCAATGCAAAGTTTGCGCCGACTTTCTATATGCACGACCCTTCAGATGCAGCGACATGATATGCATAGACCTTGGTGCACACGACCTAGTAGAATGCACTAAGACAAAAATATGAACGACAGAACCTGTGCATGAACAAGGACTTGCACCGAGGCAAGCACATTATGAATGAGACAATGCATGCACTGACTTAATATGCTTTAAGCAAAAAAAGACGAAAGACAAATGATGCACGGACCTAAGTCATGCAACAAGCACAGACCTCCTTCATGCTTAGAAACAAAGGAGTACACCGCGGCAAAATATGCACGGACTTTATGCGAGATGCACCGAGCTCTACTGAGACGAGCACAAGTGTTGAGCTTATTGAAGGAAACTTGCACTGACGCAAGGACTTACCACGTCTAGTGTAAAGCATGCACTGATCGATTGAATGCATATGAACAGGAAAATGCACTGACCTTAATTGCAAGAATGCGATAAAATAAATTGATTTATAGTGTGAGACATCATCAAAACCGTAGGGATGCAACACCAGTGTTGGTGTTACCTTCTGAATCGGGAGGTTTTGTGGTGTGTACAGATGCTTCCGGGGTTGGGTTGGGTGTTGTGCTGATGCAGCATGGTAGAGTGGTGGCTTATGCATCTCGAAAGCTAAAGTCCCATGAGGAGAAATACCCTACCCATGACCTTGAGTTAGCGGCTGTGATCTTTCCATTGAAGATTTTGAGGTATTATCTGTACGATGAGAAGTTCGAGGTGTTCACAGACCATCAGAGTTTGAGGTCTGTGTTCACTCAGAAAGACCTCAACCTCAGGCAGAGGCGATGGATGGAGTATATGAAGGATTATGACTTCACCATATCTTATCAGCCGGGCAGGATGAATGTCGTTGCCGATGCCTTGAGTAGGAAGGTCGTTGTCATCACCATGATGATGAGGAAGTGGAGGATCTGGGAATAGGTGCAGGCCGTGACATTTAGGCTTAATGTTCCCCAGGAGCTGGGGTCAGCTGTTCTTGTGAGCTTGACTGTCACGCCTGCTATTCGTCACCAGGTGACAGATGCTCAGCGTGCAGACCCTGAGTTGCCCCGGATTTTGGCTTTAGCTGATGTGGGCTTCGGCGAGGACGGAGCTGTGAGATTCCATGGTAGGCTGTACATCCCAGCCGAGGAGCAGGTGAGGCGTGCGGTGTTATGGGAGGCTCATGGGAGTCGGTACACTGTGCACCCGGGTGCGACAAAGATGTATCGGAACTTGAAGAGGCAGTTCTAGTGGCCTGGCATGAAGAGAGATATTGCCGAGTATGTGGCCCGATGCCTGACCTGTCAGCAGGTGAAGGCGGAGCATCAGCGACCTGGAGGTACTCTCCAGCCCTTGGAGGTTCCCGCGTGAAAATGGGACCACGTGACCATGAATTGTGTGGTGGGATTGTTGAGGACACCGAGTGGGCAGGATAGTATTTGGTTGCTGGTGGATAGGCTGATGAAAGTGGCTCGATTATTACCGATCAAAGTCAGCTGGAGTGTGTCCAAGTTGGCTCGTCTTTATGTGGAACGGATCGTACCTTTGCATGGAATTCCATTTCCATTGTGTCCGATCGAGATCCGCGTTTCACTTCTAGATTCTGGAGGAGTTTCTAGCGAGCTCTTGGCACAGAGTTAGCATTTAGCTCAGCATATCATCCCCAGTCAGATGGTCAGTCGGAGAGGACCATTCAGACATTAGAGGATATGTTGATATCCTGTTGCCTGGAATGGCAAGGGAGTTGGATTCACCATCTACCGTTGGTGGAGTTTGCCTACAACAACGGCTATCATTCGAGCATTGGGATGGCTCCTTATGAGGCGTTGTACGAGCGACCGTGTCGAACTCCACTCGATTGGTCAGAGGTTGGTGAGCGTGTTGTGACGGGGCCGGAGCTGGTGCAGCAGTGCATTGATGTGGTGCATCTGGTCCATCAGAACATGTTGGCGGCGCAGAGTCGGCAGAAGAGTTATGTCGATCGCAGAAGGCAGCCACTCAGTTTTGCAGTCAGTGACCATGTATTTTTGAGGGTTTCTCCCATGAAGGGAGTAATGCAGTTTGGATAGTGTGGGAAGCTGAGTGCCGGCTATATTGGTCCTTTCCTCATCGTGAAGCGCATCGGCGAGGTTGCTTATCGGTTGTAGCTATCTCCTGAGTTTACAGTGGTGCATGACGTGTTCCATGTCTCGATGTTGAGGAAGTATATGCCCGATGTTTCTCATGTGTTGGAGGAGTCGGTTTGGCCCGAGGTGACTCCCGATTTGTCTCTACCAGAGTTCCCTATCCGTATTGAGGATCGGCGAGAGCAGCACCTACGGAACTAGGTTATCCCTCTAGTTAAGGTGGTGTGGCAGCGGCACTCTGGTGGTGAGGCTTCTTGGGAGCGTGAGGGCGGGATGCATCAGTAGTTCCCTTACCTGTTCGAGTGAGTATCCTTTTTCTTTCCCTTGTGCTTTATTTTAAATTTTGAGGATGAAATTTGTTTAAGGGGGGAGGGCTGTAATATCTCGAACCCTTCGGATTCTTCTTTTCGGGTCTCGGATCTGTTTTCTTGGAGAGTCTGACTCCATTGTGTCCGAAATTATGTTTCGGACATCTTTCATATTCGGATCTGTGCGTTTCGGAACAGTTTCGGAGGTCCTGGAATGTGTTCCGCGGTTTCCTGTGTTTTTCCCTGACAGGACCTACGGAACCCCGTAGCGGGTAGACCGAGTCGTTCACCTACTCAGGGATGGTACCACAGGGATCAACGCGTTCCAACGATCACGGCGGTATATTTTTCTATTTTGGGGTATTTTTTGAAATTTTTGGATTTTCTATAAATAGCCCAACTCTTTTTCTTTTTTTCTATTCTTTTCTTCTTCTTCTCCCCCCTCCACCGTGAGAGAACCGCCCCCCATTCATCCTCTTCTTCGTTCGGCGTGCTTGCGGCGGCGCCTTCCTCCAACTGTAGACGGTGGCAAGGTGACGGTGTGGCGGCGACGGCGGCGATAAGGCGGTCGTGGTGGCGCGTGGTTCGTGGGATTTCGTGGAGGTTCGGGAGCCCTAAAAGTGTTCTTCATCGATTGGGGACGATCCGACTCACCTCGAGGCGAGATCGAGGTAGGGTGACGTTCCTTAGCTCCCCGCATTCCATTCCCATGATTTGTAGGCCGAGGGGAGGCCGAGAGAGGGTGATTTCATGTCGGGAGAGGAAATCCATGTTTTGGGGGTTGTGTGCCGAAGGTACGCCCGCCACATCCCTATTGCGGCCCTATATAGAACCGCCATTTCTTTCGCAACCCAGGGTGTGGCGGCCCATTGTTGCACCGCTACAGTCCCTGTGGCAGCCCAAAGGTGGACCACTAGAGATCTATGTCCGACCGGAGTTATGTTTTACCGATTCGAGTCCTGGGTGAGTGAATCTCGATCCGCGTGTTGACCTGTGGTCTGACTGATGCTGGGCATCATGTGGGGGCCACACGTGAGGGTGCCGTGGGATCCTGGGAGTTGGTGTTCTCGGCTCGTGTCACCGTGAGTCGGTGTCGATACGAGGAGCGGCCCTTGTACTCTGTCCGATTTAGATGTTATTTTCTGTTGACTAGAGAGTCTACTCCTTCAGTGACCCTCCACTAGTCGTAGCCTTCCGACTGGCGAGTGGTCCCACCAGGGAGTGGTGGTGAGGCTACCCTGAGAGATGGTTTTAAACTAGTTTTCATCGGGCCCCACGTCTTGCAGCCAGAGTCTGGCTGAGGGGAAAACCAGTCAGAGGGCCAGACCAGGGACGCGCGGTCTGTGTGTGCACACGTGGTTGGGGGCGGTTGGACCCGCGCTGACGAGCGCGACCCCAGGTAGTCACTTATTCTATGGTTACTAGTATAGTGTCCCCGTTCCACCAGCGGTTGAGGGGGACACCCGAGGCGCGGTTTAAGTCGTCAGTGGACGCATCCGGCCTTGCTTCTAGTGGGTTGGTACTTCTGTCTTGTGTGCTAGCGACTCTTTGGCTTTTGACGAGTTATCTCGGTTTTCATGCCATACGTTCGATACTAACCGTAGTAGTAGCTCATAGTTACTTTCCGCGCAGTTTCTTGGTTTACGAGGAGGGGACCAGATGATCCCTACTGAGCCTTGTGTTTTCAGGCTCATTCCCTGCGTGTTTTCCGTGTTTCAAGTGAGACGCGGCTTCAGGGGAGCACTTCAGAGGCTCCACGTGGTTCAGGTGCCCAGGGTTAGTTGCCAGTTGCCAGGCCGGGGTATGCCCCGTGTAGTTGTACCTCTCTCTTTAGACTATACGAGTTGTGGACTACTGTCTATTTTAGAAAACTATTATTATTGTGGACCATGTAACTTAATTAATGTCATTTATTGCTTCCTGCTTAATTCATTTAATTGCATAACTCTGCAATTGTTTTAGATTCTTGTGTATCTCCACACCATCCTTTCAACCGTTCCGAGTCTTCAGGCTCATGGGTGGCGGTTCGAGATTCGGGCTATCGGGCCTTCCCGGTGTTCAGATTTTGGGTCGTTACACCCGGACTGATGGGAATCGACGTCGAGCACTGACATTGTTATTTTGCATTTGTGTCCTTTAGTTTACTTTTATATCCTTGGGAAAGTATATGTACAATTGTAAGGTTTGGTAAGCCAATGTGTCATTCCCTAGGATTGTTTAGGTTTTTGTGCAAATGTGTAGTAGGTCCAGCTAGGGGGGCCCCTCCCCTTCCCCATTGGTCCACCTCATCCATGTGGGGCTGGTCAACCATCCTAGGTGGCCATCTAGAAGGTTTGAATGCTAATTGACCACATGGGAGACAAAGGGGTTAAAATTTCCAAGGTTGGCCACCTACCTTACCTACCTAGTCAAAGGAGTGCTCCATTCATATGTAATTTATTTATTTTGAGTTTTGACCACATGGGGGATGAAAATGACATATTTCCCACGAAATTATCAGCCCCCCCACCCCTTGCCATTTTCTATATAAGCCTATGTATAGTGTCATTAGAGATTAATGAAGAAATTATGTGAAAATTACTTGAAGCAAGAAGGGTGTGCCCTCTCTCCCTCTCTCCCCTGCTGTTCTTCCTTCCCCAACCCCAGATCTAGAGTGGATTCTATCTCCTTCCTCCCCTCTCAACCTCCGGTGATCGTTTGTGCCGCCGCCGTTCGTGCCGCCTTCGAGCCGCCACGGGATCGTCTTCGGTTTTCTGTCCTACTGGATAGAGGTGTGGTTCGAGAATTCCTGAAGCCAGCCACGAGTTCTGATCGATTTGAAATTTTGAGGGTTGGTTCCTATCTTCTATCTGCTTCTCCACAAAAAAATCCAGGTTCAAAAGCCACCGTTTCATATTGTTTCCTCTTCGTTCAACTCTTAATTTCAGATCTATTCTGTCACTATCTATAGTGATAGTAGCCCTGAGCTCTCCACCTTAGACCACCCTTTTGATTTTCTTTAGACCTCCCAATTTAACTGTGTATTCTATCCATCGTCCCCTACCATCACAATTTTTATTAAATTTTTATCGTCCTTCTACCTATTTTTAAAAATTCATGTTCTACCAGAGCTACAGTACTTTCAGCCAGATCCTAGATCCGACCTTTGTCCACTGAAAAAATCACATAAAATCATAGACACATCCAAACATGTCCAAACCAATTTTTCCATCTTCCCAACTCAATTTCCCACAACTGTGCTGAAGAACCCAACCCCAGATTCGAACGTCTACCTCGCGGTCAAAGGCAATCCACAGTCAAGTTCTCTACATGTCTGAGTCTTCGGTTACTGTACAACAGGAGATTGAAAATTCCATAAGTCAAGATCCGAGCAGATCCAGGCCAGATCTTTGGGCTTATGTTGAAGAACTTCAAGCTAGCTTTCCAACGGCGCCAGTCTCGTGTCGATCCGACATCGGGGCGGATCGCAGCACCCATTCTCGCAGGAGCGCGCGCCGAAATACAGAACCGGCAGATTTCCGATCAGGTTTTCCGACCGGTGCCGAACGGAGCCGCCGGGCCTCCGGCCGGTGAACCAGTGTGCCGCCATCCCAAGGAGCGACCCTCCGGGCATCCACCACTACAGCGGTGCCACCGGGTCCCACACGGCCCTCCGGACAGCACGTGGGCCCCACCGTCACGTGTTCGGGTGTTGCCGAATCAACGCGAGAAGCCGCCCGTCAACCCGAATTCGGTCCTCCCGGACCCCATTGTGTAGCCCTTTACCTCCCTGCGTGGAGTGGGCAGCGGCTTGCATTTCTGTAATATTGGGTAATATTATTCCGGGAGTACGAGTTTCGGCCGGGTCCGTCGTCCCCACGCCGAGCGCGTGGAGGTATCGTCTTCGCTCCTTACTTGGCATTTTGCTTGATTTCATATATGCTTGTTTATGCCACTGCTAGAGAGCATGTTTTAGGACCTAGCTCGCTATAACTTCATATCACCGCTGCTGCGAGAGAGTGAGCGAGACCGTCCCGTGACCCGATCCGGGCACGAAAGTGCGAGCCGACCACCCTAGCTCTTGCCGGTTTCTCAACCGTGCACGTCCGACGCTTCCCTCGTTCAGGGACAACCGCGAGCTTGTCGTGTCCGTGGTCCCGTCCCGCATCAATTTGGTATCAGAGCGAGTTGAGTCTAGGGTGTCAAAAAGAAAAAAAAAGAGTGTCATTTACGTCTAGTCATTAGTCCGTTTAAGTCGAGTCTAGGATCATCATATTTCTAAAACACAAAAAAAAAGTGTCTTTTTACATTTACATCCCTTTACTCGGTATATCAAAAGGTGTTGTCCGAACGTTAGGCTACGCCTATCGGGAAGGCCGCACACTTGCGCGAGTGACCTTCGGGTCAATTATCTCTGCCACGTACCAAGTCTTGGTTTACGTCTAGGGTCCTTAGTGTGCATGCATTCCAACTTTGCATTACTTAGGGTCGTGTCTAGTGTCTTGCCCAAATGGCCTTGCATATCCATTCCTAGGGATCCATTCCCGTATTTTGGCAACTATGGCCCACCCATGTCGACCCGTCCAAGGTGATAGGTCCGTGTCCGAGTACCTTCGGGCATATCATAAGTATTGGTTGGAACATGGCTTGGGAGAGGAGAGCAACACGGCCGCATTTCAGTTCCGGAGAGGTTTGCGCCTTCACTTCCAATTGGAATGCCTTATCCGCAATGCATTCTCTCTAGCAGAATCCTATACGGTCGCTCTAGTGGTCGAACCATTTGAGTCACACTTCTCTCGGTATGGTGGCTTTCGACAAGCATCCACCTCCCAGCCGCCTACACCATGGCCTTCACCACTCGAGAGAGTTCCAATGTCATCCATCTCTATTTCCGAATTTGATTCGGAATCCTCTCATTTGGAACCACCAAGGCCCGAGCCACCCGTATTTCTAACGGGTACGCTTTTCATAGCCGAGCCGCTTCTTAGTTGGCTCAAGGATGGCTTGGTCCCACCTCCCTTCCCATCAATGGACCCCACACTACCACTAGTGTCAAGCAACTCATTTCATACCACCTTCTGGTCTCGTCACTATGTGGACACATTGGACGACCTTCTTAAAGGGTTAGACCGGCAGTTGACCTTTACACATTTATTGGCCCGAGGCTTCGACCAACCCGCTAGTCTTAGCTTCACCCATCCGGTCCATTACCCCCGAGTGCACCGTGGGTTGTGTCACCACGGAGATCCTCTTACTCCCCTTACCGGCCGAGCCCGAATCTATACCCTTTTGTCTGAGGGAGGAATCATACTTCTTGCTTACGGTCCCCGTCCCACCCATCACAATGCAAGAAAGTGACTATCCACACCTTCAAAACTTCTACACGTGGGACCGTGACTTGGGGGAGCCCACCACAAGGGGTCATACCTTCTTCGATCCCTTTGACCCATTCCTTAGTGGACCCCATGACCCACCTTATATAGTTCATTTCTTCAAGGGAGTCCACTATCACACTCCTACCCCACGGGCCTGGTCATTTACACCCACCAAGCCCGTCCACGATACAACAACATTCGGCCCTCCTAGCCCTCTCAAGTCCCCCAAATCCAAAGGGCCATCCATGCATGACTGGGTCATACTTGGATGTTTAGGTGTTCCCCATACCACCCATCTCCGGTTACATAACATGCATGCATGGCACACATTCGGGTGTCCTGGTCCGCCGTCACCTATGTACGGGTCGGACTAACAATAGGTGTGTCTAGAGTCATATATGAGTCGGTGTGTTTTCCTTGTGTGGTTTATTTTGTGTGGTTCATTTGCATGGTTTGTGTGTCGTTTGTTTATCTGCATGCGTCTTGTGTAAGCTCGTTGTCGTTCTCTTATGAGTAAGAGGCGAGTGGACTCACTTAATGAGTATGGGATCGGTTCCACATCTATACCCGGATCAGTCACCTATAGGGACTCAGCGGTGATTCCTAGTGAGTCTTCGAGCTATTTTCTTCCCTTTTGAGAGTGCCCCTTCGGAGTGACCACCTTTAGCCCATAGCAGTTCGCATATCGAGTATATATGGAATGAGCAGGTGACGATCACTTGGAGCGGAGCATACCCGCGCTACTTGGCACGGTGACGGATCCGCCGGAGTACTCGAGCATCCCTACCCCTACTCGACGGGGTCGAGTTCCTCCCACCCGGGGAGAGTTGATGGGAATCGACGTCGAGCACTGACATTGTTATTTTGCATTTGTGTCCTTTAGTTTACTTTTATATCCTTGGGAAAGTATATGTACAATTGTAAGGCTTGGTAAGCCAATGTGTCATTCTCTAGGATTATTTGGGTTTTTGTGCAAATGTGTAGTAGGTCCAGCTAGGGGGCCCCCTCCCCTTCCTCATTGGTCCACCTCATCCATGTGGGGCTGGTCAACCATCCTAGGTGGCCATCTAGAAGGTTTGAATGCTAATTGACCACATGGGAGACAAAGGGGTTAAAATTTTCAAGGTTGGCCACCTACCTTACCTACCTAGTCAAAGGAGTGCTCCATTCATATGTAATTTATTTATTTTGAGTTTTGACCACATGGGGGATGAAAATGGCATATTTCCCACGAAATTATCAGCCCCCCCACCCCTTGCCATTTTCTATATAAGCCTATGTATAGTGTCATTAGAGATTAATGAAGAAATTATGTGAAAATTGCTTGAAGCAAGAAGGGTGTGCCCTCTCTCCCTCTCTCCCCTGCTGTTCTTCCTTTCCCAACCCCAGATCTAGAGTGGATTCTATCTCCTTCCTCCCCTCTCAACCTCCGGTGATCGTTTGTGCCGCCACCACCGCCGTTCGTGCCGCCTTCGAGCCGCCATGGGATCGTCTTCGGTTTTCTGTCCTGCTGGATAGAGGTGTGGTTCGAGAATTCCTGAAGCCAGCCACGAGTTCTGATCGATTTGAAATTTTGAGGGTTGGTTCCTATCTTCTAGCCCCTTCTCCAAAAAAAAATTTAGGTTCAAAAGCCACCGTTTCATATTGTTTCCTCTTTGTTCAACTCTCAATTTCAGATCTGTTCTGTCACTGTCTACAGTGACAATAGCCCTGAGCTCTCCACCTTCGACCACACTTTTGATTTTCTTTAGACCTCCCAATTTAACTGTGTGTTCTGTCCATCGTCCCCTACCACCACCATTTTTATTAAATTTTTATCATCCTTCTACCTATTTTTCACAATTCATGTTCTACCGGAGCTACAGTACTTTTAACCAGATCCCAGATCCAACCTTTGTCCACTGAACAAATCACAGAAAAACATAGGCACATCCAAACGTCTCCAAACCACTTTTACCATCTTCCCAACTCCATTTCCCACAACTATACTGAAGAACTCAACCCTAGATTCGAACGTCTACCTTGCGGTCAAAGGCAATCCACAGTCAAGTTCTCTACAGGTCTGAGTCTTCGGTTACTGTACAATAGGAGATTGAAAATTCCATAAGTCAAGATCCGTGCAGATCCAGGCCAGATCTTTGGGCCTAGGTTGAATAACTTCAAGCTAGCTTTCCAACGGCGCCAGTCTCGTGTCGATCCGACATCGGGGCTGATCGTAGCGCCCATTCTCGCCGGAGCGCGCGCCAAAATACAGAACCGGCAGATTTTCGATCGGGTTTTCCGACCGGTGCCGAACAGAGCCGCCGGGCCTCCGGCCGGCGAACCAGCGTGCCGCCATCCCAAGGAGCGACCCTCCGGGCATCCACCACTACAGCGGTGCCACCGGGTCCCACACGGCCCTCCGGACAGCACGTGGGCCCCACCATCACGTGTTCGGGTGTTGCCGAATCAACGCGAGAAGCCGCCCGTCAACCCGAATTCGGTCCTCCCGGACCCCATTGTGTAGCCCTTTACCTCCCTGCGTGGAGTGGGCAGTGGCTTGCATTTCTGTAATATTGGGTAATATTGTTCCGGGAGTACGAGTTTCGGCCGGGTCCGTCGTCCCCACGCCGAGCGCGTGGAGGTATCGTCTTCGCTCCTTACTTGGCATTTTGCTTGATTTCATATATGCTTGTTTATGCCACTGCTAGAGAGCATGTTTTAGGACCTAGCTCGCTATAACTTCATATCACCGCTGCTGCGAGAGAGTGAGCGAGACCGTCCCGTGACCCGATCCGGGCACGAAAGTGCGAGCCGACCACCCTAGCTCTTGCCGGTTTCTCAACCGTGCACGTCCGACGCTTCCCTCGTTAAGGGACAACCCCGAGCTTGTCGTGTCCGTGGTCCCGTCCCACATCACGGACCCGACTTCTTTAATTTTAAACTAAGTGCATTTACAAAATGTACTTTTGAGCGTTGAGCCCAAACCAGGTATCCAATTTGGATTCCGCCAGTTCTCACAAGTCACTTTCATCTCCCAGGTGCCGTTGGAATGATCGGCACGCCGATTAGACCGGTATTTTAGATTTTAGACCTCCGGACCCGACTTCTTTAATTTTAAACTAAGTGCATTTACAAAATACACTTTTGAGCGATGGGCCCAAACCGGGTATCCAATTTAGATTCCGCCAGTTCTCACAAGTCACTTTTATCTCACAGGTCGTGTTGGAAGGATCGACACGCCGATCAGACCGGTATTTCAGATTTTAGACCCTAGGGCCTGACTTCTTTAATTTTAAACTAAGTGCATTTACAAAATGCACTTTTGAGCGCTGGGCCCAAACCGTGTCTCCAATTTGGATTCTGCCAGTTCTCAAAAGTCACTTCATCTCCCAGGTCGTGTTGGAACGATCGGCATGTCGATCAGACAGGTATTTCAAATTTTAGACCCCTCAACCCCTAGTTATCTGTCTTTTAAATTAATTACATTTAGAGAATGCACTTTTGAGCACCGGGCCCAAACCGGGTATCCAATTTCGATTCCGTCAGTTCTCACAATTCACTTTCATCTCCCAGGTCGTGTTGGAAGGATCGGCATGCTGATCAGACCAGTATTTCAGATTTTAGACCCTCGGACCCGACTTCTTTAATTTTAAACTAAGTGCATTGACAAAATACACTTTTGAGCGTTTGGCCCAAACCGGGTATCCAATTTGGATTCCGCCAGTTCTCACAAGTCATTTTCATCTCCCAGGTCGTGTTGGAATGATCGTCATGCCGATCAGATCGGTATTTCAGATTTTACACCTCCGGACCCGACTTCTTTAATTTTAAACTAAGTGCATTTACAAAATACACTTTTGAGCGTTGGGTCCAAACCGGGTACCTAATTTCGATTCCGCTAGTTCTCAGAAGTCACTTTCATCTCCCAGGTCGTGTTGGAACAATCAACATGCCGATCAGGCTGGTATTTCAGATTTTAGACCCCCGGACCCGACTTCTTTAATTTTAAACTAAGTGCATTTATAAAATGCACTTTTGAGCGCTGGGCCCAAACCGGGTATCCAATTTAGATTCTGGCATTTCTCACAAGTCACTTTTATCTCACAGGTCGTGTTGGAAGGATCGACACGCCGATCAAACCGGTATTTCATATTTTAGACCCCCGGGCCCGACTTCTTTAATTTTAAACTAAGTGCATTTACAAAATGCACTTTTGAGCCCTGGGCCCAAACCGGGTATTCAATTTGGATTCTGCCAGTTCTCAAAAGTCACTTCATCTCCCAGGTCGTGTAGGAACGATCGGCATGTCGATCAGACAGGTATTTCAAATTTTAGACCCTTTAACCCCTAGTTATCTGTCTTTTAAATTAATTACATTTAGAGAATGCACTTTTGAGCACCGGGCCCAAACCGGGTATCCAATTTCGATTCCGTCAGTTCTCACAATTCACTTTCATCTCCCAGGTCGTGTTGGAAGGATCGGCACGCCGATCAGACCAGTATTTCAGATTTTAGACCCTCGGACCCGACTTCTTTAATTTTAAACTAAGTGCATTGACAAAATGCACTTTTGAGTGTTTGGCCCAAACCGGGTATCCAATTTGGATTCCGCCAGTTCTTACAAGTCACTTTCATCTCCCAGGTCATGTTGGAATGATCGTCATGCCGATCAGACCGGTAGTTCAGATTTTACACCTCCGAACCCGACTTCTTTAATTTTAAACTAAGTGCATTTACAAAATACACTTTTGAGCGTTGGGTCCAAACCGGGTACCTAATTTCAATTCCGCCAGTTCTCAGAAGTCACTTTCATCTCCCAGGTCGTGTTGGAACGATCGGCATGCTGATCCGGCCGGTATTTCAGATTTTGGACCCCCGGACCCGACTTCTTTAATTTTAAAGTAAGTACATTTACAAAATGGACTTTTGAGCTCTGGGCCCAAACCGGGTATCCAATTTGGATTCCGCCAGTTCTCACAAGTCACTTTTATCTCTCAGGTCATGTTGGAAGGATTGGCACGCCGATCAGACCGGTATTTCAGATTTTAGACTCCCAGACCCGACTTCTTTAATTTTAAACTAAGTGCATTTACAAAATGCACTTTTGAGCGCTGGGCCCAAACCGGGTATCCGATTTTAATTCCGCCAGTTCTCATAAGTCACTTTTATCTCCCAAGTCGTGTTGGAAGGATCAGCACGCCGATCAGACCACTATTTCAGATTTTAGACCCTCAGACTTCACTTCTTTAATTGTAAACTAAGTGCATTTATAAAATACACTTTTGAGAGCCGGGCCCAAACCGGGTATCCGATTTAGATTCCGCCAGTTCTCACAAGTCACTTTTATCTCTCAGGTCGTGTTGGAACAATCGGCATGCCGATAAGGCCAGTATTTTATATTTTGAACCCATGAACCCCGAATTTTATGAATTCTTATAAACTAAGTTAGTTTTGAAAACACACTTAGTTTTAAATTGAGTTATTTTAGCGTCGGGCTCAAATCGGATATCAGATTTAGATTCTGTCAGCTCTCACAAGTCACGTCTACCTCCCAGGTCGTGTTGGAACGATTGGCACGCCGATCAAGCTAGTATTTTATATTTTGGACCCCTGAATCCCGAATTTTCTGAATTCTTCTAAACGAAGTTGCTTTTGAAAACTAACTTAGTTTTGAATTGAGTTATTTGAGCATCGAGCTCAAACCGGATATCTGATTTGGATTCCGTCAGCTCTCACAAGTCTGAGTCTACCTCCCAGGTCGTGTTGGAACGATCGGCACGCCGATCAGGGTAGTATTTTACATTTTGGACTCCCGAACCATGAATTTTCTGATTCTTCTAAACTAAGTTACTTTTGATAACACACTTAGTTTTTGAATTATTTATTTTTATAATTGAGTAATTCTGCCAAAATAAAAACATAATAAACACTCACCTGATGGGCCTGTGCCGTGCTGGTGGATCCAGGAGGGAGAATTCCAACTTGGGAGAGGAGGCCAGTCATTGCCTGCAACATGGTTGCTTACTGGCTAGACATCTCCTCTCGGATCTGCCGCTGCATCTATCGCTGCAAATCAGACATCTCCGATCGGACGATGTCTCTGACGTCGCTGGCAGAAGTACGGGGGCCAGGTGGAGGTATACTGAAGGCACTGCCACTGGTTTGGGCAGAGCCTAAACTCGCACACGATGATATCACCGTGCTAGAGTCCAGGCTCTCCCTAAAACCATATTGCCGGCCTTTCTTTGGTACGCTAGCTGCTACCACCCATTCCGCTGGATCCAACTCCGGCTGCTGCACGTCTCCCTCCCCGTACTTCTCTATCACAGCTCTGCTATATATTTCCTACAAATTGAATAAAATAACTAGTCAACTTCATATGAATCAATCTGATTTAAATGAACGGTAGAAGTTGCATATGTAGATAAATCTACCGCTACTGAGTGAGCTCTCTCACTCACAAATTTGATTTGTCCCCTTGTATGTTCTGTCGAACACCTCGAGGAACGATGGAGCTCGATTAAGCTCCACAGCCTGTTATACAATTCATAGTAAAAAAATATCATATATATTAACAGATAGTAAGAAGATAAATTGAAACATTACTTACCATCTTTTTTTATGAGCCGCGAAAGAGACGGACCCACGTGTATGCAAATTTGCGCCCGGTTGTGACGCCCTGTTTGCTTTGGCTTTTTGGGACTTTTCTATCCACTTGGGGTCGATAAATTTGTCACATGCTATGTCCCAATCCTCCTTCCTCATCCATAGAGGGTGGTGCTCCTTCCACAGCTGTCGGTCTTCACTCCCAACAGTATTTTTTTTAGCCTTTTTATGAGCCGCATGTACTTTCTTTCGGTAATTTGTCTGCACAATAGACTCCCAGGCAGAACGACAACGCACCGCGTCATGTCCACTCGTGAATTGATAACTCCGCTGTAAATAAAATAAGTTTCACATTTAGTATATTGTTGTGAATTGAGTTTGGAAAATACTTGAATTAAATGACGTAATTACTTACTAAGAACATGTCGAACAATGAATCGCGGACGCCCATCGGAAATTCTTTGAAAGACAATGCTCGCCCGGGCACATGTGCCATTACTAGATCCATAGAATGACGGACATCATGGAAAGGTTCAAATTTAGAACTACAATTGCAAATGTCAAAATATTCACATTAAATAGTTGGAGGCTAAATAATGAATGTAATAACCTTATAATTTTACCCGGAGATCCAGCACGGGCGACATCCATCATGGGCCGTGCCTCCCTCGTGACGATTGCCGGCATCGCCAAGTGGCTGAGTGGTGGGGGTGTGCCCTGTACAAGTGGGAGGTGGTGGGAGGGCACTAGGACCTATAAGAATTAATTTTCATAAGTAAAACGAATATTTTGATGAAAATTTAAATATACATCCTGCAGCGGGAGGTGGTGGGGGTGGCGCATGTGGTCGTGGTGGGAGGGGACTGTGAACTGTAAGAATTAAATATCATAAGTAAAATAGATATTTTGTTGAAAACTAAAATGTACATAATTGGAAAAGCACTGGGATCTGTAAGAATTAATTTTCACAAGTAAAATAAATATTTTACTGAAAATAAAAATATACATACCTGCAGCGGGAGGTGGGGGTGGCGTCTGTATAAGTGGTGGGAGGGCATTGGGACCTGTAAGAATTAAATATCATAAATAAAATGGATATTTTGCTAAAAATTAAAATATACATAAGTGAGAGTACTGAGATCTATAAGAATTAATTTTCATAAGTAAAATGAATATTTTGCTGAAAATGAAAATATACATACCTGCAGCGGGAGTTGGTGGGGGTGGAGTCTGTACAAGTGGTGGGAGGGCACTGGGACCTATAAGAATTAATTTTCATAAGTAAAATGAATATTTTGCTGAAAATTAAAATATACATACTTGCAGCGGAAGGTGGTGGGGGTGGCACATGTACAAGTGGTCGTGAGCCGACACTTGAACCTATAAAAAAATTCTTTTAAGCTAGTAAATAATTAAAACATTTATATAGCTAACTATTTTAATAGATGTACATGTGCCCTAAGAAGACGCCAAAGAGGAGGGAGTAGAGCCCCTATCACTGCCCTGTCTCCTCCCACTCCCAATACGACCTCCTCGGACCATTTATTTATTACTAACAAAACAATTAATACATATTAATCCATAATTATATAAGGCTAGACAAATGTTATTAAAAATTTTGCAAAAAAGTAAGAATATCTTACTAAATTATCAAAACGTGCCTCCCTCATGCTGATGATATATATAACTCATCATCATCTTCGTCATCCATAGTAGCCTCATGAGATTCGAACTCTTCCTCTTCATCCGATTCCTCCTCCCCTCTAACATCAACATTTAGCTCCATCGGATCGACTTCTTCCACTTCATCTCCCTTACGTAATGATAGTGGCTCATCAGATTCGTCCAGATTAATATGCGTGGAACCGACAACGCCAACTTCATCTGATTGAAAATATTCAGCACCGACAACCTCTAAGACATTTTCACTCATATTTAACTCATAAGTGGGAAAGAGTTTTGCTTTAACCCTACAAACTGTCCACCAATCTTTATTTTTGGATGATGGCTAACTTGAATAATACACTTTCTGGGCTTGTGCGGCTAAAATGAATGGTTCATAGGTATCAAGCTTAGACCTATGTTTGACATCGACAATCCCATAAGTTGTGTCATGTCGAACAGAATTAGGATCAAACCAATGACACTTAAATAGGTATACATGATTATCTCGTCCCAAATACTGAAGTTCTAAGACTTCCTCAAGAATACCATAGTAGTCCAATTCCACTTCATTGTATACACTTCCCTTAACAGATACGCCGATGTTCATCATAGACTTACTTCGTCCATAATCCCTCGTCTGAAATCTGTATCCATTCACAATATATCCTGGATAGGCACGTGCAACTTTCGAGGGGCCATAACTTATCTTTTGTACTCTTTGATCGGTAATGAGACCTTGTTCAACCTATATGTAAATTAGAGTAGTTAAAATAATAACAATTACCTCAACATAAGTAAATACAAACATATATATTCAATGATCGACACTAACTCGATATCTCAGCCATTTGGCAAAAAACTTCTCACGTTCTTTTTCAATCTCCACGTCCTGGATATTTGGGCATTGTTGTGCTAATTCTGAATCAAATTGTCTGTAATATAAATACAATACTACTTTAAATGAACTACAGAAGAAGGATGAACAACTTATGGACTTGCTGGAAATGTGAGTTAAGAACTTACTCAACATAAGGTTCAATCTCGATACAATTCAAAAGAATATATATCTCAGCGGTGTACAACTCTCTATCTTCGAGCGTGCGAGTCGAGCAACGTCCGAACGCACGTCCAGGATGCTTAAATATAGAGAGCCAATCGGACGAATCATCAACTCCCCCATCATCATTACGTGGAGGTCGAGTACGACGAGTTAGAATCTCTGGCTCAAAGTACATGGAACAGAAGTTTAAAATTTCTTCAAGAATATATGCCTCAGCAATCGAACCCTCCACCTTCGCCTTGTTGCAAACTTTCATTTTTAATTCATGCATGCACCTACAACAATAAGTCAGATGGCAATGACATTTACCGACCATGGACGACATGTAACTTAACAAAAATTCTCATATACCTTTCAAATGGATACATCCATCGAAATTATACTGGCTCTCCGATAATAGCCTCGTATGGCAAATGGACAACCAGGTGCTCCATCGAATCAAAGAATGCCGAAGGAAATATCTTCTCTAGCTTACAAACGGTTGTGACCACATTTTCTTCGATAGTTTGTACATCCCGAAGTCTGAGTTCTGATGCACATAAAATCTTTGAAAACTGACTCAGCTCGGTCAGTGCTCCCCATATAGGCTTTGAATACAAATCACGAAATGCAATGAGAACTAGTCTCTCCCTGAACACATGACAGTCGTGACTTTTCATACCATATATTTTCTCCTCACTAACATTCACACAACGAGCTATGTTGGATGCATATCCATCTCGAAATCTCAACTGTTTCAACCAGTGGCACACTTCCTTGATCTGTGTATCTTTAAGTACGTAAGTTGCTTTAGGCTGCACAGTTTTTCCATTTACGTTCTGTAGTTCCAATTCTGGATGTTTACAAAGCATCTTTAAGTCTATACGCGCTTTGGCCTTGTCCTTTGTTTTTACTTTAACATTCATGATTGTATTGAACACATTATCAAAAAAAATTTTCTCGGTATGCATGACATCTAGATTATGTCGTACAAGTAGAGTTGACCAATAAGGCAATTCTCAAAAAATACTTTTCTTGTTCCAGTTGTGACCCTTTTCAAAGGTAGAGAGTTGTCGTATGCTACCAGACAATTGTACTACATCTGGTAAATTTTGCACCCGTGTCGCCATATGTCGACCTGACACCCGTTGCAAGTCTACTTCATCCATTTCAACAATATTTTTTTTAAATGAGTCTTTTTGCCTTCGAAAAGGATGGTCACTTGGTAGCAACCGCCGATGGCAATCAAACAAACATGCTTTCCCACCATGTTTCAATACAAATGATTTGGTATCTTCCATACAGTAAGGACATGCTAACCTCCCATATATGCTCCAACCAGATAGCATTCTATATGCAGGGAAGTCACTTATTATCCACATCAGTGCAGCCTTAATAATAAAATTTTGCTTCCTACATGCATCATAAGTAACAACTCCATCAGTCCATAAAAATTTGAGCTCATCAATCAACGGCCTGAGATATATGTCCAAATTTTTTCCGGGACTTTTTGGACCAGGAATTACTAAGGATAAAAATAGATTTTCTCGCTTCATGCACATGTCCGGCGGAAGGTTGTACGGTGTCATGAACACTGGCCAACAAGAATAAGATGGCACTGAATCACCGAATGGATTAAAACCATCTGTGCATAAACCCAACCTAATATTATGTGGCTCCTTTGAGAAAGCAAGATGAGTACGACTGAAGTGAGTCCAAGCTTCACCATTGGCAAGATATTATATTATCGGTACGACGTACTCTTTCGATATGCCATGTCATATGTCGAGCCATCTTTGAGGACATATAAAGCCGTTGCAGCCTAGGCACAAGAGGGAAGTATCGCAATACCTTGTAAGGTACATCTTTTTGCTTTGAATTATCCCCTCTCTTAGGTTTGAATCTGTCATGGTGACAAATAGAATATGATATCTTATCTGCATCATCTTTGTAATATAACATATAGTGATTCAGGCATGCATCTATTTTCACATATCCAAGCCCTAGCTCATTGACCATCTTTTTTGCACAGTAAAAAGTTTCTGGCAACTTCTCGTCTCGAGACAACATACTCTTGATCAAGAGGAGGAGACGGTCAACATAAGTCTCACTGATGTGAAATTCAGATTTCAAGTTCAACAACTATGACGCTGCAGACAACCGAGTGTGCTTTTCACAACCATCCCACAGCGACTCATCAGCATCCCTAAGTAGTTCATAAAATTGGTGAGGACACCCGAGCCAGAGTACGGCTCGACTCCGCGAGCCATCGGTACCGGACACGCAGCACGACTCGGTTGACACTGACCTCTTTGTGGCTGGGGGATAGTCTAGAGTCTCCACCAAAGCTTTGACACTTTAGTACATATTTTTATATGTATTTGTATTTTGTACGTATTTGATCATATTTGTATTTCGTACGTATTTGGTTGTATTTTATATTTCGTACATATTTGGTTGTATTTGGTGTGTATTTGACATGTAATTTGGATTGTATCCAAGGAGGGAAAATGGAGCCCATGGATTTCAAATTTGAATGGGTTCAAACTGCAAGGAGGGAAAAGGGAGCCCATGGATTTCAAATTCAAATGGGTTCAACTCCAAGGAGGGAAAATGGAGCTCATGGATTTCAAATTCAATTGGGTTCAAACTCCAAGGAGGGAAAAGGGAGCCCATAGATTTCAAATTCAAATGGGTTCAAATTCAAACTCCAAAGAGGGAATATGGAACCCATACTCTATATATTATCTTGTATTCCCCTCTTGGGAGGATTGGATGAATAAATGAAAATCAGAATTTTTTTGCCAAGAGCCTTCTTTCTTCTCCCTCCCCTCTCCCTCTCCTTGAAGGGTGTGACTCCCTCTCTCTTCTTCTTCCCCTTCCTCTAGGGTGCGACGCCCTATGTGGTGACCCGGATCCCGGATACCAGATATACCCGATAGGACTACCAGATACACATGATACCACTTGGAACCCGCGAGGCCTCCCAAGAGCGGTAAAGCTCCGAAGGGATAAAAGGATTGTCGTGTAGTACATTGAAGCCACAGAGATAGTACAGTAAGCAATTAGATTTCATTAGATCGGTTTGCTAAAATAGCAGAAATAAAATTACTTTTTAATTAACAATTTCAATTTAACAATTATACCAGAGTCCAGTCCAAGAAATTAAAGACAAGTACAGGCCACAGGAAAGAACGTACACTGAGGTCGGGGAAAACCCAACGCAGGTACCACTGACAGCTACAGACGCCCCACACCAGGAACCATGAACAGAGACGACGCCACCCACCTGAAAAGCAGGGGTGAGTCTCCAAACAGAGACTCAGTAGGGGTCATGCGGATCCCCACTGAACAACACGCAGTACACGGAACAGAAAGCAACAGTAGTAGCAAAGCAGGAAAAGCTACACTACAAGGCTGTAAAAAGAACAGGAACAGCAGGAGTAGGGAATAGGCTAACGGCAAGGGAAGCTAAAAGAAAAGGGAAAAGCGAGGCCGTAAAACTTGGAACACGGCCACCGAGAGGAACTCGGCTCCCTAAGCTACTCCAAGCAGCGACAGAAGGGCGACTCTGATCTGACAAAGTCAGGAGTTATCGATCTGCCGACACGACGCCAGGCCTAAGACGAAGACCAGCAAGGATAGACAAAAGTCTAGAAAAAATCTAGACAGACGACAGACAGAATCGACAACACACATGACTAGAACATCGTGCACGCAACACAACACTGACCTTGAGTAGGGCCATGAGAGGGCTAACTCAGAAAGGTCACGGCGCACAAGAAACACGAAGAGTCACATGTCACGTGACGGAAGCACCTCCTCATCAGAAGAACAGCCAGCTGCGTCCACTGACGTCTTACACTGCGCCACAAGTGTCTCGCCTACGGTACCGCCAAAGCCACGGTAGAGTCACAGACACGCGCTGAATCAAATAGGAACTACAACAACAAGTAACTCCTTAGGGTTACGCCAGTCGACGTAAGTCCTCAGCCCCTGACCACGTGTGTACACACTGGCTCTTGCCTAAGCCAGGCCCTCTAGCTAGTTTTCTCCCTCGGTAGGACGCTACAGCTGGCCGGGAGCCCACAGAACTAGCTTATAAACCGTATTACGGGAACTGCCCTTTCCACCACTCCGAGGTGGGTCAACACACTAGATCACGTGCGTCGACGGGCTATGACTAGTGGAGGTTCACAAGACACCAGACTCAGAAACACAAGTGCTAGAGTACAGACAAGCTAGAACGCACTGTCGCACGTACTACTAGGCACCACTGGCAATACGACTACTGCCAACAGACTTAGGACTAGGCAACTAGACCTACAACGTAACGATCCTTGAGTCAGATGACTCAAACGCAAGATCATCACTGACAACGGAACAAGCCACCAATCGGTCTAATCCTAAGCCACGGGAAACGACGCTCCGCAGAAAATGACTTACGGAGACCTGAGGGAACACCGAGAACCCTCCGATACGCCTGGACATGCAAACCAAGGTAAGGGGATACCTCGAGGCGTCCAGAACCAAAGTCTCGGACTAGGCAGAACTGCCGAGACACACACACAAGGTCACCCGTCAACCATTGGGTCACCCCGGGTTGACAGGAACCAGACAAAGACACACAAGCACAAACCCTCTTGGCCACCTCGGAATACGGTTACAGCCCTCATAGGACATCGGGTGATGTCCACGCGACAATGGCGAACCCCAAGGTCAAGCCAAGATACCGGAAACCAAACCGCCGGTAAACCACTCTCTGGCGTAGGCTATCCATCACTCAGCCGCTAGGTAAACCAAGCAGTCAAGGAGGAATCGCCACGCAACCAGAGGCAAAGACACTGGCGGTCCTACATTAAGTCGCTCGGAGAAACTATAGCAGTCAAGAAATAGACCGCACACAATTCACCCGAACCGACCGATCCAGGGAACCGTCGGACATACAAACCAACACTAGCAGTCCAAGGTAGGACCACTAGAAACACCGCCCTAACTCACGTAGACGACCGACACGAAACAGGCAGGACATACGGAGACTTGGGGGAACTCCGACACCCTCAAGGCACCTGGACACACAAACTGAGGTCAAATCGTACCTCTAGGTGTCCAGAACCACGTCTCGAGCTGGACAAATCCATCGAGACACAAGCAAGGTCGCATGTCAACCATTGGATCACACCGGGTCGACCAGACCAGAGCAATGACTCTAACACGACACCGGGAGAAGCCATCATGGCCAACCGATAAAACATCGGGGATGAGCGGTTCAGAATGGACCACTCAACAAGATGGACGGTCTGAAACTGATCACACAAAGGGGATGAATGGTCCTTACAGGACCGCACAACAGGATAACAGCCTAAAACGGGAAACACACGTGCGGTTCACCTCTAGCCGCGCGGGGGAAACAGGCAGCGAGGTCAACACCGCACTGGGCTAGTGCGGTCCACCTCGGGCCGCACCATAGCCACCAGCACCAGGGGTGTACGGTTAGATACTAGCCGTACAAAGGGACATCCGGCCAGACCCCAGCCGCACAGCCCAACAATGGTCCAAACCGAAGGGGAAAAACGGTTCAGCCCTGGCCACACCTGAGTTATACGGTCTTACATTAGACCGCACAACCCTCGCTGCGTGCCAAGCCGAATAGAGCGCGCCAAGCAGATGAACGGTTAAGACAGGGCCGCCCATGGGGATAGACGGTCCTAGTCCGACCACTCAACTCTCACGGTGGGGAAACCATGGGTTCGGCCCAACAGAGGCGTTTCTATGCCCCATTCGTCCCGAGACAAAGGGGAAACAACCCTGGACCTGCTAGCAATCACATAGACTCCGTCCGGAGTCAAAACGACGCACGGATCGCAAGAAACAGGCGATTCTAACGAAATCACCCAAAAAGGGCTACCGAGCTTCCCAGAGCTCTAGCGGTCAAACGGGACCACCAAACGAGACAAAATCAGTGACTATGGAACGCTAACGTCCCAGGGAGTCCATTGACAGTAACTGATCTAAAAATGGTTGCCATTTTTCGGCGAACCCTACAAAACCCGAAAATTACGGATTAGGCTAAACAAGCCCAAATTCAGCCGTTTTCACACCGAACGACGTGCAATGGTAGGAAAAATGGGCAGGAGGAAGTGAAGATTCGTCACCCTACCTCCACCGATGAAACCGTGCCCCGAAGGTACTAAACTACGCCAAAAATCGCGCCACGAGCTCAAACGCCGGATTTGAATCCACCGTTCGGGATCGCGCCAAAACCATTCCATCCTCGCCCCGTCGCGCACCCAGCCAGCTCCACAGCATCCCCAGCACTCGTCCCTAGGTCCTCCGTCTGCAGCCGGAGCTGAGGAGGCGAAACGGGAGAGAAACGGGAGAGAGAGAGAGCGGCGGCGAAATGAGAAGGAGGAGAGAGGAAAGGAAAAGAAAAAGGAAAAGAAATTAGGAATTTTCCTAATTTTTGAAAAATCTGATTTTTGGCCCCATCTCAGAAAAATACGTAAAAATAGTCAAAACGACTGGCTCGGAGAGTACATCGTCGCTGTAGCATCCTCGAGTCGATGAACTGACAAATAAACTCACCGTAGGGTTCCGTAACTAGTACGAGAGAAAAACCCACACGGATCGTGAAACTCAACTCGGAAGTCATAAAAGCGAACCGAAACTCACCGAAACAAATCCGAAAGATCCAATAAAGATCCAATAAGACCTACTAAGGATCCAGCAAAGATCCGGGACATTACACCCTAGCCCTCTCTCTCTCTCTCATTCTTTGCTGCTCAAGCTGCTGGGAGTCGACCTCCCCAACCTCTCTCCAAGCTCAGAGCTCAGAGATCGTGGTTGTGTTGCAAGGGTGGAGGAGGTAGATCTATGTTGTCTTGCGCCCCCTTCTAGCTGTCTGCCTGCAGAATTGGGCCTCAAAGACCATGTTGGAACCACATATTCCCGTCCTCAAAACCCCTTTACTTCTTCATGACTTTTCTTCCTCTTCCAGTCATCGAGCTACCCTGAAAATCCCATGCCCTAAATCACTCTGTGCGCAACGTTGCCTTTGTAAGCCTTTTTGCTGCGCAGGCTGCCTCTGTGCAGACTTGCAGAAAATCAGAACCCTAAAGAACAAGCTGGTAGGCCCTCTTCCAAACCCCTGAACGCCTTGACCTATTCATAACTTGTCTTCTACTACATGTCCCCTAACCGTGCCAGAAAACCGCACCTCCAAATTCGTTCATGGCGAAAAGTTCACTTTGGAGCCACTTTTGTTGCGCAGACTGCCCCTGTGCAGTCCTAGCGGGACAGTGCCCAATCACCTCCAAAGGGACGACCCTCAAATCATCTCAGAACGACCAGATATTTTGAGTGTTGTCTATACACATCCTAAACCCCTCTCCAGAATTTTCTTGCACTTTCTAGAACCCTTTTTCTTTGCTTGCCACGTTTACCTTCAGCCCCCTTAGTTCTGACTACACTGGATTGTAGAACTGAGCCCAGTCTGTTCCCCCTCCCCACGCCTAAAATCACCATTGCATGTAATCCTGCCACTGCTACCATATCACCCCACAACCCTCACCTATTCACCAGAGAAAATCCCACCCCATTTGCCATCCCCAAGCCCCAGTTCCAGCCCCATCTTTTCCCCTCTGTCTGGCTGCCAACAGACAGTCCAGAAGCGCAGGGTCTGCTCCAACAATTCGCCCCGGCTACCAAGGACATTTTCAGCGACTCTCCTTCCTCTGGGAACGTTGGGACATTCCCACCAGCATCCACGCCAAGTTTCCTGACCGGCGGACAATATGAAGGTGGCGTACCGGGCTCGCCTTCCTGCTGCACACCTACACCGACGTTGACTGGCCTGCAGTCTGCCCGCCCGTCGAGGTCACGCCGGAGCTTCCTCCCAGCGCCGTCAGCTTCCAGCTTCTTCGCTGGGGTTTGTCATCCATGACTGCATGCTCCCAGGGACGTTGGTGCCTTCTTTGGCCTCCGTGGCGCGCCATCCTTGTTGCTAGTTCCTGTGTGTACCGGTTTGCAGCGATTCGTAGACGATGAACTACACCGACCCGGTACCCGTCACCCCACTTCGCACGACCCCTGGATATCGCTGTGTGCCTTTTACCTCCCTGCGAGGAGTGGACTTTGTTTTGGGTGGTATCACTATTTAACTCTTGTACCAGGTGGTCGTGTGACTTGGCCGGGATTCTTCCCCACGCCCCGAGCGTAGAGGTATGCGTCCATTTCCTTGCTTGGTTAGCTTGTTTATTTAGTATAGTTTCTTGACGCCGCTACTTGTGAGATCATAGGCACCTAGCTCTTATATTTGATATATCACTGCCACGGTGAGAGAGTGTGACCGTGCCGTGACCCGTCCGAGTCACGAGTGTAGAGTTGACCACCCTAGACTCGCCGGTTTCTCAACCGTGTAGATCGACGCGCTTCCCTCTCTTGGGACGCCTGCGAGCTATAGTTTCTTGTTGATTGGCGTAATTTCCTTCTTGGAAACCTTAGGTGTCGAGCGAACGCCATTCGCGCTATTGTCGTTGCTGGTCGTAGTCATCATTTAGGCCCGTCGTTGCATAGAGTCTTAGTTCGCATAGCGTCCCGCATCAAAAATCTTCTGACTATCTTATTTGACGCTTCTTCCATGTATGCATGTTCCTCATGAACATTAAAACTAGGACTAGCAGCATCTACAACCATATCCACGTACCCACTTGTGCCTACAATATTGTCGGGCTCATACCTCAAGAATTCCTCACCATGACACGTCCAATTCGTATAACCATCCACGAACCCTTTGTTGTACAAATGATGTTGCACATCCCATGGTGAATGCCACCTCAAGTTTCTACAACTTGAACAAGGGCATCGAATGTGACCGTCATAGTCTATTACTGCATTTGGATTCCCCAATGCAAATTGAATGAAACTCTCAACTCCATACTTAAAGTCATCCTACACCACCCGGTCAACTATTCTATGATACATCCATGAATGATCTGTCAACATTTTGCCTGCACCCAATAAATGTTAATACACAAATAACTTTAAAATCATTACTCCTGAAAAATAAACCCGACCCTTTCTCACATCGTTCGTCGTAGACCATTTGCAGTTGGAAGAGGACTATTATGTGGATTATCACTTTTTAACCCATCCATGAAGGTTTGATCGCACAATCACTTACTATATGTGTTGCATGATTTACTGAAAATTTCGTCAGCATCTCCCCACACTTCTCCGATATATCAAAAATATTTATTGATTTTGAAGTTTTCTTAAACACTTACAAGTAAGTGGTTAAGAAAACACTCAAAATCAATAAAGGTATATCAGAGAAGAGTGAGGAGACGCAACTGAAATTCTCAACAAACCATACAAACACATATAGTAAATGACTGCCTAAGTGCGATCAAACATTCACAGACTGTCCAAACGGGACAATTCAAGACTTGGAGGTAGATATATACATTCTCGTAAAAAAATGAGAACATACACATCAATCCCAAAGTCTAGAACGGGAAGGTTCATTGACACGGGTTTAACACACTCTCCTGAGGTGAGTGTAATGTTAGGTCGCACCCACGCACCTCAGCTCACAGGGAATACCGCATATATTTATATAACATAAAATTAAATAACATCTCACTTATCATTATGCATACATCAAATTAAATAACATCTAATTTACAAAATTATTCAAATGAAGAACATGAAAGGTAAATAATCCACAATTTTGAGTCAGATCAACATCAAATTTATGTTAAAATCAGATTTAAAAACACATTTATATGCAATTAAAATCCACAATGTTTGAAATCACAAGCAGAAATTTTGGAGTATTTACCTTTTACTATAAGTCGACTGTTACAAATGGAACTCTATATTCTAGAAATAACAGTCAAAGTATGCTATTATTTACAAATGCCCTTAAAGACAGAATAAGACATTATCTGAATGATCCAGTCAGATTTCTTGGCTTGTCTAAACAAATGCAACAATGTTAATAACTTGATGTAATTTTTTAATTTGGATAAATTTGTAGCCCATCCTTGAGCCTGAATTTGTCGATTTGGATTTTATGTGCGGCTACTAGGAAAAGAGGCTATGTTCAGAACCTGTTGAATCAGTCAATCTGATGATTTACATAATTTTATATAATTTTCTATCCAGATATATACAAGTCCCCAAGGTACAGTTAAACAAAAAGAAAAGTACAAAGTCTTGGGGCATACCCCAACTGGCAGAAGCTAGACGAAAATTGAAGTCGTAACTTCTATACAAGAGCGCCTCTGCCAGGGCCAAAATACAGTCACCCGCCTCAGCCATGCCGTGGTCGCCTCGCGGCTGGCTGCTGCACAGACTCCTCCGAGGCCTACCTTAACATGCTATCCTGTCACTGATGCCTACGCCCTACACCACGCCGAGCCGCCTGCCGATGCCTCCTCCTGTTCCGTCGGCGAGGACCACTGACAGGGGAAGAGGATGCGACTGGCTCTTCCTGAACCATCTGAGGGAGACCCTGTTGGAATTGTAACGCCCGACCATGCTCCTGGGCGTGCAGCAGCTCTACCTCCAAAATCACCGCCGTCCGGAATGCTACCTCCACGTCGGTGACCCCAGACTCCATGAAGGTCCGACGAATCTCTGGCGTTAGTCCAGCAATGAACTGTTGAGTCAAAAATCACGGATCCGCCATGGCCGGCGGTGCATAACGGCTCAAATCCCTGAACCTTGCACAATACAGGGCAACTGGTAGCGCTCCCTGAGCCAATGCTAGAAATTGGGTGGACAAATCAAAAATATCCACTACCCTCGGTGCACCGGGGACCGCATCTACCGGAGGGGGCGGTGCTCCACACTGCACTTCCAAGGCCCCTGCGGCCAGCTCTATCTGGGACCGCGCCTCCCCCCTTTCTGTCATCGCGGATCCTAGCAGCCAATGAACACAACACGAAAATATAACTGAAGTTTAAAAAATGATAAACATGTCTATCACCCAATGAATCGAAGAAAATATGAATTCCATTCAACTTTGCCAAACTTTGTAAACATTGGCTGTGTGTACTGATATGTTCAACCCAAGCATATCTTTCTACTTCACGCGCCTAGTTACTCAATGACTATTTGGAACTTTGGAACATTCAAATATTTTCCAGCGCGGTTAAGACAGATGATTTATTTTGCCCTTACCCTGCTTGATTAAAAAACTGACCCAAAGTTAAAAGGGTAGTATCTCCTTCTTCCCCTAGGGTAGCAAGAGGCTTGTTAAGGATCTAATGGTGTTCCTCTCTAGGGTGAGTGAAGGAAGAGGTGCCTGTGCACATTTAACCAGTGGAAATTCTGGGATTACTCGATTGGACATGGGCTAAACTAAACGGGTAGGCTGAACTAGGAGAACCATTGTGTGCTTTTTAATGTGTGATTGATCCATATTCTCTAATTGGTTCTCAAGCAGCAAAATATGAATTTACAACCAATACTTTTTTTTTTTGGCTGGAGTCTCATTTGCCCCCTCCCTCCAGAACTACTACCATTGGAAGTGGGCCAAGAATTAGTATCAGAGCAAGTTCTCTCGAGGAATGCTAACCGTGTTTAAGAGTGATTTGAAATGGCAGCCTAGGGGATAGCTTATCAGTCCCAACAAGGGACAGTCTGGTCTGTCTACAGACCAGACCATCTTTCTTCCATGGTAATATTCACATTTATATTCATTGGAAGGCAGAAGTTGAGAATAATAATAGACTAGGAGTCATAAAGACCATAAGTTGTGGATGGTAGTTGCAGACGGGCCTTTTGTTGTGATTTGGCAAGCCTCAAGGGGAGGCAAATAAATAGACAAAAGTGTGGAGGAAAAGAAAGCACGTAGAGAAAGAATAGAATGAGAGCTGGTGCGCATGAAGCTTTTGGATATATCATGGTTGGTGGCTCAGTGTGAGTGAATACTCTCTTCTAGAATGCTTCGGAGCTGATTGAAGGAGTTTTTTCAATGATGCGTTTGCTATTGGTATAGGTGGGTGCTTGAATGCTCTCGCAAGCATTTTGTGCTTGATTGCTCGATTTTGTTCTTTACTTGTTTTTTCATTGCTTTTTCGCCTGCCAAGAACTTCCTTTGCCAAAATAAATAAGCCGGGGTGGGGGCGCACTATGGGGTCTCCCCCGACGGAGGAGGCCTTTTGATGATAATTTAAAGGAATCACGGATCCCTCCATCGATTATAAGCAAAATCCAACAGTTGGTAATCGAGGATTCCATCGTTTTGATCCAAAGGCCATCGAACCTAACGTGCCTCTCAACCTCTCATCCATTAACAGGGCCTTAAATGGGCCTGAGAGATCTGGGCTGAGTTTGCCTCTAGATTGTCGCCTCTTTAATTTTTTGGGATAATCGGATGGTGCCATAACTTACACTCTAAGTTAAGATATTTTGGGGGCCATTTCAAAATTTTTTCAAAACAAAAAAAATAAAGATAACACACCAAGTCTTTCTCCATCTATTAACACTTGCATTTGCTATCCTGTTCCTTTTTTTTGTTTCTTTTTTCTCTTTTTTTTTCTTTTTTTAGTGCCCACAACGCCCCCACCCCCTCTCTAATTTAGTTAATATTAAACAAGACATCCTAACAATAAATCTGAGTAAGATAACATAAATTAAAATAAAATGAAATAACATATAAAAATAAAATTAAACTTTTACTTATTATTTATTTGTAAAAAATTCTTTGATTCTTTGATTCCCTTTCCCTCGGCCGATTAGCCTACGATGAATATAAAAATATATTAAATATAATAAAAATTAACTATTTTATCTACGCCTGTGAGGGGGGTGGGGGGGGCAACGGGAGAGGGAGAGGGGGGCCTGCGGCCAACGGTAGAGGGAGAGGGGGGCCTGAGGCGTGTGTGCGTGTGTCTGTGTGTGTGCGTGTGTGTGTGTGTGTGTCTGTGAGAGGGAGGGGGGCCACGGACAGGGGAAGAGAGGGCGGTGGAGGGGGAGGGCGGCCAGAGGGAGTGAGGGAGCAGGGGAGGGAGTGAGGGAGTGGGAGAGGGAGAGTGTAGAAACCTGATAATTAAAAATGAGAAATAAATTTTTCAATTTCATTATGTAATTAAAATTTTCATGAAATAATTAAATTACATTTTTTAAGCTAGTTTATTGAATTTACTTGAATTAACTAGAAGTAAATATATATCAAATGCTTTAAACTTTAGATAAATCATAGTAAGCCCAATAAAAGTCCATGTAATGGACTAGGATAACAATTGGCCCATTGGATAATCCAAAATGGGCTAGATTAATAGATTAAAGGAGTTATTAAAAGTTAAATTAACCTAAATTCGTAACATGTGTTTAATATGTAATTTAAGGAATTAAAATAACCCCTTTTCTAGAAGATTGACTCAAGAATCAACCCTTACCTAACAGCCCACCTTAGACCAGCCATTTTTACATTATTTTCACACCTAAGATGGGCTAGATTAAGAAGAGAAATGATATTTTTCTTCTAATTCGGACTTAATGGGTTTGGTGGAATTAGGTGAGGAATCTTGACAAATTTGGCCTAGTCTTTGTTATAAATAGAACCTCATTCGACCCTTAAACCATCTCTAGAGGTTAAGTATATGCTGCTGCGAAGATTTGTGGAGATTTGAAGGAGGATTTAGAGATCAAAGGATTTCTTTATATTTGAGGATAGTTCTTTAGATCCATCTAAATGTAGATGTCTCTCAGGCTAAACTCTAATTAAATCATGCCATCTTGTTCATTTTTCTATTTCTTTCCATTGATAGCTCACTTATGAAATTCCGTTATGCAATGAGCAAGTTATGGTCTATTTATTGGAGGGGTATTCCCGTTTTTTTCATCAGATCCAGAACGTACTATACCTCAGTAGCGCGTTCTGAACACGCTGGCCCGACATAGCGCGTTCATACATAGTATTTTCCCACCCTTCGGGGGTCAAATTGATAATTTCAAAATTTTCCAGAATGCGCTACCCTCGAGTAGCGCGATCTGTTCGCGCTAGCATAAGCTAGCGCGTTCATGAAATTAGAAGACCATAAAAAATAAATAATTAATTAAAATATGGATATTTCCCAGAACACGCTACCCTCGGGTAGCGCAATCTTCAAGGTCACGTTAGCATAAGCTAGCGCGTTCAAAAAATAAATAAAAATTATTTTTGGATATAAATATAAATATATATATATATATATCAACCGCACCGCACCGCACATATTACTAGTTTTGTATCCACACACAACTCGAGGCCATAACCTATGCCCCTTGGGTCCTGACCCAAGAGTGAGCTCTCCAACATATAAAGCCAAGGAAGTTTTTGTAACTTCCAATGTGGGACTAAACTTAAGCCGCTATCCAATAGAAACTATATCACTTGAAAATCCACATTAATTGTATGTATATAGTCACATAAAGTAAGAAAAGGCAATATTAGCATGTTTTGATTCTTACAGCATGTTAAAAATTATTTTGTAGAATAAAATTATTTTTGCATGTAAAAATTCTATTTTTAACCATATTAGTAAATTATAACCATATTAGTAAATCAATGCATAAAAAATATTTCAGGATGTTAAAAATGACTTCCAACATCATAAAATTATTTTCTACATACTGATATGTAAAAACTATTTCCATCATGTTAAAATCTATTTAAAACTATCTTTTGTACATGCTAAACCTAATTTCCTATTAAATAATTAGTAAAATGATGCATAAAAATTACTTCCAGCATGGTAAAATTACTTCCAGCATGATCAAATTATTTTCGGCATGTTAGAATTATTTTTAACATGTTAAAAGTATTTTTAGTGTATGAAAACTATTTTTTTAGCATGATAATTCTATTGTCCTATCAAATAATTAGCAAATAAATATAGAAAAATAATTTTTAGCATGATAAAATTTATGTTGTTATCAGAGAATTTCTGTAATCAGCATGGTAAACTTATCTTATCATCCTATCAGTAAGTTAATGTATGAGAATTATTTTAGCATGTTAAGTATTAATTTTAGCATGTTAAATATTAATTTCTAGCATGTTAAATCCAACATGAAAAATTTATTTTTATCATCTTATCAGTAAAGTAACATATGAAAATCATTGTCAGCATGTTAAGATTATTTTCAGTGAGTTAGAGTTATTTTTGACATAAAATTCTATTTTCTTATCATATGGTTAATTAATGTATGATTAAATACTAATATCTAAACTCATGATTGTAATTCATAATGCATATATTTTCATAACTAAAATTTTATATTTTATGATTCTGAGATTAAGCTAAGATATTAAAAAATAATAATAATAATTCTAATAAAATTACTATCTTAAATTTTCTTCCTACTTACCGTTCATTTTTGAACTCCACGACTTAATGTCGTTAAACATGATGCCTTAAATTGTTATCTACTTTTCTCACAACTTCTGAAATTTTGCCAAATCTGTGCTTATTCACAAACAGCATTATTCTTGAAAATCATTGGCCATATACATTAAAGTGGATGTCTAAACGTACTTGGGATCTTCGGATCCATATGACTCAATGCCTGACATTAATGGGGCCCGGTCTGGTCCTGGGGGAGCGCCCGAAAGTACTTGTGCCCATGGGAGTTGATTGACCAACGGTGTGGCATTGCACCGAAGTGCATGATAGATTTACTTGATACGTCATTCCACTATTCGTACTTGTTTACTTGTTACTTGTTTACTTGAAAATTACATGAATTCTTGACTTGCGTGAAAATGGCCAATTACATGAAATTCTTTACTTGTTCAAAGTCATTACTTAGAAATTCATCTTGATATCATACTATCTCAATTACTTGAAAATTTCATTCATGTTTATACACTTCCCGATACAAGTTAGAAAATTGTTTAAATTGTTAATACTTAAAGATTGCCTGGTTCATAGATATATAAAATCCTACTGAGCTTTTTAGCTCACCCTATATTTTGGTTAATTGTTGCAGGAAATGAAAATGAACAAGGGAATGGACAAGGGTGAGAGAGTGATTTTCCTTTTTACCTAGGTTTATGTAGATCATTAGTGTTTTTACAAGAATGATGTACTTTGGGATTGAAAGTTGTAATTTACCTTTATGGCTTATCAATTAGTGCTGTAAACTTCATTTTGATGGAATAAAGGTACCATTTTCTCATTCATTTTTATCTTTAGAAATAAAATTGTACATGCTCTGATCGACACAAGATTGTTTACGACTCGTCGCGGCCTCGATATTCCGCGTCGGGACGTGACAGTCTTTGTGGTATCAGAGCCAGGTTACATAAAATCCTAGGTTTCACAATTATAGGTTCATTCTTAAAAACATAGTTTTCCCTCAAACATAGGTTCTAGATCAATATCTAGAAATTTGATAGATCTTGAACTTTCCCGGTAAGATTTGGGTAGAAACACGAGTTAAGTTTTAAGAAAAAGGGAATTATCAGGAAATAAATACCAAAACAAAAATAATAAATCTTGGAATTATGGTTTCAGGCTAAATCTCGCAAATGGCCGCCGAGAGAGCTCAATGGCGCGAGATGCAGCGCACTGTTCAAGGCTTAACCCAAGCCGTCCAACAAGTTGCTCAGGGAGGAGCAAACCGAGGAGCCAGAGATTTGCATAGGAATTTTCGAAGCATGAACCCTCCCAAGTTCGCTGGATCTACGGATCCGGATGAAGCCGAACACTGGATTAAGGAGATCGAGAGGATATTCCGAGTCATGCAATGCGTTGACGAGGAAAAGGTCCTACTCACTACTTTCCAACTGGAAAGGGATGCACGTGCCTGGTGGGAATCTGTCGAAGCTACTTTACCGCACGACCAAGTATTATGGGAAGAGTTCGTGGAACACTTCAATAGTAAATACTTCTCCGATCGAGTACAAGAAAGGAAGGCCGCCGAGTTTGCCGCTTTGAAGCAAAGGGGTTTATCAATTGTGAAATATGAAGCGCAATTTTTAAGATTATCTCGGTACGCTCGACATCTCGTGGGTACTGACAAAATGAAGGCACGGAGATTTCTTAACGGCCTTAAGCCTTAATATATTACTCAACTAGCCCCGATGGATATCCAAATTTATTCTGATGCGGTACGGAGAGCACAACTCCTAGAAGATGCAACGGAGTTATCGGATCGCATCCGAGGAAGAGAAGCCAAGAGAGAGCAAGTCACTGGGTCCGGAAGCTTCAAACCTTCCTTCGGGAAGAAAAGGCCCAATGACGGGCGTAATTTCATCAAGGATGGGTGAAATTTCAACAAAGGTGGACGTAATTTTCATGGGGACAAGAAGTTGAGGACATTCGACAAGCAAATTGTCCCTATATCGGCAACATTAAAGGAATTATGCAAATACTGTGAGAAGCCCAGACACAAAGCCGAGGAATGTTGGAGAAAGCTCAGTGCATGTCTTCGATGCGGGAGTCGGGAGCATAGGATCCCGAATTGCCCTCTTCTCAACGAGCAAGCTCCATCACCGGCAAAGCTTCCTATTATTGCCAAGAAGCCAGGAAGACTTCAAGCCCTTATGGGTACGGAACCTACCGAGGAAGGAGGCATCGTAAAAGGTACTCTTTTCATATACTCCAAGCCTGCCTCTGTCTTATTTGACACCGGAGCTACGTATTCATTTATATCTAAGAGATTTGCTGGTCTTTTACCTATGAAACATGTTCCATTAGATTCTACACTCACTATTACTACCCCTATTAGAACGGGAACGGAGATTAAACATTTCTATCCTACTAGTGAAATTCTAATTAGTGGTTATAACTTACCCGCTGATTTGGTATGCATGGAGATAGAAGAATATGATGTTATTTTGGCTGCCGACTGGCTATCTACACATGGAGCTAGTGTCAATTGCAAGTTGGGTACGGTAACTTTTATGGGTTACCCCGACCTTCTATTTTCTGGCATCAGGCATTCTAGACACATATCCCTCATTTTGGCCCTCAAAGCCGAGAAATTATTAAGGAATGGTTGTGTCAGTTTCTTAGTTTCTATCACTATGACCGAGCACACGGAATCCGTTCTAAAGGACATTCCTATCGTTCGGGATTATTCTGATGTATTTCAGGACGAGTTGCCTGGTATTCCTCCTGAGAGAGAAGTGGTTTTCTCTATTGATTTAATTCCGGGAGCTGCACCAGTTGCTAAAGCTCCATATCGGATGTCTGCTGTTGAAATGAAGGAGTTAAAGGAACAACTATTGGAGTTATTGGAAAAGGGGTTTATCCGACCAAGTACTTCACCTTGGGGAGCCCCGGTTCTCTTTGTTAAAAAGAAAGATGGTTCGATGAGACTATGTGTTGATTATCGGTAATTGAATCAACTCACCATCAAGAATAAATATCCATTACCGAGGATTGATGAATTATTCGACCAGATTTCTGGAGCGCGATATTTCTCAAAGATCGATCTTCGATCTGGTTATCATCAATTAAAGATCAAAGAAAGTGATATTCACAAGACTGCATTCCGGAGTAGGTATGGACATTACGAGTTCACTGTTATGCCTTTTGGCTTAACAAATGCGCCTGCTGCATTCATACAATTAATGAACAGCGTATTCAGGCCATACCTCGATCAATTTGTGGTTGTCTTCATTGACGACATTTTGATCTACTCCACGTCTAAGGAAGAACATGAGGAACATCTTAAGAAGGCCCTTCAATTATTAAGAGATCACAAGCTTTATGCCAAATTAAGCAAGTGTGCTTTCTGGTTGGAGGAAGTTTCTTTTCTCGGTCACATAATTTCCCGGAACGGTATCATCGGCGATCCTTCAAAGGTCGAGGCCGTAAAGAACTGGGAAAGACCTACTAGTGTGACAGAAATTCGAAGCTTCTTGGGATTGGCTGGATATTACCGAAGATTTATCAAGGATTTCTCAAAGATCTTAGTATCTTTAACAAGATTGACAATGAAGGAGAATAGTTTTATATGGTCCGAGGAATGCGAGAAAAGTTTTCAAACTTTAAAGGATTGTCTGACGACTGCTCATATTCTCACATTACCTACAGAAGGAGGAGGATTCGAAGTATATACTGATGCATCTGGAATTGGCCTAGGTTGCGTCTTAATGCAACATGGCAAGGTTATAGTGTAATGTCCCAGATCTTTGCTGGATCCTTAATGGGTCTTGTTGGATCTTTATTAGATCTTTCGGATCTATTTCGGTGAGTTTCGGTTCACTTTTGTGGCTTCCGAGTTGAGTTTCGCGATCCGTGTGGGTTTTTCTCTCGTACTAGTTACGGAACCCTACGGTGAGTTTATTTGTCAATTCATCGACTCGAGGATGCTACAGCGACGATGTACTCTCCGAGCCGGTCGTTTTGATTATTTTTACGTATTTTTCTGAGATAGGACCAAAAATCAGATTTTTCAGAAATTAGGAAAATTCCTAATTTCTTTTCCTATTTCTTTTCCTTTCCTCTCTCCTCCTTCTCATTTTCGTCGCCGCTCTCTCTCTCTCCCGTTTCGCCTCCTCGGCACCGGCTGCAGACGGAGGACCTAGGGGTGAATGCTGGGGATGCTGTGGAGCTGGCTGGGTGCGCGACGGGGCGAGGATAGAATGGTTTTGGCGCGATCCCGAACGGTGGATTCAAAGTCGACGTTTGAGCTCGCGGCGCAGTTTTCGGCGCGGTTTAGTCCCTTCGGGGCACGGTTTCTTCGGTGGAGGTAGGGTGACAGATCTTCACTTCCTCCTACACATTTTCCCTGCCATTGCACGTCGTTCGGCGTGGAAACGGCTGAGTTTGGGCTTGTTTAGCCTAAACCGTGATTTTCAGGTTTTGTAGGGTTCGCTGGAAAACGGCAACCATTTTTAGATCAGTTGTTGTCAATGGACTCCCTGGGACGTCAGCGTTCCATAGTCACTGATTTTGTCTCGTTTGGTGGTCCCGTTTGACCGCTAGAGCTCCGGGAAGCAAGGTAGCCCTTTTTGGGTGATTTTGTTAGAATCACCCGTTTCTTGCGATCGGTGCGTCGTTTTGACTCCGGTTGGAGTCCATGTGATTGTATGTGTGCTCTGGGTTGTTTCCCCTTCGTCTCGGGACGAATGGGGCGTGGAAAGGCCTCCGTTGGGCGGAACCCATGGTTTCCCTGCCGTGAGAGTTGAGCGGTCGGACTAGGACTGCCCATCCCCATGAGCGGCCCCGTCTTGACTGTTCATCTGCTCGGAGCGCTCTGTTCGGCTTGGCGCACAGCGAGGGTTGTGTGGTCTATCGTAAGACCGTATAACTCAGGTGCGGCCAGGGCTGAACCATTTTCCCCCTTCGATTTGGAGCGTTGTTGGGCTGTGCGGCTGGGGTCTAGCCGCCTGTCCCTTTGTACAGCTAGTATCTAACCGTACATCTCTGGTGTTGGTGGCTGTTGTTGTGCCCCTGTGATTTTGATGATAGCAAACACTATGAGTCAGCATTGTATATCATGAACATCTCTGTCTAAATGAAAGTCCTGCTTGAGCATATAGGAAGACAGTGCATTCGGCTATTTCATGCATACATCAAGTCTGTCCAACGTCATGCATATAGTTGGTGCACGATTGTCTGGAGCATATAGTCCGTGCACAACTGCATTCTACAAAGTCCATGCAACCTTTTTGCTTCATGTACGACAAGTCTGTACATTGCTACATGCATCACTTAAAGTCTGTATAGAGTTCTGCATAGTTTGCATCGGTCAAGTCTGTACATCACTACATGCATCACTTAAAGTCTGTACAGAGTTCTGCATAGTTTGCATCGGTCAAGTCTGTACATCGCTGCATGCATTTCTTCAAGTATGTACATGGTCTTGGCATATGCACACACAAAGTCTATGCGTCTCATATTAAGTCTATACATCGTCTGCCAGCAAGTGCATCATTCTCCGTCTCACTCAGCGTCTATGTGCATAAATCAAAGTTTGTACAGCTAGTGCATCCTGCATCTCACTCAGCGTCTCATGTGCATACGCAAAGTCTGTACAGCCAGTGCATCTTTTGATTTAAAGTCCATACATTGTCTGCCCGCAAATACAAGTCCATACGTTGCTTTGCAGCATGCACGCACGCAGAGTCTATACATTCTCTGCTGATATGTTTATGCTGTAGTTTAGCAAGTCTGTACATCGTCAGCACTCTTCAAACGGCATAGTCAATGCATTCATCTAAAGTTTGTACATTCTTTATTTTAAAGTCTGCACACGGTTGCTTTGATGCCGTAGCAAGTCTATACACTAATGAGCGCTTGTTTATTTTCATCACTGAGCTAGTCTATACATCGTCTTGTATGTGCATGCTTCTGGTTGTGCTGCTTTGGCATCCTAGCACATATACTCTGTACAGCTTTGGCATCGTAGGCATGCACAAGTCTGTGTATGCTCACACATGTTGCATAGTGAAGTCTGTACAAGATTTTAGTCTTAAGCAGATAATTCTCTCACTGATTGACAAGTATTTTTAGTGAAGTTTAAGAAGGGCACGTGATCCAAGAATGGATAAAGTGCCAGGATCGTGACACGTGTATTGAAGCCTGCTGAGATGCTTCCACGTGGTAGAATCAATTGGGCGAGAAATGTGGAGGACACACGCCCACCTATCTGCTGCTCTATAAAATGAAGACTTCTCCATCTGGAAAAGATTGATCGTGATAGAAGAGCAGAAGTAGAGAGATAGCCTGCACGATCCAGAAGAAAAAGAAAAAGAGAAGAAGAGCAGAGTGTGAAAGCAGCAGAGAAGAAGAAGAAAAAGAAAGAGGAAGAGAGATCGAGAGCAGAGAAGAAGAAGAAAAAGAAAGAGGAAGAGAGATCGAGAGTTGAGAAGAAGAAGCAGTCAGTTGTCTGAAGTTTAGTCTCTACTGGACCGTGGATCAAATCCAGGCCAGTCAACTCCTTGAGAGCCACTTCGTGCTTCATTGTTTACAGCTTTTCGATGCTGTGATTTTCTATCTTTTGTTTTCTTTTAAACCTTTCTTCAAGCTGTTTGTCTGCAGTGCAAGCTGTGATGCACAGCGGCGAGGTGGATACCTCAGACGGCTAAGCTGTATTGCCCAGCATTTGCAGTGGAGGATTCCACTGGTCGGGTTAAGCTGTAGTCCCCAGCGGTTGGGTTAAGCTGTAGTCCCCAGCGGTCAAGCTGTGAGTCAGCGGATGGCTAAGCTGTATTGCCCAGCGGAAGCAAGCTGTGATGCTCAGCGGTTGTAGGCAAGCTGTGAGGCCCAGCGGTTCAAGCTGTTAGTCAGCGGAATCCACACTCGGGTTTGAGTGTGGGGTGGATGTAGGTCTGGAGGACCGAACCACCTAAAAACTCCTCTGTGCAGTGGTTTGATTTGTTTAATTCTGCTTCTGCTAGATGAATGTTTAGGCGCGCTCCACATATTTGCTTACTGGTTCAACAGAAGATTTAATTAGCTTTTTAGATTGTTTAAATTTGTGAAGTGAGCGAAATTTTTTAAGGGGAGATTCATTCACCCCCCTCTGAATCCAATGCACCGAACCCAACAATTGGTATCAGAGCGGGTTGTTGTGCATAGGATCTAACAATCCGCAGCAGATCCTGCATCTTCTGTGGTGCATTTCAGAGTGGGTTTCTTGTGCTCGGTGTTTTGTTTCACTGATTTAGTGTCTTGCTTTGCTCTTCTATTTTCGGTGCATTTATCATCTCTCGATGGCTCATCCACTGATCTTCAGACGTAATGACTTTGACATATGGCTGGAAAAGCTGCATCGGTATGTGAGGACAATTGATCCTGATCTTTGGAGGGTGATAACTCACGGTCCTCATAAATTATCGAGGGATGTATCTAAATGGACCGATAAGGATAAATTGAAAGACTCTGTCAACTCTAGAGCATTAGATTTAATGAAAGCATCACTTGACAGAGCTCTAATTTCATGTGTTTCTTCTTGCAGGTCTGCCAAGGAGATTTTAGAGAAACTGAAGCTTATCAGGAATCGCAACACATGTCTGATGGTTGACGATGATGGACAGCAAGAAGAAAATGAAGAAGAAGATGAAGATGAGGTACCTTCTGAATTTGATAATTATGATATGGATGATTGGATTGTAGCATACAATGATTTGCTTGATTCTTACGAAAAGTTGAAAAAATGAAATAAATCTCTAAAAAGGAAGTTGAATGATCATGTGAATGTTAATTCTGAGGTGAGGATATGAAAATTCTGAGGACAGAAAACGAGATATTCAGAAGACAACTAAAAGAGTTTGATTCTGTTACTTCAGATCTAGATCATTTGAAATCTGAGAAAGAAATGCTTATGAAACAAATTGGTTTACACAAAAAGGAAAATCAAGAGCTTGCTTGTGAAATTGCTGAACTAAAGGAAAGACTTAGTTTGATTGATGATGATCAGGCTCATAACGATAATGTAGTTCAGAATGAAAAACTGGTAAAAGATTTAGAGTGTGTTAGCTCTGAATTGAATGTCTTAAAATCTGAGAATGAATGTCTTAGGAAACAGAGCTCAAAAGTCAATGCTGAAATTACATGTGAATCTGTTTGCAAGGATTGCTCATGTCTGAAAGAAGTTAACGAGAGTCTTCATATTGATCTTGAATGGTATAAGGATCTAGTTGCCTCATTAAGAAATGAGAATAATGAATTGCTCAATAAAAGTTTGAAAGATGAACAGAGAGAAGAAATTCTAATAGAACAGCTAAGTTCCATTACTAATGACGAAAATTCTGCTGAACAAATCAAAAATTTGAAATCTGAAAATGAAAAATTGAAACTGATACAAAAAGGGAATGAAGAGTTGAAGCAATTAAACACTGCTATGTCAGAGAGACTGCTTGCTCTAGAAAAAGGAAAATATGTTGTTGATGAAAATCAATTTGAAAATCAGCTCAAACTCAAACAGGAAAATGAAACATTGAAAAGTCTGAATGATGCTCTGCATAACCAGGTCATTTCCTATGAAACTGAAATTGTTGGCCTAGAACTTAATGTTTCAAAACTTGAATCTGAAATCTCTGACTTGAATAAATCTCTTGAAAAATTTATGAGTGGAAAGGATAATTTGGATAAGCTCCTTGGTTGCAAAATTAATTTCCAACGTGAGGGTCTGGGTTTTAACCCAGCTAATAAAAAGAGCCTTGACAGTAAGCTTCACACTGCATTGGTGTATAGTTCTGAGCCAACTAGCACATCTAGTGTACCTATCTTCGAATTCAGTGCTCAGAAAAATCAAAAATCTACTATCAATTCTAAATCTGCAGAACAAATTCAGAAACTGAAAAGGAATGAAAATCTTCAGAAAAAGAACAAAAACACTCCTGCTGGTACAAAGAAAGCTGCACACAAGACACATGATCTCTCACACACTCATATTAAAAAAGGGTCATGTTATTATTGTGGGATGGTAGGTCACATAATGGAACAATGCATATTATTGTTAAAGGATGAGCATGCTAGTGAAACATTACATTCTAGAAAGTCCTTTCATTGAAACCATGCTACTAGGAAGCCTGATGCTTCATGTTACTATTGTGGTAAGCATGGTCATCTCATGAATGCATGTTTTATCATGAAAGAAGACAATAAACTGCATGCTAAGTTTTCCATGTATTTTCATGATCCATACAGAATTAAACCCAAGTCCAGTCAGCACACTGTGTGCTCTAACTGTAATAAGCCTGGGCACAAGACTGTTGAGTGCTGGTCAGGAAATTACTGGAATAATTCTGAATCAAGCAGCAAGCACCTTAGGTGCTTTGAATGTGGCAAGTATGGGCATATAGTCAGGGACTGCTGGTATGTTCAGGGAAATCACATAAATTCCAAATCTGCTAAATTCCCTAGAGCAAGACCTGCAAATATTTTATGCTTCAACTGTGGTAAGCAAGGTCACAAATCTACTGAATGTTGGCTGATTAAGAATAAGAAACAAACTGTTCATGCATACAATAGAAAATCTTATGATCATGTTTATAGACCTCATACTGCTGTTACTATGCATCATAAGAACCAGAAATCAGTCATTTCATGTAGATATTGTAGAAAATTTGGACATTCTATGGACAACTGTCACCTGATGGATCATGATGATAACTTTGCTAAAAGATTGTTCACAACACCTGTCAGGGTTAACGCAGGACCCAAGGTTGCTTGGGTCCCTGCATGTTCAAAATGATCAAAAGGTTGCAGGTGTGCCTTGGAATGAACAAAGAGGGGTAATTTAGCCAAGGCACTCAAAAAGGAAAACCCCAGGATTCTACTCTTCAGGTCAGTTCTGAACACGGTTTAAATTCCATCATCAGAAAATTACTTGTTTGAGATGGTTGAGCATCCTATTGATCTGATTTGTGTTTAATTGAAACTTTCTGAAAATTTGAAATGAACTTGATGCATTTGATAGTTTCTCTCTCTGATTGAACAAGCATGAATTCTCCTTGAGCATAAACTTTAAAATCATGAGCAGTGCTTTAATTGCATGTCATGCACTTTGTCAGGGGTAGTTTGACTGTTGTTGCATTTGAAGAGTAGTGCATGTCATAAAATTTGAAAAACCTAAAAGGATATTCCATTGCATCTAGACAGGGGGAGCATTCCTGTTTGATCACTTCTTCACCTCTTGAACTCATTCTGTCTAGCAATCTGATCCATTCTCTTGGCAAATGTGTGGTTCACTTGAATTCACTGCTGTCTCCACTTGTGTAGCTATTCTGTCTGTACTCTTGACTCAGCTATTGATTTCTAAACGGCACTGTTCTAATGTTCAACCCCTGTCTCATCATGATTGCTTTCTGTTGTTCTCTCAATAAAAATGCTTTGTTGACTCCTGTGATTTGCTGCAATGTCAATGTTGATTCATCTGAATGAGGAAAGATTTTAGTCAGTGCACCCTAATCATAAATCAGAAATATTCTGAAAAGAAGAATTTTCTATTATACTGGCTTAAGAATGTCTGATGAATCAAATTGATTTAAGACTAATGTATTCATTAAGTTTTGATCTAAAAGACTTGAAAGTATCTGAATCATTTGTTTAATAAATCTTAACCAACTATCTCATGTAATTTCATGCAAAACCTTCTGAAATCTGAAATTTTAAAACCATGGCTTTCCTTGGTTAAGATACATGTAGTTGGTATTGTTCTTAAACTTTTCAGTGATCTGAGAAATGTCTGTATAATCTGAAAATACTTGAAAGAAATCTTGGTCAGAGCAATGACTTTGGTCACAGAGAAACTGGGTTCTCTATCAAAGAAATAGAGCAAGCCCATGTCATGAAGTGCCATAGTTACCTCTCTTATAAAAATGATTGAAAATCTAGCAGAGCAATGGCATAGTTGTGTTGAGTAACTGGGGATTCTGGCCTCTGATCAAGGTGTCTCCTCATGTAAAAAGACACTCCAAATTGCTACCTCTGTTCTCTTTGAGAGGCAATATGGTTGTCACACTGAGTAACTGGGTCACTTCACCTAAGACGTGTTGTGCCTCACGTAAAAAGGTGTTGAATTAACCAAACTTGCTCAAGAAATAAGTGATGATCAATAGAATATTCTGAAAAACTAAAGACAAGTTCAGACACATTTATCTCTGTTTAATCTCAATACTATCTTGTGTAACTTCCAAAGGAGTCATTGAATTTTAATTGAGTAAGATGGAGGGAGATTAAACATGAATATCAGATGAGTTTTTGTTTAGTTCATTTCTATTAAAAGATGTTTTAGATATGAGTAATGAATTTTCCTGATAAACTTTGGATTCATCATTCTTAAATCATGATAGTACGTTGAAGATCATTCATAATCTATTATAATTGAAGAGTCTGAAATCCATTTATCAAGATTTATGAATTTGGTGTGCCGATAAAAATCCTTCTTCCTCATCCATTCATTGGCATCTGAATCAAATGCACTGTGCTTACAGATTGAGGTATTGCTTAATTATCCATGTGCTTTTGTTGATATCTCCTTTCATCATAATTAGTTTCAACCTTCAGAACTTTTCTGATCTTTATTCTCAAAGGGGGAGACTTTCATTCAATCATTGCATGCATATTTGTATTTCTCATCTCAAACTATTTTCTTTTTGATGATGTCAAAGGGGGAGAATAGTTTGACATGAGTCAGTGTGACTCATAGTGTTGCCATCATCAAAAAGGGAGAGATTGTTGTGCCCCTGTGATTTTGATGATAGCAAACACTATGAGTCAGCATTGTATATCATGAACATCTCTGTCTAAATGAAAGTCCTACTTGAGCATATAGGAAGACAGTGCATTCGGCTATTTCATGCATACAGCAAGTCTGTACAACATCATGCATATAGTTGGTGCACGATTGTCTGGAGCATATAGTCCGTGCACAACTGCATTCTACAAAGTCCATGCAACCTTTTTGCTTCATGCACGACAAGTATGTACATCGCTACATGCATCGCTTAAAGTCTGTACAGAGTTCTGCATAGTTTTCATCGGTCAAGTCTGTACATCACTACATGCATCACTTAAAGTCTGTACAGAGTTCTGCATAGTTTGCATCGGTCAAGTCTGTACATCACTGCATGCATTTCTTCAAGTCTGTACATGGTCTTGGCATATGCACACACAAAGTCTATGCGTCTCATATTAAGTCTATACATCGTCTACCAGCAAGTGCATCATTCTCCGTCTCACTCAGCGTCTATGTGCATAAATCAAAGTCTGTACAGCTAGTGCATCCAGCGTCTCACTCAGCGTCTCATGTGCATACGCAAAGTCTGTACAGCCAGTGCATCTTTTGATTTAAAGTCCATACATTGTCTGCCCGCAAATACAAGTCCATACGTTGCTTTGCAGCATGCACGCACACAGAGTCTATACATCCTCTGCTGATATGTTTATGTTGTAGTTCGGCAAGTCTGTACATCGTCAGCACTCTTCAAACGGCATAGTCCATGCATTCATCTAAAGTCTGTACATTCTTTATTTTAAAGTCTGCATACGGTTGCTTTGATGCCGTAGCAAGTCTATACACTAATGAGCGCTTGTTTGTTTTGATGACTGAGCTAGTCTATACATCGTCTTGTATGTGCATGCTTCTGGTTGTGCTGCTTTGGCATCCTAGCACATATACTCTGTACAACTTTGGCATCGTAGGCATGCACAAGTCTGTGTATGCTCACACATGTTGCATAGTGAAGTCTGTACAAGATTTTAGTCTTAAGCAGATAATTCTCTCGTTGATTGACAAGTACTTTTAGTGAAGTTTAAGAAGGACACGTGATCCAAGAATGGATAAAGTGCCAGGATCGTGACTCGTGTATTGAAGCCTACTGAGATGCTTCCACGTGGTAGAATCAATTGGGCGAGAAATGTTGAGGACACACGCCCACCTATCTGCTTCTCTATAAAATTAAGACTTCTCCATCTGGAAAAGATTGATCGTGATAGAAGAGCAGAAGCAGAGAGATAGCCTGCACGATCCAGAAGAAAAAGAAAAAGAGAAGAAGAGCAGAGTGTGAATGCAGCAGAGAAGAAGAAGAAAAAGAAAGAGGAAGAGAGATCGAGAGCAGAGAAGAAGAAGAAAAAGAAAGAGGAAGAGAGATCGAGAGTTGAGAAGAAGAAGCAGTCAGTTGTCTGAAGTTTAGTCTCTACTGGACCATGGATCAAATCCAGGCCAGTCAGCTCCTTGAGAGCCACTTCGTGCTTCATTGTTTACAGCTTTTCGATGCTGTGATTTTCTATCTTTTGTTTTCTTTTAAACCTTTCTTCAAGCTATTTGTCTGCAGTGCAAGCTGTGATGCACAGCGGCGAGGTGGATACCTCAGACGGCTAAGCTGTATTGCCCAGCAGTGGAGGATTCCACTGGTCGGGTTAAGCTGTAGTCCCCAGCGGTTGGGTTAAGCTGTAGTCCCCAGCGGTCAAGCTATGAGTCAGCGGATGGCTAAGCTGTATTGCCCAGCGGAAGGAAGCTGTGATGCTCAGCAGTTGTAGGCAAGCTGTGAGGCCCAGCGGTTCAAGCTGTTAGTCAGCGGAATCCACACTCGGGTTTGAGTGTGGGGTGGATGTAGGTCTGGAGGACCGAACCACCTAAAAACTCCTCTGTGCAGTGGTTTGATTTGTTTAATTCTGCTTCTGCTAGATGAATGTTTAGGTGCGCTCCACATATTTGCTTACTGGTTCAACAGAAGATTTAATTAGCTTTTCAGATTGTTTAAATTTATGAAGTGAGCGAAATTTTTTAAGGGGAGATTCATTCACCCCCCTCTGAATCCAATGCACCGAACACAACAATTGGTATCAGAGCGGGTTGTTGTGCATAGGATCTAACAATCCGCAGCAGATCCTGCATCTTCTGTGGTGCATTTCAGAGTGGGTTTCTTGTGCTCGGTGTTTTGTTTCACTGATTTAGTGTCTTGCTTTGCTCTTCTATTTTCGGTGCATTTATCATCCCTCGAAGGCTCATCCACTGATCTTCAGAGGTAATGACTTTGACATATGGCTGGAAAAGCTGCATCGGTATGTGAGGCCAATTGATCCTGATCTTTGGAAGGTGATAACTCACGGTCCTCATAAATTATCGAGGGATGTATCTAAATGGACCGATAAGGATAGATGGAAAGACTCTGTCAACTCTAGAGCATTAGATTTAATGAAAGCATCACTTGACAGAGCTCTAATTTCATGTGTTTCTTCTTGTAGGTCTGCCAAGGAGATTTTAGAGAAACTGAAGCTTATCAGGAATCGCAACACATGTCTGATGGTTGACGATGATGGACAGCAAGAAGAAAATGAAGAAGAAGATGAAGATGAGGTACCTTCTGAATTTGATAATTATGATATGGATGAATGGATTGTAGCATACAATGATTTGCTTGATTCTTACGAAAAGTTGAAAAAATAAAATAAATCTCTAAAAAGGAAGTTGAATGATCATGTGAATGTTAATTCTGGAGGTGAGGATATAAAAATTCTGAGGGACAGAAAATGAGATATTCAGAAGACAACTAAAAGAGTTTGATTCTGTTACTTCAGATCTAGATCATTTGAAATCTGAGAAAGAAATGCTTATGAAACAAATTGGTTTACATAAAAAGGAAAATCAAGAGCTTGCTTGTGAAATTGCTGAACTAAAGGAAAGACTTAACTTGATTGATGATGATCAGGCTCATAACGATAATGTAGTTCAGAATGAAAAACTGGTAAAAGATTTAGAGTGTGTTAGCTCTGAATTGAATGTCTTAAAATCTGAGAATGAATGTCTTAGGAAACAGAGCTCAAAAGTCAATGCTGAAATTACATGTGAATCTGTTTGCAAGGATTGCTCATGTCTGAAAGAAGTTAACGAGAGTCTTCATATTGATCTTGATTGGTATAAGGATCTAGTTGTCTCATTAAGAAATGGGAATAATGAATTGCTCAATAAAAGTTTGAAAGATGAACAGAGAGAAGAAATTCTAATAGAACAGCTAAGTTCCATTACTAATGACGAAAATTCTGCTGAACAAATCAAAAATTTGAAATCTGAAAATGAAAAATTGAAACTGATACAAAAAGGGAATGAAGAGTTGAAGCAATTAAACACTGCTATGTCAGAGAGACTGCTTGCTCTAGAAAAAGGAAAATATGTTGTTGATGAAAATCAATTTGAAAATCAGCTCAAACTCAAACAGGAAAATGAAACATTGAAAAGTCTGAATGATGCTCTGCATAACCAGGTCATTTCCTATGAAACTGAAATTGTTGGCCTAGAACTTAATGTTTCAAAACTTGAATCTGAAATCTCTGACTTGAACAAATCTCTTGAAAAATTTGTGAGTGGAAAGGATAATTTGGATAAGCTCCTTGGTTGCAAAATTAATTTCCAACGTGAGGGTCTGGGTTTTAACCCAGCTAATAAAAAGAGCCTTGACAGTAAGCTTCACACTTCATTGGTGTATAGTTCTGAGCCAACTAGCACATCTAGTGTACCTATCTTCGAATTCAGTGCTCAGAAAAATCAAAAATCCACTGTCAATTCCAAATCTGCAGAACAAATTCAGAAACTGAAAAGGAATGAAAATCTTCAGAAAAAGAACAAAAACACTCCTGCTGGTACAAAGAAAGCTGCACACAAGACACATGATCTCTCACACACTCATATTAAAAAAGGGTCATGTTATTATTGTGGGATGGTAGGTCACATAATGGAACATTGCAGATTGTTGTTAAAGGATGAGCATGCTAGTGAAACATTGCATTCTAGAAAGTCCTTTCATAGAAACCATGCTACTAGGAAGCCTGATGCTTCATGTTACTATTGTGGTAAGCATGGTCATCTCATGAATGCATGTTTTATCATGAAAGAAGACAATAAACTGCATGCTAGGTCTTCCATGTATTTTCATGGTCCATACGGAATTAAACCTAAGTCCAGTCAGCACACTGTGTGCTCTAACTGTAATAAGCCTGGGCACAAGGCTGTTGAGTGCTGGTCAGGAAATTACTGGAATAATTCCGAATCAAGCAGTAAGCACCTCAGGTGCTTTGAATGTGGCAAGTATGGGCATATAGTCAGGGACTGCTGGTATGTTCAGGGAAATCACATAAATTCCAAATCTGCTAAATTCCCTAGAGCAAGACCTGCAAATATTTTATGCTTCAACTGTGGTAAGTAAGGTCACAAATCTGCTGAATGTTGGCTGATTAAGAATAAGAAACAAACTGTTCATGCATACAATAGAAAATCTTATGATCATGTTTATAGACCTCATGCTGCTGTTACTATGCATCATAAGAACCAGAAATCAGTCATTTCATGTAGATATTGTAGAAAATTTGGACATTCTATGGACAATTGTCACCTGATAGATCATGATGATAACTTTGCTAAAAGATTGTTCACAACACCTGTCAGGGTTAACGCAGGACCCAAGGTTGCTTGGGTCCCTGCAAGTTCAAAATGATCAAAACGTTGCAGGTGTGCCTTGGAATGAACAAAGAGGGGTAATTTAGCCAAGGCACTCAAAAAGGAAAACCCCAGGATTCTACTCTTCAGGTCAGTTCTGAACACGGTTTAAATTCCATCATCTGAAAATTGCTTGTTTGAGATGGTTGAGCATCCTATTGATCTGATTTGTGTTTAATTGAAACTTTCTAAAAATTTGAAATGAACTTGATGCATTTGATAGTTTCTCTCTCTGATTGAACAAGCATGAATTCTCCTTGAGCATAAACTTTAAAATCATGAGCAGTGCTTTAATTGCATGTCATGCACTTTGTTAGGGGTAGTTTGACTGTTGTTTCATTTGAAGAGTAGTGCATGTCATAAAATTTGAAAACCCTAAAAGGATATTCCATTGCATCTAGACAGGGGGAGCATTCCTGTTTGATCACTTCTTCACCTCTTGAACTCATTCTGTCTAGCAATCTGATCCATTCTCTTGGCAAATGTGTGGTTCACTTGAATTCACTGCTGTCTCCACTTGTGTAGCTGTTCTGTCTGTACTCTTGACTCAGCTATTGATTTCTAAACGGCACTGTTCTAATGTTCAACCCCTGTCTCATCATGATTGCTTTCTGCTATTCTCTCAATAAAAATGCTTTGTTGACTCCTGTGATTTGCTGCAATGTCAATGTTGATTCATCTGAATGAGGAAAGATTTTAGTCAGTGCACCCTAATCATAAATCAGAAATATTCTGAAAAGAAGAATCTTCTATTATACTGGCTTAAGAATGTCTGATGAATCAAATTGATTTAAGACTAATGTATTCATTAAGTTTTGATCTAAAAGACTTGAAAGTATCTGAATCATTTGTTTAATAAATCTTAACCAACTATCTCATGTAATTTCATGCAAAACCTTCTGAAATCTGAAATTTTAAAACCATGGCTTTCCTTGGTTAAGATATATGTAGTTGGTATTGTTCTTAAACTTTTCAGTGATCTGAGAAATGTCTGTATAATCTGAAAATACTTGAAAAAAATCTTGGTCAGAGTAATGACTTTGGTCACAGAGAAACTGGGTTCTCTATCAAAGAAATAGAGCAAGCCCATGTCATGAAGTGCCATAGATACCTCTCTTATAAAAATGATTGAAAATCTAGCAGAGCAATGGCATAGTTGTGTTGAGTAACTGGGGATTCTGGCCTCTGATCAAGATGTCTCCTCATGTAAAAAGACACTCCAAATTGCTACCTCTGTTCTCTTTGAGAGGTAATATGGTTGTCACACTGAGTAACTGGGTCACTTCACCTAAGACGTGTTGTGCCTCATGTAAAATGGTGTTGAATTAACCAAACTTGCTCAAGAAATAAGTGATGATCAATAGAATATTCTGAAAAACTAAAGACAAGTTCAGACACATTTATCTCTGTTTAATCTCAATACTATCTTGTGTAACTTCCAAAGGAGTCATTGAATTTTAATTGAGTAAGATGGAGGGAGATTAAACATGAATATCAGATGAGTTTTTGTTTAGTTCATTTCTATTAAAAGATATTTCAGATATGAGTAATGAATTTTCCTGATAAACTTTGGATTCATCATTCTTAAATCATGATAGTACGTTGAAGATCATTCATAATCTATTATAATTGAAGAGTCTGAAATCCGTTTATCAAGATTTATGAATTTGGTGTGCCGATAAAAATCCTTCTTCCTCATCCATTCATTGGCATCTGAATCAAATGCACTGTGCTTACAGAATGAGGTATTACTTAATTATCCCTGTGCTTTTGTTGATATCTCCTTTCATCATAATTAGTTTCAACCTTCAGAACTTTTCTGATCTTTATTCTCAAAGGGGGAGACTTTCATTCAATCATTGCATGCATATTTGTATTTCTCATCTCAAACTATTTTCTTTTTGATGATGTCAAAAGGGGAGAATAGTTTGACATGAGTCAGCGTGACTCATAGTGTTGCCATCATCAAAAAGGGAGAGATTGTTGTGCCCCTGTGATTTTGATGATAGCAAACACTATGAGTCAGCATTGTATATCATGAACATCTCTGTCTAAATGAAAGTCCTGCTTGAGCATATAGGAAGACAGTGCATTCGGCTATTTCATGCATACAGCAAGTCTGTACAACATCATGCATATAGTTGGTGCACGATTGTCTAGAGCATATAGTCCGTGCACAACTGCATTCTACAAAGTCCATGCAACCTTTTTGCTTCATGCACGACAAGTCTGTACATCGCTACATGCATCACTTAAAGTCTGTACAGAGTTCTACATATTTTGCATCGGTCAAGTCTGTACATCACTACATGCATCACTTAAAGTCTGTACAGAGTTCTGCATAGTTTGCATCGATCAAGTCTGTACATCACTGCATGCATTTCTTCAAGTCTGTACATGGTCTTGGCATATGCACACACAAAGTCTATGCGTCTCATATTAAGTCTATACATCGTCTGCCAGCAAGTGCATCATTCTCCGTCTCACTCAGCGTCTATGTGCATAAATCAAAGTCTGTACAGCTAGTGCATCTTTTGATTTAAAGTCCATACATTGTCTGCCCGCAAATACAAGTCCATACGTTGCTTTGCAGCATGCACACACGCAGAGTCTATACATCCTCTGCTGATATGTTTATGCTGTAGTTCGGCAAGTCTGTACATCGTCAGCACTCTTCAAACGGCATAGTCCATGCATTCATCTAAAGTCTGTACATTCTTTATTTTAAAGTCTGCACACGGTTGCTTTGATGCCGTAGCAAGTCTATACACTAATGAGCGCTTGTTTGTTTTGATGACTGAGCTAGTCTATACATCGTCTTGTATGTGCATGCTTCTGGTTGTGCTGCTTTGGCATCCTAGCACATATACTCTGTACAACTTTGGCATCGTAGGCGTGCACAAGTCTGTGTATGCTCACACATGTTGCATAGTGAAGTATGTACAAGATTTTAGTCTTAAGTAGATAATTCTCTCACTGATTGACAAGTACTTTTAGTGAAGTTTAAGAAGGGCACGTGATCTAAGAATGGATAAAGTGCCAGGATCGTGACACGTGTATTGAAGCCTGCTGAGATGCTTCCACGTGGTAGAATCAATTGGGCGAGAAATGTGGAGGACACACGCCCACCTATCTGCTGCTCTATAAAATGAAGACTTCTCCATCTGGAAAAGACTGATCGTGATAGAAGAGCAGAAGCAGAGAGATAGCCTGCACGATCCAGAAGAAAAAGAAAAAGAGAAGAAGAGCAGAGTGTGAAAGCAGCAGAGAAGAAGAAGAAAAAGAAAGAGGAAGAGAGATCGAGAGCAGAGAAGAAGAAGAAAAAGAAAGAGGAAGAGAGATCGAGAGTTGAGAAGAAGAAGCAGTCAGTTGTCTGAAGTTTAGTCTCTACTGGACCGTGGATCAAATCCAGGCCAGTCAGCTCCTTGAGAGCCACTTCGTGCTTCATTGTTTACAGCTTTTCGGTGCTGTGATTTTCTATCTTTTGTTTTCTTTTAAACCTTTCTTCAAGCTGTTTGTCTGCAGTGCAAGCTGTGATGCACAGCGGCGAGGTGGATACCTCAGACGGATAAGCTGTATTGCCCAGCGTTTGCAGTGGAGGATTCCACTGGTCGGGTTAAGGTGTAGTCCCCAGCGGTTGGGTTAAGCTGTAGTCCCCAGCGGTCAAGCTGTGAGTCAGCGGATGGCTAAGCTGTATTGCCCAGCGGAAGCAAGCTGTGATGCTCAGCGGTTGTAGGCAAGCTGTGAGGCCCAGCGGTTCAAGCTGTTAGTCAGTGAAATCCACACTCGGGTTTGAGTGTGGGGTGGATTTAGGTCTGGAGGACCGAACCACCTAAAAACTCCTCTGTGCAGTGGTTTGATTTGTTTAATTCTACTTCTGCTAGATGAATGTTTAGGCACGCTCCACATATTTGCTTACTGGTTCAACAGAAGATTTAATTAGCTTTTCAGATTGTTTAAATTTGTGAAGTGAGCGAAATTTTTTAAGGGGAGATTCATTCACCCCGCTCTGAATCCAACGCACCGAACCCAACAGCTGTGGTGCGACCCGAGGTGGACCGCACTAGCCCTGTGCGGTGTTGACCTCGCCGCATGTTTCCCCTGCGCGGCTAGAGGTGAACCGCACGTGTGTTTCCCGTTTTACGCTGTTATCCTGTTGTGTGGTCCTGTATGGACCGTTTATCCAGTTGAGTGGTCCATTCTGAACCGCTCATCCCCGATGTGTCATCGGTTTACCGTGGTGGCTTCTCCCGGTGTCGTGTTAGAGTCATTGCTCTGGTCTGGTCGACCCGGTGTGATCCAATGGTCGACATGCGACCTTGCCTGTGTCTTGATGGATCTGTCCAGCTCAAGATGTGGTTCTGGACACCTAGAGGTACGATTTGGCCTCGGTTTGTGTGTCCAGGTGCCTTGAGGATGTCAGAGTTCTCCCAAGTCTCCATATGTCCCGTCTGTTCCATGTCGGTCGTCTACGTGAGTTAGGGCGGTGTTTCTAGTGGTCCTATCATGGACTGCTAATGTTGGTTTGCCTGTCCGGTGGTTCCCTGGATCGGTCGGTTCGGGTGAATTGTGTGCGGTCTATCCCTTGACTGCTATAGTTTCTCCGAGCGACTTAATCTAGGACTGCCAGTGTCTTTGCCTCTGGTTGCGTGGCGAGTCCTCCTTGACTGCTTGGTTGACCTAGCGGCCGAGTGATGGATGGCCTAGGCCCAGAGAGTGGTTTACCGATGGTTTGGTTTCTGATATCTTGGCTTGACCTTGGGATTTGCCATTGTCACGCGGACATCACCCGATGTCCTGTGAGGGCTATAACTGTGTTCCGAGGTGGCCAAGAGGGTTTGTGCTTGTGTGTCTTTGCCTGGTTCCAGTCAACCCGGGGTCACCCAGTGGTTGACAGGTAGCCTTATGTGTCTCGACGGTTCTGTCCAGTTCGAGACATGGTTCTGGATGCTTCGAGGTATCATCCTACCTCGATCTACGTATCCAGGCGTGTCTGAGGGTCCTCGGTGTTCCCTCAGGTCTCCGTGAGTCGTTTTCTGTGGAGTGTCATTTCGTGTGGCTTAGGATTAGACCGATTGGCGGCTTGTTCCACTGTCAGTGATGATCTTGCCTTTGAGTCGTCCGACTCAAGGATCGTTACGTAGTAGGTCTAGTCGCCTTGTCCTGAGTCTGTTGGCAGTTGTCTTGCCGCCTTGGTGCTTCGTAGTACGTGCGATAGTGCGTTCTAGCTTGTCTGTACTCTAGCACTTGTGTTTCTGAGTCTGGTGTCTTGTGAGCCTCCCATTGTTGTAGCCTTAAGGCCGTGAGTTGCCGACCCGCCTGGGAATGGCGGAGGGGTGTTCCCGTTATAAGCGGTTTGTAAGCTAGTTTCCGTGGGCCCCCGCTGTACAGTGGCGTCTTGCTGGGTGGAGAAAACTAGCTAGAGGCCTGGCTCTCCAGCAAGAGTCGGTGTGTGTACACGTGGTCAAGGGCTTTGGACTGACGCCGACGGGCGTGACCCTGACTAGTACTTGTATAGTGGTTCCGCGTGGGTCTGCGACTCAGCCGTGCCCGTGTTGGTCGCGCTCGGTGGGTAGTCGAGACACTTGTGGTGTGTGTTGCGGCGCAGCATAAGACGTTAGTGGATGCAGCTGCCTGTTCTTCTAGTGAGGAGGTGCTTCCCTCACGTGACACGTGACTCTCGTGTTCTTCGCGTTTCTTGCGCGTCGTGACCTTTCCGGGTTAGCCCTCTCGTGGCCCTACTCGAGGTCAATGTTGTGTTGTGTGAACGACGTTCTAGTAGTGTGTGCCGTCGGGTCTGTTCGTCATCTGTCTAGGTCTTTCTTAGACTTTTTGTTTGTCCTTGCAGGTCATCGTCTTAGGCCTGGCTTCGTGTCGGCAGATAGGTGACTCTTGACTTTGTCATATCAGAGCCGCCCTTCTGTCGCTGCTTGGAGTAGTTTGGGGAGCTGAGGTTGGTTCAGCTATCGTGCCTGTTCGGTACGACTTTTTCCCTTTTCTTTTAGCTTCCCTTGCTCTTAGCCTGTTCCCTACTCCTGCTGTTCCCGTTCTTTTTACAGCTGGGTAGTGTAGCTTTTCCTGCTTTGCTACTACTGTTGCTTTCTGTTCCGTGTACTACACGCTTTCCAGTGGGGATCCGCATGACCCCTACTGAGCCTCTGTTTGGAGACTCACCCCTACTTTTCAGGTGGGTGGTGTCGCCCCTGTTCGTGGTTCCTGGTGTGGCACATCCGTAGCTGCCAGCGGTACCTACGTCGGGTTTCCCCCGACCTCAGCGTACGTTCTTTTCCTGTGGCCTGTACTTGTCTTTAATTTTCTAGACTGGACTCTGACGTAATTTTTAAATTGAATTGTTAATAAAAGTAATTTTATTTCTGGTACTTTAGCAAACCGATCTAATGAAATTTAATTACTTACTGTACTCTCTCTGTGGCTTCAATGTACTACACGACAATCCTTTTTCCCTTCGGAGCTTTACCGCTCTTGGGAGGCCTCGCGGGTTCCGGGTGGTATCAGGTGTATTCGGTAGTCCTACCGGGTATATCTGGTATCCGGGATCCAGGTCGTCATAGTTGGTATCAGAGCGTTGTTGTGTAAAGTACATGGGAATCCGAGATATTGCAGTATCTAGAGTCCTTAAAGTCCAGTACAGGCATTTGCTGGCTTAGGTGTTGCGATGATTTGTCGTGTTGTTTTCTTCATATGTGGTCTTGTGCGTGCTGTTCTGGCACTGCGCAAGGTGATTTTTGCTCCCGTCAGCATGTGACGAGATGCTTCTTTCTATCGTGGTGTCTGTCTCGATCATGTCGTACGTGGCAGTGTTCGTCGGTAGGCTTGAATCTGCAGTACGTGGTTCGAGGTTTTCTTCGTGTGTTGTTCAGGTTGTTGTTGACCTTTGGCCTTGGTCTGATGACCGTACATGTTCTCATGTTGTTTTGGTCATCCCGGCTTGAGTCTGTTCAGCTCCTGATGTGTCTCGCTTCTGTTAAGGTGCTTGATTAGATTCCGTGTTTGAGAAGTTGCTCAGGCAAGCTAGGATTTTTTCTTCCTTGTGAGCTTTCGTAGTTGAGATTATTGCTTCTCACCCCTTCTGGTGGAATCTTTTCAAGGTTTTCTTTGGAATTGTTGTCTTAGTGATGCCTTTGTCCTGTGTCTCCTTAAGTGTGGACAGCTTTGTTTTGAGCCTGATCTGCTCTTTGCTATACGGTTGCTTGGCTTTGGACTCCATCATGGTGTTAAGAGCTGTTGCGTACTGTATTTGTTGTGCCGTGTCCAGCGGCCGGTGTATTGTGAAGGCTCGATGATTATTTCAGGACGTGAAGGTAAGCTGAGATTAGCCTTTTCCTTGGGCCTTGTGATGAAGCTGGTACTCCTCTTCTTGGCACTGAGGCTTCTTGTGATCGGTTGTTCGTTGGATCAGTACACGTCGCGTGCTATAGTACGATTTTCATGAATTGTGATGTCGCCGTACGTGTGATGGGATGCAGATACCGAGATATTCCCTGATGCCTGTGTGCGTTTTGTGAGTGCGCAGCTGAAGCGTGTGGGCTGGTTACCCACGGGCTCAGGATCGTTGGTGGTAAGATTCTGACCAGTCGAGAGGTTTGCTGTTCTCGATGTAACTTTGTCTTGGCTTCCTGTGCCTTGACGTTGTTGTTGCCGTGTCGTGCTATTATTGGAGGCATTTCTGGCATTGGCATTGGCATTTGTGAGTGTTGGGGAATCTGTCGGCATTCCTTGCTGATTGAGTACCCTCTGCTCCGCATGTGTTTTATTGGGTGTTGTGCTCTCGAGGCGTGTTCATAGTCCTTGAGGTGCGTTCCCCGAGATTGTCGTTTCTCATTGTCGTGGGTCTTTTTTTGGTGAGCAGTCTGATGTGTGACCCGTCCCTTGTGGTCATGTGTTCAGATGTTCTTGTGCCTTGATGTGACCCTGCTTGCAGTTGTCTCCCGTGGTTCTGTGTCAAGTACGGAGCCGGAATCCTGCAAGTGCTGTTGTTGTCATTTTATTGCTGGTTCTCTATGATTTTGTGTCTTTGTCTTGGACCATTGTCTTGTCAGTTAGCGGTGCCGTACTCTCTTTTCTCGGTAAGAGTTGGCATGCAACTCGATCAAAGGTAATATCTGAGTGAGAACTGACTTGACCATGTTTGTGGTCTGGTGCTGTTGTCGTTGGCGTCCCGTGTGCCGGGTGTTCTCTGCCACCTTTGGCACTGGAGCCGATGATGTGGTCGAGCTATCAGCTGTGAGGACTGTGTTTCCTTGTGTAAGCTGATGCTTGCTGCATTTGCATTTTTTTGTTTCTCCGGTATCTCTACTTGTGGCATTAGTCGTGTTTCATTTCCGGTGAGACGTAAGTGACGTTACTCTGTTTCGGAGGTGTCAGACTTGTGTCCACTTGCGTCGTGCTCACTCCCGAGCGTATGCTTGTGATTATAGTTTGACAGTGTCCCTCTAAGCTGTGTTTCTCAAGATTGCGTTGTCGTATGTTGGGTTGTTCTTCCCTGCTTACCCTTGTTAGTCCTTAAATTTTGAGGATGAAATTTCTTAAAGGAGGGGAGGATGTAATGTCCCGGATCTTTGCCGGATCCTTAATGGGTCTTGTTGGATCTTTATTGGATCTTTCGGATCTGTTTCGGTGAGTTTCGGTTCGCTTTTGTGGCTTCCGAGTTGAGTTTCACGATCCGTGTGAGTTTTTCTCTCGTACTAGTTACGGAACCCTACGGTGAGTTTATTTGTCAGTTCATCGACTCGAGGATGCTACAGCGATGATGTACTCTCCGAGCCAGTCGTTTTGACTATTTTTGCATATTTTTCTGAGATAGGGTCAAAAATCAGATTTTTCGAAAATTAGGAAAATTCCTAATTTCTTTTCCTATTTCTTTTCCCTTCCTCTCTCCTCCTTCTCATTTTCGCCGCCGCTCTCTCTCTCTCCGTTTCTCTCCCGTTTCGCCTCCTCGGCTCCGGCTGCAGATGGAGGACCTAGGGGCGAGTGTTGGGGATGCTGTGGAGCTGGCTGAGTGTGTGACGGGGTGAGGATGGAATGGTTTTGGCGCGATCCCGAACGGTGAATTCAAAGCCGGCGTTTGAGCTCGCGGCGTGGTTTTCGGCGCGGTTTAGTCCCTTCGGGGCGCGGTTTCTTCGGTGGAGGTAGGGTGACGGATCTTCACTTCCTCCTATACATTTTCCCTGCCATTGCACGTCGTTCGGCGTAGAAACGGCTGAGTTTGGGCTTGTTTAGCCTAAACCGTAATTTTTGGATTTTGTAGGGTTCGCCGGAAAACGGCAACTATTTTTAGATCAGTTACTGTCAATGGACTCCCTGGGACGTCAGCGTTCCATAGTCACTGATTTTGTCTCGTTTGGTGGTCCCATTTGACCGCTAGAGCTCCGGGAAGCTCGGTAGTCCTTTTTGGGTGATTTCGTTAGAATCGCCCGTTTCTTGCGATCTGTGCGTCGTTTTGACTCTGGTTGGAGTCCATGTGATTGTATGTGTGTTATGGGTTGTTTCCCCTTTGTCTCAGGATGAATGGGGCGTGGAAAGGCCTCCGTTGGGCTGAACCCATGGTTTCCCTGCCGTGAGAGTTGAGCGGTCGGACTAGGACCGCCTATCCCCATGAGCGGCCCCGTCTTGACCGTTCATCTGCTCGGCGCGCTTTGTTCAGCTTGGCGTGCAGTGAGGGTTGTGCGGTCTATCGTAAGACCGTATAACTCAGGTGCGGCCAGGGCTGAACCATTTTTCCCCTTCGGTTTGGACCATTGTTGGGCTGTGCGGCTGGGGTCTAGCCGCCTGTCCCTTTGTACGGCTAGTATCTAACCGTACATCTCTGGTGCTGGTGGCTGTGGTGCGGCCCGAGGTGGACCGCACTAGCCCTGTGCGGTGTTGACCTCGCCGCCTGTTTCCCCCGCGCGGCCAGAGGTGAACTGCACGTGTGTTTCCCGTTTTAGGCTGTTATCCTGTTGTGCGGTCCTGTATGGGCCGTTTATCCTATTGAGTGGTCCATTCTGAACCGCTCATCCCCGATGTGTCATCGGTTTACCGTGGTGGCTTCTCCCGGTGTCGTGTTAGAGTCATTGCTCTGGTCTGGTCGACCCGATGTGATCCAATTGTCGACATGTGACCTTGCCTGTGTCTCGATGGATCTGTCCAGCTCAAGACGTGGTTCTGGACACCTAGAGGTACGATTTGGCCTTGGTTTATGTGTCCAGGTGCCGTGAGGATGTGAGAGTTCTCCCAAGTCTCCGTATGTCCCGTCTATTCCATGTCGGTGGTCTGCGTGAGTTAGGGCGATGTTTCTACTGGTCCTATCATGGACTGCTAATGTTGGTTTGTTTGTCCGGTGGTTCCCTAGATCGGTCGGTTCGAGTGAATTGTGTGCGGTCTATCCCTTGACTGCTATAGTTTCTCCGAGCGACTTAATCTAGGACCGCCAGTGTCTTTGCCTCTGGTTGCGTGGCGAGTCCTCCTTGACTGCTTGGTTGACCTAGCGGCCGAGTGATGGATGGCCTAGGCCCAGAGAGTGGTTTACCGGTGGTTTGGTTTCTGGTATCTTGGCTTGACCTTGGGATTTTCCATTGTCACGCGGACATCACCCGATGTCCTGTGAGGGCTGTAACCGTGTTTCGAGGTGGCCAAGAGGGCTTGTGCTTGTGTGTCTTTGCCTGGTTCTGGTCAACCCGGGGTCACCCAGTGGTTGACAGGTAGCCTTATGTGTCTCGACGGTTCTGTCCAGTTTGAGACATGGTTCTGGATGCTTCGAGGTATCATCCTACCTCGATCTACGTGTCCAGGCGTGTCTGAGGTCCTCGGTGTTCCCTCAGGTCTCCGTGAGTCATTTTCTACGGAGTGTCGTTTCGCGTGGCTTAGGATTAGACCGATTGGCGGCTTGTTCCGCTGTTAGTGACGATCTTGCCTTTGAGTCGTCCGACTCAAGGATCGTTACGTAGTAGGTCTCGTCGCCTTGTCCTGACTCTGTTGGCAGTTGTTTTGCCGCCTTGGTGCTTCGTAGTACGTGCGATAGTGCGTTCTAGCTTGTCTGTACTCTAGCACTTGTGTTTATGAGTCTGGTGTCTTGTGAGCCTCCCATTGTTGTAGCCCTAAGGCCTTGAGTTGCCGACCCGCCTGGGAATGGCGGAGGGGTGTTCCCGTTATAAGCAGTTTGTAAGCTAGTTTCCGTGGGCCCCCGCTGTACGGTGGCATTCTGCTGGGTGGGGAAAACTAGCTAGAGGCCTGGCTCTCCAGCAAGAGTCGGTGTGTGCACACGTGGTCAGGGGCTTTGGACTGATGTCGACGGGCGTGACCCTGGCTAGTACTTGTATAGTGGTTCCGCGTAGGTCTGCGACTCGGCCATGCCCGTGTTGGTCGCGCTCGGTGGGTAGTCGAGACACTTGTGGTGTGTGTTGCGGCGCAGCATAAGACGTCAGTGGACGCAGCTGGCTGTTCTTCTAGTGAAGAGGTGCTTCCCTCACGTGACACGTGACTCTTCGTGTTCTTCGCGTTTCTTGCGCGTCGTGACCTTTCCGGGTTAGCCCTCTCGTGGCCCTACTCGAGGTCAATGTTGTGTTGTGTGCATGAAGTTCTAGTCGTGTGTGCCGTCGAGTCTGTTCATCGTCTGTCTAGGTCTTTCGTAGACTTTTGTCTGTCCTTGCAGGTCTTCGTCTTAGGCCTAGCTTCGTGTCGGCAGATCGGTAACTCCTGACTTTGTCAGATCAGAGCCGCCCTTCTGTCGCTGCTTGGAGTAGTTTGGGGAGCTGAGGTTGGTTCAGCTATCGTGCCTGTTCGGTACGACTTTTTCCCTTTTCTTTTAGCTTCCCTTGCTCTTAGCCTGTTCCCTACTCCTGCTGTTCCTGTTCTTTTTACAGCTGGGTAGTGTAGCTTTTCCTGCTTTACTACTACTGTTGCTTTCTGTTCCGTGTACTACGCGCTTTCCAGTGGGGATCCGCATGACCCCTACTAGCCTCTATTTGGAGACTCACCCCTGCTTTTCAGGTGGGTGGTGTCGCCCCTGTTCGTGGTTCCTGGTGTGGTGCGTCCGTAGCTGCCAGCGGTACCTGCGTCGGGTTTCGCCCGACCTCAGCATACGTTCTTTTCCTGTGGCCTGTACTTGTCTTTAATTTTCTGGACTGGACTCTAATGTAATTGTTAAATTGAATTGTTAATAAAAGTAATTTTATTTCTGCTACTTTAGCAAACCAATCTAATGAAATTTAATTGCTTACTGTACTATCTCTGTGGCTTCAATGTACTACACGACAATCCTTTTTCCCTTCGGAGCTTTACCGCTCTTGGGAGGCCTCGCGGGTTCCGGGTGGTATCAGGTGTATTCGGTAGTCATACCGGGTATATCTGGTATCCGGGATCCGGGTCGTCACATATAGCCTACTCTTCACGGCAATTGAAGAAACACAAGTAAAATTATCCCATACATGACCTAGAGCTGGCAGCTGTGGTCTTTGCTTTTAAGATCTGGCAACATTATCTCTATGGCGAAGCCTTTACGGTGTATTCTGATCACAAGAGTCTCAAATATTTATTCTCTCAAAAGGAGCTCAATATGAGACAAAGACGGTGGTTGTAATATTTAAAGGATTTTGACTTCTCTATACAATATCACCCAGGAAAAGGCAATGTCGTAGCTGATGCACTTAGCCGAAAACCAATGACTTTATTATCGAGCATGATGGTTAAAGAATGGCATCTACTTGAAGAAATGGCCAACTTAAACCTCAATATGAAGGAGAAGGAAGGCGGAGTCTTTATTGCCAATATTCGACTCTAACCCGAGTTACTCTCGAAAATCAAGGAACGGCAAGTTGATGATCCGTTGATCGTGGAAATTAAAGACAAATTAGATCAACGACTGGATTTCCTTCTGGCTGATGATGGAAGGCTATTATTCAAAGGAAGAACTTGTATACCCGATTGTTCTACTATCAAGGGTAAAATCCTAGAGGAAGCACATCGGTCAAGGTACACTATTCATCCCGGTGCTACAAAAATGTACCAAGACCTCAAGAGAACATTTGGTGGCCTAATATGAAGAGAGAGGTAGCCGAGTTCGTAAGCCGATGTTTGGTTTGTCAACAAGTCAAGGCCAAACACCTCAAACCGGCTGGCAAGCTCAAGCCTCTCGAAATACCGAAATGAAAATGGGATAGTATCGGAATGGACTTCATTGTTGGATTACCGAAGACCCGAAGTGGTTTTGATGCTATATGGGTAACTGTGGATCGGCTAACAAAGTCCGCTCACTTTTTACCTATCAAGACTAGATGGACCGTGGATGTTCTAGCCGCTTTATATATCAAGGAGATCGTAAGGCTACATGGTATTCCAAGCTCTATTATTTCAGACTGAGATCTGAGATTCACCTCTCATTTCTAGAAGGGTTTACAATCGTCTATGGGTACTAGACTAAGGTTTAGTACGGCTTTTCACCCTCAGACGGATGGACAAACCGAGAGGACGAATCAAATTATTGAAGATATGTTGAGAGCCTGCATGATTGACTTCGGTGGTAGTTGGCATGAACACTTACCGTTGACTGAGTTCGCTTATAACAATAGCCATCAGTCGAGTATTCAAATGGCACCATTCGAAGCATTATATGGCCGAAGTTGCAGATCGCCTCTATGCTGGAGCGAGGCTGGTGACAAGGTATTGCTTGGTCCCGACATTGTACAAGACACAACCGACAAAATCCAGTTAATACAAGAAAGGCTAAAGGTCACCCAATCAAGGCAAAAGAGCTATGCCGACAATCGGAGGAGAGATCTTGAATTCCAAGTGGGGGAGCATGTCTTCTTAAAGATCTCACCCACCCGTGGAATTAGAAGATTCGACATGACAGGAAAGCTAAGTCCGAGATTTACCGGCCCTTTCGAGATTCTGGAGAGAATCGGCGAGGTAGCATACAAGCTGGCCTTACCTCCTCAACTGGCCGGTGTACACGACGTATTCCATGTATCCATGCTAAGGAAATACGTCTATGATCCTTCACATGTGATTCAATTTGAAGAATTGAAACTCCAAAAGGACTTATCTTATGAAGAAAGACCGATCAAGATACTGGATCGGAAATTACACCAACTGAGAAATCGGGCCATACCGATGGTGAAAGTCCAATGGAGCAAGCGTGGATTCGAGGAAGCAACCTGGGAATTGGAAGAATCCATCAAGAAGAAATACTCGGATTTAATCTCAAGTTAGAAATTCGACCTTTCTACTCGAATATTTGACTTTTAGTTATATAATGTGAATTTGGAGGACCAAATTCTTTTAAGTGGGGGATGATGTAGAAACCCGATAATTAAAAATGAGAAATAAAATTTTCAATTTCATTATGTAATTAAAATTTTAATGAAATAATTAAATTACATTTTTAAGCTAGTTTATTGAATTTACTTGAATTAACTAGAAGTAAATCGATATTAAATACTTTAAACATTAGATAAATCATAGTAACCACAATAAAAGTCCATGTAATGGACTAGGATAACAATTGGCCCATTGGATAATCCAAAATGGGCTAGATTAATAGATTAAAGGATTTATTAAAGGTTAAATTGACCTAAACTTGTAACATGTGTTTAATATGTAATTTAAGGGATTACAATAACCCATTTTCTAGAAGATTGACTCTAGAATCAACCCTTACCTAACAGCCCACCTTAGACCAGTCATTTTTACATTATTTTCACACCTAAGATGGGCTAGATTAAGAAGAGAAATGACATTTTTCTTCTAATTCGGACTTAATGGGTTTCGTGGAATTAGGTGAGGAATCTTGACAAATTTGGCCAAGTTTTTGCTATAAATAGAACCACATTTGACCCTTAAACTATCCCTGGATGTTAAGTATATGCTGCTGCGAAGATTTGAAGGAGGATTTAGAGATCAAAGGATTTCTTTATATTTAGGGATATTTCTTTAGACCCGTCTAAAGGTAGATGTCTCTCAGGCTAAACTCTAATTAAATCATGCCATCTTGTTCATTTTTCTGTCCTCTTTCCATTGATAGCTCATTTATTAAATTCCGTTATGCAATGAGCAGGTTATGGTCATTTTATTGCAAGGGTATTCCCATTTTTTTCATTAGGTCCAGAACGTGCTATACCTCAATAGCGCGTTCTGAACGCGCTGGCCCGACATAGCGCGTTCATACATAGTATTTTCCCACCCTTCGGGGGTCAAACTGATAATTTCAAAATTTTCCAGAACGTGCTACCCTCGAGTAGCGCGATCTTCAGATCGCGCTAGCATAAGCTAGCGCGTTCATGAAATTAGAAGACCATAAAAATAAATAAATAATTAAAATATGGATATTTCCAGAACGCGCTACCGGTAGTGCGATCTTCAAGTTCGCGCTAGCATAAGCTAGCGCGTTCAAAAAAAAAATAATACATATTATTTTTGGATATAAAAATATATATATATGCATGGCACGGCACAAACAAATAAATAAATATATATATATATTACTAGTTTTGTATCCACACACAACTCGAGCCCACATCCTATGCCCCTTGGGTCCTGACCCAAGGGTGAGCTCTCCAACATATAAAGCCAATGAAGTTTTTGTAACTTCCAATGTGGGACTAAACTTAAGCCACTATCCAATAGGAACTATATCACTTGGAAATCCACATTAATTGTATGTATATAGTCACCAAAAGTAAGAAATAGTAACATTAGCATGTTTTGATTCTTACAGCATGTTAAAATTTATTTTGTAGAATAAAATTATTTTTGCATGTAAAAATCTATTTTTAACCATATTAGTAAATCAATGCATGAAAAATATTTCCAGCATGTTAAAAATGACTTCCAACATGATAAAATTATTTTCTACATACTGAGATGTAAACATTATTTCCATCATGTTAAAATCTATTTAAAACTATCTTTTGTGCATGCAAAACCTAATTTCCTATTAAATAATTAGTAAAATGATGCATGAAAATTATTTCCAGCATGATAAAATTACTTCCAGCATGATCAAATTATTCCGACATGTTAGAATTATTTTTAGCATGTTAAAATTTATTTTTATTATATTAAAACTATTTTTTAGCATGATAATTCTATTTTCCTATCAAATAATTACCAAATAAATATTGAAAAATGATTTTTAGCATGATAACATTTATGTTGTTATCAGAGAATTTCTGTAATCAGTATGGTAAACTTATCTTATCATCCTATCAGTAAGTTAATGTATGAGAATTATTTTAGCATGTTAAGTATTAATTTTAGCATGTTAAATATTAATTTCTAGCATGTTAAATCCAGCATGAAAATTTTATTTTTATCATCTTATCAATAAAGCAACATATGAAAATCATTGTCAGCATGTTAAGATTATTTTCAGCGAGTTAGAGTTATTTTTGACATAAAATTCTATTTTCTTATCATATGGTTAATTAATGTATGATTAAATACTAATATCTAAACTCATGATTGTAATTCATAAAGCATATATTTTCATTACTAAAACTTTATGTTTTATGATTCTGAGATTAAGCTAAGATATTAAAAATAATAATTCTAATAAAATTACTATCTTAAATTTTCTTTCTACTTACCGTTCATTTTTGAACTCACGACTTAATGTCGTTAAACATGATGCCTTAAATTGTTATCTACTTTTCTCGTAACTTCTAAATTTTGCCAAATCTGTGCTTATTTACAAACAGTATTATTCTTGAAAATCATTGGCCATATATATTAAAGTGGATGTCTAAACGTACTTGGGATCTTCGGATCTCTATGACTCAATGCTTGGCATTATTGGGGCCCGGTCTAGTCTTGGGGGGAGCACCCGAAAGTACTTGTGCTCATGGGAGTTGATTGACCAACGGTGTGACATTGCACCAAAGTGCATGATAGATTTACTTGATACGGCATTCCACTATTCGTACTTGTTTACTTGTTACTTGTTTACTTGAAAATTACATGAATTACTTGACTTGCGTGAAAATGGCCAATTACATGAAATTCTTTACTTGTTCAAAGTCATTACTTAGAAATTCATCTTGATATCATATTATCTCAATTACTTATAAATTCCATTCATGTTTATACACTTCCCGATACAAGTTAGAAAATTATTTAAATTGTTAATACTTAAAGATTGCCTGGTTCATAGAGATAAAAAATCCTACTGAGCTTTTTAGCTCACCCTACGTTTTGGTTAATTATTGCAGGAAATGAAAATGAATAAGGGAATAGACAAGCGTGAGAGAGTGATTTTCATTTTTACCTAGGTTTATGTAGATCATTAGTGTTTTTACAAGAATGATGTACTTTGGGATTGAAAGTTGTAATTTACCTTTATGGCTTATCAATTAGTGTTGTAAACTTCATTTTGATGGAAAAAAGGTATCATTTTCCCATTCATTTCTATCTTTAGAAATAAAATTGTACATGCTCTGATCGACACACGATTGTTTACGACTCGTCGCGCCCTCGATATTCCGCGTCGGGGCGTGACAGAGAGGGAGAGGGATTGAGTGAGCGAGGGGGACTTACCGGTGACGGCGACGACGAGGATGGGAGGAGGCCAGCGGCGATGATGATGGTGAGAGGGAGGGAGGCCGACGACGACGGCGAGGACAGTGGCGCCTCGGCGACGGCGAGGACGGCGGCGATGACGGCAAGCAGAGGAGAAAGATAGAGTGAGAGGGAGAGTGGGGGGGGAATGGGGGCGGGTGGAAGGGGTGGGAGGAAGGGATCGATCGTGGTGGGAGGGTGGGAATTTTTGCGACGAAAATTCAGACGAAACTTATTTCTATCTGTAATTTCAAACGGAATGTTTTCCATCTGAATATCCGTCGCAAATTAAGACGCATACTCAGACAGATTACATTTTGTCCGAAATACAGATAGAATTTGCGACGAAATATATCCGTCTAAATTTACAGACAACTTTGCGACGGAAATTAATCAGTCACAAATTTTCGTCGCTAACACCGTATTTTCTTGTAGTGAGTGGTTATTTAATTAGGACCTTGCAAATGCGAAGGGAACCTCCCACTGTCTCATCTCTTACCTGGCCGTGATCTCTTTGATTTTCTGCTAAGCACTCGACTGTGAAAAATTTGATCTAAACCTATTTTACAAGATTTTTCACGAGAGCTGATCGTGCTTTGACCAGTAATTCATTCTCTTTATTGTCTTAATGTCGTTGAACATGATGCTCTAAATCATCCTTGAACTTCTCTTGAGAACTTCACTTGTATTTCACACTACATGTCTTTGAAATGAAAAATTTTGCTAGATTTGTACTTTAGCCATAAACTACCATTTGGAAGTATAGGAGTTAAGTGTCATGTAGGGCAAAGTGCTACATTATGGGAGCCACCTCTTGAGACTAGAATGGCACAAAGTGTTACATAACAGGAGCCACCTATTGAGCCTATATGGGCCACCTCTAGAGTCCTCCATAACTAAATGTCCAGTTGTGTACTATACTACGCTTCATGAGCATTTCTTGGAAACTCGTTTAACTATTTATAAATGAATTGTTCTAGAATTTACATGGGACTTTGGGTCCACCTGAACACTTAATGCCTGGCAATTTTGGGGCCCTGATCTGGTCCTAGGCGAGCAAAACCTGAAAGTACTTGTGCCCGAGGGAGTTGAATGATCAGGTATGGTATTACACACATGCAAGATTGAACTAGACAATTCATTTATTACTTGCTTGACTTCTTGTACATGACATTTTTGACTGAATGTGTTAACATTCTTGTTATATGGCCAAATTTATAATTCTCTATATGTTATTGATCTTCATGCTTACGGTTGAGTTCTATGATATCTATTCTTGAAATTCTTAACTTCTTGATCTTGATTACACTTGTCACCTGTTAAATTACATGTTTTATTTCGTGAACCTACATTGTTCATTTTGTGAGCATATAGATGATCCAATATGCTAATCACTTAAAGTGACCTAGTAAAGAGATATAAGTCTTATTGAGCATTCTAGCTCACGCTATGTATTGTTGATAATTTTCATGAAATTTCGAAGATGACGGGAATGGGCTAGAGTGATGAGAGTGTTGATAGTTTTAGAAGATTTTCTTCTGAGTCTGTCTTCTTAGAAAATGAATATATTGAGTTTGAATAGTATTGAAAGACTTGAAACGTCATTTGTAGGAAATGTTAGATTTTGCAATAAAATTATGGTTTGGCCATTTGTTGTTCATACTTGTCATCTATCTTTTGATCGACCCGCTTGTTAACTGTTCACGCCTTGATAATTTCACCTTATTCGGGGCGTGACAAAGGTGCACCTAGAGCTTCAAGGTCGTCACCCGTCTCAGCCGTCTCCCCAACATGAGAACTCTACCCTGATGGGGCTTCTCTACCTCTACCCTTGAGGACCCCGGCGAGCGAAGTCCTCCCAGCCACTCACTAGACTCACCCTCAGTCGCTTCTTGAATCTCCTCCTCCCCACGGGCCTCGTCCACTTGGGACCCTCTCTCCTCTTCAGCGACGCTTCCAACACTTATCTGCCCTTTCGACATAGATACCTCGCTCTCTCCCCCTGGAGATGAAACTTCTGCCACTTCCTTATCATTCTCGACCAAACTCCGGTTAAGTTGGCGAGCCAGCGCCTTAATCTCCTCACCCTCCATGAAGGAAGAAGTAGTAGAATCCAAAGACATCTTACTCGCTTGACCAAACTTTCCTGCAAACTCCCAGCAATAGACGTTAGGTATAGCCCCCACGAGCCTTCAAGGAAAGAGCACATCCGTGACCATCGAGCCTCATGACGACCCTTTTGTCGAGCCTTCCCTCTTGCACAAGCACCCACAACTCCAGGATGCGAGAAAATGGGTTGAAAAGCCCCCGGCTCTCCCTTTTGTAACCAATGCCCAGAGTCCTGATGCTTTGCTCAAGGATAGACGATCATGATGAGAAAGAACATATACAGATTCATATCCCTCAAAAATTGTACCAAACATCACCATCGGATGAACCACCCTTGGCCCGTGAGCATCACGCCCAGGGCTGGGGGACAAGTAGCGAGGCCAGATGTTGGTCCCGGGTAGGCGAGTGGACAAAAAGGGGGGGTTGAATTGTCCCCTAATAAAAATGATAAATTAAAAACTAACTAAGCAGAATTAACAAGTTTGACGAGATTGAAGAAAATAGACTAACAAAGTAATTTAAGTTCACTCAATCTCTCCGATCTCACACGATCGACTAAACGGAGTAAGCAAGGAACACACAATCACACAATGCAAACCACAAGACACAGGGGTTTTTAAGGTGGTTCGGGACCACGACTGGCTCCCTACGTCCACCCCTTACCAAACCGGTAAGGATTCACTCACTGGATAAATCAGCATGGGGAAGACTCCCCAACACGGAGCAAGGCTCCAACACACACGGGGATAAATCCCCAACACGGAGGCGATGCTCCAACAACACGCAGGACGGCACCTGCACACACACGGGGACGCGCCCCAACACACACACGCAGAGTAAACCATGCAAACACGGGGTACAACCCAAAACACACACGAAGACGGAGTCTCCAACTCGATCCAACTATGGGATCATAAACACACACACGAGCTACAACACCGCAGCACAATAATCCACAACCGTACGCAGACAGTTCACATACACTCTCTCTTAGTTCAGAAAAAACCGAAACAAATATTCAAACATGCTCAACTCAGAATATAAATCATGAAACACATCACAAACAACAGATAGAAGATGTGGAGATGATCCCCCTTTGTTTTCCAAGGCCGAATGATGATATTCTTTGATGCTCGGGTCGGAGCTAAGCAAGATGCCACAGATTTGAACGCCAACGCGTTCCTCTTTTCAATCCGCTTCACTTTCTGTCACGCCCCGAGCCTTTATTACAGCGGAAGACTAACTCAGGGAGCGCGAACAGCCGGCATGGTAAGCCTCTTGCAAGCAAGAACGATCAGAGCGCAAGACAATCACACACATAAATGCAATTTCACAATATTACTCAAACTCCAACTTTATTTTAAAATAATCAAGTACTTCCATTATGTACTAGACTCAAGAAATAGGAAAATTACATAGACTCAATCTAAACAATTTAGACTTCCTAAGTCTTCACTCTCATCTTGACAATACTTTCATTCGCTCTCGGACCCGCTACTTGTATAACCCGAATCTGAATTCGAATCACTTTCATCTCCTGAAAAGATTGGAAATAGGTAATGAGCACACTTGCCCAGTAGGTATCTTCGCATCAACATGAAGGCACTATTAAAGTAATTAACAATTTGGCTCTAAAGAATAAGGTAAAAATCATACGAATGCGATCAATCATGTGATTAAACCAAAGTAACAAGATGATCAAATAAGTTAGAATGAGAGCAAGTACGAGCTAGCAAGAATGTAACAAGAACATGATACTGGCCTTTCATGAACAAGATTGTATCGAGAATGTACTAGCAAGCCACATAATCATCACTCCAGTATCTTTTGCTTATGAGCAAGTACTTCGTGATTTTTGTGGAATATCAAGCAAGAAAGTCATGTCGTGTCGTGGATTTTCACTTATTTATAGAGAAAGTACTCCCAGCGTAATGCGACGCCAGTAGCATCATACCCCATGGTTTATAAAATAGTATGTTTCTGACAATCAGTCGAGGGGACTAGCATAGAGCCCTTGAACACAATCAGTGCTCGATTGCATCTTCAAGTATAAATCAAGCTACTTCCACGCATGTAACAATAAAGTATGGCCAAGAATGTAATAAGTTCAATAAGCTCATGATAACAATAATTCAATGAATGAATGCTTTAATAAGAATCATGAGAAATCAAGAATGACTTAAGCAAGGTTATGCTTATGGAAATAAATTGACAGCATAACGGTACGTTCTTTATCTTCCACTAATTATATTAGGTTTCTTGATCAATATGATAAGTTCTAGATCCTCAATAGTCCATCTAGAAACCTTGGAATATCAACCCTTGGTCCACCTTGGGTTAAAATACTCAAGCAGTGTCACGGTCGTGTACTGGCCGTTACATCATGTGACGCTCCAGTATTGGGCCGTTACATTAGTCTGAATCCAGAACCAAGAAATCGGACTCAGTGGAATGTGACGGTCGTATATTGGGTCGTTACATGTGCCTAACGGTCTAATATAGAGCCGTTACACTACTGATAATCAAAAACATCGATAGTGTAATCTAATCAATGGGCTTTAATGGTATAACCAACTCGGCGTCCTAGTGGGAATCCCAGGCTCGCGGAGAATTACGGAGACCTTGAAACAAGATTTCCTAGTCCATTGGAAGGAATATCCAATAGAGAGGTCCTCATGTCCAAGAATAATGTTCTTATAGTGCAAAGTGAACTAATGGACAACATACCGGAATATGTGCCATATACTTAAAGAAATGACTCTATAGATAGAAAAGAATGTGTAACAATGCGAAACCAAAATAAAACTCCGTCAATACAATATTGGAAAATCATGATTTAGAATACAAAACTATAGAGTTTTAGCCAATGAAATTAGCATAACTTAAAATAACCTAAGATAGATTAATCATGCAATTTGATTATGAATCAGTAACTAAACTTGAAGTCATGATAACATGTTATTCTGCCTTGGGCTGACAGAACACAGGTGTCTGACGGTCTAGGATAGGCGCGTTACAGTGCGTGACGGTTTATCGAGGGGCCGTTACAGTAATGTAACGCTCCTGTGAAGATGCGTCAGAACCAACAGAACAGTTTGAGCACAATAGATTGTGTGACGGTCTATCGTAAGGCCGTTACAGTCATGTGATGGTCTTACGTTGGTGCGTCAGAGAATCTGCTGGCAGTAAACTAAGTAAAGGTTTATGAAAACATAACATGCCTGGAAATCAAAATACTACCACTGTCCTAGTCATGATAACGAAGTATAGGTCAACTATATGCATGGATTTAGTGAATAGACATGATAATATCTTTTAATTTCCATTTATGGCTAAGAGATGCATGAATGTATAGAACTATTAGATCATGAAATTCTTAGTCTATAATGCATGAAATCAAGCACAACCAGAGGTCTTTTATTCCTAACAAGTTGTTTCTGCCAATCATGAGATAACCTACCTCTTCTAAAACCTTTAAACTTCGAATTTGATGCTAGGTGCTACCCTTAGTCCCTTATACTTCTTGTGATAATTCAGCAACTTCAATCTGCCCTATTTCCTCAGCCTCTTGACCTAAGGATGTGAAATTTTGAGGGTAAGAAGATGAAACTATTAGGAACAAAAAGTTCTAGAGGATTGAGTTCTAATTACCTCGTTTAGATGTCCTAATGTCCTGATCTTCAGAGGACTTTCATTCAGATTCCTGGGTTGCTAAGGTTGAATCAGCAACTTTGGAAGCTTCTATCTCCTTGATTGCTTGATCTCCTAGCATGAAATTTGGAGAACCATTAGTCTAAAGTATACTAAACAAAAGCTTCTAAAGAACTTACCCGAAATTATGACTCCTTACCTTGATTCTTCACGAGTCAAAAGTAAGGGTCGCTCAGTTCAGAACTATGTCCTATTTATAGGGTTTTGGCTAGGGTTTAAAGATTAGATCGATTCTAGAGTCCTTAATTTGTCAGAACCTAATCCCTAAGAGTCCTTAGTAATGTTATAAGCTTCCCTAATTCGATCTCTTATAGATAAGATCCCAAAGTTCTAATCTTTTTGGTCGTTCTTTCTTTCACGGAACTAACAGAGTGTAACGCATCAGCCTAGGTGCGTTACAGGGCTGTGGCGGTCGCCCGATAGACCGTTACATTCAACGTATATAGAGTTTCAATTTGATAAAACTCTTTTATTCATTTATCCACATAATTATCTTATATAAATAATATTTATCTTTAAAATACGTGAATTAGCTAATTACCCCTCTATAATATGGGCCAAACTTGATGGGCTTAGTCCATTAACCTTTTGGCTAATAATTAGATAGGCTAGATTAACTAATTAGCCTAATTGAGTCTTATAATGACTTATTAATCCAATAACCCCCTCATTAATTTATTTAAGCCTTTATAATTTCCAAAAATTATTTTCAAATTTAAAAATTATAAATATAAATTCTGGGGCACTACACCCTCCCCCACTTAGAAGAATTTGCTCCCCAAATTCAATATATGGATTTCGGAGAGTGTACTTACAGTTAAATAATTTTGGAAATCTTATCCGCATGGCTGCTTCGGTTTCCCAAGTTGCTTCATATGGCCATGTTTTCTTCCCTTGAATCTTGACCATAGGAATAAGTTTATTTTGTAGTTGACGCACTTCTCGTTCCATAATCTTTATTGGCGTTTGCTCGAATGTCATATCCTTCTGAATCTCCAGATTGTCATAAGTGATAATATGGTCAGGATCATATACATAATTCTTCAGCATGGAGACGTGAAATACATCATGAACTCTGGCTAATTATGGAGGTAAAGCCAGTTTGTAAGCTACTTCACCAATCCGTTCAAGAATTTCAAATGGGCCAATGAATCTTGGAGTTAGCTTTCCTTTAATGCCAAATCTTCGAATATCACGACCTAGAGAAACCTTTAAATATACATGATCTCCTACCTTAAACTCCAAGTCACGTCTTCGATTGTCAGCATAAGACTTTTACCTATCTTGTGCCATTTTCATTCTTTCTAGAATGAGCTTGATCTTCTCTGTAGAATCCCTGATAAGGTCGGGGCCTAGAAATTACTTTTCCCCTATTTCATTCCAACATATTGCTGATCGACAACTTTTTTCATATAAGGCTTCAAAAGGTGTCATTCGTATGCTAGCCTGATAGCTATTGTTATATGCAAACTCTACTAGAGGCAAGTGATCATGCCAACTACCTCCAAAGTCGATAGCACAAGCCCTGAGCATATCTTCTACTACCTGATTCGTTCTTTCCGTTTGACCATCTGTTTGTGGATGAAAAGTTGTGCTGAAATTCAATCTAGTCCCTAGTGAATGTTGTAGACCCTTCCAGAACTGTGATGTGAATCGAGGATCTCTATCAGATATAATAATGACTGGGACACCATGTAGTTTGACAATTTTCTTTATGTATAATGCTGTCAGGATATCAATAGACCATCGACTCTTTATTGGTATGAAGTGTGCGGATTTAGTCAATCGGTCGATGATTACCCATATTCTATCGTGTCCACCTCTGGTCTTGGGTAAACCCATAATAAAGTCCATCCCTATACTCTCGCATTTCCATTCGGGAATACTCAAGGGGTGTAATTTACCTGCGAGTCTAAAATGCTCTGCCTTTACTTGTTGGCAGGTGAGACAGTGAGACACGAAATCAGCTATTTCTCTCTTCATATTGGGCCACCAGAAATTTCTTTTGAGATCTTGATACATTTTTGTTCCTCCAAAATGAATTGTGTATTTAGAATTATGCGCTTCATCTAGGATTAGTTTCTTCGTAGCCTCATGATCTGGTACACATATTCGGCCCTTAAATAATAATCTTTCATCATTAGAAATAGAAAAATCCAGCCTTTGTTCCATATTGGCTTTAATTTCTAATAATATAGGATCATCATTTTGCAGCTTGACCAGATCTTCTATCAATGTAGGTTGAGCTCGGATATTAGCTATGAAACAATCTTCTTCCTTTATGTCAATATCTAAGTTCAACTGAGTAAATTGAGGAATAAGGTTAGTTACACCTATCATAAGACTTGATAGCATACCCATTGGTTTTCTGCTGAGTGCATCAGCTACAGCATTAGCCTTGTCAGGATGATATTGAATAGCAAAATCAAAGTCTTTGAGATATTCTAACCACCTCCTCTGCCTCATGTTAAGCTCTTTTTGAGAGAATAAATATTTCAAGCTTTTGTGGTCCGAGTATACCATAAACTTTTCTCCATAGAGATAATGACGCCAAATTTTCAAGGTAAAAATAACCGCTGCTAATTCCAAATCATGTACAAGATAGTTTTCCTCGTGACGTTTCAATTGTCTTGAACAATAACAGATTACTTTTCCATTCTGCATGAGGACGCATCCTAAGCCAATGCCAGACACATCCGTATACACTTCGAATCCACCACCTTCCATCGGTAGTGATAGAATATGAGCTGTCGTAAGATGATTCTTACGAGTTTGGAAACTCTTCTCACATTCGTCGGACCAGACAAAAGGGTTTTCTTTTCTTGTGAGTCTGGTTAAAGGAACCGTAATTTTTGAGAAGTCCTTAATGAAACTCCTATAATAACCAGCTAGACCCAGAAAGCTTTTTACTTTCGATACAGTCGTTGGCCGACTCCAATTCTTGACAGCTTCTACCTCAGAAGGATCCACAGCAATACCTTCTTTTGAAATAATGTGGCCTAGGAATGAGACTTCCTCGAGCCAGAATTCACACTTATTGAGTTTGGCATAAAGCTTGTGTTCTCTAAGTGTTTATAAAGCTATTTTCAAATGTTGTTCATGTTCCTCTTTTGTCTTGGAATAGATCAAGATATCGTCAATGAAGACGATGATGAACTGGTCCAGATATGGCTGGAAGACATTGTTCATAAGTTGGATGAATGCTGCTGGGGCATTAGTTAGCCCAAACGGCATCACTACGAATTCATAGTGGCCATAACGACTTCGAAAAGCCGATTTATAAATGTCCTCTTCTTTAATTCTAAGTTGATGATAACCTGATCTGAGGTCTATCTTAGAGAAATATTCTGCTCCCGAAAGCCGATCGAAGAGTTCATCAATACGTGGCAACGAATACTTGTTCTTAACTGTGAGTTGATTCAGTCGCCGGTAATCGATGCATAGCCTGAGAGAACCATTCTTCTTCTTGACAAATAGAACCGACGCACCCCAAGGGGATGTGCTAGGTCTGATGAAGCCCTTGTCTAGTAGTTCCTGCAATTGTCTTTTCAATTCCTTAAGCTCCGTGGGGGACATCCTGTAAGGGGCTATAGAAACAGGTACTGCTCTTGGAATGAGTTCAATGGTGAAGTTCACTTCCCTCTCGGGCGGTAAACTGGGTAATTCGGACAGAAACACATCAGGGAGCTCATTTACAATAGGGATGTTTGCTATGTTAATCTCCTTGGATTCAGTAACAATGACAGAAGCAAGAAAAGCTCCACATCCTTGCGAGATAAGATTACAAGCGTGAAGAGAAGATATGATAGTAGGATGCTTCTTGTACTTGATGCCAAGAAAAGAGAATCTTGGAAGACCAGGCTTTCGAAAGGATATAATCCTATTTCGGCAATTGATATAAGCATCATGATCTACAAGCCAATCTACCCCTAAAATGGCATCATAACCTTTCATGTCAAGGCATACTAAGTTTGCGGGGAGATTATGACCTTCTATTATCACTTCGCTATCAGGATAATAGTCGGTAAGCTTTGTTCCAGAACCTAAGGGTGTGGAAATAGTAAGATCTGAAGGTAAGGGAACTGATGCGATTGGTAATGTTTTAGCAAAAGTAGTGGAGATAAAAGAATAAGAGGCACCCGTATCAAATAGCACAAATGCAGGGTGAGAACAAATTTGAAGAGTACCTTCCATAAGCCCATCATCCCAGGGTGCTTCCTCTTCTTCTAGAACAGTATTGAGGCGAGCCTGCCTCCTGCGTCCATTACCAGATGACTGGTCTTTCATAAGGGGGCATTCCGGCATGCGATGCTCCCTGCTTCCACAACGTAAACAAGCGCCGAGACGCTTCCAACACTAAATGTGCAAGCCGTGGCGACCTGCTCCTTCTCCTCCTTGACTTTCTTTTGCTTATGGGAACTTCCACCATTCCCATTCTTGGATCTCTTCTTACTATCACGGCTTTTGTAGGGTACCGTGATACTGAATTTCTCTTTCTTATAATGCCGATCAGAATGTCGACTTGATTCTTCTCCTTTCCTTTTCAATTTTTTGAGCTTCTCTAAGGTCCTTTTACATAAATACGCTCGATGTACCATTTGATGCGGGACGAGACCACGGACACGACAAGCTCGCGATCGTCCCTTAACGAGGGAAGTGTCGGATGTGCGCGGTTGAGAAAACGGCAATGAGCTAGGGTGATCGGCTCTCTTTTGCGCCCGGATCGGGTCACGGGACGGCTTCGCTCTCTCTCGCAGCAGTGATATTATAAATTGAAGGCGAGCTAGGTATCCCTACACATGCTCTCTAGCAGCAGCATATAAAGCATATAAAGAATTAAGCTAATGCCAAGTGTAAGGGTGAAGGTGATACCTCCACGCTCTCGGCGTGGCGAAGACGGCACCCGGCCAAAGCTCGTACTCCCGGGAACTTAGTACATTATGTTTACAGCAGTACAAATAAGCCCACTCCATGCAGGGAGGTAAAGGGTGACACAAGTGGGCCCGGGAGGACCAAGTTCGGGTTGACGGGCGGTTTCGGGCAATGCTTCGGCTTCACGCGTACTCGTGCTAGTGGGGGCCCACGTATTGACCGGAGGGGTCGTGTGGGGCCTGATGACTCCTCTATTGTGGAGACACCTGGAAAGCGTTCCCCTAGGATGGCGAGCTGCTGGAACGACCGTCGGACGCCGGGCGGCCCTCAGACGACGCTCGCTGGGAACTCGGCCACGAACCTGAAAGTTCTGTTTGCAGGCGCGCGACTCGGAGAAAACTGCTGCTGCGATCAGCCCCATCGTCGGAATGTGACGAGATTAGCGCCGTTGGAAAGCTGACTCAGAATACTTCGACGTAGGGGTCTTCAAAAAAAATAATCAGATCTGTATTTCTGATCATGTATTTTACAAGCTTGCTGGAATCTGGCCAGAACTGCAGGGGCAGGTTCTGACTTCTCTGAAGATCGACGTTGACCGGGGAGAAGCCTCCGAATCTGGAAATGATTTCTTCAGCAAAGTTGAAGGTCTCTAAGAGAGGAATCTGGAACTATTTTTGGTTTTTTGATTGGATAAGAAATGGATTTTTTGGTATGTTTTTACTTGACCTGGGTCGGATCTGGGAAACTGTGGGCAGACTGTTCTTGGGAACTTGGACAAAATTTGAAAAATACCTAGAGACCTTATCAAAAATTAAGCAAATTCCTGGTGGTAGATATATGTGGACAGAACTCCCAATAAATTTGGACGACCCAACAAAAACAAAAAGATGGTTCGAATGGGGTAAACTCAGAGCTGATGAACAGTAAACAGAACCAGGACAGATCTGGAACTTGGACTTGGACGAAAATCAAAAAATAGCTAAAGGATGAATTTTGATGTGATTTTTTTTGTGGGGATAAGGGTTCGAGAGGGGAACCAACCCTGAAATTTTAAGCTTCAGAAGATGAAGGGAGTGATAGCAGCAATTCGGAGAAGAGGAACCTATCCTGAGTGGATAGAACCACCAAAACCGTTGGCAACGACGCGTCGGCGGCGGGACGATGGCGGCGGCGATCACCAGAGTTGCTTCAGATGCTGGAGGGGATCAAGGGGGAAGGGATTACACTCTAGAAAGGGGAGAGGGGGTGGAGGAACCAGGGAGAGAGAGGGGAGGGGCGCAAATCTCACTTGGGGGCAAATGCCTATTTTCTCTTCATTTATTCATTCAATATGAAAAATACAACCTTATATAGGATGCCAACCAAACTCACCCTCAGCCCTTGGATCTAGGGGTTTGGATTGAAGGGCTGGGATACAATGTGAATCACACATTTAATACATTAGTTTAATCTAATTTGACCATACTTATTCAACCTTGGACTAGATCCATTCAAACACCACCTAACAAGCCTAATAAGGCCAAAAGAGGGGGCGCCCCCTTCATGGGCCTTTCTTGGGCCTAGGCTGGTCCAAGGGCAGCCAACCCAACCCATTAACTCAAGTCTAGACTTGGGCCTTCCAAGTCTTGGTGGCTCATGAGAGGGAGTGGCCCAATTGGGCCTTAAATGACTAATATGGTCCATAAGGGTGGCACTTGGTCCAATATGAACTAGGCTTTCTAATGGACTCTACTAATGGCAATCTAACCTTGGACTTGACATAACAAATGGCCCATTGGCTTGATATAAGCCTTACAAGGAGCCCAAAAGAAAGAAAATACACAATTACAATCTCATACAAGCCATAACTCACAAATACACTTCACCCGTGTATGGAAATCGCCTTTGATGCCCCATCAATTCTCCCCGGGTGGGAGGAACTCGACCCCGTCCAGTAGGGGTATGGTTGCTCCGGTCCTCCGGCGGATCCGTCACCGTGCTAAGTAGCGCGGGTATGCTCCACTCCAAGTGATCGGCACCTGCTCATTCCATATATACTCGATATGCGCACTGCTATGGCTAAAGGTGGTCACTCCGAAGGGGCACTCTCAAAGGAAGGAAACAGCTCGAAGTCTCACTAGGAATCACCGCTGAGTCCCTATAGGTGACTGATCCGGATATAGAAGTAAAAGCGATCCCATACTCATCAAGTGAGTCCACTCGCCTCTTACTCGTAAGAGACCGACAACGAGCTTGCACAAGACACATGCAGACTCACCATGCACAGACACACGAATGCAAACCACGCAAACAAATCACTCAAAACAAAACCACACAAAGAAACCACACAAGAAAACACACTGACTCAACTATGACCCTAGACACACCTAATGTTAGTCCGACCCGTACATGGGTGACGGCAGACCAGGACACCCGAATATGTGCCATGCATACACTAGATGTACTCGATGCTTGACGGAATGGATGACTCCTAGACACCCTAAGATGTACCAATCATGCATTGGCGACCTATGGGATTTGGGTGGGGAAGGACTAGGAGATCCAAAACTACCCTCGTCATCATCCCTAGATGTAGAGACGGCGTGCCGACTAGGCCGAGGGGTATGGGTGGAATAGTGAACTCTTCGGAAGAGGTGGAGAGAATGTGATAGCTCGGGAGCTTCACTAGTGGAGGGGTCAAAAGGGTCAAAGAAGGTATGACCCCCGGAGATGGGTTCCTCCATGACACGGTCCCAATAGTGAAATTCTTGAAGGTGTGAAAGGTCACCTTCATCCGTCGTAGTGAATGGGACGATGATCATGTGAAGAAGATAGGATTCCTCCCTTGGGCAAAAAGGAACGAAGTCGGACTCGGTCGACATCGGGAGGAGTAGAAGAATCTCCGTGGTGACACAACCCACGGTGCACTCGGAGGTAATGGATCCTATGGCTGGATGGGTGAAGCTACGACTAGTAGGTTGGTCGAAGCCTCGGGCCAATAAATGGGTCAACTTCCATTGCCAACCTAAACCAAGAATAAGGTCACCCAATGTGTCAACATGGTGACTAGATCGAAATATGGTATGGAAGGAGTTGACCGGCACTAAAGGGAGGATGGGGTCCATAGATGGAAAAGGAGGTGGGACCAAGCCATGCGTGAGCCAACGAAGAAGCGGCTCGACTATGTATAGTGTCCCCGTAAGAAACACGGGTGGCTCGGGGTGAGACGGCTCCAAGCATAATGGTTCCGAATGTGGAGTGGACCGTTGGGGTAGGGTGGTTGGACATGTGAGGGTGATCTTGCCGGGTAGGTAAGGTGGGTATAAGGTGCAAATCCTCTTGCCCCAGTCAAGATTGGCCCCTCTCTCTCCTAACCACTTTTGCCCTAAAATGATGCATGAACCAGCAAGTGTGCCGATCCTGCACCATGCGCCATCGGTGTAGAGAACAGAGCCGATCCTCTTATAGAACTCAACACAAGCAAAATCACCATCGCGGACAATCTCGCCTGTCTTGGAGAGAGACTCCACGATGTCAAGAGAAACCCAATTATCCGACTCCCTATCGGTGAAATGGAGTTCCGTTGTGGACCCGTTGGGTAGAGCGGCTTTCATAATGAGAGGGGCAAAACCAAAGGCTCGGTCCATGAGGACATTCATTTTGGCCACAAAAGTTGACCACTCGGACGTATGGTCTTGGGGGTCGGCCATGGGTAGTGGACATGGACATGCATACACACGGTGACAAGACACTAGACCGACTATGCAAGTTTGGAATGCATGCACACTAAGGACCCTAGACGTAAACCAAGACTCGGTACGTGGTGGAGCTAACCGATCCGAAGATCACTCGCACAAGTGTGCGGCCTTCCCGATAGGCATAGCCTAACGTTCGGACAACACCTTTTGATATACCGACTAATGGTATGCAAATGCAACTCCTAAGACCAACTTAGAGTTGAGACACTTAGACTTACATGACTAGACTTAAATGACACTCTTTTTTTTTTTTGACACCCTAGACTCAACCTCGCTCTGATACCAAATTGATGTGGGACGAGACCACGGACACGACAAGCTCGTGATCGTCCCTTAACGAGGGAAGCGTCGGATGTGCGCGGTTGAGAAACCGGCAATGAGCTAGGGTGATCGGCTCTCTTTTGCGTCCGGATCGGGTCACGGGACGGCTTCGCTCTCTCTCGCAGCAGTGATATTCTAAATTGAAGGCGAGCTAGGTATCCCTACACATGCTCTCTAGCAGCGGCATATAAAGCATATAAAGAATTAAGCTAATGCCAAGTGTAAGGGTGAAGGCGATACCTCCACGCTCTCGGCGTGGCGAAGACGGCACCCGGCCAAAGCTCGTACTCCCGGGAACTTAGTACATTATGTTTACAGCAGTACAAATAAGCCCACTCCACGCAGGGAGGTAAAGGGCGACACAAGTGGGCCCGGGAGGACCAAGTTCGGGTTGACGGGCGGTTTCGGGTAATGCTTCGGCTTCACGCGTACTCGTGCTAGTGGGGGCCCACGTATTGACCGGAGGGGTCGTGTGGGGCCTGATGACTCCTCTATTGTGGAGACACCTGGAAAGCGTTCCCCTAGGATGGCGAGCTGCTGGAATGACCGTCGGATGCCGGGCGGCCCTCGGACGACGCTCGCTGGGAACTCGGCCACGAACCTGAAAGTTCTGTTTGCAGGCGCGCGACTCGGAGAGAACTGCTGCTGCGATCAGCCCCATCGTCGGAATGTGACGAGATTAGCGCCGTTGGAAAGCTGACTCAGAATACTTCGACGTAGGGGTCTTCAAAAAAAATAATCAGATCTGTATTTCTGATCATGTATTTTACAAGCTTTCTGGAATCTGGCCAGAACTGCAGGGGCAGTTTCTGACTTCTCTGAAGATTGATGTTGACCGGGGAGAAGACCTCCGAATCTGGAAATGATTTCTTCAGAAAAGTTGAAGGTCTCTGAGAGAGGAATCCGGGACTATTTTTGGTTTTTTGATTGGATAAGAAATGGATTTTCTGGGATATTTTTACTAGACCTGGGTCGGATCTGGGAAACTGTGGGCAGACTGTTCTTGGGAACTTGGACGAAATTTGAAAAATACCTAGAGACCTTATCAAAAATTAAGAAAATTCCTGGTGGTAGATATATGTGGGCAGAACTCCCAATAAATTTGGGTGACCCAACAAAAATAAAAAGATGGTTCGAATGGGGTAAACTCAGAGCTGATGAATAGTAAATAGAACCAGGACAGATCTGGAACTTGGACTTGGACGAAAATCAAAAAATAGCTAAAGGATGAATTTTGACGTGATTTTTTTTGTGGGGATAAGGGTTCGAGAGGGGAACCAACCCTGAAATTTTGAGCTTCAGAAGATGAAGGGAGTGATAGCAGCAATTCGGAGAAGAGGAACCTGTCCTGAGTGGACAGAACCACCGAAACCGTTGGCAACGACGCGTCGGCGGCGAGACGATGGCGGCGGCGATCACCAGAGTTGCTTCAGATGCTGGAGGGGATCAAGGGGGAAGGGATTACACTCTAGAAAGGGGAGAGGGGGTGGAGGAACCAGGGAGAGAGAGGGGAGGGGCGCAAATCTCACTTGGGGGCAAATGCCTATTTTCTCTTCATTTATTCATTCAATATGAAAAATACAACCTTATATAGGATGCCAACCAAACTCACCCTCAGCCCTTGGATCTAGGGGTTTGGATTGAAGGGCTGGGATACAATGTGAATCACACATTTAATACATTAGTTTAATCTAATTTGACCATACTTATTCAACCTTGGACTAGATCCATTCAAACACCACCTAACAAGCCTAATAAGGCCAAAAGAGGGGGCGCCCCCTTCATGGGCCTTTTTTGGGCCTAGGCTGGTCCAAGGGCAGCCAACCCAACCCATTAACTCAAGTCTAGACTTGGGCCTTCCAAGTCTTGGTGGCTCATGAGAGGGAGTGGCCCAATTGGGCCTTAAATGACTAATATGGTCCATAAGGGTGGCACTTGGTCCAATATGAACTAGGCTTTCTAATGGACTCTACTAATGGTAATCTAACCTTGGACTTGACATAACAAATGGCCCATTGGCTTGATATAAGCCTTACAAGGAGCCCAAAAGAAAGAAAATACACAATTACAATCTCATACAAGCCATAACTCACAAATACACTTCACCCGTGTATGGAAATCGCCTTTGATGCCCCATCACCATTTCTGCATAAGTACGGATATTTTGGGTCCCGAGCTACTGAATGAAACCGAGTCGTAACCCGTCCATAAACCGATTTGCTTTGAGTAGATCGGTGCTGATAAGATGCGGTGCGTAAGGTGCAAGCCTTGAGAATTGGAGTTCATATTCGGCAACCGTCATCATTCCTTGCCGAAGAGCGGCGGATTCCATAGCATTTCATTCCTTTACATGCTCAGAAAAGTACTTGGCACGGAACAGGGTGAGAAAACCATCCCATGTATGAGGTGCATTGGCCGGAGGTGCCGGAACCGACTTCCACCTTGTGCGAGCATCTTTGTTGAGTTGAAAGGTTACGAGACGCACCTTTTCCTGATCGGTGCATTGGATCACATCAAAGATGCGGTTCATTTTGTCTATCCAGTTCTCTACCTCGTCGGGATTAGAAGAACCATCAAATAGCAGAGGATTTAAACTTCAGAAATTGCGATGTAGGTCACCAGCCCTTGCCCCTGTGCCACCTTGCGCTATAGTTTGCACTGCCTGAGTAAGGCCGACAACTGTTTGTTGCATGCCACCCCAATCTACGCGATGAGCAATTCGTAAGATAAGGTACCTTAGAGAAAAATAACAACTTGTTATTTCTCATGAAATTGGAAGGAGTAATCTTAAAGCTAATTAATTATCTTATCCCGGCTCTACCCAATTCTCACATGGGTATGAAAATTCTTCCTTAGTTCATAGGTAGGGGTCCTTAAACCTTGGACTTTTCTTATGACATGACTCTTCTTCCTATGTCCTGAGACTTAGGCTCTGATACCAACTTAACTGTCACGCCCCGAGCCTTTATTACAGCGAAAGACTAACTCAGGGAGCGCGAACAGCCGGCATAGTAAGCCTCTTGCAAGCAAGAACGATCAGAGCGTAAGACAATCACACACATAAATGTAATTTCACAATATTACTCAAACTCCAACTTTATTTCAAAATAATCAAGTACTTCCATAATGTACTAGACTCAAGAAATAGAAAAATTACATTGACTCAATCTAAACAATTTAGACTTCCTAAGTCTTTACTCTCATCTTGACAATACTTTCATTCGCTCTCGGACCCGCTACTTGTATAACCCGAATCCGAATTCAAATCACTTCCATCTCCTGAAAAGATTGGAAATTGGTAATGAGCACACTTGCCCAGTAGGTATCTTCGCATCAACATGAAGGCACTATTAAAGTAATTAATAATTTAGCTCTAAAGAATAAGGTAAAAATCATGCAAATGCGATCAATCACGTGATTAAACCAAAGTAACAAGACGATCAAATAAGTTAGAATGAGAGCAAGTACGAGCTAGCAAGAATGTAACAAGAACATGATACTGGCCTTTCATGAACAAGATTGTATCGAGAATGTACTAGCAAGTCACATAATCATCACTCCAGTATCTTTTGCTTATGAGCAAGTACTTCGTGAATTTTTGTGGAATATCAAGCAAGAAAGTCATGTCGTGTCGTGGATTTTCACTTATTTATAGAGAAAGTACTCCCAGCGCATGTAGACACGCTAAAATTGATACTATGTTGATCAAATCTCATGTCACTATGTTAACGCCCCAAAGTGGACTTCAATATTTCTATAATATAAAGTTTTTCTATTTTTGTGTGGTTTTTTATGATTTTTCTTACATTTTTGTAATTAACGACTATAAGAGAGGCGTGTTTTAAATAGCGACCTGCGCTAGGGCGTTGTTCAAAGAAAGGACGACTGGAGCAAGAGGCGTCAGTTTCTGATATTTGACGTATCCTACCCTAATTGAAATCAAAAATTAACGTCCCTCCCTGGGTCGTGTTTTGAATTAACGTCTCTCCTATAGGCGTCTCTTTATAATTTTCAAATAAGGAAGGTTTTCTTACTAAAATTAAATCCAAGAATTGACGCCTTTGTCCCAGTCGTGATTTCAATTAACGCCTCAAGATAGGTCGTCAATTTCATTTAACGCCTTGATGAGAGTCATCTCTTTTCCTTCTGTGTCCTGCTTGAACTGCCCTTTCCTGGAGATTCCCCTGCTCTGTTTGGTCATCTTGCTCGATTAGGGAACTAGAGACCTTGCCGTAGAAGGGTCTTGCTAGTTCTTATCCCATTAGATTTGCGTTTTCTACCCTATAAATAGCCTCCTGGGTCGAGTTCGCGCGAGAGGAGCATAGTAGAAGCTTGATAGGAAGGTTGGCTAAAAACAGCAGAGAGCAGAGATTAGCAGTAGCAGTTTTCTCCGTGCACTGAAGCTTTTCTACTCTCCTTTTCTTTGCGAATCCGTGCTCCTGCAGTGGTCTTCTTCTTCCTAGTGCATCAGCCGCATCAATTGGTTTTCCCTTTACTGTTGTCAGGAACAGCAGGGAGTTCTTTGCATCAATTTGCTACTTCATCATTGTTCATCATAGTTGTGAGCGACCTCACGCGGTTCGGGGTGCGAAGAGGACGCGGAGCGCGCGGGCTCCTCTTTTGTTTGCTGCAACACAGAAATAAGAGAAGAGAGAAGGGGCCACCACGGGAGATTGCTCCGGCGGGGCGAGCGGGACAAATGTGATATAGCAAGATGGGGGTTAAACGGCCATAGCGGGAAGTGACTCGCCGCGGCCTCGGGGGGACGGGAATGGTGCAGAAATTAAATAACAAGAATTGAAACGGCCATTGGGGAAGTGACTCGCCGCGGCCTCGAGAATATGAATAGATAAGAATATAACATATAAGAACGGGAATTTAAATGGCCATTGGGGAAGTGACTCACCGCGGCCTCGAGAATATGAGCAGAATATAACAGAATATAAAGAGAATATAAGAACGGAAATTTAAACGGCCATTGGGGAAGTGACTCGCCGCGGCCTCGAGAATATGAATAGATAAGAATATAACATATAAGAACGGGAATTTAAACGGCCATTGGGGAAGTGACTCGCCGCGGCCTCGAGAATATGAGCAGAATATAACAGAATATAAAGAGAATATAAGAACGGAAATTTAAACGGCCATTGGGGAAGTGACTCGCCGCGGCCTCGAGAACAAGATGTGATCGCCAGGGGCCAAAAGACCCCAAAATAAAGAAAGTGATCGCGCCTACCTCAAGAGCGGGAGATGGCGGGTTGCTTCTTCCTCCCCCTTCAGCCGGCCGACGGAGAGGGCTTTCCTTGGTTACCCTTGCAAAACAGTAGACAATAAACGAACGAATTAGAAAATGGCAGTGTAGTAACAATTCCTTGCAATAAAAGTAACGAGATCGTGACCTGACACACACCTGGTTGGTGTGGTTTTAAACCCCTCTCGGACTCGAGTAGGAGGAAAATGCGATGATGAATGCAAGAAGTATGCAAGAGACGGCGCCCTTATGTAGGGAGATAGAGGATGCAGTATGATGAATGTAAAGAACTATGGAGAAAAAGGGGAAGAAAGGCTTATTGGATGAGCCGAGGGTGAGATCCGGCGGAGCTCCGGCAGCGTAGGGACGACGTGGAAGCGCGGTGGATGAAGACGACCTTCCTCTCGCGAGCGTGGGCACCCGAGAAGCCGGCAGAACCTCCACCTACAAAAGACCCCACGAGTTAGAAATGACTCCGGTAGCCTCTGGGCTCTGGCAGCCTATCGGATCTCTTAGAAGCTCCTCCAGAACTGAGGGGGTGGGCCTCTATTTATAGGGCTCCGGAGGGTGGAGGAGTCCAGGACCCTGGACACCTCCATCAGGGGCGAAGTAATATTTTATTCTATTTTTATTCATTTTTTCGGAATATTTTTGTGGAGGCGTCTAGGGCCCCGGACGCCTCCAACAGGTGCACCGAACACCACCGACGGCCGCACGCGGTTTGGCACAACTCGTGGTTTTGTGAGCGGCGCCTCGTGATTCAGAAATGGGCGTGTCCAGGTGGCTGGACGTCTCCATAATTTAGCTTTTTTCACACACGACAAACCGTTGTTCGGTGGGCGGCGCCCGTGATAGAGTTGATGGAGGCGTCCAGGGGCCTGGACGCCTCCAAGAAAATATATTTTTATTTTTGTTTTGTTTTTCTATGCCAAAGCTGGAATTATATATTTTTTATATTTGTTTTCATGGAGGCGTCCAGGGGCCTGGACGCCTGCATTAATTATTATTATTTTTATGTTTTGTTTTTATACCAAAACTGGTATTATGCATTTTTTTATATTTTGTTTTTATGGAGGCGTCCATGGGTCTGGACGCCTCCATTAATTATAATTATTTTAATGTGTTTTTTTGTATTTTTAAATATATTAAAGTTATGGAGGCGTCCAGGAGCCTGGACGCCTCCATAAAGACCCCCCCGGGTCCGCTGAAAAGGCGTCGGCAGCTCCCCGACTGGCACCCTTCCTGGTTTCGGAACCTCCTGATGCGTCGACTGGTGTTGATGCCGTCCGAATGCCGTGACGAGACGATTCCGGATGCCGAAAAGGGCGGAAGAAGACTCAAGAAAAGGAAGCACTCAAGTGATTCAAAACGCGTAAGCCGTTGCGGGGCGTTGTATAGTAATATGAGACTTTCTCAGGAGACGTCAGGAATGGCGTGTCTACAGCTGCCCCGCCTTGGCGTCTGCTTTGCAAGGGAGCGACACGTAGTGGAATGGTATCGAAGTGGAGTGAAATGAAGTGGGAGCGGACTGATAAGTTGATGCCAAGGTGTGATGAGACACGCTTTTGACGTTACTGTCTGGAATTTTTCCTGGAGTTTCAATGAGGCAACCTTTGAAGAAGGTCTTTCAAATCTTGACGATTGCTTGGACGGAGATCAAATAAGGGAGGGTGAGATGTGCGCTCAGGCACGAAAAAGAGACCAACTTCTCGGTGTGGAAGTACCTGGGTCATAAACCGGAGGTTTCACCTTTGGGGAGCGGTTACCAGCCAATGTGGAAGTGCTGCGGCCAAGGTGGGTCAACAAGGTAAAAGTAAAGGAATATCTGAGGGTCTGTCCAAACAAGGGTCTCCTTTGGAAGAGCAGCGTAAGGCCGTTTCAAGGAAATTCAGTATTTTATTCGGAGTGGAATATCTCATATTTGTAAGAATTGAAGCACAGCGGCTTTCGCAATCGAATCACTTGAATGATCTTCCGCAATAAATCAAAGTCCTATATGAATGCATGCTGGGCTTAAAGAAAAATTTAAAACAAACTAAAATAGAAAATAGCCAAGGATAATATTGTCAACTTGTTAAGAACGGGTCAGGATACCGATCCGGTGAGCCGACACTGGGCTGGGGCCCGTTTATCCGCGCACCAACTCACTGAATGGAACCGTCGTCCCCATGCTACCACAAGTTAACGGCCTATCCGTACAACCCAATTTCTTCGGGATCATCACTGTTTTTGTTGAAGGGGAACTCAAATCCCGGATTCGTTCGGGCCGCAAGGTCCTTGACATGTTCTAGTAGCGTAGGTATCATATACTATGATGCATGACATGGTGGGACAAACCATTGAAAGGTGGGACAGGAGACAGGACAAAGACGTCCGTTAGTAAAACCTGCACAGACTAGCAAAGGTTAGCAACATCAGAAAGTAGCAGAATCATAGCAGAATCGCACCACAGTACAAAGGAGATCCAGACAAAATCTTGACAATGACCACTGATGTGACATGTTTTGTCCTGTAGCGATCTTTCCTTCCTATAAGAACTCCCCTTAGGCTAGTTCATTCAAATGCACCAAGGTGGGTTTTGGAAGCTCAGGAGAGGAAGGAGAGGGGATCTAGAGATCTCAGGATGGAAGGAGAGTCTTCCCGCGTTATGAAGAGGAGCAGGCCTAGCAGCGAGATCAGGCGACTCTCCGACCTCGAGGGTCATCTGAGTGGGACGATTATGTCGCATATGGTAAGCTGATTCTTTTCAAATTTCTCCACGTGAGCCTTCTTCTTACTTCCTTCATTTCTTCTTCTTTCTTTTCTCTTCCAGCCATATCCACTCTTCCCAGGCCCGAGGAAGTTTTCCAAACTGCCATGGCTTTCAAAGCTAACTTCCAACATCTCCATCGGCATGAGGGCCATACTCTCGAAGTGGCATCTGCAGGGGCTCCTTATTCACGCCAAACACTACGAGAAGATTCGTATGGACTGGGCGGCTATGGGCGCACTAGTGGAGATCTGGCATCCCCAGACCCACACTTTTATCTTCCCGACCTTCGAGGTGACCATCCTCCTCGAGGAGGTGGAACTTCTGCTCGGATTGAAGAAATTCAAGAGTGACGGGAAGGTGAAGGCTATGCGGATGCTGACACGGGGGACTTCTGAAAGCGTCCTTGGAAGCTTCATGCCACCCGACGCAGCCCGAAAGGTCCGTACTCAAAAGGGGATCGATCTCAAAAGCTCGCGGAGTGGGTCATGGACGCCCTGAGAGGGTCACCAGACGATGACTATTTGGAGGGAATCATGAAGGGGTTCACCATTTGTCTGGCGGGTGCTCTCTTGTTTCCTTATACCGACAACATGGTGGAGGAAGACCAACTAAGTGCTATCTGCGGGATCTGGCGTGGAAAGAGGGTGGGACCCGCTGTCCTTGCCTACCTGTATAGTGGCCTTACTACCTCGAGCATGGGTAAGCCTCCTTTTGGTTGCGCACTTGTCTTGAATTGCTGGCTTGATTTGCACTTCAAATTCGACCACCGCGAGGGAATGCCAACTGCTTCGAAGCTCTTCCAACAAAGCCCTCTTCATCACATAGCCGACGTGTTAGGCTTCGGTGGTACTGTAGTGAACCGCGTTCCGTGGCTGAAGAAACGTGAAGACTGGCGGTCTCACTTCGCACCGTGACACAAGGCTTCTTCACTTGCGCACCGGCATGTTTGCTTTCGCTTGATCTCCTCATGAGGCCTTCTCCCGAAGTTGATCTTCAACTGATCGGCGCGACCGAGTTTGTCCTTTATAACGCGCATCGATGCTGCCTCCAGGTCGGCATTCCACGCCATTCGTTCCCACTACCGACTGGCATCGTTCCTTTGAAGAAGAGAGAGTTGGGTACTGAAGCGGATGCGAAGGAAGCGAAGGCCATTAAAGCTCCCTGGAAGACAAGTGTTGCGGGAAAGGCCTTAGCGCACGTGGGGGAAGAATGTGAGCTGTGGAGGGCTTATGTAACCGAACTGGGGAAGTTAAGGCCTAAGGCGCCTAAGCCCCTGATGTAGCTCATTCTACTTTTCTGATGGAATAAAAATCTGGCATTTTGATGTTTTGGACCCCTGTCCACTTAATTAATTTTTTTGGTTTTCATTTTTCTTGTATTTTTATTTTGGTTTGATTATATATACACTTGTCTAAGATGCTTTATATATATATATATTGAAAAAAAATTTATCATGGGGGCGTCCAGGGTCCTGGACGCCCCTAATTTTTTTGTTTTTATTTTTTTGGCATTTTTTTTTTTGGGGGCGTCGAGAGTCCTGGACGCCCCTAATTTTGATTTTTGAAATTTTTATTTTTTTTTATTTTTGGGGGCGTCCAGGCGCCTGGACGCCCCTACTTTTTTGAATTTTTGAAAAAAATAAAAAGTGTGGGGGCGTCCAGGCGCCTGGACGCCCCAAGGAAAGGGAAATCTATATATAGGGGGGGCTCCCCCCCCTACTCACTTACACTGTTCATCCTGACCGTCCAGCCACTCCAGACGACCCATTCTTAGTCCCAATGGAGCAGGGAGGCCCGAGCCAGGGTGGAGAGAAGCGGAAACGACGGGCTCGTCGTCCGAGGAGGCTGAGGGATGATGCCGAGGAGGCTGCTGCGGCGGAGGAGATTGCCGTGGAGGAGGAGGCTCCTCCTTTGGCCGTGGAGGCTGCTGCGGGTGCTGGCGACGTGGGAGATGACGATCACGACCCGGTAAGTCCCTCGGAACTTCAATTTGTTGGTTTAATAGGCTGGATAGGCGGACGAGAGACAGTGTGGTGAGGGCCGGAGAGTGAGGGAAGGAGGCGTCCAGGGGCCTGGACGCCTCCACATTTTCTTTTTCCTTTATTTATTTATTTATTTACGTAAATAATAAAAATAGAATTAAAAATATGGAGGCGTCCAGGGCTTGGGACGCCTCCATGATAATATATATATTTTTTTATTTATTTTTGTTTTGGTTTTTGGGTTTTCTAAAATAAAATAAAGAAAATGTAAAGGAGGCGTCCAGGGTGTTGGACGCCTCCAAAAAAAACATAAATATTTTTTTAAAAATAAAATAAAATAAAATAAATAAGTAGTATATACAGTGTTATTGTCTATTACTATGATGCTGATGTGTTCTTTTGTTAGTTCTGTGGTGTGCAGGGTGTGATGAAGGGCCGGATCAGCTGGTCCCTAGTGGTGGCAGCATACCGTGGGCTGCCAGACTTTCAGAGGGCGCGTGTGGACGCCATGGGCTTCGGAGCTTTCCTTAGGATCGAGCCCTTTCGGCTCGACCTTCCTCTTATCCAGGCATTGAGGGAGCGGTGGCACGCACCGAGCCGGGCGTTTCTGATGCCCTGGGGGCACATGGTGCCGTCACTGGAGGACGTGGCTCGGATCACCGGGCTACGGGTGGACGGAGAGGCGGTGAGTGGGGTCACCTACCCCGACTACCGAGAGAGTGCCCTGGACCTGCTGTGGTTAGAGACGAGCGTGACTGATAGAGACAGCAGGGTAGTTGGCCGAGTGGAGATTATGGAGGCGCTCGGATTCGTCGACCCGCGCCAGCGGGTTAGCGAGACTGGAGCGGAGTTTCTGGCACGACTGGAGGGAGATGCCCGTGCAGCTTTCACTCAAGACCCGAGCGAGCGGGAGCTGGTGGACCTAGACCTCCGGAGGTTTCTTTTCTTCTTCTTGGGCCGCCTTCTGCTGGGGACGAAGGGGGATGGCATCCACTGCCGCTTCCTCGGGATCCTGGCGGACCTTGACAGAGTGGGGCACTACGCGTGGGGAGCGGCTCTGCTTGCCCATTTGATTGCTGATCTCTCCCAGACTTCAGAGAGGGAGACGACAGTCAGCGGCTTCGCACCTTTTCTCCAGGTACACAATTTATTTATGCATTTTACAGTAGTTAAATATGCAATTACTCATGCTAATGATGTATGATGGATGCAGGTGTGGAGCTACTACTACTTCCCGATGGGGAGGGCTAGGCAGGGGAACAGGAGGGCCGTTCCTCTAGCGCGATAGTGGAGGCCGGTCGTGGTAGCGGCACCACACAGCTACCAGTTGGCGTCACTTCGTCGGGAGTTGAGCGAGTATCCCGAGGCCATGGTATGATGCGTATGATTTTTTGTGTTTATGCATGTGACTGAATGGTAACTAACATGATGTATGTATGGTGATGCAGGTGGTGTGGAGACCCTACCTGGGCATGGGCGACGCTGGCCAGCCTTGGGTTGTAGCGGGTCTTCCTCGTTTCAGGCGGGATGTGTGGGTCCATTGCCTGAACGAGATCGAGCCGCTTCGGCTGAGGCTGGTTATGAGGACATTGGGGCTAGCCCAGGAGTGGGTTGATGTAGATGAGCCGGCCCACATCGGGCGGAAGACCAAGGGGAAGGCGAAGATTGTGGACTGGTGTACGCGCTTCCCAGCACAGTACCAGGACTGGCAGCAGGGTGGGGTCCCAGTGGTGTCCCATGTACAGGACAGTACTGATTACCTGAGACGGTACCGGGCTACGTACGGGGACCGCCTCTTCCTTGGTGGTATGGCAGGGGTAAGTGAAATGAAAATGCTTCACCCTTTTATATGTATATGCATGTGGCACTAACTTATGTGCAATGCAGGATGCTCGTGACAACATGATCGGCGACCTGCGGGCCCAGTTGGCGGACGCCAGGCGGCAGTTGGTGGCCATCCGAAAGGAGTTGGAGATCCTGGTGAGTTTATGGGATGCATTTTTTGTGACCTGGATTTTTGATACTTGGCCTCTAACTATCGTTTGCTCTGTGTTTCAGCGGGCCCACCAGACAGCGGCAGCCGGGATGGCTGGTGGAGCGGGTTCCAGTTCGCGGGGCCCTCCTCCGGAGGTTTCTGCCCTCCAGGAGCAGCTGGCGTATGCGGTGGCTCGGGCTGAGGAGGCCGAGCGTGACCACGAGGCTCGAGTGAGCGTTTGCCTGACCTCGACTCTCCTTCTGGCTGCTCTCCTTCTATCACTGTTCTCTTACGGTGCATGCGTGCTTTGACAGGTGGCCGAGGTCCGAGAGGCCCTGGCGCGTGCTATTCGTGCCGAGCAGGAGCGCGACGCTCGGGTGGCGGAGCGTGGGGCCCGGATTGTGGAGCTGGAGGAGGAGCGTCGACGGGAGGCTGAGGAGCTCCCTCGTGACGTACTGGATCTGCGGATCGCCCTCGAGCTATCGAGGAGGGAGGCGGTGAGAGAGAGAGAGGAGAGGGAGAGAGAGAGGGAGGAGCGACAACGGGATCAGACCGAGAGGAGGGCTCTGGAGGCCCAGCTACTGGAGCTCCGATTGAGTCTCGGCACGGCGGAGGGGAGGCTTTGGGAGAGCGAGGAGCGGTACCAGAGGGCGAAGGAACGTGGGGCGCGACTTCGTCAGTCTGGTTCTTTTTCCATGGGAAGCTATCTGGTTTCTTCGGCCGAGGAGCGTCGTCGCGCCTTCGAGGCTGGAGTGCCACCACAGGGCGAGGCGAGCACGGCTTCTCAGGGTTCGCAGAGGCCCCCTAGGGATCCTCGGCAGAGGAGGGAGGAGAGAGATGACCAGGAGGGTGGCAGCGAGAGTTAGAGAGTTGCTTATACACGTCACCCTTCTCACTGTATGATGTACTTTGACTATTATATGAAATGGATTTCGTGTGGCGTGCCCTTTTCTTTCCCACATTTTCTTTTGCACCACGTTGTTTACGCTTCACGAGACTTTTGCCCTGGACAGAAGGGAACTACTTTGCACGGGGGGATTATGTTCCTTTCTCCCTTTTTGGGCGCGTCCAGGCGCGAGGACGCGTCTTAATCCTTGAATTCAAATTTAAAGCGTCGGGTGGCCTTTCTTCTCCCGTGCCTTACCCGCAAACGAGCCCGCCTTCCGCCGAAACTCGCTTGCCTCCTTTTTCATCTTCCTCCTCTTTTGATCGATGGAGTTCGGTGGGCCCGACCATGGTGAAGGTGGAGAGGGACGAGGAACTCCTCGCCCGAGGAGGGACACGCAAGAACACGGAACGGCGTCCATGGAGGAGGAAGGGCCGCTTCGAGACCCCGAGGGACCCGAGGGGCCCGATGTCGCAGAGGGAGGTGAACACGGTCTGGTAGGTCCTCCGATCTCTTCCTCTTTTGATCCATTTTGAGTTTTGAAGCGAGCCGCGCGAGGGGGGAAAGGGTTCGGCGAGTGTTGCACTCAAATGATGGACGCGTCCTAGACAGGGGACGCGTTCTTTGTTATGATGTGAGGCCCTTCTTCCTTGGTGCAGGACATGGCGAGGACCCTGGGCTTGGCCGATGAGTGGGCGAGTGCGGACGAGCTGAGCCGCGTCAGGAGGGAGAGTCGCGGCAAGGCGAGGCTCGAGGACTGGCACGTACGTCTCCCTGGACAGCAAGGGAGTGTATTGGTGCAGGACAGCGCTGACTTCCTGCGGCGGCAGAGAGAGAGTTATGCGGGGCTTCCCCAAGCTAGGGACACGCGTGGCATCGGCGGCTCGCGCGCCCAAATGTCAGAGGCTAGGCGGCAGCTGGCCGTTGCTCAACATGAGCTGTCGCTCCAAGTTACGTGCCGCACTTTTATCTTCAGATTTTGGAGTTTCACTGACGGCCGTTGTTTATTTTGTTCCAGCGTGCCCAGCAGACAGCGACGGCGGGGATGATTGGTGGCGCATCTTCCAGTTCCTCGGCCCCTTTTCTCGAGATTGCCTCCCTCCGGGAACAACTTGCCGGTGCGGTGGCCCGCACGACCCGGGCGGAAGAGGAGCGTGATGCCTGGGTGGCAACTGTAGCGGAGCTGCGGCATCGTGGTGAGGAGAGGCCTTCTCCAGACATCCTGGAGTTAAGGGTTCTTCTGCAGATGATGAGGAGAGAGGCAGAGAGAGAGAAAGCCGAGAGAAGGTCCGAGCGACAGCGGGATCAGACCGAGAGGAGGGCCTTGGAGGCCCAAGTGAGGGAGCTCCAGCTGGGCCTTCAGGCCATCTTGCAGAGGCTAGGAGGGATGGAGACGCACTACGAGAGAGCGCGAGAGTTCGGGGAGCGAATCCGCCAGTCCGGTCGCTTTGCCGCTAGTGGCTTCTTCACCACGCCAGGGGAGGAGCAGCGAGTCACTACTGCGGAGCAGGCGCCAAGAGGCGAGGCAGGTGCTGCTGCACAAGGATCCCAGAGGCTTCTGAGGGACCCGCACCTCAGGGGAGAGGAGGGGAGCGCCTAGAGAGATGAGTGATGGTGAGGATCGGCGAGCTGGTGGACTTGCCTCCTCCTTATGTTTATGATGTTTTTTGACAGCTCATGTAGAATTAAGAAGGGAGTGATTTGATTTTCTGCTGCTTGTTTGTTCTCTTGTGCGTTCCTTCTTCCCTACACTTCTCCTCCTTTGCACTGTTCCCATGTGATGGGTCTGCCGAGACTCTGCCCCGAGCGGAGAATCGCGTCTTGTTGTGACCATTTTCCACAGGAATCTGCCGTCGAAGTCAATAATGACGGCCCTAGTCCCTTTTCCCGGATGTTGTGTCAAATTTTGCAGGCGTCCTCCAAAACATGACAGGGTATCCCTAGACAACATAGGGTGCTAGTCGTCATATTCTTCGTCCAATCAATCACCCTGTGCGAGCGGTGAAGTGATACACGGGATCGCATGGCAGGTGCCTCATCGTGAGGGCTATCATTAACAGGTGATGGAGGTAATCTTGGCCTGCACTCCTTCCATTTCTATAAATTCGTGTCCCTTTTATCCTCCCAGGTATATCAAGAGCTAACTCGAGGAGCACAAGTTCTCACGGGAGAGGAGGAGTTCAAAATTCCGAGAGTTGGATGGAGGGCGAATCTTCCCACTCCTCGAAGAGAAGCAGGTCCAGTGGTAGTAATTCCAGGAGGCTTTCGGACCTCGAAGAGCACTTCAGCGAAAGGGCCCAATCACAACTCGTAAGCTGAGCTTTCCTGCCCTTTTCTCATTCTTTCTCCTTCCTTTCTTTCTGACCAAACCCCCTCTCCATTTCTTGCATGCGTAGAGTGTGATGAAATCACAGATCTCATGGGAGTTGGTAGTGGCAGCATACCGAGGTCTCCCAGATTTTCAGAAGGTCAGGCTAGATGTGATGGGTTTTGGCACCTTTCTTCGGATTGAGCCGATCCATCTTGACCTGGTCCTGATCCAAGCCTTGTGTGAGAGATGGGACCCAGTGAGTCGGGCATTCCTGATACCCTGGGGGCACATGGTGCCCAGCTTGGAGGATGTGGTCCGGATCACAAGCCTGAAGGTGGAGGGCAAGGCAGTGACCGGAGTCACTTACGCGGACTACCGAGAAGGTGCCCAGAAGCTACTGGGTTTGGACCTAGATGGTCGGAAAAATAGGTCGGTAGCTAGGGCGTCCCTCATGGATGCATTAGGGCTCACCGACACTCGTCGGCGGGACGACGAATCCTCAGAAGAGTTCATGGAAAGGATGGAAATAGGATGCCGTGCCGTGTACTGCACAGATTTCGGCAACTGGGAAAGATGCAACATAGATTTGAGGAGATTTCTCCTCTTCCTTTTGGGGAGATTGGTACTGAGCTCGAAAGGAGATGGTATCCAATGTCGCTTCCTGGAGCTGCTATCAGACCTGGAAAGAGTAGGGTACTATACCTGGGGAGTCGCCATGCTGGCACACTTGTTTGCAGGCCTGTTCCAAGAAGCGGATCGTGAGATGACTGTGAGTGGTTTCACACCATTCATCCAGGTATTTTTGGTTTTGCTTGTTTTGTATTTTTTTTTTGTGTTTTTACAAGGTACTGATGACCTGCGCCGAGTAGCTGTGGAGTTGTTATTACCTCCCCATGGGGAGAGCTCGGCATTGGCGACCCGCGATGGTGCCATTAGCCAGGCGGTGGGAACCCATCATGAGTGTGGCACCCCTAACTTACCAACTGATGGTGCTAAGGCAGGAGCTACATGAGTTCCCCGCAGCGATGGTAAACTGGAGACCCTACTCAGACATGGTCGATACCGACCAGCCGTGGGATCTAGCAAGTCGTGCCCGGTTCGGACGGGAATTGTGGATGCACTGCCTGAATGAAATCGAGCCGCTTCGGCTACGATTGGTTATGAGGTCCTTGGGACTGGCTCAAGAATGGGTGGATTCAGCTACGCCACCTCGCGTTGGGAGAGAGACGCGAGGACCGGCGACCTGCATTGACTGGCGCGTGCGATTCCCCGAACAGTACGAAGACTGGCAACGGGGTGGCACGATTGTAGAATCGCAGGCGCGGGATAGCGAGGACTACTTGCGTCTATATAGGACAAAGTACGCAGAGCGGTTCCAACCCCGGGGACCTGTGGAGGTAGGTTTCCCCTTTTTCTCTTTTCTTCTTTCTCCCTTTTTGGTTTTTTGGTGGAAATGCTGACTCGTATGGCTGCAGGATATCCGTGATACCATGATAGCGAATTTACGATCTCGCTTGACAGAGATGGAGCAACGGTTGGGCGATGCCCGCGGAACTACGAGCGCCTTGGTAGGTGTACAGTGCGTTCCTAATTAGAACCGCAGATTCCAGATGTTGGCTGCTAATTCACGCGGTCGTAGCATGCCCAGATTGGTGCGGCTTCCCCAGCGATGGGAGTTGGTGGTGCCTCTTCCAACTTGTGGATTCCCACCTCAGAACTTGACTTGCTTCATGAGTAACTTGCTCATGCCACGCAGCGTGCTGCGGAGGCAGAAGGGATGCTCCGTATACAGGTAAAAGTTTTAGTGTTGAGTTCTCTTTGTTTACGCCTTATCGTGTATCTGAGATGGTACACTCGGCAGGAAAAGGAGACGAAAGAAGCGCTTGCCCAAGCTGCGCAGAAGGAGGCTAGGATAGCAGAATTGGAGAGGGAACTGCGGCGTCATCCTGATGACGACTCTTCCAGGGATGCTATGGAACTGAAGATCACTCTCCAGTTGGAGAGGGAAGACCGTGAGAGAGAGCGGGCAGAGAGAGAAAGAGACGCAGAGAGAGGAAGAGCCAACAGATTGACTGAACGGGAGGAACGAAGGGCCATGGAGGCCCAACTATTCGAACTCCGAATCAGCCTTGGTCTTGCTGAATAGTGGCTGAGAGATGGTGAGGAGCGCTACCGAAGAGCACGAGAGCGCGGCTTTTGTGTTGGTAGCTCCTCTGCTGCTTCCGTGGATCAATGCCGGGGTGTGGGAATAGGAAGGGGAGTACAAAGCGGTAGGAGTACCGCTTTTCGTAGTTGGGTAGCACCTTTGAGAGAGTTTTGCCCGGAGAGTAGTGGGATGAGTAATGCAGAGAGAGAGGGCGGAACTTGATGTAATTTTTTTGGTTTTTGGAATAAAATACATGGTTCGGTTTGTTTGATTTTCACCTTTACTTCTGTTGCCTGAATCCCTGCACGTATCACTGAAACAAACAAATCAGAATTTCTGTTCTGACTTTGCCCCTTGCTCAATAAGCAAATGGTCACTGTGACTATCCTTGATAATTGGTCAAGGGGCCAAGCCTTTATTTAACGAAGGCAAGGGAAAGATGCAGTGATGATAAATGCGACAGGTAAGCACACGAATGCAAGCGGTGTTTTTTTAAAAAAGTGAGATGCTGCACGCAAAATGCAAAATTGATTTGTTTTTCTTTTTTATGTTTGGCATTTTTTTTGTTTTATCATAAAAAAGATTTTTTGTCTGCAAATATGTACATTTTCTCTTTTCTATTTTTTGTTGTTTTTATCATTTCAATTTTTTTCTTGCTAACGCCTGGCAAGCACCCAAATGGCACCTAACCTACGTGAGATAGGGGTTTCTTACTAACCTCCCAGGTATCCTAAGTGCACATCTAGGTTGATTTGGGCCTCTAGACCCCTCGAATGATGATCCCGCCGGCTAAGACTTACCCTGATGACAATACCGTCATGCCATGCTTAGGCTCCCAGTCGCTTCCAACCACAGGGATCCACCCAAAAGGTGTTCGAGGTAAATGATTTACCCGACCCGGGTCTGTTTCCTCACAACTCTAGATGGTATATGATGGAACACCCCGGAACCCTAACGACCAACCGCGCGACGCTGACCCGGAATCAGACGCCGTCGCACCCATAGGTAACGCGCTTGCATTGGCCTAAGCCCAAGGTTAAGCAAGAAGACATCAAGGTGGTAAACAGGGGTCTTGACCAGTCAGAAACACGGAGACTCCTTCACAGCGATAGCTTTTGCTTTTCAAAGTAGGCAACCTAATGTGTATATTAAAATAAGGTCGCAGACCCTAGGCAGTTTTCACCCTTCAGAAACTCCATCGAACCTTCATCTTTAGAGGGAGAAGGAAGAGTGTAGGGGATAAACCTCCTGAGAGGACCGGCAAAGCCGTTAACCCGGCGAGCGAATAAGGGCCCATTAACTCTTTCCTTTGGGACAACTTCGGATCAAATCTCGAGCATTTACATTCCATAGCCCCCCCCTTTTTGTGGATTCGAACTTTTACTTTGAGGGGTTCCATTTATCGCATCAGGCACGGTCACGACCAGACTTTTCTCTTGATTTTGATTTTGATTTTGTATTTCTTTTTGTGAGGGAGATATAGTCGTTTGACATTTGTGGGCTTCCTTTCCATATGCCTGCGGGGACACTGCCCTCTTCTCGTGCTCTGATCGATGCTCGAGGAAATGGATCCTACTCTTACCTTTGGGGTTTGAGTTTCGGTTTCTCATGCTCAGCATTTTAAGGGCGCCGACTGTCTCATTTGGTCGAAGAGAAAAGAATAAAGATTACAGCTTCCGGAGATCTTCTAGGTGGGGCCCCACCGTAGGTGATGCTACCGACTTTTTTGAATAAAATACATAAGTGAGCACATGTTAGCTTCCTTCGAGCGAGCATAGGCCGACGTGGCCGGACAGGGATCTCCACAGTTCTGGTAAACCAAGACCCGGTGCCTACCAAGCCTTAATGGGCCTTATCCTAACATGAAGGTTAGATGCAGTGACTTGACTACATGGTGACTGCCAGGCATCGGCATTTTGAATTTTCGATATTTTTAGTGGTTTTAATTATTTCTTTGTTTTTGATGTTTTTTATCTTTTCATCATTTTTTTTGTTTTGTGCTAAGGGTAGTATTTCTTAAGATAAAGCCCATTCCAAGGGTGGGATAACTCGGTCCCTTCGGCGTTGATTAGCTTGTAGGCGTTGCCAGGGTACACGGCTTGAATTACAAATGGTCCTTCCCAATTAGGTTGGAGCTTAGAACGCGGCCCTCCAGGTTTAACAAAATTTCTTTTTACGACCATCTCACCGACTTTGAATTTTCTCTCAACGACTTTCTTTTGGTAAAAGCGAGCGAGTCTATTTTGATACACACGCGCGTGTTCGGCAGCGGCCAGCCGCTTCTCATCCAAGAGTTCCAACTGGGCGAGGAGTGAATTACGATGATCGTCGAGGGGAAATTCCTCGTCCAATTGTACCCTGAGAGAAGGGATCAAACTCTCATACGGGACTACCGCTTCCATACCATAAGTAAGGGCAAATGGAGTCTGCCCGGTGGGGGTACGGATTGAAGTGCGATAGGCCCATAGGGCTTCGATAAGTTTTTCTGGCCAGTCTAAAAACTTACTAGACTCGCAGGTTTTTTTGATGATTTTGAGCAATGTTTTATTGGTGGCCTCTGCTTGGCCGTTACCTTGTGGGTAATAAGGCGATGAATGATGCAATACAATTGCGTACCTTTTGCAGAGGTCTTGTAGGTCCTGAGAAATGAACTATGGCCCATTGTCGGTGACGATCGTGCTTGGGATGTCGAATCTGGCGAGGATGTTCTTCATGATGAACTTGCAGACTGTTGACGCCTTGATTTCCACGTAAGCTTCGGCTTCGGCCCATTTGGTGAAGTATTCCGTCGCAGTAAGGATGAAAGATTTCTGCTTGGTGAGGGAATTGGGATCACCTAGAGGACCAATGATGTCGAATGCCCACATGGAGAAAGGTCACGGGGAGGATATTGGGTGAAGTGAGGAAGATGGTGAATGGATTTTATAGGCGTGAAGTTGACACTTGACACACCTACGGACATAGACAGCACAATCCTCTTCCATAGTGGGCCAGTAAAAGCCTTGCCGAATGATCTTTTTGGCGAGCATCTGACTATTCACGTGGCCATCGCACACACCCGAGTGCGTCTCCTCTACACATTTCCAAACCTCATCGTCACCAAGACATCTTAACAGAATACCAGTAAGGCTCCTCCTATAGAGTAGACCTCCAACCAATGTATATTTCTGTGCCACCCTTCTTATGGCTTTCTTGTCCTCTGTGGTGGCCCCTTCAGGATAAGACTGATCCTGGCAGTATTTGACGATTTCATAGAACCATGGTTTCTCTTTATCAGCCAGTTCTTCTTCAACCTCTGCCAACATGATCTCCCTCTTCTCAAGGATATCTTCCTGCATGATCTTTCTTGCTATCCTGTCTTTGATATTTACGTAGGAAGCATCATCGATTGCAGGGGCGTGAAGTTTGTAGATGGAAATGGACTTAAACCATCTTCCTAGAGGGAACCTTATGGATGATGCCAACGAGGCGAGGGCATCGGCGAGAATATTCTGATGACGAAGGACATGAACAAAGATCAGTTTTGTGAACAGTTTGGCAAAGGCAGCAGTGAGTTCTTGGTATGGCTTGAGTTTGGGATCGCGAGTGCGATATTTAGTGAGCACCTGGCGAAGGATGAGTTGACTATCACCTACGACTCGCAACTCAGTGATACGAAAAGAATGGGCGAGTTCTAGGCCAGCTAGAAGGGCTTCATATTCGGCTATATTGTTGGTGACGGAAAATTTGAGTTGGTATGCCAATGGGAATGTGAGGCCTTCAGGCGACAGGAGGGCGATGCCGATTCCTCTCCCTTGAGAATTCAGAGCTCCATCAAAATATAGCGTCCACATTGGCTCATCTGATTGGTTGACGGACATTAGTTCCTCATCTGGAAACTCTGATTGGACGGGATCGAACTTGGGAAGAGGATGGTGAGCGAGATGCTCGGCTATGGCATAGCCTTTAATCGCCTTTTATTGGATGTAGGTGATGTCAAACTGAGAGAGAAAACTTTGCCAGCGTGCTAGCCTATCCGTAAGGACGGATTTCTCCAGAAGGAATTTGATAGGATTCATTCGAGCAATCAAATGGACCTCATGAGCCAAGAAGTAGTGCTTCAATTTCTGCACTACCCAAACGAGGGTAGCACAGGTTTTCTCCATGACGGTGTACTTCTGCTCACAGGGATTGAGAAGTTTGGACAAGTAATAGGTTGCCCGTTCCTTGCCTTCTTCATCAGCTTGTGCGAGGACGGCTCCCACGGAGTCATCCGAGACTGAGACGTAAAGGATCAGAGATTTTTCTGGTTTAGGTGGAATGAGAACGGGTGGACTAGCCAGATATTCCTTTAACCCTTCAAAAGCTTTCTGACATTTAGAATTCCAGTGGAATTCTACTCCTGGCTTGGTCAACTCGTAGAGAGGTCTACACCTTTGTGAATGTTGGGACACAAACCGACGAATAAACTGCAACCTCCCGATTAGACCTCGGACTTCCCTCAAATTCTTGGGAGGCGGCATATCCCTGATAGCCTTGGCTTTGTCGGGATCTATATCGATCCCTCTTTTGCTTACAATGAACCCCAACAATTTACCCGATGATACACCAAACACACACTTTTTCGGGTTCATTTTCAATTGGAACTCCCTTGACCTCTGCAAGACCTTAGCCAAAACTTCTAGATGTTCCATCCTGGTCCTTGATTTCACCAATAAGTCATCCACATACACTTCCAGATATATGTGCATCATGTCATGAAATATGGCCATCATCGCTCTTTGGTAAGTAGCTCCAGCATTCTTTAATCCGAACGGCATGACCACGTAACAATATGTTCCTCAAGGGGTAGTGAATGACGTCTTTTCCTGATCCTCTTCTGCCAAACGAATTTGATTGTATCCTAAAAATCCATCCATGAATGAGAGGGTTTCGTAGCCTGCCATGTTATCAATCAACACGTCAATATGAGGTAAGGGAAAATCGTCTTTTGAACCTGGCTTTGTGGAGCTTATCGACCTCTTCTTTCATTTTCAAAGCCATCTGAGGGTGGAAACGCCTTAACCTTTGTTTTACCGAGACGGATCCTGGTTTTAGGGTTAAACGGTGTTCGACCAAGGTTGAATCCAGACCCGGCATATCCTCGTAGCTCCATGCAAACGTGTCCTTATATTCCTTGAGAACCTCAATTAATGCCTCTTCTTCAGAGGGTGGTAGGTTGTCACTTATGAGGATGATCCTGGGGTCTTCCTCAGTTCCCAAGTTGACTTCCTTGGTGGATTCTTCTACGGCGATTTACGGCTCGTCGAATCTCCTCATTCCACTAGCGTATGCGCCCGCCGCATCCTCATATTCTTCACCCTCATCTTCAGTGGGGCATTCTTCATCCGTGATCTCGTAGACTCCATACCCTTCATCAAATGCACAGTCGCCCTCACATTCTATTTCCGGTAGCTGGATGGGGTTTTCTAACAATTGGGGGATGGCAAGAAGGGCCTGACACCTGGCGGCTAAATCCAGAAGGAATCGACGAGGGATCTGCCTACCCTTGGATTTCTTCCTAGGTACCACCCTTGACCTATCATTCCTAGATTGACTGACAATATTTACAGAAGAAGAGGAAGACGAAGAGGATGGTGTAGAATGTACAGGAGAAGACCCCTCAGAGGAGGGGTAGAAAAGGTCACTCATCGGACCTTGGACGGGTGGTCCGCAAGGGGGGACGCACCCGTGAGAGATGTAGGAGGTTTCCTCAACGAAGATGTGTTGTTGGGGAGTTTGAAAATTGACGTTTTTTTTTCGTTTTCATTTTTGATAACAAAATAGTGAAAAGAAATCGGAGGAGAAAGAAAAGTGGTTATGGCTAGAGGATTGGGAGGCTCGTAGAGCAGATCATGATTGAAAGCCTGGCGCGGGTTAAGAAGCCCGCGTAGGTATGTAAGCAAAGAAGGGGACCTGGAAAGATCATCAGACAATTGTCTGGCCCAGGAAGAAGATATCAACAAAGGCTGAGACGAGTGGATGGAGAAGATGGCGGCTAATGAGCCGTCGACGGCAATGTTGAGGACGGATGAAGATCCGTCGATGACAGGGTCCTTCTGGCGAGGACGAGGATAGTTTGGGACCTTGGCAAGAGTGGTAATATTCTCTAGTATTTCGGAGATCAATGGTGGTCCTTCAAGCTGCGGAGACGAGAACATCCTTTCCAGTGCAACGGAAATGTCCCGTATGTCGAACCATTTGTTCCACTCGCATTCCGGATCTTTGATCTTGCCTCTTTTGGTGATCCTCGGACATTTTTTAGCCAAATATACAGCATGTTATCCCCCATATGCTTCTCGTGGGTAATCTCCCATCTGAACAACGGGCCCTCTGTTGAAGTGGTTTGATAGAGTCCATGTGAGGGGCTTCCAATCCGCCTTGAACGGTCCTTTGAAGCCTAGGCCACACCTACGGTTCGGCCTAATTTTCTTTGGCGGTTTGAGCATACCCTGTAATTGTGCGCCCAGACCTTTACCCTGTTGATAGCCGATGTTCCTCATAATCTCCCAACCTTTGGAGTGAAAAGGGAGACATGATGTTGCAGTTGTCCTGACCGGCTCCTTTGGTGCTAGTGGAACGTGAGGTAGATCACGCACGTCCAGCAATGACAATATGGGCCGATGAGATGGCCACACAGAGGGCAGAGAGGTGTTGATAGCATCCACTGTGTGAAGGACAGGTGTACTGACCACTTTAATAATCCTCCCACTGTAAGGAAACTTCAGGCACTGATGGTTGGTGGAAGGCACAGCGTCCATGGCTTCGATGTAAGGGCGACCCAGTATAGCCTTGAATGTGGGGTCCATGTCGAGGACATGGAATTCCGTGGGAATTGACATGGGGCCTAGTTCTGCCTTCAGAATAATCATCCCCTGCGGTGGCCTTTTGCTATTGTCATAAGCCGTGACCGTGATCGAGGAAGGTCTTATTTGTTCCTCGTTGACCCCACACAACTGAAGGGTGTCCATGGAGATCACATTTATGGACGCACCCGTGTCCACAAGACACGGGTTTATGGATATCCCATTAATTTTTATTGAAATGCACAGTGCATATTTTTGAGCTTCCTTGGGAGCGAGCTCGTAGTTATGGAACATGATGGCCGGTTGTGTGTCCGTTGGGGTCAGGACGGTCGAAATCTTCTCCACGGGGAGGTCTTCATTAACCATGACTTTTTGAAGATATTCCATCAAGGCCGCCTGGTGGGATGTGGATCTTTGAAGTAGCTCCAGGATGGAGATCCGAGCAGGTGTCTTGTCCAAGTGTTTCAATAGATCATACTGTGTTCCAGGGATAGCTCTTTCTGGTTGTTCTCTGTCATCCTTCTCTGGCTGAGATTGCTCAAGATTCTGACTGTTGTGGGGGAAAACCCTGTGGAAAATCCTTCCACTCCGGAGCACCATTGCCTGCGGCTTTTGTACCTCTATGGGGGTAGCAGTGGGTTTTAACAGAGGTTTGAGGGGTAGTGGTGGAGGAATGGTCGATGAAGCAGGGGTGATGACGGGAGCAGGGATTCTGATGAGGGGTTTGTTAGGTGGAGACATGGTGGAGGTAGAGGGGATATCGCGTGGATTATGAAGGATGAGGGGTCTGGAAGGTGGAGGTGGAGACGAAGTAGAAGTGGGTAGGGCTTGAAGCGAGCAATGATTTTGAGGTGGGTGATGGTTAATGAGTGGTTTTGAAGGCATTAGTGGTGATACGGTGGAGAAAGACGGGGTTATGTATGGTTGACGGATGATAAGGGGTTTAGGAGGCGTAGGGTTAAATGTGGTAGAGGTGGATGGTAAAGTGGGGGAGTGGGAGAAGATGAGAGGGTGTGAAGGCGTAGTGGAGAGTGTCGGTTGATAGGGGATCGGAGTACGGATGAGAGGGCGTAATGGTAGTGGAAATGGTGAAGGTGATACTGACGCGGGTTGATGAGAGAGAGGTGCTACCTGGGCAAGGCAAGGGTGTTGCGTGATGATAGGATTGGCGGTAGAAAGAATGGAGGTACTTTCCTGGTGCCACACCTGCTCTCGCCCGACTTCCGGGAAGGAGGAGATGGGGTTAACCTGATGATTGGGCTGTTGGTGCTCCGGTAATGGATTCTGGATTATGCCCATGTCAGGCTGTTGTTGTGGGGCCTGCTGAGGCTGTTGTTGTTGTTGTGGTTGCTGCTGCTGCTGCTGTTGTAACTGCTGCTGTGGCCTATGAGGAGGTCTCCTAGCCTTGAGAGCGGCGATGTATCGTCTCATTTCATCCCAATCTATTTGATGTTCATCATTCATATCGTGGATGTAATCTTTGAAATGGAAGCAGTAATCTACTGTGTGTTGTGGCTGCCTGTGGTAGACGTAGTATTTGGAGGTATCAACATTCGGGGGCCACACGGGCCTTTCTCTGGGCAGGGCGAGTTGGTTTGATGCCATGAGGGCATTAAAAATGTCTGCTAAGGTTTCTGGCAATGGTGGATAGTAGGCTCTCTTGGGACCGACCGGCCTCCTTTGTTGCTGTTGGGGACCATAGTTCCCCGGGGGTGGAACTTGGTTGTACTGAAGTGGTGGTTGTTGTTGCTGAGGTTGTGGTTGTTGTTGCTGGGGTTGACGTAATGGAGGCATATTATCCTGGGGTGGATTATTTTGGGGTGGAGGACGAAGAGGGAAAGGACCTGGTTGGAGGGGAAGTCGGGGCATTTGTGGAGGCCTTGGGTTCACTGCATAGTTGGCATTATTGACCGCACCCACTTGCTCATTTGTCACGACCCCTTCTGTGGCTCCGCCCGGGACACCAGCGCCTGTTTTTCTGACCACTTTGGGCTTCGGCGAGTCAAACATGTTCATAATGGGGGAGTCTTTTAACTGGGTTTGGATGTACCGGGCCCTTTCATAGAGTTCCTCCATTGTAGTAAGTTTATTCATGGCCAGGACGTGTCTGAACTGTGGGGTTGCATTAGACACAATCATCTTCACTTGTTCGGGCTCGGAGAGGGTATCCCTTATTCTTTCCGCCAGAGACCTCCATCTATCAGCATAGCGGACAAAATCTTCGTCGGGCTTCATCTTTTCAGCCACTAGGTAGGTAATGGAGAGTGAGGGACCGACCCTATCCCTATATTTCTGCAAGAACCTTCTCTGGACTATTTCAAAATTCTCGGCCTCGCGGGGCTCCAAAGAATAGAACCACTCAAGTGCGGGACCATCCAATGATCTCCGAAAGAGGTATGCCAGGGACCTCTGATCGTTTTGCCAGTAGGAGGACTCATACATGAAATCCTTGAGGTGAATAAAGGGGTTGCCGGTACCATTGTATCTGCGGTACGTGGGCATCTCGGAGGGAGGAAGATGAATGATGGGAAGGATTGGCAAAGCAACCTCCGGGGTGGCTTTCACGTCCAGCATCCTTCTTAGATTTTGAAACTGCTTGTCCATGCGATTGAACCTATTGAGGAGCGATTGGGCGAGCTCCTCTGGAGGTGAAGGTGGCACTTACCACTGGGGGAGAAACTGTCTCCCAGAGACTTGAGGGGGGAACCCGGAATGAGAGGGAGCTGTCGAACCGCCGACAGTTGGCCCTGGCTGAAGCGGTGTGTGGGGAACAACGGGAGTTTGAGATTATGACGGGAACTGGAATGAGGGTGGTTGTTGACTCGCTTGTCCTTGAAGCGAGGGAGACTGGATGGCTTGCGCCAATGAAGGAGATGGAATGGCCTGCACGGACTCTTGGAGAGGTGCGATGGCCGGAGTTGATTCTTGGGGCGTGAGGGAAATAGATTTCCCCTTCAGAATGGCCTGGAAGGCCCGGAGCTGTTCAGAGGTAAGCTCCGTGTTGGCGAGGACGCCCAGTAAGGAAGAGATATCCTGCGGTGGGGACGTGTCCCCGGCAATAACTTGCACCTCATGCGAGGGCTCATGAGAAGGACCCGAGTCCATAGCATAGACTCGCGGGTCGGCTGACAAATCACGACTAGGGTGGTTCTCCTCAAAAGACTCGTGAGCCATGCTCACAGTTTTCCCAGAACGTAAAAACATACACTAGCAAGCAGGTAGCAGAGATTATCAAACAAGTGGATGCCTTTACGCCTTTTTTATGTTTTGATTTTGATGATTTTTTTTGTGTTTTTAGCGAGATCCGAAGTTCACACAAAATAGGGACCCTAGTTTATTTTTGTTTCACCGCCGTGTCAGCTAGGGTCTCTCGTCTCACCACGAATGAAATGACTAACTCCGGGGAACTTCAATGGTACAACCAGCCCAGTGAACGAAGAGGAGATTCTTCGATGTCGGGGACTTACGGAGGTCCCAGTGTAGGAGATTCTAGTCCGTTGAGAGGAATTCTCAAACGGAGAGTCCTTCCTTTACCGGGAAAGGGTGATCCTAAAAAAAATGAAAAAAAGATTAAAAAAAAGAGGGATGGATGCATGCAATGAAATGCTGACAGAGATATGGAGTGGGAAAATAACAGAAATAACAGACATATAATAAACAAACAACCAATCACAACTGACAGTGCTGCCGTGAGCACAACGGGGGCGCGCGCAGGCGCCAAGGTGGAGAGGCACGGATGGTGCCGAACTTGCAAGGGTAGCCGAAAGGAAGCAGTAGAGGTCCCACCGTGATCGCCAATCTGTGAGCGACGTCACACGGTTCGGGGTGCGAAGAGGACGCGGAGCGCGCGGGCTCCTCTTTTGTTTGCTGCAACACAGAAATACGAGAAGAGAGAAGGGGCCACCACGGGAGATTGCTCTGGCGGGGCGAGCGGGACAAATGTGATATAGCAAGATGGGGGTTAAACGGGCATAGCGGGAAGTGACTCGCCGCGGCCTCAGGGAGACGGGAATGGTGCAGAAATTAAATAACAAGAATTGAAACGGCCATTGGGGAAGTGACTCACCGCGGCCTCGAGAATATTAATAGATAAGAATATAACATATAAGAACGGGAATTTAAACGGCCATTGGGGAAGTGACTCGCCGCGGCCTCAAGAATATGATCAGAATATAACAGAATATAAAGAGAATATAAGAACGGGAATTTAAACGGCCATTGGGGAAGTGACTCGCCGCGGCCTCGAGAATATGAGCAGAATATAATAGAATATAAAGAGAATATAAGAACGAAAATTTAAACGGCCATTGGGGAAGTGACTCGTCGCGTCCTCGAGAACAAGATGTGATCGCCAGGGGCCAAAAGACCCCAAAATACAGAAAGTGATCGCGCCTACCTCAAGAGCGGGAGATGGCGGGTTGCTTCTTCCTCCCCCTTCGGTCGGCCGACGGAGAGGGCTTTCCTTGGTTACCCTTGCAAAATAGTAGACAATAAACGAACGAAATTAGAAAATGGCAGTGTAGTAACAATTCCTTGCAATAAAAGTAACGAGATCGTGACCTCACACACACCTGGTTGGTGTGGTTTTAAACCCCTCTCGGACTCAAGTAGGAGTAAAATGCGATGATGAATGCAAGAAGTATGCAAGAGACGGCGCCCTTATATAGGGAGATAGAGGATGCAGTATGATGAATGTAAAGAACTATGGAGAAAAAGGGGAAGAAAGGGCTTATTGGATGAGCTGAGGGTGAAATCCGGTGGAGCTCCGACAGTGTGGGGACGACGTGGAAGCGCGGTGGATGAAGACGACCTTCCTCTCGCGAGCGTGGGCACCCGAGAAGCCGGCAGAACCTCCACCTACAAAAGACCCCACGGGTTAGAAATGACTCCGGTAGCCTCTGGGCTCCGGCAGCCTATCGGATCTCTTAGAAGCTCCTCCAGAACTGAGGGGGTGGGCCTCTATTTATAGGGCTCCGGAGGGTGGAGGCGTCCAGGACCCTGGACGCCTCCATCAGGGGCGAAGTAATATTTTATTCTATTTTTATTCATTTTTTTGGAATATTTTTGTGGAGGCGTCCAGGGCCCCGGACGCCTCCAACAGGTGCACCGAACACCACCGACGGCCGCACGCGGTTTGACACAACGCGTGGTTTTGTGAGCGGCGCCTCGTGATTCAGAAATGGGCGCGTCCAGGTGGCTGGACGTCTCCATAATTTGGCTTTTTTCACACACGACAAACCGTCGTTCGGTGGACGGCGCCCGCGATAGAGTTGATGGAGGCGTCCAGGGGCCTGGACTCCTCCAAGAAAATATATTTTTGTTTTGTTTTTCTATGCCAAAGCTGGAATTATATATTTTTTATATTTGTTTTCATGGAGGCATCCAGGGGCCTGGACGCCTCCATTAATTATTATTATTTTTATGTTTTGTTTTTATACCAAAACTGGTATTATGCATTTTTTTATATTTTGTTTTTATGGAGGCGTCCATGGGTCTGGACGCCTCCATTAATTATAATTATTTTAATGTGTTTTTTTGTATTTTTAAATATATTAAAGTTATGGAGGCGTCTAGGAGCCTGGACGCCTCCATAAAGACCCCCCCGGGTCCGCTGAAAAGGCGTCGGCAGCTCCCCGACTGGCACCCTTCCTGGTTTCGGAACCTTTCGGTGCGTCCGATTGGTGTTGATGCCGTCCGAATACCGTGACGAGAAGATGCCGGATGCCGAAAAGGGCGGAAGAAGACTCAAGAAAAGGAAGCACTCAAGTGATTCAAAACGTGTAAGCCGTTGCGGGGCGTTGTATAGTAATATGAGACTTTCTCAGGAGACGTCAGGAATGGCGTGTCTACAATAGTTAGTTTGCATTAGCTCTGCATCATATCTCTTTCCTTCCCTAATTTTCTTAGGGGTTTTAAAATAACCAAAAGGTGCACCCTTTATGCTCCACTTTCATCATCTTATTACTCTTTTGGATTGATACTACACACGTTTGGCTAATCCCTCCTCTTTTGATTGTTTGTTCTTTATTTAACGGTAATTAAGAGGAAAACCCCCTTCATCGGCCGGCCGGTAGAAGGAGGAGGAAGGAATCTACACTCATCCCGCATCCTTATTTTCACCAGGTATTCGCGATCAATCTCCCTTCTTTTGAGGTAACCCCTCTGGCGATCACACTCCGATAGCAATCTCTTGCTCCCCTTTATTCCCTTTATTTCACTATTTATCTTCCCCTTATTTATTTATTTTTGATGTGAAAAAACACGATTCACAAATTGGCGATCACGGTGGGACTCCACTGTTTTTCTTTTGATTACCCTCTCCTGTTGGCACCCACGTGTGTCATTTCCCCATTGGCACCCACGTGTGCCCTTTCCCTTAGGTACCCACGGTACCCCTCCACTGTGCCCCACGGGCACCCTCCATTGTGCACACTGCACACCCATACCCCTCGGATTAGCCAGTTTGTGTTCTCTGTGTTTTTTAATTAACGCCTCACATCAAGGCGTGTTTCATGAATTAACGCCTTTACTCAAGGCGTCTTTTTTGCATTTAATACCTTCTGAAAAGGCACCTTTTTACATAGCGTCTCCTGCTTTCTCACTCTCTGAGAATTGACGCCCCTCGCTGTGGGCGTCCTTTGTCTATCCGGCGCCTTTCTCCCAGGCGTCTTTTACACAATCTGCGCCTCACACCAAGGCGTTTCTTGAGCACTGTCCGACAGGACTCCACAGATTAGCGACAGCCACGCTGTCGTGTTTCCTTATTTTAGCGACTTCTGCCAAGTCGCTTTCTACCTGTGTGTTAACAGAAAGTTGCTTGATCTGTTTGTTCATGCTGGATTGATTCACATATTCATTATCTGATTATACCTGCTTGCTCTGCTTATATTATTCTGCATTTTGTGGCATTTGGTTGAGAGACCTCCTCTCTCTACACTAGGATTCCACACACCCTTCTTGGAATTTGAACAACCTTCCATTGAGCATTCCGTCTCTTTGGACCGGAAATTCTTTTTCCAAGACCTTCGTAAGTCCCCGCACCCGTGGATTCCCTCACGGACGCCGGGCTGGTTGTACCTTGAAGTACCCGGAGTTTAGATAGCCCACCGTTGGTGAGGAGAGAGAAAGAACTTAGTTAACCCGGATATCACAACCAAAACTCACAACTAAGTTCTACACTACAAAGAGAGAGGATTGTGCATCAATTTAATTCACTCTAATCTCAGACTTGAATCTAAAAGCTTGCGTTCACTACAACTTGTTTGCATAACTTGATTGGGATTGAGTGATTACTGCAATTATAATTCCTCCAAAATAAGCTTCTCTGCTTAAACATGCAACTCCGTTCAGGTAAGATTATCAACATGGCAAGCTACGGGTACGCCTATGATGATGTGGAAGAGAATATTTTTGATCAATCTTATGAGGCACCCCTCCAAGATTCCATCTATCATGAGGGAAACCACCCTCCGTCTCAGGTTCATTATTCTCAAATTCATGTGGTTGACACCACAACTCACGAGATTGAACCCTCCTCTCAAGCTTTACCATCCAATCAGAACACATCGGGGAACAACCCACCATCTTTCAATGTCAATGATTTAATTAATGCATTATCTCAATTGGAAGATTCCCAGCGGCAGGCAGTTCAGGCCGCTTTGAAAGGGAAATCTGTTCCCTCTTCATCTTCCAATCCCCCTCCGGCCGCGAGTGGCCATCACATTGTTAATGACCAGGCGGTCTTGCACAAACCCCCCTCTTGTCCACCAACGCCCGGTGCGGCGATGCCGGCCCAACAGGCAAGTTATTCCGCGGCTAGGCCCCAATTCTTTCAACCTCCCCAAATTCTAAGGACGCCCATGCCAAATACCTTCATTCCAAATTCGTCCCCAGTCGAGTCAGACACTAATGCTTTACTTCTTCAGAAATTGGCTAGCATGGAAGAACAACTCAACAAGGTTACTGCTGCCAAGAATGCTCCAGAGATCTCTCTGCCTACATTGCCAGTTTTTCACTTACCACCTTCTGAGATGCCGAATTTTCGGCGATACAATGGAACTGGCAATCCATTTATTCACTTGAAGGATTTTATGTATGAGACCTCCTTTTGGCAGGGCAACAAAGCCTCACTGGCTTATTTGTTTAGAAGATCTCTAGAGGGGCCAGCCCTCGAGTGGTTCTATTCCTTGGATCCCACAGATGCCAGCAATTTTGATGTGGTTCAAAGGAAATTCCTGCAGAAGTATAGGGACCGGGTTGGACCCTCTCTATCTGTTACGGACTTGGTTGCAGAGAAAATGAAGCCCGAGGAGGACTTCATCATATTTGCTGATAGATGGTGATCAATGGCCGAGAAATTGAAAGATACTTTGTCAGAACTAGAGCAGGTTAATATGATTATTTCAAATGCAACCCCTCAGTTCCGGCATATATTAGCCATGAACATATTGACTACCATGGAGGAGCTCTATGAGAGAGCTCGATATATTCAAACTCAGATGAAGGATTCGCCCATCATGGGCATGTTCGAACCGAAACCACAGTTGGTCAAGAAGAATACAAACGTCAACAATAGCGGGCCCACGACTGAGGGCACCGTCATCAATGAGCAAGTTGGTGCGGTCGGCAATCCCACACCTTTTCGCCAATCTAACCCATGACCTTCGCCACCTCCACAACAAAACACCCTCTTCCACTCACCCCCACAACACCAATTTACTCCTCAACCTTCCCTTGCTCCTCCACAAAACCAAACGCCACATGCAGACCCCTCAGCTCCGCAACAGTACCACCAAGTACCGCCACCCACCAACTATGGCCCGCAACAACAACAGCAAAGGAGACCACTTGGCCCCAAAAGGGCCCATTATCCGCCATTGCCAGAAAGTCTCCCAGATATATTTAATGCACTGATGGCTGCTAATCTACTCATGTTACCAAAAGAAAGGACAGCGTGGCCCGCTAATGTTGACACGTCCCGCTATTGTGTTTTCCACCGCTCCCCTGGTCACAATATTGACCATTGCTTTCACTTCAAGGACTACATCTATGACTTAAATGACCAGGGCAGTATTAATTGGGACGAGATGAGACAGTTCATCGCTGCTATGAAAGTAAGAAGGCCTCCTCGACAACAGCAGGCTCAGTAGCCGCAGCAACCAGCTCCACCAGTACAACAGCAAGCTCTAGCACCTCAGCAAGATATGGGGATTGTCCACAACCCATTGCCGGAGCACCAAGCAAATCAGCATGTGAACCCGGTCACGTCTCTCCATGAAGTAGAGAGAGGGCAGGGATGGCACGAAGAAAACGCCTCTGTCGGGGCATTCAACCATAATTCAAATCAACCTCTGCGCCTTTTGCGCACACTTCCTTCTTCTTCTACCCCTCAATTAAGTCGCCCCCTTTTGCGCCCCGTTAACCCATCTGTCCCCACTAATTCCTCATCCTTGCCAACCCGGTCTCTCCTCACCCGTCCACCACGACCACAGTCCCTGACGCAGCAAACTCCATCATCTGCCACCAATCCTTCGCCATCACCATCTAGGCCACTCCTCATTCGCCCGTCACCAGCACCGGTTACATCCACTACCATCACTCCTCCGTCGGCAAGGACACCTCCACCATCAGTTCAACCACCATTTATACCCCGGCCTCTCCTTGTTCAACCCGCTAGCCCTTCCCACACTCCAACACCCCCTTCCACCCCTATGCCTCCTACGGGTGTTTCTCTTTTGTACCCTTCACCAATACCCCCTACGGGGGCTTCTTCTTCAAACACTCCTCTACCACTTCTCAATGTTAACGCCCCTTCTTCTTCTCCCAATACTCCCCCCATCCTTGTCCCGACAGAGGCGCGCCAAACCATAGCACCGCTCCGCAGTGGACGGATGTTCCAGCGCATCTTTCCCGAGAGAGAGCAGGAGCCCACGCAGGGGCCCAATGAGCAAGAGCAAGAGCAAGAGTCCGTGCCAGGCACTCAATATGATTTACTGAAGCATCTTGACCAAACTCCAGCAAGAATCTCTATTTTAGAATTGATTAAGAGGTCAACCACTCATCAATTGGCTTTAAAGGAATATTTACAGAAGGTTAAGTCAATGAAGACATCCCGGTCGAGCACATAACTACAGTCTTAACGCCCGCTAGCGGTCAGCCAGCAATTACTTTTTATGAACATGAATTGGCACCTCAACCGGCAAGAAAGTATGCTTTATGCATCACTGTGGATATCAATAAGGTGGCAGTAAAACAATGTTTGGTGGACACTGGGGCATCCATTAATGTATTGCCGCCAACCACTTTGAAGATGTGCGGCATTCCAGAAAATCAGATTCGGCCATCCACCATAACAGTCACAGCATACGACAATACTAAGAAGCCTCCTCTGGGCATGATAACGTTAAAAGTTAGTCTGGGTCCAGCAACAATCACAGTCGATTTTCACATTTTGGATATGGATCCAACATTCAATGGCATCTTGGGTCGCCCCTATATTCAACAGTTAGATGCAGTGCCCTCTACAAATCATCAATGCCTCAAGTTTCCACACAAGGGCCGTATTATCAAAGTGACTAGCATGTCGATTCTACCTGATGAAGACATACACCTAGCAACGTCAGTTCCTTCTATTTGGCCTTCCAACAAACCGTTGCTATCAATGCTGGATATCCCTCACCCACGGCCGATGCCACCCGAGACAGTTACAACAGTTGCCATGACACCCCTAGCTTCTAAGGGGAAGAAGAAGAAGAAGAACACAATGAACACCCCGGGATGGAATATTTTGATGAAGATGGGGTACTAGGTCGGCAAAGGCCTGGGTGTCAATCGTCAGGGCAAAACTAGGCATGTCAAGTCACAGAAATTGATTGCACGAGGCGGTCTAGGCTACAAAGGGCTGAGCAAAGATGAAAATGAACCATGGGCAGTCATGACATCCACTCTGAAGACGGATCGCCAACCGCTTACATGGACATTACAGACACATTTTATTAAAGGTGGCGTCCAAAATAATGAGCAGACTACAATAATCACTTCCATGTTAGACTGTCAAGATATTCATGCTAGACAGTTTGCTCGACATATTGCTCCATTGGCCACACACAAAGCCCTGGAATCTCTAAGGCCTGATAAGAGGAGGAAAATGGATGATCCAGAGTGTGACTGGTATAGATGGTTTGATATGAATGACATCACTATTGTCTTAAGCCGTCTCTTCATGCCGACAGATCCGGAATGGCCGCCACTGATCCACGACCTGATTCAAAAGCCGACGGTAATAACAGGCAAGAGGCAGCTGCTGAGTGATTACACAGATATTGGAGAGCCAGACGTACCATATGAAGAAGGATTTACAATAGACAGGCTGTGGGCCGGCCTTTTCTCTCTCACTTCTATGCATCCGTCTCTTCTTGCTTCTCTGCATTCTCAATTATTTTCTCACGTGCCGAGACCACCTTCGATCATGATCAGCTTTTCTCCAAAATCAATGCAAGTCTCTCTTTCAATTCCTTCCTTGCTCCTCGAGCAATTTTCCAAACTCTCTATCACACCCCCGCGTGGGTCGTCTTTGATTCAATCTTTCTCCAATCTTCCAATCTCCACCCCTCTTTCTATTCTCCCTTCACACTGCTTTCTTCTTGAAAAAGAAAATGAAAATGAAGATAAAAATGAAAATGAAAAAGAAAAAAATGCCAAAATTCCAACTTTTTTATCCTCCATCTCTGTTGAGGAGACCTCTTATCTCCTCTCTGAGTGTGCCCCGACCCAGGGGCCGCTCTTCCAAGATTCATTGATAAACCTTTTCCACCCCTCCTGCGAGGGGTCCTCATCTGTATCCCCTCCTGTATCCACTTTTTCACCCCCTCCCTGTTCTTCTTCTAATAATCAAGCTAGTTGCTCTTCTTCTTCTAATAATAAAATCCATGGGGTAGTTTCACATAGGAAATCCAAGGGTAAGCAGATTCCACGCAGATTTTTGTTGGAGTTGGCTAGAAGATGCCAGGCATGCTCAACTCTTCCCGAATTTTTAGAGAATCTGATCATCTTGCCAGAGTTAGAATATGAGGATACGTGTGCTCCTTATGAGGGTTTTGGTGTCTATGAGATTATGAATGATGAAGACCCTGTTGAAGAGGGGGATGAAAGTTATGAAGAATATGAGGACGAGGCTGATGCCCTTGCTAGTGGCATGAGAAGATTTGACGAACCATCAGCCTCAGTAGAGGAGCCTACCAAGGAAATAAATCTGGGTACGGAAGAAGACCCTAGGATTGTCCTCATCAGCAAGAATTTGCCGCCTGCCGAAGAGGAGGCGCTTATTTTGGTACTTCAAGAATACAAGGACATGTTTGCGTGGAGTTATGAAGATATGCCTGGATTAGACACTGCGCTCGTTGAACATCAGCTTACACTTAAGCCAGGGTCTGTCCCGATCAAACAACGGTTGAGACGTTTTCACCCTAACATGGCTTTAAAGATGAAAGAAGAGGTCGACAAGCTTCATAAGGCTAGATTTGTTAGAGTTGTCCTCTATCCGAACTGGGTGGCTAACATCGTCCCGGTCATGAAGAAAGATGGAAAGGTTCGCATTTGTATAGACTTTCGGGACCTCAATAGTGCGTGTCCTAAAGATGACTTCCCCCTCCCTCATATTGATGTTTTCATTGATAATACGGCAGGATTTGAGACTCTCTCCTTTATGGATGGTTTTTCGGGTTATAATCAGATTCGCCTGGCTGAAGAAGACCAAGAGAAAACGTCATTCACTACACCATGGGGTACTTACTGCTATGTGGTCATGCCTTTTGGACTCAAGAATGCTGGAGCCACCTATCAGAGGGCTATGATGGCAATTTTTCATAATATGATTCATATTTATATTGAGGTGTATGTGGATGACCTGGTAGTAAAATCAAGAACAAGGATTGAGCATCCTGGGGTTTTGGCTAAAGTCTTGCGAAGATCACTAGAATATCAGTTGAAAATGAACCCCAAGAAGTGTGTATTTGGTGTTTCATCAGGGAAGTTGCTTGGGTTTATTGTCAGCAAAATAGGAATTGAAGTTGATCCCAATAAGGCAAAGGTCATCAGAGATATGCCCCCTCCCAAAAATTTGAAGGAAGTTCGAGGATTAATCGGGAGGTTGCAATTTATTCGCCGCTTCATCTCCCAGCACTCACAAAGATGCAGGCCATTTTACGAGCTTACTAAACCGGGGGTCAAGTTTAATTGGGATGACAAGTGTCAGGCAGCTTTTGACGGATTGAAGGATTATCTGGCCAATCCTCATGTCCTGAAGCCGCCAATTCCAGGAAAACCACTTATCCTCTATGTTTCTGTCCTGGATGACTCTGTAGGTGCTGTCCTAGCTCAAGTGGATGAAGAAGGGAAGGAGAGGGCAGCATACTACTTGTCTAAACTTCTCAACCCTTGTGAGCAGAGGTACTCAGCTATAGAGAAGACTTGCGCTGCTTTAGTCTGGGTAGTTCAGAAGTTAAAACATTATTTCTTAGCTCACGAGGTTCACCTCATTGCTCGCATGAATCCGATTAAATTCATTCTTGAAAAATCTATCCTTACCGATCGATTGGCACGCTGGTAAAGTTTTCTCTCTCAATTTGACATCACTTACATTCAACAGAAAGCAATCAAAGGTTATGCCATCGCCGAACATCTTGCTCACCACCCTCTCCCTCGATTTGATCCTGTCAATTCAGAGTTTCCAGATGAAGAACTAATGTCTATTAATCAACCCCACGATCCTATGTGGACATTACATTTTGATGGAGCTCTAAATTCCCAAGGAAGAGGGATCGGCATGGTTCTTTTAACACCAGAAGGGGTCACCATCCCATTTGCTGCTCAGCTCACTTTCCCTGTCACAAACAATATAGCTGAGTATGAGGCCCTTTTGGCCGGTCTTCAAACCGCTCATAAATATGGTGTTACCCAATTACGAATCGTGGGTGACAGTCAACTCATTCTACGCCAGGTGCTTGTCAAGTGCCGCACTATCAATCCTAAACTCAAACTGTAACACCCCGGTTTTTAAAATCTGAAATTTAATTGAAATAGTGAATTTTTAATTTAGATAAATGAATTTCGGAAAGTAATATTATATTCCTCAGTGAATAGTGCTAGTGTAATTTCGACTTTCTCACAAAAATCTAGAAAAATAGTAAATTGATAGAGAATGATTTATGAAACAACTTTACCTTCTTGAGTGTTATCAGTAAAAATCTGAAATTAGATCTATTTATCGTTTAAGTGAGTTTCATTAAATAATATTTTATTCCTTGGAATAGTACCATCGAAAATTCTTCTACGTGATAAAAATCCATAAAAATGGTAATTAGGTTTCTGGAAGTGTATGTAACAAATTTGTCTTCTGGGATTAACCCAGTGAAAATCCGTAGCAAGATCTATTTAATGTTTTAAGTGAAAAATCTACACTTTTCAACCTTTACCTAACCTTGACTTCAAACACAAAATCCGACCTTAATACTCAACCATTTGATCTGAAATTAGTGTCAAATTAAAGGCCATGATCTTAACTTCAATAGCCCTCTAAACATTGCTCGAAACCCTAACCCTAATTGAGGCGGCTGGTCGAGTTTGACTTGGTCCTTGATTTCGGCGCCTTGTTTAACACGCCTCTTGTGGCATCGATTCCTCTCTCCACAGACCATCCCAGAACGTGTATAAACTATCAAAATGAATCCCTTCCAGTCTATTTTCGTTTGGTTACCGCGGAAGTCGCTGAAGTTTTCAGATCTGGGAGATATCTCGCGTTGAGTGCGTGGGTGTCGGCTTCCTTCTTTCTTTCTTCCTCCTTTGTTCTTCCTTGTTCTTCATCAAATTGAGGTAGGTTCTCTCGGGCTCAAATAGCAAATCATATATCAAAATGTTCAGCATGAAGTCCTCTTTCTTTTGATATATAAAGTCCCAAATATCATGTAGTATCTTGCGAGTATTTCGAGGTTTAGTAGAAGCATGTTAGAAGCATGTTAGATTAGGGTTAACATTGTTCCTTCTTCGATTAAGTTCTGATTTCAAGGTGTAATTATGAAATTGAGCCATGCATATTGTAGAATTTTTCGTGCTCTTTCCATTTACCATAAAAGCCCTAAATTCTATTGAGCATGCTTTGTGAATTTCGAATTTTTGTAAGAGCATGTCTAGAACATGATTCATATAGTGTTCCTTTAAGTCAGATCTTGATTTCGGGCTAATTTTGAGTCATGTAACCTGATCTTCATGTAGCACATCATGCATGGTTGGATTCATAATCGAGTTAGCTTCCTTTTGACGCAAGAAGCCCCAAAATTCATTGCTTATGTTGAGAGAATTGCATGATTTAGTAGAAGTAGGTCAAGAACTAGGGTTTTCATGTATTTATCATGTATAAGTTGAGATTTAATTGATTTCTGTGAAAATTCATGTTTCTAAACTCATGTATCATGACCATAGAATGTCTATTAGGATTCCTAGACCATGTGGTTTTGATTTCAACTCAATTGGACCTCATTTGGATGAGTTCATGTGTTTTCCGGAGTCAACTTTCGTTGCTGTTCTTGCAGGGGTCGACCCCAGGGGTCGACCCATTTTCTGGGAACCCTGGTAGGCCCGAGGGTCGACCCTTGGGGTCGACCCATTCGGCCCAGGCGCGTGGGTCGACCCCTGGGGTCGACCCATCCAGGCCCTGCATGGGGGTCGACCCCAAGGGTCGACCCATTGCACTGGATTGAAGGGGTCGACCCCAGGGGGCGACCCTTCCTGCAGAATTGTGGGGGTCGACCCCAGGGGTCGACCCATCCAGCAGGCAGACCCCAGTTTTGCAGGGGTCGACCCATGCACCAGAAACCCGATTTTCATCATTTTGCGACCCGTGGATCGATCCTGATCATTAGGGGATCGACCTAATTAACTTAGACCTATTGAAAAGTATATTCTGGAAGAACCAGTGACCTATTCATGCACCTTATGATTTCAAATTGCTTTGGTTCCTATGTTCTATCATGATGTAAAAACATGCCATTCATCATCTTAATTGCAATATATACAATGGTTAAATAGAAACCCACATAATTAGTGGTTAATGGTGTAACTAAATCTCTGTTAATACATGCTATTTCCTTCATGTACAAGCTTGTTCCTTTACCTTATCATCATGAATCTTCTTTTGGCTTATGCTTAATGCAAATGATAATGGATAATCTCTGACATACTAACTTGGTAATTAGGATTAATATGTTGATTAGCTTGCTGGATAGTTGCTGCACTACAATAGCGCATCACGATTAACTCTTATTGTGACTTGGTTTTCAATCTTCTTGATGATTGTGCTTACCTTGAAATTCTGAAATGAATCTCCTTCCTACTTGAAATTGTTATTGCTACATAGTTCAAACCTTGGAATTCTGGTCATAAATTATGGAAGTCTAGATTCGTGGGATCTTTGATCCAAAGAAATCAATACCTGGCAAACAATTAAGGGCTCGGTCTAGTCCTGGGAGGAGCGCCCGAACACTACGTGTACCCCCGGGGAGGTGATTGACTAGGTGTGGCATTTGGCACAAGTACTATGACATGAGTTAAATCTAGGACTGTCCACTACTCTTCACTACTCTCCACTACTCTCTACTACGTTACACTTTCCACTCTTCACTGTTCTATACTCTACTTGTTGTTACTTTACTTGCTGTTACTTGGACGTGGAAATGAAATTACTTACGTACTTGACATGACTTGAATTGTCTCGATATGGCCAACTCTTTATCGTTATCTCCTATAGTAAATTCTTATCTTTGTTATTCCTCTTAAGTATTACCATTCTGTTCCTTTATATTTCTTGACCTTGCAAGATCTGTTTTAGTATCGTTGTTTCTTTATATCATCATTTATTTCTCTTATTAGCATGGCACATGAAACTGTAATTTACTTGCTAATCACTTAAACTATGCCTGATGATAGAGTATAATTCCTACTGAGCTTTTTGCTCACCCCTACTTCCAACCCTTTTCAGGTTTTGCGAGTATCGGTACGTGCATTGGGAAATGGATCAGTGTGATCGAGTGGAACCTGGAACCTAGAGTTGGAGTCTGCTCTTTCATTTTCTTGAGTCTAGCTAGTCTAGTTATTTCTTTTTGTTATTTATTTTGAATCTTTTATTGTAAGTGGTGTCAAAATATATCTTTTAAATTAATAAGAGTTCATATTTTCTCAAATGTGTGTCTGGCCTCTTTGTATTTTATTGTGATTATTTATCTTCCACTCTTGTTATCATGACTTGTCTCTTGCCACGTTCCGAGCATCGCTTCCCGCTACTATCGGTTCGGGGCGTGACACAAACCATACTAGGAACTTGCTTCAGCTTATGCCAAACTCTTCACCAAGTTGATCTTTGTCCATGTCCCTCGAAGCCAGAACATCTTAGCTGACGCTCTTGCCTCTTTGGCCTCTGCTTTAGTCTTTCCTCCCCAACGAGATTTTCACGTTCCTCTCATTCATCAGCGTGACACTCCAGCTATTAAGGATCGTGCATTCCTCGATATTAGGGACAAGGTGCTCGAGAAGGTCAGGCGGAGTGAAGCTCTTAAAAGCAAAGAGGTCATGTTGTTGGATTGGGAAGAAGAATTGGCTGATGAAGAGAAACCTTGGTATTTTGAGATTGCCAGATATTGTAATGATCAATCCTATCCCGAAGAAGCCACTATGGAAGAAAGGAAAGCAATCAGAAGAGTGGCTCAACGGTATGTTTTGGTCGGAGGTGTGCTCTATAGAAGAGGGCTCACGGGTGTTTTATTGAGATGCCTCGACGATGATGAATCCTGGAAGGTCATAGAAGAGGCGCATTCAGGAGTGTGTGGTGGTCATGTGAACAGCCAGATACTAGCTAAGAAGATCCTTAGGCTAGGCTTCTATTGGCCAACTCTAGAAGAGGATTGTTCCATCTATGTTCGAAGGTGTGTTAAGTGCCAACTGCACGCCGACAAGATTCATTCTCCTGCTTCTTCACTCCATCCTATGTCCTCCCCATGGCCTTTCTCCATGTGGGCTTTCGATATCATTGGACCTCTTGGTGACTCGAACCTCCTCACGAAGCAGAAGTCATTCATCCTCACGGCAACGGAGTACTTCACCAAGTGGGCGGAAGCGGAAGCATTCGTGGAGATCAAAGCATCGACCGTCTGCAAATTCATAATGAAGAACATCATCGCAAGATTCGGCATCCCGAGTACCATCATCACCGACAATGGACCTCAATTCATCTCTCAAGAGCTCAAGGATATCTGCAACAGGTATAACATTGCATTGCATCATTCTTCTCCCTATTATCCACAGGGCAATGGCCAAGCAGAGGCAACTAATAAAACCTTGATCAAAATTGTTAAAAAGACGTGTGAGGCTAATAAATTTTCGGATTGGCCAGACAAGCTAGTTGAAGCTCTCTGGGCCTATCGCACTTCCATTCGTACCCCTACAGGGTAAACCCCTTTCGCCCTCACTTATGGAATGGAGGCGGTGGTTCCCTACGAGATTCTCATCCCATCTCTGCGAGTACAATTGGTCAAGGAATTCTCTATTGATGAGCGTCGTGATTCACTCCTTGCCCAGTTGGAACTCCTAGATGAGAAGCGTCTGGTCGCCGATGAGCATGCGCGCGTTTATCAACATAGGCTTTCACGTTTTTATCAAAAGAAAGTAATTGAGAGATAATTCAAAGTTGGTGAGATGGTAATCAAGAGAATCTTTGTAAAACCTGGGGGACCCCGTTCGAAACTCCAACCAAACTGGGAAGGACCATTTGTTATAAAAGATGTTTATCCTGGCAATGCTTATAAATTGATTAATGCTGAAGGAGAAGAGCTAGCTCATCCTTGGAACGGGCTGTACCTTAAGAAATACTACCCCTAATCCAAAATCCAAAAAAAAATATAGAATTTTCCAAAATCAAAAAAAATAAAAAAAGAATTTTCCAAAATCCCAGACAAAATAGAAATTCTCCAAAATGCCAAAAAAATGTCGTTGCCATGGCGTACAAGCACGTAAGGTCTGAAAGGTCAAATTTCAGTATTCATTCGTCAGTCTTGTTAACTAAAATAGGGTCGACACCCGCACACTACACGCTTAAACCTCGAACTCAAGCGGTGCAAAATCTGATGGAAAGTCAAAAACCTGACTAAAGGTGAAGACAATACCCATTCTTTTCCTCTTCGGCCCATAAGGGAGGAAGGAAGGTCTCGGGGTAGACCCGCTAAGCCTACCCGCCGCCTTAGTAAGTGGAAGTCAGGGCCCAAAAGGGAACAAAATGTCGCAAAAGCCCGAGTACAATTAGATTTTTTTATCAATACAATCAGTTCCAAAGTGAAAGTCAAATCGTGAAAAGAAAAGCATGTCAAGAGGGCAAAGTCCCCGCAAGGAAAACCTTGGGCGTATGCATGCAATACAAAAGAGGCAAAAGGCAACAAAATTTCCCTATGCCAAAGACCGAATCCCAACAGGCATAGGGTAGGGGAGGTGCTTTTACCTCGAGCTTTTCAGAATCCCTTATGGGCTTCCTTATATCTTCTTCCATCTCTTTCTTTGTGGTAAGTCATAAACCAGCACGATGGTCGAGACTGACCTAGGAGATTGCACCGTGCGAGATCTTGCATATAAGTTTAACCACTAGCACGTCGACCCCCTTTTAATTAATCAAGAAAGGTCACTGAATCTTGAATGACGACCATGTATGACCCAGTGCTCTAGTAGCTTTGTCGACCTAATTCTGAAAACAGCAAAATTAACGCCTCTGAGTGAGGCGCCTTTTATGTAATTAACGCCTGAGTCGAAGTCATCTTTTATCAAATAACGCCTTTAGATAGGTCATCTTTTTAACCTAATTCAAACTCTTTACCATAATTAACGACCTTCGCTGAGGGCGTCTTCTACACAAATAACGACCTAGTCTAAGGCGTCTTTTGGAAAATAGATGAAAAAAAAGAGGAAAGAAAATGAAAGAAAAAAATGGTGGTTTATCTTTCATGATGTGTGTTTACATGGGCATCTTTTGTTATAGGGTGCATATGTGTGCTTGTGTGATGCATCTCCCTTTATTGGTTATTTCATTTACCTTATTTGATTAAAGGCTTGGCCCCTTGACCCGCTATCAAGGTCAAAGTAAAGACATCCCTTGCTTATTGAGCAAGGGGCCAAGTCGAACAGATGAATTAACCTGTTTGTTTAAGTGTGAACTACAGCTGCAGGCATAGGGGAAAATAAAAGCAAAAGCCAAGAACGTGGAAAAGAAGTAAAGTACACGCCCACAAGTACACAACTACACAAGTGCTCAAGTAACAAAAATTTCAATCTCATATATATATACATCATAAATATCTGAGTACAGGTGTGAGGGTGGAGGAGTACAAGTAAGTCTCTCTCAGCTCTCGCCTCCACCCTCCTCTCTCCTACTCTCTACCTCGTCCTCGCCGTCCCGAGGTGGCGCTGGTGGAGGGGGCATGGGCCCCCGTGAAGAAGCTGGAACCCGAACCTGGCCCCCTACCTCGCTCCTCTCTCGAAGAGAAGAGCCCGCCACGAAGGTAGAGCTGGTGAAGCTGTACCCTGCAGCTCGCGCCCGCTCCCGCCCTCGCTGGAGACGCTCCTCTGATGCTCGTAGCCGCTCCTGGGTAACGGCTAGCTGGGTCCTCAAGTCTGCCAGCTCACGCTCACGTGCTGTCACCTGCTCCTGGTACCGGGCACGCTCCGACTGCTGTAGCTCGTGGTGACGGGCACGGTCCGCCAGGTGCTCCTCTCGCTCTCGTGCACGCTCTCTCCGCTCCAGCTCAAGAGCGACCCGCAGCTCCGCTATGTCCTGAGGTAGCTCCTCACGCCGCCTCAAAGCCCTCTCCATCTCCGCGATCCGCTGCTCACGGATCGCCAACTCCGCCCCAGCTAGGGAAGCCCGGGTATGAGCCGCCTGTAACTGTGTAGTCTGCAAACAGGTAAACAAGTCATCAGTTCCACATTTAATGCAATAATTCAGCAATTTATGAAATGAATGCATGGTTAAAAGTAAAACTCACCCGTGTGGCCATCGCCTGTTGGCCCTCCTCAATGCAAGTGAGAGCGGCTCGGAGCTCCTCCGTCTGCAAAACACCTTTTTCATCAGCACATAATAATAGATAATTGAATAAGGTCTGAATTTTGAAACTTACCCGTGAGGCGAGGTCGCGCTCTGCTGCCTCGGCCCGTGCCACTGCCCCCGCCAGCTGCTCCGCTAGTGCAGTCGCCTCTGCACTAGGCCCTCTCGAGCTAGAGGCCTCTCCCGTATCTCTCCCTGCTGCTCCCTGCTGGGCACGCTGCATTCATTAAGATTGACAGTGGCTAATCATCAATAATCAAAAAAAAAATTATTTGCATATTCAAATAAATTAAACACTCACCAGAGTCTCAAGGTCTGCCCGTGTGGTGGCTAGCTGTGCCTCCAGGCTGTGTAGGTGGGCCTGTGCATCTATCGCTACTATGTCTCGTGCGTCCTGCATCCATTACACATCAGTTGCATGATAGATATACATAATCATTCGCATTTAATTGAAGAATAAGTGCATTCATACATACCCCTAGGACCCTCATCTGGGGCCTGCCGGCGTAAACCTCCCAGTAGCGCCGGAGGTACTCGGAGCTGTCGGTCGCCCGTGAGGTGACTCGGGTCCCGCCTCGCTGCCAGTTCGCGTACTGGTCCGCGAACTGCACTCTCCAGTCGATCTCCTTGGTGCGACCGCGTGTCTTCTTTCCAATCCCTCGCGGCTCCCCGACCTCTATCCACTCCTGGTGGAGGCCGAGTGTCCTCATCACCAGCGTAAGCCGTAACGGCTCAATCTCGCTCAAGCAATGAACCTAAAGCTTGTGCTCAAAGCGAGGTCGGCCCGCTACGACCCACGGCTGGCCCTCGTCGGTCATCCCCTCATAGGGTCTCCACCGCACCTGCATTCACAAACATACATTCATCCATCATATCACATTCTATAACATAAACACAATAAGAAAAAAATTGCATTATGCATACCAGTGAAGGAGGGAAGTCGCGGAACTCCCTCCGTAACACCCACAGCTCGTAAGAGAGTGGGGCTCCGAACACGACTGGCAGCCAGCGTTGCGCCAGAGGGGAAGATCCCTCACCTCCGGGTCGTAGGTCGACACGCCCCATGGGCATGTATAGATGGCTCCAAACCTGCATCCATGCATCATATTAGCAAAACATTCATACGCATATACATTCAAACATTCAAACAAAGAAATGCATACCTGAAGAAAAGGTGAGAAGCCACTGACAGTCGTCTCTCGTCCTGTCCCCGTAGACAGGTCGGCCATCATGTGCGCCAGCAGTGCCGCTCCCCAGACGTATCTGCCGACTCCCTCCAAGTCCTCGAGTATCCCTAGGAATCGGCAGTTGATGACATCACCCTTCGTGCCAAGCAGTAGCCTCCCGAGCATCAAGAATAGAAACCTCCTCAAATCTCGGTCTGCCCTCTCCCTGTCGGCTGGATCCTGGCAATAGGCTGCCCTAGCCCCGTCCATCAACCTCTGCGAAAACTCCTCTAAAGACTCCCGGGGTCTCTGCCTAGCATCCCCCAATCCCATAGCTGTGGTGAGGTCGGTACGGAAGACGGTCCTTCACTCGCTAGGTGTCTCGTAGACCATCTCTAACCCTAGCAATCTCTGGGTAAGCTCAGTATAGTCAGAATAGGTGATCCCACTCACAGCCTCCCCATCTACCCTCAACCCAGTGATCCTAGCCACATCCTCTAGGGTGGGGATCATGTGACCCCACGGCATCAAGAATGCCCGGCTAGTCCTGTCCCATCTCTCCCTCAAAACCTGGATCAGTGCTAGGTCGGGTCTGACTGGCTCTATGCTAAGGAAAACCCCGAACCCCATGGCATCTACCCTAGCTCTCTGAAACTCGGGGAGGCCGTGGTATGCTGCCCGGACCTGGACCCATGAGATGTGTGTCCTCATCAACCCCTACATGCATAAAAGAAAGAATTTTTGTTTAAAAGTGTTAATTTTCATGTGTAAATTCGTTTAATTTCCTTGGTTGAGATTTTTGCTGTTTGATTTAATTAACGACCAACCTTAGGTCGTGGCTTGCTTGATTAACGCCCCTGAGTGTGGCGTTATTTCTAAATGAGTTTTTGATAAATCTATGTGCCTGTTGAATTAACGACCCAGCCAGGGTCGTTGTTTATCTAAGAAACGCCCCGGTGGGTGACGTGGTTTTGAAATGAATTTCTAATTTCACAAAAGGTTTTTTAATTGACGCCCGTCCTTGGGTCGTCATTTGCTTAAGTAACGCCCCTGAATGGGACGTTTTCTTAAATGAGTTTTGGGCCTAAAAATATATTCTGGAATTATTTAAATTGACGACCACCCCTATGGTCGTTATCTGTTGAATTGACGCCCGATGGGGGGCGTTGTTTTCCAGGGTTTTTGAAAAATAAAATAAAAACAGCATGCGAGATATAAATCAAGGCATAAATATTGAAGAATTAATTGGAAAAACTGAGAAGCATGAAAATAATAGCATGGTGATTGAAACATGGTAAATCAAAGTCACGACATGCTGCAAGGCGTGTTTCATAAGACTAATTATTTTCAGAAAAAACAAAATGAATTGACGACCCAGGTCTGGGCGTCTTTTCTTTAATTCACGACCCCCCTGGGGGCGTCTCTTTTCTGAGTCACTGGTTTTTCCCCACCGAGAGCTATGGAAAGTGGAAATAAAATTAAAAAAAAAATTGGAAATGAAGGTTTGGGGGCCTACCTTTTGTTGTCTAGGTCCGACCATCCCTCCACGGTGGGGCGGCCGGGATTGCCGTGGCCGTCGGAGCTGGCCGGGGCGAGGAACGACGGTCGTTGGTTCCTCTTCTTCATCTCCTCCTTCATCTCCTTCTTCGTTTCCTTCTTCTTCTTCACCTTCCTCATCTTCGTTTTCACCTTCTTCCCCCTCATTATCGTCACCATCTTCTTCGTCCCCATCGTCTTCTTCTCGTTCTTCTCCACCGCGTTCCTCGTCGTGCTCTGCCGGGGTCTCCTCGGCCGCCGCCGGAGGAACCTCCTCCACGGCGTGATCTTCCTCGCCCAAGTCCACCACCTCCGGGGCAGACACCCGCTGCCTCTTGTGTCCACCATCGGCCATTGCTTAGGGAGGTGAGGGTTTGAGAGATAGAGGGTGAGAAAGAAAGAAGGGGAGTTTTGGGTTCGGTTAGGGTTGCAGAAGAAGAAAGAAACAAAACGAAGGAAGAAGAAGAAAGGAGGGAAAGCAAGTTGAACGGTCAAAAAGAATTAACGACCCCGTCGAAGTCGTGTCTTGTTAAAAAGATGACTGGATCAGAGGGCATCTCTTCCATTGTTAACGACGTGCTTTGAGGCATTATTTCGTTTCGCACGGGGAATGACAACCGTCGTCAGGTGCATTTAATGGGACTTGATTGACATGATGGGAATAATTATTACTGTTTTTGATTAATGACGTGTCTGAAGACGTGGTTTACATGAGACGTGGCTCACCCTAAGGCGTTACTCTTGGATCTTTAACGAATACTTTTTGGAATTTGAATCGAATTAACGCCTTGTCTTAAGTCGTGATTCAGTTAACGCCTATTGCTGAAGGCGTTAATTTTGAGAGCCGGTTAATGAGAAACGACATACTGAGGCGTCACTTTCGGAATTAACGTCATTCTCTAAGTCGTTATTCAGAGCAGAATCACAGATTGTTGGAAGAATTGATCAGAAAATATTATAATTGGCTCAATCAGAATGTTATTATTGATTTATTTAATGAAGGAGATTACATTGCATTTAATGAGCCATTCTTGGGCCTCAGGTTTCTTAAAGCTATTACATATGATTTCCACTGATCTCTGTCTTCTTCCAAGTTCTCCACAGGTTGATGAGTCTTACAGATTTTCCACAGAGCTTGGATGGTGGTGCATTCTTCTCCATCTTCATTGCCGCCGATGTCTCTGGTTTTGATAGGAGGAAGATGAGATGGGTCCTCCAATAGCCGCCGTGGGAGTCCAAGTTGAGGAAGGCACCGGTGGGAGTTGTATAGCACAAATTCCGTGGCACCTACGAGCCGAAGATCCGTGCTGGGAGAGAATCGCGCGCGAAGTTCCTGTATTTTGAGTAGTCCCGGGGCACATGTGAAGAGGTTCTTTGGCATTACCTTGAGATGCTCCCTCCATTCTGCTCTCTTCTTGATTTGAGGTATCCGGTTAATCACTCTATTGCTTATCCCCAGTGAGCCGGTCATGTAGGAAAGTGGGCTTTTAGAGAATATCCTTGAGGGTTGTTGGGCCTCCTCACATGGATCGAACTTAAAGTGGAGATCTACCCAACTTGAGAGTGCAAGCATGCATCCATAGATTGGTCTCCCCATTGCCGCTGAAGCCCACTATATAGGAAGGCTAATATCGCCGGTCCCACTCTCTCTCCTTCCCATAGGCTAATTATTGCGCTTAATTGGGATTCATCCAAGAAGTCTTCCGTGGAGGGGAATAAGATTGCTCCCGCCAAGCACACCACGAAAGCCTTTGCTACTCGCTCCACTTCTTCATCTTCTTTAGCTTGGTCGGATCGTTTGTAGACCCATGAGGCAAGTTTTAGAAGGTTGATTCCTTTGGTGGCTTTGATTTGGTTCACTAGGTTTGGGCTAAGAATCAAGCTTGTTAACAATTCATGTGAGGAGATTTGCCTTGGCATAATGGCCATCTTCTCCTCATCTCCTTGCTTCATCGTTTTCAAGCCTAAGATCATCTCTAACTCTTCCAATAGGATGGTAGCTTCAAAGGTGGAGAATAGGAAGGTGTGAGTAGAGGGGTGCCATATCTCCACAAGAGCTCCTATAGCTGCCCAATCTAAGTGGATTTGGTCATAATGTTTGGCATGGGTAACTAGGCCTAGGAGGTGCCATCTAGATATAAAAACTCTAATGTCAGAGCTGAATTTGGAGAGTAAAAGGGGGAGCCACTTGTTCTTAGTATATCTCCTGGCTCCTGGAATATTTGGATAATCCTGTAAGAAAAGAAAAGAAGAGAAGAGTACGGAGGGTAAGAAGGTTGGGAGTGGTGAAGATAAAGGGGAAAGAACAGCAGAACAATTCAGACTCACATACCTGGTTCGATGCAATTCTGCTACTAAGGTGTCCGTTGATTTCTGAGAGCCTAGGAATAGAAGTCTTTGGCCGCTTGATAGCTCTCTCCATCTTCTGAGGTTATTTCAGTGACTGTCTGCAGAAAGAAGCCGAAGCAGGTGTAGCAACACCTGTGAAATCAGAAGCAGAAATAACAGAACAAAGGATTTTGTTGATTTGATGAGGGAAATTCCTTCTTCTTATAGAAGTTCGAAGGATTTTATGCCCGTTCGAAGCTGCAGAGACGATTACAAGTAGTATTGGGTTTTGCTTTCTGTTTCCTAGTCGGAAGCGTGGTGTTCGGAATTCGCAGTTAATTAACGCCGGTGTCCGGGGCGTCATTTGTTGAAATAACGACTTGTCTAAAGTCATTTTTTATTTAACGCCTACGTTCGGGTCGTCACTTTCTTGAGATCCCAAAAGAATTAACGCCTCGATGGTAGACATCTTTTATATTTTAAACGCCCTCATGTCGGTCGTCTTTATTCTTTCGACGCCATGAACTCCAGTCGTTATTTTATGGGTTTACGTATTTGGTTCCTCCCTATGTTTTAATGAACTTAAGTGCTATATTTTGATTGGGATTACTTATGATTATGCACTTATGATCATACCATGCTTTGAATTGAGAGAACTAATGAACTTTTCAAGTGCAGAAGAGTGCAGGTTTCGAGACGCAGGGGTGACTCGTGGGAATAACATCATCCCACTCTTGTATTTCCTTCCTGTGAGCATTGTTACTATATGGTATTTTAAGCTATTATAGCATATCAAGGACCTTGTGGTTCTGACGAACCTGAAATTTGAGTTCCCCTTCATTAAAAACAGTGATAATTCCAGGAGAATCTTGATCACACGGATAGGCCGTTGAGTCATTAAAGGTCTGGGACGATGGTTCCATTTTCTGGGTTGATGCGCGGACAAACGGGCTTCGGCTTAGTGTCAGCTCAGAGATCTGGATTCTTGACCAAATCTAGATGGCTTAACAATATTATCCTTGATTATTTTCTATCTTTAGTTTGTTTTAATGTTTCTTTTAGCCCAGCATGCATCATATAGGACTTTGAGCTTCATGCTGAAAATCTTCATATTATGGCAATAATGAAGGTCACTCGCTCTTGATTGAGTTGACATGAGATATTCCACTCCAAATTGAGTACTTTATTCTCTCTTAAGCCGCTCAGGCTAGTTCCTTGAAAATGCCTCTTTGCTGGGACTTCATCTCAATTCACTTTATTTTTGCAAATTCACCTTGGTTGTAGCACGTCCACGTTGGCTGGTAAACGCTCTCCAATGGTGCCTCCCTGTCGTGCCCACGCGCACATTTTACTTGTTTAGTTTAGTCTCCTTTACCCAGCAAATCGATGTTTCTTTGGAATCACCCGAAGTTGTTTCACTCAGAATCTTGGAAAGATTTCAAAAGCCTAGTGTCACATGCGTGTCACATCACACCTTGGCATCTACTTATCAGCTCGTTCCACTTCATTACACTTTCACTTTCATTACGTCTCACTCCCTTGCAAAGCAGACGCCAAGGCGGGGCAGCTGTAGACACGCTAAAATTGATACTATGTTGATCAAATCTCATGTCACTATGTTAACGCCCCAAAGTGGACTTCAATATTTCTATAATATAAAGTTTTTCTATTTTTGTGTGGTTTTTTATGATTTTTATTGCATTTTTGTAATTAACGACTCGAAGAGAGGCGTGTTTTAAATAGCGACCTGCGCTAGGGCGTTGTTCAAAGAAAGGACGACTGGAGCAAGAGGCGTCAGTTTCTGATATTTGACGTATCCTACCCTAATTGAAATCAAAAATTAACGTCCCTCCCTGGGTCGTGTTTTGAATTAACGTCTCTCCTATAGGCGTCTCTTTATAATTTTTAAATAAGGAAGGTTTTCTTACTAAAATTAAATCCAAGAATTGACGCCTTTGTCCCAGTCGTGATTTCAATTAACGCCTCAAGATAGGTCGTCAATTTCATTTAACGCCTTGATGAGAGTCGTCTCTTTTCCTTCCGTGTCCTGCTTGAACTGCCCTTTCCTGGAGATTCCCCTGCTCTATTTGGTCATCTTGCTCGATTAGAGAACTAGAGACCTTGCCGTAGAAGGGTCTTACTAGTTCTTATCCCATTAGATTTGTGTTGTCTACCCTATAAATAGCCTCCTGGGTCAAGTTCGCGCGAGAGGAGCATAGTAGAAGCTTGATAGGAAGGTTGGCTAAAAACAGCAGAGAGCAGAGATTAGTAGTAGCAGTTTTCTCCGTGCACTGAAGCTTTTCTACTCTCCTTTTCTTTGCGAATCCGTGCTCCTGCAGTGGTCTTCTTCTTCCTAGTGCATCAGCCACATCAATTGGTTTTCCCTTTACTATTGTCAAGAACAGCAGGGAGTTCTTTGCATCAATTTGCTACTTCATCATTGTTCATCATAGTTAGTTTGCATTAGCTCTGCATCATATCTCTTTCCTTCCCTAATTTTCTTAGGGGTTTTAAAATAACCAAAAGGTGCACCCTTTATGCTATACTTTCATCATCTTATTACTCTTTTGGATTGATACTACACACGTTTGGTTAATCCCTCCTCTTTTGATTGTTTGTTCTTTGTTTAAGGGTAATTAAGAGGAAAACCCCCTTCATCGGCCGGCCGGTAGAAGGAGGAGGAAGGAATCTACACTCATCCCGCATCCTTATTTTCACCAGGTATTCGCGATCAATCTCCCTTCTTTTGAGGTAACCCCTCTGGCGATCACACTCGATAGCAATCTCTTGCTCCCCTTTATTCCCTTTATTTCACTGTTTATCTTCCCCTTATTTATTTATTTTTGATGTGAAAAAACACGATTCACAGCGCAATGCGACGCCAATAGCATCATACCCCATGGTTTATAAAATAGTATGTTTCTGACAATCAGCCGAGGGGACTAGCATAGAGCCCTTGAACACAATCAGTGCTCGATCGCATCTTCAAGTATAAATCAAGCTACTTCCACGCATGTAACAATAAAGTATGGCTAAGAATGTAATAAGTTCAATAAGCTCATGATAACAATAATTCATTGAATGAATGCTTTAATAAGAATCATGAGAAATCAAGAATGACTTAAGCAAGGTTATGCTTATGGAAATAAATCGACAGCATAACGGTACGTTCTTTATCTTCCACTAATTATATTAGGTTTCTTGATCAATATGATAAGTTCTAGATCCTCAATAGTCCATCTAGAAACCTTGGAATATCAACCCTTGGTCCACCTTGGGTTAAAATACTCAAGCAGTGTGACGGTCGTGTACTGGCCGTTACATCATGTGACGCTCCAGTATTGGGCCGTTACATTAGTCTGAATCCATAACCAAGAAATCGGACTCAGTGGAATGTGACGGTCGTATATTGGGCCGTTACATGTGCCTGACGGTCCAATATAGAGCTGTTACACTATTGATAATCAAAAACATCGATAGTGTAATCTAATCAATGGGCTTTAATGGTACAACCAACTCGGCGTCCTAATAGGCTCGCGGAGAATTACGGAGGCTTTGAAACAAGATTTCCTTGTCCATTGGAAGGAATATCCAATAGAGAGGTCCTCATGTCCAAGAATAATGTTCCTATAGTGTAAAGTGAACTAATGGACAACATACCGAAATATGTGCCATATACTTAAAGAAATGACTCTATAGATAGAAAAGAACGTGTAACAATGCGAAAACAAAATAAAACTCCGTCAATACAACATTGGAAAATCATGATTTAGAATAAAAAACTATAGAGTTTTAGCCAATGAAATTAGCATAACTTAAAATAACCTAAGATAGATTAATCATGCAATTTGATTATGAATCAGTAACTAAACTTGAAGTCATGATAACAGGTCCATCTTAGCTATCTAAGCTTATTTATAAGTAAACTTAACTGGTTATTATTCTACCTTGGGCTGACAGAACACAGGTGTCTGACGGTCTAGGATAGGCGCGTTACAATGCGTGACGGTTTATCGAGGGGCCGTTACAGTAATGTAACACTCCTGTGAAGATGCGTCAGAACCAACAAAACAGTTTGAACACAATAGATTGTGTGACGGTCTATCGTAAGGCCGTTACAGTCATGTGACGGTCTTACGTTGGTGCGTTAGAGAATCTGCTGGCAGTAAACTAAGTAAAGGTTTATGAAAACATAACATGTCTGGAAATCAAAATACTACCACTGTCCTAGTCATGATAACGAAGTATAGGTCAACTATATGCATGGGTTTAGTGAATAGACATGATAATATCTTTTAATTTCCATTTAGGGCTAAGAGATGCATGAATGTATAGAACTATTAGATCATGAAATTCTTAGTCTATAATACATGAAATCAAGCACAACTAGAGGGCTTTTCTTCTTAACAAGTTGTTTCTGCCAATCATGAGATAACCTACCTCTTCTAAAACCTTTAAACTTCGAATTTGATGCTAGGTGCTACCCTTAGTCCCTTGTACTTCTTGTGATAATTCAGCAACTTCAATCTGCTCTATTTCCTCAGCCTCTTGACCTAAGGATGTGAAATTTTGAGGGTAAGAAGATGAAACTATTGGGAACAAAAAGTTCTAGAGGATTGAGTTCTAATTACCTCGTTTAACTGTCCTAATGTCCTGATCTTCAGAGGACTTTCGTTCAGATTCTTGGGTTGCTAAGGTTGAATCAGCAACTTTGGAAGCTTCTATCTCCTTGATTGCTTGATCTCCTAGCACGAAATTTGGAGAACCATTAGTCTAAAGTATACTAAACAAAAGCTTCTATAGAACTTACCCGAAATTATGACTCCTTACCTTGATTCTTCACGAGTCAAAAGTAAGGGTCGCTCAGTTCAGAACTAGGTCCTATTTATAGGGTTTTGGCTAGGGTTTAAAGATTAGATCGATTCTAGAGTCCTTAATTTGTCAGAACCTAATCCCTAAGAGTCCTTAGTAATGTTATAAGCTTCCCTAAGTCGATCTCTTATAGATGAGATCCCAAAGTTCTAATCTGTTTGCTCGTTCTTTCTTTCACGGAACTAACAGAGTGTAACGCATCAGCCTAGGTGCGTTACAGGGCTGTGGCGGTCGCCCGATAGACGGTTACATTCAACATATATAGAGTTTCAATTTGATAAAACTCTTTTATTCGTTTATCCACATAATTATCTTATATAAATAATATTTATCCTTAAAATACGTGAATTAGCTAATTACCCCTCTAGAATATGGGCCAAACTTGATGGGCTTGGTCCATTAACCTTTTGGATAATAATTAGATAGGCTAGGTTAACTAATTAGCCTAATTAAGTCTTATAATGACTTATTAATCCAATAACCCCTTCATTAATTTATTTAAGCCTTTATAATTTTCAAAAATTAGTTTAAAATTCAAAAATTATAGATATAAATTCTGGGGCACTACACTTTCTCTTCATGCACGATCTCCAAATCCTCCTAGATCGATGTAGATCAAATCTCCTCCACAATAGCTTCTCCTTCCTTTCTCCTTTTCTTCACCTGCAAGATAGTAAAACTGAACACGTTAGGGTTATCACTTGTGAAATTCGTAGCTCTCATATGTATACATATAGGAGACATCAAAAGACTAGTATAGCCTTCTAGAAACCTCCAAAAGGACCGCCAATAGGTCTCCCACCAACCCAAGGGCAAAGAGGTAAGAGTTAGGCACAAGTTGACTTGGTTTAGATGGGTTTCAGAAACACATTTTTAGATTTTCGCCGCTGCCGGTCGACCTACACTGGTTGGGCGGTCGACCGAAATTTTACAGGGCTGAAAATCCCCTTTTTGGGGATTTCGGTCGACCGGAGCTATAAGGTCGGTCGACCGCCAACTACAGTAAATTCCAGACTATCACATTTTAGCCCCAAACTCCATTGCAACCCTTCCAAACTTTGTGGCATCAAACTCCTTTGATCTTGGAGGGATTATACAAAAAATTTAACATGTAAAACTATAATAAAAATGATTAGAACTTTAGTTTAATAATCAATATGATAAATATATGAAATGCATACATGAAAGTCCATGTTCAAGGTGCATACAAACACTTTGAACCATAAAAGTTTTAAGCTAAAGGTCAAGAATTATTTCTATGCAAGTGAGCAAAGTATGAGAACCATTTAGCCATGCACATGTACAAGTGAACACTTTGAAAGCATGATTGACTAAAGGTCAAGATCAATAGATATGCATTTGTCCAATATGAATGTATCATGTAACCAAGCTCCATGAAGAGTATACATAGGAAGCATTCAAAGCTTTGCAAAATAACCATGAAACCTTCATTCACAAAAGAACCCTTCTAGACAATTGTCAGGATGTGAATTATACAAATTTACCCAACTAGGGATTAGAATGAAGAACCATACATCTAAGCAAATCTTATGATGCTAGCAAGCCGTGCAACCTAGCATATTGAAAATGCATGAAACACATTCTCAAACCATCAATTCCTCAACTAGAGATGTGATCATTTTGACATGCATATAAGCAACACATGTGAGCTTCATAAAATCCAATTGTTCCAAACTTCACATGAGTTAACTTAACCAATTTTCATGCACACATTGAGCACATTGAATAGAATTGCCAAAACCATATGATCATGAATCTATACAATGAGAGAGCATCATTCAAATCACATTCATCAAGTTTCAAGTTAATAAGTCGAGTACTTTTCAAGCCCAAAAACCTTATGCGTAAAATGCATGAAAATACCTAACCAAGGCATTGAAAACCTTTTTGATGAAATACATGAAACATAGAAAGAGTCGATGCAATGCGATGAGAAGGTTAACTCCCTTTTTGAAGAAGAGCTTTATTGATGGACTCCTTTGAGTTCCAAGCTGATTTTGATCCTGCAAACCAAGATAACATAGCATGAGTTCTTTAAACAACAATCATTCATATGACTTCACAGTAAGAATCTTGAAGTCATTTTTTAACTCATCAACCAAGATGCATACTTATTGCTCAATGAAACACACACAGGCATGCTCAATGATGCACATCGCCACAAGCACAATCGTTTTGTTATCATTAAAACCAAACAGCAAACACCAACGAGGAGATACAACAATCTCCCACATCACCAGACATCTCGCCTAATTTGAAATATGAAACTAGCATTAAATGGCCTAGCGTGGTGCCACTCCGTGAGCGTACGGCAGAGCGGTGGGAAGCCTGACACCAAACCATGTCACTGCCTTCCTCAGCATACCATGGAACACACGTCGCACGGCATCTTGCAGCCATCTTCGTCTTTACATTATCCAACCCTCTGCCACTACAACTCAGACTCCAGGCTGCAAGGTAGAGCATGACTTCCACGGGTATGCTCATCCCTCCATTATGGTCATCATTTAATGATCCTCGCAGCTCAAGGATCAAGACATCAATGATCCCCTCCAAGTGTACAACCTTAACAACGGAGGCATTTTCCCACTAGAACTTGAACCCGACTTGATTACGAGGGCAAAATCCAAACAGATGTCGTATCAGGCGAAGATATTCCCTCCATAACTACCTTGAGAACTGCATGCCTCTGAAATCGTCCCTCAATCTAACTATGATCCTGCCGAAGCAAGCTTGACACGTGGCGAAACAGCGACTCAACGATTCGACAGCCATAATAGCATACACCTAAACGCATAATAAAAGGTACAAGAGGACAACATTACTAGATACACGAACAAGAACCCTAATAGTAACAACTTCCACTTTCATCTACCCTCCCTTCCTCTCTCGACTAACTTAAACGTCGAAGGGTTCTCTCAAGACACCTCACCCCTTTGAGAACGTTTTCTATGCAAAAAAGTATGGCCTCAACACTAGGCTCGTCCTTAGAGAACACTGCCTCTTACTGTCCAATCTCTCTTACATAGTCTCTCTCTTACAAATTCTAAGTGGTACGCACCGAAAACTTTGTAAGAATCAAATCAGAAGCCAATGATTGAAGCCGATACATATAGGTGGAGCCACATGGACGAGACCGACTCGGAGAGGGAGTAAGGCAATCCTCTACCAGCCAATGATTCTGAGAACAGATTACCTAAGGACTGCAGCACAGCACTAACATCGCTTTAAAACATGACTAAAATGAAGAAGATAACAGCACTACGCAGGTTGACACCTGATAGAGTATGGCTCATAAAAAAGGGTTTTATCCAAAATTGTTTTTTCTCTACAGAGTTCTGAGAACCCATGCATCATCCCACCCTCCCTGCGTCATCCCTAATGTAAACACGTTCTTCTGTTTTTACAAGCACAACCAACATGGGAATCTGAGCTTATCATTTGCAATTTACATACCACAAAATGATACAAAAATTTGGAGCACAAGAAAAGAAAAAGAAAGGAAAGGAAAAAGAAAAAGAAAAGAAAAGAAAGGCTCAGACATGGTATATCATCCCCACCTCTAAGGTTGAGGCATGAGGGACATTCATCGCATACGAAGGACCTCGAGAGTTCCTTCTCAAGAAATCATAACCCATGTCGATCACCAACTTCTTGAGAAGGCTTGAACCTTTCTTTGCTCTCACGTAGGAATGCCCAAGTATGAAAGCCATGCCAGCTTCCCTGGCCTCCATTAGCTCTTGCAACTCTTCGGTAGTTCTGGCATCTACCTTTGGGCTCTCAGGCAACAGAAACCTCACTCTCTTCCTCGGTGTCACAATCGGGGACTGTATCTCCTTTAGCTCTGAAGGGCCAGCTGCATCCTCGGGGTTGACATCCTCCTCATACAGCCGAAGAACCCCTGTTCCAACAACAGCCATCTTCTCATGGTCCTTTTCTGCATCTTCCACAGCCCCATTTGGCTGAGGCTTCTCCGACCGGATGAACTCCGCTATGCTGCAGACTAGGTCCTTCTCAAACTCCAAGTCATCCTTGTGGATGTCGTGGTATCCATACCTCACAATGCACCTATAAAGCCTATATTCTTTTGGGCCAATACGCCCAACGAGGAATCGCTCCTCGGGCTGGACATGTGGCACTGGGACAGATTTAATACAGAGGAAGACGAGAACCTGGATGAAATAAATAACAGAGCAAAAGACTTTCAGGCAGTTAAAAGAAATAAAATTGGACCAAGAAAGGATTGTACTCTCTGAAGTATGAATTGTATATGTAAAAAATAATAATCTTTTAAGGAATACCTGGTGGAATGCAGGTAGGTTGGTTACAAAGTGGGAGAAAATTGCTGGAATTCCTGACACAAGCTCAGTGTGTATGAGACCTATCCCACGGACACGCACAATCCCTAGACTAGGGCCAAGGCTGAGCAGCCAGTTGATAGAAACCTTGTTTTGGACATCAAACTCATACTTCTTGAGGGTGCCGTAGTGCCAGACATACATGACAAGCATGAAGATGAAAGATAATGCAATGGGGACCCAAGCACCTTGGAGAAATTTGATAAGGGATGCTGAGAAATAGAGGGCCTCAATGGTGCCAAAGAATAGGATAAAGCACATTGCCAGGACGATACTTTGATTCCAGCATAAGACAATCACTAGGGACATCAAGCAGGTAGTAACCAGCATGACAGTAATAACTGCCAAACCTGTCAATATAAAAACAACAGTGAGGAAACATTCATGTATATGATATAAGTGAATACAGATGAACAACATTTTAATTGACTAATGTTCTTTTGGTCTTTGTTACATCACAAAATGTCCTTAACCATATAGTTTCAAATATTTATGTAGTAAAAAAAACTGCTAGTTGTATCTTCCAATTAACCATTAATTTGCGTTCCACTAACTGTCTCAAGGATCCCACTTCATAGATCCTTCTCTTTCACCTCTTTTAGGGTTATGATCCCACAGTTAAAGGATTCAGCTTATACACAAGTTATGGCTTGAATTTGGAACATCTAAACAAAGAAAAGAATCATGTACTATCAGAAAAAATATTGAAAAGCTGTCAAGATGATGACCAAAATATTGGACATCGAATTGGATTCAAGGTAATGTAGTAGGAACCCAGACAATCCAATTTTCCAAACTCTCCCAGCTTTTCCCCATACCCCCGCACCATATGGGGATTCAATAATCTGAGTTGATCCAAATCTCAGTACAGAAAGGCTTTCATAAATTTATGAATATAGTAGATGAATACTCCACATTGAACAGCAAGCTTGGGCAGGAGAACCAGAAAAACCAGGCCAGGTTCTGTCTTAGATCGGGCTGTGTGTTCGTCAGCCCAATCACATCTCAGGTTGGGTGAGCTTGGCTCTCCGAGTTAAATATAATGCTTAAACCAAGAGCTGATATAACATATACCATTTGGGTTAGCATCTCGTCAGGAAGACAAGAAAGCACTTAGACGGGTCAGGTTTGGCTTGAGGCAAAAAGACAGGTTGATGTTTGTTCACTTGTAATAGGCGTGTGCAGGGTTGCACCCTTTCAATGGATTGGGTCAAGGTTTTCACCAACCTGGGTCAACCCTACGTAAGCAGAAGTCCTACTTCACATGAGAGAAAAGGGAAAAGCTCATCCAATGCTCCCAACCTGGAACTTTTGTCTCATAATTATAGGAAACATTACCAGCCCTTTATGCATAAACAAAGTGAAGAGAAATATTAATACTATGTAGTGTCAAACCTGATGCATTTCCCATTCTCTTTGTGTCTCTGAAACCAACTGTAACTGCCAAGCATAATATCATTAAGATCCAGTTGATCTCTGGTATGTAAATCTGTCCATGAATTTTTGATGATGTGTGTACTATTTTCACCCTGGGAAAGCATCCCAAAGCAGAGCATTGCTTGATGATTGAGAATGTTCCTGTAATGATGGATTGGCTTCCCACAACTGCTGCAAGTATTGCTATTGCCAGAACTGGCCACCTTAACCGCTCTGTCAGAATAATCTTAGAATGTAAATACTCAGAAACTGGTGTTATTTCATGGGATTGTTAAGGACAAATGAAAAACGAAACTTACCTGGAACAGATACATAGAATCCGATTCTGTAGTCGCTTTCAATGATATGATGTCTGGACAGATAAGCTGCCTGGCCCATATAAGCTAGAAGCAGGGATGGATAAACCACAAAAGTAAAAGCAATCTGCAGTAAGCAATGGCTTATAAGATACCCAATTTCTGTAGCCAAAGTAAAAGAGAATATGAAAATGCTGATGCATGCTAAGAGAATGGCAGCAAAGCACAAAATCACCATGGACTCCACAAATCATTCTTACAGATTGATATACATGACAAAAACAGATTATCGGTAAACAGGAGAAAGACCTGCAACTTCTGTAGAAACTAGCAGGGAGTGACACCATGTTACAACAGGAGAGACTGACAAAAGTTCTTTGAACTAGCGCAATATATTTACAAGTGTGCCGATGGTGTCTCCTAGCACCAGTATGGAAAGGACATCTCCCAAAAGGGAGGCCAGAACATATAGAGACAGATACAATAAATCGAATGAGAAATGTACAACGCAGAAGAGGAAGATACAATACCTCTCTAACAACCAGGAAGGACAAAACCTCTCTAAATGGATTCCTAAGACCTTGAATACACCATATAATGTAGAAAATCTACTCGAGTTATGACATAGGTTAACCATAGTGTAAATTACATGACTAAGAAGTAACAAGTACCAAAAAAAGCATCCCTATGCCTCAGCACAGAGGCATAATGGCACACATCTCTTGCTTGGATACTCCTCAGACCCATCCCAAAAGCCCTTAATAACTTCCACTCAGATATTAAAACCCCAGCTGCAGCATGTCATCAAATTCCTATAAATGAATAATCAGTCTTTAAACTGAACAATCAACATCTGATAAATTAAGGGTGGGAAAGTTCCAGACTTGGGTCTAGCCATATGAACAATCACAATCACAACTTGTAAGGACCCTATTGGTGGCAAGAAACATGAATAGTAACCATGAGTATCGTTGGCAACAATTTAAAAGACAAATATTATCTAATTATCCACTTTTTCATCAAAGATCATAAACATTTTGTTCAGCACATCAACAATATATCAATAATTTCAAATGATAACTAGAACACAGCTTTCTTGTTTAAGAGGAAGAGTCGAACAGTATGGGATCATCTTGTTTCTTCTTAGACTACCATTTAGTGCTGGCTAATGCTGCCTTTCTGAACTAATTTCCATTTGTTTGTTTGGATGGGAAAATAAACTGTTACCAGCAATTTGAAAATTTATGTGAGGTAACCATTTCACGTTCATACAAGTGCAATAGGTAATATCCACTTCTGTAATACAATCACCTCATTATATATAAGGCCAGTAAGTGCTATTTGCATTTCATCCCATGCTTCGGTCTAGAAACACTTCTACAGTGTTCAGTGATACAAAGCTACCACAGTTGTCAAGCCTGTATTCTTTGAGGGGACGTTTGGTACGGGGATAGCATAAGGATAACCCCACTTTAACCCTATTATGCGTTTGGTATGGTAAATTTTGACGGGGATAACTGGGGATAAGGGGAATGGGAGTATCCTTGAAAATGGGGTTAGGAATGAGTTATCCCCATCCCATTAATCTGAAAAAATTCTCTCTCCTCTCTCATTCATTCCATCATATCCTCCGTCCCCATCTCTTAATTAATCATAATTATGAAGAGATTGATTATTAAATAATGATATCATTATTACTAAATATTTTTACAAACTATGAAAAATATCTTATTAAACAATATCTTCATTTGTACTATTTAAGATTATTAATAAAATTAATTTAAGAATAGAGTTTTTTCATGAAAATTATTGTTAAATGAGAATTTACAAAAAAAATCATTCTTGTAAAAATCTTTTAATAATAATTTTATTAATACTAATAAAACTTATCCATTAAACTTATTTAGGAGCTTCATTAGTCATAAAAAATAATTGTTAATTCTAATTAATTAATTCCTTTCACTAAGTTGAAATAATTATTAATCATTAATATCATTCTTACTAAGTATTTTTTTAAAAAAAATATCTTAAAAAATATCTTTATTTGTACTATTTTAGATTTTTAAAAAAATTAATTTTATAATATTTTTATTAATATTAATAAAATTATTTTAAGATCTTTATTAGTCATAACCATGATTGTAAAGTCTAATTAAATAAGTCTTTTAACTAAAAAAAATATTTTAAGTCTTCTAATCCCATCCAAACAAAGAATAACATCATGCACCTTAACCCGGTATAAGAAGGACAATATAATAATTTTTCAGCATCAATTCTCATTTGTATCCCCAATTTTTACCAAACGAAGAATAAGAATATTCTCGTACTTATCCCATCGCATACCAAACTTACACAAGAATAAGAATAAGAATAAATTAATCTAGAATGACTTAAATCTATTCTCCTCGAAATTTATCCCGATACCAAACGCAACCTGAGGGCCTCTTTGGTAACAGAATAGGGAAAACCGGGTTAACTTAAACCCAAATAAATTATTACTACTTTTTCACTTTTTACTTTGATACGTATCCGGGTTAAGGTAGAATAACTAATTCTACCTTTTAGCTAGAACTAGTTATTCCAAGAAAATCCGGGTTAGGGGTGGGAAAACCTACCCGCCTTACCAAACTGCATTTTTTCTTATTCTTCGAGTTAAGACCTCTTATTCCTCCCTTATTTGTTTATCAAAGAGGCCCTAATAGTTTCATCAACTATATTAGCCTTGTGCAAAAAGTGCTCAAATGTAAGATGCATCAAGTCATTGTAAAATCACAACGTAGTGGAGGGAGCTGGTTGTTCACCATAGGACTTCATAAATGAGAAGCCCCCAAGAACATGGATAAGAAGGGCAACAGCCACATCCATGCAAAGATTCAGAAGCCTCTAAAAATAATGCAAAGCACCAGCATTGAAAATCTATGGACATAGAACACAAAGAAACAGCCATATTTTGGCAAAAATTGAGAGGCTCCAAATTAAAGAGATTAGACCACTAGTTTACATCAGAAGACTCTTTGCACATTCAATGCAACACGAGAGATGGAATTATGTAATTGAAAGTCAAACAGGTCACTAAATTTAACATTTGCAATAACATGAATGCTACAATTAGATGGCTACTTTGGTTGAGCACCAGAAATAAAAGTAGAACTTATCATTCGTTTCAAGGATCATTAGCACTGACTTTGGGACAAACAAGGGCATCTGACGAGGTCTTCAGATAGCCCCTTTAACTTGGTCCCAGAAGATGATTAAGAAGCTAAATATATGAACAATTGGAAGTTCAAAATAAAAATGATCAAGAGAGAAGATCAATGCAGTAAATGGTTTTTCAGAATCAACAAGGAATCAAATGCGTAGAAACAGAACTATATATCAAGCCACCTCACTGCAAGCAACATGGGAATATTTCTAACTCAGTGGGATGTTTCTCAGGAAACATGCCTTCTACTTGGCAGAAGCACAGAATTGCAGGCTCACATAGTAATAGGAAACTTCAGAAATGAAGGAGCCCTTTACAAGAGTGAGATAGAGTGAAATTAGCGGAAGCCAAAGACAGACAATAGAAACAAAAAAACACATGTTTCTGATGCCATTTATTTTCTCCAAGTCCCTCCTACTTTCACATGAATTACCCTTCAACTCTGACCTCTGAAGTTTCCCATGCTTTCATTTCTAGAAAACATTTCCTGCCTCTGCTTTGTAACCTGCCCCCATTATTAAACATGTAATATCTCTCAAAGCTGTACTGGAAGGTGCTACAGGAATCGCTAATATCAAAAACCAAGACAAAACATTTCCTGCCTCTGCTTTGTAACCTGCCCCCATTATTAAACATGTAATATCTCTCAAAGCTGTACTGGAAGGTGCTACAGGAATCGCTAATATCAAAAACCAAGACCAACACTAAGTCAGGTATAGGGGGGACTCGGGGGAGAGAAGTATAGGCCAAAGCTGTGCTGGAAGATACAAAAAACTTTAGATGGAAAACTGTTGCTTCTATGAATGCACCAAGAGATGGCTACCATCAACCCTAATTTGTTTAAATAAGATGACAAAACCTATGTTCTGCATAAATGGCTTAAAGGGGCTAGCAACTTGATGTATATCCAAATTAACTTGCCTTCCACTTGAGAGGGGGGCCTCATCTACAGACTGTATCCTATATAGCCATGCATCAAATCGGAAATTTGCTACTTAGCAATCACAAACCTTTGGGCTTCCAAACACTACACTCCATAAGAATTCGTCAAAAGTCAATTTTTACATATTTTTAATGGAGTCCATTCATAATGCCAAGGTTATACTGTTACATGACGATGTAAAAGTAAGGAGAGTGGAGGGAAAAGAGAACAGAACTGGCTACTTGTTTAAAGTTGTTTGCTTCTCATTCATTTCACATTGTGTCTAGTTTTATGAATTCTACTGGAAGCAGGATGTTACTTTTAGCTTTTATATAATATGCCCTAGTGTCACTAAGACTTGGACACTTGTAGCCAGCTGTCTCTCAAATTCTTAAGTCCTTTCTTTTGTTGCTGCTAGTTGGGGGACAAGCCTAATCTTCAATTTTGACATTGTCGTCTATTCATCATTGTCTTTTGAATGTATTTGTCCCCCTCACTCATCCCACAATTTGGATGAAGAGTTCAGACATGAACCCAGCTTCCTTTCTGATGAAAACTAATTAAACTAGCCTTCATTCTTATGGGCATCAGACAAATCCTAGGTCTCCATTATGTATGAATTAGAGATTTAGGCACATCCCTAAATCACAAGACTTAAAACACCTCAAAATAACCAATATAAGAAAACTCCTAATATGCAAATGGATTCAGATTTCTTATTCATCTGTCTATGACTCTATTACTCACAATAATGATTTACTGCAAAATGCAAAACCACACATCACACTGCCTTTTGATAAATACCTTGATTGATAATTGTGAAAAATGCCCAAGATCTGCGAACATAGCTTCTGAACCTGCAATATTACACCAGGTACTTTGAAATGAAGGTGGAAGGTACTCATACTAGAAACAAGTATACTTCGCTCAGTTTCACATACCTGTTATGCATAAGAGAATGCCACCTAAGGACATCCAACCGCCTCTCTGTGTCTTTTTCAAAAATTTGTACATGTAGTATGGAGAGAATGCTTGATAAACATGTGGATTCCAATAGATAATGTTGTAAACACCGATTGCACTGATGCATAACAGCCATGTTACAACAATTGGTGCAAATAGAAAGCCAACCCTGTGAGTGCCATAATGTTGCAGTGCAAACAAGCATACTAGTATGATACAAGCAACAGGAACTTCTACATCTGCAAAATTGAAGACAAAGGAAAAATGTAAAACCATGGTGATGATAAAGTCATCTGAAAGAAAGAGGAACCTCTACATCTGCAATGTTGAAAGGAAAAATATTAAACTATCATATCGGTAAAGCCATCTGCAAGTGTGACAAAAAGTCCTAACATTATATCTACAGAATTAAAGAAAGAGTAGAAGAGTAAGATTATGGTTACTGCAAAGTCATCCGCAAGTGTGAAAAAAAATTCTAGTCCACACTTATTTTTCTAGGAGAGCTTTCCTAGAAGAGTTTGTGAAGCAATGAAGGAAAAAAAGAAGCCTTTTTCTGTTGCTAAATTTTTGAAGTACCTTAGAGAAGATATAACGAAGAAGCATTCAGTAAAATAGGTGGTTGAAGACATATATTTACTTAGAGACCTATTTAGAATTCCAATACTTATGAAGTAATTAGTCAATTAGGAGATGAAATATGTATGCATGTGAGGGCATACGTCAATGTGAAAGAACTATAAGCAGAGAGATATGAGTTTCTTGTTACTATAGAATTACATCAGGGGCCAGCACTAAATACAAATCTCTTTAGTTATAGATAAGGTAACTAAAGAGTTACATTACCAAATCCGATGGCGTGCAATATTTCCAAATAATATTGCTTTAGTTGATGAGAGTATAGATGGATTAAATGCAAAGTTAGAACAATGGAGAAGTGTCCTTGAATTATGGTTGATAAATGAATTATTCCTGAGAGTGGTAATTTCAGCATTTTGGATCTACTGTTCAAGAGAAAGAGTAGAAACATGAAGATGTTGCACATAGGTTAAGATGTACAGAAGTTCATCTAGAGTCTTTTATGATTGGCTGATACCCTTAAAGGTTAAAAGGAAGATCGATAGAACAACTGTGAGACACTATGGTATAGTACCGTGTTCAGATGTAAAGAAAGAACACACAAAGAAAATGTATGTGACAGAGATGATGATGATGTTAACTTGGGGTGTTGCTGCAGTTGACATAAAGCTAAGAGGAAATAGGCTTAGATGGTTTGGCCATGTGCAGAATAGACCAAATTTGGCACCGGTTAAAAGGTACGACCAAATTCAAGTGAAGGATGACCAAGGACTCATGAAGGGCCTAAAATAAGATGGTTTCACATACTAAGAAAGGACTGTGAACATGGTATTGGACAGATAAAATTGGTGAAACAAGGTTCATGTAGTTGCTATTAAATACATGGGATAAGGTGATGATGATGGCAAAGATGATCACAGTGGCATAGTAGTTAGTCACTGAGATCTTCAAAGAATGGTCCTGTGACATTGCCATTCAAATAAAATTATCATTGCTATCTGTTTGGATCCATCAGTGCCCGCAACCAATTAAGTTTGCATTCACCTTTTGAGGTAGCTTTACAGCCAAGCTAATAGTAAATGGGGAGATAGTTACAAAGATGATAGACTTCAATATCTCCAACTTGATGCCAATGAACAAAGCCCAGAAAAATCCACTTATTGGTTACATGAGAAAATGTTATTTTCCAGAAAATAATACAGATGAATCCATTTTCTCTGTTCTCTGAAACAAGATCATAACATGTTCTTGGAATTCTGTGGTGAATAAGACAGAGGAGATGATGCTTTCCTACTTTCCTGTAAAGTGGACCAAGCCTTCTGAACTTGCTAGTCATGCTCATCTCATTTACAACCATAGGCTTACAAGGCATAATTATGACCCTACTGCCCATTGCCTTCTCTCTAACAGAGTCAGCTAGGAAGACATCCCTAGTTCTCTCTTTCCAGACCATGAATTTTGTTTCCATATCTATGCTTCATTCGTTTGTCTTTCTTGGTCCTCCCTCCCTCTTCAAACCCTACTGCCCCCTCACCTGTATTCTCTCCAACATCTGTGTTGTGGAATTTTTCTTTCTTTGTCCCCTCCCCCTTTGCCATAGACATTGTTAAATATCCTTCCTCATATCTTCTGCCGATCCTTGAAACCCAGGAGCATCTGAACAGTGAAGTCACATCTTATGACTAACCACTGAAAGGTTTGGTCATCAAGAGCAACCAGAAAATACAGCACCAAAACAGGTAACTAAAAGAATCATGCAAAATTAACAACATAAAATCCAAACTACGGGAGCACCTCTATTTGAGAGTTCTTAATCTTCAAGAGTAGCTACTTGCCTAAAGCAGACTTGCTGACGAAATGAGATTCTTACATTTATGATGCTCCCTGGACATAGAAAGCTCGAGCCCCGAAACCGCGGAAAACACTGCAAAATCAGCAAGTCAACCCTCATAGCCAATCAAAACCCATAAAGCAAAAATCCCAACCTTCAAAATCGAACAGCAATAAAAAGTCTGAAAGTGTTCGTCCTCCCCCACCCCCGCCTCCACCCACCTGATATTGCCGGCGTAAGCACGCCGTCGCCGATGACCATGCAGGTGCCAATCAAGGCGAGGATGAGCAGCAGTCGCTGCAGCACCCGGTGCTTCTCCAGCATCCTCTTAATCCTCGAACCTGTCCCGGCCTCCAGCCCCCCGCATGCACAGCCGTCCTTCTTGTACGCGGACAGCTCCTCGTCAGCCACCTGGCCATTGGGCAGGAAACCCACGCGGGCGTGGCGGCAGAGCAGGGAGTAGAGGGCGAAGGTGCCCCCCTCGCCATTGTCGTCCGCCCGCAGCACGATGAACACGTATTTGAGGAGCGGGACGAGCGTGAGCGTCCAGAACACGAAGGAGAGCACGCCGTAGATCTCCTCGTTGGTCTCCGAGTGCTGTATGTCCTCCGCGAACGTGCTCTTGTACACGTACAGCGGCGAGGTGCTCAAGTCGCCGTACACCACCCCCAGGCTCTGGTAGGCCAGGGTCAGCACCGTCCTCCATGACTGCCGCTGCATCACAGAACCACCAACGCTCCCATTAGAGCAAGGCCCATGAATCACGAAGAGCAAAGTGTAGCCTTTTCAAGTTGTTACCTTGACGGGGTTGCTGTACTGGCCACCCTCAGGATCCATGGGAGAAGACGGAGCTCGAGGGGGTCCTCAAATTCTCAGAAAGCCCATGCCTTTCTAGAGCTATTGATAGAGCAGAGAAGACCCAGAAGGAGGAACAGCCTACCCAGCAAGGAACTGCAGGAGTAGAGCGAGGGGAATAGACTGGAAGAAGGAATAATCTGGTTAACAAAGATGGCCTAGTTTGCCTCACGGCTGCTTTGGGCGTGGGGTGCTGGGTTCTTTTTGAATTCAGAAATCAAGGCAGGAGTTGAACGGCCATGTAGAGAGAGAGAGAGAGAGAGAGCGCAAGGGGGAAAAGGAAGAACAAAGAATGCTGGACAAGGTAGAAAGAGACTGGTGAGAGATTAGATTATTGTTATTGGGGTGGGAGATGAGGAGGGGAGGAGTTGGTCCTGTAGTTGGTGGGTACTTCTTGCTCTCTTCCTTCTCCCCACTTCTTTCTTTGCCTCTCTTCCTCACTCCTCTGGGCTATTTATATCGTTCCCTGTTTCTGTACCAGTCTCCCCATGGGTTGCCAAAAACAAAACGTTTCTCTGGGAGCTTCCACAGGGGCGCAGAGCATGAAAGAGAGAAAAACAGAGAGAGAGAGAGAGAGTCGTTTTTGTTTTGGTGCTTCGCGGGAGGGAGTGGCCTCCGTGGTGCTCCATCTGGTCACCAAACACACAGGATGGGGAGGAAAAAGCAGAATTTTTTTTTCACAAAAAGCTGTCAAGCCTGACGTTACTGCAACAAAGAGTACAAAAGGCGACGTTTTTACCCACGCTGGGGGAGGAAGCAATCGAAAGTCTCTGCCGGATGAGTTGCTAATTGCTGCATTACCAGAGTTCTTACTTAACCATGCAGTCAAAAAGCTTGCTCAAAGGAACCTGATGGGGACTCCAACACCACACCCACCACACCCACCCTTTCTCTTCAAAAGGGTGTTAAATGGGGATGTGGTGGGCATACAGTATTATTATTGCCGCTCCCAGCCTCCAGGGGGATTTCCATCTGTAGCAGCCTGTCCTTGTTCAGAGCCTCCTTTTGTTGAGGGCCAATGGAAGAGGGTAGTGGTGACGTGGATATGAGCTTGGAATCCATCGCTTCCACCCCCCCCCAAGCTCCCGTGGTGTTAAAAATGCAAAGTATCATCAGAGGAGATTATAACTAATATGGAATCCAAAGATGTGATTAGGCGGGGTATCTTTCATCTTTCTATGTTGCTCTCCAGCAGGAAGAGCTTTTCATTGTTCCTCTCTCTCTCTCTCTCTCGATCCCAGCAAGCAGGACTACGATAATTGGGAAAATTCACCATGTTTTTCTGCTCAGGTGCTGTGGAAATTGTGGAGGAAAACTGGTGATGAATTCCAATCTGCTCATCTGCAGATATTTTCAGCTACCAGGTTGACAAATGGATTAATTGGAGGTCCTTATCATCTTCATGCCAAACATCTTGGCCCGGAAAAAGGCTGTAGAGTTTCTTGTAGTAGCCAGCAGGTTTTTTGCCACCCAGATTCTTTGAAGGGACCCAGTAGGACAGCTACAGGGACTGGAAGCTTAAACTCTAATAAAAGAGAGATTTCAATTCTCTGTTGTACAAAACTTAGATGCTCATTAACGTTTCTACTCAGTGGGGTTAAACTATTCTGAACAGGGTGAGCATTGGCAGCAGGTTCCGTCTGATGCTTGACCCCACGGTGAAGTGCTAGGCGGGTCATCTCAACATTTGGAAGGATTCGAGGAGGAGGAAAATCTACTTGGCGGGTTATTAGCAAGTTGAGATCTCTCTCTTCCTTACAGTCTTGGAATCGCAGAAGATAGTGATGCCCCATGAGGGAGCTTGGGCAGGAAGCTGAATTTTCTTCTAGGTTCTTAATTTAACCCCACAGACAATTTTGAGTTGGGACTCCACGTTGGCGGGATGAGAAGAGACGAGGAGTGTGTGAGGTTATGAGCCACATGCCCTGAGCGGGATGAAGTCGAAAACAAGGTTGAGATTGTCAAGGATCATCACGTGCGAGAAGAAACGTTGAAGAAGAGGGGGAAGGGAGAAAAAAAAACAATTATTCCATGGCCGAGATGGTGAAAGGCTGTGTATTGTACCATCCCTTGCTTATATAATGCCATATATATATATATATATATAAGATCTCTACAAAGGGGGCCGGACGGCATGGACAACCAGCAACAACTACCACTGAGATCACTGCAAACTCACGAGGATGCCCATTTTATATTTGTTTTCTAGTCCTTTGAATTAGGCATGTTTTTTCTACCATAGGAAAAGAAAAGGGAACTTGAGCAGAGAAGATAAGAAAGGAACGACCGGTGGGGCGCCCATGGGAGGCAGAAACTTGGGCAGGCTTTTCTGGACAACGTTCTAGAAAAAAAAGAGAGAGAGAGAGAGTATACCCATGCAGGAAGCAGTCTTCTCCGTGACCAAATCCCCACCCATCTCATGATGTTAGATGTACCTACGCCTTCAATTAATTATAAGATGACGATCAGGGTTGTGATGTTTCTTTAATCTTTATATGATCTCATAGAAGGTATCGGATGCTCAAATTGTTTTACTGCCAACGCTGACACCGACACACCTCAAATCCAAATGGCTTGTCAACACTGATGCCGTTGTTCATATTTAAATGATATGAATCTCATGGAAGTTGTTTGGTTTAGCTTAAGATGCCGTAAAACCCTCGTTCTAAAATCGAAAACTGAGAACATCGTAATCTCTCAATCTTAAAATAATCGTTTTCAAAGCCTTTATATCTTGATTTTCAGCAGTTCTACACTGAAAACCAAAACTAGGTGATAAGTATGTTGCATAAGCAGATAAGATTTTGAAATCCGATAATTTACAACACTCGAAATATAAGGAAAGTTCTATAAAATAAATTAACATACTCTAAATATAAAAAATGACATTGACGTGGTCACTTCCCGCCGCCTTCCCAAGTTAAATCCAAACTTGATTGGGTAACATGCACAAGATCCACACGATGTCAAATCCAACGCAACCTTTCTTCAGTTGCCATCCCATTCCGAATTCTGCTCGCCTTCGTAACCATTTTTAACTCTACGAGGTTCCGTAACTACAGTTAACTTCCCCCCAAGACCTACCTCCTATTCCGCCTACAATTATGACAAGGGCAAAATTCGTAAAGGCGCACGTATCTGGACCTTGAGGTCTATAAAAGGTATGGTACATCAATGTCTCAAGGTACATAAGAACTTCTCCTTCTACTCCATTAATTTTTTTCTTCCTCACGTATCGTTGACTTAAGCATCGAAGGATTTTCTAGAGGTATCTCACCATAGTTGAGAACTTTTTCTTCACAGGAGAACAATTGACTTCAATGTTCAGCACCTCTCCCCTTCTCCGAGGTCACTTCCTCCTTACACTAGAAGAACTAGCACCCGATGCTCAATTCAATGCTCGACTCGTCTCTTGGGAACTTTGCTTGCCACCGTCTAAGCTCTTTTTCTCGATCCCGACTACAAATTCTAAGTGTTACACAATACTTTTGTGTCATCTGTGGAAATAGACAAGAAGCCATAGCACCTTCCTAGAAAACCTTAGACTGAGCCAACGCGAACATTGAAGCCCAACACTAATCTGTCGAGCAGACTCTCACTGAGGGAGTCTCCAAGGAGCGGTTCAATACCCTAACTGGGCAAGTCAACATTTTGAAGGAGATCATCCAGGGCCTTGCACCACTTAAGGACATGATTGATGCCTTAGCTTACCGACTCACACTGACTCCCCTACCTGCGATTCAACCCGTTAACATAGCAGCCGACTAGAGTGATTGCCAACCCCCTACACACTCAACTATAATGGTCCTACTGCGGCCGTCACCACTCTATTAGAGTCTGGCATCGATGCCACAGAGTCAACTTACTCCTCTTCCCTGTAGCCAGTCAAGGGGAGCCACCACCTTTCTCCTATGAAGACCTTGATGGAGTCAAGACCCCTCACGACGACCCTCTCATCATCTCGGCCGAGGAGCATACCATCCTAAAACACTCGAACATATGATCCTCCCACAAATCTGGAATGCAAGAAACCTCCTCGCCCTATGCATAATTCCCTATACTCATAGGTTTAAGTCTATTATGAAGTGCAACAATTCTTCCAATCTGCCATTATACCTACATGACCTTTGGTGAGGCCAATTAATGGTCTTAACCCGGTCACCAACTTTCATGACTTTCGTGACTTTCGTGTGGCTAATTGATAGTCTTATCTTGGTCATCGTCTTCTGTTACCTTCGATGTAGCCAATTGATGGTCTTAGTCGTATCACTGACTTTCGTGACCTTTAGTACGGCCAAGTGATGGCCTTAACCTGATCACCGACTTTCATTGCCTTAGGTGCGACCAATTGATGGCTTTAGCCTAGTCACCGCATATCTCCACCTTCGGCCTAGTTGATCTACCATTATAGCTCAGTTTTCTCTTAGTGGATTAGATAACCTTCGGCCTAGCTGATCGTCGGCCCCAATTAGCGCTCTACAACCTTCGGCCTAGCTTATCGATGACTATAGCTTGGTTTCCTCTCAATGGATTGGATAGACTTCGACCTAGCCTGTTGAGTTATGGTTTTAATGATTGTTGTAATTGTTAAGTTATGATTTTGATGATAACTAAACTTAATGTGTGATTACGTGATAATAACTAAACTTATGGTTGATTACACATGTTCTTGATGATTGTGTTCATTCATCTTGTTGTTTATACTGGTTGCATATGTTGGTTTTACAAGAGGCAAGAGGTTTCATAATCTCTTTAATGTCAACAAGCATGGCATTAACCCTGACTATCTTGCTTGCAGGATCAAACTCATGGCAGTCACCTGGTGAACCAAAATCTTACTGTTCTACAATCCAAAACAGGTGGTATATGTCATTTACTGTCAAGAACTATTGGTGAGACTCTTACCTTGTCTTAGCATCGATATCACCATGTGTATATCATATACTTCTCCTTAATACAACTCATTCATGCACATTAAACATGAAACCCTTCTGGCCATCGTGCGCCCTCGCCCGCGGATCGACCTGCGTGGTCAGGTCGCAGGGATCGGCCTGCCCGGTCAGGTCGTGGGGGTCAAGGGGGCAGCACCCCTTGCGGGGGTTTTCGGGGGCAGAGCCCCCGGAACAAAATTTAGAAATGCTCAAAAGGTCTAATACATAAACCAAACTCAAAAATGCATGGAATTGATAAGGACATGAATATCTTGACTTATGGATATGTTTCTTTGAGCTAACACTTCATTTTTGCAGGTATAGGTCTTTCCGGTCGACCAACACACCTTGGCTGATCGACCAGAATTGCCAGAACCTAAAAATCCAGTTTTTTACAGGTTTCGGTCGACTGCCCCTACTTCTTCGGTTGACCGGTTCTTCCAGAAACGAATAACTCAAGATTTTATAGGTTTCGGTCGACCGCAACTATAGGGCCGGTCGACCGGTTTTGCCAGAGCCTAAAAGTTCTGGCTGCAGTAGGTTCCGGTCGACCGCCCCATGCCTTCCGATCGACCGCCAGTCCCGAGCCCCCTTTTGTTGACTTTGATTTCAAGCTCATGGAGAGGAATCTTTCACCCATTTCTTTAATCCCACTGCCCACAATCTAGGAGGGATTTGTGGATCTGGTCTGGGGGTTGTCCATAGACCATTCAAGGGCTATAAAACATCTCATTTGGAGCCATAAACCCTAACCAACCAAGAGGGCTTCAAGGGAGATCAAAGGAGAGGCTATCCAAGTGGAGGAAGAGGAGAAGTACTGTAGCCGTGAACAGTACTCCGTGCAGCAAGTGTTCTTCATCCATCCTCAACCCATTGAAGGTAGATCTGAAGCCAACATCCTCCAAGGAAAAGAAGCAAGCAAGGAAGCAAGGATTCAAAGGAAGATTGCCCAAGGAAGATAGAAGAAGAAGCAAGCAAGTGCGGATCTGAGAAGAAGGTTGTTCAAGGGTGAAAAGAGCAAGGTTTTCACAATCCACTTCAAGTCATTCAAGCAAGAGGGAAGGTAACACTCAAGATCAACAGCATACGTTGAAAAGGAAGCCAAATCAGGGGATTTCTAAACTGTGCCTTATTGTGTTTCAAGTTCATATTCGCGTTTTGTATAAACTGCGAAAACTTGTGTGTGTGTGGATCGTTGTTGGATCCGTGGTCGTGTGTGTGTGTGTGTTGTATTTGATTCATGTGTGCGTAGGTCTTCTTAGATCTGCGTATGTGTGTGGTTTTATCCAGGTCTTAGTGTTTGTGTGTGGAGAGTGCTGCATCTATCGCAGCAAGTGTGTGTGTGTTGGTGATCCGGTTGTTGGATCGCATTGGAAACATCGTCTCCGTGTGTGTGTGTATTGGGGCGCGTCCCCGTGTGTGTGTGCAGGCGTTGTCTTGCGTGTGTGGTTGGAGCGTCGTCTCTGAAGGGGCGGAATCTCGCGCTGTGTCCTGAGCGGGCTGTAGATCACCAGAAGATGTTTCTGCAAGAGAAGGGAAACGTATCAGAGGGCCCAGGGGATCTCCCTGGGGTAAAACCCTCCGATGGCTAAGTCAGTAGAGCGATGGTGGAAGCGATAATGGGGGGAGGAGAGAGCTGATGCGCGAGAATCCTCTCCACCAAGGGTGAAGCGAATCGTGCTCAGGAGCTTAGGGTGTGTGAATGGCTAGTTCATCTTACCATCTTCCGGAGGGTATCCCTGGCTTAAATAGTGCGTCGCCTTTTAAGAGTCCGGTGAGCTGAGGGCTTCCCGGCGGGAGTTACGTCTTCAGCGGGGGCTTTCATGGCCGGATCGTGGGGGCGTTATCCCGTTGGAGTTCGGCAGCTCCCATGACTCTCCCGCTGGCGGAGGACTCTGAACGGCCGCACCTGCAGATAATCAAGCGGTCTCACCGAGCTACGGGGATGCTAGCTCGTGTCCGAGCGATAGGCATGGCCCGGCGAAGGTGGGGTCAGACAGGTCGGCTGGAGCCTCTTTCTCTCGGTCGGAGAGTGGGCTTTAGACCGGACCTTTCATGCGACCTGACCGTTGTCTCGGGCCCTCCGAGCCTAGAAGGCCGCCGGGGAGAGTTGGTTCCTCGAGTCTTTATTTATTGGGCTTTTCTCCCGAAGTGGGCCCTGTGGGCTATCACTTGGGTGGGCTCGCCCGGTTGGACCTTGTAGGTCTTGTTGGGCTGCCTTTGTGGTGGGCTGCGGAAATCCCCCTCTCCACTTGTCCCCCTCCTACTCCCGAGCCAAGGAGGCTCGAATGAGTAGTTTTTCGAGGCTTTGGACCGGCGTGGCTCAGGTGGGTGGAATTCCGTTGGCGTTATGTAGCCGCTTATAGCGGTCGCCGAGGCCCGTAATGATGATCCTGACGGATTTGAAACGAAGGGCCCCCCTTTTCCTCGGAGCACGGAACGGCGCACCGCCACCCTCAGGGGTTTATAGGGGGCGCTGTTCATCGTTCTAGGCTTCTAGGGTTTTAGGCTTTCCTTGCTTCTTGATGCGCCGTGAGAGCACAGCGGAGACGCGGAGCCTTGCGGCGGCGTTTGAAGAGTTGGCGAGGATAACCACGGAGGCGATCCGGCAGCTTCCTTCTCCCCCGGAGTCTTCAAGCTCGTACGAGGGATCTTCTCCCGATCCGATGGCGGATCAGAGTCCGGAGCTTATGCCCGTGAGGCGCGATCCCGTCCCCAACTGTAGCGAGTTGGGAGAAGCGGAGGTGCGGAGGCTGGAGCACCGTTTCCGTCTGCCTTTCCGCTATACTTTGCTGCCGCCACTCCATATGAGACGAGTCTGGACGACCGCGATGGGCACATTTGCACCTTCCTTTTGGCCTGGAAGAGTGGATTCTGGCTTCCTTTCGATCCTTACGTACTGCAGCTTCTCACTTTTTTCCGGTTGGCGCCTATCCAGTTGGTGGCCAACTTCTATCTTCTTCTTTCTGCCTTTGGGATCTTGTGCCATCAACGCGGCATCTTCCCGTCTCTGGACCTTTTCCACTTCTTCTTCGAGTTGAAGGCACATCCATCGGCTGGGAAAGGTTTTTACTTCATCCTGGCGCGAAGGAACAGGAGCTGCATCTCGCTCGCGGCGAAGGATTCTTCGCACAAGGGGTGGAAGACTCAATTCTTCTGGGTGAAGGCGGTGGCGACGGACGAGATCTGGAGATGCCGGACCTCGCCCAATTTTCACCCCCTCGCCAGGAGGAGTTCCCTCCCCACGTGGAGCAGCAGGCTGCCCGTCTGTTGGAGAATCGCCAATCGACCGAGGAGCTGGTGACGCCGGAGAACATCGAATGGTGTCTTCTCTCGCGGTTGACGTCGTCAGGTACGGCTCTTGAGGCTCTTCTTCTGGGGTGGTAACTCTTTTTCCTCCTCCTGACCGGGGCTTCTTCTTGTTGCAGATGTGAGGCGGGAGCCTCTGGAGGAGGCGGCCGAGGTCATCGATCTGGGAGAAGACTCGACAGCCGACGAACCAGATGTCTCGGCGGGTCGCGCTCATGCCCGAGATAAGGGCAAGGGGGCGGCCCCCGAGGGGACTTCTCGATCGACCAGCCTGAAGCGCAAGGATCCCCTGGTGGGGAAATTGCGGGAGGCCACGAAGGCCAGGAAGAGGGCCAGGAAAGCCGGTCTTCCTACCGCCGTCGGGGGCGACTCTGGCTCGGCGGCGCTCCCCTCTCGGGGGCAGGATGGGGCCGACCCTTCTGGGCTGGCTCTCCCATCTGCCGAGCGAGAGGGGGCCGAGGAGACCAGGGGCCCCGCAGAGGGAGGTGATGGGTCGGCTCTCCCCTCTGTAGGGATAGAAGGGGCCGATACCGGCGTGGCCGGCGCTGGGACCGAGAGTTTGGTCGGAGCAGATGGGGGTGTGCCCGCGGGGGCGTCGCAACCCCAAGTGCCGGCAGTTTCTGGTGCCGTTGATCTCGCGGCGCCGGTCGAGGGTGGGGGTTCGCCCGGGGAGGCGTTGCAACCCAAACCGACCGTGGTGCGCGGGGCGGTTAGTTTCGCCGCCACAACAGGGCCTTCTGGCGGGGTGCCCGAGGTGGAGCGGTCCCATTTGCCGGAAGCTCTGGTCAGGCTTGGTGTCTCGGGTGATCTGTACCGGATCTGCCGGTCGATCGCCGATAGGACGAGGGGAGGAGAAAAGCGCAGCACTCCTGCCGGGGTCCTTGACATCCTGATGGAGGGCGGCCTGGTTATAGCTCGGACAGCAGCCGTGATGGCAGAGGCGCACGCCCGGACGGAGGCGGAGCGGTCGAAGCTCGCCTGGACCCTTGGTGGATGCGAGGGGAAACTGGCCCGGCTCGAGGGGGAGCACGAGGGGCTCCGGCGGGAGTTCCTTGCATTCAGGGAGTTGGCGCGGCCGAGCCGACGGGAAGCCGAGGTACTGGCTGAGCAGCTGACAAGGGCCCAAGAATCGCTCGAGAGGAAGAGTAAACATCTAGAAGACGAGCGTCAACGTCACATCGAGCTGGATGGCCTCTGGGAGCTTGAGCGCGGCGAGCTGCAGGATCGGGCGGAGGACGCAGAGCGCCTTCGTGCCGAGGCCGAGGCGGATCGAGCCCGGGATGAGGGTCGGATGACCGAGGCCGAGCGAAGGATGACCGAGCTGGAGGAGCGTCTGGCGAGGGCGGAAGAGCGTGCGGCCGAGGCGGAGCGGGCTCGGGACGGGCAGGTCGAGGCGGAGGCGATCGAGCGCTATAAAGGCTCGGAAGCTTACTCGGCCGACCTGATCGCAGCTGCCCTACCCTACTACGAGGTAGCGCTCCGCCGGGGTGCTCGAAAGGGGTTCAGGCAGGGCTATCGCCGGGCGATGAACTATGCTAATGAGCACCTGGCCGGAGGTGATTTTCCTTATGGCCAGCGTTATGACTCGGACGAGTCAGATTCTAGCTCCTCATCTTCGGCCGGGGAAGCACCGGAGGAGTCGCCCCCTGCGGGGTCACCAGCTCCGGAGGCCTCGGGAGGGCTCGCGACCGGGACAGTTCTCGCACAGGCGAGGTCAATGTCCGGGCCGGCCGTCGCCGAGGGTACCGGGGGTGACGCGTCCCCTACTGCGGTTCCCGAGCTTCAAAGTGGGCCCGAGGCCTGATGTATTTTGTTTTATTTTGTCCCTTCCTCTTTTTGTTCGTCTTCCTTGTTGTAAGAGGCTTTTATGGGAGGTAATAAATAACTCTTTATTTGATCGCTATCTTTGCTGTGATTTGGTTGGCGTATCGGGGCAGTTGGAAAGTACCGATATTTTTTGCGCCGTTTTCGCACGTCGATTCGGGAGACTTCTGGCGGGCGTCCTTCCGTATTACCATGCTTTAAAAGTCGAGGTGCTTCATGAATCCCGTTAGGGCGGGGGGCAAGGATTTTGAGGTGACCTTCCCAGGGAGGTCCTGTAGCGTGTTTTCGAGGGGGGGGGGTCATTTAAGGCGCGTGGCCTCCCTTGGCCTATAAAAAGGACCGAAGGGTGCTCCTTCTCTCTTAACACTTAGGACTTCCGCCGGCGGTCTGCTCTTATTCCCTCATCTTCGCTTTGCGTTGCGCCGCCGCGATCGGAGCATGGAGGACCCTTCAGAAGGTGATGCTGCAGACGACGGGGAGCGGCCGGTTCCAGCTGTCCTGGAATATCGGTCGGGTCCCACGGTCGCCGCGCGTGCATGAGACGGGTCCGACGGTCTCCGCGCGGATCGGGAGAGGGCTTCGACGTGCGGGGGCACACCGTTTGCCTCCTCTTGGCTCCGGCGAGGCTTCCGGGCGGACGCCGAGATGGAGGGTGGACGGGGGAGTTAGGGATGCCGGCCGCCATTCCCCTCCGTGGGAGGGGAGGAGGCGGCTCCAGTCCCTTCCTCACCCCCGTCCGCTGCCTCTTTCTCTCTCTTTTGTTCTTCATTTCTTTCACTCTTCGGGGGCTGCTTGCTTTCTGTTCGCCTCCAAAGAGTTGGCAGTTTGGAAGAAAGGGGACCTTCGCGGCGTGCCCTTTTTCCAGGTTGTTGCCAACTTGGAAGGTAGCCTTCCTTGCGTGAAAGGTGGCCTTCTCCTTGCCGTCCCTCTGTCACCTTTGTCACGGACCACCCGAGCCAACTGGGTCGACCATCTCTTGTCCGAGCCAGTTTCTACGCGAGGCAGAGTCAGTGGCTGGATGCGAGAAGGTCAAGACCGGGTCGACCGGGCGATGGCCGTTTGCTGCGGTGCCAGATGGATTTTCGCTTTTTGTTATGTAATGTATTGGCAGTTGTCTTTCTGATGTACCAACAGTTATCTTGAATGAATGCGACAGATAAGGGGGTTTATTTTACCCAATTTGCTGATACAGTATTCAGAAATAAAATCTGCGTAGTGTGGTTGCGTTCCATGTCCGGGGAATGGGTTCCCCTTCCATTGTGGCTAACCTGTACGCACGTTTCCCGAGCGTCTCGATCACTCGGTAGGGGCCTTCCCAATTGGGGGATAGCTTGCCCGCCGCCTCTAGTGGTCGAGAGGCTTCTGCCTTCCTGAGGACGAAGTCCCCTGGTCGGAATTGTCTGCCTCGGACCCTGGCGTTGTAGTACCGAGTGAGGCGGCGCTGGTACTCCGTAGCTCGGACGTTCGCGATCTCTCAGAGTTCATCTGCCAGGTCGAGGTTCTCGAGTAGCTTCTGCTCGTTTGCCTCGGGCAAAAAGCTGATCACTCGGAGAGACGGATTGGCGATTTCCAATGGAACGACGGCTTCGGTGCCATATACCAGTTGAAAAGGGGTCTCACCGGTTGCCGCTCTGGGGGTCGTTCGGTGCGACCATAGTACGCTAGGCAGTTCCTCGAGCCAGCTACCCTTAGCCTTGCCGAGTCTGGTTTTTATGCCCTTCAAGATGGTCTTGTTGGCATTTTCAACCAGCCCGTTGGCCTGAGGGTGGGCGACCGAAGTGAAGTGGTTGCGGATATTTAGGTCGGCACATCTATCTCGGAAGTATCGAGAGTCGAATTGCCGCCCGTTATCGCTCACTATCACTCGGGGGATGCCGAAGCGACAAATGATCGATTTCCATACGAAACCCCAGACGAATGTCTCGGTGATCCTCGCTGTTGCTTCAGCCTCGATCCACTTGGTGAAGTAGTCGATGGCGACGATGATGAACTTCTTCTGGGATTGAGCCGTTGGGAATGGCCCAAGGATGTCGATCCCCCACCGAGCGAAAGGGTAGGGCTCGGTAAGGGTGACAAGTTCCGTGGCCGGCTGGTGGACCAAATGGTCGAACCGCTGGTAACGATCGCAATGTTGCACGTAAGCCGTGCAGTCGCGCTGGAGGGTCGGCCACCAGTATCCTTGCCTTAGCAGGATTCTGGCCAGCGACCGACCTCCTGAATGTGCTCCGCACAGGCCTCGATGAATCTCCTCAATAGCTTGGCTCGCTTCGTCGGGGCCGAGGCACTTCAGAAGGGGCCCGGAGAACGATCTTCGGTAGAGGGCGTTGTTGAGGATGACGAAGCGCCGAGCTTGGTACTTCATCCGGCGGGCTTCTCGAGAGTCGGAGGGTTCCTGGGAGTCTCGTAGCCAGGATAGGTAGGGGGAGTGCCAGTCGTCGGGAGTGGCCGAGTCAATGGCGAGGAGCTCCGAGTCTATGCTCGGGCGCTCTAGCTCTTCTAGGAGGACCGATCTTGTACCTTCCGGGTCTAGGGAGGAGGCCAGTCGGGAGAGGGCGTCCGCCCGAGAGTTTTGCTCCCGAGCTATTCGGACTACCTCGAACTCCTCGAACTGCTGGGCCAGGCTCCGGACCAACTGGAGGTATTTGATCATAGGTGCCTCCCGGGCTTCGTACTCGCCACTGACCTGGCTTGCGACCAGCTGGGAGTCGGTGTGGATCCTGACTCGCTCAGCCCCCAACCGTCGGGCCATGCGGGCCCCCGAGATAAGGGCCTCGTACTCGGAAGCATTGTTGGACGCCGGAAAGTTGAACTTTAGGGCGTACTGCAACTCTATTCCTTCGGAGGACCTTAGGAGGATCCCTACGCCGCTGCCGACCGAGTTGGACGATCCATCGACGAACAGCTCCCAGGTTGGCCCGGTTGCTGTCGGAGGCCCGTCCTCGACCGGAACGGTGCTCTCGGCGATGAAGTCGGCGAGCGCTTGCCCCTTGATAGCTGATCGTGGCCGATACGAGATGTCGTATGCCCCGAGCATGATGGCCCATTTGACAAGTCACCCCGAGGCCTCGGGGTGGGCCAGAATCTTCTTCAGTGGCTCGCCGGTTAGCACGGTGATGGGATGCCCCTGGAAGTAGGGTCGGAGGCGCTTTGCGGAGGTAACCAACGCTAGCACGAGTTTCTCGGTTGCGGGGTACCTCCGCTCGGCCTCGCCAAGCACCTTGCTGGTGTAGTAGACCGGCCTCTCGACTCCCGAGTCATTTCTGACTAGGACCGAGCTGACCGTTGATGGCGTCGCCGAGAGATAGAGCAGCAAAACCTCGCCCGCAACGGGCTTGGAAAGCACCGGGGGTGAAGCTAGGAGCTCTTTGAGCTCGGCGAACGCTGTCTGGCATTCCCCGTCCCATGCGAACGTAGCAGACGCTATTTTAGGCCCCCTCATTAGCTTGAAGAAGGGCAAGCATCGTTCGGCCGCACGGGACAGGAAACGACTGAGAGCGGCGACACGCCCCGTCAGACGCTGGACGTCTTTAATGCACGTGGGCGGGCGCATGTCCAGGATGGCCTGGACCTTGTCAGGGTTTGCTTCGATCCCCCGCTGAGTGACCAGGAAACCCAGGAACTTCCCGGATCTTACTCCAAAGGCACACTTGGCGGGGTTGAGCTTCATGCTGTACTTCCTGAGGGTGCCGAAAGTCTCGGTCAGGTCGGTGAGGTGATCGTGAGCCCTCGGGGTCTTGACGAGCATGTCGTCAATGTAGGCTTCGACGTTCCGACCTAACTGTCCCTCGAACATATGGTTGACCAGTCGCTGGTATGTGGCTCCAGCATTCTTCAATCCGAAGGGCATCCGGGTGTAGCAGTACACGCCGTAGTCGGTGATGAAGGCGGTCTTCTCGACATCTTCAGGGTTCATTCGGATCTGATGATAACCCGAATAGGCATCCAGGAAACTGAGTATCTCATTGCCCGAGGTTGAGTCAACCAGTTGGTCGATGCTCGGTAGCGGATAGCAGTCCTTGGGGGTGGCCTTGTTCAGATCGGTGAAGTCTACGCACATTCGCCACTTGCCGGTGGTCTTCGGCACCAGGACGACGTTGGCTAGCCACGTTGGGTACAGGACCGGTCTGAAAAGACCAGTCTCTTGTCCCTTGGTGACCTGCGCCTTGATGATCGCCTGTTTCTCGGGCGCATGCTTCCTCCTCCGCTGCTGTACGGGTCTCATGGTGGCATCGAGGTTAAGCTTGTGCATCACAGTTTCCTCTGGTATACCAGGGAGTTGATCGTCAGACCAAGCGAAGACCCGGACGTACCCAGAAAGAAACTCCTTGTATTGCTGCTGTTCCTTCGGTGGTAGGTCGGAACCGATCCTCACTCCAAGGGCCGAGTCGTCGTTCAGGAATACCGTTAATAATTCGCCACCGGGCTCGGTGGTCACGGTTTTTCCTTCGACTCCCATGGGGCCCTTATCCTTCCCGTCCGGCCTTGAGGCTTCCACCGAGATATTGTAGCACCTTCTAGCCGTGGCCTGGTTACCTCGGACTTCCCCCAACCCGTTTTTGGTGGGAAACTTCATTTTTTGGTGATAGGTAGATGGTACGGCCTTTATTCGGCTGAGAATTTTTCGGCCGAAAATGGCGTTGTACGCTATCATACCTTTAATCACTATGAAGTCCACTATGACCATAACGGTTTTGGGTGAGGTGCCGTTAGTGACCGGCAGGCTTAGGGCTCCCTCGGGGTAGGTGGCCAGGCCATTAAACCCGCACAGGGGTGTTCGGATCGGGCGGAGCTTGGATGGGTCTTCCCCCATCTTGAGAAAACAGTCATAAGATAATACATCGGGGGCGCTCCCATTATCAACCAAAATCCTGTCTACATTGCAGTGATTTATCGTGGCCGAGATAACGAGGGCATCGTCATGCGGGGTGCTCAGCCCTTCCAGGTCTTGGTCGGAGAAGACTATGACCTGGGGCTCCATTGGCGGGCCTTTGGGGGGCTCTAAGGCTCGGCTGGCCCGCTCGGCATGACGTTTCCTTCCTCGGCTGGTGTCGCCTCCCGATGCCGCTCCTCCGGAGATGACGTTGATGTGGACCCCTTGGGGGGCGTTGTCGATCTCCTCTGCGGCGTCTCGGTCTTCTTTGTGCCCGGTTGTGAACCGGGCTAGATGCCCCAGACGGATGAGGCGCTCGATCTCGTCTTGGAGCTGATGGCAATCTCCGGTGTGGTGCCCGTGGTCGCCGTGGAACAGGCAATGCCTGTCTCGCTTGCGGTTCTTCGACCTCATCGGCTCGGGCTGGCGGAGAAGTCCCGAGTCTTTGATGTCTTCATAGATCTCGTAGACTGGTGCGGTCAAGGGGGTATACCGCTCGTACTTTCTCTTGCGCTCTCCTTCTCGATCGCGCTTCTTACTCGAGCCAGGGTTTGGCTCGGAGGTCCGCTTTTTGTCCCCCTCCCGACCCGAGCCGGTTGTGTCTCGGCAGGCGCTGAGTACTTCTTCGCACTCGGCGTGGCGCAGTGCCAGAGTCACTAGCTCGGCAAGGGTCGAGGGAGGGTGGAGGACAAGCTCGCGGCGGAGATTCTCGTCCCGGGTGCCCCCGGTCAGTGCGGTTGTGGCTGAGGCCACATCCAGGCGGGGGATCCTAAGGGCTTCCGATTTAAATCGGTGGACGTAAGTCCGGAGCCTCTCCCCTTGTGCCTGTTTGAGAGCCAGGAGCCCCGCTACTGACCTTGGGGGGCGCTACCGGCGAAGCTCTCCTTGAAAATTCGCCCGATTTGCCTGAAGTCTCAGATGGACCCCGGGGTGAGGGCTCGGAACCATGCCTGAGCACCCTGGACCAGGGTGGCCGTGAAGGCTCGGCATTTGATGGGATCCGGCGTTCCATGCAGGGTCACCAGGGCGTCGAAGCTGTCGTAGTGGTCGGCTGGGTCGCCCTGGCCGTCGTAGAGCTTGAAGGTTGGGATGGAGGCTCTAGGAGAGACCTCTGCCTTCAAAATGTACTCGGAGAAAGGGGATTTCTCCTCGTCCTCTGGGAAAGAGGTCTTCTGTAGGGCGCGGAGAGCGCGCTCTTGCTCTGCGAACCGTCTTTCAAAATCTCGTAGCCGGAGGGACAGTTCCGGCTGTGGCCGCGCCGTGGGGCTGGGGGGGGTGTCGCGGCGATCTCCCGGAGCGCTGGTGCCCGGGCGCGGCGGCCTCGCCCCCTGCTTCCCTCTCCTCGGCGTGGAGGAAGCCTCTTGCTCCGCAGGCGGAGCTTGCGAGGGTCCTCCGACGTCGTTGCAGAGGAGCTGTCGGCCGCGGAGGGTGAAGCGGCCTCCGGCGGTGTGCTGCGTTGCACTCCTTCGAGGGGGACTTCCTGACAGGGCGCGGGACCTCGTGTCCCGGGCCGCCTGGGCCCTCATGAGCTCCACGAGGACGTCCATCTTCTCGTTGAGGGCTTGGAAGGCGTTGGCGCCACCGTCGAGGGGTGCCCCTGTCTCCGCCGGGGGGGGTGGTGATCCGTTAGTGGGGACGCTGGCGTTGGAGGGGGGGCTCTGTGAGACCCTAGGGGGGACGCCTCCCGCCGCTGCCACAGACTTACCTGCCCCGCCGGCGGATCTCCTCCCTGAGCTTTTTCTCACCATCTTGACTCTTCGTGCGTTTCCCACAGACGGCGCCAGATGAAGGGGCGGAATCTCGCGCTGTGTCCTGAGCGGGCTGTAGATCACCAGAAGATGTTTCTGCAAGAGAAGGGAAACGTATCAGAGGGCCCAGGGGATCTCCCTGGGGTAAAACCCTCCGATGGCTAAGTCAGTAGAGCGATGGTGGAAGCGATAATGGGGGGAGGAGAGAGCTGATGCGCGAGAATCCTCTCCACCAAGGGTGAAGCGAATCGTGCTCAGGAGCTTAGGGTGTGTGAATGGCTAGTTCATCTTACCATCTTCCAGAGGGTATCCCTGGCTTAAATAGTGCGTCGCCTTTTAAGAGTCCGGTGAGCTGAGGGCTTCCCGGCGGGAGTTACGTCTTCAGCGGGGGCTTTCATGGCCGGATCGTGGGTGCGTTATCCCCTTGGAGTTCGGCAGCTCCCATGACTCTCCCGCTGGCGGAGGACTCTGAACGGCCGCACCTGCAGATAATCAAGCGGTCTCACCGAGCTACGGGGATGCTAGCTCGTGTCTGAGCGATAGGCATGGCCCGGCGAAGGTGGGGTCGGACAGGTCGGCTGGAGCCTCTTTCTCTCGGTCGGAGAGTGGGCTTTAGACCGGACCTTTCATGCGACCTGACCGTTGTCTCGGGCCCTCCGAGCCTAGAAGGCCGCCAGGGAGAGTTGGTTCCTCGAGTCTTTATTTATTGGGCTTTTCTCCCGAAGTGGGCCCTGTGGGCTATCACTTGGGTGGGCTCGCCCGGTTGGACCTTGTAGGTCTTGTTGGGCTGCCTTTGTGGTGGGCTGCGGAAATCCCCCTCTCCAGTCTCCGTTTGGGGATTTATCCCCGAGTGAAGCCTCACCGGGTTTGGTGAGGGGTGGACGTAGGATTACCGTCGTTACATCCGAACCACCTTAAAAACCGCTGTGCATCGTGTTTTGAATTGTGTGGTTTGATCCTTTTCTTCTACCTCCATTATACGTGAGTGTTAGTGTAATTGCGATTCTGGATTTATCCACGTATATCTTGCATAATCTATATCATCATCTAATTAAGTTTGATAAATCCAATTTGTGAACAAACAGTTTTGAACCTATTGATTAGCTTTATATCACATATTTTGAAAAGGCCAAAAGTTTTCATAAAATTGGTAAACACCCAATTCACCCCCCTCTTGGGTGTCATTGATCGCGGGACTTCATAGCCAATTGTCGGCCCTAACCCAGTTAGCACTCTACAACCTTTGGCCTACCTAATCAATGGCCATAGTCTGGTTTCCTCTCAATAGATTAGATAACCTTTGGCCTACCTGATCGTCTGCCCAAGTCTGCTTAACACTCTATAATCTTCGACCTAGTCGATCGACGACCATAGCTTGGTTTCCTCCCTGTGAATTGGACAACCTTTAGTCTACTAGATCGTTGGTCTTAGCTCGATTATCCCTTAGCATGTAACCTTCGGCCTAGTTGCCAAGTGACCAAAACCCGGTTAGCCCCTTATGACCTAAGATGCAGCCGATCACTGGCCTTAGTCTTTGTTACCCTGCTATACATAACCTTAGGTGCGGCCAATTACAAATCTTAGCCCAATTACCAACCTACATGACCTTAGGTATGGCCTATCACCGGCCTTAACCTCGTTCATCGATCTCTATACTCTCGAGCATGATTGAACAATGACCTTGGCCCCAATTGTAGTGCACCCATGCAATGGCCTCAGCCCCAATCATCACTTTGCGAACAGCCCTATGTGCGGCCAACATGCTGCCCTCATTCTGGTTATAACTCAATATGTTACTTGAGGCACAGTCGCATGAAAGCCTTAGGCCCCGATAGCATTGCATGCGTAACTTCGAGCACGGCCGAATGACTGTCACACCCATAGTCCTTCTCGTTGGCCTAGCTAATCGTTGGCCATAGTCAAATTATCTTTCAACATGTAACCTTTGGCTTAGCTCCTAGGTGACCATAGCCCGATTATCTCATTGCACGACCTTAGGTGCGGCCAATCATAGACCTTAGCCTCAATTATTGCTGTTGGGTATGTCAATATAGGATCTAGAGGGGGGGGTGAATAGATCCTTTCAGAGATAATGCCCGTTTTAAAACTAATCCAATCACTTAATAAAAAGTAGAACAAGGAACCCGAATGTTCCCTAACAAAGTATGCTGAACCGAACTGTTATACTCTACTCAAATCGCACAACGGATTTAACAAGAAAACTTAGCTTCGTTGGATATCAGATCAATCACGGTTGAGAGCCAACTGCTTAGAGGATACAAACTGAAATATCAGCAAACATAAAGGTCAGTTGCACCTTTGAGCAGTGATCTATCAAACCCGTGGATATGTGTGGTCACAATGCTGAGTGCGCTGGTAGCTTAAATGACTAAGACAACAAACATGTCAATCAACACACCATCCTATGAATGGGGATGAGAGAGAAGGATCAATCACACAAACCACAGCCCACTGCACAGGGATTTTTAAGGTGGTTCAGTCTACAAACCCGTAGACCTACATCCACCCCTCACCAAAACCCGGTGATGCTTCCCGCTGACTAACAGCTTGAACGCCGCTGACTAACAGCTTGAACACCGCTGACTATGTGATGACCCAGACTCCAAATACTGGGTAAACCCGATACCACTTGGATTCTGAGAGACCTCCCAAGAGTGATAAGGCTCTGAAGGGATAGAAAGGTATGTGAGAGTACATTAAACTTCCAGATAAAGCAGTAAGTAATTAAATTTCTATGATCAGGATTGTTAAAATAGCAGAAATAAAATTACATTTTCTATAATAATTAAAACTAACAGAGGTAGCAGAGTCCAGTCCAACCAAAGTATAGTACAATAGGAAAGAGAATGTACTCTCAAGTCGGAGGAAGCCCGACACTGGCAAAGCTGGCAACTAAGAATCACCGCATTGTACCTCCAAGCACGAGGAAGAACAACTACACCTGAAAAGTCATGGGTGAGCCTCCTATCACTGGCTCAGTACGGATCCCGTAGAACCCTACCACGAAACAACACAGTAACGGCAGTGCTAAACTAAAGCAAAGCAGTAATAGTAGGAGTAGGAACAATAGTAAAAGGGAAGATGAAAAGCCGTATTGAACAGAAACATGGCCAGCCAACCGAACATCGGCCCTCTAAACTACTCCAAACAGCAACAAAAACTGATCCATCGACAAACCATGAAACTCATATCGCGAAGGCCTACCGGAACAGGCAAAGGCCCTACAAAAGATCTACACGGTCAAAGGCACAAGACATACACGATCTCACCATCGTGTACGCTATACTGACCTCGGGTAAAGTCGAACACAGACTACCCGGCAAGTCACGTCAATAGTGACAAAAAATAGTCACGAAAGTCACAAGTCATGCGTCAAGTGACAGAAGCACCTCCTCACTAGAAGAACAGCCAGATGCGTCCAATGACGTCTTACACTTCGCCACAAGAATCTCCCACTCGCCTGGAACGGTGGTAACTGAGACACTCAATAGGAACCAAGTACCAAGTAACGAGTGACTACTCAGGGTCACGCCCGTCGGCGCTCGTCCAACGCCCCTGACCACGTGTGCACACACAAGCTCAATGTCTTGAGCCAGGCCTCTAGCTGGTTTTCCCCTCCCGTAAGACTCTCACAGCAAGACAAAGGGGCCCACGGCAACCAGCCTACAAACCGTCTCAACTCGCCCCTCCACCACTCCCAGATAGGCCAACACACAGGAAAGTGTCGTCATGCTACGACTAGTGGAGGCTCACTAGACACAGAGACTCAAAACAGCGAACACCGAAGTACAGACAGGTTAACAAATGCCCATCGCACGTACTTCGGAGCATAATGTAGTATATAACTGTTACCAGACTCAGGACAATCAACTAGACCTGCTGACACAACGATCCTTGAGTCACGAGACTCGGGTCAAGATCGTCGCACATCAGGGCAACACGCCGTTAATCAGCCTAGTCCCTAAGCTAAAATCACGGTAAAACACATTATGGAAGACAGCACAGAACAACCGAATTCATAACAGCAATAATGATAACAATGAGTCCTCGACCTCTGAGTCGCACAATGGACTCACAATTCCCATAACACGAAACACGGAACATGGGGGATCATCAAAAACCCTCGAATCACATGGACACGCAAATCAAGGTAAGATGATACCTTGAAGCGTCCAAAACCATGTCTCAATCTTTACAGGATAGACGAGACACTCACGAGGTCACGTGTCAACCACTGGTCACAACCGGGTTGACCGAAAACCAAACCAACGCGAAAGAACACTATGGGAAAATGGTGGTCACCCCTATGGCCGCTACTAGGAATGGCGGTCATAGCCTGGCCGCTACTAGACAACCCAGAAAATGGCGGTCTTAACCATGGCCGCTAAATGAAAGTGGAGGTCAGCTCTATGGCCGCTACCAGAAAATGGCGGTCATAGACTTAGCCGCTACTCTCAGAATAAAATAGGTAGGAAACGGTCTACACTGGGCCATCTCTTGGAATTGACGGTCCATCTATGGCCGTCTCTATAAGGTAGCAGTCGTGACTAGACCGCTATCTCCAAACAGCCTCGAAAACATGAAAAGCCATCCTGGTGGCGGTCCTTTGCCTGACCGTTAGTTAAAAAGATGGTCAGCCTCAAGGTCGTCACTAGGAACCGACTTGAAACAGTATGGTGAGGACACCATAGCACGAGTACGGCTCGACTCAGCGAGCCGTCGGTACCAGACCCGCAGCACGACTCGGTCGACATCGACCTCTTTGTGGCTAGGGGACAGTCAGGAATCGCCACCGGAGCCTTGATATTTTAGTACGTATTTTTATACGTATTTGTTGTGCCCCTGTGGTTTTGATGATAGCAAACACTATGAGTCACCATGTGTCTGCATATGAAAGATTGAATGATGCTGCACTAATGGGTTTGCTTGTTGCATACCGATTTTGTAAGGCACACACTTTCAGAGGGTCCATATTTCTTTGATAAGGCACACACTTTCAGAGGGTCCTGTCTGCACATTAGGCTAGTGTATATGTTTAGGGTCAGTGCACACTTGGTGTAGTCTGTTGGTCTGCTAAACTCAGCGCTTTAGCTCATATGCATTTTAGGGACCAAGGTGTGTGCAGACCTTATCAATGTGCATTTCAAGGTCTGTGCATTCACTTATGTTCAGCACATCATGACGATGCATACTTTTGGTTCATTATACTAGGTTGCACAACAAAGTCAGTGCATGTCACTATTCATGTGCATCTAGGTTTGTGCATTCAAGTCGGTGCAATGCACTGGAGCACATGCAGTCGAAGTCTGTGCACATGATTGTAGCGTGCACGTTAAAGTTGGTGCACACTTGGCATGTGCGAGACCGAACTCGGTGCAATTTGGATTTCATGCATTTACATGGTCGATGCAAGTATACGTTGTGCTAACCAACTCAGTGCAACTCTTGTTGCTGCAAGCACACAAATCTGTACAAATCCAGTTGATGCGAGCATATAAGTCAGTGCATCATTGTCATGTGTCACCACACGGTCGGTGCACATCTTCTCTGTGCACTATGCTAGCTTGTGCATATCTGCTCGTATGTCTCCAAGGTTTGTGCATCATTTCATGTCAGTTGGGAATAGGTCGGTGCATTTATCTATGTTGAGTTCATAATGTCTGGTCTGTCAAGTCTAAGTCAGTGCATTTGTTTCTCTCTGCAAGGTTGTGTTAGTCGGTGCTAAGTCTAAGTAAGTCAGAACGAGTTTGTGCTGTGTAAGTCTGATATAGAAGTCTGTGCATGTTTAAATCTAAGGAAATACTAGGTCATTGCATTCCATGAACCGATTGCGCACATAGTCGGTGCACATTTTATGCAAGCAAAATCAAGTATGTTCATTCGTGCATTTCGTGCAACAAAGTCTGTGCAACTTGAGGTTTAGCATATAGGGTCGGTGCGTTGCCTACAGTATGCACACACGTAGTCTGTGCATCTCCTTGCCCTACAGCCATAATGAGTCTGTGCATACTTCTTTGTGCACACCGATGGCCTGTGCAGAACCTGCTATTGTATGCATTGAGTATGTGCATACTGAGTCTGCCCATGTGTGCTTTATGGAGCGTTAAACATTTTCCTAGCAAGTCTGTGCAATCCTGATATCTGTATGACTATCGTATATTTTGACAGGTTAACAGGTCAACTGCTCGTGATCCTTAACGAAGGCACGTGATCCAAGGCAGACCGTCCTTGATAAAAAATTGTCACGTAGAAAGTTACAGTGCTCAGAATTGGACACGTGGCTGAGAGCTTTCTGGAATCTCTTGGCGGGAGTATTCTTTCCACACGCCCAATGCATGAGCCCGTGGGTCCCAGGCTAAAAATATATATAGATCCCTCTTCTACGTTTAGAGATAGATAGAACGTTGTAGATGTTAAGATTAGAAGAAGAGAATTCAGAGAGAGAAGGATCTGAAGAGAGACGAAGAGAAGAAGAAGAGCAGAGCTGAAGGGAAAAAGAAAGAGAGAAGAGATAGATATAGAGAGACACAGAGAATTAGAAAATTGAGGACGGCAGAATCAGAGAGTGAGTAGCAGAGAAGAGAAGAGTGAGCCGGAGTCTGAGAAGCAGAAGAAGAACGAGAAGAAAGGAAGAGAGAGCCAGTGTGTGATCAGAGCTATATAGAGAAAGAAAATGAGACTGAGGAGTTTGTGAGTGTGAAGCTATCGTTGAAGATCTATCTTCCTAGCATTTGGATCAGATTCAAGCCAGACTTGCTCCTGCGAGAGCTACATTCTGTGTTTCATCTCTAGCTTTCCGTTGCTGTGGTTTTGCTTCATATTTTCCTTTGTTCTTTTCCTTTATCTTTGAACTTCAAGCTGTGAGTCAGTAGAGCAAGCTGTGATGCTCAGCAGGCAAGGTGGTTACCTCGGACAGCAAGCTGTGATGCTCAGCGGGATAGCAAGCTGTGATGCTCAGTGGATGGCAAGCTGTAAGGCCCAACTGATGTAGGCAAGCTGTGATGCCCAGCCGTTCAAGCTGTGAGTCAGCAGGAATCCACACTCGGGTTGAGTGTGGGGTGTGTTAGAGATGTATGCCCTTCAAGCCAATCACAAGTGTTGTGATGGCAACATTTCTTGTATAATTTCATTTAGTTATAATAATAATGACATTTCTTTATTACGTTCTTAGAACGTTATAGTGTATATGTTGTAATGTGATGAAGTCCCTGAATACGAGCTATGATGACTGGTTCATAATGCGATTGTGATAATGAGATCAGTCATCTAGAGGTTTGTATTCTAAATGTTCCTGGTTGTGGGATCTTCAAGAAGGGACATTGAAGATCCGGATAGACCGGTGCATGTGGTACTCACTCATGTGATGAGGGTGGTCGATCTCATAACCACCGATGTGGTGACATCAAGGTACACGTGCAGGTGCTCGTTAGTAGAATGAGTTCACTGAATTGACCCGATCTAGAATTCCTGAATGGTAATCATGCTGATTGTCAATCAGGAGATTCTAGTGCCACAGTAGCACAGTTGGATCTTTGACCTGAGTCACTAAAGAGGTTTTGCATGGACTCCACTGAGTGTTTGATTGCTGACTTATGAACTTCAACCTTGTGGTTCTTAATAGTTAGTTATTCGACTCTTTGGGATTCATGTGAAAACACTTTGGTGGATAACAAGGGATCATTCACTCTCTGCATGGATTAAGAGAGAGAATGCTCTATGGACATGTACTTAGAAATCCTTGGCCAAGGTATGGGAGTTCACTGATAAAAGGAGTTTTCCAGTGAACTGTACTTAAGAGTACAAGGGTCCATAAGATCAGGATGCTTTAGGCTTTGACAGTTTGACCGTACTCTAATTCTGATTGGAGCATTGTATGAATGAGGATCTATAACTGTGTGGAATCTGATGACGGAAAGGTTCAATATGGGTTGCATCCCTCCCAAAGTCATTTGGGATCACGAGGTGTTGCTTGGTGCCGTTCGTGATCGGAAAGCCCGTTAATTCCATTAGGAGTTAATGGATTATAATTGAATTAAGTTAAGAAGGGTTCTTAGCTTAATGGGCCTAAAAACCAAACAGGCTATTGAGCCTAGAGGGTCACACACAATAGAGTAGTGGATTAGATGGATAAAGACGGTATTTATAGACTGTGTCTAAGTTTTTGTGAAAAATGCCAGAGTCTATAAATATACGCTGAGGAGAGAAACCCTGATCCAAGCAATCAGGGTTTCCTCTGGCCGCCCCTCTCTTTCTCTCTCTCCTCCCTGGTCTGGCCGCCCCCCTCTACCTCTCCCCCTCCTGCTGTGGTGGATGGTGCAGCTGAGGAGTGGCCGACGCGTGGAGATCGAGAAGGAGAATCCATCTGTTCCCGCTGCTCGTGTGGATACATCTAGAGGCTGGACACTTGGACGGCTAGCAGCCCGACGAGCCTCTACTCGATCGTCTTCGGGCATCTGGGAATTAATTAGTCCTGCAAATGTATAGAACTGTTCTTCCTAAGCGGGTTCTTCGACTAATAATCTTTGATTTTGATCACCATCAACGATCCACAAATTAGGGTTTCGTTGTTTCCGCTGCTCCTCTGATCGAAACCTTACAGTGGTATCAGAGCCAGGTTGTTGGTCTGATCAAAATTAAGATTATTTTATTATTTTTTGTTCTTCACGTTCATGCATAGGGCTCAATTTTAAGGTATTTGATTGAGTATCTCAAGTGATGGTTTTCGGACAATTAATCCTGTGGAACTGTTCCTGGTAGTAAGAGGATAAAAACGCATGATTTGTTGCGTTGATTGACCCACTGTAGAGCCCGAATCGAGCACTTCCCCATGGCCACGGTCATCGTCCATGCACTGGGAAAAGGCCATAATAGGCCGATGATCTTCGATTACCGGTGCCATGGGATTGGTGAGGGACCCTAGAAGGTCCTCCAAGGCGTCTGACGGCGTCCTTTGGCGTGCGGTGGCCGGATGGGGCGGCTCTGACGTGGTTAGCGACGAACAGGGCGGATCGGCCCCGTGATAGTCGCCGGCGTCTCCTCCGGCCACGGTGTCGAGGGCGGTGGCCGGCGGACGTGCCGGCGGGACCCCTGGGGTCGTCCGCGGTGGTCGGGGGCGGTGGACGGGCCCCCTGCGGTGAGCACCGGGGGTTAGGGTTTTACCCCAACCCCCTCCCCGTGTTCGGGTGGGGAAGACAACCCCGCGGGTCTCTCGCGGGCGGATCCGGCCCGCGCCCGGATCGGCGCCCCATATGGCCCGCCCCCTTATTTTTTTTGAATTTTATTCATTTTAAAATGTTTAAAATACATATAATGTCAGGAAATTCCAGGAAAATTCTGAAAAATATTTTAATGGATCCGAAAATTGTTTTAGCAATCTATTAACTTATTTTTCATTATTGGCCCTTGGTTAATTAGTTAATGGAATTTTTAAAATGGTTTTAAGTATTTCCTATTATCTAATTAATTTATGTTAATTACTATAAGAATGAGATTCTTATGAGGTTAATTAACAGAATATTATTATTGAGCCCATGCAGTGAATTTGAATGACGATTGTCTAAAGTTGTTTAGACTTGGTTGATTTAACTGAATTATTTAGTTAAATGTTTAAATGCGCGATTTCAAAACTAATTACTATTATTTTGAAATTATCATGTTGTACCTCACTGTAATTATATGATAATTACTTGATGATGCATGTGATGTGTCATGTGTGTGGATGGATGGTCATGGACTTAGATATCATGTGATGGTATGGTTTGTGGTGTATGGATCATGATGTGATTATTGGGGCCTGCGTGCCTCCTTCTCTCTCTCTCTTATTAATCCGGGTTGTACATTCTATCTCCCACCTGTGTTGTACTCCCCTTGACTGGTTCAAGGTTTCTTATTATTATCTGATGTATATTTGTGGGCCTGCGTGCCCAATTTCAAATTTACTTGTAATAATGAGAAGCGGATGGAGACTAAGAAGGAGACCGACTTCGGTGGGCTCAGAAGATTCTTCACATCCAGTGGGAGCATTGGATGCTCCAAGACTTTTTATTTGCCATGCTTATGTGTACATTACCAACTGGCTCTGGTAATGTTGCTAGGATAAAGTCCATGATCATCCATCGGTGTTGATGCATATATTTGATATATGTGGTTGTGCTACTAATTATATATATACATATATTTAGTGTATGTACGATACTCCAAATTATTATATATATATGTAGCACCTATACTGATGAGACCAAAATATCCAAATCCCCTTAAGTTCAATATTAGGTCGATAAGCGTGAGGCATTAAGAATGACCCACGTAGCCTTCCGTTGTTATAGTCTGAGTGAGCTGTCCTTAGACTGTGAGAGTTTGTTGTGCTACCACAAGATTCTCACAGCAAGGGGGCAGAGACTCAGGCTAAGGCTAAGGCCAAATCTTGGGATGGGGGCTGGCATGGCTTTGTTGTGCTACCACAAGAGTTATGTCATAAACCCATTCTCATAACGTAACAAACGGGCTGGACCTAACCAAAGCTTGTGATTTGTTGTGCTACCACAAGATCACAAACGTTTGGAGGCTAAACATACAAGGAGTTGCAAGGAGTTGCAATTGGCAAGAGTTGCCTACCCGTTAAGTATGGGGTAGTTTGTTGTGCTACCACAAGACTATTTCCATAATGTTAATGGGATTCTAGTACCCACTAGGGCACAATCGTTGTGTCCCGTCTTTGCATACAAGGGGTGATGCAAATTTGTCGAAAATTAGTGAGAGCATTAAATTAGGATTAAAGTCTATTTCTTAATTTAATATCATGAATGTTTGCAATATTGTTCTAAATTTGTTTAATTTCCTCTTGTAGACCGCAATGACGAACCACCCGTTGAGAGGCATACTGGATGCCAACAGGCTGACTGGTCCAAATTATGTCGATTGGCTCAGGAATCTGAGAATTGTTCTCACGGCTGAGAAAATAGCCTACGTCCTTGAGCAGCCTGTTCCTCCTATTCCTGCTGATGATGCCGATGAGGCTGAGGTGATTCTTTATGAGAAGCATAAGGAAGATGCCACTCTGGCCCAATGTTATATGCTAGCCTCCATGACTAATGAGTTACAAAGGCAGCATGAAAAGATGGATGCTAGATCCATCCTATTCCACCTAGAAGAGCTCTTTGGAGCTCAGAGTAGAACAGAGAGATATGAGATATCTAAGAATCTGTTCGGGGCCAAAATGTCGAGGGAACATCTGTGCAGACACATGTTCTCAAAATGATAGAGTGGATTGAGAGGCTGAAAGAATTAGGTTTTGAAATGAACAAGGATTTGTGCATTGACCTAATCTTGCAGTCTCTCCCCTATTCATTCTCCCAGTTCATAGTGAATTTCAACATGAATAAGATAGAGTGCTCTATGGCAGAGCTTCTTAATATGTTGAAGATAGCTGAGGGGACAATGAACAATGGGAAATCTTCTGTGCTACTTGTTGGTAAGACCAACAAGAAGAGAAAGAATCAATCTATTTTTAAGAAAAATAAGAAGAAAAAGTAGGATAAGCAGGGAAAGGCTGCTAAGAAGAATGAGGCTAAGAAGGACAAGGGCCAATGCTTCCACTACCATAAGGATGGCCATTGGAAGAGGAACTGCAAGTTGTATCTTGCAGAAAAGGTAAAACAGAAGCTTGGAGAAGCTTCAGGTATGTTCATGAATGTTGACCTAAACTTGTCTTATAGATCCACATCATGGGTATTAGATACTGGATGTGCATCTCATATCTGTAATGACTTGCAGGTGCTGACAAGCAGTAGGCAATTGAACAAAGGCAAGGTTGACTTGCGACTGGGAAATGGAGCAAAGGTTGCTGCGCTCGTGGTCGGGAAGATGAACCTCCAGATGCCTACAGGAGTTACACTAGAGCTTATAGACTGTTATTATGTTCCTTCTATAATAAAGAACATTATTTCCATTTCTTGCTTAAATAAATATGTATTTGTTGTAAGTTTTGGAAGCAATGGTTGTTCTTTATTATTAAATGGTGAATTGTTTGCCAGTGGAGCTTAATGAATGGTTTGTATATTTTAGATGTGGCATCTCCTGTGATGTGTGTGGACAGACCTCTTAAGAGAAAAAGAGGCAATGTGAATCAAGCTTATCTTTGGCATTGTAAACTTGGTCATATTAATGAGGAAAGATTAAAAAATTATGTAAGAATGGATACATTGATCCATTTGATTATGAATCATTCACAACTTGTGAATCTCGCCTCATGGGTAAGATGACCAAGTCTCCATTTTCTGGACATGGAGAAAGAGCAAATGAGTTGTTAGAACTCATACACTCTGATGTGTGTGGACCTATGTCCATACATGCCAAAGGAGGTTATTCATACTTCATTACATTCACTGATGATTTCTTAAGATTTGGATACGTGTACTTAATGAAGTACAAATCTGAAGCTTTTGAGAAATTTGTCGAGTTTAAGGATGAAGTAGAGAAACAAACTGGGAAAAGTATTAAAACTCTTCGATCAGATCGAGGGGGTGAATACTTGAGTACGGAGTTCACACAGTATTTAAGGGATAATGAAATATTATCTCAATGGACTCCTCCCTATACATCTCAGCTGAATGGTGTAGCAGAAAGGAGGAATCGTACCCTATTAGATATGGTACGGTCCATGATGTGTTTTGCTGGTTTACCCTTGTCCCTCTGGGGTTATGCCTTGGAGACTGCTGCTCACTTGTTGAACAAAGTCCCATCAAAGTCAGTCGACTCCACTCCATATGAGATATGGAAAGGAAAGAAGCCAAATCTTAAGTACTTTAAGGTTTGGGGTTGCCCTGCCCATGTAAAGAAACATGACTCTGATAAACTGGGATCTAAGACTGAGAAGTGTAGGTTTGTGGGATATCCTAAGGAAACTTATGGATATTATTTCTACCAGCCTAGCGATCAAAGAGTGTTTGTAGCTAAACATGTTGTATTCCTTGTGGAAGAGTATATCCTTGAAGGGAACAGTGGGAGCTCGGTAGAACTAGAAGAAGTTCTAGAACCACAACATGTTAGTGTACCTTCTCAAGATCCAGTGCAAACTGACCCACAAACTGTGCGTAGGTCAGGCCGGATACCTGTTCAACTAGATAGATATGTGGGACATATTTCTGGTAAGGTATCACATAATGAGGATGATGATCCTAAGACCTACGAGGAGGCAATGAGTGTCATTGACTCTAGGAAATGGCAAGAGGCCATGATATCTGAAATGGATTCCATGTACTCCAACCAAGTTTGGAACTTGGTGGATCCACTTGAGGGTATTGTACCTATTGGATGCAAGTGGATCTTTAAAAGAAAGATTGGAGTGGATGGAAAGGTTGATACCTATAAGGCAAGGCTTATAGCGAAGGGATATCGTCAAAGGCAAGGTGTTGACTATGATGAAACCTTCTCTCCTGTAGCCATGCTGAAATCCATTAGAATTTTACTTGCCATTGCTGCGCACTATGATTATGAAATCTGGCAGATGGATGTGAAGACGACGTTCCTCAATGGAAACCTTGAGGAAGAAGTGTACATGACACAACCTGAGAGATTAATATCCAAAGAGTATCCAGATAGAGTGTGCATGCTTCAGAGGTCCATATATGGACTAAAGCAAGCATCCCGCAGTTGGAACATAAGGTTTGATGAGGCAATCAAATCTTATGACTTCGTTAAGAACGAAGATGAGCCATGTGTATACAAGAAAACAAATGGTAGTGCAATCACCCTTTTGGTACTGTATGTAGATGACATACTACTCATTGGGAATGATGTAGGTATGTTATCGTCAGTCAAAGCCTGGCTGTCAAAGCATTTCTCCATGAAGGATTTGGGAGAAGCATCCTATGTGTTGGGGATTAGGATCTATAGAGATAGATCAAAGAGGATGCTGGGCTTGTCCCAATCGATGTACATAGACACAATTGTCAAAAGGTTTGGCATGGAAGACTCCCAAAGAGGTCTAATACCAATTAGACATGGAGTCTACCTCTCTAAGGAGATGTCCCCTAAAACTCCAGAAGAGAGGGAGTACATGAGTAGAGTTCCCTATGCCTCTGCCATAGGGTCCATCATGTACGCGATGTTATGTACTAGGCCTGATATAGCTTATGCTCTAAGTGTTACGAGCAGATATCAGGCAGATCCAGGTGAACAACACTGGATAGCCGTGAAATGTATCCTTAAGTACTTGAGAAGGACTAAGGATCTGTTTCTGGTTTATGGAGGAGAGGACTTGAAACTGAGAGGGTACACTGACTCTAGTTTCCAGTCTGACAAAGATGACAGCAAGTCAACCTCTGGGTTCATTTTTACTCTCAATGGTGGGGCAGTGAGTTGGAAGAGTTCCAAGCAAGAAACCACTGCTGATTCAACAACCGAGGCCGAGTATATAGCTGCTGCTGAGGCGTCAAAGGAGGCGGTCTGGATGAAGAAGTTCATCGATGAATTGGGAGTTGTCCCAAGCATCTCTGATCTGTCCCCATATTTTGTGACAACAATGGGGCCATTGCGCAAGCAAAGGAGCCGAGGTCTCATCAGAAGTCCAAGCACATTCTACGGCGTTATCACTTGATCAGAGAGATTATAGCTAGAGGAGATGTGATAGTAGATAGAGTATCTTCTGCTGATAATATTACAGATCCACTAACTAAGTCTTTATCTCAAAATGTGTTTGAGCGTCACCTTGGGCTGATGGGGATCAAGCATGTGGGTGATTGGCTTTAGTGCAAGTGGGAGATTGTTAGAGATGTATGCCCTTCAAGCCAATCACAAGTGTTGTGATGGCAACATTTCTTGTATAATTTCATTCAGTTATAATAATAATAGCATTTCTTCATTACGTTCTTAGCACGTTATAGTGTATATGTTGTAATGTGATGAAGTCCCTGAATACGAGCTATGATGACTGGTTCATAATGCGATTGTGATAATGAGATCAGTCATCTAGAGGTTTGTATTCTAAATGTTCCTGGTTGTGGGATCTTCAAGAAGGGACATTGAAGATCTGGATACACCGGTGCACGTGGTACTCACTCATGTGATGAGGGTGGTCGATCTCATAACCACCGGTGTGGTGACATCAAGGTACACGTGCAGGTGCTCGTTAGTAGAATGAGTTCACTGAACTAACCCGATCTAAAATTTCTGAATGGTAATCATGCTGACTATCAATCAAGAGATTCTAGTGCCACAGTAGCACAGTTGGATCTTTGACCTGAGTCACTAAAGAGGTTTTGCATGGACTCCACTGAGCGTTTGATTGCTGACTTATGAACTTCAACCTTGTGGTTCTTAATAGTTAGTTATTCGGACTCTTTGGGATTCATGTGAAAACACTTTGGTGGATAACAAGGGATCATTCACTCTCTGCATGGTTTAAGAGAGAGAATGCTCTATGGACATGTACTTAGAAATCCCTGGCCAGGGTATGGGAGTTCACTGAGAAAAGGAGTTTTCCAGTGAACTGTACTTAAGAGTACAAGGGTCCATAAGATCAGGATGCTTTAGAGTTTGACAGTTTGACCGTACTCTAATTCTGATTGGAGCATTGTATGAATGAGGATCTATAACTGTGTGGAATCTGATGATGGAAAGGTTCAATATGGGTTGCATCCCTCCCAAAGTCACTTGGGATCACGAGGTGTTGCTTGGTGCTGTTCGTGATCGGAAAGCCCGTTAATTCTATTAGGAGTTAATGGATTATAATTGAATTATGTTAAGAAGGGTTCTTAGCTTAATGGGCCTAAAAACCAAACAGACTATTGGGCCTAGAGGGTCACATACAATAGAGTAGTGGATTAGATGGATAAAGACGGTATTTATAGACTGTGTCTGGGTTTTTGTGAAAAATGCCAGAGTCTATAAATATACGCTGAGGAGAGAAACCATGATCCAAGCAATCAGGGTTTCCTCTGGCCGCCCCTCTCTTTCTCTCTCTCCTCCCTGGTCTGGCCGCCCCCCTCTACCTCTCCCCCTCCTGCTGTGGTGGATGGTGCAGCTGAGGAGTGGTCGACGCGTGGAGATCGAGAAGGAGAATCCATCTGTTCCTGCTGCTCGTGTGGATACATCTAGAGGCCGGACACTTGGACGGCTAGCAGCCCGACGAGCCTCTACTCGATCATCTTCGGGCATCTAGGAATTAATTAGTCCCGCAAAGGTATAGAACTGTTCTTCCTAAGCGGGTTCTTCGACTAATAATCTTTGATTTTGATCGCCATCAATGATCCACAAATTAGGGTTTCATTGTTTCCGCTGCTCCTCTGATCGAAACCTTACAGGATGGACGTAGGTCTGCGGGCAGCAGACTGAACCACCTAAAAAACCCTTGTCCATCGTGGTTTGATTGTCTATTCTGTTCCGCTAGATGTATGCTTAGGCCCGTTCATGATAGTCCGATCTTATATCTGGTGAGTGATTGGTTTGCACACCGTGCATTTGATTTCGATCTTGAGAGAGTAAAGTTGATTAGATGAACTGAGTCATCTCTTTAGCTTATTCAGAGTAGATCAGAAATTCAGTTGATCTGATCATCATTCGCTATTCGAAGAAGAGCATCTGAGTCGTTCAAGGCATCTGTACGTTTTTAATTCCGCATCATTGTCCAGTACTATTTTAATTGGGCAAAATTTTAAATGGGAGATTCATTCACCCCCCTATGAATCTAGTTTGCACCATCTTATAGACTCATCAATTGGTATCAGAGCAGGTCTCTGACTATTCAGATCCAACGATCTGCAGAGGATCCTGCTATCTTGTTTTTGGTGCATTACATAGATTATCTTGTGCATTGAAACTGTTTGCTATCTGTCTCAATGGCTCGCCCTCTAATTTTTGATGGTTCTAACTTCAGTAATTGGTTAGGCGGCCTATGCGTTCACATGAATTTCATTGATCCAAATCTATGGAATCTTGTATCAAAAGGCCTACACGAATTACCTCAGAATGTGACCAGATGGTCTAAAGAGGATAGAATCAAGCATAGCGAGAATACTAGAGTTCTCAATATTCTAAGAGATGCAGTTAACACTGAAATGTTTCCATGTATTGTAGGATGTCATTCTGGAAAGGAGATCATGAATAAAATAACTACCATTCATCAGGAGAAAGAACGAATTTTTTTGATGGCCAACCGAAGAGATAACGATGAAGAAACGTCATCTCAAGTAATCTCCAGATCAGAAGAACCTTCATTTGATGACTTGGTAGTGATGTATGAAGAGTTGCTAGAGTTGTCTAGGAAAATGAAATCTGAAAATAAAGAGTTGAAAAAAAAGATTGAATAGAATAAATCTGAATTCTCTTGTGAAAATTGTCCGAAGTTGAAAAAATCTTATGATATGTGCTTGGTGGATGTTCATAACAGTAAGGAATAGATTTCGTCCTTGAAATATGAAAATCAAGAATGTCTTAACAAAATTTCTAAATTGAAGATTAGCTGAATGTTAAAAATGATGAACATCTAATAAAACTGCAAGAACTGAATAAGGTTAATTCTAAAGTGGATAAACTGAAAATTGAGAATGCTGAACTTCAGAAGAATAATGAAAACTTTGTAGCTAGAATAAAAGAATTCAAGGAGGAAGCTTCACGCAATTGTTCTATAAAGTCTGCTTGCAACAAATGCCCTTTCCTAGAGGAACGTAATGAAGATCTCTACCTTGAAAATGAATGGCATAGAAAGTTGATTGCCTCCCTCAAAGAAGAAAACAAAGATTTGTTGAATGAGAAACTTGAATTTGAACAAAGAGAGGAGAAATTGATTGAAAGACTGGACTTGATCTCCAACAGTGAAAAATATGATGAAGAAATTGAGAAGCTGGTAAAAGAAAACAAAGATATGAAAGAACAAAACAAGAAACTCATGGTCCTAAATGTTGTTAGTTCAGAGAGGCTTCTGGCTATCGAGAAAGAAAGATATGCTAATAAGGAAATTCAATCTGATAAGCTTGAGGAGGAAAACATTGAATTAAAAGCTGAAATTGAAAAATTAAAACTGTTAAACACTCCTATGTCCGAAAAGCTTCTCACATTAGAAAAAGAAAAATCTGTCTGCATTGAAGAATCTGAAAAATTGAGTAATCTAGAACAAGATGTTAAAAATATAAAACTGCAAACAAGGTGCTGAGTGAATGCGCTAATTGCAGTGAACAAGAGATTCCTAGTTATAAGATACATATTGCATCTCTAGAAAATGAAATTCATGATTTAAAAAACTCTCTGTCAAAGTTTGTTAATGGTCAAGAAAACTTGGATAAGTTGCTAGGAGTCAAGATAAATTTTCAGAAAGAAGGGTTGGGCTATAACCTGCAAAGAAAAATAGCTTTGAAAACAAAACGCAAACAACCTTTAGTTCCACTGTTGGTTCTCACAGCTCACCGAACCCACTTGTGTTTCAATTTACTGCTCAAAGGAGTCAGAAGCAAAATGCTCAGAAAAGTCAGGAACCAACTAAAAGGATTAAAAGGGTTGACCACCTGCAGAAGAAGCCTACTCAAACTAATATCAAAAGTGTGCATTCTGTAAACAACACGAACACACACAAACATGCACATAAAAAGGAGAATCAGAATTGTAGAACAATGAATGCTGAGAATTCATCCGATAGAAGCCATGCTACTAGGAAATATGATGCTTCATATCATTACTGTGGTAGGTATGGTCATTTTATGAAAGAATGCTTTGTCATGAAATATGATGATAGGATGCATGCTAAATTCTCTGTAAATCATCATGGTCCATATAGAAACAAACATGCTATAAACCAGCACATCATATGTTTTAATTGTAACAAGCCTGGTCACAAGGCTATTGAATGCTGGTCAGGGTCTCATTGGAATAATACTGGTTCTAAAGGTAAGTACCTCGGGTGCTTCGAATGTGGAAAGTATGGCCACACAGTCAAGGACTGTTGGCATGCTCAGGAAACACATTTAATTTCAAATCTGCTAAGTTATCTGTAAAAAGACATGCTTTTGATAAGAGCTTTAAAAGAATGAATTCTTCATGTTTTAATTATGGAAAGCCAGGTCATAAATCTGCAAATTATTGGCTAACTGATAATAAAAGATAAAATCATCATGCAAACAACAGAAAGTTTCATGCTCATGCACATAGATTTCATGCTTATGATGATGTGCATAATAAGATCAAAAAGTCTGTTGTTTCATGTAGATATTGTGAAAAATTCGGACACTCTAGGGCTGATTGTTCTCTGATGGAATTTGATGACTATCTAGCTAAGAAACTGTTTAGAACACCTTCTGGGAGTAATATAGGACCCAAGGCTGCTTGGGTTCTTGCTGGATTAAAATAACCCAGTTGTTGCAGGTGTGCCTTGAAAGAAATAAACAAGGGGTTAATAAACCAAAGCACTCAAGAATGAAAATCCCATGATTGCACGGTTCAGGTCAGGTCTAAAATTCTGTTTAAATTCTATCTTCTGAAGTTTTCTATTTTAGAATCAACATTAAGTATACATGGTTGCATTTTCATGTGTTATCTGCTTTGTTGAAGTTGAGTTTCTTCTTGCATATGTTAATTTATTTGTGCATCTTCTAATTGAATTTCTCTAAAAATCTGAAATGCACATGAAGATGATTGTAGTCTATCTCAGATTGCATTGCATATGTGTTTCATGAGTATAATTCATGATTTTCCTTGCACAATGATTTATGTGTCTGTGGCTATTAAATTTTAGCTTCATAATGCACATAGTCAGGGGGAGTCTGCCAGTTCCCTTGCATGATCTTCATGCCACACATAGTAAGGAGGAGTCTGTAGTGCATTTAGCCAAGGGAAATTACTGATTATGCACACATGTAGTTAATTGCATTGCATATCACTTAATTCTAAAAATTCAAAAAGATGTGACTCACTGCATGTAGACAGGGGGAGCAATTTAGATTCTTTTAGTCATTCTCTAACTGAAGTCCTTCTGTCTAGCCGTTTAATTCATCCTGCTATATCTGTGTGTCAATAATTCATATCCTCAAATGATTTCTATTGACTGCATCTGATTTATCACCAACTGAACTATCACTTGTCCTGAATCTGAAATCCTTATTTGATACTCTTTTATTTGCTGAAGGAGAGCTTCATTTGAATCCAGTTAATCCTATGAATATCATCATTGTCACTCCTGTAAAGGTAGTCTGACTGAATTTCACTTTCTATGAATGCTTGTCAATGTCTCTGCTGCTGAATATTGTCATCAAAGGTTAATTGAACTGAGACTTGAAGAAATTTCAGCTTGTGCACCCCTCCATAAATATGAAATCATCTCTAATGCAGAATCTTCTATTATACAGGTTTAAGAACGTTTGTTGATTTGAATTGATTTATGTCTAATGTATTCAAAAAGGTTTGAATTTGAAGGACCTGAAAATATCTGAATCAGTGTTTTAATAAACCTTAACTAACCGCCTCATGTAAGTTCATGTAAGACTTTCCTACATCTGAAAATTGAGACCTTGATTCACTTTGGTTGAAATGTATGAAATCTATATTGTTTTTAAACAAGTCCTTCTTCAAAACCTTATGGGTAGCGGTGTCTAAATGATAATTATGTTATGCAAATGGCAGAGCAATTGCCAAATGCGCTGAGAAACTAGGATCTTGTCAAAGTCAATGGACCCTAAGTCATGATGCTTCTTGGCTAATTCTGTTCAGAAAATTATCAAAGGTTAGTTTCACTGAGTAACTAGGGATACCTGCATTTTGTAAACGTGTACCCTTACGTTAAAAGGTGTTATCTATACCTGAAACAGAATGGTACATTCTACTGAGTAAGCTAGGGGTACTGGCGTCTATCAGCGTCTACCTTTACAACGAAAGGCATGAATTATTCCTGATTGTTCTGAAAATGAAAAAGAAATGAAAATTCTGTTAAACCCAAAAGGTGAATTTTTTTGAAATGTCAAATTGTTTAACCTCAATACTAATGACTGTTTTTCCTAAAGAAGTCATTGGAATTAATTGTGTAAGATGAAAGGAGGTTGAACTAGAAAGTTATATGAGCAATGGTTCATTTTTATTAAAAATTGCTTCAGATATGAGCATTGTATCTTATTGACAAACCTTGTATACATCATTATTAAACCATACTTGTCAATTAAAGCCATTTCATAAGCTTTTATAATAGAAGAATCTGAAACTTAATCATGGATATATGCAATGGGTACCTCACTGAAAATCTTTTCTTCTCATATATTTTATTTTGGATCTTCTGTGATCATAAATCTTTGATCACACCTACTCTGATCCTGCTCACTTTGTTTCTTGATCACTACTTGAACTGTCTTTGAAAGATCTTGTATCCTCCATGTTGCCTTGACATTCTTCCTCAAACTACTTCTTGTTGCTTTGACACACTCCTCACATATCCTCTTGAAACTTTTGCTTTATTCTGAGCAAGGATTGCTGTACAGATTGCATTTATTACTTCTTAAAGGGGGGAGGATTGATGCTTGATTGTCTAACTGCCCCTATGCATGTTGATTTTATTCCTTTATTCAGAGGGAGCTTCATGTATGGTTGTCCTTCCTTCTTATCCAGGGAGAATATGTGTGTCATATTGCACTTTGGGGGAGAATAGCCTTTTTGTGCTTTCATGTAGTCAAAGGGGGAGTTGTTATATCAATCCTTTCATACTTGCTTATTTTTCTCTCTCAAACTATTTTCTTTTTAATGACGTCAAAGGGGGAGAATATTTTGGGTCAGTGTGACTCATAGTGTTGCCATCATCAAAAAGGGGGAGATTGTTGTGCCCCTGTGATTTTGATGATAGCAAACACTATGAGTCACTATGTGTATGCATATGAAAGATTGAATGATGCTGCACTAATGGGTTTGCTTGTTGCATACCGATTTTGTAAGGCACACACTTTCAGAGGGTCCATATTGCTTTTGTAAGGAACACACTGTCAGAGGGTCCTGTCTGCACATTAGGCTAGTGTATATGTCACGTCCCGAGCCTTTATTACAGCGGAAGACTAACTCGGGGAGCGTGAACAGCCGGCATGGTAAGCCTCTTGCAGGCAAGAACGATCAGAGCGCAAGACAATCACACAAAATGAATGCAATTGCACAATATTTACTAAAAATCCAACTTCATTCCATTATCAATCAAATATTCAAAATACAATAACTTTTTCCACCATCTTTCACTCTACTAGACTCAAGAAATAGAAAATTACATTGACTCCATCTAAACAATATAGACTTCCTAAGTCTTCGCTCATCTTTATTCACTCTCGGATCCGCTACTTGAACATTCTTAACCCGAATCAGACTCACTTTCATTTCCTAAAAAAGATTAGAAATAGGTAATGAGCACACTTACCCAGTAGGTATCTTCGTATCAACATGAAGGCACTATTAAAGTAATTAACAATTTAGCTCTAAAGAAGTAAGGCAAAATCATGCGAACGCGAATATCATGTGATTAAACCAAAGTAACACGATAATCATGTAAGATAGAGTGAACAAGAATGAACAAGAATGAATGTAACAAGAACATGATATTTGGCCTTTCATGAACAAGAATGTATCGAGAATGTACTAGCAAGCCACATATTTATCACTCCAATACCCCTTTTAGCAAGTATTTTTGTAAATTTCTGTGGAATATCAAGCAAGAAAGTCATGTACAAGAATCAATCATGCTGCATCGTGTTATGAATTTTCACTTCACGAGCCGTGGATAATTCACTTATTTATAAAGAAAGTACTCCCAGGGTAATGCGACGCCAGTAGCATCATATCCCATGGTTTATAAAATAGTATGTTTCCGACAATCAGCCGAGGGGACTAGCATAGAGCCCTTGAACACAATCAGTGCTCGATCACATCTTCAAGTATAAATCAAGCTTTTTCCACGCATGACAATAAAGTATGGTCAAGAATATAAGTCAAATAAATTCAAGATAATAAGAATCAATGAATGAACGCTTCAATTTGAATATGGGAAATCAAGAATGACATTAAACAATGTTATGCTCATAAATAAATCGGTAGCATAACGGTATATTTCTTAACTTTCATTCATTATATTAAGTCTATTAAGCAATATGATAAGTTCTAGACTATCAAGGGTCATCTAGAAACCTTGAAATATCAACCCTTAGGTCAAACCTCAGGTTAAGTACTCAAGCAGTGTGACGGTCGTGTACTGGGCCGTTACGTAATGTGACGGTCTAGTTCTGGGCCGTTACATTAGTCTGAATCTAGAACTAATAAAATAGACTCAGTGAAGTGTGACGGTCGTGTACTAGGCCGTTACATGATGTGCCGGTCGTATATTGGGCCGTTACATATCCTGATGGTCCAATACAGAGCTGTTACATTACTGATAATCAGAAAACATCGATAGTGTAATCTAATCAATGGGTTTTAATGGTACAACCAACTCGGCGTCCTAGTGGGAATCCTAGGCTCGCGGAGAATTATGGAGGTCTTGAAACAAGATTTCCTAGTCCATTGGAAGGAATATCCAATAGAGAGGTCCTCAAGTCTAAGAATAATGTTCCTATAGTGCAAAGTGAACTAATGGACAACATATCGGAATATGTGCCATGTACTTATAGAAACGACTCTATTGATAAAGAGAGAATGTATAATCATTGTGAAGCCAAGATAAACTCCGTAAATACAACATTTAGAAATCATGATTTATAATACAAAACTATAGAACTTTTGATACATGAAACTAGCATAATTTAAAATAACATGTAATACCTATCATGAACAATTAGATAACTTTAGAGTCACATAACCGGTTAAAACTTAGCTATCTAGGTTAATTATAAGTAAACTTAATTGGTAACTATTCTGTCATGAGCTGACAGAACAGAGAGTCTAACGGTCTAACAGGAGAGTGTCACAATGATTGTGACAGTCTATCGAGGGGCCGTTACAGTAATGTAATGCTCCTGTCCTGGTGCGTTAGAGACAACGGAGTAAGCAATAGACAATAGAGACTATGACGGTTCATCGTAAGCCCGTTACTTGAGTGTGACGATCCTACTAAGATGCGTCAGAGCGTCTGCTGACAGAAACTGATATGAAACCTAAGAGATCAACACACATCATGTCTATAAATCAAATACCATGTCTATCCTAGGCATGATAACAAAGTATAGGCTATCTACATGCATGGGTTTCAGTGAATAGACAAGATAACATCTTTTATTTCTATTTAAGGCTAAGAGATGCGTGAAATGCATGGAGCTAGTAAAACATGAAATAGATGATCTATAATGCATAAAATCCAATCCAACTGGAGGGCTTTTAGTCCTATCAAGATGTTTTTGCCATTCATGAGATAACCTACCTCTTAACTTGGCTTTAAACTTCCAATTTAGGGTTTGAAAAACGTGCCCTAGCTCTCCTCTTCCTGTGACTTTTCAGCAACTTCCTTAGGCTCTAACTCCACGACCTCTTGACCTAAAGACGTGAAATTTGGAGAGGAGTTAGTCTAAAGTATTGTAAACAAATTCCTCTAAAGAACTTACCTGAGATTATGACTCCTTACCTTGATTCCACGCGAGTAGAAGTAAGGGTCGCGCTGTTTAGAACTAGGTCATATTTATAGAGTTCTAGCTAGGGTTTGAGGATTAGATCGATTCTAGAGTCCTTAATCTGCCAGAATCTAATCTCTAAGAGTCCTTAGTAGTGTTATAAACTCTCCCAAGTCGATCCCTAGTGGATAAGATCTCAAGGTTATGATCTTTCTACTCGTTCTTTCCTTCACAGAACTAACAGGGTGTAACGGTTGTAGGCCCCTGCGTTACAAGCATGTGACGGTCTCACGATTGACCGTTACATTCAATGTTCCCAGAGTTCAACATTAATCAAACTCTTTTACTAATTATCCTATGTAATTATTTATATAATTTGTATCTATCCTTATTCTGCTAAAACCTGACTTCTAAGAGTCCCTACTGATTTTACATGTCATTCTAATTAGGTCTCTTATGGATAGGATCATCAAGTTCTAATCTTTTTATACATTCTCTTACTTATAGAACTTGCAGGCTGTGACGGTCGCGTCACAAGGCTGTGGCGGTCGCCCGATGGACCGTTACATTCGATGCATTCAGAATTTTAATTTTAATAAAACTCTTTTATTTATTTTTCATCTAGTTATCCTATTAAGTGGTGTTTATCCTTTAAAATCCGTGAATAGGCTTAATAACCTTCTAGAATATGGGCCAAATTAAATGGGCCTGGTCTTTAAATCTTTTTCATTTGTTTAAGTAGATTAGGTTAATTGATTAACACAATTGGGCCTTATAATGGCTAATAAACTCAATAATCCTTTTATAAATTTATTTAGCCCTTATAAATTATAAATAAATTATTAAATAATCTAGAAATAACTTCTATAAATTCTGGGACACTACACCCTTCCCCACTTAGAAGAATTTGGTCCCCAAATTCAATACATGGATTGTGGAGAGTGTACTTATAGTTAAATAATTCTGGAAATCTTTTTCTCATGGCTGCTTCGGTTTTCCATGTTGCTTTATATGGCCATATTTTCTTCCATTGAATTTTGACCATAGGGATAACCTTATTTCTTAGTTGACGCACTTCTCGTTCCAGAATCTTTATTGGTGTTTGTTCATATGTCAAGTCCTTCTGAATCTCCAGATTGTCATAAGTGATAATGTGGTCAGGATCATATACATACTTCTTTAGCATGGAGACGTGAAATACGTCATGAACTCCTGCTAATTGTGGGGGTAAATCCAGCTTGTAAGTTACTTCACCGACCCTTTCAAGAATTTCAAACGGACCAATGAATCTTGGAGTTAGCTTTCCTTTAATGCCAAATCTTCGAATACCACGACCTGGAGAAACCTTCAAATATACATGATCTCCTACCTCAAACTCCAAGTCACGTCTTCGATTGTCGGCATAAGATTTTTGCCTATCTTGCGCCATCTTCATTCTTTCCTGAATGAGTTTTATTTTTTTCTGTAGAATCTCTGATAATATCGGGGCCTAAGAATTGTCTTTCCCCCATTTCACTCCAACATATTGATGATCGACAACTTTTTCCATATAAGGCTTCAAAAGGTGCCATTTGTATGCTTGCCTGATAGCTATTGTTATAAGCAAACTCTACTAGAGGTAAGTGATCATGCCAACTGCCTCCAAAGTCAATAGCACAAGCCCTGAGCATATCCTCTACTACCTGATTTGTTCTTTCTGTCTGACCATCAGTTTGTGGATGAAAGGCTGTGCTAAAATTCAATCTAGTCCCCAGTGAATGTTGTAGGCCCTTCCAGAATTGTGATGTAAATCGGGGATCTCTATCTGATACAATAGTGACAGGGACACCATGTAACTTGACGATTTCTTTTATGTATAATGCTGCCAGGATATCCACAGACCATCGACTCTTTATTGGTATAAAATGTGCGAATTTAGTCAATCGATCTATGATTACCCATATGCCATCATGTCCACCTCTTGTCTTAGGTAACCCCATAATGAAATCCATCCCTATACTCTCCCACTTCCATTCGAGAATATGTAAGGGATGTAATTTACCTGCGGGTCTAAAATATTCTGCTTTTACTTGTTGATAAGTGAGGCAACGGGACACGAAATCAGCTATCTCTCTCTTCATATTGGGCCACCAGAAATTTCTTTTGAGATCTTGATACATCTTTGTACCTCCTTGATGAATGGTGTACTTGGAATTATGTGCTTCATCTAAGATCAGTTTCCTTGTAACCTCATGATCTGGTACACATATTCGGCCCTTGAATAGTAATCTTCCATCCTTGGAAATAGAAAAATCTGACCTTTGTTCTATATTGGCCTTAATTTCTAGTAAAACCGGATCATCATCTTGTAACTTGACCAAATCCTCTATCAATGTAGGTTGAGCTCGGATATTAGCTAGGAAATAGTCTTCTTCCTTTATGTCAACATCTAAGTTCAACTGAGCAAATTGAGGAATAAGGTTAGTTACGATTATCATAAGACTTGATAGCATACCTATTGATTTTCTGCTAAGTGCATCTGCTACAGCATTAGCCTTGCCAGGATGATATTGAATAGCAAAATCAAAGTCTTTGAGATATTCTAACCACCTCCTCTGCCTCATGTTAAGCTCCTTTTGAGAGAATAAATATTTCAGGCTTTTGTGGTCCGAGTATACTGTGAACTTTTCACCATAAAGAAAATGACGCCAAATTTTCAAGGTGAAAATAACTGCTGCTAATTCTAAATCATGTACAGGATAATTTTCCTCGTGCCGTTTCAGTTGCCTTGAAGAATAACAGATCACCTTTCCATTCTGCATGAGGACACATCCTAAGCCAATACCAGATGCATCCGTATATACTTCAAATCCACCACCCTCCATTGGTAGTGATAGAATAGGAGCTATTGTAAGGTGATTCTTAAGATTTTGAAAGCTCTTTTCACAGTCCTTTGACCATACGAAAGGATTTTCTTTTCTTGTAAGTCTAGTTAAAGGAACCGCAATCTTTGAAAAATCTTTAATGAATCTTCTATAATAACCAGCTAGACCCAGAAAACTTCATACTTCAGATACAGTCGTTGGCCGACTCCAATTCTTGACAGCTTCTACCTTAGAAGGATCCACTGCAATACCTTCTTTTGAAATAATGTGACCTAGGAATGAGACTTCCTTGAGCCAGAATTCACACTTATTGAGTTTGGCATAAAGCTTGTGTTCTCTAAGTGTTTGCAAAGTTATCCTTAGATGTTCTTCATGTTCTTCTTTTGTCTTGGAGTATATTAGGATATCATCGATGAAGACGACAATGAATTGATCCAGGTATGGCTGGAAGACACTGTTCATAAGTTGCATAAATGCTACTGGGGTATTAGTTAACCCAAATGGCATTACCACGAATTCATAGTGGCCATAACGACTTCGAAAAGTCGATTTATAAATGTCTTCTTCTTTAATTCTAAGCTGATGATAACCTGATCTGAGATCAATCTTAGAGAAATATTCTGCTCCTGAAAGCTGATCGAAGAGCTCATCAATACGCGGCAACGGATACTTATTTTTGATTGTAAGCTGATTTAGTCGCCGGTAATCGATGCATAGTCTGAAAGAACCATCCTTCTTTTTGACAAATAGAACAGGCGCACCCCAAGGGGATGCGCTAGGTCTAATGAAGCCCTTATCCAGAAGTTCCTGCAACTGCTTCTTTAGTTCTTTAAGTTCTGTGGGAGACATCCTGTAAGGGGCTATAGAAACAGGTGCTGCTCCTGGAATGAGTTCAATAGTGAAGTTCACTTCCCTCTCGGGAGGTAAACTAGGTAGTTCAGATGGAAACACATCTGGGAACTCATTTACAATAGGGATGTCTGCTATGATAATCTCCTTGGACTCTGTAATAATGATGGAAGCAAGAAAAGCTTCACATCCTCACGAGATGAGCTTGCAAGCGTGAAGTGAGGATATGATAGTGGGGTGTTTCTTGTATTTGATGCCAAGAAAAGAGAATCTTGGAAGACCGAGTTTTTGAAAAGATATAATCCTATTTCGGCAATTGATATAAGCATCGTGGTCTACAAGCCAATCTACCCCTAAAATGGCATCATAACCTTTCATGTCAAGGCATACTAAGTTTACGGGGATATGGTGACCTTCTACTATCACTTCGCTATCAGGATAATAGTTAGTAAGCTTAGTTCCAGAACCTAAGGGTGTGGAAATAGCGAGATCTGAAGGTAAGGGGACTGATGCAATTGACAATATTTTTACAAAAGTAGTGGAGATAAAAGAATGAGAGGCACCAGTATCAAATAACACAGATGCAGTATGAGAACAAATTTGATGAGTACCTTCCATAAGCCCATCACCCCTGGGCGCTTCCTCTTCTTCCAGAACGACATTGAGGCGAGCCTACCTCCTGCGTCAATTACCAGATGACTGGTCCTTTATAAGGGGGCAATCCGGCATGCGATGCTCCTTGCTTCCACAACGTAAACGAGCACCAAGGCGCTTCCAACACTCCTCAGCCGAATGGCCGAATTTCCCACAAAATGTGCAAGCCGTGGCGACCTGCTCCTTCTCTTCCTTGACTTTCTTTTGCTTGTGGGAACTTCCACCGTTCCCACTCTTAGATCTTTTCTTATTATCACGGCTTTTGTAGGGTTTCGTGATACTAAATTTCTCTTTCTTATAACGCCGATCGAAACGCCGGCTTGATTCTTCTCCTTTTCCTTCCAACTTCTCGACCTTTCAAATAAATATGCTCGTTGAACCATCTCCGCATAGGTACAGATGTTTTGGGTCCCGAGTTGCTGGATGAAACCGAGTCGTAACCCGTCTATAAACCGATTTACCTTCAATAAGTCGGTGCTGATAAGATGTGGTGCGTAAGGTGCAAGCCTTGAGAATTGTAGTTCATATTCGGCAACCGTCATCATTCCTTGCCGAAGAGCGGCGAACTCCATAGCCTTCTTTCCTTTACATGCTTGGAGAAATACTTGGAACGGAATAAAGTGAGAAAACCATCCCACGTATGAGGTGCATTGGCCGGAGGTGCTGGAACCGACTTCCACCAAGTACGGGCATCCTTATTAAGTTGAAACGTTGCCAGACACACCTTCTCCTGATCGGTGCATTGAATGACATCAAAGATACGATTCATTTCATCGATCCAATTTTCTGCTTCATCCGGGTTGGAGGAACCGTAGAAACGTGGAGGGTGCAAACTCCAGAAATTACGATGTAGATCGCCAGCTCGTGCTCCTGCGCCACCTTGCGCTATAGTTTGCAATGCCTGGGTAAGGCCGGCAATTGTTTGTTGCATACTATTCCAATCTACACGATGAGCCATTAGTAAGATAAGGTACTTGAGAGAAAATAACAACTTGTTATTTCTCATGAAATTGGAATGAACAAAATAAATCTTAAAGCTAATTAATTATCTTATCCCGGGCTCTACCCACTTCTCACATGGGTATGGAAACTTCTTCCTTAGTTCATAGGTAGGGGTCCTTAAACCTTGGACTTTTCCTATGACGTGACTCTTTTTCCTAAGTCCTGAGACTTAGGCTCTGATACCAACTTAACTGCCACGCCCCGAGCCTTTATTACAGCGGAAGACTAACTCGGGGAGCGCGAACAGCCGGCATGGTAAGTCTCTTGCAAGTAAGAACGATCAGAGCGCAAGACAATCACACAAAATGAATGCAATTGCACAATATTTACTAAAAATCCAACTTCATTCCATTATTAATCAAATATTCAAAATACGATAACTTTTTCCACCATCTTTCACTCTACTAGACTCAAGAAATAGAAAATTACATTGACTCCATCTAAACAATATAGACTTCCTAAGTCTTCGCTCATCTTCATTCACTCTCGGATCCGCTACTTGAACATTCTGAACCCGAATCAGACTCACTTTCATTTCCTAAAAAAGATTGGAAATAGGTAATGACCACACTTGCCCAGTAGGTATCTTCGCATCAACATGAAGGCACTATTAAAGTAATTAACAATTTAGCTCTAAAGAAGTAAGGCAAAATCATGCGAACGCGAATGTCATGCGATTAAACCAAAGTAACACGATAATCATGTAAGATAGAGTGAACAAGAATGAACAAGAATGAATGTAACAAGAACATGATATTTGGCCTTTCATGAACAAGAATGTATCGAGAATGTACTAGCAAGCCACATATTTATCACTCCAATACCCCTTTTAGCAAGTATTTTTGTGAATTTCTGTGGAATATCAAGCAAGAAAGTCATGTACAAGAATCAATCATGCTGCATCGTGTTATGAATTTTCACTTCACGAGTCGTGGATAATTCACTTATTTATAAAGAAAGTACTCCCAGCGCAATGCGACGCCAGTAGCATCATACCCCATGGTTTATATTATAGTATGTTTCCGACAATCAGCCGAGGGGACTAGTATAGAGCCCTTGAACACAATCAGTGCTCGATCGCATCTTCAAGTATAAATCAAGTTTTTCCCACGCATGACAATAAAGTATGGCCAAGAATATAAGTTCAAATAAATTCAAGATAATAAGAATCAATGAATGAACGCTTCAATTTGAATATGGGAAATCAAGAATGACATTAAGCAATAGTATGCTCATAAATAAATCGGTAGCATAACGGTATATTTCTTAACTTTCATTCATTATATTAAGTCTATTAAGCAATATGATAAGTTCTAGATTATCAAGGGTCATCTAGAAACCTTGAAATATCAACCCTTGGGTCAAACCTCAGGTTAAGTACTCAAGCAGTGTGACGGTCATGTACTGGGCCGTTACGTGATGTGACGGTCTAGTTCTGGGCCGTTACATTAGTCTGAATCTAGAACTAATAAAATAGACTCAGTGAAGTGTGACAGTCATGTACTAGGCCGTTACATGATGTGACGGTCGTATATTGGGCCGTTACATATTCTGACAGTCCAATATAGGGCCGTTACATTACTGATAATCAGAAAACATCGATAGTGTAATCTAATCAATGGGTTTTAATGGTACAACCAACTCGGCGTCCTAGTGGGAATCCCAGGCCTGCGGAGAATTACGGAGGCCTTGAAATAAGATTTCCTAGTCCATTGGAAGGAATATCCAATAGAGAGGTCCTTAAGTCTAAGAATAATGTTCCTATAGTGCAAAGTGAACTAATGGACAACATACCGGAATATGTGTCATGTACTTATAGAAACGACTCTATTGATAAAGAGAGAATGTATAATCATTGTGAAGCCAAGATAAACTCCGTAAATAAAACATTTAGAAATCATGATTTATAATACAAAACTATAGAACTTTTGATACATGAAACTAGCATAATTTAAAATAACATGCAATACCTATCATGAACAATTAGATAACTTAAGAGTCACATAACAGGTTAAAACTTAGCTATCTAGGGTTAATTATAAGTAAACTTAATTGGTTACTATTCTGTCATGAGCTGACAGAACAGAGAGTCTAACGGTCTAACAGGAGAGTGTCACAATGATTGTGACGGTCTATCGAGGGGCCGTTACAGTAATGTAATGCTCCTGTCCTGGTGCGTTAGAGACAACGGAGTAAGCAATAGACAACAGAGACTGTGACGGTTCATCGTAAGCCCGTTACTTGAGTGTGACGATCCTACTAAGATGCGTCAGAGCGTCTGCTGACAGAAACTGATATGAAACCTAAGAGATCAACACACATCATGTCTATAAATCAAATACCATGTCTATCCTAGGCATGATAACAAAGTATAGGCTATCTACATGCATGGGTTTCAGTGAATAGACAAGATAACATCTTTTATTTCTATTTAGGGCTAAGAGATGCGTGAAATGCATGGAGCTAGTAAAACATGAAATAGATGATCTATAATGCATAAAATCCAATCCAACCGGAGGGCTTTTAGTCCTATCAAGATGTTTTTGCCATTCATGAGATAACCTACCTCTTAACTTGGCTTTATACTTCCAATTTAGGTTTTGAAAAATGTGCCCTAGCTCTCCTCTTCTTGTGACTTTTTAGCAACTTCCTTGGGCTCTAACTCCACGACCTCTTGACCTAAAGACGTAAAATTTGGAGAGGAGTTAGTCTAAAGTATTGTAAACAAATTCCTCTAAAGAACTTACCTGAGATTATGACTCCTTACCTTGATTCCACGCGAGTAGAAGTAAGGGTCGCGCAGTTAAGAACTAGGTCCTTGAAGAGGCGTGATCTCGCGTTGGTCCTGAGCGGGCAGTGGATCACCAGATTGTGAACTGCAAGAAAGGGAAATGGATCAGGGGGCCCAGGGATGAGTCCCTGGGGAAAACCCTCCGATGTTTAAGTCAGTGGCGCTATGGTGGGAGCAATAAAGGGAGGAGATAGCTTCTGCGCGAGATCCCTCTCCACCAGAAAGGTGAAGTGGTTCCTGCTCAGGAGTTTAAGGCGTCTGGTTGACCTTACCTTTCACCGGAGGGTATCCCTGGTTTAAATAGTGCGCCATCTTCCGAAGTCTCATAAGTCGAGGGGTCTTAGGTGGACGTTACGTCCTCGACGTGGGCTTTTACTGCCTTATCGTAGGAGCATTATCACCTTGGGGAGCTGGAGTCCCTCACCTTTATAACTTTCTGCTCACGGAGGACTCTTAACGGCTGCATGGATAAGCAATCGTCGGCCGTTCCGAGCTCAGAGAGGCCAGCCCTATCCGGGCGGTAGGCTTACCTCGGATGAAGATGGGTCGGATCGATCGGCATGCGCCTTCTTCTCCCGGGTGGAGAGGTTGCTCGGGCATGGACCTTTCCTGTGACCTAATCGACGCTCGGGCCTTCCGAGCCTAGAGGCCGCCTAGGAAGGTTGTATCCTCGAGCGAATCTTTTATTGGGCTTTTTGTCCTAAGTGGGCCCTGTGGGTTGTCACCTGGGCGAGCATGGCCTCGTTTGGTCCTGATGGGCCTAGTTCGGCTGCTCTTTGAATGGGCTGTAGAAATCCCTCTCTCCACTTGACCCCCTCCTACTCCCGAGCCAAAGGAGGCTCGGATGAGTAGCCTTTTAGGGTTTTGGACCAGCGTGGCTCAGGTGGGTGGAGATCTGGTGGTGATATGAAGCCATATGTCGTGGTCACCTGGGCCCATAATAATTGCGATCCTGACGGATTTGAAATGAAGGAGCCCCCTTTTCTCGGAGGTCGGAACGACGCGCCGCCTCCCGCGTGGGTTTATAGGCGTTGGGCGCTGGTTGTCACCCCAGACTCTTTCCGTCGTTAGGGTTTTGGCTTTCCTTCGCTTCTTGCTTTTGGGGCTCTTCGATGCGCCGTGAGGACACAGCGGAGGAGCAGAAACTTGTAGCGATGTTTGAGGAGTTGGCGAAGATAACTACGGAGGCGGTCCGGCAGCTTCCTCCTCCCCCGGAATCTTCGAGGTTTCGAGAGAGCTCTTTTTCAAGCTCTTCCTCGGAATCCATGGCGAGCCAGCGTTCGGATGCCGAGGGATGGGGTGACGAACCGGTGGTGAGAGCGTCGATCCTGAAGTGTAGCGAGTTGGGGGAAGCTGAGGTGAAGAGGCTGGAGCATCAGTTTTGCCTGCCTCATAAGTATAGCTTTGATGTTGCTGCCCCGTATGAGACGAGCCTAGATTCTCGCACGGGCCACGTATGCACCTTTCTTCTAGCGTGGAAGAGCGGGTTTCGCCTACCCTTCGAGCCCTTCATCCTCACGCTTCTTAACTTTTTCGAGTTGGCACCCATCCAGTTTGTAGCCAACTCGTACCTTCTCCTCTCCGCTTTTCGAATCCTCTATCGTCAGTGCGGGGTTCCTCCTTCCTTGGACCTCTTCCACTATTTCTTCGAGTTGAAGGTGCATCCTTCGGCCGGGAAGGGTTTTTACTTCATCCAGGTGAGGAGGAATAGGAGCTGTATATCGCTGGCGGTGAAGGATGCTTCGCATAAAGGGTGTGTGGACACTAAAAAATTCTTACCCCACGCTTACGTGCAGGGAAATGAAGAAGAGGAGAAAGTAGAAGAAAAGATGAGAAGAAGAGAAGAAGAAAAGGAAACCACGTTGATGCCTCCAGCGGCACACTTCAAGTGCCCCTCCAGCGGCACGCTTTCGAACGGCCCTTCAGCGGCACACTCGGGGTGGCCTTTCAATGGCACGCCCCTGCTAGCCCTCAGCGGCACGCTCCCTAAGCCTCCAGCGGCACACCCTGAAGCGCCTTCAGCGGCACACTCCTGTGAGTGCCTCTAGCGGCACACCCCTCAGCCCCCAGCGGCACGGGCGTTTTGCCCCTCAGCGGCACGACCCCTCAGCCCCAGCGGCACAGCGCCTTGGCCCTCCCAGCGGCACAGCGTTGAATCTTCCAGAAACGGCACAAGCCGACAGAATGCACAGCGGTCACTGGGAGAACCCCTTGGCGCGCAGCGTGGCCACCTCAACGCCAGCTAGTCTCTGCCTTGGTGTCGCCCTCCGGTTGGTCGAAGAAGATCCCCACCTGACGAAGACGAGACTTTGGTCAACCTCGGATGGCAGCACCATCATGAGGTTCCCCCGTCAACGAACCAAATATAAAAAGCCCCCACAAAGAGAGATAAGGAGATGAGGCACCAGTTCTGGAGAGGGGACTGGACACTGGTGAGCTCCCCAGAGAACGGAGAAGAAGAAGAAGAAGAAGAAGAGGAGGAGGAGGAGGGGGAGCTCTTGCTTCCCCCCATGCTACTCCGCCACCACCACCTGAGTGCAGAGAGAAGAGAAAAAAAATAAGAAAAGAGAGAGAGAGAGAGAGGTCCGGGAGGGGAGGAGCTTGTGCTCCGTTCCCCTCCCCACTTTTTTCTTTCTTTCCTCCCTGTCTCTTCCTTGTTTCTCCTCCCCCTTCCATTTGGATGCATTGAGTTGTATTTGGCCCTTTGGCCATGATCTTTTGTCATCATGTTCTCTATGAATGAAATTTCCTTTCTTTTTTATTTATTTACTTCTTGTTGTTCTTGTTAGTTTCTCCTGCGCCATCGGCCCGTGCTTTGTGTTCTCCCCCCAGTCTTCTAACTCTCTGTTGCATTGGTTCTCCCATGTGATTGGCCTACATAGACAGATGATTAGTGCCTCTAGCTTGATGATGCGAGGCTAGCCTCCCCCTCCTTCCGTTCGCCCAGTGGTACACCTCCCTGGGTCTGCCCAGCGGCACACTCCTCTCTGTGATTGCCCAGCGGCACACCCCTCCCATTTGTCAGTCTGGCTGCACAGCCTTCCCTGTATTTGCCCAACGGCACACTCTCCACCAGCCTCCAGCGGCACACTCCCTTGGCCTCCAACGGCACACTCTCCACCAGCCTCCAGCGGTACACTAATCACCAGTCCCTCCTTCTTGCCCGGTGCACTCTCTAGCCGGCCCCAGGGAGGTCTTCGGTCCGTTGTTTTCACCGAGTTTTCCGAAGCTTTCTTAAAGGTGTCGTTGCCTTGGCACACACCTCAAATTTTCGGGTTCCGCCACTCCCTGTGGGCGCGTTCCCTGTACCTCCCTTACCATCCAGGTCAAGGGGAGATGCTGTCGAATTTTCATCAGAATTAACCTAATAACAACAATCATAAAAGAAAAGCAATAATGCAAAAAAGAAACAATAAACGAAGAGACTAAACATTAATGCAACGGCTTTGCCGAAGTAACCAAAGAACCCCGAGATCCCGAATAACCGAACACTCACATCTTCATGACGGTCTACCGAACATAACCTCAAACATGGTCTGTATGAATAAACAAAACCCAACTCAAATTCCTTTCACTTGCATTTCAAGAATAAAAGAAAACCAAAAGAAAACCCCTCACGTGCCTACGCCCCAGCGGCACACTCTACAAGTGCCCCAGCGGCACACTCACCCCTACGCCCATTCAGCGGCACATTCGCCATTCGTGCCCTCCTTTAGCGGTACACCCTCCCGTTTATACCTCTAGCGGTACACCTTTCCCCCTTTAACGGCACGCTCCCGACATAATAAATAATAATAATAATAAGGATAATAAGCTAAAAGAAAACATAATAAATAAACAAATAATGATACAAAAAAATAAAATAATAATAATAACAGCAAACTCACAAAAAAGGGGAGAGATAATAGCAAACAGTAATGTTAATAATAATAATAAATAATAACAAATTAAAAAAAGTAATAAATAAATAAGAATAATGAAGAAATAAGTAATAATAATAATAAGCTTAAAAAAATAATAAATAGACAAATAAATGATAACCAAAAAATAAATGAATAATAATAACAAACTCAATAAGAATGATAAATAAATAAATGATAACAAAAATAAATAAATAATAATAACAAACTTAACAAAAAAATGACAAGCAAACGAATGATAATAAAATGAACAAACAATAATAACAAACCTAGCAATAATAATAATAAATAAATAAATCATAAAAATAAATAGTAATAACGAACTCACTCAAAAAATATATATATTAATAAATAATAATGGTAAAAATTTAAATAATAATAAAACGATGAGATCCGCTTCGCAGCCTCGTTCTCCTCAAGACCCGGTATAAAGGGAACATTGACGCCGCCCCTCCGAGTCGGATTCGGATCTTGGGAGCCATCCCGATACGGTCGTAATCCGACATTGCTTTGGGCCAATAGTCTATCAAACCTGATGCTTTCCCGTTGGGATTCATTCCCGCTCTTTCATTGAGATTACCGTAAACTCGGCATACATTTGTACGGGTTTATTTTCCGTTTACGTCGCGCCTTCAATACGGATCTTTGTCCGAACATAGAGTGGTCCATGAACGACCAACAAAATATGAATGAAACGAGACAACTTTCATCTTCCCCGAACCCTACGTGTGGGAATATCAATAAAGCCTTCATGGGTCACGCTCAGACCTCGGGTCCGTCCCGATCATGGTCATCATCTGACCCATATCCCCGGCATATAGCCCGCTCCCTCTGAATACGCATTAGTTCTGGGATTTGATCCCGGGACATCCTCCCGTTGCCCTCTCGGCACCGGGAATATTGACGATGCCCATGCGAGCCTGACTTCGACCGCGGGGGGCCCACCACAGTATGGTCGCAGCTTGATCTCGCATCGGGCCAACAAACTTATCGGTTCCCGACTGCTCTAACTGAATTTAACTGAATATTTCACGTTCCTCCGAACAGTAAATTTGCCGTACCCCGGCATACATATGCTCCGATTTTTCCGTGACGATTACACTTTTCTCAAGCCGGACACTCGTCCGAACATTAAATGGTCGACACATGACCGACATGAACTCAAATGCTTTCCTCACGTCCTTGTACGAGGACTTCAGCGCTCCCTAATAGATTTTTATGCAATCAATTTCTTGGCCATGAGGTCCTGATTCCCGACGATTAATCAAGGGTGTTCCCCTCTCCGAGGGGATGTAAATGACGCCGTGACCTTTATGGCGCGGCGGGTTTTGGTCCTGACACGAATCACACAATCGTCTGATTAGTCAGATCGAGCGCACCATGGGCTTCCATGAAGCCCGAATAAATTGTCACTTTGTGACTGGCACGCCCATGCACATAAATAAACGAACAACATAATGAGCAAATTTTAGTGCGTCCATAGGGTGGAAGACCCAATTTTTCTAGGTGGGGATAAACTCGGTGGAGGAAACCTGGAGGTGCCAAGTAATGGCCAATTTCCACCCGAATATCCCTCCTAGACAGGATGAGTTCCCCCCTCATATGGACGAGTATGCTGCCGTCCTACTGAGGAATCGCTAGTCCACCGAGGAATTGGTGACGCCGGAGAACATAGAGCGATGTCTTCTTACGTGGCTGCATCCGTCGGGCTCAGGTGCCACCACTTAGACCTTTCTTCGGGGGTGGGGGTCATCTTTCTTTGCCTGATCACGCCTTCTTCTTTGTTGCAGACACTAGGCGGGAGCCTCTGGAGGAGGCCGCTGAGATCATTGACCTTGGCGGCGACTCGGCGGCTGATGAGCCGGGCACCCCTGTGGGTCGCTCCCAAGCCCGGGACAAGGGCAAGGGGGTGGCCTCAGGGGGAACTTCTCGGCCGCGCGGAGCGAAGCGCAAGGATCCCGTGGAGGGGAGACTGCGGGAGGCCGCGAAGGCCAGGAAACGAGCCAGGAAGGCCGGTCTCCTCCCACTGCCGAGGGCGATCCTAGCTCGGCGGCACTCCCCTCTCCCCAACGAGGTAGGTCTGACCTTATCAAGCCAGCTCTCCTACCTGTCGAGCGAGAGGGGGCCGAGGAGGCCGGGGTCGCCTCGGGGGGTGAAGGTGCTGGATCGGCTCTTCCCTCGGTGGGGACGGAGGGGGCTGAAGTTGAAGCGACCGCGACCGAGGCCGGGGCGCTGGCTGAGGTGGGCGGTTTCTCGGGCGGTGATGTGTGGGCCGAGACGGTTGAGGTTGGGGGTTCGCCGAAAGAGGCGTCGCAGCCCCAAACGTCCACGGTGCACGGAGCGGCCGGGCTCATAGCTTTGGTCGAGGTCGGGGGTTCGCCTACGGAGGCGTCGCAACCCCAACCGACCGCAGTGCACGGGGTGGCCGATCCCGCAGCTCGACCTGGGCCTTCTGGTGAGGCGCCAAGTGCGGAAAGGGTTCCCATGCCAGTGGCTCTGGAAAGGCTCGGCATCTCAAGCACTTTATACCAGCTTTGTCGCGACGTGGCCACGAGGACGAGAGGGGGAGACAAGCGTCACTCTCCACCTGGGGTCCTCGACATCATTATGGAGGGCGGCCTGGTCATGGCCCAGATGGGGGCTACAATGGCGGAGACTTATGCCCGGTCGGGGTCGGAGTCGGAGCGGTCGAATCTCGCTTGGACCCTCGGAGGGTGCGAGAGGAAACTAGCTCGACTCAGTGAGGCGCATGAGGGGCTCCAACGGGAGTTCTCCGCGATCAGGGAGTTGTCGCGGTCGAGCCGGCTGGAGGTCGGAGTGCTGACCGAGCAACTAACCAAGGCCCGGGAATCGCTTGAGAGGAAAAGTAAACTCCTTGAAGAGGAGCGCCTTCTTCGTCTCGAGCTGGATGGCCGTTGGGAGGCCAAGCGCGCCGAGTTGGTGGATCGGGCGGAGGCAGCGGAGCGCCTTCGTTTGGAGGCCGAGGCCGACCGAGCTGAGGCGGAGAAGCGATCGGTCAAGGCCGAGGAGTGGGTGGCCGAGGCCAAACGGAAGTCGGCCGAGGCAGAGAAACGATCTGTGGTAGCCGAGGAGCGGGCGGCCGAGGCGGAGCGGGAGAAGGCCGAGCTTGCGGACAGGATGGGGCTGGCCGGGGCAGATGCGATCGAGCAATACAGGGGCTCAGAGGCCTACCGGGCCGACCTGCAGGAAGCTGCCCTTCCCTACTATGAGTCAGCATTTCACCGAGGCATCCGCAAGGGGTTCAAGCAGGGCTACCGCCGGGCAGTAGCTTATGCGGGGGAACAAGATTCTTGGATCGACTTCCCCTCTGGCCAGCGCTACGACTCGGACATGTCATCTTCCAGCTCCTCTACGTCGGACGAGGAAGATCCAGAGGGCTCTTCTCCCGAGGGGTCACCAACTCCGGCTGCCTCGGGAGGGCTCGCGACCGAGGCAGTTCCCACGCAGGTGGGGTCAGTGCCAGGGCCGGCCGTCACCGAGGGCGCCGGGGGTGAAACACCTGTGTCTTCCGCTTTCGAGTTTCAAAGTGGGCCCTGGGCCAGATGTATCGTCTTGTTTTACCTCCTTCTTTTGTTTGCCTCATTTTCTTTTCCAAAAAAAAAGGACTTCCTTTTAATAAGGTAACAAATACAATCTTACTTGCTTCTTGCTGTCCTTGCCGTGATTTGATCAGCGTATCTGTGGTAGTTGGAAAGGATCGATACTTCCTGTGCAGATTTCGCGTGATGGTTGGGTGGTCCCCTGACAGGGTGCCCTTCCGTTTTTCTCACGCTTTGAATGTCTGGCCGCTTCGTGTATCCCGCTGGGGCGAAAGATGAGAAGTTTGAGGTGACCGTTCATAGGGGGAAATTCCTTTGGCGTATTTTCGAGGAGAGAATCATTTAAGGCGAGTAGCCTCCCTTTTCCTATAAAAAGGCTGAAGGGCGTCTCTTCCTCTCCATCACTTAGGGTTTTCCCTAACAGTCTTTCCTTATTCCTTCTTCACGTTGCGTTGTGCCATAGTGTCCAGAGCATGGAGGACGCTCCAGATGAGGAGGCTGTCGATGATGAGGGGTATGGGGCTCCTGCTGCTTCGGACTTGAAAAGGAGTCGACGGCCGGTGGGCGGACTTGAAAATGGGTCGACGCGCGGAGGCACGCCGTCTTCCCTTTATCAGTTTCGGCGAGGTTTTCAGGGGGGCGAGATGGAGGGCGGATGGGGGCATCCGGCATCTCCGCCGCTAGTCCCTCTTTGCCCGCTTTAGGGATTGGGGGAGGAAGCGAATTAAGCTCCCTCCTTTCTGGGCCTTCCCCGGCCTCCTCATCTAGCTCTGCTGGTTTCTTTTTCTTTCTGGCAGCCTCTTTTTTCCTCTTCTTCTCTTCCTTTCTTTCACTCTTCGGAGGGTGCTTGCTCTCCGTACGTTCCAAAGAATTGGCAGATTGGGAGAGAGGAGGCCTTCATAGGTGTTCCCTCTCCCCAGCCTCTATCAACTTGGAAGGTAGCCTTTCCCTATGCAGTCCCTCTGTCACCTTTGTCATTGGCCACCCGAGCCAACTGGATCGACCACCTTTTATCCGAGCTAGTTTCTACGCGAGGCAGAGTCAGTGGCTGGACGCAAGAAGATCAAACTGAGTCGGCCGGGCGATGGTCTCTTGTAGCGACGTCAGATGGACTTTTTTGTTATGTAATGTATTGGCTTTTGCCTTTCTGATGTACCAATAATCGTTTGAATGAAAAGGAGAAAATTTTATTTCACTCAAATAGTTTGCTCAACTTCAAAAGTAGAACTTGCGTAGTGTGGCTGCGTTCCACGTCCGAGGGATGGGTTCCCCTTCCAATATAGATAGCCGGTATGCTCCTTTCCCGAGCGTCTCGACCACTCGGTAGGGGCCTTCCCAGTTAGGGGATAGCTTACCCACCGCCTCTAGTGGTCTAGAGGCTTCGGCTTTCCTGAGGACGAAGTCTCCCGGTTGGAAGTGCCTGTCTCAGACTTTGGCGTTGTAATATCGAGTGAGGCGGCGCTGGTACTCCGTTGCTCGGATGCTGGCAATCTCTCGGAGTTCATCCGCTAGGTCGAGGTTCTCGAGTAATTTTTGCTCGTTTACCTCGGGCGAGAAGCAGATGACTCGGAGGGAGGGATTGGCAATCTCCAACGGAATGACGGCCTCGGTGCCATATACCAACTGGAAAGGACTTTCACTGGTTGCTTTTCTAAGAGTCGTTCTGCGTGACCAAAGTACGCTAGGCAGTTCCTCGAGCCAGCTGCCCTTGGCCTTGCCGAGCCTGGTCTTTATGCCTTTTAAGATAGTCTTATTGGCATTCTCGACTAGCCCGTTGGCCTGAGGGTGGGCGACCGAAGTGAAGTGGTTGTGAATACCTAGGTCGGCACATCTGTCTCGGAAATAACGAGAGTCAAATTGCCGACCATTATCGCTCACTATCACCCGGGGGATGCCGTAACGACAAATGATCGACTTCCAGATGAAACTCCAGACGACTGTCTCGGTGATCCTTGCCGTGGCTTCGGCCTCGATTCACTTGGTGAAGTAGTCGATGGCAACAATGATAAACTTCTTCTGGGCTTGAGCTGTGGGGAACGGCCCAAGAATGTCGATCCCCTACCGAGCGAAGGGATATGGCTCGGCCAGGGTGACGAGCTCCGTAGCCGGCTGATGGACTAAGTGGTCGAATCGCTGGCATCGGTCGCACTGTTGCACGTAGGCCGCGCAGTCGCGCTGCAGAGTGGGCCACCAGTAACCCTGCCGTAGCAGGATGCAGGTGAGTGACCTTCCTCCTGAATGCGCTCCGCACAGGCCTTCATGAATATCTTGGATAGCTCGGTTGGCTTCGTCGGGGCCGAGACACTTCAGGAGGGGACCGGAGAAGGATCTCCGGTAGAGAGTGTCGTCTGGAATGACGAAGCACCGGGCTTGGTACTTCAATCTGCGGGCCTCTCGAGGGTCGGAAGGCTCTTGAGAGTCCCGGAGCTATGATAGGTAGGGGGTGCGCCAGTGGCTCGGAATGGCTGAGTCAACAGCAAGGAGCTCCGAGTCAATGCTCGGGCGTTCTAGCTCTTCGAGGAGGACCGATCGGGTGCCTTCAGGGTCGAGAGAAGAGGCCAACCGATAGAGGGCGTCCGCTCGGGAGTTTTCCTCCCGAGCTATTCGGACTACCTCGAATCTCTCAAACTGTTGGGCCAAGTCTCTAACCAGTTGGAGGTATTTGATCATTGGTGCCTCTCGAGCTTCGTACTCGCCGTTGACTTGGCTAGCGACCAGCTGGGAGTCGGTGTGGATTTTGACTCGCTCAGCCCCCAACCGTCGGGCCATGCGTGCTCTCGAGATAAGGGCTTCGTACTCGGCAGCGTTGTTGGATGCCTGGAATTTGAACTTCAAGGCGTACTGTAGCTCTACTCCTTCGGGGGACTTCAGGAGGATTCCGGCACCACTACCGACCGAGTTGGAATATCCATCGACGAACAGTTCCCAGGTTGGCCCGAGTGCGGACGGAGGCCTTTCTTCAGTCGGGATGGTGCTTTCGGTGATGAAGTCGGCGAGCGCTTGGCCTTTCACAGCTGAGCGCGGCCGATAGGATATATCGTAGGCCCCAAGCATGATGCTCCACTTGACGAGTCGTCCCGAGGCTTCGGGGTGGGCAAGGATCTTCTTCAGTGGTTCACCGGTTAGCACGGTGATGGGGTGCCCCTGGAAATAGGGCCGGAGGCGCTTGGCGGAGGTAACCAACGCTAGCACGAGTTTCTCGGTTGCGGGGTACCTCCTTTCAGCCTCGTTGAGCACCTTGCTGGTGTAGTAGATTGGCCTCTCGACTCCCGAGTCATTTTCGACTAGGACCGAGCTAACCATAGATGGTGTTGCCGAAAGATAGAGCAGGAAGACTTCACCCGGAATGGGCTTGGAGAGCACCAGGGGTGAGGCCAAGAACTCCTTGAGCTCGGCGAATGCTCTCTGGCACTCCTCGTCCCATGCAAACGTAGCAGATGCCAATTTGGGCCCCCTCAACAGCTTGAAGAAGGGCAAGCATCGTTCGGCCGCACGGGATAAGAACCGGCTGAGAGCGGTGACACGCCCAGTTAGGCGCTGGATGTCCTTGACGCAGGTGGGCGGGCGCATGTCCAGAATGGCCTGGACTTTGTCGGGGTTGGCCTCGATCCCACGCTGAGTGACTAGGAAACCCAGGAACTACCCGGATCTCACTCCGAAGGCACACTTGGCGGGATTGAGCTCCATGTTGTACCTCAGGAGGGTGTCGAAGGTCTCGGCGAGGTCGGTGAAGTGGTCTTCGGCCTTGGGGGTCTTGACGAGCATGTCGTCAATGTAGGCCTCGACGTTCCAACCTAGCTGTCCTTCAAACACGTGATTAACCAGCCTTTGGTACGTGGCTCCAGCGTTCTTCAATCCGAAAGGCATCCGGGTGTAGCAGTACACGCCGTAGTCAGTGACGAAGGTGGTCTTATCGACATCTCCTGGATCCATTTTGATCTGATGGTAACCCGAATAGGTGTTTAGGAAGCTGAGTATCTCATTGCCCGAGGTTGAGTCAACCAATTGGTCGATGCTCGGCAACGGATAACAGTCCTTAGGGGTGGCCTTATTCAAGTCGCTGAAATCCACGCACATCCGCCACTTGCCCGAAGCTTTCGGTACCAGGACGACGTTGGCTAGCCACGTCGGGTATAGGACCGGTCTAAAAAGGCCAGTCTCTTGTCCCTTGGTGACCTGCGCCTTGATGATTGCCTGCTTCTCTGGTTCATGCTTCCTTCTGTGTTGTTGTACGGGCTTCACGGCAGGGTCGAGGCTGAGCTTGTGCATTACAGTCTCCTCTGGTATCTGTGGACACCAAAAATTGCGCGAACAGATATCCTGCTCGGCCCAGCATCAACAATGGCACCGAGTGAAGAAACCCCGGAGAGACTAGTCACCCAGACTCCCCAAATATGCACACTACCGTGAAGCCGTCTCCGGAGTCACGACAGTGAAGAGAAATCAATCACCAAGAGCCCCACAATCCATGGGCCTCGAAGAAAATCAAACGGGCCATAACTCGTGCTCACAATGGGCTCAAAACTGCCCATTTAGCCATTCAACGGCACTCCCAAGGCCCTTCAGCGGCACGCCACTGGCCCCTCTCAGCGGCACGCCCTTGGCCTTCAGCGGCACACCCCCAGGGTGTCTCCAGCGGCACACCCCCTGGGGAGCCCCAGCGGCACACCACCAGGGTGCCTCCAGCGGCACACCCCCAGGGTGCCTCTAGCGGCACGCCCCCCAGGGAGCCCCAGCGGCACGCCCCCCAGGGTGCCTCCAGCGGCACGCCCCCTGGGGAGCCCCAGCGGCAGGCCCCCAGGGTGTCTCCAGCGGCACTCCCCCTGGGGAGCCCCAGCGGCAGGCCCCCCAGGGAGCCCCATCGGCACACCCCCAGGGAGCCCCAGCGGCACACACCGTCCTAGCCTTCAGCGGCACCCCCATTTGCCCCTCCAGCGGCACAGCCCTTGAGCTCTTCAACGGCACGCCCTGGTAGCCATTCAACGGCACGCCCTCCTGGCCTTCAGCGGCACACCCTGGCAGCCGTTCAACGGCACGCCCTCCTGGCCTTTAGCGGCACGCCCCATGCAGTCCTTCAGCGGCACGCCCTCCTGGCCGTTCAGCGACACGCCCTTTGGGCTCTTCAGCGGCACGCTTGCCATGTCTTCCAAAGGGCTCTTCAGCGGCACGCTTGCCATGTCTTCCAGCGACACACCTTTTGACCCTCTCAGCGGCACGCTTGTTGTGCCTGCCAGCGGCACGCTGTCCAGGCTCTTCAGCGGCACGCTCCGGCAGGACGACGTGATGCCCATACCCTATAGAGCCTTGGCGCGTAGTGAGCTGTCCGAGGTGTCGATCGGAGGCTGAGCCACGCATGCTACTCCTCTACCACCAAGGAGGGGGAGGTCAAACCCCATTCAATGCCCGTCACCTCCCGCCACCGTCGTTCGCGCCCGAACGCTCCCGCCGCTGGGGTATAAAACGCCCCCCTTCTTCGGCCAAAAAAAGCGAACAGAGGGGAGGGGAGAGGCATACAGACACAGAGAGATACACGCAGAAGAGAAGAAGAGAAGAGAAGAAGAGAAGAAGGGAAAGAAGAAGAGAAGAAGAAGAGGGAGTCGTCTGCCCTCCGGCCGCTCCACCCACCGCCGCCGTCTGTGCGAAGAAGAGAAGAAGAGGAAAAGAAGAAGAAGAGGAGGGGAAGCTTTGACTCCCCCCCCGCCCTGCTCCATCCACCATCGTCCGCACGAAGAGAAGAGAAGAAGGAGAAGAGAAGAAGAAGGAGGGAGCTCCGCCGTGAAGCCCCGACGATCACCAAAAGGGAGAGAGCTGAGAAAGAGAGAGAGAGAGCATGTACTAGAGGGGAAGGGGAAGAGCAGCGAGCCGTCGCCCCTGCTCGACCCCAGCTCATCCCTTTCCTTTCCCCCCTTTGCTTTTCTTTCCTTCTCCTCCATTGTGCCTCATGTTCCAGCGTTCTGAGGTGTATGTGGCCGGTTGCGGCCTTTGTCGGCTATGAATAAAATCGCTCTTTTGAGTTCTTTCTTCTTACCGTCTCCGTTGGTTTGAATCCGTGCGCGTGTTTGAACGCTTCCCCCCTCCGCCTCCCGATCGTTTGATCCTTGGCGTGGGCTTTCGTCCCCCTCGTCATTGCTCTTTTCTTCTTCTTAGCATACCCGAGCCCAACACCATCCTTGGCCTTCCTCCCTTCTCCAACTCTAGGCCACCTGGCCAACTCTCAGCCTTCACCCCCTTGCTCAGCCACCCACCGGTGCACCCCTACCGCGGTGCAGCCTCCCCAGCTCCCAGCGGTACGCCCTGGCTAAGCCCCTCGCCGGTGCACCCTTCTTTGAACCCTTCGCCGGTACGCCCCTACGGGCCTTCCCCGGTACGCCCCGGCCAAGCCCTTTGCCGGCACACCCCGTGGGTCTTCCCCGGCACACCTCTGCCAGGCCCTTCGCCGGCACGCCCTCTCGTGCCTCCCTTGCCCGGCACACTTGCCCTTCCTTCTTTCCCGGTGCATCCCCCCCAGCCAGTCCTAGAGTAGTCTTCCACTCGCCGTTCCCTCCGAGTTTTCCAAGGTTTATAAAGGTGTTGCCGCTCACAGGCGCCCACCTCCAGTTGTCGGGTTCCGCCACTCCATGTGGGCGCGTTCCCTGTATCTCCCTTACGCTCGGGTCAAGGGGAGATGCTGCCGAATTTTTATTAGAAACGATAACATATTAAAAGACAAAAGGAAGCAACAAACAAATGGAACAACCACACCTTAAAAAGGACTAAAAGAAAGCAACAAACAAACGAAAAGAACAACGGTGAAACGCGTTCACCAAGGCAAGGGAACCGTAATCAACATAAAGAGAGCCAAATCGAACGACAACTAAACAACTTGAAGATTCGTCCTCATGGGAGAAAGAATGGAAATTGATCAAGAGAAGAAAATGAGAAACCCATGCAAACTTAATAAAAATCAGAAAAGAAGAAAAGAAAAGCCTTAAAAGAACTAGAGGGAGAGTGGGCCCTCATCGGTATTTTCCAACCTAGCCCTTCAGCGGTACACCCTTTTAGCCCTTCAGCGGCACACTCCTAGCCCTTCAGCGGTACACCCTTTTAGCCCTTCAGCGGCACGCTCCTAGCCCTTCAGCGGTACACGCTATTAGCCCTTCAGCGGCACACTCCCTCAGCCCTTCAGCGGTACACCCTTTTGGCCCTTCAGCGGCACACTCCTCAGCCCTTCAGCGGTACACCCTTTTAGCCGTTTAGCGGCACACTCCCTCAGCCCTTCAGCGGTACACCCTTTTAGCTCTTCAGCGGCACGCTCTCCCTGCCTTCACCGGTACACCCCTTTTTGCCCCCAACGGCCCACTTTTCCTTCCAAAATAAATATAAATAAATATATATAAATATGTCATGATAACGATAATGATAATATGATAATAAATTAATAAAAATCATGATAAATAAATAAACCTGAATATATATATATGAGAAATAAACAAAAAATGTGAAATAATAATAATAATAATAGGAAGATATAATAGTAATAATAATAAACAAAATGGAGAGATCATCCAGAATAAATACATAAAAGGGAAATAAGCAATAAAATATATATATGCACATAATTTAAAACCCAGATAAAAAAATGGTAAAATCCACTCTGCAGCCCCGTCTCTCTCGTGATCCGGTGCTGAAGGAACAACAATGTCGCCCTTCCAGGTTGGGCCTGAGTCTTGGGAATTATCCCGAAATGGCCATGGCCCGACCTCGCCTCGGGCTGACATTCCGATTAAACCGGACTCGTTTCTCAGGCCGGATCCTTTCCGAGCCACTATTAAACTTGCCGCACGCTCGGCAGACATTTGAACGGGTTCACCTCGGTTTTCGCCGCGTTTCTATTACGGACCTGTGTCTGAACATGAAAAGACCCGTGAGCAACCAATATGGCCGACGGCTCCCTCCCCAACATGGTCGTAAGCCGGCATTGCTCCGGGCCGATAGCCCGTTAAATCGGATTCATTCTAATGGGATTCGTTCCCGTTCTTTCATTGAAACTGCCGTAAACTCGGCATACATTTGTACGGGATCGTTTCCATCCACGTCGTACTTTCAATATGGGCCCTTGCCCGAACATGAAAAGGTCCGTGAGTGACCGACAAAATCGGAATAGAACGAGACGGTCCTCGCCACCCCTGGACCCCTTCCATGGGAATATCAATAAGACCTCCGTGGGCCACGCTTAGACCTCGGGTCCGTCCCAATCGTGGTCGCCGTTCAGCTCATGTCCTCGGTCTACAGCCCGCTCCCTTCGAACACGTTTTCGGTTTTGGAGTCTAGTCCTGGGACTCTCCCCCGTTGCCCTCCGGCACCGGAAATATTAATGATGCACGCGCAAGCCTCGTTCGGACCACGGGAGGCGCCCCCGATATGGTCTTGACTCGATCTCGCACCGGGCCAATAGATTTACCGATTTCCTGCTACATTAATCGAGATTTAACCGAATGTTTTCGGTGTCCCAGAATAATAAACTTGCCATATCCCGGCATGCATATGTTCCAGGTCCTCCCGCGACGATTACAATATTCTCAAGCCGGACTCCCGTCCGAATATTAAACGGTCTCCCGAATGACCGACACGTTTCGAACGTCCGCTTCCCTAGACACAGGGCTTTTCAGCCGATTCAAGGGATATTCCCTCGTTGCCCCTTGGCACCGGAAATATTAATGACGCTCATGCAAGTCTTGTTTCGACCGCGGGGGGCCCACCGCAGTATGGTCGCAGCTTGCTCTTGCACCGGGCCAACAGATTTACTGGTTTCTGACCGCTCTGACCGAGGTTTAGCCGAACGTTTTCCATTCTTCTGAATAATAAATTGCCATATCCTGGCATACATATGCTCCGGTTTTCCCGCGATGATAGCACTTTTCCCGAGCTGGACATTCGTCGGAATATTAAATGGTCAGCACATGACCGACATGACCGCGAATGGTTTTCTTCTCGCCCTCGCGCGAGGATTTCAATACCTCGTAATAGACCTTCCATGCAATTGATTTCTTGGCCATGAGGCCCTGAATCCCGGTGATTAATCAAGGGTGTTCCCTCATATGGGGGATGTAAATGACGCTGTGCCCTTTATGGCGCGGCGGGTTTTGGTCCCGACCCGAACTACACAATCGTCTGATTAGTCAGATCGAGCGCACCATGGGCTTCCTCAGAGCCCGAATAAATTGTCACTTTGTGACTGGCACGCCCACGCACTTAATAGACGAATCAACCATTCCCGAATAGACGAGCTTAATAAACGAACGAAAAGTGCGTCCACAATTCTGGCACGCCCGGTGGGACCAAACCACCCTTCATCTCTTCGCCGGGATTCAGGGCCTCATGGCCCCCTAATAAACGATGTTTGCCTGCTTTGATGAATTGCAGGTGCTGTCTTCGCCTGCCCTATGGGGAGAAAAGCCGGACTAGGCGAAATTATCTTTGTCGCCTCGACGATGCTACTCCGAGGCACCTACAGCTTCCAGGAATCATGGGGGGCTGTGATAAAAAAAAGAAGAGAAAGAGAAGAGAAGGGAGGGGAAATCAAGCCCCCCCCGTTTCCCTCAAGAAGAAAGAGAAGAAAAGAAGAAAAGAAGAAAAGGAGAAAAGAAGAAAAGAAGAAGAGAAGAAAAGAAGAAGAAAAAAAAGAGAAAAGAAAGAAGCAAAAAAAATGGAAGAGAAAGAGCCGGCGAGAAAGGGTTGTATGGCCACGTCCGCCGAGACCCGTGCTGAATAAAGATTATCATTGTGGGGTTTATGCGGTGGAGCGAACCACTCATCCCCTCCCTGAGGGGGTGAGCGCTCTCCTGCACCTCCACCATGGTCAATCATATAAAAAAGAAGAGAAGAGGAGAAGTGACAAAAAAAAGAGAGAAAAAAAAAGAAAAAAAAGAGAAGAAAGAAGAAGAAAAGAAGAAAAGTCGGCCAGCATCGCCAACCAAATGAGCAAGAAGAAATCCGGCGTCCCGCCCGACTCTAGGAGGCTCCGAGTCCGTGGTGTAATGACCCGGCCCGTCCCTCCTTCCTGCTGCCTCTATCCGGCACAAAACGGCCCCTCGAGTGGTTGTCAAAGGACCCAGCGAGCCACAATTGTAGCTTGATGAATGGCTGCCCGCTGTGGGGAATGCTTTATAGCAATGAGGCCAAGCACAGCCGCCACTCTCGAAGAGAGCATGCACATACCCCGCCATGGGGGATAAGAAGAAGAGATATACCCCGCCATGGGGGCATAGGAGGCAAAAAAAAAAAGGATATACACCCCGCTCCTGGGGGCACGTGAAGAGATTCTACCCCGTCCGGGGGCACAACAGACAACAAAGCTACACCCCGACTCAGGGACACTCGAAGAAAAGTCTACCCCGGCTTAGGGGCACAAGAAGCAAAACATGCCCCGTCCGGGACATAGAAGCCATAAGAGAATACACCCCTGTTCTAGGGGTGTTTGAAAAAGAAACACACACCCCGGTCCGGGGGCATAAGAAGCAAAAGATACACCCCGTGCCAGGGGCATACGAAGAGGATACACCCCGGCCTGGGGGCATAAGAAGAAGGAGAAACACACTCCGCCACGGGGTCATAAGAAGCAAAAGAATACACCCCGACCTGGGGACACATGCAGAGCATCTACCCCGCTCTAGGGGCACAAAAAAGAGATACACCCCGCCCTCGGCGCATAAGAAGCAGTAGCACATACCCTGCTTCGGGGGCACAGAAGCCGTAAAGAGACGACATACATCCCGATCCGGGAACACATGAAGAAAGGCATACCCCCCGCCCTGGGGACACTTGAAGAAAGAAGCACATCCCGCCACGGGGGCACATGAAGAGAACCCCTCCCGCCTCGGGAGTATAAGAAAGAGAAGAATACACCCTGGTCTGGGGGCTTTTGAAGAAACAACACACCCCCTCCATGGGAGACAAAGCTACACCCCTACCCGGGGACACATGCAGAGCATCTACCCCGCTCTGGGGGCACAAAAAAAGAGATACACTCCGCCCTTGGCGCATAAGAAGCAGAAACACCTACCCCGCTCTAGGGGCACAGAAAGAGACACACTCCGCCCTTGGCGCATAAGAAGCAGAAGCATCTACCCCGACTCGGGGCACAGAAGCGAAGAGACATACATCCCGATCTGGGAGCATAAGAAGAAAGATCTACCCCGCTCAAGCGGCATTTGAAGAAACAACACACCCGCCTCGGGGGCACAGAAGCAGTAAAGAGATACACCCCTGCCTCAGGGGGGCATAAAAAGTAAAAGATGCACCCTCGTGCCGGGGACATATGAAGAGAAGCACTCCTCCGCCTTCAGGGGTAGAAAGATAGCAGAATTCGCCCCCGCCATGGGAGGTATAAGAAACAAAAGACACGCCTCGTACCAGGGGCATATGAAGAAGAAACATACCCCGCCTAGGGGCATAGAAGCCGTGAAGAGTATACCCCAGCTTGGGGGGGCATTTGAAGAAGCTACATCCCGCCTTGGGAGCAAAAGAAGAAAAAAGAATCCACCCAGCTTAGGGGCATATGAAGAAGAAACATACCTCGCCTCGAGGGCCTAGAAGCTATAAAGAACACGCCCCGGCTCAGGGGCATATGAAGAGAAGTCCACCCTGGCTTAGGGGTATTTGAAGAAGAAACATACCTCACCTGGGGGCATAGAAGCCGTGAAGAGTATACCCCACCATGGGGGCATTCGAAGAGAACTACACCCCGCCTCGGGGGGCATAAAAAAAAACAAACACACCCTGGTCTGGGGACATAGAAGCCAAAAAAATACACCCCGCCTGGGGGCATAGAAGCAAAGAGGCAAAACACACCCCTCAGGGGGGGATGCACACCAAATGAAGCTACACCCCAAGCCGGGGGCACATTAAGAGAAATACACTCCATCGCGAAAGCATCAATGAGAAGAGAAGAGCAGAATAAAGAAAGAAAAGACATGAGGCAGACGTGGCCCTCGAGCCCGCCTCACCACACAAAAAGAAAAGAAGAAAAGGAAGAAAAGACACATGAGGCAGACGTGGTCCTCGAGCCCGCCTCATCACACAAAAGAAGAGAAGAAAAGGAAAAAAAGAGACATGAGGCAGACGTGGTCTTCGAGCCCGCCTCATCACGCAAAAGAAAAGAAGAAAAGGAAGAAAAGACACATGAGGCAAACGTGGTCCTCGAGCCCGCCTCATCAAACAAAAGAAGAGAAGAAAAGGAAAAGAAGACACATGAGGCAGACGTGGTCTTCGAGCCCGTCTCATCACATAAAAGAAAAGAAGAAAAGAAAAAAAAGAGACATGAGGCAGACGTGGTCTTCGAGCCCGCCTCATCACGCAAAAGAAAAGAAGAAAAGGAAGAAAAGACACATGAGGCAGACGTGGTCCTCGAGCCCGCCTCATCACACAAAAGAAGAGAAGAAAAGGAAAAGAAGACACATGAGGCAGACGTGGTCCTCGAGCCCGCCTCATTACATAAAAGAAGAAGAGAATAAGAAAAAAAAAGAGCAATTTTGAGGCGAACACGGTCTTTGCACCTGCCTCTCTACACAAAAGAAGAAGAGAAGAAAAGAAAGAAATGATCACGAGGCAAACATGGTCCTTGCACCTGCCTCTCCATAAAAGAAGAAAAGAAGAAAAGAAAGAACAATCACGAGGCAAATATGGTCTTTGCGCCTGCCTCTCCACAAAAGAAGAAGAGAAGAAGAGAAAGAAGAGTCACGAGGGGAACATGGTCTTTGTACCCGCCTCTCCACACAAAAAAGAAGAGAAGAAGAAAGAGAACAACCATGAGGTAAGCATGATCTTTGCACCCGCCTCTTCACACAAAAGAAGAAGAGCAGAACCAAAAGAAGACACATGAGGCAGACGTGGTCCTCGAGCCCACCTCATCACGCAAAAGAAGAGAAGAAAAGGAAGAAGAGACGCATGAGGCAGACGTGGTCCTTGAACCCGCCTCTCCACAAAAGAAGAAAAGAAAGAACAGTCACGTGGCAAACATGGCCTTTGCGCCTGCCTCTCCACAAAAGAAGAAGAGAAGAAGAGAAAGAAGAGTCACGAGAGGAACATGGTCTTTGTACCCGCCTCTCCACACAAAAAAGAAGAGAAGAAGAAAGAGAACAACCATGAGGTAAGCATGATCTTTGCACCCGCCTCTTCACACAAAAGAAGAAGAGCAGAATCAAAAGAAGACACATGAGGCAGACGTGGTCCTCGAGCCCGCCTCATCACGCGAAAGAAGAGAAGAAAAGGAGGAAGAGACACATAAGGTAGACGTGGTCCTTGAACCCGCCTCTCCACAAAAGAAGAAAAGAAAGAACAGTCACGAGGCAAACATGGTCCTTTCACCTGCCTCTCCATAAAAGAAGAAGAGAAGAAGAGAAAGAACAGTCATGAGGCGAACATGGTCCTTACACCTGCCTCTCTATAAAAGAAGAAGAGAAGAAGAGAAAAAATAGTCACGGAGCGAACATGGTCTCTGCACCTGCCTCTCTACAAAAGAAGAAGAGAAGAGAAAAAGGAGACATGAGGCGAACATGGTCCTTGCACCTGCCTCTCCATGAAAGAAGAAGAGAGGAAGAGAAAGAACAGTCACGGGGCGAACACGGTCCTTGAACCCGCCTCTTCACACAAAAGAAGAGAAGAAAAGAAAGAAATGACCATGAGACAAGCATGATCTTTGCACCGCCTCTCCATAACAGAAGAAGAGAAGAAGAGAAAGAAGAGTCACGAGGCAGACATGGTCTTTGCACCTGTCTCCCCACACAAAAGAAGAAGAAAAAAAAAGAGACATGAGACAGACGTGGTCTTCGAACCCGCCGCTTCACAAACCCTTCTCCTCGGCTCACGTATCCTACTACCTGACGCCCTGTGGCTCAGTCATTCCGGCCAAGGCCCACTGTCATGATTAATCCACCCATCCCACCGCGCTCTCCGATATCTTTTCGACTTTACAGCCTACTCCTAACATCTCTCGGCTTGTCAGCCTGCTCCCAATATCCCTTGGCTTTTTAGCCTACTTCCCAATATCTTCGACTCTTGCAGCCTGCTTCCCAGAATTCGGCCTTTACGGCCTGCTTCCCAGAATTTGGCCTTCACGGCCCGCTTCCCAATTTTGGCTTTTGCAGCCCGCTTCCCAATATCTTTGGCTCTCGCAGCCTGCTTCCCAGAATTTGGCCATTGCGGTCTGCTTCCCAGAATTCGTCCTTCACGGCCCGCTTCCCAATTTCGGCTTCTGCAGACCGCTTCCCAATATCTTTGGCTCTCACAGCCTACTTCCCAGAATTCGACCTTTACGGCCTGCTTCCCAGAATTTGGCCTTCACGGCCCGCTTCCCATAACTTCGGCCCCTGCAGCTCACTTCCCAACTTCGGCTCCTGCAGCATGCTTCCCATAATTTGGCTCTCGCAGCCCGCTTTCCTCGATTTTTGGCTATTGTGGCCTACTTCCAATATCAACTTCGGCCTTCACGGCTCGCTTCCCCAATGTCCTTTCAGCCGTTCGTGGTCTGCTTCCCTAATACCTTTACTACCACTACACTTATACGTAACAATAATATTTTCTTATGCAAAAAAACAAACAAACAAACAAACAAAAAAAAACAAAACAAAACAAAAAGAAAACAACAAAATGAACACAAAAAAAAGAAAGAGAAAAGAAAGAAGAGAATGCATGATTGCCCTGCTTGCATGGTTGCTTAATATAGAATAATACACCTCCTTGGAATTTTCTAGGACCGTGCTTCCTTGCTAAATAATATCGCCCCGATTCCGGGTGCACGGGCGTCACGGCGCACGCTCAAAGGGAACCCAATTATGGTAGGTGCACACGTCAAGGGGAAGAGTCATGGCTGAATCGCTAAGCCCAGCTCACAAAATAAACCTGAGGCAACGCCCCCACACTCAGCACTTAATGTGTTCAATAGCTTTCAACCATAGGGATTGCCCGAATTTCTTCTTAGCACTCTACGGAGACTTGAATTCCTGCACTCCCGTGAAAGGTAATCGTGAGGAAAAAGCTGCCTACCCCCACTGTAAAAAAAAGGAGAAAAAAAAAGAAGAGAGAGAAACGCAGATCCGAGTAGCCGGGAATCCCCACTGAAACAAATGAGGAAACTCGCGCGAAATGGTGAAGCGAATCACAATAAGGACGAATCTTAGTAGCCGGGAATCCCCATTGAGACACATGAGGAGACTCGCGCCGAACGGTGAAATTCGCTACCAAAATAAACAAGTGGGGGCTGTGTGAAGCTACCGAAAGTCGAAAGCCTGGAACTAATGTGTAGGCGCTAGAGTGATCCTCGAGTGTCACCAGGAAAACCTGCATATCCCTATGGTTAGGGCTCTTTGTTCACACATTTGTACCGCCACATCACAGAGAATTGCCTCGGGTGAAATGCGTGAATTAAGGCTATGCATGCAAGACGTGCGATATCCTCTTGACGGGTGCACCACCCCTCAATTGTGCCAAATGACCCGCACCGTGTCTGTGAATTATGGGCGATGTCCCTATCCCATCCCCTATAGAGGGAGCTATCACATACGTATATTTATGTTATGTCTGCTAATGAATGCCTGCATGCTTGAATAAAAAAAATAACAAATAAAAAATAAAAAAAATAATGTGTGTATACAGTAAAATTAATTTCGGCTATCGCAGTCTACTTTCCCAGCTCTGGCTCGTAGAGCCCAATCTTGGCCCCCCATAGCCTACCTCTTGCCCTCGCGGCTCGTTAATCTCCCAACTCCGGATTCTGTAGTCCGCTTCCTCGATTTGGGCTTTCACATCTTACGCCTTAATTTCGGCTCTTGTAGCCCGCTTCCCAACAACTTTGGCTCTTGCAGCCTACTTACCTCGGCCCCCATGGCCCGCTTTCCCAATTCTGGCCTGCACGGCCTACTTCCCAGAATTCGGCCTTCACGGCCCGCTGCCCATAATTTCGGCCTTCACGGCCCGCTTCCCAACTTTGGCTCTTGTAGCCTGCTTACCTCGGCCCCCATGGCCCGCTTTCCCAATTCTGGCCTTCACGGCCTGCTTCCCAGAATTCGGCCTTCACGGCCCGCTGCCCATAATTTCGGCCTTCACGGCCCGCTTCCCAACTTTGGCTCTTGTAGCCTGCTTACCTCGGCCCCCATGGCCCGCTTTCCCAATTCTGGCATTCACGGCCTGCTTCCCAGAATTCGGCCTTCACGACCCGCTGCCCATAATTTCGGCCTTCACGGCCCGCTTCCCAACTTAGGCTCTTATAGCCTGCTTACCTCGGCCCCCATGGCCCGCTTTCCCAATTCTGGCTCTCGTAGCCTGCTTCCCAGAATTCGGCCTTCACGGCCCACTTCCCATAATTTCAGCTCTTGCAGCCCGCCTCCCAATATCTTTGGCTCTTGCAGCCTGCTTCCCGGAATTCGGCTCTCATAGCCTGCTTCCCAGAATTCGGCCTTCGCGGCTCACTTCCCATAATTTCGGCTCTTGCAGCCCGCTTCCCAATATCCTTGGCTTTATAAGCTGCTCCCCCAATTTGGCCTCCGCGGCCCGCTTCCCGACTTTGGCGCTTCTGGCCTGCTTCCCTTTGGCTTTTATAGCCTGCTTCCCAACTTTGGCTCTTGCATCCTGCTTACCTCGGCCCCCATGGCCCGCTTTCCCAAGTCTGGCTCTGGCAGCCTGCTCCCCAAATTTCTGCTTTCGCAGCCCGCTACCCTGATTTGAGGACACTAAATAAATTCTCACCCCATGTTTACGTGCAAGGGAATATAGAAGAGGAGAAAAGAGAAGAGAAGAAGAGACGAACAAAGCACGTCAGTTCCCGGTACCCCGTCGGCACTGATGAAGAGACAAAGAGACCAACAAACCATGTCAGCTCCCGGTACCCTGTCGGCGCTGACGAAGAGACAAAGAGACCAACAAACCATGTCAGCTCCCGGCACCCTGTCGGCGCTGACGAAGAGACAAAGAGACCAACACATCATGTCAGCTCCCGGCACCCTGTCGGCGCTGACGAAGAGATAGAGACCAACAGAGCATGTCTGCTCCCGACGCCCCACCGGCACTGATGAAGAGACAAAGAGACCAACATGTCATGTCAGTCCCTGACACCCCGTCGGCACTGACGAAGAGAAGAAGAGACCAACATACCACGTCAGCGCCCGGCAACCTGTTGGCACTAACGAAGAGAAGAAGAGACCAACATACCACATCATTCTCCGTCTCGGTTGACACTGATGAAGAGAAGAAGAGACAAACAAACCATGTCAGCTCCCGACACCCTGTCGGCACTGACGAAGAGAAGAAGAGACAGACAAATCATGTCAACTCTCGACACCCTGTCGGCACTGACGAAGAGAAGAAGAGACAGACAAACCATGTCAGTTCCCGACACCCTGTCGGCACTGACGAAGAGAAGAAGAGACAGACAAACCATGTCAGCTCCCGACACCCTGTCGGCACTAACGAAGAGAAGAAGAGACAGACAAACATGTCAGCTCCCGACACCCTGTCGGCACTGATGAAGAGAAGAAAGACAGATAAACCATGTTAGTTCCCGACACCCTGTCGGCACTGACGAAGAGAAGAAGAGACAGACAAACCATGTCAGCTCCCGACACCCTGTCGGCACTGACGAAGAGAAGAAGAGACAGATAAACCATGTCAGTTCCCGACACCCTGTCGGCACTGACGAAGAGAAGAAGAGACAAACAAACCATGTCAGCTCCCGACACCCCGTCGGCACCGACGAAGAGAAAAAGAGACCAGTACACCCACGGGCACCGCCGGGCTCATCCTTCGCCTACGCTACCCGTGGGTGGGGGGCATTTGTGGACACCAAAAATTGCACGCACAGATATCCTGCTCGGCCCAGCATCAACAACGGCACCGAGTGAAGAAACCCCGGAGAGACTAGTCACCCAGACTCCCAAAATATGCACACTACCGTGAAGCCGTCTCCGGAGTCACGACAGTGAAGAGAAATCAACCACCAAGAGCCCCACAATCCATGGGCCTCGAAGAAAATCAAACGGGCCATAACTCGTGCTCACAATGGGCTCAAAACTGCCCATTTAGCCATTCAACGGCACACCCAAGGCCCTTCAGCGGCACGCCACTGGCCCCTCTCAGCGGCACGCCCTTGGCCTTCAGCGGCACACCCCCAGGGTGTCTCCAGCGGCACACCCCCTGGGGAGCCCCAGTGGCACACCCCCAGGGTGCCTCCAACGGCACACCCCCAGGGTGCCTCTAGCGGCACGCCCCCCAGGGAGCCCCAGCGGCACACCCCCAGGGTGCCTCCAGCGGCAGGCCCCCTGGGGAGCCCCAGCGGCACACCCCCAGGGTGTCTCCAGCGGCACGCCCCCTCGGGAGCCCCAGCGGCACGCCCCCCAGGGAGCCCCAGCGGCACACCCCCAGGGAGCCCCAGCGGCACACGCCCTCCTGGCCTTCAGCGGCACGCCCATTTTCCCCTCCAGTGGCACAACCCTTGAGCTCTTCAGGGGCACGGCCTGGCAGCCGTTCAACGGCACGCCCTCCTGGCCTTTAGCGGCACACCCTGGCAGCCGGTCAATGGCACGCCCTCCTGGCCTTCAGAGGCACGCCCCATGCAGCCCTTCAGCGGCACGCCCTCCTGGCCGTTCAGCGACACGCCCTTTGGGCTCTTCAGCGGCACGCTTGCCATGTCTTCCAAAGGGCTCTTCAGCAGCACGCTTGCCATGTCTTCCAGCGACACACCTTTTGGCCCTCTCAGCGGCACGCTTGTTGTGCCTGCCAGAGGCACGCTGTCCAGGCTCTTCAGCGGCACGCTCCGGCAAAGATGACGTGATGCCCATGCCCTATAGAGCCTTGGCGCGCAGTGAGCTATCCGAGGTGTCGATCGGAGGCTGAGCCACGCATGCTACTCCTCTGCCACCAAGGAGGGGGAGGTCAAACCCCATTCAATGCCCGTCACCTCCCGCCACCGTCGTTCGCGCCCGAACGCTCCCGCCGGTGGGGTATAAAACGCCCCCCTTCTTCGGCCAAAAAAAGCGAACAGAGGGGAGGGGAGAGGCATACAGACACAGAGAGATACACGTAGAAGAGAAGAAGAGAAGAGAAGAAGAGAAGAATGGAAAGAAGAAGAGAAGAAGAAGAGGGAGTCGTCTGCCCTCCGGCCGCTCCACCCACCGCCGCCGTCTGTTCGAAGAAGAGAAGAAGAGGAAAAGAAGAAGAAGAGGAGGGGAAGCTTTGACTCCCCCCCGCCCTGCTCCATCCACCATCGTCCGCACGAAGAGAAGAGAAGAAGGAGAAGAGAAGAAGAAGGAGGGAGCTCTGCCGTGAAGCCCCGGCGATCACCAAAAGGGAGAGAGCTGAGAAAGAGAGAGAGAGAGCATGTACTAGAGGGGAAGGGGAAGAGCAGCGAGCCGTCGCCCCTGCTCGACCCCAGCTCATCCCTTTCCTTTCCCCCCTTTGCTTTTCTTTCCTTCTCCTCCGTTGTGCCTCATGTTCCAGCGTTCTGAGGTGTATGTGGCCGGTTGCGGCCTTTGTCGGCTATGAATAAAATCGCTCTTTTGAGTTCTTTCTTTTTACCGTCTCCGTTGGTTTGAATCCGTGCGTGTGTTTGAACGGTTCCCCCCTCCGCCTCCCGATCGTTTGATCCTTGGCGTGGGCTTTCGTCCCCCTCGTCATTGCTCTTTTCTTCTTCTTAGCATACCCGAGCCCAACACCATCCTCGGCCTTCCTCCCTTCTCCAACTCTTGGCCACCTGGCCAACTCTCAGCCTTCACCCCCTTGCTCAGCCACCCACCGGTGCACCCCTACCGCGGTGCAGCCTCCCCAGCTCCCAGCGGTACGCCCTGGCTAAGCCCCTCACCGGTGCACCCTTCTTTGAACCCTTCGCCGGTACGCCCCTACGGGCCTTCCCCGGTACGCCCCGGCAAAGCCCTTTCCTGGCACACCCCGTGGGTCTTCCCCGGCACACCTCGGCCAGGCCCTTCGCCGGCACGCCCTCTCGTGCCTCCCTTGCCCGGCACACTTGCCCTTCCTTCTTTCCCGGTGCATCCCCCCCCAGCCAGTCCTAGAGTAGTCTTCCACTCGCCGTTCCCTCCGAGTTTTCCAAGGTTTATAAAGGTGTTGCCGCTCACAGGCGCCCACCTCCAGTTGTCGGGTTCCGCCACTCCATGTGGGCGCGTTCCCTGTTTCTCCCTTACGCTCGGGTCAAGGGGAGATGCTGCCGAATTTTTATTAGAAACGACAACATATTAAAAGATAAAAGGAAGCAACAAACAAATGGAACAACCACACCTTAAAAAGGACTAAAAGAAAGTAACAAACAAACGAAAAGAACAACGGTGAAACGCGTTCACCAAGGCAAGGGAACCGTAATCAACATAAAGAGAGCCAAATCGAACGACAACTAAACAACTTGAACATTCGTCCTCATGGGAGAAAGAATGGAAATTGATCAAGAGAAGAAAATGAGAAACCCATGCAAACTTAATAAAAATCAGAAAAGAAGAAAAGAAAAGCCTTAAAAGAACTAGAGGGAGAGTGGGCCCTCATCGGTATTTTCCAACCTAGCCCTTCAGCGGTACACCTTTTTAGCCCTTCAGCGGTACACCCTTTTAGCCCTTCAGCGGCACGCTCCTAGCCCTTCAGCGGCACGCTCTATTAGCCCTTCAGCGGCACACTCCCTCAGCCCTTCAGCGGTACACCCTTTTGGCCCTTCAGCGGCACACTCCTGAGCCCTTCAGCGGTACACCCTTTTAGCCGTTTAGCGGCACACTCCCTCAGCCCCTCAGCGGTACACCCTTTTAGCTCTTCAGCGGCACACTCTCCCTGCCTTCACCGGTACACCCCTTTTTGCCCCCAACGGCCCACTTTTCCTTCCAAAATAAATATAAATAAATATATATAAATATGTCATGATAACGATAATGATAATAATGATAATAAATTAATAAAAATCATGATAAATAAATAAACCTGAATATATATATATGAGAAATAAACAAAAAAATGTGAAATAATAATAATAATAATAATAATAGGAAGATATAATAGTAATAATAATAAACAAAATGGAGAGATCATCCAGAATAAATACATAAAAGGGAAATAAGCAATAATATATATATATGCACATAATTTAAAACCCAGATAAAAAAAAAAGGTAAAATCCACTCTGCAGCCCCGTCTCTCGTGATCCGGTGCTGAAGGAACAACAATGTCGCCCTTCTAGGTTGGGCCTGAGTCTTGGGAATTATCCCGAAATGGCCATGGCCCGACCTCGCCTCGGGCTGACATTCCGATTAAACCGGACTCGTTTCTCAGGCCGGATCCTTTCCGAGCCACTATTAAACTTGCCGCACGCTCGGCAGACATTTGAACGGGTTCACCTCGGTTTTCGCCGCGTTTCTATTACGGACCTGTGTCTGAACATGAAAAGATCCGTGAGCAACCAATATGGCCGACGGCTCCCTCCCCAACATGGTCGTGAGCCGACATTGCTCCGGGCCGATAGCCCGTTAAATCGGATTCATTCTAATGGGATTCGTTCCCGTTCTTTCATTGAAACTGCCGTAAACTCGGCATACATTTGTACGGGATCGTTTCCATCCACGTCGTACTTTCAATATGGGCCCTTGCCCGAACATGAAAAGGTCCGTGAGTGACCGACAAAATCGGAATAGAACGAGACGGTCCTCGCCACCCCTGGACCCCTTCCATGGGAATATCAATAAGACCTCCGTGGGCCACGCTTAGACCTCGGGTCCGTCCCAATCGTGGTCGCCGTTCAGCTCATATCCTCGGTCTACAGCCCGCTCCCTTCGAACACGTTTTCGGTTTTGGAGTCTAGTCCTGGGACTCTCCCCCGTTGCCCTCCGGCACCAGAAATATTAATGATGCACGCGCAAGCCTCGTTTGGACCACAGGAGGCGCCCCCGATATGGTCTTGACTCGATCTCGCACCGGGCCAATAGATTTACCAGTTTCCTGCTACATTAATCGAGATTTAACCCAATGTTTTCGGTGTCCCAGAATAATAAACTTGCCATATCCCGGCATGCATATGTTCCAGGTCCTCCCGCGACGATTACAATATTCTCAAGTCGGACTCCCGTCCGAATATTAAACGGTCTCCCGAATGACCGACACGTTTCGAACATCCGCTTCCCTAGACACAGGACTTTTCAGCCGATTCAAGGGATATTCCCTCGTTGCCCCTTGGCACCAGAAATATTAATGACGCTCATGCAAGTCTTGTTTCGACCGCGGGGGGCCCATCGCAGTATGGTCGCAGCTTGCTCTTGCACCGGGCCAACAGATTTACTGGTTTCTGACCGCTCTGACCGAGGTTTAGCCGAACATTTTCCGTTCTTCTGAATAATAAATTGCCATATCCTGACATACATATGCTCCGATTTTCCCGCGATGATAGCACTTTTCCCGAGCCGGACATTCGTCTGAATATTAAATAGTCAGCACATGACCGACATGACCGCGAATGGTTTTCTTCTCGCCCTCGCGCGAGGATTTCAATACCTCGTAATAGACCTTCCATGCAATTGATTTCTTGGCCATGAGGCCCTGAATCCTGGTGATTAATCAAGGGTGTTCCCTCATATGGGAGATGTAAATGACGCTATGCCCTTTATGGCGCGGCGGGTTTTGGTCCCGCCTGAACTACACAATCGTCTGATTAGTCAGATCGAGCGCACCATGGGCTTTCTCAGAGCCCGAATAAATTGTCACTTTGTGACTAGCACGCCCACGCACTTAATAGACGAATCAACCATTCCCGAATAGACGAGCTTAATAAACGAATGAAAAGTGCGTCCACAGTATCCCAGGGAGTTGATCATCAGACCAAGCGAAGACTCGGATGTACTCAGAAAGGAATTTTTTATATTGCTGTTGAACCTCAGACGGTAGGTCGGCTCGATCTTTACTCCTTGGGCCGGGTCATCGTTTAGGAAAACTGCCAGCAATTCGCCACCAGGCTCGGTGGTTGCGGATTTATCCTTGACTCCTCGGGGACCCTTGTCCTTCCCGTCCGGCCTTGTGGCCTCTACCGAGATATTATAGCACCTTCTGGCCGCGGCCTGGTTACCTCGGACTTCCCCCAACCCATTTTTGGTGGGGAACTTCATTTTCTGGTGATAGGTAGACGACACCACTTTTATTTGGCTGAGGATTCCCCGGCCGAAGATGGCGTTGTATGCTATCATACCTTTAATCACTATGAAGTCCACCATGACCGTAACGGTTTTGGGTGGGGTGCCGAGGGTAACCGACAGGCTTTGGGCTCCCTCAGGATAGGTGGCCAGGCCATTGAACCCGCAGAGAGGGGTTCGGATCGGGCGGAGTTTGGATGGATCCTCCCCCATCTTAAGGAAACAATCATAAGACAGTACATCAGGGGCACTCCCATTGTCAACTAGAATCCTATCTACGTTACAATGGTTTATCGTAGCCGAAATCACGAGGGCGTCGTCATGCGGGGTGCTCAGCCCTTCCAGGTCTCGGTCGGAGAAGACTATGACCTGGGGCTCACTCGACGGGGCCTTGGGAGGCTCTATGGCTCGGCTCACCCGCTCGGCATGACGCTTCCTTCCTCGGCTGCTGTCGCCTTCTGATGCCGTCCCTCCGGAGATGACGTTGATGTGGACCCCTCGGGGGGCTTTGTCGATCTCCTCTGGGGTGCCTCGGTCCTCCTTACGCTCAGCTATGAACCGAGCTAGGTGACGCTGGCGGATGAGGCGCTCGATCTCGTCCTGGAGCTGGTGGCAGTCGCCGGTGTGGTACCCGTGATGGGTGTAGAACAAGCAGTGCTTGTTGCAATTACGGCTCTTCGACCTCATTGGCTCGGGTTGGCGGAGGAGACCTGAGTCTTTGATGTCTTCGTAGATCTCATAGACCGACGCGGCTAGTGGGGTGTACCGCTCGTACTTTCGTGACGGTTCTTTGCGTTCCCCATCGCGGTTCCGCCTTTTCCCCGAACCTGAGCTTGGCTCGGAAGCCCGCTTCTTGTCCCCCTCCCGACCCGAGCCGGTTGCGTCTCGGCAAGCACTGAGCACCTCTTCGCACTCGGCGTGGCGCAACGCCAGAGTCACTAGCTCGGCAAGGGTCGAGGGAGGGTGGAGGACAAGTTCGCGGTGGAGATTCTCGTCCCGGGTGCCCCCGGTCAGTGCGGTTATGGCTGAGGCCGCGTCCAGGCGGGGGATTCTCAGGGCTTCCGACTTAAATCGGTGAATATAAGCCCGGAGTCTTTCCCCTTGCGCCTATTTAAGGGCTAGGAGCCCCGCTACCGACCTTGGGGGGGCACTCCCGGCGAAACTCTCTTTGAAGACTCGCCCAAATTGCTTGAAGTCTCGGATGGATCCGGGGGCGAGGGCCCGGAACCATGCTTGAGCGCCTTGGACTAGGGTGGTCACGAAGGCTCGACACTTGATGGCGTCAGATGCTCCATGTAGGGTCATCAGAGCGTCGAAGCTGTCGTAGTGATCGGCCGGGTCGCCCTGGCCGTCGTAGAGCTTGAAGGTTGGGATGGAGGTTCTGGGAGACACCTCTGCCTTCAAGATATACTCGGAGAAAGGGGACTTCTCCTCATCCTCATCGGGAGAGGCCTTCTGCAGGGCACGCAGGGCGCACTCTTGCTCTGCGAAGCGTCTCTCGAACTCTCATAGTCGGAGGGATAACTCCGGCTGCTGTTGTGTCGCGGGGCCGGGGGGGACGTCTTGGCGATCCTCGGGGACGTCGGTCTCCGGGTTCCGGTGGCGTGCTCCCGCTTTTCCCCACCTCGGTGTGGAGGAAGCCGCTTGCTCCTGAGGCAGAGCCTACGAGGGTCCTCCAATCCTGTTGCGATGATCTGCTGGCCGCGGAGAGTGAAGCGGCCTCCGGAAGTGTGTTGAGATGCATCCTCGCGGGGAGGGCTCCCTGACGGGGCGCGTGACCTTCCATCCCTGGCCACCTAGGTCCTCATGAGTTCCACGAGGATATCCAGTTTTGCGTTGAGGGCTTGGAAGGCGTCCGTACCACCGTTGGGCGGTGGCCCTACTGCCGCAGGGGGGGTGGTGGTCTGTCGGAGGGGGCACTGGCGTTGGAGGGGGGGTTCTACGAGGCCCGAGAGGGGCCATCCCCCGCTGCTACCATGGCCTTTCCCCTGTCGCCGGTGAACCTCCTCCCTGAGCTCCTTCGCACCATACTGGCTATTTGTATGAGTTCCCATAGACAGTGCCAGATGAAGAGGCGTGATCTCGCCCTGGTCCTGAGCAGGCAGTGGATCACCAGATTGTGAACTGCAAGAAAGGGAAATGGATCAGGGGGCCCAGGGATGAGTCCCTGGGGAAAACCCTCCGATGCTTAAGTCAGTGGAGCTATGATGGGATCAATAAAGGGAGGAGATAGCTTCTGCGCGAGATCCCTCTCCACCAGAAAGGTGAAGTGGTTCCTACTCAGGAGTTTAGGGCGTCTGGTTGACCTTACCTTTTGCTGGAGGGTATCCCTGGTTTAAATAGTGCGCCGTCTTCCGAAGTCCCGTAAGTCGAGGGGTCTTAGGTGGACGTTACGTCCTCGACGTGGGGTTTTACTACCTTATCGTGGGAGCGTTATCACCTTGGGGAGCTGGAGTCCCTCACCTTTATAACTTCCTACTCACAGAGGACTCTTAACGGCTGCATGCATAAGCAATCGTCGGCCGTTCCGAGCTGAGAGAGGCCAGCCCTGTCCGGGCGATAGGCTTAGCTCGGATGAAGATGGGTCAGATCGGTCGGCATGCGCCTTCTTCTCCCGGGCGGAGAGATGGCTCGGGCATGGACCTTTCCTGTGACCTGACCGACGCTTGGGCCTTCCGAGCCTAGAGGCCGCCTAGGAAGGTAGTATCCTCGAGCGAATCTTTTATTGGGCTTTTTGTCCTAAGTGGGCCCTGTGGGCTGTCACTTGGGTGAGCATGGCCTCGTTTGGTCCTGATGGGCCTAGTTTGGCTGCTCTTTGAATGGGCTGTAGAAATCCCCCTCTCCAGTCCTATTTATAGAGTTCTAGCTAGGGTTTGAGGATTAGATTGATTCTGGAGTCCTTAATCTGCCAGAATCTAATCCCTAAGAGTCTTTAGTAGTGTTATGAACTCTCCCAAGTCGATCCCTAGTGGATAAGATCTCAAGGTTCTAATCTTTCTACTCGTTCTTTCCTTCACGAAACTAAGAGGGTGTAACGGTTGTAGACCCCTGCGTTACAAGCATGTGACGGTCTCACGATAGACCGTTACATTCAATATTCTCAGAGTTCAACATTAATCAAACTATTTTGCTAATTATCATATATAATTATTTATATAATTTGTATCTATCCTTATTCTGCTAAAACCTGACTTCTAAGAGTCCCTAGTGATTTTACATGTCATTCTAATTAGGTCTCTTATGGATAGGATCATCAAGTTCTAATCTTTTTATACATTCTCTTACTTACGGAACTTGCAGGCTGTGACGGTCTAGGGTATACGCATCACAAGGCTATGGCGGTCGCCCGATGGACCGTTACATTCGACGCATTCAGAATTTTAATTTTAATAAAACTATTTTATTTATTTTTCATCTAGTTATCCTATTAAGTGGTGTTTATCCTTTAAAATCCGTGAATAGGCTTAATAACCTTCTAGAATATGGGCCAAATTAAATGGGCCTGGTCTTTAAACCTTTTTGATTTGTTTAAGTGGATTAGGTTAATTGATTAACACAATTGGGCCTTATAATGGCTAATAAACTCAATAATCCTTTTATAAATTTATTTAGCCCTTATAAATTACAAATAAATTATAAAATAATCTAGAAATAACTTATATAAATTCTGGGGCACTACAGTATATGTTTAGGGTTAGTGCACCTCTTGGTGTAGTCTGTGGGTATGCTAAACTCGGTGCTTTAGCTCATATGCATTTTAGGGACCAAGGTCCATGCAGACCTTATAAATGTGCATTTCAAGGTCAGTGCATTCACTTATGTTCAGTACATCATGACGATGCATACTTGTGGTTCATCATACTAGACTGCACAACAAAGTCAGTGCATGTCACTGTTCATGTGCATCTAGGTTTGTGCATTCAAGTCGATGCAATGCACTGGAGCACATGCAGTTGAAGTCTATGCACATGACTGTAGCGTGCATGTTAAAGTCGGTGCACACTTGGCGTATGCTAGACCGAACTCGGTGCAATTTGGATTTCATGCATTTACACTATCGGTGCAAGTATACGTTGTGCTAACCAACTCAGTGCAACTCTCGTTGCTGCAAGCACACAAATCTGTGCAAATCCAGTTGCTGCGAGCATATAAGTCAGTGCATCATTGTCATGTGTCACCACACGGTCGGTGCACATCTTCTCTATGCACTATCCTAGCTTGTGCATATCTGCTCGTATGTCTCCAAGGTTTGTGCATCGTTTCATGTCAGTTAGGAATAGGTCGGTGCATTTATCTATGTTGAGTTCATAATGTCTCGTCTATCAAGTCTAAGTCAGTGCATTTGTTTCTCTCTGCAAGGTTGTGTTAGTCGGTGCTAAGTCTAAGTCAGTCAGAACGAGTTTGTGCTATGCAAGTCTGGTATAGAAGTCTATGCATGTTTAAGTCTAAGGAAATACTAGGTCATTGCATTCCATGAACCGATTGCGCACATTGTCGGTGCACATTCTATGCCAGCGAAATCAAGTCTGTTCATTCGTGCATTTCGTGCAACAACGTCTGTGCAACTTGAGGTTTGGCATATAGGGTCGGTGTGTTGCCTGCAATATGCACACACGTAGTCTGGGCATCTCCTTGCCCTACAGCCATAATGAGTCTGTGCATACTTCTTTGTGCACACCTATGGCCTGTGCAGAACCTGCTATTATATGCATTGAGTATGTGCATACTGAGTCTGCCCATGTATGCTTTATGGACCGTTAAACATTTTCCTAGCAAGTCTATGCAATCCTGATATCTGTATGACTATCGTATATTTTGACTAGTTAATAGGTCAACTGCTTGTGATCCTTAACGAAGGCACGTGATCCAAGGTTGATCGTCCTTGATAAAAAAATGCCACGTAGAAAGTTACAGTGCTTAGAATTGGACACATGGCTGAGAGCTTTCTGGAATCTCTTGGTGGGAGTATTCCCTCCACACGCCCAATGCGTCAGCCCGTGGGTCCCATGCTGAAAATATATATAGATACCTCTTCTGCGTTCAGAGATAGATAGAACGTTGCAGATGTTAAGATTAGAAGAAGAGAATTAAGAGAGAGAGAAGGATCTGAAGAGAGACGAAGAGCAGAAGAAGAGCAGAGCTGAAGGGAAAAAGAAAGAGAGAAGAGACAAAGATAGAGAGACACAAAGAATTAGAAAATTGAGGACGGCAGAGTAAGAGAGTGAGTAACAGAGAAGAGAAGAGTGAGCCGGAGTCTGAGAAGCAGAAGAAGAACGAGAAGAAAGGAAGAGAGAGCCAGTGTGTGATCAGAGCTATATAGAGAAAGAAAATGAGATTGAGGAGTTCGTGAGTGTGAAGCCATCGTTGAAGATCTGTCTTCTTGGCTTTTGGATCAGATCCAAGCCAGATTTGCTCCTACGAGAGCTACATTCTGTGTTTCATCTCTAGCTTTCCGTTGCTGTGGTTTTGCTTCATATTTTCCTTTGTTCTTTTCCTTTATCTTTGAACTTCAAGCTGTGAGTTAGCAGAGCAAGCTGTGATGCTCAGCAGGCAAGGTGGTTACCTTGGACAGCAAGCTGTGATGCTCAGCAGGATAGCAAGCTGTGATGCTCAGCGGATGGCAGGCTGTAAGGCCCAGCTGATGTAGGCATGCTGTGATGCCCAGCCGTTCAAGCTGTGAGTCAGCAGGGATCCACACTCGGGTTGAGTGTGGGGTGGACGTAGGTCTGCAGGCAGCAGACTGAACCACCTAGAAATCCCTTGTCCATCGTGGTTTGATTGTCTATTCTGTTTCGCTAGTTGTATGCTTAGGCTCGTTCATGATAGTCTGATCTTATATCTGGTGAGTGATTGGTTTGCACACCGTGCATTTGATTTCGGTCTTGAGAGAGTAAAGTTGATTAGATGAACTGAGTCATCTCTTTAGCTTATTCAGAGTAGATCAGAAATTCAGTTGATCTGATCTTTATTCGCTATTCGAAGAAGAGCATCTGAGTCGTTCAAGGCATCTGTACGTTTTTAATTCCGCATCATTGTCCAGTACTATTTTAATTGGGCAAAATTTTAAAGGAGAGATTCATTCACCCCCCTCTGAATCCGGTTTGCACCATCTTATAGACTCATCAGTATTTGTATGGTATACGTATTTGGTCATATTTGGTGTGTATTTAGCATGTATTTGAGTTGTATTTGACTTGTATTATCTTGGGTTTTTATATTGGGTCAATGGTAGAATAATTGACCATGTATTTATATTTTTGATTTAATTTGCTCCAAGGGGGGATTAATGTGGTCTAAAGGGATTAAATTAAACAAGCCCCTTATGTTGACTTGGAGAGAGGGGCGCCCCCTCTTTTGTCTCCACATGGGGGATTTGTTTAATCCTTCTTTATCCCATTTCCCCATTATACCCCCATGACCAAGAGTATTCTAGGTCATTTGGCTAGGTCTAGGGTTTGAATATATAATGTCTCTTGTTGTGGATTAAATTAATGAAGAATTAATTTGAAGAAGTGCATTGGGCGCACCCCTCCTCTCTCTCCCTTATTCTTGGTGTTCTTCATCTTCTTCCTCCAATCTTCTTAAGATCCAGATCCAAATCCTCCATCTCTCTCAAATTTATTCCTATTCCCCTCTTTCTCCACTTGCTGTGATCAATCACCGGCGGCGGCACCGCCGCCGCCGCCGCCGTCTGTGCCGCCGCCGAGCCACCACAAGCCGGCCACCATCTGCTGCCCCGAAATTCGGAGTTGCACGACAGCAGCTCGGTGAAAGGGCTGGTACGTGATATCCAACCGTTGGATCGTGATGAAATTTTGAGAGTAGGTTTCCCCCATCGTCAGTCAATCCCAGTTTAGTTTTCTCACCGATTTGACCCCGTTTGCCCCCTTTCCCAGCCTCTTGTTTTCCCCCCTCAAAGTCTGCCTGTGTGTAGATCTATGAGATAGATCTTCGTAGCCGAATTTTCTCACCCCTCAAATGTTGTCATAAAATTACAAAAAATCTATGCGCGTCACCGTCACCCTTCCCTATTCTCACCATAAAATTCTTAGGTCCTAAATCTTTCGTTTGATCTTCGATCAAACCCCTTGAACAGGTAGTTCATGTTTTGCCCTACCTGTTCTGAGTTTCAGGTCAGGGAACTCAGTCAGTTAGCAGTCATGTTCATTTCCAATCCAGCCGTTGGGTGGATCTGACATTCCCTTACGTCGTAGGATTTTGAGTCCTCTTTCCAATGGTACCCATTGCGTCTCGATCCGACGTCAGAGCTGGGCGTACCAGCCGTTCTCGTCAGAGTGCACAGATCTGGCCTGATGCAGAGCTGCGGGACAGCCTTGGGAAATAAATCCCAAGAAGTCGCCCGACTCCACTCCGGTGACCGCCGCTCCCGGGGATCAACCCGGGACACTCCAGAGATGCCCCTGCCAGTGGCTGTAGCCAGGAGCCCCCCGGACGTCGCCATACCAGCAGACGGTCCCACGTGTTGTCCTACGGGCCCGAGTGAATTGAGCTGAACCGGCCGACCGCATCCGTCCGAGCGCCACCGATTGTTGCCCGTCAACCCGAGATTGGTGCTCCCGGACCCCACGTGTCGCCTATTACCTCCCTGCGTGGAGTGGGCTGTAGAATCAATTATTTAATAAATAATTATTTCCGTACCGGGAGTTCCGGATCTCGGTCGGGACGTCTTCCCCATGCCCCGAGCATGGAGGTACACTCGCCTCCCCCTTTTGTCATACTTTCTTAGCTAGTATCCTTTCTAGAATGCCACTGCATGTGCGTTAGTTTATTTCCTAGCTAGATAAATTAGTCACCACTGAGAGTTGTGAGTGCGAGACCCGTCCCGCGACTCGTTCCGAACACGAGAGTAAGCTGACCACCCGAGACTCAAAGCCGGTTTCCCAACCGTGCAGATCGTCACGTTTCCCTCGCCGGGGATGACCGTGGGTTTAGCGCTTCTTGTTTGGGGCATGATCACCTCTTCTAGAGCTCGTTCGATGCCGCGTTGTAGTATTGTTGCTGGTCGTGTCGTCTTATTAGTCGTGTCGTCCTATAGAGTCCAAGGTCGCAACCAGTCCGAGTCGAGTCCCGTAGTCGTCCCACATCAAATTGGTATCAGAGCCGGTTTGAGTCTAGGGTAGTCCATCCAAGGTGCTCCATTTCATCTGGTATATCCAAAGGTGTTCCCGGAACGGTAGGCTACGCCTGTTGGGAAAGGAGCACACTAGCGTGAGTGCGATCTTCGGATCAAAACTCCGCCTCGTACCAGATATTGGAGTCTAGGTCGTCTTTCATTTTGCATTGGTCCTTCCATATAGGTTGTCACGCCCCGAGCGCGGAAGAAACCCGGAGACGCGTGACGAGTTTATATCAATCATGTCAATTAGAGCGTAAGTGTATTCGACATACATAGACAGAGCGCGCACAAGTAATGATAACCAAGTCCTTTATTAATCATTACTTTAAAGTACTCCATTACAATTCTTTATGAAAGAACTATGACTCAATGAAAGGAAAAGTACAATGGATGACTTAAGAGAATAGAAAAGACAGGACTAGATAACGCTTGACGGTTGGAATGGCTCTAAACTCTTCACTCTTGTCCATCCCATCCGAATGAGTCTCGTCATCGGAATTACCTGAAAAATAGGGAAAACACTAGGTGAGCGAACGCTCAGTAGAACTTATATCTCAAGTGCTAGCTTGCTTTAAGTAAATTACATGTTGTATGAATGTGAGTAGAGCTATGCATGTTCGCATGAAACGACAATAGAGAGTGTATAACAAGAGATAATTGAGTGAACTAGCAAGATATCCAAGATTTCATGTAATTATATCAAGATAGGCAAGCATGTATGTTTATCAAGTCATGTCAAGAATTGGCTATCACGTTATCAAGCAAGTAAGTAAATACCCCATTCCGGGCCACACAAGTCATGTCACGTCAAGTCAAGTACAAGTATAGAATTTATGGAAATGTCAAATCAAGCGAGTCATGCACTTCGGTGCAATGTCACACTGTAATCAATAATAGCTCCCATGGGCACAAGTACTTTCGGGTGCTCCTCCCTGGACCAGATCGGGCCCTATATGCGCAAGCATTGAGTCATGTATTTTCGACATCCCTATAGTTATAGCCAATATAGAGTTCCAAGGGAATGCTCTTGTAGGAAGTTAGGGTAGATCTTGTGGAATAGAAACTCAAGGATAGAACTTTCATGTAAGGACTTACTACGGTCAAAATGGTACAATCACGATACTCATTGAAAACTGGGTGGAATCGGCTCCCTAATGGGAGCCAAGATATCGAGAATAAGCGCTCATATACATATGGTCGCTCGTTCTTTGTTCATGATAAGGTAGGAAGAACTAGTGTCCACATGTAGGGCACTAAATCCTTAAGTGATAGCAATGGTATGGTTCTCCATTCCATTAACTTAAGAACATTCTCACGATATCCAAATAGCATACCATGAGGGCCGGTATATCATGTTTCTTTAGAGTGACATGGCAATCAAAAAGTGTCATGGGTTTTAGTGGTACAACCTGCTCGACGGCCTTGAGGGAATCCAAGGCTTCGGGTAGACTTACGGAGGTCTCTATGATAAAATCACCAGTCCGAAAGAAGGAGTATCCTACGGAGGGTTCATCTATCACTGAGAATTAGTGGGGTAATCGATAAAACACCAAGAAATGAGGGACTATACTCACGGACTGGAGCATAGTGCCAAAAGACCAACCCTTTGTAATGGGTTGCAGAAAACTCTCAGAAAACAAGAAACAAGAGAATGGCGCCCTGGACAGGGTCACCATTTCTTGTAAACAGTGACTCCTTGTTGAGTCGTTATTTCAATTCCACATTTTTTTTATATAACAGGATACTAACATGTGTATATATATCAGGTTTTACTAGGGATTTTTATACCCAGGGTAAGTGGCGCCCTGGACCCAGCCACTATTCTGAATATGGCGCCCTGGTCAGGGGCGCCCTATTCCAAAGGGTGGCAGGTGAACAGACATTGTTCAATCAAGTGTAACTTGTACATGAATAGTGTCACTTTTAGAATAAAAAGAATTTTGCAGGACTGATCATATGGACAGGTAGAGAAAATTAACAAGAATCTAGCAGTATACTCATGCACTAGATTAGATATAATGATTCACAGTTATTAAATTTTTAACATGGATGATTTATTAATTAACTAAAGAACAACGACTGTTTACATAGTCATTATTTCAATTGGCGCCCTTTGGAGGGTCGCCCATCACCTGAACTCATGAAAACGAAACAGGGACTACTGGAAACCATTCTAACAGAGCTATATGCATGCTCATGATCAGAATTTATAGGGTTCGGCTTGGTACTTGAGAACACATACCTTTATTGGTTGTCTAGATGATGATCAGAGGAGAAAATATAAGATATGCAGTAGCAGAACTGCGACGATCCCTTTGACAACAGCAAGAGAAAGAGCAGCAACTCCTCAAGTAGGATGAAGATGATCCTTCAACAGCCTTAGGGATGAAGAAGAGGGAGGAAAGTCTCCTGCTTTCTTCATGTCTTCAGAGAAAAAAATTTCAGAAGAAGAAGCTTATAGCCGCTCCACAACAACGCATGAACAATAGCAGAAGAATAAAAAGCAGAAGGCTTCCTTCTCCCTTGCTCGGTGAAGCAGCACGTAGGTAGACGACGGAATGAAGAGGAGCACACTCGTTCCTCTCTTTATGCACAGGAGAGAGCTCTCCTTTACATACCAGCGGCAAGGGATCACACGAATAGTAGTAACCGGATCTTATTGCTAGTAGCAGGGTATTTATGAGTTGGAAATCCTACTGGAGGATGATAGTTTGATCCGGACTTAAATTCCTATGGAGGAAATCCTATTGATATTAAAACTTCCCACGTATTAATCCTACGGGATTTTTACCTTCCCGGATGGCATCCGGCTTCCTAGTTCGAATGAAACTCTGCAGTCAGATTTCCATTTTCACTCTGCAGGGAAATAGCGCCCATGATAGGGGTGCTCTATATGAAAATGGCGCCCCCATGAGAGTCTTCATTTTATAAAATAGCGCCCTACCCAAGGGCGCCCTTTCCTTGCCCATTTGGGTTCCTCCCGGGTAAGACCCATTAATGTATGTGTGGTTTACATAGGTGGGTTGGGCCTTGACTTTTGTTTTAATCTTAATCAGGAACTTCTATTCCTAGAATTTTGTCAGGGTTGCTACACCCTCCCCCTCTTAAAAGAATTTGGTTCCAAATTCAATCGTATATAGATGTGGAGGGTGCAGAATACATACCAGTTGTAAATAAGTCTGGAAATTTCTTCTTCATGGATTCTTCGGTCTCCCATGTGGCTTCTTGTTCTGAGCACTTGCCTCATTGCACCTTGATCATGGGAATTGTCTTATTCGTTAGTACACGTACCTCACGATCAAGGATCTTCATGGGCGTTTGTTCATATGTGAGATCCCTTTGTATCACCAGGTCTCCATGATCTATGATATGTGATGGATCGTGCACATACTTCTTTAACATGGATATGTGAAACACATTATGAACATCAGACAATTGAGGAGGCAAGGTGATGCGGTAGGCAACCTCGCCAACTCTTTCTAATACCTCGAAAGGTCCGATATACCTAGGTGTAAGCTTGCCCTTAACACCAAGCCTTCTAATCCCTTGACCTGGAGAAACCTTAAGAAAGACGTAGTCTCCTACCTAGAATTCGAGATTATTCTTTTTGTATCGGCATAAGTCTTTTGTCTAGATTGAGCTACTTGGAGTCTTTCTCTAATCAGTTGCATCTTCTCGGAAGTATCTCTAACCATGTCTGGGCCTAGTAGTTGTTTCTCGTCAAGAGTAGTTGTGTCGGAAGTATCTCTAGCCAAGGCGGATCTAAGGAAAAAAGAGAGACTTCCGAGAAGATCTAGTAGTTTGATTAGAGGAGAAAATATAAGATATGCATAGCAGAACTGCGATGATTCCTTTACAGCAGCAAGAGAAAGAGGAGCAACCTCTCAAGTAGGATGAAGATGATCCTTCGGCAGCCTCAGGGATGAAGAAGAGGGAGGAAAGCTTCCTGCTTTCTTCACATCTTTAGAGAAAAAAACTTCAGAAGAAGAAGCTTATAGCTGTTGTGCCCCTGTGGTTTTGATGATGGTTTTAATGGTGGTTTTGATGATTGGTTTTTGATGTGAGTTAATCTCTGTGAGTCATCTTGCTGTGTGTGTCATCATGCTATTATTCAGTCATTCTCTGATCATAATACTTTCTTTTATATGCTCGATTAATTCATGTTTTATCATGTAAGTGAATGGAGTTCATTTACTGTCAGATAACATGCTCTACTTAATTCTGTCTACACTCTGTCTGCACAGTCTCCACAGCAGTGCGTCGACTCTTCAGTTCAATCTCTCAAGTTTATACACTCCATGCCCATTCAAGTCTATACATTGGGTTGATTCAAAGTCTGTACACTGCTTCACTTCGTCAAAGTCCATACATCCTCAGCTGAACCCCATGTCTGTACAACGGCCTCAATCTTCATCTATCTACACTCTGCTTGGTTAGTATGGACAGTAGTGGGTCGACCCACCCTTGCTGATGCGTCAACCCATCAGAACATTGATTGTATGGGTACTAAAGTCTATACATCAGCTTGATCGAGTAAGTCTGTACAGCATGCCTTATTGTTCATATTATTAAGTCTGTACATTGGCATATCATCTTCAAGTCTGTACATCGGGCACCTTCTAACTGAAGTCTATACACTGGTCTTAATATTCTAAGTCTGTACACTACCCGACCGCTTAAGTCTTCACATTGCCAAAGTCCGATCAGCTCAACCCTATACTTCCTTCCAAGCATCAACTCTATACACTGGATTGGCAAGCATCAAGTCTATACACTGGCTCAAGCTCACCTAAGTCCATACATCACAAACTCTATACATCCGTTTACTGTTGCAGTGTTCACCAAGTCTATACATCGCCTTCAGACTTTCAACTCTATACACTGCTACAGGAACCAAGTCCATACACTCTCCCGTTCAAATCCTTCCAAGTCTGTACATCGGCTTCGCATCTGCAAGTCTATACACTGGACTTCATTTCACCAAGTCTATACACTGGACTTTGTTTCACCAAGTCTGTACACTCCACATCTTTTCCTACGCTTGGCCAAGTCTACACACTCATACATTTCCCTACGCTTTCCTGGCCAAGTCTATACATCGCTAAGCCTGTACATTGCATACTGCTCAAACGATCAAAGCTCAAAGTCTGTACAGCGTGAAGTCTAAACATTAGCTCAGGGGCTTCAAGTCTATACATTGAACTATTCTTCAAAGTCTGTACAGTGGCTTCGAATCGGCAAGTCTGTACATCGGCTTCATTCACTCAAGTCCATACATCCACAGTGGATCATCAAGTCCATACATCCACAGTGGTACTTCCATGTCTGTACAACGCTGAAGCCTTCACAAGTCTGTACACTGCTTGAGCCTCACCAAGTCTGTACATCGCTTCAAGCGATTCAAGTCTATACAGCCTGCCTTCACATTCTGAGTCTATACATCGTTCCTCAAAGGCTAAGTGTATACATCCTTCCAAGCTTCAAGTCTACACACTCGATTGTTAGGTCTTCAACCCTATACATTCAATTGTTAGGCCTAAGTCTATACACTCGATTGTTAGACCTTCAACTATGTACATTGGTTGAGTCTATACACTGAAGACGCTGAAGACCTCCAAGTGTATACACTCTCACATGATACACACTTGGTTAACTATTGTTTCAAGTCTATACACTCGATTCCTTCATGATTTACACTGAAGTCTACACACTCTCCTGTTATGATAATGCATTCTTCAGCAAGTATATACACTGAGCACGCATGAAGACTTCTAAGTCTATACACTCCCTCACACTGTACACACTTGCTATATTGATTTCTATAAGTCTATACATTGCTTAACGATGTACATCCTGTGTTAATTTTGTTCATCGACTGAACACTTCTTTAATCCTGCAGGTGTCTGGCACGTGATCCAAGGAGCTGAAATGCTGACACGTGGCCAAATACTTGGGCGGGAAATGTGGAGGCCACACGTGCCCAGTGCTGCCTCTGCTCGAGCTGCTATAAAGGAAAGTCTCGGTTGTCTCAAGGAAAGGTGATCGAAAATAGAGAAGCAGAAATAGCAGAAGTACAGAAGTGCTGAGAGTTCGATCCAGTAGAAGAGAAGAGTTGCAGAGAAGAGAAGAGACAGAGAGAGCCTGCGAAAGAAGAAAAAAAAAGAGTGAAGAAGCAGAAGAAAAAGAGAGAGAGAGAGAGAAGGAGTTCGTAGAGAAGAAATGGGAAAAGCTTGAAGATCTGTCCTCTGGCGTTTGAATCAAATCCAAGCCAGACCTGCTCCCTTGAGAGCTACATTACTTGTATTTCGTTTCCAGCTTTTGGCGCTGTGATTTTTCATCCTTTCTTATTTTCCTTTTTATCTTTCCATCTTTGTACTTTCGATCCTCTGCACTGAGGTCGGGTTCCTCCTGGTGGGTCAGGAGAAGGGAGATCTGATCTCCGGTTGCAAGTAGCCGGGAGCTACTTGTGGGTTCCCTCCGGTTTGGAGGAAGGGAGGATTGGTCCTCCGGTTCTGGGCTTGCGGGTTGCAAGTCCAGGGGTCCCTCCTGGTCTGGAGGAAGAGAGGTCTGCGACCTCTAGTTTCCAAGTGGCTGGGAGTCACTTGGGTGTCCCTCCGGTTGGGAGGAAGAGGGGAGGCTAATCCCCTGGTCAAGCTGTGTGGCAGCAACTGTTTGCAGACTGAGTCTGCTTGGTTCTAGCGTTTGCTAGTGAAGCCTCACTCCGGTTGGGAGTGAGGGGTGGATGTAGGTCTGGAGGACCGAGCCACCGAAAAATCTTTTGAGCAATGGTTTGCTTTGTGTGATTGCTTCTGCTAGATGCTTGGATAGACACGCTTCATGTGTTTGCTCATAAGTTTAATTGAATTAGTTTTATTATGTGATTGCTTCTAGCATCTGAGTTTTTATTTGGGCATTATTCATAGAAGGATACATTCACCCCCCTCTGTATTCGGGCCTAGCACCCTAACAGTTGGTATCAAAGCGGTGTCTGCATACAAGGTCCAGCGACCTGCAGATTAGATCTTGGAGTCTTAGGTGCTAATTTGTTTTTAGTGCATCAATATTGCTGTTGCATTAATCTGTTGTGTTCTCATGGCTCATCCACCGATTTTCAGTGGTACGCATTTTAATGCATGGTTCGCTAGTCTGAAGAATTATATCAAATCTGTGAATCCAGACCTGTGGAAAGTAATTTCACATGGTCCTCATGAACTGCCAAAGAAAAAGTCCAAATGGACTGACAGTCACAAGTCTATGCATGAAGAGAATCAGATAGCTATAAATCTAATGAAGGCAGCTACTGATAGAGCCTCTCACTCATACTTCGTTGATTGCAGTTCTGCTAAAGACATTTTGGATACACTGAAGCGAACTCAGGAGATAGATGTGGATAGCTGCATGATGGCCAACAGAAGAAATCAAAGTGGCAGCGATCAAGACAGCAATCAAACTGAAGAAGATGATGATGATGAGGTAAATCTCTTCGAGAATTTTTCTCTAGAAGATTGGGAGAATGCATATGCTGAATTATTTGAATATCATGAACTATTAAGAAAATCGTATAAAAAATTGAAGAAGGGTACTGGTTTAGATAGTTCAAGTTCTCCTTGTAGAAATTGTGTTGAATTGAAAAATATTCATGATGCCTGTATGTCTGATTTTCAAATATTGAAGAAACAAGTTTCATTATTGAAAATTGAAAATCAAGATCATATAAATGTGATATCTGAACTCAAAGAAAAATTCAACTCAGATAATGATAATCAGACTCTTGTTAACTATCATGACCAGTATGGAAAATTGCTGAAAAACTTTGAAAGTGTGAACTCAAATTTAAACAAGATGAAATCTGAAAATGATTATCTGAGAACATCTGCTAATAAAAATGATCAAAAATCTGAGAAACTTGAGCAGGAGAAGAACTTATTTGCTGAAAAACTTGAAGCCATCAAATCTGTGAATGTGGAATTACAGAAAAACATTGAAAAGAAGGAAAAAGATTTGAAGGAATTCAAGGCTGGAAGAAAACTTGAAACTAACTCAGATGATCAGACTTTGATAAATGAGTTAATTCAGAATGACAAGCTCAAGGAAGAAAATGAAAAATTAAAAATGCTGAACTCCACTGTGTCTGAGAGACTGCTAGCTTTAGAAAGAGGAAAAACTGTGTGTGTTGAAGATTCTGATAAACTGAGCAATCTAGAGCAGGAAGTTGAAAAATATAAAACTGCTAACAAAGTTTTGAGTGAAGCTATGAATTGCAGTGAGCAAGAGATTGCCAGTTATGAGTAACACATTGCCTCTTTGGAAGAAGAAATTTGAGACTTGAGGAACTCTCTGTCAAAGTTTGTTGATGGGCAGAAAAACCTAGACAAGCTACTAGGTATAAAAATCAACCCTAGGAAGGAAGGGCTGGGCTACAATAAGATAAACAAGAAGGAACTTCAGAACAAAGTTATGACATCTTTTGTAAGTGGTTCAGATGTAGCCACCACCTCTAAAGACAAACAGCCCATTGCTCAGAAAATGTTGGGAGCAAAGGATAATTTTAAGAAAGAGGGACTGGGCTACAGTCCAGTCATGAGGAAGGTCGATGGATCCAATTTGAAAACTATTTTTGTTAAATCTTCTGAACAGGAAAAGCCTTCTATTTCATCTTCACCTCAGTATAAGGCTAAGAAAACAGAAAAACATGATAAAAATCAGAAAATATTGGAAAACAGAAAATAAATAAAAAGGGTCCATCAGTGTTTGCTGATCACAGTCCTCACACACACTCACATGCATCTAAAAAGAAGATTATCTGTCATTACTGTCATAAAGTTGGACATCTGATGCATGAGTGTAAGTTGATGGAGAAGGATGATAAGAATGCTAGGAGATCTCATGATAAAAATCCTTCACCTCAGAAAAGGAGTGTCACATGTTCTAATTGTGGCAAATTAGGACACTCAATTGCTCATTGTTGGTTTGCTAGTGGTAAGAAAACCTTTTATTCATATCATGCTAAATTCCCTGCAAACCAACATATTTTTAGTAAAAACAAATATGTTTCTATGAACCAGCATATCATCTGTTTTAATTGCAACAAAAGGGGTCACAGGGACTCTGAATGCTAGTCAGGTTCTTATAGAAGAAATTCTATTTCATGCTTTGAATGTGGAAAGACAGGCCACATGGCCATTGATTGTTGGCATGCTCAGGGTAGAAAATTCAATTCTAAAACTGTTAAATTCCCTGCCATTAACAGAAAGTCTCATGCATGCTATCACTGTGGGAAGACAGGCCATAGAGCTGCTGAATGTTGGCTGGCCGGTCTTGGTAAACAGAATTTCTATTCTGTTAACAGAAAGTTTCATACATATGCACATAGAGTTCATGCAAATAAAAATGTGCATAAATCAAATCTAAAATCTGGTGCATGGCATCATCATAGTAAACAGAACTCTCTCTCTGCCAATGAACTTCATGACAACAGTAATGTGCATAAGAGGAATTTGAAATCTGCTAATTCATGCCATTGCTGTGGACAAATTGGTCATTCAATGTATAATTGCTATTTGATGAAATCTGATGACCTTCATGCACGAAAATTGTTAAGAAAACCTGCTAGGAGTAATACTTTCATGTCAGGACCCAAGACTTCTTGGGTACCTATTTGTGCAAAATAACATTGCTATGCAGGTGTGCCTTGGGACTGAAATAAAAGGGGCAATAAACCAAGGCACTCAAGAATGAAAACCCCTTCCTGAATCTTTTAAGTAAATTTCTTGCACTTCCTATTTTTAGTTCTACTGCATGACATACTAAAGCTATTTTTGCATAATCATTCTTCATCTGCATTGTCTAATTGATGCCTCTGAACTCTCCTCATCTGAAGTGCATATATGTGATTTGCATATATAGTACATTAAAAAATCTGAACTGCATTTGAATGCTGTTTGAAATCTGTCCATTGCATTGTGAAAAATCTGATTAGCTGAAATTTGATCCATGCATGCTGCCCATGTTGAATTATCATGCATGACCTCAATGGTATATAAATGGTAAGGTACCAAAAGGCAGGGAAGTCTGTCTGGAGGTTCTTACTATGTGTGAGGTGGTCTTTTAGACCAAGTGCTCCGCCTAGTACCATGGGTCACCTTGTTGGATAAGACAGTCTGAATGTGCATGAATCAAAATCATATGTTCAGTTTCTCATGGCAAACATTGCATGTTTTAAGGGGGAGTTACTTGCATGTGTTTTTGCATACATAAAGTGCATTACATTTCCTTAGATTGAAAATGCCAAAAAGATTGTCTAAATGCATGTTGTCAGGGGGAGTCAATGCATTGCATATAGGTTGTCAAATGCATACTCATGTGAGAATTCATTGCATATCCTTATTGATTTTGTTGACAGACCTTGAACATATTTTTGAAAACATTGAGCTTCAAAATCCCTCCTATCAATTGGTATCATTTGGCTTCAGATTTCTATCAGTCTTTCATGAAGATTTCAATGGGACTATCTCTATCATAAATCTGAAAATTCTTGAACTAGAAATCTTCTATTATACATTTTTATGAATGACTGAAATAACTCAAGTGGTTTAAGTTTAATGTATTCAATGAGTTTGGCTTTAAAATCTCTTAAAAATATCTGAAGCATGTTTAATAAACATTAACCATATGTTTCATGCTATGTCTTGTAAATCTTCTGAAATCTGTATTATTGAATACATGACCTTATTTGGTTAAGTACATGAAATTGTTATTGATTTGAAGCAAATGAATTTTTCTGAAATGTCTAAAGGGTATTTTCTGTCAGAGCAATGACCTTGGTCACTGAGAAACACATGTCCAAAGGACTGTGTCATGAGGTACCATTGTTAACTCTGATTAAGAATAATTGAAATTCAGGCAGAGCAATGGCATGCACACTGAGAAATATAACTCACTCATCAAGAAATGATTTGCAGTGTGTCATGATGTGTAAATGCTATCTCTGTTCATATAAAGCATGACAGTTAGTCACACTAAGTGCTTAGGGATATTGACCTCTGATCAAGGTATATCCTCTAGTTACAAGGTGTGTACTGAACTAGAGTGCTCGTAAAATTTGTAGCATGAAAAAAAAATTTGTTGAATGAATTGAAATATCTGAATATTGATGCTAAAATCAAATTGCTACAACCCTAGACAAAATCATATGCCTTCATAATTGCTTGATTTCAATACTGATGCATGTAATTCCGAAAGAAGTCAATAAATTTGATTGTGTAAGAGAAAGGGAGTTTTATCAAGATAAATATGAGGGCTTGGTTCAATTTTATTAAACCATGGTTTTAGATATCAATACAGAATTTTATTGATAAACTCTACATACATCATGTTTAAACCATGCTGTTCAATAAAGCTCATTCATAAGCCCTTATAATGGAAGACTTTGAAAAACTTATGTTTTGGATTTATGAGATTGATATCTCTCTGAAAATCTGACTGAATTTTCTGAGATTGGAGCTTCTTTAAAAATCTGCTAATCGAACCTCTTCTACTCATTGACCTGAACTTCTCCTTGTTTGCCCCTGTGGTCTCCTTCTCATTCATTTCATAAGGTTCCATTTATTGAGGGGGAGCCTCCTTGTCATATGCATCATGCTGCATAGAAGGAGAAGAATTGTGCTCTTGCATTCATATTTCTGGTATCTGCATCTACATTCATACCCCTTCCCATGGTTTATTTTGATTATACCAAAGGGGGAGATTGTTTGTCAAAGAGGGAGAATATCATTCAATCAGTGCATGCAGGTTCCTTTTGATCATCTCTAACTCATGCTTTTGCTGAAACTCTTAAAGGGGGAGAATGTTGTTCTTGCAAGGGGGAGGATTTGACTAATTTTTTTTATGCTTTAATTTCTCAAACTATTTTCTTTTTGATGAAGTCAAAGGGGGAGAATAGTTTGAGTCATCAGACTGACTCACTGTGTAGTGTTGCCATCATCAAAAAGGGGGAGATTGTTGTGCCCCTGTGGTTTTAATGATGGTTTTAATGGTGGTTTTGATGATTGGTTTTTGATGTGAGTTAATCTCTGTGAGTCATCTTGCTGTGTGTGTCATCATGCTATTATTCAGTCATTCTCTGATCATAATGCTTTCTTTTATATGCTTGATTAATTCATGTTTTATCATGTAAGTGAATGGAGTTCATTTGACTGTCAGATAACATGCTCTACTTAATTCTGTCTACACTCTGTCTGCACAGTCTCCACAGCAGTGCGTCGACTCTTCAGTTCAATCTCTCAAGTTTATACACTCCATGCCCATTCAAGTCTATACATTGGGTTGATTCAAAGTCTGTACACTACTTCACTTCGTCAAAGTCCATACATCCTCAGCTGAACCCCATGTCTGTACAACGGCCTCAATCTTCATCTATCTACACTCTGCTTGGTTAGTATGGACAGTAGTGGGTCGACCCACCCTTGTTGATGCGTTGACCCATCAGAACATTGATTGTATGGGTACTAAAGTCTATACATCAGCTTGATCGAGTAAGTCTGTACAGCATGCCTTATTGTTCATATTATTAAGTCTGTACATTGGCATATCATCTTCAAGTCTGTACATCGGGCACCTTCTAACTGAAGTCTATACACTGGTCTTAATATTCTAAGTCTGTACACTGCCCGACCGCTTAAGTCTTCACATTGCCAAAGTCCGATCAGCTCAACCCTATACTTCCTTCCAAGCATCAACTCTATACACTGGATTGGCAAGCATCAAGTCTATACACTGGCTCAAGCTCACCTAAGTCCATACATCACAAACTCTATACATCCGTTTACTGTTGCAGTGTTCACCAAGTCTATACATCGCCTTCAGACTTTCAACTCTATACACTGCTACAGGAACCAAGTCCATACACTCTCCCGTTCAAATCCTTCCAAGTCTGTACATCGGCTTCGCATCTGCAAGTCTATACATTGGACTTCATTTCACCAAGTCTATACACTGGACTTTGTTTCACCAAGTCTGTACACTCCACATCTTTTCCTACGCTTGGCCAAGTCTATACACTCATACATTTCCCTATGCTTTCCTGGCCAAGTCTATACATCGCTAAGCCTGTACATTGCATACTGCTCAAACGATCAAAGCTCAAAGTTTGTATAGCGTGAAGTCTAAACATTAACTCAGGGGCTTCAAGTCTATACATTGAACTATTCTTCAAAGTCTGTACAGTGGTTTCGAATCGGCAAGTCTGTACATCGGCTTCATTCAATCAAGTCCATACATCCACAGTGGATCATCAAGTCCATACATCCACAGTGGTACTTCCATGTCTGTACAACGCTGAAGCCTTCACAAGTCTGTACACTGCTTGAGCCTCACCAAGTCTATACATCGCTTCAAGCGATTCAAGTCTATATAGCCTGCCTTCACATTCTGAGTCTATACATCGTTCCTCAAAGGCTAAGTGTATACATCCTTCCAAGCTTCAAGTCTACACACTCGATTGTTAGGTCTTCAACCCTATACATTCAATTGTTAGGCCTAAGTCTATACACTCGATTGTTAGACCTTCAACTATGTACATTGGTTGAGTCTATACACTGAAGACGCTGAAGACCTCCAAGTGTATACACTCTCACATGATACACACTTGGTTAGCTATTGTTTCAAGTCTATACACTCGATTCCTTCATGATTTACACTGAAGTCTACACACTCTCCTGTTATGATAATGCATTCTTCAGCAAGTATATACACTGAGCACGCATGAAGACTTCTAAGTCTATACACTCCCTCACACTGTACACACTTGCTATATTGATTTCTATAAGTCTATACCTTGCTTAACGATGTACAGCCTGTGTTAATTTTGTTCATCGACTGAACACTTCTTTAATCCTGCAGGTGTCTGGCACGTGATCCAAGGAGCTGAAATGCTGACACGTGGCCAAATACTTGGGCGGGAAATGTGGAGGCCACATGCGCCCAGTGCTGTCTCTGCTCGAGCTGCTATAAAGGAAAGTCTCGATTGTCTCAAGGAAAGGTGATCGAAAATAGAGAAGCAGAAATAGCAGAAGTACAGAAGTGTTGAGAGTTCGATCTAGTAGAAGAGAAGAGTTGCAGAGAAGAGAAGAGATAGAGAGAGCCTGCGAAAGAAGAAAAAAAAAGAGTGAAGAAGCAGAAGAGAAAGAGAGAGAGAGAGAAGGAGTTCATAGAGAAGAAATGGGAAAAGCTTGAAGATCTGTCCTCTGGCGTTTGGATCAAATCCAAGCCAGACCTGCTCCCTTGAGAGCTACATTACTTGTATTTCGTTTCCAGCTTTTGGCACTGTGATTTTTCATCCTTTCTTATTTTCCTTTTTATCTTTCCATCTTTGTACTTCGATCCTCTGGACTGAGGTCGGGTTCCTCCTGGTGGGTCAGGAGAAGGGAGATCTGATCTCCGGTTGCAAGTAGCTGGGATCTACTTGTGGGTTCCCTCCGGTTTGGAGGAAGGGAGGATTGGTCCTCCGGTTCTGGGCTTGCGGGTTGCAAGTCCAGGGGTCCCTCCTGGTCTAGAGGAAGAGAGGTCTGCGACCTCTGGTTTCCAAGTGGCTGGGAGTCACTTGGGTGTCCCTCCGGTTGGGAGGAAGAGGGGAGGCTGTTCCCCTGGTCAAGCTGTGTGGCAGCAACTGTTTGCAGACTGAGTCTGCTTGGTTCTAGCGATTGCTAGTGAAGCCTCACTCCGGTTGGGAGTGAGGGGTGGATGTAGATCTGGAGGACCGAACCACCTAAAAATCTTTTGAGCAATGGTTTGCTTTGTGTGATTTCTTCCGCTAGATGCTTGGATAGACGCGCTTCATGTGTTTTCTCATAAGTTTAATTGAATTAGTTTTATTCTGTGATTGCGTCTAGCATCTGAGTTTTTATTTGGGCATTATTCATAGAAGGATACATTCACCCCCCTCTGTATCCGGGCCTAGCACCCTAACAATAGCCTCTCCACGGCAACGCATGAACAATAGTAAAAGAATAAGAAGCAGAGGGATTCCTTCTCCCTTGCTTGGTGAAGCAGCACGTAGGTAGATGACGGAATGAAGAGGAGCAGACTCGTTCCTCTCTTTACGCACAGGAGAGAGCTCTCCTTTACATAGCAGCGGCAAGGGATCACACGAATAGCAGTAACCGGAGCTTATTGCTAGTAGCAGGGTATTTATGGAGTTGGAAATCCTACTGGAGGATGATAGTTTGATCAGGACTTAAATTCCTACGGAGGAAATCCTATTGATATTCAAACTTCCCACGTATTAATCCTACGGGATTTTTACCTTCCCGGATGGCATCCGGCTTCCTAGTTCGAACAAAACTCTGCAGTCAAATTTCCATTTTCATTCTGCAAGGAAATAGCGCCCATGATAGGGGCGCTCTATGTGAAAATGGCGCCCCCATGAGGGGTCTTCATTTTATAAAATAGCGCCCTACCCAAGGGCCCCCTTTCCTTGCCCATTTGGGTTCCTCCCGGGTAAGACCCATTAATGTATGTGTCGTTTACATAGGTGGGTTGGGCCTTGACTTTTGTTTTAATCTTAATCAGGAACTTCTATTCCTAGAATTTTGTCAGGGTTGCTACACCCTCCCCCACTTAAAAAAATTTGGTCCCTAAATTCAATCGTATATAGATGTGGAGGGTGCAGAATACATACCAGTTATAAATAAGTCGAAAATCTCTTCTTTATGGATTCTTCGGTCTCCCATGTGGCTTCTTGTTTTGAGCACTTACCCCATTGCACCTTGATCATGGGAATTGTCTTATTCCTTAGTGCACGTACCTCGCGATCAAGGATCTTCATGGGCATTTGTTTGTATGTGAGATCCCTTTGTATCACCAGGTCTCCATGATCTATGATATGTGATGGATCGTGCACATACTTCTTTAACATGGATATGTGAAACACATTATGAACGTCGGACAATTGAGGAGGCAAGGCGATGCGGTAGGCAACCTCGCCAACTCTTTCTAATACCTCAAAAGGTCCGATATACCTTGGTGTAAGCTTGCCCTTAACACCAAATCTTCTAATCCCTCGGCCTGGAGAAACCATAAGAAAGACGTGATCTCCTACCTGGAATTCAAGATTTCTCCTTTTTGTATCGGCATAAGTCTTTTGTCTAGATTGAGCTACTTGGAGTCTTTCTCTAATCAATTGGATCTTCTCGAAGTATCTGAAACCATGTCTGGGCCTAGTAGTTGTTTCTCGCCAACTTCATCCCAGCACAAAGGTGACCGACAACTCTTTCCATATAAAGCTTCGAAAGGTGCCATCTGTATACTTGCCTGATAACTGTTGTTGTATGCAAACTCGACCAAAGGCAAGTGATCATGCCAGCTTCCACCAAAATCAATGATACAAGCTCTGAGCATGTCTTCTACTACTGGATTTGTTCTCTCGGTCTGACCATCCATCTGACGATGAAAAGCTATACTAAAGTTAAGTCTTGTCCCCAATGAATGTTGTAGACCCTTCCAAAAATGAGAAGTGAAACGCGGGTCTCTGTCAGACACGATCGAAATAGGAACTCCATGTAGTCTGACTATCTCCTTGATGTACAGTGCAGCAAGAACGTCAACCGACCATCGACTCTTGATTGACAAGAAATGTGCCGACTTGGTCAATCGGTCTATGATGACCCATATTCCATCATGTCCTCCTTTAGATTTTGACAGACCCATTATGAAGTCCATACCGATATCCTCCCACTTCCACTTGGGAATATCAAGAGGATGAAGCTTATCGGTAGGTTTTTGGTGTTCCGCCTTAACTTGTTGGCAAGTGAGACTACGAGACACGAAGTCTGCTACCTCTCTTTTCATATTCGGCCACCAAAAGGTATGCTTCAAGTCTTGGTACATCTTGGTAGATGCAGGATGTATCATGTACCTTGATCTGTGGGCTTCTTCTAATATCTTCTTCTTTAGTTCTGGACAATCTGGTACACAAGTTCTCTCCTTGAACAACAATCTTGCATCTGATGCTATCTTGAAATCAGATTGCTCTTCTATCTTCCCCTTGATTTCTACTAATACTGGGTCGTTGTCTTGAAGTCCTTGTATTTCAGAGAATAACTCTGGTTGTATCCTCATATGTGATAGTGTAACACACCTGTTCTCCTTGTCCATACTTATGTTAAGTCTAGAGAATTGTTCTAGCAACTTCCACTCCTGAATCATACAATTGGCTAATAACGATGTTGGTTTTCGACTGAGGGCATCTGCTACATGATTACCTTTTCCAGGATGATATTGGATTGTGAAGTCGAAGTCCTTGAGATATTCCAGCCAACATCTCTGTCTCATATTCAATTCCTTTTGAGAGAAGAGATACTTGAGACTCTTATGATCAGAGTATACAATGAATTGTACTCAGTATAGGTAATGTCTCCAGATCTTTAGTGTAAACACTACCACAGCTAATTCTAGGTCATGGACTGGATAGTTCTCTTCATGCTTCTTCAGTTGTTTGGAAGAGTAAGCTATGACTCTCCCTTGCTGCATTAACACACAACCGAGGCCAATGCCAGACGCGTCGGTATATATCTCGAATTTCTTTCCTTCAATTGGTAAAGCCAAGACTGGGGCAGTAGTCAAGCGATCCTTTAGAGCTTGAAATCTTCTTTCACAATCTTCGCTCCATTCATAACGGATCTCTTTGCTAGTTAGCCTAGTAAGTGGCACAACGATTTTAGAAAAATCCTTAATGAATCGCCTGTAATAGCCTGCAAGACTCAAGAAACTTCGGATCTCGGTAGCATTGGTCGGCCTTTCCCAATTCTTTACTACTTCAACTTTTGATGGATCTACTGATAAACCATCCTTTGAAATTACATGACCTAGGAAGGATACTTCTTCTAGCCAGAACTCACATTTGCTGAGCTTTGCATATAACTAATTTGTCCTCAATATCTGTAATGACATCCTCAAATGCTCTTCATGTTCTTCCTTGGTCTTTGAATATATTAATATGTCATCAATGAAAACCACCACAAACTGGTGTAGATGAGGCCTGAATATGCTATTCATCAACTGCATAAAGGCTACATGGGTGTTTGGTAGTCCAAAAGGCATAACAACAAATTCATAGTGCCCATACTGTTGAGTAGTGGATGGTGGATCTAGAGGGGAGAGGTGAATAGATCTGTCCCTCTTTTCGCAGAACACCCCTCTTTAAAGCTAGATAAAGAGAATCGCAGCGGAATACAACTAGCTTAACGAAGGATACAACGATTGGCTTAGTAGGATGAACAAGTAAAATAACGATTGAACCTAAGCATGCATCTAGCACTAAGCAATCGCACAAGCAAACCACAGCGCACGAGATTTTAAGGTGGTTCGGACTGAATCCCCAGTCCTACGTCAACCCCTCACCAAACCCGGTGAGGCTTCACTAGTGCAGCGCACCAAACTGCAGATCAAAAAATCTCCGATTACCTTCCTACTAACCACCGGTAGGGACGATAACACCTCAGATTGGAGCACCTTCCAACTGCCTTCCTACTAACCGTGGTAGGGACGATTCTCAGTTTCAATAGCTTGAACAAAATGAAAAGAGAACAAGATGAAAATGTTCAAAAAAGATATGGAGATATGCTAAAATCGAGAAGATCTTGTCTGAAATGAAGGAGGTGAATCTGATGCTTCAGCAAGGGCTGGCTCTTTTTCTTCTTGTCTTCATACGATGTAGATCACCAACAGAGGTTTCTTCTTCTTCGCAAAGCTCTCCTCTTGATTCAGCAGCAATGGCTTCTTCTTCCTTGTGAAATTATCTTCCTTGGATCCCCTTGATAGCCTTGCTTGCTTCTACACTACCTTGGAGGTTGCTAGCTTGGATATGAGCTCGAATCACCTTGGAAATAGATGAAGAACTCCTGCACGAAGTACTGTTCACGGCTACAGTACCCTCTTCTTCTTCCCTTGGACAGCCTCCTCTAGCCTCTCTTTGATCTCCCTTGATCTATTAGGATTTCTAACCCCCTTAGTGTTGTTTTTATGTCTCTTTGAATGGTTCATAGACAAGTCCCAGACCAGATCCACGAGTCATGGTAAATTGGGTGACTTTTAAACAAATCCAAGAAAAGGGGCTGCCTACGTTGTGAAAACAAAGTCAACAATAGCTGCATCGGGGTTGCCGGTCGATCGGAAGTAGGTGGTCGGTCGATCGGAAGTTTTATAGGTTTGAACTTTTCGTTGCTGGCAATTTCGGTCAACCAGCAGTATGGGGGCAGTCGACCGGACTTCTGGGCGATCGACCGAATTTTCTGGGCGGTCGACCTCTACTGAGAAATGTTGTAGCCTTTTCGGTTCTGGCAATTCGGTCGACCGGTCCATGACCGGCAGTCGACCGACAGATGGATTTTTTCTAGTTTTGCTTCATTCAACCCCTTAAACCCGTTTGCAGTCCATTCAAGTCTGTGGCATAAAACTCTTTAGACCTTGAGGATGTCTACTGAGTCTTTGACCTTTCCTTAACGAATGCTCAGACCTTTGGACGTTGAAGCCAAGTGTGTTCTTCATTGTGCATCGACCTTGGCTATGTGAAGTGTCGACTCTTTTGTACCAAGTGTCGACTCTTCTTGAAGCCAGCCTGATCTTCTTGATAGTTGTCCAGCTTGAAGAATTGACTCTTGCTTTGAAGGGATTTTAATCCTTGCTTGGGCGCGATCATTGGGCTTTCACTTTTGCCATCTCCCCTCCATTCCTTGGCTTATCTGTCATGGAAAAGCATCAAGTATTTCAATCATATGAGAGTGGGAAACATCAATGACTTATAGTGTTTAGCAATAATCAAAACCATGAATGTCAAATGACCACAGGGGCACAACATTCTCCCCCTTTTTGATGATGGCAACACTGTGAGTCATTATTTAGCAGTAATGTCCAAGATGGCAAATGTATAACATATGCAGCTCAAGATACATGAATGATTATGCTATGCATGAATGATCAGAGCATGTGAATGCTATTCAAGTTCCTCTTGATTATGGATGCTGCTCTCCCTGAGTGTATGCATGATGAGGGACTGTTGACTCTCCCCCGTCTCACAAAGTTATTCTCCCCTTTGACAACTTACAAAGGCAACGCACAAAGGTATTCTCTGTTAGTGTTGGTGTGCTACAGGCCAATTTCAGGTCGGGTAGGCCCAATAGTTGTACGATCTTGTTCATTATTAATAAAGTGGTGTTTGAGCGTAAATATGCGATTGTGTTACTTTACGTTGTCCCTAGGATATGTGGTTGTAAAGTCAGCTCGAGATGGGATCTCGAACATGAGATTGACTTTACATGTACACATACCTTAAACTATTCCTGGTTGGAGGGTAATCACTCGGGGACTTTGATTACCTATTAAACCAGTACATATGATGTGTCAGTGACCAGTCTCATGGTCATTGGTGCGAGGCACCAACACATATGTGTAGGTGTATGTCCTTGGAGGATGTACACTGAACTGATCCGCTATTGGATCTTCAGATGGTTGATTATACCTAATGTCAACTAAAGATCTAACTGTCTCAGTAGCATCGTTGGTCCTTTGACCTGAGACATTGATCGGATCTTACACGAGGACTGGAATGGTTTAATTACTTGGCTAAGTGACTTTAACCATAAGTCATGAGTTGCCGAGTCATTAACCACTCCAGGATACGTGTGAAGATCATCAATGGTCAAGAGGGGATCGCTCACTGTCGGATATATATCAGACAGTTAATGGGTCATGACATTGACGCTCCGTTAAATCCCTGGCCAGGGTCGTATGAGTTCGTTTAGAACGGACGTCATACACTTTAAGGAGGTCATATTCAAATGGCACGATCATGGGGTTTGACAGAAACCGTACCCTCGATCGTACCAGACTCATAGAAGGAGCGAGGGATTATATCGATGCGGTAACTGTGGACTTGCAGGTACCAGACATGCTGGTTTAAACCCGGGGTCCTCTAGGATCACGCGGATTTGTTTGACCCAACGTGATCAAAGGTTCGGAATAAATTAAACTATTGTTCGGCTCTAGTAGAAGCGAAGAATACATTTAATTTACTTCTAATTGGGAATTAGAAGTTAATGGACCTTAAACTAGAGTGACTGTGGGCCTAGAGGATCACACACAATGGATTCTTGGGTGACGGATTATTATTATACAGGTGTATGTATTAATTCCTTTTAATTCCTTTTGGAAAGGAGTGTAAATGGAGCTTAATACATATGTATAATAGTGGATAGGACATATATACAGTTTCGGTCTTTTAGAACCCTTTTCTAATAAACCTAAACTCTATATATAGCCACCTACGTGATGCTCATTCGAGCCTTCACTTCTTCCAACCTCTTAAGCTTAAGCAAGCACATAAGCTTAAGAGGAGGATTAGCCTCCCCCCTTTCTCCCCTTTGCTCTCTCTCTCTCTCCAGAAGGTGATAGAGTCGGGGAAAGTTGCGCCGGGGAGGTACCGTCGCTGCGCAAGGGTCCGTGTGGATCTGCTCTAGAGGTCGTACAGCTGTGCGGCTCAATATTCTACATCGGGCATCGCGGACAGCGTCGTTCCGCGCAAGGTGAAACACGCAACCCGTAATTAGGGTCTTAGAAACACCGATTAGAGCACAGATTAAGCTTTCCATAACACCGGGATCGGGCAAATGGAATTTTTGTTATCCGCTGCGTCGCCCGTAGGTGCTGTGCGAAACCTTACAGTGGTATCAGAGCCAGGTTCGCGCTCTGGTCGGTGTTTTTATCGCCGTTTAGAACCATGCTTTAGGGGCATATTAAATCTTCAATTATAATTTGTAGAAAGTGATTTGGACATCTCTGTTCTTCCTGGATGCTGGGCATCCAAACAGTAATTTTTTTAAAAAAAAATTAAATTTTTTTTTTTGGGTTCCCTCCGGGCGCACTGCGCCACTGGGCACAATGCGCCGGCGGGCTCACCCGCATGGGCGGGCGCCGCCCACGCGGGGCGCCCGCAGGTGGCACCCGCCCTCGGGCGCCTGCAATGCGGGTCAACGCCCGCGCGCGCGGGGTTGACCCGGCGATATTAAAAAAAGGGTTTTTTTATTTTTTTTTAAAAAATTATTTTTACCCTTTTAAATTTACTGTGCTCTGATACATTAATATATATATTAGATATATATGTGAAAATACACAGTAAATTAAATAGATTTTATCTATTAGGTTAAATAGTGTTATCTCAATAGTAAATGTCGAATGGTAAATTTTATTTAACCAATTTGAATTTACCAAGGTGAGATAATTACTATTTACCTTGAGATAAAATGGTAATAATTGAAGTTACTTCAGTAAAATTTAAATTTTTGAATTTTTAATTATTAGATAATTAGAAAATTCAAAATTTGAAGTTTATTGAAGTTAAATGTGAAAAATTCAATTATTTAAATTTTAATTATTAGATAATTATTAAATTTAAATTTTGATATTTAGAAAATTACTAATTGAGGATAATTGCATTATTTTAAATTTATTTTCAAACAAAATTATTGGATAATTAGTTTGAATTTAAATTTAAATTATTGGCATGTTTATATTTTGAATTTAAATTTGATTATTAGATAATTAAATTTAAATTTAAATTTAATTAATTATCTCAATTAGATGCCCCTGTAGAAAATGATGGTTCTTTACGTGCTTTACTTTATTTACCTTGTATTGGCCTGCTTGTGTGTTTAATTTTAGTTAATCATGCTTTGATTTTTAAAATTAAACAAAGCTAGCCTATTTTTGTTTGCACATCCCATTTTTAAATTCAAAAGTAAGGATTATTTTCAGAAAATAACCCTTGATTGATTTTATTTGAATGGGTTGGCAAGTGATCATGGACTTGGATTAATGTAATTAATTGGGGTCTGCGAACCTCCTTTCTCTCTCTGTTAAAATTCCAATGTACTTCTATCTTCCTCCATTGTTGTACTCGCCCTAAGGGCTGCTGGAATTTGAGTCACATGTAATTTAATTTTTCCGGCCTGCGTGCCGTCTAAAAGTTGTAATTAATGCGGCGTCGGATTTTGAAAGCGTGGAGCACACCCGACGAGGACGATCTAGCTGCTTCGGAAGCGGGCCGGATGTCTTAGTTACATTAGGGTTAAAGTCCATGATCACTTGCGTTTATTTTTTGCATTGGATGCATTTATTTTGTGCAAACTACTAGGTACGGTAAATATATTGGATATATTTATATTACCACCTAGGGTGAGATCAAGATAAAATTAAATTCTCTCGCGATTAAATTTTAGATCTGGTAAGCGTGGCTCTAGGAGTCGTCGTGGCCCTCCATCATTATGGAGTGAATGAACGTCTTCATTTCATGGATTTGTTGTGCTTTCCACAAGGTCCATGAGTTTGGGGGCGGGATTAAACTCCAAGGCTCGGCCTCAATGGGGTGAGGAATTGAACTCGACCTTGTTGTGCTTTCCACAAGGGTCGGGTCATGAACTCATTGCTATGTAGTAATGATGGTTAGATCTAACCGAGAATATCCTTTGTTGTGCTTTCCACAAGGGGATGATTTCTCGGGGGCCGAATATCGGATATTGCATTAGATGCAAGTGCTTGTTGACTGCCCTTGAGATGATGTATGATTTGTTGTGCTTTCCACAAGGTCATACATCAGTCTCGTTGGGATTCCGACCCACTAGGTTGATCTCGCTGATCTCCCGTTCTATATACTGAGGGTTATATAGTTCGATCGAAAAATAGTGGGACTAACTAAGATAGAAAACCACATCTAAGTTAGAATCTGAACACATGCTAAGTTGTCTTTTATTTCTTATCCAGATTATAATGTCGTCGTCCAACCCCCTCCGCGGCATCTTGGATGCAAATAGATTAACTGGACCGAACTACTCGGATTGGCTGCGTAATCTACGCATAGTCCTTACCGCCGAAAAGATTACGTACGTGTTGGACACGGTTCATTCTGAGCCAGCTCCTGATGCCGACGAGGGCGAGTTACTGGCTTATGCCAAGTGGTCTGAGGACTCCTCTCTTGCCCAATGTTACATGTTGGCCTCTATGGCTCCCGAGCTACAGAGACAATTTGAAAAGACTGATTGTAGAAGTATACTTCTCAATCTACGCCAGCTCTTCGAGAAGCAGGGTAGGATTGAGTGGTATGACATCTCCAAAAGACTTTTCAGGACACGGATGTCTGAGGGTTCATCAGTACAGGCTCATGTACTGAAAATGATGGAGTGGATTGAAAGACTCAATACATTAGGGTTCAAGTTAGATCTTGAACTATGCATTGATCTTATACTCCAGTCATTGCCCGATTCCTTTTCTTCCTTCATCATGAACTTTAACATGAATAGGATTGAAGCAACTCTCCCAGAGCTGCTCAATATGTTAAAGAGTGCTGAAGGAACCATGCAGAAAGATAAACCATCTTCGTCTATAATGATTGTTGGCCGGGCCAACAAGAAAAGGAAGGCCTCTCAAATATCCACCACTAGTAACAAAGGGAAGGGAAAGAAAAAGGCCACGGGTAAGCAACTCGCCAAAGTTGACAAAGGGAAGGGCAAGAAGAATGAAAAGGAAGACAAATGTTTTCGATGCGGGGAAACTGGGCATTGGAAAGGGAATTGCAAGGCAATTCTAAATGAAGGTATTTTTGTCATAGACCTTAATTTGTCATATATGGAATCCACATCATGGGTATTGGATACTGGATGTGCATCTCATATCTGTAATTCTGTGTAGGTGCTGACAAATAGAAGGCGATTGGGCAAAAAGGAGATTGAAATGAGGATGGGCAATGGAGCTTTAGTTTCTGCCAAAGCTGTTGGGACTGCACGCCTCAGTTTACCTTCAGGAGTCATTCTGGAGCTGAATGACTGTTATTATGTTCCTAATATTATTAAGAACATTATTTCAATCTCTGGCTTGTATAACATTGGATATACATTGGCTTTTAATAGCACTGGGTGCTCTATAATGAATAATGGTTTGATTATAGCCAATGGTTCATTAGTCAATGGTCTTTATGTATTAGATACACGTTCTGATATTATGCAAGTTTCCAATGCTGATGAAGTGAATTCTACATATCTATGGCATTGCAGACTTGGTCATGTAGGAGAGAAAAGAGTCTCTCACTTACACTCAAATGGGTATTTGAATTCGTTCGAATACAAACCATTTGATACCTGTGAGTCGTTTCTCATGGGGAAAATGACCAAGGCTCCCTTTGGTGGACATGGTGAGAGGGCTGTTGACCTTCTCGAGCTCATACACTCGGATGTGTGTGGACCCATGTCCATAGAAGCAAAAGGAGGTTATCTCTATTTCATTTCTTTTATTGATGACTTCTCTAGATATGGCTATGTGTATTTAATGAGACATAAGTCACAAGCCTTTGAGAAGTTTAAGGAATACAAGAATGAAGTAGAGAAACAGACAGGCAAAAGTATTAAGGCTCTTCGATCGGATCGAGGAGGTGAATACTTAAGCCATGAATTCACTTCTTACCTTAAAGACCATGGAATAGTTTCTCAGTGGACTCCACCGTATACACCACAACACAATGGTGTATCCGAGAGGAGAAATAGGACCTTGTTAGACATGGTCCGATCCATGATGTCTATGTCAGGACTACCCTTGTCTCTCTGGGGCTATGCGTTAGAGACTGCGGCTTATTTATTGAATATGATATCAAGTAAATCAGTTCCTTCTATACCATATGAGATATGGAAGGGCAGGAAACCAAATTTTAATCACATTAAAATTTGGGGGTGTCCTGCCCATGTAAAGAAGAACGATAGTGATAAGCTTGAGTCGAGAACCGATAAGTGTAGGTTTGTGGGATATCCAAAGGAGACGTTTGGATATTATTTCTATCACCCATCTGAGCAAAGGGTCTTAGTGGCCAAGAGAGCTGTATTTCTGGAAAGAGAATATCTACTCCAGAAAAATAGTGGGAGCCAGATAGAATTGGATGAGGTCCTAGAACCACAACCCATAGACACAAACTCATTAGATGAGACGGTATCGGTTGATCCTATTCAAAGTGAGACACTGACACTATGGAGAGCTGGTAGATTACCGAGAGAACCTGAGAGATATGTTGGACATGTCTCAGAGGGGTCCTCTAGGGTATGTATCGATGAGGATGATGATCCTCAGTCGTACCAGGAGGCGATCCGTAGTGTAGACTCCGAGAAATGGCAAGAGGTAATGGATTCAGAGATCCAGTCCATGTACACCAACAAAGTTTGGAACTTAGTTGATGTACCCGAAGGGAAGGTCCCTATCGGCTGCAAATGGATTTTCAAAAGGAAAATCGATGCAGATGGACAGGTTGACACATACAAGGCTAGACTAGTGGCGAAAGGATATCGTCAAAGGCAATGCATTGACTATGACGAGACGTTTTCGCCGGTAGCCATGGTTAAGTCAATCAGAATCCTCCTTGCCATTGCTGCATACATGGATTATGAGATCTGGCAAATGGATGTGAAGATAGCTTTTCTTAATGGAAACCTGTCAGAAGAGGTGTACATGGTACAGCCTGAAGGATTCACCTCCAAGCTACATCCTAATAAGGTATGCAAACTTCAAAGGTCCATTTATGGATTAAAGCAGGCATCTAGAAACTGGAACTTAAGATTTGACGAGGCTGTCAAATCTTTCAACTTCATTCGGAATGAAGATGAACCCTGTGTTTACAAGAAGGTCAGTGGGAGCTCAGTGACCTTCTTGGTCCTTTATGTTGATGACATCTTACTCATTGGGAATGATGTAGGGATGTTGACATCAACTAAGTCTTGGTTGTCCAAGACCTTCTCCATGAAGGATTTGGGAGAAGCATCCTATGTGCTGGGCATAAGGATCTATCGAGATAGATCTAAAAGGATGCTAGGATTATCTCAATCCATGTACATAGACACTATCCTCAAAAGGTTTAGGATGGAAAATTCAAGAGAGGTCTCATTCCCATGAGACATGGAATTTACCTATCCAAGGGGATGAGTCCTAAAACTTCTGAGGAGGTGGCACACATGAATAAGGTACCCTATGCTTCGGCGATAGGGTCAATCATGTATGCAATACTATGTACACGGCCTGATGTTGCCAATGCTTTAAGCATTGTCAGTAGATATCAGGCAAATCCAGGCGAAGAGCACTGGAGGGCAGTAAAGGGTATCCTTAAGTACCTACGAAGGGCTAAGGATCTTTTTCTGCTTTATGGAGGAGAGGACCTACAGCTTAGAGCTTACACAGATTCAAGTTTCCAGTCAGATCCAGATGACCGCAAATCCATGTCTGGATTTGTATTCATGTTGAATGGAGGGGCAGTCAGTTGGAGAAGCTCCAAGCAAGATACGACTGCAGATTCGACGACGGAGGCGGAATATATTGCTGCAGCTGAAGCTGCTAAAGAAGCCGTCTGGATGAAGAAATTCATCTTGGAACTTGGCGTAGTTCCCGAGATATCAGCTCCCAGCCCATTATTTTATGATAATAATGGGGCCATCGCCCAGGCGAAGGAACCGAGATCTCACCAAAGGTCAAAGCATGTTCTCAGGCGCTTTCACCTTATTCAGGAGATTGTTGATCGTGGAGATGTGACGGTAGAGCGTGTACCGTCAGAAGATAACATAGCAGATCCACTGACTAAGCCTTTGACACAGACTGTGTTTGAGCGTCATCGGGATAAGATGGGCCTCAAAGTTGTGGGCAATTGGCTGTAGTTCAAGTGGGAGATTGTTAGTGTTGGTGTGCTACAGGTCAATTTCGGGTCGGGTAGGCCCAATAGTTGTACGATCTTGTTCATTATTAATAAAGTGGTGTTTGAGCGTAAATATGCGATTGTGTTACTTTACGTTGTCCCTAGGATATGTGGTTGTAAAGTCAGCTCGAGATGGGATCTCGAACATGAGATTGACTTTACATGTACACATACCTTAAACTGTTCCTGGTTGGAGGGTAATCACTCGGGGACTTTGATTACCTATTAAACCAGTACACATGATGTGTCAGTGACCAGTCTCATGGTCATTGGTGCGGGGCACCAACACATATGTGTAGGTGTATGTCCTTGGAGGATGTACACTGAACTGATCCGCTATTGGATCTTCAGATGGTTGATTATACCTAATGTCAACTGAAGATCTAACTGTCTCAGTAGCATCGTTGGTCCTTTGACCTGAGACATTGATCGGATCTTACACGAGGACTGGAATGGTTTAATTACTTAGCTAAGTGACTTTAACCATAAGTCATGAGTTGCGAGTCATTAACCACTCCAGGATACGTGTGAAGATCATCAATGGTCAAGAGGAGATCGCTCACTGTCGGGTATATATCAGACAGTTAATGGGTCATGACATTGACGCTCCGTTAAATCCCTGGCCAGGGTCGTGTGAGTTCGTTTAGAACGGACGTCATACACTTTAAGGAGGTCATATTCAAATGGCACGATCATGGGGTTTGACAGAAACCGTACCCTCGATCGTACCAGACTCATAGAAGGAGCGAGGGATTATATCGATGCGGTAACTGTGGACTTGCAGGTACCAGACATGCTGGTTTAAACCCGGGGTCCTCTAGGATCACGCGGATTTGCTTGACCCAATGTGATCAAAGGTTCGGAATAAATTAAACTATTGTTCGGCTCTAGTAGAAGCGAAGAATACGTTTAATTTACTTCTAATTGGGAATTAGAAGTTAATGGATCTTAAACTAGAGTGACTGTGGGCCTAGAGGATCACACACAATAGATTCTTGGGTGACGGATTATTATTATACAAGTGTATGTATTAATTCCTTTTAATTCCTTTTGGAAAGGAGTGTAAATGGAGCTTAATACATATGTATAATAGTGGATAGGACATATATACAGTTTCGATATTTTAGAACCCTTTTCTAATAAATCTAAACTCTATATATATCTACCTACGTGAGACTCATTCGAGCCTTCACTTCTTCCAACCTCTTAAGCTTAAGCAAGAACATAAGCTTAAGAGGAGGATTAGCCTCCCCCCATTCTCCCCTTTGCTCTCTCTCTCCAGAAGGTGATAGAGTCGGGGAAAGTTGCACCGGGGAGGTACCGTCGCTGCGTAAGGATCCGTGTGGATCTGCTCTAGAGGCCGTACAGCTGTACGGCTTGATATTCTGCATCGAGCATCGCGGACAGCGTCGTTCCGCGTAAGGTGAAACACGCAACCCGTAATTAGGATCTTAGAAACACCGATTAGAGCACAGATTAAGCTTTCCATAACACCGGGATCGGGCAAATAAAATTTTTGTTATCCGCTACGTCGCCCGTAGGTGCTGTACGAAACCTTACATTCTCCCCCTTTGACAATAGCAAAAAGGAGGGATAAGGTAGAGACAGTGACAAATGTCTTAGAGACAAAGCGAATAGGAGTTTAGAGCAAGCTATTATAGGCATATCTGAAACATGCCGTGAGCAATATATAAGGTTCAAAGCTAATAAAATCTGAAATCAACAATAGAGTTCGAAAAGCATCTACATCCATGTTTTAATAGAAATGAACCAGAAGTGCATATCATGGCAGTGATTAACCTTCCTTCATCTTATACATCCATATTCAATATCTTCATCGGGAATAGCACAAACTAGTATTGAGGTTAAACAAGCATGACTAAAGCATGGAATTTTATGATTTCAGCATTGTTTTGCATGATCTTTTGCATTTGTATGCACATGACTTATATTTTACGAGCAAGCAAGTCGAGTACATGCCTCCTATCCATAAGAATACACATTGTTTAGACGCCAATATTCCTAGGTATTTGGTAAGACTGACTGTTTTGCTTCAGATTGAACAGAGATAGCTTTGTCACCTCATGACATATCTGACCTCATTTCTTTGATGAGGATATATATTTCTCAGCAATTATGTCATTGCTCTGTCTAGAGTTTAATTTAATTAAGATAGAGATAACAGGGGCACATCATGACATATCATTCGTCACTTATTTTGAGGACGTGACATATTTCTCTGTGCAACAATATCATTGCTCTGTCAAATTTACTGTCAGGAATTCCAGCTCATCAAGGTGTTTAAAAATAATACTAAACTTTAGTGTATCACCAAGGTTGCCATGAAGTTTGAATTTTTAGATTTCAGAATTATCATTCAAGGCACAACATGCAAGCTCTAGTTAAAGTCTATTAACACCACGGAACATAGATGATTTCAAAGATATATCAGAGCTTCAAGGAAATCATTAAATCTGAACCATTTTTATTGGATGGACAATCATCAGTTCATATAATAGAGAGCTCTTACGCCATAGATCTGTCTGTTTCATGATCACAGTTTCAGACTGGAAGCTATTGAAGTTCAGATTGCAAGAGATTAAGAGAAGCATCAAGACTCCCCCTAAGGATATGCAGTGAATGCATTCAAGGAGTTATGTTTTCAATCAAGGGGAATGATTAAAAATAAAATGCATGACCCGGCCCATGGTTGTACACTAATTGATGGTAACTGAATGAAGATAAAACATATGCATGAATGCTTCAAAGAAATAGCTCCCCCTTACTGTATGGCCTACATGCGACAGTGACGCATGGTACTTGGCAGAGGTGAATCCTCACGCATGGTGAGTGTTTCTAGACAAGCATAACCTGCCTTATCACACTTCAACATTTAATATACCATGGCCATGCAAGAATGGTGCTACACCATATGCAATGCATCGTGAACATGAATTCAACTTTATTATGCAACTACATGCACTACTACACCACATGCAGAATGACATATTTACATATAAATAATGCATGGATAACAATCAGCAAAACACACAACCAAACTGAAGAAGATCTTCAATTCAATTTTTATTAGCCTGAGGTCTGCAAAGACCAAGCTCCCTTCTGAGTGTTGTAAACCTGTCATTACACAAGGGCTTGGTGAAGATGTCAGCAATCTGATTTAGTGTATCAACAAAATATAGTTCAAAGTTTTTCTTAAACACCTCATCTCTAATGAAGTGATGCCTAATCTCAATATGCTTGGTCCTAGAGTGCTGAACATGATTTTTTGCAAGGTTGATAGCACTGGTGTTATCATACATAATCGGGACACAACTAAGATCCACTAAGTAGTCATTGAGTTGGTGTTTAATCCACAACACTTGGGTGCCACAGCTCCCCGCAGCAACGTATTCTGCTTCTGCAGTTGAGAGGGCAACCGAGTGTTATTTCTTAGAGGCCCAAGAAACTAAACACCCGCCCAGAAACTGGCATTAGCCACTAGTACTCTTGCGATCCAGCTTGCATCCAGCGTAGTCCGCATCAGAATAAGAAATAAGAGATAAATCACAGGATGACAGATACCACAATCCCAAATCTTGAGTTCCGGCAAGATATCTAAGGATATGTTTGATGACAGTCAAGTGAGATTCTCTAGGACTAGCTTGAAATCTAGCACAGAGACAAACACTAAATTGGATATCTGGTCGGGATGCAATCAGATAAAGTAAGGAGCCAATCATACCTCTATAGATTTTTGTATCCACTAATTTACCATTTTCATCCGAATCTAGTGATGTTGTGGTGCTCATAGGAGTTGCAATTATTTTGCAGCTTGTCATGTTGAATCTTTTCAGCAGCTCCTTGATGTATTTGGCTTGACTTATGAAGCACCCATCTTCTCCTTGGTTGACCTGCAAATCGAGAAAAAATTAGAGTTCTCCCATTAGGCTCATTTCGAATTCGCTAGTCATGAGGTTAGCAAATTTCTCACACATTTCAGATTTAGTAGAACCAAACACAATATCATCAACATAAATTTGAACAATCAAGATGTTCTTAACTTGCTTCTTGGTAAAAAGTGTTTGGTCTACCTTACCTCGTGTGTACCCTTTCTCAATGAGGAACGAGCTTAGTCTCTCATACCAAGCTCTTGGTGCTTGTTTCAAGTCATAAAGTGCCATGTCTAGCTTGTATATAAAATCTACATGGTTAGAGTTCTCAAAGCTAGGGGGCTGCTCCACATAGACTTCTTCTTTGATCAAACCATTTAAGAAAGTACTTTTTACATCCATTTGATACAACTTTATTCTAAGGGAGCATGCAAAGGCAAGTAAAATCTGATGGCCTCAAGTCTGGCTACTGGGGCATAAGATTTCTCAAAGTCTACCCCAAACTCTTGATTATACCCTTGAGCCACCAATCTAGCCTTGTTTCTTATTATCTTGCCATCCTCACTGAGTTTATTCCTAAATACCCATTTAGTGCCTATGACAGATTGTGATGATGGTCTAGGAACAAGATGCCAAACTTTATTTCTTTCAAACTGGTTTAATTCATCTTGCATTGAGTTTATCTAGTTTTCATCTTTTAATACTTCATCAATATTCTTGGGTTCAATCTGGGAGACAAGAGCAAGATGATCTAATTCTTCCACAATTCTAAAATGTGATCTAGTTCTAGGTGGATCATTCAAGCTTCTAATGACATTTCCTAAAGAATGATCCTTAAGAATTTTAATGTCTATAAAATCATTACCTTCTTCTTGAGCTTGATCCCTTGCATTGCTTGATTCAGCTAGGTCACCATCTTCTCTTGTTTCTTCTTGTGGAAGATCATTCTTTTCCTTCATGCTTAGGAATTACCCGTCTTCATCATTTTTCCTACAATAGTTATCATTTTCAGAATCATCATGATATTCATCAAAGGAAACATGGGGTGACTCTTCCATAGTTTGACTCTTAATGTTGTAAATTCTATAAGCCCTAGATCTATCAGAATATCCAAGGAATATACCTTCATCGCTCTTGGGCTCGAATTTATCTAATTCTCTTTTGTCATTATTGTGGATGAAGCATTTAGACCCAAACACTTTCATATGTGAGAGAGAGGGCGTGTTACCTTTCAGCAAATCATAAGGAGTCTTTTTAGTGTGTGGCCTTACCATAGATCGGTTGATAATGTAACAAGCCGTGTTTACCGCCTCAGCCTAAAACTTCCTTGGGAGTTACCGTTCGGCAAGTATTGTCCTCGCTATCTCTATGAGTGTTCGATTCCTTCTTTCAACTACACCATTTTGCTCAGGGGTTCTTGGTGATGAAAACCGATGTGAAATGCCTTCAGCACTACAGAGATTATAGAATTCAGTATTTTTAAATTAACCACCATGATCAGAAGGTTAAAGATTTTAAACTCACCGTCTTGCTTTATCTTCATATAGAGTGCCTGAAACATATCAAAAGTATCATTTTTATGTGTGAGAAAGAAAACCCATGTGAACCTAGAGAAATCATCCACCAAGACATATCCATATTTTCTACCACTTAAACTAGCAGTTCTGGTTGGACCAAAGAAGTCCATATGAATCAGCTCGAGTGGTTTGGATGACATATTTACAGATCTAGCCTTGAAGGATTTTCTTGTTTGTTTACCTAGGGCACATGCATCACACAATTTATTTTCTTGTTTAAAAGATAGTTTAGGCAAACGTTTCACCATTGAATGCTTTAAAAGTTTATGTAAGACATTGTAGCTAGCATGTCCTAGTCTACGATGCCATAGCCATGCAAGCTCAGATTTTGGTGCAGCAAGACAGAGGTTTATGTAAGCAGGATCATCTAAGTCAATCATATAAACATTGTTGACTCTTTTACCAGAAAATTTTACCTTGTCAGATTTTGGTTCAAGGATTCTACATTCATGAGAGTCAAATAACACTTTGTGACCTTTATCACACAATTGACTTATACTGAGCAAGCTGTATCTCAAACCTTCAACTAGCAGCACATTTCAATGGAGTTGGAGAGGTTCTTACCTACATTACATGTTCTAATGATTCTTTCTTTGTTGTCCCCTCCAAATGTGACTTGTCCTCCTTCCTTTTTCTCTAAGAAATAGAATTTAGTTCTGTCTCCAGTCATGTGTCTTGAACAGCGCTATCAAGGTACCACCGTTATGCATGGCTGCAAGACACTCCTGCACAAGGAATTAAGTAATGGGATTTGGAACCCAACAAAACTTGGGTCCCACCAACTTCTTCATATTTTCAAAACATGATACCATCTCTTTTGGAATCCAAACATTCTTTACATTCATGTTTTCTTTACTTAGTGCAGGGATTTGATTTTTCTTTTCAGCTTTGACATTCACTTTTTGTTTAGAGGCTCTTTGTTGGATTTTGTGGACATTTGAGGAGGTCTGCTTTTTAATCCATTAAGGCCACTGGTTGGTTTTGGGTTGAAAATGATTACTTTGCCACCAAGGGGATTGAAGCTTATAGGATTGATGCACAAAGGAATCACAATTGCCCCAAAAGTAGGGTGGTGTCGACCTGTATGAATGGGAGTGTCGACATGTCCTATGTGCAACCCAGTTATAGTGGCTTCTGGAAGGCTGAGCTAGGGATGGCCAAGGAAGTGTCGGCCTGTGCTGTGGGGAAGGTCGACTCTTCTGAGATTTTTGGGCAATCTTTTTGGAGATTTCAGTGGCTTTCTCTTCAACCTTTTCTTTTCCTTTATCATTTTGTTTTTATTGATTTTGAGTGGGTGTTGTGTTTGAGGTAAAAGTATCAGAAGAGGAAACAAATGTGACAGTTTTTAACCCAATTGGCCTTTTGTTTGTGGGTTCAAAACCCAACCCTTCCTTGTTGAAATTCATTCTAGTACTTAGCAATGCATCTAGGTTTTCTCTTCCATCTACAAACTTTTCTAAAGAATGTTGTTTATCGTTCAACTCTTTTTGTAGTTTTTCAATGTTTTGAAGGAGTTGAGTGTTGACTTGTTTGACAGCATCATACTTCTCATTACTCAATTTGCTGTCCTTTTCATAGGTTTACATTTTTAGCTTCATGCTATCAATCTCATTTCTCAAGTCTTCATTTTCAGTTTCCAAGTCAGCCATTTCTTTTCTTCCCTCTTCCAAGTTCTCAATCATTTTCTTAAGGTCTTCAATTTCAGTTTCAAGTAAGCAGTCTTATGATTCATATCATGATCATGCACAAACTAATTAATTTTCTTTTTCAATGATTTATTCTCCTTTTTGTACATGTCATATTTTTCCATGAGCTATATATATGCTTCCTCCCAATCATCAATTGTGAAATTTTCAAATGGAGAGTGTACCTCAGTTTCTTCATCACCTCTGACCATGAGGCAAAGATCTTCTTTTTCCTTGTCCGAGGAGCTGGTTCCATCATCACTTTCTTCTTCGTCGGTCCATGTGGACACCATGGCCTTGTTCTTCTTCTTGCCCTTCCATTTGTCAGCTTTTCTAAATTTTTCAGGACATTCAGTCTTGAAGTGCCCTAGTTTGTTGCAAGAATAACAAATGATCTTGTCGGCTTTCTTAAAGTTTTCAGAATTGGATTTGTAACCTTTCCTTACCTGTGAGCTTCCTTTCATGAAGCTCTTACCTTCCTTTCTTAGAAATTTTCTGAACTTACGTGTGAGCATGGCTATGTCATCCTCATCTCGCTCACTTGCAGAAGCCTCACCTTCATCAGAAGTGCTTTGACTGTTGGGTCCTACTTTAAGAGCTAGGGACTTTTTCTTACGTACCTCAGCCTCTTTGTTCTTTAGATTGATCTCATAGGTCATCAATGACCCGATGAGTTCATCTACCTTAGTAGTTGCGAGATCTCTGGATTCTTCAACCACGGTAGCCTTTGTGTGCCATGCTGGGGTTAGTGATCTGAGAATCATCCTTACAATTTTCTGCTTTGAATATTTCTTTCCCAGATCAGTTAGACTATTAGTAAGCACAGTTAAGCGAGCATACATGTCTTGAATTGATTCATCAGGCCTCATCATGAACATTTCATAGTCAGAAACTAAAATATTGGCTTTTGTTTCTCATACCTGAGAGGTTCCTTCATAAATCACTTCTAACCTGTCCCACATTTCTTTTGCAGTTGCGCAGGTAGCTACTCTTGAGAATTCTACTGGATGGAGTGAGCATTGCATGAAGTGTCTAGCACTCCAGTTGACAGTAGATTTTCTTATTTGTTCTTTGGTCCACAAGTCCTCATCATCCGTAAGCTCATATGGACCTTTGCTGATCACTCGCCAGAGTTCGTAATCTTGGGCGCGAATGAACACCTGCATATGTTGTTTCCAATAAGGATAATTAGTTTCAGTGAAATAAGGAGGCCTATTCACAGAATGTCGTTCAAGTAATAAACCCTTGGACGACAATCCACCATTTTTCTCAAGGTCGTTGGACCCCATAATGAGAGATTAAGCTCTGATACCACTTGTTGAGTAGTGGATGGCGGATCTAGAGGGGAGGGGTTAATAGATCTGCCCCTCTTTTCGTAGAACACCCCTCTTTAAAGCTAGACAAAGAGAATCACAACGGAATACAACTAGCTTAACGAAGGATACAATGATTGGCTTAGCAGGATGAACAAGTAAAATAACGATTGAACCTAAGCATGCATCTAGCACTAAGCAATCGCACAAGTAAACCACAACACACGAGATTTTAAGGTGGTTCGGACTGAATCCCCAGTCCTACGTCCACCCCTCACCAAACCCGGTGAGGCTTCACTAGTGCAGCGCACCAAACCGTAGATCGAAAAACCTCCGATTGTCTTCCTACTAACCATCGGTAGGGACGATAACACCACAGATTGGAGCACCTTCCAACTGCCTTCCTACTAACCGCGGTAGGGACGATTCTCAGTTTCAATAGCTTGAACAAAATGAAAAGAGAACAAGATGAAAATGTTCAAACAAGATATGGAGATATGCTAAAATCGAGAAGACCTTGTATGAAATAAAGGAGGTGAATCTGATGCTTCAGCAAGGGCTACCTCTTTTTCTTCTTGTCTTTACACGATGTAGATCACCAACAGAGGCTTCTTCTTCTTAGCAAAGCTCTCCTCTTGATTCAGCAGCAATGGCTTCCTTATGAAATTAGCTTCCTTGGATCCCCTTGATAGCCTTGCTTGCTTCTACATTGCCTTGGAGGTTGCTAGCTTGGATATGAGCTTGAATCACCTTGGAAATAGATGAAGAACTCCTGCACGAAGTACTGTTCACGGCTACAGTACCCTCTTCTTCTTCCCTTGGACAGCCTCCTCTAGCCTCTCTTTGATCTCCCTTGATCCATTAGGGTTTCTAACCCCCTTTGTGTTGTTTTTATATCTCTTTGAATGGTCCATAGACAAGCCCCAGACCAGATCCACAAATCATGGTAGATTGGGTGACTTTAGGATTAAACAAATCCAAGAAAAGGGGTTGCCCACGTTGAGAAAATGAAGTCAACAATAGCTGCATCGGGGTTGCCGGTCGACCGGAAGTTTTACAGGTTTGAACTTTTCGTTGCTGGCAATTTCGGTCAATTGACAGTATGGGGGCAGTTGACCGGACTTCTGGGCGGTCGACCAGACTTCTAGGCGGTTGACCTCTACTGAGAAATGCTGTAGCTTTTTCGGTTCTGGCAATTTCGGTCGACCGATTCATGACCGATCGTCGACCGACATATGGATTTTTTCCAGTTTTGCTTCATTCAACCCCTTAAACCCGTTTGCAGTCCATTCAAGTCTGTGGCATCAAACTCTTTAGACCTTGGGGATGTCTACTGAGCCTTTGACCTTTCCTTAACGAATGCTCAGACCTTTGGACGTTGAAGCCAAGTGTGTTCTTCATTGTGCATCGACCTTGGCTATGTGAAGTGTCGACTCTTTTGTGCTGAGTGTCGACTCTTCTTGAAGCCAGCATGATCTTCTGATAGCTGTCCAGCTTGAAGAATTGACTCTTGCTTTGAAGGGAATTTAATCCTTGCTTGGGCGCGATCATTGGGCTTTCACTTTTGCCATCTCCACTCCATTCCTTGGCTTATCTGTCATGGAAAAGCATCAAGTATTTCAATCATATGAGAGTGGGAAACATCAATGACTTATAGTGTTTAGCAATAATCAAAACCATGAATGTCAAATGACCACAGGGGCACAACACATACCTGCTCCTAAACGCGGTCTTATGAATGTCTTCATCTTTGATTCTCAGTTGGTGATATCCTGACTTGAGATCAATCTTCGAGAAGTACTTAGATCTAGATATCTGATCAAACAATTCATCGATTCTCGGTAGTGGATACTTATTTTTGATAGTGAGATGATTCAACTGTCGATAGTCGATGCATAGCCTCATAGATCCATCCTTCTTCTTTACAAATAATACAGGTGCTCCCCATGGGGAAGTGCTTGGTCTGATAAATCCTTTCTTTACAAGCTCCATCAACTGTTCCTTTAACTCCTTGAGCTCCGCAGGGGACATCCTATAAGGTGCCTTAGAGACGGGACTAGCACCAGGGACAAGGTCGATGGTGAAGGCCACTTCTCTTTGTGGGGGTAAACCAGGCAAGTCTTCTGGAACTACATCGGGAAACTCCCGAACTACTCGGATGTCTTCTACCTTGGTCTCCTTAGTCTCCTTTATGGTGACAAAATCAAGGAAAGATATACAGCCTTTCATTATGAGCTTGCTAGCTCGAAGAGCTGAAATAAGAGGTGACTTGTTCTGACTCTTAGGGCTAGCGTAGACAAGTTCCAGAAACTCCTTAAAAGTTACCTTGCCTTCACGGCAATCAACGACGGCCTTATGTGTAGATAGCCAATCAGCTCCTAATATAACATCATATCCCTTCAAGTCTAGACATATTAAGTTTGCTGGCAGATTTTTCCCTTTTATCATAACTGTACAATTAGAATAGTGGTGTGAGATCTCGGATTCATTTCCGAGTGGGGTCGCGATTACTAGATCTATCCACTCCGGTTCCATAGGTAATGGATCAGCAAACTTCTTTGAAACAAAAGAGTGTGATGCACCGGTATCAAACAAGACATGAGCATACTTGGAACAAATCTTGAGTGTACCTTCCACTGGTCTGCCTTCCTCTTGTTCTGCATCCTGAAGAGCTTGAAGACGTGCATTCTTCTTCACCGGGCGCTTCTCGTCACCGGCTTGATCATTAAGTAGTGGACAATCGGGAATCCGATGATCATGGCTCCCACAACGGAGACAAGCTCTGAGTCTTCTCCAACATTCCTCCGCCCTATTGATGGGGACATCAATGACCATCCCATTTTTTTCGAGGATCCCGTTGTTCGCCAGCAGTGCTCCATGATGTTCGCCACATTTTTCTGAGTCATGGCATGTAATTTTCATATTTTCTTTGAGTCATAATTATGTAATTTTCCTTTTATTTGAGTCAAGTCCCTAGGTTAATGAGTCATCTACCTAAGTTAATTGTCATTATGTTGGTTAGGTTGGTTAATGGGCTCAATTAAGTGGGCTAGGCCCAGGGGCGCCCCCTTCCCCTCTCGGTTATTTGTCATTAGTCCTAAAGTCAGGGACTTATTGTAAAATGTGGGTTCCCTATAAATAGGACCCCATTTCTTCCATTTGAAGCTAATGAAATATTGAGAAAAATTTGAATTCCCAGAGAATTTTCTTCCTTGGACTGAGAAGCTCCCTCCCTCCCTCTCTCTATCTCTCTCTCTAAAAGGGGCGACCCTTTCTCTCTCCTACCCCCAAATTTCAAAATTCCCTCTCTCTCCTCCCCATTCAACTCCCATTAAGACCCCTCTCCCCTCCCCATACCCCATTTAATCCCACCATTACTCCCTCCCCTCCCAAGACAACACTTGACACTCCCCATACAACCCTTCACTTCCCAACACAACCATTCCTTTTCCCAAGCCACCCCTTCCCTTCCCCAACACACCTCTCCGTCTCCCAACACACCCCTCTACATCTCCAAGACCCCAATTGACTACCCACATTAAACCAAAATTCAAAAATTAGTGAAACTTCCCCTCCCTTGGCCATTTGTGCCCTGCTCTCTCCCACCCTTGGCAGACCTGCGACCCCAACCCTCCACCCTCTGCTAGCTCCGCCCCCTCCCTCTCCCAGCCACTTCCACCAACCCCTAATACCCTCCCCCATCCCCCACACCCATTAACCATCACCCATTGCTGTATTTCGCCCCCGGCTACCCCTTTTACCATCACCAAGTTGCAGTTCCTGTAGCAGCTCGTAGGCAGCTGAGAAGCTGCTGATTGCAGAGGCTGTCCTGTCGTCTCCACGAGGAACCTGGTGGAAAATCTTATATTGCTGGAAAGATCATCAAGGCAGCTTTGCAACAGAGGTGGTCTCGCTACCATATGACGTCGGGGCTGCTTGGGGGACTCATCTTCGTCGGACTGCGTAAATCCTCCCAGGCAGACCTCCAATAGCGGATTGCAGAGGCTACCATGACCAGAGTTCTGAGCTTCTTGGGACGGAGCTTGGCTGAAACATTCTACCCCAAGTTCCCTGCCATCTCCAAGAAGCGGAGCGTCGTTTGAAGCCTGAAGCACAATGTTCCGAATTTCTTACCCCGAGTGCACAGGTCAGTCCAACTGTAGATAGATCCGATCCCCTTCCAGTTCTCAGGCCCTCACGGATAGCTCCAATCTCCACCAGCACCCTCGTTTGTCCCCAAATGAAGAAGACTTGCCCATGAATGCGTCGGCTTAGGTCCCTGCCATCTTTGGACTTTAGAAGAATTCGGGGCGTCAACTTCTTCCAGCCGCAAGGATTCTGGAACAGTCAGAAGCTAAACCGAGGAACCTAGCTCGCGATCCCACCCCGGCCTCCGACGACCACGACAAATTCCCCAAAAATTCTGGTGTCTTTCTGGGCCACCCCAGAAAGTTTTGGTGCTGGTCTCGCCATCTGCGAAAGTCGGACGGGTCCGTGGTGGCATCATCATCAACTCCCTATCCTGCCAAACCTGAGCGGATAAAACTGCACGTCTTAGTTTATTCCGGCATTCCCCACCCTGCCTGACCGACTTAAAGCCCCTCCCTGTGGGAGGTAGTGTTTGTATGTAATCTCTCTCTTCCCCACCCCGAGTCCACCCCTCCTGTGTGTGGTGTAGTGAGTGTACTAGCAGGTCGCCATCCAAAGCTACATCGGCGCGGCATGCGGGTGCATACCCACGCCTCCCCGCTCGCCATCATCTCCGGCTGGGATCGGCGTCTTCACGCTGATCAGGTGAGCTTCTGGCCCCCCTCTCCTTGCTGGTTTAACTTTGCTTAGCTTAGTATTGTTTTTAAGTTGCTCGTCGGCGGTGAGGTGAGTGCCCGGTCCCGAATTCTCATCAAAATGAGTGCCACCGCGGGTGAGTTGTGCGAGAGACATTACATCCCACGCCTTCGGCGTGCTGGCCGCTCGTGAAATTGGGGATCCCTGGCCCTTAGGGGTCCTCCCCAGCTAGTCAACCCCTCGGAGCATTGAGGTCCCACCTTGGACCCTCACCACTATCGTCGATTCACCTACGGGCCCGAGTGTGCGCTACGCGGGTGAGTCCGCTTAACTGATATCACCGGGTACGTTGCATTGCTTGCGAGTCATAGGTCCAAGGAGCATTGGCCTAGTGGTTGCCACCCCCAAGGTGGTGTCACATCAAATTGGTATCAGAGCAAGTTCACAACTTGTCTCTATCAAGTTGGTCCTTGGGCGCATATGCATTTTAGAGTCACCCGGTTCATCAACTGTGCCCAGTAGGATGGGTACCTTTCTTTGGTCATATCCATCCCACTCGGCCCTCCACAAGGGTCCGATCGACCCCCCCTTTGACATAATCACATGTGAGGATCTCCTCTTTGATGGATCATGCCCTAGTGCCTACCTAACATGGGAGGCTACCATGGAAAAGAACTTTGATAGGACTATGGTATATGGATCCGCGAGAGTCCGCGTAGCCAAGGGGCGACTTCGGGGTCAAGCCAAGAGTAAGTGGGAACACATAGTGGGCGTAAGGAGGATTAGGAGGCAAGAGCCCATTGACACATGGGAAAACATGAAAACTGAACTAAGGAAGATCTATGTTCCCTGAACCTTCCCCTCCTACTCGGAGAGCCATAGCCCAAGGAGCACTTCCACTTCTCCTTTCTCTCCCGGCCAGTTCAAGGCCACCATAAAGGCCCAGCCTCCACAACACCCATCACCTCCTACCCCGACCAACACCTCTACACTCCATCACCCAACCCTCACCATTCAAACCCAATTGGACCCCGTGTCCACCCCTCCACCTAGGCCCATGATGGCCACCACCCCCCAACCCAAAATCCCCCATCAAACCCACACCCCATAAGCCTCCATGGTCCCCGCCACTACCCCTCCATCGTCCCCTAAAAGTGATACACCTCCCAAAACTAATCAACCTAAACCCCCTCACCCAACCCACCTTCCACTTCCAACCCCAATCCTACCCCAACCTAGGCCTCCACTACTTCCCCTCCCCATCCTAGCCCAAGTCCCCCTTTACCCACCACCCTGGGTGCACCATACGCCGATCATCATCACCCCACCTACAAAGGACCTTCTCACCTCCCTTGTAGAAGAACCCATGATCCCCACACCCGACCCCATAGTGGTGAACACCCCAAAACAACTCTCCACCTTGGAGGAAACTCATGCCCAAACTGAGGAAGAAACTTCGCCTTTTATGCCACCCCCTCTAATTAGGAGTGAACTTATCATAAGTGGGCCCTTGGTCCGATGGCTAGAGGAAAACCCGGCTCACCCTATCCTGCCCCATGCCTACCCTCCCGTGGGATGACACCTCCCCATAGTACCCTTCTCCACCTATCATACCACCATCCAATCATCCTACCAAGTGAAAACTTTAGGGGACCTCCTTAAGGGCCTAGCTTGGCAAATGGAGTTGACTGGCATGATGACCACTATGGCCGACCGACCTAGGAGCCTTGACCTCCTACACCTATGTGTCGGGTCTATCACCTCAATATGCACCATTGGTTGCTACACTGGCGACCTTCTTCTATTTCTCCCCACACCCGATGAACCCGACAGTATCCTCGAATTGGAGTTCCTCATATCGGGTAAAAAGCTAAGCCGTCCCCTCATGGACAACCCACCCACCAAAAACTTTGGCCCATTCATTTTATTAGAGGAGGATGATCCACCACCATATTGTGAGGACCTTGAGGTTGATAAGATGGATTCAGAGCTCCTTTTCCCCGGGTACACTTATGATGATCCCTTTGATCCCAACCTATGGAAGCCTAGATACCCTTGTGACCCACCCACCTCACTCACCACCCATCTTTTCCTACCCTTACCCACCGTGCTGGACCAAGCCCACCTCTCCCAAGACTCGGGTTACACCATGGGAGCCATGACTTTGGGCAATATACACTTAGGGATTGAGGAAGTGTCCCACTCTATGCTATCCACCTTCCTTGACCCCTTTGACCCTTTTCTGTGGAAGTTCAAAGGCCAACCAACAAACCCGCACATGGAAGTAAACTTTGAGGTAGGAAAACATATGTCTTGGCACCTCGGACCACTTGGCATGATTAGTAAGTCGGGTCCTTTCATTCATGGCACCCACATGTCAAGTCGGATGCATGATTGATCCATATTTAGGTGTAACGGCCCTCCCCCATTCATCATTGGTCCTATACATGTTAGGAGCATTCACGGATGCTCGGGTCCCCTGGCATTTGCCACCCACATGCACGATAGATCCACTTATGGATGCCCCGGTCCCCCTAATTCCATGAAAGTCTTCATCGCATCAAGGCATGATAGATCTATGTATGGTTGCCCCGGCCCCCCTGAGTCCATGAAAGTCTTCATTACATCAATGCATGATAGGTCTATGTATGGTTGCCCCGGTCCACCTTTGCACACTATCCTCTCTCACACCCACTCACCGCATCATGATGCATGGCATGAGCATACACGCAAGCAATTCGCGATGAGCGGTGAGGTTCACAAGGAGTGGACAAAAACTGGCGAGCGCCACTTGGAGTCCCACGTGGACAATCTAGTGATGGTGAGATTAGAGTGGCCCTTGTTGCATCCCTACGGTTTTGATGATGTCTCACACTATAAATCAATCCTCTATCTCTAGATTTATGCTGGTTCATCATGTAAGTGAGTACAGTTCATATGCTGTTTCATTATTTCATCTATCTACACTCTGCTTAGTTAGTATGAACAGTAGTGGGTCGACCCACCCTTGCTGATGCGTCGACCCATCAGAACACTGACTGTCTGGGTATCAAAGTCTGTACATCAGCTTGATCGAGTAAGTCTGTACAGCATGCCTTAGTGTTCATATCATTAAGTCTGTACATTGGCATCTCTTCTTCAAGTCTGTACACCGGGCATCTTCTAATTGAAGTCTGTACAGCCAATGCACTTAACTGAAGTCTATACACTGGTTTGTCTAACTTCAACTCTATACATCCGATTACTGTTGCAGTGTTCACCAAGTCTATACATCGCCTTCAGACCTTCAACTCTATACACTGCTACAGGAACCAAGTCCATACACTCTCCCGTTCAAATCCTTCTAAGTCTGTACATCGGTTTCGCTTCTCCAAGTCTATACACTGGACTTTGTTTCACCAAGTCTGTACACTCCACATCTTTTCCTACGCTTGGCCAAGTCTATACACTCATACCTTTCCCTACGCTTTCCTGGCCAAGTCTATACATCGCTAAGTCTGTACATTGCATACTGCTCAAACGATCAAAGCCTAAAGTCTGTACAGCGTGAAGTCTATACATTAGCTCAGGGGCTTCAAGTCTATACATTGAACTGTTCTTCAAAGTCTGTAAAGTGGCTTCGAATCGGCAAGTCTGTACATCGGCTTCACTCGTCAAGTCTATACATCCACAGTGGATCATCAAGTCCATACATCCACAGTGGAACTTCCAAGTCTGTACAACGCTGAAGCCTTCACAAGTCTGTACACTGCTTGAGCCTCACCAAGTCTGTACATCGCTTCAAGCGATTCAAGTCTATACAGCCTGCCTTCACGATCAGAGTCTATACATCGTTCCTCAAAGGCTAAGTGTATACATCCTTCCAAGCTTCAAGTCTACACACTCGATTGTTAGGTCTTCAACCCTATACATTCAATTGTTAGGCCTAAGTCTATACACTCGATTGTTAGACCTTCAACTATATACATTGGTTGAGTCTATTCACTGAAGACGCTGAAGACCTCCAAGTGTATACACTCTCACATGATACCCACTTGGTTAACTGTTGTGTCAAGTTTATACACTCGATTCCCTCATGCATTTCACAGAAGTCTTCATATTCTATCTTGCTATGAAAATACTTTCATCACAAGTCTGTACACCGTCTTTTACATGCGTTCATACATTAAGTCTATACACTCACTCTCACGTTGTACACACTTGATCATTTGCTGCTTTAAAGTATGTACATTTGCTGATTAACAGTCTGAACTACCTAATTCGAATCATGTCTTCTGTCTCTGTCAGAAGATAAACACAGGTTAATGATCGGGCACGTGATCTGAGGATGATCCCTGGCACGTGATCCGAGGTGCTCTCTGGGCGGGAACCTGAAAGCCACACGCCCATCATCTGCTATATATATGGAGCATCGTCCTTCAGTGAAAGAGAGATCGTGAAAAGAAAGAATAGAAGATATTCGAGTGAGGCTGCACGATCCAGAAAAGAGAGAGAGCAGAGAGTCCCACATTGTCCAGATCCGAGAGGAATATGTTCGAGAGAGAGAGAGCAGTGTCTGCGGTTTGATGAATTGCTTCCTTTGAAGCTACATTTGTATTGGTTTCAGAACCGACTGCTTCTTCGTTGGTCCTTGTTTCTATTTTGTGTTCTTTTTATTTGTTCATTCTTCTGATTCGAATTTGTTCCCCTCCAGTGTGTGGAGGAAGGGAGTGTAACTCCGGTTTCCCTCTGGGTTGCAGAGGAAGAGAGATCGGTGATCTCTGGTGTTGCTAGTGACGGGTTGTCATTAGTAGTTTCCCTCCGGGTTGGAGGAAGGGAGACTTGTCTCCGGTTCTGTTCTAGCTGGTAGCTGGAACAGGTTTCAAGCTCTGTGGGTAGCAGAGTTTGGTTGAGGGATTTGTTTCCCTTGGGTATTCAAGCTGTGTGGCAGCAAGTTGTTCGCAGACTGAGTCTGCCGTGTTCTAGCAGTGACTAGTGGAATCCTCACTCTAGTTGGAGTGAGGGGTGGATGTAGATTGCGGACTGCAATCGAACCACCTAAAAATCCGATTGCCTATTCTGTGGTTTGCTGTTATTATCTGCGCTCTCCATATGCTTGTCTCTTTGCTTCCTTGTGATCAGCTCTTCAATCTCATCTACTTATACTGTCTTGATTGTTGACTGCGTTAGCATTCTTATTGTGCGGGTTCAGGAGGAGTGTAAACAGTAGAATTAATTTTTAGCTGAAGTTTTTACAAATTGGGAGTGATCTATTCATCCCCCCCCTTCTATATCACTCTTGCTGCGCTAACATTTGGTATCAGAGCAGGTTTACGCCATGTGGACGAACGGTCAAGGAAATGCCAATGGTCCTAGAACCTTCATGGCTGAAGGTCAATCCATTAGTCGCCCTCCGTTTTTTGATGGTAGTAACTATCTGTTTTGGAAGAACAGGATGGAAGTGTTTATCAGGGCTCAGAGCCATAAACTGTGGAGAGTAATTACTGTTGGGCCATATGATCTGCCACCAAACGAGGACGCTTGGACAGATGACCATGTCAAGCTATCTTCACTCAACTGGACGGCGCTGAACATCATCCAGTGTGCTGTTCATCCAGAGGAATATGCCCGTATATCTGCCTACAAGACTGCCAAGCGAATGTGGGATGAGCTGCAATTGATCTATGAAGGTACAGCTCAAGTGAAAGCCTCGAAGGTAAACCTCTACACTTCTAAGTATGAAATGTTTAGGATGAATGCAGAGGAGAATATAACTGAAATGTATGCCAGGTTGTCCTTGATCACAAACACACTTAAAGGGCTAGGGAAGGATCTTGCTGAGGCAGATATAGTCAGGAAAATTCTTAGATCTTTATCCCCGGCATGGCACACTAAGGCCATTGTGATTGAGGAGTCAAAAGATCTGACTATCTTGACTGTGAATGAACTCATAGGATCCCTTATGACCTATGAGATGAATTTCAAAGGAGGTGGAGAAGGAAGTGATAGGAAGGCTAAGAATGTGGCTCTAAGGGCATCCCGCAACAAGGGTAGCAACAGCGGGAACAGCAGCAGTAGCCCCGAGTCCGAGTCCGAGCTTGAAGGTTTTTCAAATCTCGACCAGGAGGAGCAGGCAATGCTCACTAGACAGTTCAGAAAATTTTTGAAGAAAAAGGGAAAGACCTTTAGGAAGAAGAAGCCACACTCTTTTAACAAGAATGCTGAATTTACCAGTTACAGGGATAGAAATCCTAAGAGACTGACTTGTTTTAATTGTAACAAACAGGGACACATGAAAGGCGAATGCCCAGACCTCCAGAAGAAGGGTCCCTATCTTCAGAAGAAGAACACAAAGGTGCAGAAGAAGAAGAAGCCACAGGCGATGGTCTGCACATGGAGCGAGGAAGAAGAAGATCCCGAAGACACTTCCTCAGAAGAATATGAAGATGGAATTTGCCTTATGGCAAACAGTGAAGAGGAGGTAATAAATGTTTTTGAAAATTACTCAATTGATGACTGGGAGGATGCTTATGGTGAATTGTTAGATAAATTTAATTCTCTTAGTAAAGAGCACAGAGTTCTGAAAAGAAAATTTAACACAAATGTTGAAGAACAAACTCTGGTCTGTGAGGAAAATCAGAAGCTAAAAGAGCAATTAGGAGAAATGACCTCACTAAGAAAAGAAAATGATAAGCTCAAGGGAGAAGTTCAAGAAAGTCAAAATCAGCTCAATGAACTCAACATTAAAATTGAAGAAAGCAGGAATGAAATTAGAGTGAACTCAGAGAAATATGAAGCTGTGAAGAAAGTAAATATTGAACTTCTAAAAAATTCTGAGTCCCTTCAAAAGGAGCTAGAAGACAAACAGAAAGTCCTAGAAAAGTTTGTCCAAGGAAAAACTAGTTTAGATGCTATACTAGGGACTAGGGTCAATTTCAATAAGGAGGGTCTAGGCTATGACCCAACCAACAAGAGACCCTTGCAATTCAAGACCATCACCTTTTGCCCAGAGAAGGGAAAAGAGAAGCTGGACACACCATCCAGCTCAAACAGCACTAAGGGAATTCAAAGTCCTAAAGAAAACACAAAAACCAGTGCTGATCAACCATTTAAGATGGGAATGAATTGTATGAAGAATGTCACTAAGCTCACTCACCAGAACACTAATGGTAGATGGACCAAGAAAGTGAATCAGATTAAGAGCTGGAATTACAACAATCAGATGAGTCCAAACAGGAACTACTGGAGAAATAATGTTCATAGTCAAAAACATGTTAATCAACAAGCTTACAGGAAATTTCCTAGGGATAGGAAGACTAATGAATGGAATAGAACTCACTTCTCCAGACCAGCTGGATTCAACTTTAATAAACCAGAAAGGAAGGTGCCAGAGAAAACCATGCTGAAGCAAATCTGGATACCTAAACACTTGATCAGAGAGTTAAACAATGTCTTTGGACCCAACTCATCTTGGGTTCCAAATCACTCTGCTTGATGTATTTGTGTAGGTCGGCCTGGCAGCTGAAGACAACAAGTGGTACCTCGACAGTGGCTGCTCCAGGCATATGACAGGAGACCGATCCAAGTTTAGCAAGATAGAGATGAAGCCAGGGGGTCTGGTCAAGTTTGGAGGAAAGAACAAAGGTAAAATAATTGGAGTTGGTACAGTAGGTAAGTCTTCCACAAACTCCATTGAAAAAGTCTTACTTGTGGAAGGGCTTCAACACAACCTGATTAGCATTAGTCAGTTATGTGACAGGGGTCACAGGGTTGTATTTGATGATAGTTCATGCAAAATCCTTGAAATAAATTCTGATGTGGTTAAATTTGTAGCCAACAGGATTAATAATGTCTACATTGTAGACTTAGATGAGGAATCTGAATCTACTATTTGCTTATCTGCCAACTCTGAAAATGATGCTTTTGAATGGCATAGACGTCTAGGTCATGCTAGCTTTACTACTTTAAATAAATTGGTCAAGCATGATTTAGTTAAAGGCATGCCTAGAATTAAATTCAATTCCATTTCAAAATCATGTGATGCCTGTGCTCTAGGCAAACAGACCAGGAATTCTTTCAAATTAAGATCTGAGCCATTGTCCTCTAGACCAATGGAACTTCTCCATATGGACCTTTTCGGTCCCACTAGATCTCAGAGTCTTAATGGGAACAGGTTTGGCTATGTCATCATAGATGACTTCTCTAGATATTCATGGATATTTTTCTTAGCAAATAAGAGTGATGCATTTCAAAAGTTTAATCTATTTTTCAATAAGGTCAAACAAGAAGGGAAATACAAGGTCTGTTCTATTCAATCTGACCATGGAGGTGAGTTTGAAAACTCCATGTTTACTGATCTTTGTGAAAAAGAGGGACTAACTCACAGGTTTTCTTCTCCCAGGACACCTGAACAGAATGGGATTGTGGAGAGAAGAAATAGAACTGTGGTGGAGATGGCCCGAACCATGTTGATTGAAAGTAAATTACCTAGAAGGTTTTGGGCAGAAGCGGCCAATACAGCAACTTACATAATCAACAGGGCCATGGTAAGACCCATTCACAAGAAAACACCCTATGAGCTTCTAAAAGGTAAGAAACCAAACTTGTTTCATTTCAGAATTTTTGGAGCAAAATATTTTATTCATAACAATGATAAGAAAGATTTAGACAAGTTTGAAGCTAAAAGCTCCCCAGGAATATTCTTGGGTTACTCTGAAATGTCAAGGGCATATAGGGTATTTAACATATCAGATCAGAAAGTGGAAGAGTCTCCACACATCCTTTTTAGTGAAAAGAAAGATGTTTCTAATGTTGAAAATCTTGACAGGGATTCCAATCATGATGGGGATTTCCTAGAAGACCAACAAGAAGAAGAGAAGACTCAGCCGAGTGGAGAAACAAATTCCCCCAATCAGGAAGGGCCAAGAGAAACAGGTGAGTCTTCAACAAATGTTAGATTTCTTAAAGACCATCCATTAGAAAATGTCATAGGCAATCCTGAAGATCCTCTTCGGACTAGGTCTCATTTTAGAAATGTGAATAATGATGACTTAATTGCTTTAGTCTCACAAATTGAACCCAAAACAGTAGAAGAGGCCTTGGCTGATCAAGCTTGGGTCAATGCAATGTGTGAGGAATTAGGTCAGTTCGAAAGAAATAATGTCTGGGAGCTTGTCCCAAGACCAGATGGTGTCAATGTCATAGGAACCAAGTGGGTGTTCAAAAATAAGATGAATGAAGATGGAATCATCTCGAGGAATAAGGCCAGATTAGTAGCCAAAGGCTACTGTCAGGAATTCGGTGTAGACTTTGATGAATCCTATGCACCTGTTGCTAGGATGGAAGCTATAAGATTGTTGCTTGCCTTTGCTTGTTCAAAGAATATAAAACTCCAACAAATGGATGTTAAAAGTGCCTTTTTAAATGGAGTCATTAAAGAAGAAGTTTTTGTTGAACAACCTCCTGGATTTCAATTCTCTCCTCAACCTAACCAAGTTTTCAGGTTAAACAAAGCCTTGTATGGTCTAAAGCAGGCTCCAAGAGCATGGTATGAAAGATTGACTGAATTTCTGATCAGCAAGGGCTACAAAAGAGGTAAAGTTGATCAAACTTTATTTACCAAGGGCATAAATAGAGATCTCATCATAGTTCAGGTATATGTAGATGACATTGTATTTGGATCAACTAAGCATGAACTATGTGATGAATTTTCTACCATGATGTCTGCTGAATTTGAAATGAGCTTGGTTGGTGAACTAAAATATTTTCTTGGATTGCAGGTACAACAGCTAGAGGACGGGTGCTTCATCAACCAAACCAAATACACAATGGAACTGTTCAAGAGGTTTGGTATGGAAAACTTAAAGCACATTACAACACCCATGGGCACCAATACCTCACTGGATGCAGATGAGACAGGTAAAGAAGTAAATGCCAAACTTTATCGAGGTATGATTGGATCACTTCTTTACTTGACAGCCTCTAGACCTGATATACAATTCAGTGTAGGAATGTGTGCAAGGTATCAGTCTAGACCTACTGAATTACACTTAGCTGCAGTTAAAAGAATTTTCAGATATTTGTCAGCTACTCATTCTCTTGGTTTATGGTTTCCTGCATCACACACATTTAACTTAGTTGCATACACAGATGCTGATTATGCAGGCTGTAAACTAGACAGGAAAAGCACTAGTGGTCATTGTGAATTTTTGGGTGGGTGTTTAGTGTCTTGGGGTTCCAAGAAACAACATTCTGTGGCCCTCTCCACTGCAGAAGCTAAATATGTGGCTGCAGGGAGTTGTGGAACACAAGTCATATGGATTAAACACCAGCTTCAGGACTACCAAGTAGACCTGGGGTGCACTCCAATCTACTGTGATAATACTAGTGCCATCAATATTGCTAAAAATCCTGTTTTGCATTCACGAACCAAACACATAGAGATAAGACATCATTTTATAAGAGATGAGGTGTCTAAGAATAATTTTGAACTGATTCATGTAGGCACAGATAATCAGATTGCTGACATATTCACAAAACCTCTGGATAATGAAAAATTCACCACATTGAGAAGAGAATTAGGCTTATACAAATTGTCTTAATTATTAAGCCTGTTCTTGTTGTGAGGGGGAGTTGTGTTTGTCTGATGTTTAGCCTTATGTCATGCTAGTTTAAGGGGGAGTTCTGAATGTCTGCTGGTTAGCTTTCAGGAATGCTTTGAGTGAGGGGAAGCTTTGAAAATTTGCTAGATTGTTTCATTGAGGAATGCTATGTCTTAGGGGGAGCTGAGTTGTAGTGTGAGAGGAGTTCTTTGACAGATTCAAAAGGACTGTCCAGATGTGTAACTTTGCTGGTTTTGCATGACTGATCTAGTGTGGTTCTCTCAGACAGTAGAGTGTCACTTATTTCTTAAGTCTATAAGTCAGTGACTCTAAAATCCAGTTAGAATCTTTCCTTTGGTACTCCTTCAGAGATCTGGACTAATTGCATAAAGTATATCTTCCTACATTGTCATTGATTCTGGTTCAGGCCAAAACCTGTATGTCTTGATATCTGACCTAATCAGCTTGAAATCTAGACTTCAAGACTCAATTCAAGAAATAGTCCTTCTGGTATTGTTTTCAATCATTCTATCTCTTTAACTCAAGGGCTTAACTGAACAAACATGTCCTGTTTTGATCACTGAGAAACTGGGAGCTTTATCAATGAAATGAATATTTCTTCCATGTCATGAGGTGTCAAATGCTTAAAATGAATGAAAAGACATGACAGAGCAATGGTGGCTTGCTGGTGAGTAACTGGGGACTCTGGCCTCTAATCAAGGTATTTCCTCATGTCAAAAGCCACAGTTACTAACTCTGTTCCTTAATAAAAAAAAGGGAAGGAAGTAATGAGGTACTCACTCTGAGTAACTGGGGATTCAGGCCTCTAATCAAGGTGTCTCCCTAATGTCAAAGGAGTGAACTACCAACTTACTCATTGATCTTCTTGAAAATCATCTCAAAAAGGAAAAATTCCTTGTTGTTATGCAACTAATGGATTGCTTGTCCTCAATACCTTGAGAACACCTCTCTGATTTCGTCTCTTGCTGTCTTGTGGGATAGTTGAATGATCAGCCATATCTGGCCATACTTGTTAACTCCTGCTCTAAATCATACACTATGTATGCTGATAAACTTTTCTATCATTCTATTTCTCTATTGTGTACTGGAGTTTAAAGAATCTTCTCTTGAAATTAGAACCTCACTTATTCTCTTAAGACCTACTCGTGACTTTCTGCACTAAGAAGTTACCTCACTTCTTCTTCATGTTTCCAGCACTGTCATATATTCTGCATTTCCTTTTGCTGATGTCAAAGGGGGAGAGAGGTTCTGCAATATCAGTGAGTTAGAGGTTCTGCAATATCAGTGAGTCATGATCTGTTTTGAGCTTTGGGGGAGATGAGAGTATGTTGTAGGGAATGTTTAATTCATATGCATGAGCATGCTTTGAATTTACTCTGTTTGTTGAAGCTGATTTGAATTACTTGTTAAACTTTGATATTGCTTGATTCATAGTGTTGCCATCATCAAAAAGGGGGAGATTGTTGCATCCCTACGGTTTTGATGATGTCTCACACTATAAATCAATCCTCTATCTCTAGATTTATGCTGGTTCATCATGTAAGTGAGTACAGTTCATATGCTGTTTCATTATTTCATCTATCTACACTCTGCTTAGTTAGTATGAACAGTAGTGGGTCGACCCACCCTTGCTGATGCGTCGACCCATCAGAACACTGACTGTCTGGGTATCAAAGTCTGTACATCAGCTTGATCGAGTAAGTCTGTACAGCATGCCTTAGTGTTCATATCATTAAGTCTGTACATTGGCATCTCTTCTTCAAGTCTGTACACCGGGCATCTTCTAATTGAAGTCTGTACAGCCAATGCACTTAACTGAAGTCTATACACTGGTTTGTCTAACTTCAACTCTATACATCCGATTACTGTTGCAGTGTTCACCAAGTCTATACATCGCCTTCAGACCTTCAACTCTATACACTGCTACAGGAACCAAGTCCATACACTCTCCCGTTCAAATCCTTCTAAGTCTGTACATCGGTTTCGCTTCTCCAAGTCTATACACTGGACTTTGTTTCACCAAGTCTGTACACTCCACATCTTTTCCTACGCTTGGCCAAGTCTATACACTCATACCTTTCCCTACGCTTTCCTGGCCAAGTCTATACATCGCTAAGTCTGTACATTGCATACTGCTCAAACGATCAAAGCCTAAAGTCTGTACAGCGTGAAGTCTATACATTAGCTCAGGGGCTTCAAGTCTATACATTGAACTGTTCTTCAAAGTCTGTAAAGTGGCTTCGAATCGGCAAGTCTGTACATCGGCTTCACTCGTCAAGTCTATACATCCACAGTGGATCATCAAGTCCATACATCCACAGTGGAACTTCCAAGTCTGTACAACGCTGAAGCCTTCACAAGTCTGTACACTGCTTGAGCCTCACCAAGTCTGTACATCGCTTCAAGCGATTCAAGTCTATACAGCCTGCCTTCACGATCAGAGTCTATACATCGTTCCTCAAAGGCTAAGTGTATACATCCTTCCAAGCTTCAAGTCTACACACTCGATTGTTAGGTCTTCAACCCTATACATTCAATTGTTAGGCCTAAGTCTATACACTCGATTGTTAGACCTTCAACTATATACATTGGTTGAGTCTATTCACTGAAGACGCTGAAGACCTCCAAGTGTATACACTCTCACATGATACCCACTTGGTTAACTGTTGTGTCAAGTTTATACACTCGATTCCCTCATGCATTTCACAGAAGTCTTCATATTCTATCTTGCTATGAAAATACTTTCATCACAAGTCTGTACACCGTCTTTTACATGCGTTCATACATTAAGTCTATACACTCACTCTCACGTTGTACACACTTGATCATTTGCTGCTTTAAAGTATGTACATTTGCTGATTAACAGTCTGAACTACCTAATTCGAATCATGTCTTCTGTCTCTGTCAGAAGATAAACACAGGTTAATGATCGGGCACGTGATCTGAGGATGATCCCTAGCACGTGATCCGAGGTGCTCTCTGGGCGGGAACCTGAAAGCCACACGCCCATCATCTGCTATATATATGGAGCATCGTCCTTTAGTGAAAGATAGATCGTGAAAAGAAAGAATAGAAGATATTCGAGTGAGGCTGCACGATCCAGAAAAGAGAGAGAGCAGAGAGTCCCACATTGTCCAGATCCGAGAGGAATATGTTCGAGAGAGAGAGAGCAGTGTCTGCGGTTTGATGAATTGCTTCCTTTGAAGCTACATTTGTATTGGTTTCAGAACCGACTGCTTCTTCGTTGGTCCTTGTTTCTATTTTGTGTTCCTTTTATTTGTTCATTCTTCTGATTCGAATTTGTTCCCCTCCAGTGTGTGGAGGAAGGGAGTGTAACTCCGGTTTCCCTCTGGGTTGCAGAGGAAGAGAGATCGGTGATCTCTGGTGTTGCTAGTGACGGGTTGTCATTAGTAGTTTCCCTCCAGGTTGGAGGAAGGGAGACTTGTCTCCGGTTCTGTTCTAGCTGGTAGCTAGAACAGGTTTCAAGCTCTGTGGGTAGCAGAGTTTGGTTGAGGGATTTGTTTCCCTTGGGTATTCAAGCTGTGTGGCAGCAAGTTGTTTGCAGACTGAGTCTGCCGTGTTCTAGCAGTGACTAGTGGAATCCTCACTCTAGTTGGAGTGAGGGGTGGATGTAGATTGCGGACTGCAATCGAACCACCTAAAAATCCGATTGCCTATTCTATGGTTTGCTGTTATTATATGCGCTCTCCATATGCTTGTCTCTTTGCTTCCTTGTGATCAGCTCTTCAATCTCATCTACTTATACTGTCTTGATTGTTGACTGCGTTAGCATTCTCATTGTGCGGGTTCAGGAGGAGTGTAAACAGTAGAATTAATTTTTAGCCGAAGTTTTTACAAATTGGGAGTGATCTATTCATCCCCCCCTTCTATATCACTCTTGCTGCGCTAACAACCCTACCCTAGGGTCACCTTCAAATTGAGGGCACGAGGACTTGGACCTTCCCAAGTTCCGAGTGGTTGTGACAACACAGCTTATGGATTGGACTTACCGATGGGTTATGGGATATACCCCACTTCTCATGTGGCAGACCTATCACCCTCTAAGGGCACCACGGTGGATCCTAGTGTGTGCCTCGAACCTACGCATACCTTTGAGAGAGACACCCTTGGAGTGCCACCTTATATCAGCCTGAGAGCCCGACGTGTGCATACGGAGGCAATACTAGGCAAGCATGCTTCCATCACCGGCATTAGGGTGTGCCCGAGCCACCTTGAGAGGCTGAAGAGCAATTCCCAGCTAAGGATGCAGGATCAAGTTTAGAGGTCATGGCTCGCCCAGAGCTGCCTTGGAAGACCACCTCCCCGGTGCACCCATACTCGACGGAGTCGAGTTCTCCGCACCCCGGGGGTATGATGGGGACATCACCGACCATCCCATTTTTTTCGAGGATCCCGTTGTTCGTCAGCAGTGCTCCATGATGTTCACCACATTTTTCTGAGTCATGGAATGTAATTTTCATATTTTCTTTGAGTTATAATTATGTAATTTTCCTTTTATTTGAGTCAAGTCCCTAGGTTAATGAGTCATCTACCTAAGTTAATTGTCATTATGTTGGTTAGGTTGGTTAATGGGCTCAATTAAGTGGGTTAGGCCTAGGGGCGCCCCCTTCCCCCCTTGGTTATTTGTCATTAGTCCTAAAGTCGGGGACTTATTGTACAATGTGGGTTCCCTATAAATAGGACCCCATTTCTTCCATTTGAAGCTAATGAGATATTGAGAAAAATTTGAATTCCCAGAGAATTTTCTTCCTTGGAGTGAGAAGCTCTCTCCCTCCCCCCCCTCTCTCTCTCTCTCTAAAAGGGGCGACCCTTTATCTCTCCTCCCCCAAATTTCAAAATTTCCTCTCTCTCCACCCCATTCAACTCCCATTAAGACCCCTCTCCCCTCCCCATACCCCATTTAATCGCACCATTACTCCCTCCCCTCCCAAGACAACCCTTGACACTCCCCATACAACCCTTCACTTCCCAACACACCTCTCCATCTCCCAACACACCTCTCCATATCCCAACACACCCCTCTACATATCCAAGATCCCAATTGACTACCCACGTTAAACCAAAATTCAAAAATTAGTGAAACTTCCCCTCCCTTGGCCCTTTGTGCCCTGCTCTCTCCCACCCTTGGCAGACCTGTGACCCCAACCCTCCACCCTCTGCTAGCTCCGCCCCCTCCCTCTCCCAGCCACTTCCACCAACCCCTAATACCCTCCCCCATCCCCCACACCCATTAACCATCACCCCTTGCTGTATTTCGCCCCCCGCCTACCCCATTTACCATCACCAAGTTGCAGATCCTATAGCACCTCGTAGGCAGAAGAGAAGCTACTGATTGCAGAGGCTGTCCCATCATCTCCACGAGGAACCTGGTGGCAAATCTTATATTGCTGGAAAGATCATCAAGTCAGCTTCGCAACAGAGGTGGTGTCGCCACCTTCTGAATTGAGGGCTGCTTGGGGGACTCATCTTCGTCAGACTGCGCAAATCCTCCCAGGCAGACCTCCAGTAGCGGATTGCAGAGGCTACCACGACCAGTGTTCTGAGCTTCATGGGGCAGCGCTTGCCTGAAACGTTCTCCTCCAAGTCCCCGGGCATCTCCAAGAAGTGGAGTGTCGTTTGAAGCCCGAAGCACAAAGTTCGAATTTCTTACCTTGAGTGCGCAGGTCAGTCCGACTGTAGACAGATCCGACCCCCTTCCACTTCTCAGGCACTCTCGATCTGCTCCAATCTCCGCCAGCATCCTCGTTGGTCCTCAAATGAAGAAGACTTACCCACGAACACGTCGGCTCTAGTCCTGCCCTCTTTGGACTTCAGAATCATTCAGGGAGTCCACTTCTTCCAGCCGCAAGGATTCTGGAACAGTCAGAACCTGAACCGAGGAACCCAGCTCGCAATCCCACCCCGGCCTCCGAAGACGACGACAAATTCCCCAAAAGTTTTGGTGTCTTCCCAGGAAGTTTTGGTGCTGGTCTCGCTCTCTGCGGAAGTCGGACGGGTCCGTGGCGGCATCATCAGCGACTCCCTGTCCTGCCAAACCTGAGCGGACAGAACTGTCGGTCTTAGTTTATTCCGGCATTCCCCACCCCGCCTGGCCGGCTTAAAGCCCCTCCCTGTGGGAGGTAGTGTTTGTATGTAATCTCTCTCTTCCCCACCCCGAGTCCACCCCTCCTACGTGAGGTGTAGTGAGTGTACTAGCAGGTCACCATCCAAAGCTACATCGACGCGGCATGCGGGTGCATACCCACGCCTCCCCGCTCGCCATCGTCTCCGGCCGAGATAGGCATCTTCACACTGATCAGGTGAGCTTCTGGCCCCCCTCTCATTGCTGGTTTAACTTTGCTTAGCTTAGTATTGTTTCTAAGTTGCTCGTCGGCGGTGAGGTGAGTGCCCGGTCCCGAATTCTCATCAAATTGAGTGCCACCGCAGGTGAGTTGTGAGAGAGACATTACATCCCACGCCTTCGGCGTGCTGGCCGCCCGTGAAATTGGGGATCCCTGGCCCTTAGGGGTCCTCCCCAGCTAGTCAACCCCTCAGAGCGTTGAGGTCCCACCTTGGACCCTCACCACTATCACCGGTTCACCTACGGGCCCGAGTGTGCGCTACACAGGTGAGTCCGCTTAAGTGATATCGCTGGGTACGTTGCATTGCTTGAGAGTCATAGGTCCAAGGAGCATTGGCCTAGTGGTTGCCACCCCCAAGGTGGTGTCACATCACCTATGGCCGGCCTTGTCACAATATTTGCACACCTCTTTGGTAGGTGTGATAGTGATGGAGAAAGGCTTGTGATTGTTCTTAAGCTTCTTCTCCTGAGAGGACTCTCCTCCATTATTAAGCCTCTTCTTGTTGAAGATGGGCTTGAAAGTACCGACGCTAGTAACATGCTCCTTCTTATCCTTCCCACAGATCCTATCTGACAGCTCTGTGGCATCTTCTAGCAATTGGGCTCACTGTACTATCTCCGAGTAGACTTGTATGTCCATCGGCACCAGCTGTGTAATACATTGAGGCCTGAGCCCATTGAGAAATCTTCTAGCATTCATCTTCTCGGTACTTACTAAGTATTTAGCGTACCGCGACAGTCTAGAGAATTTAGCCTCGTGCTCAGCCACCGATAAGGAACGTTGTTTGAGTGTGGCAAATTCCGCGGCCTTCTTCTGTTGTATTCGGTTAGAGAAATACTTGTTATTGAAATACTCCTTGAATTCAGCCCATGTAACATGATCTTGTTCTACTATAGCTTCTACGGGCTCCCACCAGGAATGGGCATCCCTCTCTAACTGAAATGTTACTAATAGAACTTTTTCTTGATCTGTGCATTGCATGACACGGAATATCCGTTCAATCTCCCTTATCCAATGCTCGGCATCATCCGGATCAGTCGAGCCTATGAATTTAGGAGGGTTCATATTGCGAAAACTTTGATGGAGACTACCGGCTCCACGATTAGCACATCCTTGCGCTACCTGTTGTAGCGCTTGAGTGAGACCTTGCACGGTGAGATTGAGTAAGACCGTGCTCAGTCAAACTTAATAATTGTAGCGACAAGAGAAAAGCCCTGGCGACGGAAGAAGGCCCACCTTCTCTCCCCACGGAGAATTCCCCGTCAGGCAACCACGCCAATGAGATACCTCCGTCGGTGGCAGAGGAACAGCTTCCCGACGGGAGTATTGACGCCCTCCAAACCCTCAACGTAAAACTGGATGTCCTCGTGGATCTCATGAGGGCCCAGGCGGACAGGGAGGAGAAGTCACATCTCCCCAGAAGATCCCTCCCTGTGGAGACACCTCCCAACAAACCGCGGGAGGCCATTTTACACTCCGGGGGTGGCGGCTCATCCGCAACCTATCAGGAGGACCATCGCATGCCCCTCCCCCAGAGTAGGAAGCCTCCTCTACCCCAAGGAGGGAGAATTCCGGAGCACACCGATAGTTCCCAGAGACAGAGGTCCCTAAGGAGCCCCGGGACAGCATGCAAGTGCGCCCCCCAGCCCTTCAGGCCAGCGACAACCGAAACTATCCCTCAGGCTGCGAGACTTTGAGAGGCATTTCTCAGAGCAAGAGCGCACCCTCCGCACCTTGTAGAAGACCTCTCCTGCGGCAGACGAGGAGTGATCCCCGTTCTCCGACTATATCCTGAAGGTTGAGATCTCCCCCAGGATATCACTTCCGACCTTCAAGTCGTATGACGGCCAGAGAGACTCAGCCGATCATTAGAACAGCTTCGACGCCCTGATGACTTTGCATGGGGCATCAAACGTGATCAAGTGCCGAGTGTTTGTGACCACTCTGGTCCATGCTGCTCTGGCATGGTTCAGGGCCCTCGCCCCCGGCAGCATTCACAACTTCAAGCAGTTCGGGCGAGTGTTCAAGGAAAGCTTCGTCGGCAGCGGTCCACCCCAGTCAGTAGCGAGATTACTGGCCCTCAAGCAGGAACAGGGGGAGAAGTTGCGGGCTTATATCAACCGATTAAAATCAGAAGCCCTGCGCATCCCCCGCCTGGATATTGCCTCAGCCATCACCGCATTGACCGGGGGTACCCGTGACAAGAACCTACGGTGCGAGCTAGTGCTTCATCCTCCCACCTCCCTCGCCGAGCTAGTGACCCTGGCACTGCGCCACGCGGAGTGCGAGGAAGTCCTTAGCGCATGTCGAGGCATGATAGGCTCGGGTCGGGAGGGGGACAAGAAGCGACCGTCCGAGCAAGGGACATGCTAAGGAAAAAGGTGGAACCAGGATGGAGATCACAAAGAGCCGTCCCGGAAGTATGAGCGGTATACACCCCTTACCGCTCCCGTCTACGAAATCTACGAAGACATCAAAGGCTCGGGTCTCCTCCACCAACCCAAACCTATGAAGGCCAAGCACCGCAATCGCCGCAAGCATTGCCTGTTCCACAGCGATCACGGGCATAACACCAGCGATTGCCACCAACCTCAAGATGAGATCGAGCGCCTCGTCCGCCAGGGACACCTATCCCGATACGTGGTCGGGCAGAAAGAAGACCGAGGTGCCCCCGAAGAAATCGACAATGCCCCCCGCAGAGTCCACATCAACGTCATCACGGGAGGCGGGACATCAGGCGGAGATAGCAGTCGAGGAAGAAAGCGTCACACCAAGCGGGCGAGCCGAGCCTCTGTAGAGAACCCTACGGCCCCACAGGCGAGCGAACCACAGGCCCTGGTATTCTCCGACCAGGACCTGGAAGGGTTAACCACCCCGCATGACGATGCTCTCGTTGTATCGGCTACAATAAACCATTGTAACGTAGATAGGATCTTAGTTGACAATGGTAGTGCCCCTGATGTATTATCCTATGAATGTTTCCTCAAGATGGGAGAGAATCTATCTAAACTACGTCCGATCCGAACCCCCCCTTGTGGGTTCAACGGCCAAGCAACTTATCCCGAGGGAGCCCTGAGCCTGCCAGTTACTATCGGCACCCCACCTAAAACCGTTATGTTTATAGTGTACTTCATCGTGATTAAGGGGATTATGGCATATAATGACATCTTCGGCCGAGGTATCCTCAGCCGAATGAAAGCGATGCCCTCTACCTTTCACCAAAAAATGAAGTTCCCTATCAAGTATGGCGTGAGGGAGGTCCGGGGTAACCAGGCATTGGCTAGATGGTGCTATATAATCTCGGTTGAAGCCACTAGGCCGGAAGGGAAATACAAAGGAGTAAAGTGAGCCGAGCAGGGACCAGTAACATCTGAGCCTGACGGTGAGTTGCTAACAGTCTTTCTTAACGGTGACCTGACTCTAGGAGTCAAGATCGGAGCTGATCTACCACTTGAGGAACAAGAAAAATATAAAGATTTCCTTGCCCGGTACATCCAAGTCTTTGCATGGTTAGACGAGCACCTTCCCGGGATCCCGAGAGACATGGTGACACACAAGCTCAACCTCGACCCAACGGTGAAGCCTGTCCAGCAACGTAGGAGAAAGCACGCCCCGGAGAAGCAAGCGGTCATCAAAGAGCAAGTCATCAAGGGATAGAAGACTGGCCTCTTTCATCCGGTCCTGTACCCTACATGGCTCGCCAACGTCGTCCTGGTACCGAAGGCTTTGGGGAAATGGCGAATGTGCGTGGACTTCACCGACCTCAACCAAGCTACCCTGAAAGATTGCTACCCGCTGTCGGGCATCGATCAACTGGTCGATTCAACCTCTGGCAACGAGTTACTCAGCTTCCTAGATGCCAACTCAGTTACCATCAGATCAGGATGACCCGAGGACATTAAGAAGACCGCCTTCGTCACTGACTTTGGCGTACACTGCTGCACCCAAATGTCGTTCAGGTTGAAGAACACTGGGGCAACATATCAGAGACTGATCAACCACATCTTCGAGGGACAGCTCGGTCGGAACGTCGAGGCCAACATTGATGACATGCTCGTCAAAATGCCGAAGGCCGAAGACCATCTTGCCGACTTAGTCGAGATCTTCGACACCCTCCAAAGGTGAAACATGAAACTCAACCCTGCTAAATGCGCCTTCGAAGTCAGATCCGGGAAGTTCCTAGGCTTCCTGGTAACTTAGCGTGGGATCGAGGCCAACCCCGACAAGGTTCAGGCCATCCTGAACATGCGGCCGCCCACCTGCATCAAGGACATTCAATGCCTTACGGGGCGCATTACTGCGCTCAACCGCTTCCTATCTCGCGCGGCCGAACGATGCCCACCCTTCTTCAAATTGTTGAGGGGACCTAAAATGGCATCTGCTACATTCGCCTAGGATGAGGAATGTCAGAAGACATTCGCCAAACTCAAGGAATTCTTGGCCTCGCCCCCGATGCTGTCCAAGCCAACCCCGGGTGAAGCTCTACACCTTTATCTCTCGACGACCCCTTCCACAGTGAGCTCGGTCCTAGTCAGGAACGATGTAGGGATCGAGAGACCGGTTTACTATACCAGCAAGGTACTTAATGAGGCTGAAAGAAGGTACCCCGCAATCGAGAAACTCGTGCTAGCGTTGGTTACCTCAGCCAAGCGCCTCCGACCCTACTTTCAAGGGCACTCTATCGTCGTATTGACCGGCGAACCCCTGAAGAAGATTCTCTTTCACCCTGAAGCCTCGGGATGCCTCGTCAAATGGGCCATCATGCTCGTGGCCTACGACATCTCGTATCACCCCCGCTCAGCCATCAAGGGACAGGCCCTCATGGACTTCCTCGTCGAAAGCACCGTCCCGATTAAGGAAGCACTTCCACCTGCTCACGGTCCCACTTGGGACCTATTCATCGACGGGTCCTCCAACTCAACTGGAAGTGGTGCCGATATCCTTCTCAAGTCCCCCGAAGGAGTGGAGCTGCAGTACGCCTTGAAATTCAACTTCCAGGCGTCCAACAACGCCTCCAAGTATGAAGCCCTTATCTCAGGGGCCAAGATGGCTCGACGACTAGGAGCCGAGCGAGTCAGGATCAACACCGACTCCCAACTAGTCGCTAGCCAGGTTAACGGTGATTACGAAGCTTGAGAAGGACAAATGATCAAGTACCTCAGGTGGTCAAGAGGATGGCCCAACTCTTCGAGAGCTTTGAGGTAGTCGGATAGCCTGGGAGGAAAATTCCTGAGCGGACGCCCTCTCTCGCCTGGCCTCCTCCCTCAACCCTGAAGGTACACGATCGGTCTACCTCAAAGAGCTCGAGCGACCGAGCATCGAATCCGAGCTTATGACCGTTGACCTGGCACCCCCGAGCGACTGGCGGACCCCCTATATATCCTGGCTCCGGGATTCTCAAGAGCCCCCCGACCTCGGGAGGCTCGAAAACTTAAGTACCAAGCTCGGCGTTTCGTTATACTGGATGATGACTTGTACCGCATATCTTTCTCGGTCCCCTCCTCAAGTGCATCAACGCCGACGAAGCTAGCCAAGCGGTTCAGGAAGTACACGAAGGCATCTCTGGCGCGCACCAAAGAGGAAGATCGCTCGCCAGATCTTGCTTCGACAGGGTTACTGGTGGCCCACTCTCCAGCGCGACTGCACAACCTATGTACAAAAGTGCGACTGATGTCAGTGCTTCGACCATCTGATCCACCAGCCTGCCACAGAGCTCATCACCCTTGTCGAGCCATACCCCTTCGCTCAGTGGGGAATAGATATTCTCGAGCCGTTTCCCACGGCTCAAGCTCAGAAGAAGTTCGTAATCATCGCCATCGACTACTTCACCAAATGGATCGAAGCCGAGGCCACCACCAGGATCACCGAGTCAGTCATATGGAGTTTTGTTTGGAAGTCGATCATTTGTCGCTACAGTGTCCCCCGAGTGATAGTGAGCGATAATGGTCGGCAATTTGATTCTCATTATTTCAGAGACAAATGTGCCGACCTAAATATTCATAACCACTTCACTTCGGTAGCCCACCCTCAGGCCAACGGACTGGTCGAGAATGCCAACAAAACTATCTTAAAAGGCATCAAAACTAGGCTCGGCAAGGCCAAGGGAAGCTGGCTCGAGGAACTACTGAGCGTACTATGGTCGCACCGAACTACTCCAAGAACGGCCACCGGTGAAACACCTTTTCAGCTGGTGTATGGCACAGAAGCCGTGGTTCCATTGGAGGTCGGCAATCCCTCTCTCCGAGTCATCCACTTCAAACCCGAGGTGAACGAGCAGAAACTACGAGAAAACCTCGACTTAGTAGACGAGATTCGAGAGATTGCAAAGATCCGAGCAATGGAATACCAACGGTGCATCACTCGATACTACAACTCCAGAGTCCGAGACATACACTTCCAGCCAGGGGACTTTGTCATGAGAAAGGCCGAAGCCTCTCGACCACTGGAGGCAGCGGGGAAGCTAGCCGCTACCCGGGAAGGCCCCTATCGAGTGGTCGAGACACTCGGGAAAGGGGCGCATCGACTATCCACCATGGAAGGAACACCCATCCCTCAGATATGGAAAGTGACTACACTTCACAAATTCTACTTTTGATCATCTGGAAAGCACACACATGTAAGCAAAGTGGAAAAAACATTCTTCTGTTTTCATTAAACTCTGGTGTACATCAAGTAGGCCGCAGCCAATACAATGTGCATGTACAACAAAAAATCACATCCACTGGTACTATGACGCGAGCAAAATGCTCGGCCAACCCAGTAGGCACTCCTACGTCCAGCCACTGACTCTGCCTCGTGCGAAAACTGGCTCGGATAAGGGATAGCCGGCCCCATTGGCTCGAGAAGCTCGGAGGAAAGGTGCCAGAGGGATTGGAAGGACAACAAAAAACAAGAGAGAAGTCGACCCAAGACAAATGAAGAGGAAGCTTGAGAGAGCTCCCCTTCTTAGCAATGGGGTCGATGGCGGAAATAAAGGAGGGGCTGGGAGACCAGAAAGGAGGAAGCTTAAAAAGCTCCCCCTCCCGATTAGGATGGCGTCGGCGGGTCAGGGATAGGAAAGCGACATGCTTCCGCATGTCGAACCCTCTCCCAAATTGACCCCCGACTGTCGACCCTCTTTCAAACTGGAATAGCAGGAGCTCCCCTCCTACTGCCGTCTGCATCATCATCTTCTGAAGCGCTCTCCATGCTCCGCTAAGATCGACAGCACAACGCTTCGCAGAAAGGGAAGAAGGAGAAATCGTCAGGGTTGGCCTTAAGCGATGAGGAAGGAGGAGACGGCCCTCGGACCTTTTATAGGCCGAAGGGGGAGCTAATTGCCTTAAATGACTCTCCCCTTTAAAACACGCTAAAAGGAGCCTTCCCTGAGACGGTTACATCATTTCCCAACATTCCCCCCCAGCGGGATGTGCGAAGTGGCAAGTCATTTATGACGGCATGGAAAAGCGGAAAGGTGCTAGTGCCATGTCAGTTATCTGACAGATCGGCATGCATGATATCTGGAGAGAAAATCGACGACTACGGATACGATAGTCGAATCACACCAAAAGCGGTAAGAAACAATCAATTCAGCACTTAATATTGCCGCTACTATACTTTCCAAAAAACAAAAAGGTCTTACATGGCTACAAAAGGGAAAGAGAGGAAAAGCTTGTACATCAGGCCTCGGGCCCATCTCCAGGCTCGGTAGACAAGGCCCCCTCTGCACCAGACGATCTGCCCCCAGTATTCTCGGCGATGGCCAACCTAGGCATTGACCCCACCTACGTGGGAACTGTCTCGGTCGCGTGCTCTCCCGAGGCTACTGGAGTTGGCGATCGCTCGGATGAGCTCGAGGACTCCCGACCCCCCTCTTCGCTCGACGAGTCGGTGGAACCCCAGTCCGAGTCATAGCGTTGCCTGGAAGGAAAAACGAGCCCATCCGCTTGGGCCTCAGCCTCTATTATGTCCCGATTGAAGCCCTTTAGAAGGCCCCGACGGTAACTCGACTCATAGTAAGGGAAGGTAGCCTGAAGAAGAGCAGCGTGGTAAGCCTCTGAGCATCTATGTTGCTCGAGAGCTTCTACCTCCGCTAGCTTTGCCTTCCTCTCAAACTCGGCTATCCTCTGTTCTGACTCGGACAGCCTCCTCTCGACCTCGGCCCGTGCATCCTCGGCCCCCCGGACTCGGTCCGCGAGCCCCTCTCGCTCGACCTCGACCCGTGCATCCAGGAGCTCATTCATCTGATCGACCATACGACGGGCCTGGGCCAGCTACTCTGCCAATGACCGAGCCTTCACCTAGATCAACTGCACCTGTGCACGGAGCGGAGCCACCTCCTGACGAAGGTCCTGAAGATCGAGGGTCAAACGCTCGACCTTCCGATCGAGAGCACCACGGGCCCATGAAAAAGTCTTCCGTTCCGACTCCACCCGAGCGTACACATCCACTGCCTCTGCTCCAAGCTGGGCCAAGACTAGCCCACCTTCCATAAGTTGCTCGAAAAGCGTGGAGGGGGGACCCTTCCGGAGTTCTTCTCGCAAGGCTCCTAAAGCTATGGAATGACACCTCCGGTACAGAGAGGCCCGGACGCTAAAGGCACTGGCCGAGGAGGGAGAAACCCTCTCCGGAGCGGCCGGGATTTGGGCACCTCCCCCGAGCAACCCCGTCTCAGGGGCCCCACCAGTTGGCTCGGGATGAGCGGCCCCGCCACGAACCTCCCCGTCCTCCATCGGCTGTGATTGAGTCGCTTCAGCCTGCAACCCTCCAGCCTCGGTCGGCTCGGGCGGGGCTCCTCCATCTGGCACCCCCTCTGCTTCGCTCGACGCCCCGACATCGGCCATGACCCCTTCATTGTCGGCCCCTTCCTGCTCTATAGAAGGGAGAGCCGGTAGGGAAGCCTCTTCGACCGGGCAGGCGACCTCCGCCTTCCTCGCCCGCTTCTTCTCGATAGACAGAGCCTGCAATGAAGCCCCCAGCAGCTTCGCCACGGGATCCTTACGCTTGACCCCCCGGCGTTCGAAAGCGTCATCCCGGGAGACCCGCTTGCCGTTGTCTCGGGCACGGGAAGAACCCTCGAAGCTTGGAGATCGCTCTGAGCTAGCGTATCATCCCCATCAATGATCTCCAACTCGGCCGACGGTGCCTCATCCTCAACCGCTCGCCTCTGGTCTGAACGAAGAAGAGCAAATTGAAAAAAGGAAGGCACTTACTCTACAAGAAAAGAACAAGCCCCTGAGACCCTCACCTGTCGGCAGCAGTGCTCGAGAAAGATACTCCTCGATGTTGGACGAGGTCACCAACTCAGCAGTCGGCCGGCGATTCTGCAGAAGGATAGCAGCATCCCTCTCCACCTCCAGGGGGACCTCCGTTTGCTTCGGAGGAATGTTCGGGTGAAAGTTGGGCACATGGACCGCCGATGCACCCACCCAGAAATATTAGGTCTTCCACCCCTTGTGAGAGGAGTCCTTCACGGAAAGGGACACACAACTCCTGTTTCATTTCGCCTGGACAAAGAAGAAGCCCTTCCCCGCATGAAGATTCTCCTTCAGCTCAAAAAAATAATGGAAGAGGTCCAGCGAGGTGCTCACCCCACACTGGCCACAAAGGAAAATGAAGGAGAAGATGAGGGTATAAGAATTGGAGACTAGCTGGACAGGAGCCAGCCGGTAGAACCGAAGCAACACGGCGACGAAGGATGGAGGGGCAGGCGAAAGCCACACTTCCAGGCCAAGAGGAAGGAACAAAAGAGGCCAGAACGAGCGGTCGGACTAGACTCATGAGGCTCAGGCGCAAGGAACTAAAATCGCCAAGGCAGCCCATACTGGTTCTCTAGTCAGCTCTGATGGGGACATCACTGGCGATCTCATTTGTTCGAGGATCCTGATGCTTGCCAGCTGTGCTTCATCTTGTTCGTCACTTTATTTCGAGTCATATGATGTAATTTTTATTTTCTTATCATGTAATTTACCTTTTATTTAAGTCTAGTACCTAGGTTAATGAGTCATTTACCCAGGTCTTGAGTCATTACGTTGGTTTGATAGGTTAATGGGCCCCATTCAATGGGCTAGGCCCATAGGCGCCCCCCTTCCCCTTGGTTTCTTGTCATTAGTGTAGAAATCATGGACTTATTGTAAATTGTGGGATCCCTATAAATAGGACCCCATTTCTTCCATTTGAAGCTAATGAGATATTGAGAAAAATTTGAATTCCCAGAGAATTTTCTTCCTTGGAGTGAGAAGCTCCCTCTCTCTCTCTCTCTCTCTCTCCAAAGGAGGCAAACCCCATTCTCTCTCCTCCCCACCCCCAATTTTGAAATTCTCTCTCTCTCCTCCCCATTCACCTTTCATTAAGGCCCCTCCCCCTTCACCATACACCCATTCAATTCCCCTCCAACCCCTAGGTGGAATTCCCCTCTCCTTGGCACCTCTCCATTCTCCCAAGCAACCCTTCCTCTTCCCCAAGCAACCAATCCTTTTCCCAAGCCACCCCTTCCCTTCCCCAACACACCTCTCCATCTCCCAACACACCCCTTCCCCTTCCCAAGACCACCATTGATCACCCACCATTAAAACCCAATTCAAACACATCCTCCCTCCATCAAGGGTCACTTGTGCCCCTTCCTCTCTCCCAGCCCTAGCAGATTTCGACCCCATCCCCCTCCTCTGCTAACTCCGCCCCCTCCAGCCTTCGTCCCCCCTTCTCCAACCTGTGGTGACCCTCCCCACCTCCCCTCCCAACCAGGGAAAGCCCACAGCCCCTTCCCACCCGTCCTCCCACTCCTCTCCCCCTTTACCCTTCCCTATCTACCATTGCTACCCAGTCCAGCAGCAGAAGCAGAAGTACAAGCAAATTGCAGAGCCTGCCCTGGAGTCATCACACATCTTCAGGTGACGTTCCATACATTTCTGAAAAGCTCGTCGAGGCAGCTTCGCAGGCGATGTGGTTTCGCTGGCATCCGATATCGCTGCTGCCCAGAGGAGCCATTCTCCCCCGACTGCGCAAAGCTGCTCTGGCAGAGAACCTGAGCCCACGTGCAGACACGACCACGGCTTCTACAGGATGACTTTGGATGTGATTTTCTGATGAGGCCTTCTCCTCCAAGACCTCTGTCAGCACCAACAAGAAGGGAGCCATTTGGATCTCGGACCATAGAGTTCCAATTTTTCTCCCGAGGTGTGCAGGACAGTCCAGTCAGGGCCTGAACTGACCCACCTTCACTCTACGGGCCCTATCTCCCTGCTCCGACCTTCTCTTGTGGGCTCCTTGGTTGATACTCGAAGAGGATCCTCCCACGGTCGTGTCAATGTAAGCTATGTCACCTTCGAAGGTCAGGAGTGTTTGTGACGCCTTCTTCATCCTGCTGCAGAGTTCTGGAGTCAATCCGAGCCAGAACAGAACAGTCCAGTTCCAGATTCGGCCCCGGCTATCAGCGACATCCAGAGCTCACAAGAAAATTCAGGAGTAATCCCGGACCAGTCAGTGACAATTTGGCCCTGGTTTCATTGGCTTATGAGTTCGGGAGCGTCCTCGGCAGCGTCAACAGCGAGCACTTGTCAGACGGGCAGACAGGCGGGCAGAACCGATGGTGGGATCAATCGGCTACCTCCTTAGCTATTTTCCCTTCCCCGCCTGGCCGGCTTAGCGCCCCTCCCTACGTGGAGGTAGTGTTTGAATGTAACCTCTATTTTCCCCACCCCACGATCACCCTCCTGCGCGAGGAGTAGTTTTGTACTAGCAGGTCTTCGGCCGAAGCGTCATCGGCGCGGCGTGTGGGCAGCCCACGCTTCCCCGCTCGCCCTCGTCTCCGACCGGGATCGGTGTCTTCACACTGATCAGGTGAGCTTTGAGCCCCCATCCTCTGCTGGTTTTACTATTGCTTGTCTTAGTATCGTTTCTCGTTGCCCGTCGGCGGTGAGGTGAGTGCCCGATCTCAAATTGCCATCTAATTGAGTGCCACCGCGGAGCGAGTTGTGAGAGAGCCACTACATCCCACGCCCTTGGCGTGCTGGCCGCCCACGGAATTGGGCATCCCAGGCCCTTAAGGGTTCATCCCAAGCTAGTCAAATCCCCGAATAGGCGAGATCCATCCTCGAACCCTCATCACTATCGCCGGTCCACCTACAAACCCGGGTGTGCGCGACGCGGGTGAACCCGCTTGAGTGGGTCCACCGTTCGGTTCGGTTACTTGCGAATCTAGGTCCGAGGGGTCGTGTCACATCAATTTGGTATCAGAGCAAGTTTTAGACTTGTCTCTACGAGTCTAGTCCATGGGCACGCTTGCATTAGAGTCCCCGACATGCCGTCCCATGCATTGTCCACCACCCACTGTCAATGAGTCTACATACCAAATGATCCCTCTCCCAATCATATCCCTTGCATACCTACCCAATGGAGAGCCTACGAAAATTGATTTCATTGACTTGGAGTTCGATAATTGGGTATCCCCCGATATCGTTGCCTCTCTTTCTAGGACCGGACAAATTGTGCACAACGGAGACCAAGTCTTCGTTGAATTCCATAAATGGTTCGGGAAGACAACATACTTTGATGAAGCTTGGTGTCAAATTGGTACTTTGGCGGGCCCTTGCATAATCCTAGGTAGGAGATGGTTAGATGAAAGGAATGCCGACATCGACCCGACACGTCGGACTTGCCTAGTGCATCCGCCACACCTTCCGGGAGCCTTTAAATTCAACAACCTTGTACTCTACCATCCGCCGGAGTCCCGTCCTTGTTCACCACCCCGGGTGCACCACACACCGGCTATCATCACCCCACCCCCAAAAGACCTTCCCATTCCCTTGGAAAAGGAGACCACACCCATCCACACAAGAACATATGCTAACCTAGAGTCCCTTCCCACCCTCGAGGAAACCCAAGTACACACCAATGGTGAGGAAGAACCTCAAATCTCCCTTTCCCATAGCTCAGACCATCAGGAGCCACTTGCCTTCACTCATGGCACCATAACCATAGATGGGCCCATACTCAATTGGCTCAAGGTGAACCCCGGCCTCCATAGCTTGCACTCATACCTCCTACCCATGGAGCAACACCTCCCTATAGTGCCCCTCTCCTATCACACCACCATCCAATCATCTTACCAAGTGGAGACATTAGGGGATCTCCTTAAGGGCCTAGCATGGAAAATGGAGTTGACTGGCATGTTGACCACAATGGCCGACCAACCTAGGAGCTTTGACCTCCTACATCTATGTGTCGGGACTATCACCGCGGTTTACACTATGGGTTGCTACACTAGCAACCTCCTTCTATTCCTCCCTACAGTCGATGAGCCCGATGCTATCCATGAATTAGAGTTACTTATCTCAGGTAGAACGTCAAGCCCTCCATTCATGGCCGACCATCCCACCAAAGACTTCGTCCCAACTAATATCGTTAAAGGAGGAGGAACCGCCACCATTTGAGGACCATGAAGACACAGAGCTCCTCTCCCTTGGTAGCCCCTACCATGATCCCTTTGATCCCTTCCTATGGGAGTCTAGTTCCCCATGTGACCCACCCACCTTACTCACCACCCACCTTACCCTACCCTCACCCACCATGTCGAACCTAACCCACCCATTCCAAAACTTAGCCCACACTATGAGAGCCATGACCAAGGGTGACATCCACCTAGGAAATGAGGAAGTGACCCATCCCAAAATGTCCACTTTCTGGGACCCCTTCGACCCCCATGAGTGGAAACCCCCAAATCAACCCCCACCTAAAGATGGGACCATCTTGATAGGAATGCATGTGTCACAACATTTTGCATCATGTGGTAAGGCTATTCACGTAAATTGTGTCGCACACACACTAGGTCCAGTGCACGGCAGGTTTACATTTGGATATGCTGGTCCTCCCCCACTCATCATCCGTCTCATGCATGATAGGGCCACTTGTGGCTGCTCCGCTCCACCTAAGTTCATCAAGGTCCACATGGCATCAAAGCATGATAAGTCAATTTATGGTTGCCCCAGTCCACCCTTTCACACTACCCACTTTCACAACCACTCACCGCATCATAATACATGGCATGAGCATACACGCAAGCAAATCACAATGAGCGGTGAGGTTCACGAGCGCCACTTGGCTCGCGAGCGCCACTTGGAATTCCAAGTAGGCAACCTATCGATGGTGGCATTGGAGTGGCTCTACCCTAGAGTCACCTCCAACTTGAGGGCACGAGGACTTAGACCTTGCCAAGTTCCGAGTGACTTTGGCAACCCGGCTTATGGGTTGGACTTACGAATGGGTTTTTGGGATTCCACCATTTCCCACGTGGCGGATCCGGCACCCTATATGGGCACCGCGGTGGATCCTAGTGAGTACCTTGAGCCTTTATCTTTCCATGTGAGTGATACCCTCGGAGAGCCACCAAAAATCAGCCTGAGAGCCCGATGTGTGCACACAAAGGTAATACTAGGGAAGCAGGGTTCCATCGCCAGCAAGAGGGTGTGCCCAAGCCACTGTGAGAGGATGAAGGACCGTCCCCTAGTTACGGACGCATGGTTGAGTTTGGAGGTTAAGGTTCACCCCGAGCTGCTTTAGAGGACCACTTCCCTGGTGGACCCATACTCGACGGAGTCGAGTTCTCCGCACCCCGGGGGTATGATGGGGACATCACTGGCGATCTCATTTGTTCGAGGATCCTGATGCTTGCCAGCTGTGCTTCATCTTGTTCGTCACTTTATTTCGAGTCATATGATGTAATTTTTATTTTCTTATCATGTAATTTTCCTTTTTTTTAAGTCTAGTACCTAGGTTAATGAGTCATTTACCTAGGACTTGAGTCATTATGTTGGTTTAATAGGTTAATGGGCCCAATTCAATGGGCTAGGCCCATGGGCGCCCCCCGTCCCCTTGGTTTCTTGTCGTTAGTGTAGAAGTCATGGACTTATTGTAAATTGTGGGATCCCTATAAATAGGACCCCATTTCTTCCATTTGAAGCTAATGAGATATTGAGAAAAATTTGAATTCCCAGAGAATTTTCTTCCTTGGAGTGAGAAGCTCCCTCTCTCTCTCTCTCTCTCTCTCCAAAGGGGGCGAACCCCATTCTCTCTCCTCCCCACCCCCAATTTCGAAATTCTCTCTCTCTCCTCCCCATTCACCTTTCATTAAGGCCCCTCCCCCTTCCCCATACACTCATTCAATTCCCCTCCAACCCCTAGGTGGAATTCCCCTCTCCAAGGCACCTCTCCATTCTCCCAAGCAAACCTTCCTCTTCCCCAAGCAACCAATCCTTTTCCCAAGCCACCCCTTCCCTTCCCCAACACACCTCTCCATCTCCCAACACACCCCTTCCCCTTCCCAAGACCACCATTGATCACCCACCATTAAGACCCAATTCAAACACATCCTCCCTCCCTCAAGGGTCACTTGTGCCCCTTTCTCTCTCCCAGCCCTAGCAATTTCGACCCCATCTCCCTCCTATGCTAACTCCACCCCCTCCAGCCTTCTCCCCCCCTTCTCCAACCTGTGGTGACCCTCCCCACCTCCCCTCCCAACCATGGAAAGCCCACAGCCCCTTCCCACCCGTCCTCCCACTCCTCTCCCCCTTTATCCTTCCCTATCTACCATTGCTACCCAGTCCAGCAGCAGAAGCAGAAGTACCAGCGAATTGCAGAGCCTGCCCTGGAGTCATCACACATCTTCAGGTGGCGTTCCATACATTTCTGAAAAGCTCGTCGAGGCCGCTTCGCAGGCGAGGTGGTTTCGCCGGCATCCGATATCGCTGCTTCCCAGAGGAGCCATTCTTCCCCGACTACGTAAAGCTGCTCTGGCAGAGAACCTGAGCCCAAGTGCAGACACGACCACGGCTTCTACAGGATGACTTTGGATGTGATTTTTCGATGAGGCCTTCTCCTCCAAGACCTCTGTCATCACCAACAAGAAGGGAGCCATTTGGATCTCGGACCGTAGAGCTCCAATTTTTCTCCCCGAGGTGCGCAGGATAGTCCAGTTAGGGCCTGAACTGACCCACCTTCACTCGACGGGGCCTATCTCCCTGCTCCAACCTTCACTGGTGGGATCCTTGGTTGCTGCATGAAGAGGATCTTCCCACGGTCGTGTCAATATAAGCTACATCACCTTCGGAGCTCAGGAGTGTTCGTGACACCTTCTTCATCCTGCTGCAGAGTTCTGGAGTCAATCAAGCAAGAACAGAACATTCCAGTTCCAGATTCGGCCCCGGCTGTCTGAGACATCCAGAGCTCACAAGAAAATTTAGGAGTTATCCCGGACCAGTCAGTGACAATTTGGCCTTGGTTTCATTGGCTTCTGAGTTCGGGAGCATCCTCGGCAGCGTCAACAGCGAGCACCTGTCAGATGGGCAGACAGGCGGGTAGAACCGACGGTGGGATCAATCGGCTACCTCCTTAGCTATTTTCCCTTCCCCGCCTGGCCGGCTTAGCGCCCCTCCCTGCATGGAGGTAGTGTTTGAATGTAACATCTATTTTCCCCACCCCACGATCACCCTCCTGCGCGAGGAGTAGTTTTGTACTAGCAGGTCTTCGGCCAAAGCGTCATCGGCGCGGCGTGTGGGTAGCCCACGCTTTCCCGCTCGCCCTCGTCTCCGACCGAGATCGGTGTCTTCACACCGATCAGGTGAGCTTTGATCCCCCATCCTCTGCTGGTTTTACTATTGCTTGTCGTAGTATCGTTTCTAGTTGCCCATCGGCGGTGAGGCTGTTGTGCCCCTTGTGCTTTGATGATAATGCTGGTGTTTTAATGATAGCAACATGAATAAGTCACCATATTGTTAAACTAATAACATCACATTGAGTATGCATATGTCTGATCTGTTTCTGTGGAGAATGCATGATATGTCTGATCTGTTTCTGTGGAGAATGCATGAGTGTGCTAGCTCTAGTCTGTGCATTGCATATAGTCTATACATTCACAGTATTGCATAGGTGCATTCGTCAGTTCATTCATCAATTCATACTGTCTATACACTGATGCATGTGAGGTCCTGTCTGCAGGCTGAAGTCTGTACATTGCTCTGCTTCAGGCTGAGCAAGTCTATACACTGCTGCACGTTCATTCAAAGTCCATACATTGTCCTGTAGCATGCACAAGTCTGTACATTGTCATGCACACACCCACAGGTCTACACATTGCATTGCAGCATGAACAATAGAGTCTATACATTACCTTGTGTTGTGTTTGTGCATCGTTTAGAACAAGTCTATACATTCCTGACAGCATGCCTGAACCTTAATAGTTGAAGTCTGTACACTCGTCTTCATGCATATGCAAGTATATACATTCTGTTGATATGTCTGTGCTTCATGCAATTAGTCTGTACAGGGTATTTCATGCATGCTATCAAGCCAGTACAAGTCCATACATCTGCAGGCTAAGTTGCTAAGTCTGTACAGAGTCTTTGTAGCGTCTGGCCAGCAAGTCTGCACATTGCATGTGTCGCAGACATAGCAACTCTGCACATCACAGATAAAGTCTGTACAGCCCCTTGCATTGTTCTTAAAGTCTATACATTATTGCATGTTCTTAAAGTCTATACATTGGCAAGTCTGTACATCGGATTGTTCATGCATGTGCACAGTTCTTGCTACAAAGTCTATACATCGTTCGTCTCACATAAGATGCAAAGTCTATACATCATCTTGGCCGTCGTCTGTCTGCACGCTGCTAAGTCTGTACATTGCATCGTCTCATGATGCGTCTCAGCATGTCTATACATTGCAGCATGCATTCACTGTTAAAGTCTATACAGACTTCAGCGTCTCATTCAGCGTCTCTCTTTGTGTCTCACTGTTCAAGTCTATACATTCATCTGTTGAAAATGGAGCAAGTCTGTACATCGTGTGTTTCATGCATTGGAAGTCTATACATTGGGAGTTTTACCGACGTTGCACTCGCAAGTCTATACATTGGTAGCTTTACCTACGTTGCACTCCTAAGTCTATACATCGTACTTTGCTCAAGTCTGTACAGCCCTTGAATTGGCAAGTCCATACATCGTTCAGTTGTCTTGGCTAAGTCTATACATCTTTGTCTTGTGCATGCATCAGTTCTCAAGTCTGTACATTGGGCTATCAGGTAAAGTCTGTACATCCTTTAGCTAGAACTGTGCAAGTCCATACATCGCGACATTGGCCAAGTCTATACATTGCAGCTGAGTTGAACTCTGTACAGTCCTTGCCTTGCTCAAGTCTGTACAGCCCTTCCTTTGGCAAGTCCATACATCCTGAAGTCTATACATTGGCTTCGCTTGCACGAGTTGAAGTCTAAACATTGGACTGTGTCACTTAGCGTCTTGTGCATGCATTAATCAATGTCTGTATAGCCTGTGCTCAGCAACAGCAAGTCTGCACATTGCTATAGCACGCATGCAGAGTCTAGACAGTCATGAGCAAGTCTAGACATCGTCTGCTTGCATAACACAGAGTCTGTACATTCTTTCAGCATGACAATGCATTCACTTGCAATGTATATACTTTGCTGTTTGCAGCTGAACATGCATTTCACTCTAACTCTGTACATGCCATACATGAAGTCTATACATGCTGCTGCTTAGCATTCACTGAGTCTATACATGCTCATAGTCTGCATACACGAAGTCTGTACACGCCATAGCATTGCATGCACGAAGTCTATACATGCCATAGCTTTGCATTTACAAAGTGTGTACACGCCACAGTCCTGCACCCATGAAGTCTAAACATTGCATCACTTGTACATGCATTGCCTTCACGCAGAGTCTACGCATTCCCCCACAGCCTGCACAACATGTCTATACATTTTCTGGCAGCCTGCACAGCAAGTCTATACAGCATCCAGCAGCCTGCACGCAAAGTCTATACATTGCGTCCAGCAGCCTGCACGCCAAGTCTGTACACTATATACACACTGCATCCTTAAGTCTACACACTGCATTACAATACAAAGTCTATACAAGGTGTCGACATTAAACTGATAACTCTATCTGACTGTCTGACAGGTTCTGTTCGTGAAGCTTAATGAAGGGCACGTGATCCGAGGCTAGAAGGGCTGACAGGATGCTGCCACGTGGTCCAAGCTTCTGGGCGGGAAATGTGGAAGCCACATGCCCTCTTGCTTGCTGCTGCTATAAAAGGAAGTCTTCTTCCTCAGGAGAAGGCTGATCGACTGAAGTAGAGGATAGCCTGCACGATCCTGTGAGAAAGAAAAGAGAAGCAGAAGAAGCAGAGAAGAAAAAGAGAAAGAGAAGAAGAGCAGAAGAGAAAGAAGAGAAAGAGAGAGTTAGAGAGCTCGAGCAGAGAAAGAGAGAGTGTGATTAGCAGAAGAAGAAAAAGAGAAAGAAAGATAGTGAGATCGAGAGAGATCTGCCTTCACTGGACCGTGGATCAAATCCAGGCCAGTCAGCTCCTTGTGAGCCACATTCGTGCTTCATTGTTTATAGTTTTCGTTGCTGTAGTTTCTTGTTTTTGCTTTCCTTTTAAACCTTTCTTCAAGCTGTCTGTCAGCAGTGCAAGCTGTGATGCACAGCGGCGAGGTGGATACCTCGGACGGGTTAAGCTATAGTCCCCAGCGGATGGCAAGCTGTGTTGCCCAGCGGATGGCAAGCTGTGTTGCCCAGCGGTTGTATGGCAAGCTGTGATGCCCAGCTGTTCAAGCTGTGAGTCAGCGGAATCCACACTCTGGTTTGAGTGTGGGGTGGATGTAGGTCTGCAGGACCGAACCACCTAAAAACCCTCTTGTCCATTGTGGTTTGATTTGTCTAATTGTGCTTCCGCTAGTTGAATGCTTAGGCACGCTATATATGTTTGTTTACTGGTTCAGCTGAAACTTTAATTAGCCTTTCAGATTGGCTAAATTTGTCTAGTTAGCATTCTAGATCTTATTGAGCAAAATTTTAAAGGGCTGATCCATTCACCCCCCTCTGGATCCAACGCACCGAACCCAACACTTGGTATCAGAGCGGGTCTCTGACTTAACAGATCTAACAATCTGCAGAGGATCCTGCTAGTATTTGGTGCATTTCAGAGTGTGCTTCTTGTGTTCTGTGTTTTGTTTCATCAGTTGTGTGTCTTGAGTTGTTCATCTGATTTCAGTGCATTCATCATATCTCGATGGCTAAACCTCTGATATTCAGAGGTAATAATTTTGATTCTTGGTTAGAAAATTTCCATCGGTATGTAAAATCTACTGATCCAAATCTTTGGAAGGTAATAACTCATGGTCCACACAAATTATCAAAAGATAAATCTAGGTGGACTGAGAAGGACAAATTGAAAGACTCTGTCAACACTAGAGTAGTAGTTTTACTAAAAGAATCAATTGACAGACCTCTAATCGAATGCATTTCTTCTTGCAGGTCTGCCAGAGAAATTTTGGAAAAACTAAAGCTAATCAGGAATCACAGCAAATGCTTGATGGCTGATCGGAGAAATGATGATGATGAAACCTCATCACAGGTAAGCTCTGAATCTGAAGAACTTTCGATTGATGATCTATGGAATATAAATGAGGAACTTAATGATAGATGTGAAAAATTGAAATCTGAGAATAAAAGGTTGAAAAAGAAAATTGATAAATGTGATTCTAATTCATCATGTGAAAAGTGCCTGAAAATGAATGAATTATATGATAAATGTCTATCTGAGTCTCACTTGAATATGAAACAAATGTGCATGTTGAAAAAGGAAAACCATGAAGGTATCAATAAAATCTCTGAATTAGAAAGTCAGCTGAAACTGACAACTAATGAACATTTGATGAACTTAGAAGAGTTGGAAAGGATTAAGTTTGATCTGAAGAAATCGAAAGTTGAGAATGTAGAAATTCAGACGAAGAATAAAAATCTTGAAGCTGAAATAGAGAAAATTAACAAGGAAGCAATGCATATCTCTTCTGTAGAGTCAAGCTGTGATATGTGCTCAACTATAAGAGAACGTAATGAAGATCTCTATAATGAAAATGAATGAATGAAGAAACAAATTGATGTGTTTAAAGAGGATCACAGAAATCTGCTTGCTGAGAAAATCAAAGTGGAAGAACGGGAAGAGGAACTAATTGAAAAACTGGAGCTGATGTCTGGAAGAGAGAGATGTGCTGGTAATGAAATTTAGAATAATAATTTTGAGGAAGAAAACACTGAATTGAAAGCTGAAGTTGAAAATTGAAATAGTTAAACACTGGCTTGTCTGAAAGACTTCTCACCACAGAAAAGGGAAAAGCTGTCTGTGATGAAGAATTAAAAATCTTGAGCAATCTGGAACAAGAGGTTGAGAAGTATAAAATTGCAAATAAAGTCTTAAGTGAATGTGTCAATTGCAGTGAACAGGAGATAGCCAGTTATGAGCTTCATATAGCATCTTTGAAAAATAAAATTTATGATCTGGAAAATTCAGAAATTGAGTCTGCTAAAATAAAAGGAAAGATGAAATATGTCATGAAAAGTGAAGATAAGAACTCAAAAAGGGGGATAAGCTGTAGTTCTGATGTTAAGGAAATTACTAGAAACTAGCTATACACTACTTTTGTGCAAAGCTCTGATGTAGCTGGTACTTCAAGTCAATCCCCAAAACAAAATAAAAATCAGAAATCACCTTCAACATCTGTATTTCAGTTCAAAGCCCAGAAAAATGAAAAGCAAACGAAAATTGTGAAAGGAGGTAAAAAATTGAAAAAGGATGGTCAGATGAACAAAGTTAAAAATGTCCCTGCTTGTACTGTGAATTATGCTAGCTGTGTGGAGTCTAATAGGTTAATGCATGCCACTCACAAATCATCTACTCATTCGCATGCATCTGAGAAGGAATTCTCATGTTATTACTGTGGCAAAGCTGGACATATCATGGACGATTGCAGACTATTAAAAGAAGATGAGCATGCAAATAAAACACTGCATTCTAGGAATTCATCTGATAGAAACCATGCCACTAAGAAATTTGATGCATCTTGTTATTACTGTGGTAGGCGTGGTCATCTAATGAATGCATGTTTTAAAATGAAAGAAGACAAGAATGTGAATTCTAGATTTTTCACACATGCTCATGGCCCACATAGATATAAATCTACTTCAGGCCAGCATATCATTTGTTTCACTTGCAACAAGCCAGGGTACAAGGCAAACGAGTGCTGGACTGAAAAATATTGGGGTAACAATAACTCAAAAGGCAAGCATCTTAGATGCTTTGAATGTGAGAAATATGGTCATGCAGTCAAGGACTGTTGGCATGTTCAGGGAACTCATATTAACTTCAAATATGCTGAATTCCCCAGAACAAGAAGTGCAAACATTTCATGTTTTAACTGTGGCAAGGTAGGTCACAGATTTACTGAATGTTGGTCATCAGGTAATAAGAAACAAACTGCTCATGCATACAACAGAATAATTCATGCTCAGTTTCAAAGGTCTCATGCTGATGTTGATATGCATCATAGGACCAGAAAATCTGCTATTTCATATAGATACTGTGAAAAATCTGGTCATTCCATGGATAACTGTTACCTGATGGATCATGATGATAATATTGCTAAAAGATTGTTCAGAACACCCATCAAGGCTAATTCAGGACCCAAGACTTCTTGGGTTCCTGCAGGATCAAATTGATTAACATCTTTGTAGGTGTACCTTGTAAGCTGAAGAATAAAGGGGTTAGTAATCCAAGGCACTCAAAAAAATTGGAACCCCAGGACTGCACTATTCAGGTTAGTTCTGAAAACTAAGTTTAAATTCTGTCTTCTAAATTTGTGTGCTCTAAATGCCTGCATTTCATGTTAACTCTTCTGTGCATCATCTAACTGAATCTAATTGAAAATATGAAATGCACATGGAAATAATTGTAGTTTATCTCTGAATGCATTACATATCTATGTCATGATGCATGATATGTCAAACTCCCTGCATGTTGTATTGCACTGATTTGCATGACCATCATGGTATATTAAATGGAACAGTGCTGCAGGGAAGATGGAGTATGTCTGGATGCTACTACCATGTGTGAGGTGGTCCTTGGACCAAGTCCTCCGCATAGTACCATGGGTCAAGTCATATAGAGCAGTGTATTGCATATCATGTCGATCTATTGGTGCTAAACTGAAGTTTTCTGAAATAAGAATTGAACAATCATGCTTATGGTAATTCTCTTTTGTCTAATTTGCATGAATCATATCTGAATACAAAATTTGATATCATGTGATATGCTTTCAATATATTTCATGCATACAGTCAGGGGGAGTCCAACTATTTTTGATCAATCATATTGCTGCTTATGTTTTATCATTCACATCATGCACTTAGTTAGGGGGAGCTCAACTTGTCTTGACCAACCATTCTGCTGCTCATGCCTTGCTATTGTCATGATGAATCTAGACAGAGGAAGTTTTCTGATTATCTCATTCACTTTCACCTGAAATCCTCCTGTCTAGTTTATTGGATCTTCTAATGCTCTAAGTTTGGTTCAATTGAATTCTCTGCTGTCTTCACCAAAATAGCTGATCTGTCTGAATTCCAGACTCAGCTACTGTCTATTGATAAACTCTCTTCTAATGCTCTTCTCTATTGGTTCTACTGTTGATTGTTGTTCAGCTAAATTTATTGATTTGATCTGAGGAACTTAAGCTGCATGTCATGCAATTTAGTCTGAGAACTTTTTAGAAATTCCTATCATATAGGTTTAAGAATTACCACTGAATCAGATTGATATAAGATTAATGTATTCTCAGATTTGTAATTAAATGAGTTGAAAATATCTGAATGATAAGCTTTAATAAATCTTAACCATCTGTGTCATAAAACCTTAGACTCACTCATCAGAAATCTGAAAATTTGAAATCAGGGCTACTTTGGTTAAGATGCATAGAGTGAGTATTGTTGTTAAACATTAACTTTGAAAATTTTGACAGAAAATAAAATCAGTGAGTAATGAAATGACTTTGTTCACTGAGAAACTGGGTTTTCCATCAAAGAAATGGAGTGAACCCAAGTCATGAAGTGTCATAGTCACTTAAAATAAAAATTATTGAAAAACCTGACAGAGTGTTGAGAAACTGGGGAGTCTGGCCTCTGATCAAGGTGTCTTCTCATGTAAAAAGACACTTATATTGCTAACTCTGTTCTCTAAGTTGAGAGGCAATAACAGTTATGACACTGAGTAACTGGGTCACTTCACCTGAGACGTGTTGTGCCTCATGTAAAAAGGTGTTGATCAACCTAAATTGCTCACGAAAAATATAATGTGCTTCATATGAAAAATATATTAAATTTCTGTCAACTCATGTTCTTAGAAAAGTGGTTAACGTCAGTACTAATCTGCGTTTCTTTCAAAGGAGCTATTGAGATCATGTGTGTAAGATAAAAGATGATTGTTTTTGAGTGTTTTCTTACTAATTGGTTGACCCTTATTAAAACTTGGATTCAGATATGAGTATTGAGTTTAATTTGACAAATTTGGTATACATCAAAATTAAATCAGATTGGTTAAGTTGCCACTTGTGGACGCACTAAAATTCGCGGGGGAATCGGTTCGTTTGTTGATCGGGGTTAATTTGTTTATTTAGTGCGAGGGCGTGCCAGTCACAAAGTGACGATTTATTCGGGCTTCGTGGAAGCCCATGGTGCGCGCGATCTGACTAATCAGACAATTGTGTGGTTCGTGTCGGGACCGAAACCCGCCGCGCCATAAAGGTCACGGCGTTATTTACATCCCCCATACGGGGGAACACCCTTGATTGATTGTCGGGAATAAGGGCCCTACGGCCTAGAGAGAATACTAATAATGTAGGAGGATAGTGAAAGACGAACTATGCTAGAAACCCGTATCGGGACGTGAATGTTCAGACTATGTTGGCCACTCACGGGCCACTTCATGTTCGGATGAAGGTCCGTGTTCGTAGCGCAAGAGACGGTAACAAAAACAGCGCAGAAGTATGCCACGGACAAGGCAAGTTTAATGAGAATGCGGGATTAGATCCCGGAAGAAGCGGGTCAAGCTGGCGAACTATCGGCCCAAAAGGTGCCCAGACCATGACCGTGTCGGGGATCCCGAAGTCCACATCCGATATCACAGGGGCATCATTACTTTTCTCTTCATGCACAGTCCGGGGGAGCAGGTTGTTAGGTGTGAAGCCCAAACTCGCCAACGTGCGCCCTCGCACGCAGATCGACCTGCGCGGTCAGGTCGCGGGGGTCAAGGGGGCAGCGCCCCTTGCGGGGGTTTTCGGGGGGGGGGGTTATGCTATTGTCGAGAGAAACAAAGAAAAGGGCTAAACCGGCGCGGCCAAGGGCGCGCCGTTTCAATGTTCAGTGGGGAGATTGGGGGCGCGCCGGATATGGAGGGCAAGGGAGAGGGCGCGCCGTTTTTGGAGGGCAAGGGAGATATTGAGGGCGCGCCGGATACGGAGGGCAAGGGAGAGGGCGCGCCGTTTTAGCATTTAGAGAAGAGATGGGGGGATTTTGTGAGGAGGGTTGAAGCGGCGCGGTGGAGCAATGGCCGCGCCGTTTTAACTCGTGTCGGGATAGCTATGTGGGGGTTGTTTTGAAGCTATGTTTACTGCGTTTTCTTTTCCTTTCACCTGTAGATAGATTTTATGATGCGTTTATTCATCCATTTGATAGATTAAGCGACCAGGGAGGAAGTTTAGGCGTTTAGCTGTTCATTAGGGTGACTTAGCGTGTACTTTAAGTGTTTCGTTCGAGGGGTTTTAGTTCACAGATTTTACTGTGTGTGGTTCTTGCTCTCAGAAGTGGTTTGTTCGCTTGTTCCTGGAGGGCATCTTCTTCATTTGATCTTGAGCGTTCTTGCCCATGGCGAGAATCTGGTAGCACCTCCCCAGACTGGGACTTGCCAGAGATAAAGGAGAGTCACAAATCGGATTGCTCCGGGGTAGACCCTCAAAAATCAGAGTAGCCTCACGGCGGTCCGAACCCAAATGTGAGTATGGAACGTTCGAGGGCCAGCCTACAAGAACGACCACAGCTCACGGGCGATGATTTCGTGGAACGGGACAGATGTAGGCCGTAGGTGGCCATGACTGTTCACCCTTCGAACGGGTTCCCTCAGAGTTCATGCCACAGAAGGGCAAGCTTCCGAGGACCCCAGGTGATTCAGAGAACCAGAGAAATGAAACGGAAGAAAAGGGGGGAAAGGATCAGAGCCATAGAATACTGCGCATGCTTACAAAGTCATTCTTTTATTCATCCTCAAGGAAAAGGAAAGGAAGAATACAATGGAGAAGATAAAAGAGAAGCTAAGTGTTGAGGTGGGAAAAGAAGATACATCGGTGGGGGAGAAGGAGGAACAGAGCACAAGCTCTTCTCCCTCTCTCCCCTCTCTTTTTCTCACCCTCTCTCTTTTTTCTTCTTAACCTTGCAGATGGGGATGGATGTAGCTTCCTCTTCTCTTCGGACGTTGGGAACCTTAGCCGAACCAGCAGCTTTCCCTCTAGCCTCTTCTCTCTTCTTCTTCTGTTCCCTCCTATTGGTGCCTCCTCTCCTCCTTGGAGCTTATTCTTCTCTTCTTTTTATAGAACGGCCAGCCTGGGAGCATTCCTGCCACTTCCACCTCGTCCGCAACGAAGTCAGGAGTTGACTCGCTGTGCTGGACGCTGTTCATTTGTCCCATACACTGCTGCTCGTCCGAGGATGGGACGCTCAGAGATCTGCCGGAGCTTGCCTTGCTGCTACTGCTTGTGTGCTGTCGAACGAAGGTAGAAGCAGAGTCATGGGCATTGAATGTCCTCTGCACGCCATAATGATGCAAAACAGAGCATCAGAATGTGGATGGGATGGCTTGTTTGCGCGCCGGGGAAGTGCTTCAGAGAATAGAATGAGGGGTTAAAACGGCGCCACATTCAAAGGGGTGCCGCTTTAAGCATCAAATGGGGAGGCCCCTTCGATAGGAGCACGCCGTGTAGCCAAATAAAAAGGGGGCGCGCCGTTTTAAGCGGCGCCGTTTTAGGGCCACTTCGTGCCGTTTTAAGCACCAAACGGATTCCTTTCGAAGTCGCGGCCATTTATATGAATGTCGGCATTCCCAGAACGTTCCGGTTGCGACGTATGGCCTCCACAATATTCCGTTTGTAGCCTCTGGGACTCGGTCCCAGATTCTGCGTGACTTTCGGTGCATGCCGAGACTGTGCTGGAGTTCCTGACTTTTCTCTGATTCAGCTCTCGGCATGGCCGGTCGGAGCGTTGTAGCTGTATCTTCTGCTTAGGGGGCTTCCTTAGCGGGTAGCGGACCACCAAGCGAGTTCTCATCCTGATCGGGCGAGGCATGAGGTTTATTCAGCCTTTTCGTCTCCGACTTGCTCTCGAGTGTTACGATGTGCATGCCGTACGATCGACGCCGTCATTTTTCGACGTCCACAAATGCCCCCCACTCGTGGGTGGCGGAAACGAGGGACGACTGCGCGGGTCCTGCGAGTGTAGAGCTCTTCGTCATGACGTCTATTCTTCTGAGCCACTGGGATGCTGGTCCGGTGCAAATTCACGGGAAAGCGCTCACTCCTTCAGCGAAGGGATGAGGGGATCGCTTCACCGCATATGCACGCGGACTGAGATGTCAGAGTGAGGGTTTAGTCATCGGCATGGGGTGAATACCGAAGCGAGAATGAAGGGTCTATGTGTCGTCTCAGGCAAAAGGCCCAAAACAACTTAGACGAGGCCAAACCCAAGGGGGGGGGGTTGTTGACTCGTGCTGGGTTTAGGAAAGTTGTTCATTCACCGACTCGGGTGAGAGGTCCGAGCCGAGTAATGGGATGCACTTTTGTTTATGGACTGGGATGGATGGTCCGAGCCAGGCAAGGAGGGGTTTCTTTATGTTCATGGACTTGGACGGAAGGTCCGAGCCAAGCAAAGGCGGTCCTTTTTTATTCATCGACTTGGACGGAAGGTCCGAGCCAAGCAAGAAGGTTCTTCTTTTCTCTCTCTTTTTTTGTTCATTGACTTGGACGGAAGGTCCGAGCCAAGCAAGGAGGTTCTTTTGTTCATCGACTTGGACGGAAGGTCCGAGCCAAGCAAGGAGGTTCTCTTTTTTTTTTGTTCATCGACTTGGACGAAAGGTCCGAGCCAAGCAAGGAGGTTCTTTTTGTTCATCGACTTGGACGAAAGGTCCGAGCCAAGCAAGGAGGTTCTTTTTGTTCATCGACTCGGATGAAAGATCCGAGCCAAGGGTTTATTCATCTGTGGGACTGGAGTTGTAATATTGAGGTGGTTTATTCATTGACACGGGGTTAGTGCCAAAGCAAGGGTATTTTTATTCATGGCACCAGACAGAAGGTCCAGGCCACTGGTTCGTTCATCGATGCCGACAGGGAGTCGGAGACCGACGTGGTTTGTTCATCGGCACGGGGTTAGTGCCGAAGCAAAGGTCTTTTTGTTCATGGAACCAGACGAAAGGTCTGGGCCACTGGTTTATTCATCGACGCCGACGAGGAGTCGGGGACCGACGTGATTCATTCATTGACACGGGGTTGGTGCCAAAGCAAGGGTCTTTTCATTCATGGAACCAGACGAAAGGTCTGGGCCACTAGTTTATTTGTTGATGTCGACAGGGTGTTGGAGACCGACATGGTTTATTCATTGACACGGGGTCAGTGTCAAAGCAAGGGTCCTTTTGTTCATGGAACCAGACGAAAGGTCCGGGCCACTGGTTTGTTCATCGATGCCGACAGGAAGTCGAGACCGACGTGATTCGTTGTCTCTTGGTATTTTCGTTGGTGCGGGGGCTGGTGCCAACGCAAGGAGCAAAGGTTTATTCCCCAACCCTGGACGGAAGGTTCAGGTGGGGTGTTCTTCGTCAGTGCTGACAGGATGTCAAGAGCTGACATGGCTGATTCGTCCATTGAAATATTCGTTGGTACGGGCTGGTGCCAACGCAAGGAGAAAATGTTGATTCCCCGATCTCGAACGAAAGGTTCGGGTGGGGTGTTCTTCGTCAGTGCCGACAGGATGTCAGAGGCTGACGTGGTTGATTCGTCTATTGAAATATTCTTGGAGATAAGAGTGAGTGTTAATAAAGGGAGACTGATTCCTCCCCCCCTTTTTCCTTTCTCTTTTTTTTCTTCTTTCTTTTTTTTTCCTTTTCTTTTTCTCTCTTTTTTTTCTTCTTTTTTTTCTTCTTTTTTTTCTCTCTCTCTTTTTTTTGACATGCAAGATAAATAGTGCCCAATCCATCTGGACAATAGTAATGCAAATTCGCCCGGGGCAGGGCAGAGAAAAGCATTATTCCTCGAATGGGGGAATCGAGCATGGTACAACCTCAGATGCCTACCATTGAGGGGCGGAAATTGAACCTCCCCCCGATGGTCGACGATTACATACGCTCCGCCCTCGTAGACTTTCTGGATCACATAGGGTCCAAGCCAATTCTCATTCAGCTTGCCCTTGGGGTTGGAAGCCATGACTTCTCTTCTCTTCACCATAACGAGGTCACCCTTCTTAAATTCTCGTTCCTTGACGAGCTTGTCAAAGGCGCGAGCTATCCGGGCCTGATAGACCTGGATGTTCTGCTGGGCTTGAAGCCGTTTCCTCTCCAAGTTGGAGAGCTCTTCGAGCCTTCGCTCGACATTTGTCTGCTCTTCCCCGACCAACCCGTGTTGGACTGCGACTCGGAGGGAGGGTATTTCCAGCTAGATAGGGACAATTGCCTCTGAGCCATATACCAGGGAAAAGGGTGAACAATCCGTTGGAGTTTTGTACACAGTTCGATACGCCCACAGGGCCTCGTACATTTTCTCTTCCCAGTCCGTCTTGTTAGAACTAACAATTTTGGACAGGATAGTGCAAAGAGTCTTATTGAAAGCTTCAGCCAAGCCATTGGCCTACGGGTTGTAGGGGGTCGACATCCTCCAGTCGATCTTGTACTTTTCTACCAGCCGGTAGACCTTCTGGTTGCGGAAGTGACTTCCATTGTCTGAGATAATTCGGTTCGGAGTGCCAAACCGGAATATGATGTTGCGACAGACAAATCTGGTGACGATCTCCCCAGTCACTTCTTTCAAAGCAATAGCCTCCGCCCAGCGGGAGAAGTAATCAGTTGCGGCCAAGATGTACTTGCACCCAGCTGATGATGCGGGTAGTGGACCCACAACGTCTGTTCCCCATTGGGCAAAGGGCCAGCTGGGCAGTGTTGGATGCAAGGGCACGGGCGGTCTCCTGGGTACCGTCGCGTGCTCCTGGCATTTTTGACAAGACTTGGCATACTTGCAGCAGTCGTCGAACATTGTCGGCCAATAGTAGCCGAGCTTCTTTATTTCAATTTTCATTTTCGGTCCTGCCTGATGTGCACCAGCTGTTCCGGCGTGAACCTCTTTCATGACCTTCCAAGCTTCTTCAGTGGATAAACATCGGAGGAGCACCTTCCGTTTGGCGTCTGCCATAATTCGGAATAGGATCCCGTTTCGAACCTCGTAAGAGTCCTTTGTTCTGATTAACTTGATCTTCTCTTCCCTTTACCTGGGCAGTTGCTGATATTTAAACCACTGCAAAAGGGGGTCTCTCCAGTCGGGCGGGCTAATGGCTTCCGCTGTGATGACCTCAAGTTCTTCTTCTTCTGGCCCTCCAATCATGCTAGGCACTTGGCGCTGATTCACCACCCGGATGCTGAGGGATCCATCTGGCGGGACTGCTAATGAACTTGCCAGTTTCGCCAGTGCATCGGCTTGTGCATTTCCCCCCTGGCAACATGGCCTATCTCAATGAGGTAGAACTGCTGCATGAGCCGTTTCGCCTTAGTGTGGTAAGGGAGTAACTCAGGTTTTCAGACGTCAAACTGTCCCTGGACCTGCTTGACGACCAGCAATGAATCGCCAAACACATGTAATATTTTAATCTCCATCTGTAAAGTGACTTGGAGACCAATAATCAGAGCTTCATATTCTGCCTCATTATTTGTGCAGGGCTTGTTAATGGAGCAGGATGTGTGCAATACTTCTCCCTCAGGCGATTTAAGGACGATGCCGGTCCCGGCCCGTACTTTTGTGTGACCTGACGGGGTTGTTTCTGTTCTTGAAGCTCCGTCAAAGTGCAGCTGCCAGGCGATCTGTCAGGCTTGGTCCACTTCCAGTGTTTCATCTTCAGGCAACTCTGTGGCCAGTGGGGAATTTTCAGGCACAGGGTGTGCTGCAAAGAAATCGGCCATGGCTTGACCCTTAACGGCCTTCTGCGGCACATAGGTGATGTCGAATTCCATTAACAGTACTGCCCACTTGCCGAGACGCCCCTTCAGAACTGGCTGGGAGAGAATATGCTTGACTGGGTCGGCCTTAGAAATCAGGCTCACTTCATGCGAGAGCATGTAATGCCTCAGCTTCTTGACTACGAAGACCAAGGCGAGACAAACCTTCTCAATCGGGGTGTATTTTGCTTCTGCCCCCATTAGTCTTCGGCTAAGGTAATAAAGAGCTTGCTCCTTCCCCTCATCATTGTTCTGGGCGAGCATTGCCCCCAGTGAACATTCAGTGGCAGCTATATATAGAATAAGCGGCCTCCCCTTGACAGGTGCCCCCAGCACAGGCGGGGTCTTTAAGTAATCCTTCAGCCGATCAAAGGCCTTCTGACATTCATGGTTCCAGTTGAAAGGTGCATTCTTCATCATTAATTTGTGGAATGGTTGACAGCGCCTCGACAAATTGGAGATAAATCTTCGGATGTAGGCTAGCCGACCTTGCAGGGACCTTAACTCTCCCAAATTCTCCGGAGGAGGTAGCTCCTGAATGGCTTTTATTTTAAAGGGGTCGATCTCTATCCCCCTATATCGGACAATGAAGCCGAGAAACTTTCCACTAGAGACGCCGAAGGCACACTTCATTGGGTTCATTTTCAGCTCGTACTGCCGGAGTCTCTCAAAGATGACTCTAAGGTCATTCAGGTGATCCCCCCTTTTCTTTGTCTTGACGACCAGATCATCGATGTAGCATTCGACTTTGCTGTATAGCAGTTCGTCGAATATCTTGGTCATCGCCCGCTGGTAAGTGGCGCCAGCGTTCTTGAGGTCGAAGGGCATCCTTTTGTAGTGGAATATCCCTTTAGGTGACCGGAAGGCCGTATGAATTCGGTCATGTTCAGCTATCCATATCTGATTATAGCCGGACGATCCGTCCATGAAAGATAAGGCCTCATGGCCGGTAGTTGCATCAATCATCACTTCAGTGACGGGCACCGAAAAGTCATCTTTTGGGCAAGCTTTATTCAGGTCGCGGAAGTCCACGCGGATCCTGATCTGTCCATTCTTCTTCTTCACCGGTACAATGTTGGCCAACCAAGTAGTGTATTGATTTTCAGCTACAAAATCAACATCTATGAGCTTGTCGACTTCTTTGCAAATCTGTTTTATCAGCTCCGGCCTCATACGCCTGGGGGGCTACTTCACCGGCTCCCCCTTAGAATCAATAGCCAGAATATGTTGAGTCACGCCGGGGCTCAGACCGGGCATCTCTTTGTAGTTCCAGGCGAAACAGTCCCGGAATTCTTGCAGCAACTTGACATATTGTCCCCTCTCTGTGGAGGAAGAAGGGCACTCAGAAAGGTCGGCCTGGGGTCGCTTTCTGTGCCTAGATTGATTTCAATGAGCTCATCCACTGTGGCCTGGCCGCCCTCTTCAAATTCTGGAGGCGCTGGCAGCAAGTCAATGAAATCCTTGTCTTCACCATCTTCTGCTTCAAGGACACCATAGGTGTTTTCTTGCTCTGCCTCATTGGGTAACGAGGCTTTGCTTGTTTCCCTCTCTATTAGGCTTGCTGTGTACGGCTCTGGGGGGCTCTCTTGTGTGGAGAAGTAAAGGACTTCTTCGGGATCTTCTTTGTAATTGTCATAGATGGCTCTTGCAGGGGCTAAGGTGATTGATTGCCATACTGGGGGCTGCTGCTCTGCTGGTGGCTGGGGTTGCCCATTCTCAGCTGCATCTTCAAAAATCTGGTGTTGAACTGACACCATGTAAACACTTCTTTCATGGCCGCCTGCCACATGGGGGCGTGGCGGAGCGACCACATAATCTCCCATTCTGAGCTCATCTCTCTCAATCAGGTCTTGAGCAATGTCCTTGAAGACGTAGCAGTCTTCGATGGAGTGGCCCAGTATTTGGTGATAGGGGCAGAACGAGGGGTCACCGCTTTTGCGAGCATCTTGCGGCCTCTTTGACCTTGGGAGGGAGACCTTGCCATAGTAGCAGGCCCATTCAAAAATTCCTCGGGTTTTATTCCTTGGGAAAGAGTAGGGCCTTTGCATCTTCTCCCGCAGCGTGGGGCTTCGCTCGACTGATCGCCTGACCAGGGAAGCAGCTACATCCCTAGCCTCCCTTTTCAGGTGCCCGGGGGCGTTTGGGACGGTGTTCGGGGACCGGTGCACGCCGATGCTTTGTCGACAGAGGATGCCTCTAATGAGTACAGTCATTTCGGCCAAGCGAACCTTCAGCATTTCGATCTCTCGTTGTTGCCTACAGTATAGGGCGAGTAGGGTAGAGTCGCACCGAGTGAGGTTCGGGGCTCGGCCCGCTTCCCCATCCTTTGGGTCGGTGTCAGACGAGGGCAATGGCACCCCGCTGCTGTGGTCATTCGGGATTGGTCCCCCGGAGGAGGACGGGGTCTTCCCCTTATTCCTGCAGGAAGGTGGATTCCATAGGAATATTTCTTCATCTTGTTCTTCGTTGGCCAAAGGCATAAGATGCTGACGGCCTTCAACCTGCCATGGGCCTGCAGTGCCTGCGTGGCTATTGCCGCCTAGAGCCGAGACTGATATCACATCAGCTTCATAAGAATCTTCTAGTGAAAAGCCCAATCCTGGATGCCGGGTGATTTGCAACAACCGCCGGTCCAGGTTTGGCGGGTTCCACATTTTCTTGAACATTTCTTTCCGACTGGAGAGCTGGCAGAAGGGGATCCCTTGCTTTCTGGCCATCTTGACCACATGACCGGCTGTGTCAGGAAGTCCCATTATTGGGACGAGTGGGTCGTGCAGCTCATCGGGGAGTCTACAATCATCATCCCCCTTGACCGGGTGCTCCTTGGCCACATAAAAGATGGTAGGCAGACCCTCGGGGTTGGGCACCTCGAAGGTCCTTAACGGTTCAGCCACCTGGCAGTCAGCTTCTGCAAGAGGCTTGATGATCCCGGGAGGGACCCTGATGTTTTCCAGCAAGTCTTCAAGGTATGGTGTTCCCGGTGTAGGGTAGATGGGAGGGTAGGTGGCCCGGAATACCCCTTCTGCTTCAGAAACGAATGACACCTGAGGGGGAGCCACATAGCCAGGCGGTGGTGGAGGGAACCAGCTGTCAAGCTCTGCCTTTTTCTTTCCTTTGTCCTGACTAGCTTGGGAGGCTTGCTTCGGCTTTTCTAAATAAAGATTAGCATCCGACAAGTGACATTCGAACACTTCGAAAGGATGGAGGTCGGCGAAGATTCTCTCCTCTTTCCCGTTGCCGGGGTATTTGATGCATTGGTGCAGAGTGGATGGTACCACCCTATTTTGATGCAGCCAAGGTCGGCCGAGCAACGCCTTGTAAGAGGTGTTGGAGTTGATCACATGGAATTGGACCTTGGTGGTGAAGTCACCGAGGGAGAGGTTGAACTCTGCGACCCCCATAGGGACTTCGCACTTCTGGTTGAAGCCGGCAATCTTGACGTTCCTGACCTCGACCAGGTGTACGTCAAAGTAATGCTTCTGATACACCCGATAGGGGAGTATGTTCACTGCTGCCCCAGGGTCGATCAAGACTCTGTTGATGGGATGCCCATTCAGCTGCCCCTTCATGTAGAGTGGCCTGTTGTGACTGCAGGTTGGTAAAAGCATGTCCTCTTCAGTGAAGGCCACAGGTACCTCAGGTGACATTTCTGCAAGGCAGGCTTCAACATATGTTGGTGTCTGGAGTGCGGCGATGATAGCTTGCCGTGTTTCTTCATCTAAGGATAGGATTTCCCAGACGGTAAACCTGGCTGGGATCTTCTTCAGGTGTTTGACTATTCTGTTGCTAGCTCGGACTTCGAGCAACTTCATTTCTTCAGCTCTACTGCGCCTGCCCCCAGTCTGGGCCTGGGGAGTCGGCTCAACGGGTGCCTCCTCCACTGGGTCAGATGCCGCTTGAGCTTGTGGGGCCTGCTGGGTCACTTCCTTTTCTTGCAAGAACTCGACAAGATTTGGGATGTTGTCGGGCTCTTCCCTTGGCCGAGGAGGGATTGCTACAGACGGAGCCGAGGGGCTGCCTACCCCTTGGGTTTGCCGGGACTCGCGGGGGCATGACTGTCCTCCCCTCTGAGTTGTAAGAAATTCAATGAATGACGGGGCACTCTGGCCACTTGGTTCTCCGGGGTAAAGGCCCGATGGAGGGGGGATCTCCATGCCTTGGACCCTAGGCTTGGGGATGTGATATGGTTGTTCTCCCCTAAGCAGAATGTTGTGGTTGGCCTGAGGAGGGCGTCCCCATGCTCTTCTTGACCTGGTGGCATGTTGGGAGGTGGATGTTTCAGCCTGATTCACCTCTGACGGCTCAACAGGCACTTCTTGCTCTTCCTCTCTCAGGGAGAGGGCTGTGTCAAATAATGCTGAGAGGGTGTTGCAAGAAAGGACCACCCCACTCTTCTTCTTGTTTCTAGGTCTTCTCTTCTTCTTTTTCTTTTTCTCTTCAGTGACTGGCAACTGCTCTTGGGGAAGCTCACCCCATAAGAGAGGCTCTTCTTTCGTCTCGGCTTCCGCTTCTGGAGCGAGTTCGAGTGACTCGAACTCCTCCCAGGGGACATACTCCTTCAACTCCATAGGCTGGATTTCGGGCTGTTCATAGTCTTCAAGCCCATCAATGATGGCCTGGAGCCTTTCTACCGCAGGGCTGGTTTCCTTGTGCACCCGCATCGGGATGTGTTTCTTCTTGTTGTGAGTGGGCCGTCTCATAACGAGCCGGGGGGCTGTGTCATGCAAAATAGGTGTCACAGGTGGCGGTACTGGTCGGGGTGTAACACCCCTTATGCGAACCTCTGGAGTGGGCCGAGGTGCTTGTCTTCTTCTTCTGTTCTTCATTAGCGCGGCTTGCCAACCTCCTTGATCATGAGCTGGCGCCATGACGAAGGCTTGATAAGTGGCCTGTGTACTGGCCTCCGCCCATTCTTCAGGCAGCTGTTGGTATAAAGATACCATGTTCACAGTGGTGCCGAGGCTCAGCATCTCGTGCGGCTGCGGAGGATCCACTCTGAGCTCCCCCATGTCCAGCTCTCCCTTCTTGATCAAGGACTCAATGACATCCTTGAAGATGTAACAATCCTCAATGGTATGCCCAAGCATCTGATGGTATGGGCAAAAATGAGGATCATCCTTCTTCTTCAAGTCACCAGGCCTCTTTGGATATGGTAATGTGATCTTGTTGTACCTGGTGGCCCATTCAAACAGGACTCGGGCTTTGTCTCGAGGAAAGGAATACAATTTGTTCATCATCTTCTCCCGTAGGGAGGGACCTTCCCGCCGTTCAGTGCAGGTGTTGGCCATCTCTTTGGCTTTCTCTTTCTGTTTCTCGAAAGCTTCGAAGTCCAGTGTATGAACTTCTGGCGGTGTTGGCCTCCTCTCAGCCTGCCTGACCCTCTGACTCGATGCAGCTAAAGTAGAAGAGTGTCGAGCAAGGAATGCTTCGATCTCTGCCACTATGTTGGTCAGACGGTCGAACGACCTTACCTCAGCACTGATCATCCTCTCAAGGATCTCCTTCTTCAGATTCTGTTTACAGATCTGCACTGCGTCCTCCAGATGCGGGGGACGTTTGCACCTCATGCTGAGGTTCCTCCATCTCTTTATGTAGTCGAGTGACGACTCATCATCTCTCTGTCTTGTGGCATAAAGCTCTACCACGGTCACCTCCCGCTCAGCTATGTATAATCTTTCCTTGAATTTCTTCTGCATATCAGGCCAGTCTGCAATGGACCCGGCGAGCAAGCTCGAATACCACTCGAAAGCGAGCCCGGTAAGTGTCGAGCCAAATAACTTGAGGAGATAAGCTTCATCCGCCGCTAGATCCCCCATAACATTCACATAATAGACAATGTGCTCTCTGGGAGACCCTTGCCCATTAAATTTCTCAAACTTTGGCGGCTTGGTGATGCCGACCGGTAGCCTCTTGGTAGCATAGTGTGTCGAGTAAGGGACCCGGTATACGTCGAATGGCGTGTGATCACCATCGCTCCTCTCTGCCAACTTCATATCTATCATTTGTTCGAGCATTAGTCTGCTTACTATTGCCGGGTCAACCGGGTTTGGGTAGAAATGGGCCGGTTGTGCCAGCGGCATTGTTAACACTGTTGCCTGAGGTGCAATAGTGGACCCCTGGAATGGCAGGTTCGGTGGCGGGGCCGGTGTGACATGTTGTGGCCTCCAGTGTAGGTAGGTATTGGGGGACACACCGTCGCCTGTGGAGAAGCTTCAGAGGCCTGCCCGTTGCCCCAAGGGGTCTCTGGTAATGCTTCAGTCTGCCCAGATGTTGAGGGCTGAGCGGCTCTTTCAGTCAGTTGTTTCTTCAACAATTCAATCTCCCGTTGATATTGTTGCATCATGTGCAATACCGTGGGGTCGTTCATGGGAAGGCTAGGGGTGCCCCCCCTTTCTTCGATCGGCACCTCTTCGGATGAAGTGGATGGTCCTCCCGCCATGCCTTCTGTAATAACATTGGCAGCCAAGGATGTTGAAGGTTCCTCATAGTTAGCTCCTCCAGTGTGGACTTGTGTCTTTTCAGATGCCGCTTTCCCTCTTCTGGTAAGAGGTCCTGGCCTTGTGGCAAGCCTGGCTACTTCTTCGGGCTCGGTTGGTAGAGCCCCGTACCGGCCAGATACCCCTGCCATATTGCAGGTATAAACTCTTAGGTCTCTGCCTCTTCTTGTTGTTCTTCTCGATGGCCTACCTGGAAAGACCAATCTGTCAAAGACCGCTCTCCGCGGCTTCACTTCTTCCCTCGGCGGGGACTGATAATGCTCCTCAGAGTAGTTTCTTGACTCGGCACTGGGCACTGGCCGGGTCTCTTCTTCTTCAAAGGCAGAGGCTACTACCCCCAGTAATCTCTGGCGACCTAGGGGACTGCTCCCCGGGCCCCGCAGGTAGTTCTTCATGGCTTGCTCCACTCCTTCCCAGTCCTGGTCAGGAGGAGAAGCTGATGATGTTGCCCTGTTGGCAGCAACAGGCATATGGGTTGCAGGCTCCACACGGGAAGCCTGATAGTGACGTCAGTAGTGTCGACGGTGGATGTTCTCCGGTGGGGCCGGTGTAGTTAATGTCGTATGGTAGACGGGGGCCGATGTCTTGACCCGATCTCCTTGTTGTGCCCTTGCCGGGCGGAAGGTGCTGGGCCTCGCCTGGGCTGGTGAGGTGAACTGGGCCCCCTTGGGAACCCAAACTTACTTAGCTTTGGTGGGCCTGGAGGCTGACTGATGTTGCGGCACTGGGGCCTGAATGGCAGGTGTCATCCTGCCCTTCATCTTCTCCAGTGCCTGAAAAGAGTTGCGCACTGGTACGGCGGGTACAATGCGATCCGGGATCACCTCGGAACGCTGTCCGTTAAGATGCACCCGGAAAGTCCCGACGACAGCCGACTTGCCGGTGCTGGAGAACCGGCCTCGGTATGATGTTGTGGCATGGCTCCTTCGGAGCCTCCTTTGGTGAGAGGCCGACCCTGGGTGAGAAGGGCCGGCAGTTTGGTGCACGTGGTGCACGTTGCAGCTCAGCGTCCCAGTCGGGACGGTCTTGGAAGTCTCGGTCATTGATCGGCCGACAGTAGCTTTGGTGGCCCCCTGGATGGGAGCGTTACTTTCAGTCCTGTCAGACGCTTCCACGTCCAGCAGGTTCGTGAAGGCTACCCCAAGGAAGTTGGGGAAGCCTACCGCGGGAGGGAAGCTCCCGAAGCTGAGGGGGACGGCCAAGTAGCCGTTCCGAACATGGCTCTCGACGGCCTGTTGGCCGAACGTGGGGGCCATCCTGGTGTCCGAAATGCAACCTGTATTTGCAAATCAAAAAATTAGCATTACATGAAAGGGGCCGTAGGGCCCTTAGTCCCGGCAAAGAGATGAAGGGTGATTTCAGTCCCACCGGGCGTGCGAGACTTGTGGACGCACTAAAATTCGTGGGGGAATCGATTCGTTTATTGATCGGGGTTAATTTGTTTATTTAGTGCGAGGGCGTGCCAGTCACAAAGTGACGATTTATTCGGGCTTCGTGGAAGCCCATGGTGCGCGCGATCTGACTAATTAGACAATTTTGTGGTTCGTGTCGGGACCGAAACCCGCCGCGCCATAAAGGTCACGTCGTTATTTACATCCCCCATACGGGGGAACACCCTTGATTGATTGCCGGGAATAAGGGCCCTATGGCCTAGAGAGAATACTAATAATGCAGGAGGATAGTGAAAGATGAACTATGCTAGGAACCCGTATCGGGACGTGAATGTTCAGACTATTTTGGCCACTCACGGGCCACTTCATGTTCGGACGAAGGTCCGTGTTCGTAGCGCAAGAGACGGTAACAAAAACCGCGCAGAAGTATGCCACGGATAAGGCAAGTTTAATGAGAATGCAGGATTAGATCCCGGAAGAAGCGGGTCAAGCTGGTGAACTATCGGCCCAAAAGGTGCTCGGATCATGACCGTGTCGGGGATCCCGAAGTCCACGTCCGATATCACAGGGGCATCATTACTTTTCTCTTCATGCACAGTCCGGGGGAGCAGGTTGTTAGGTGTGAAGCCCAAACTCGCCAACGTGCGCCCTCGCACGCGGATCGACCTGCGCGGTCAGGTCGCGGGGGTCAAGGGGGCAGCGCCCCTTGCGGGGGTTTCCGGGGGGGGTTATGCTATTGTCGAGAGAAACAAAGAAAAGGGCTAAACCGGCGCTGCCAAGGGCGCGCCGTTTCAATGTTCAGTGGGGAGATTGGGGGCGCGCCGGATATGGAGGGCAAGGGAGAGGGCGCGCCGTTTTTGGAGGGCAAGGGAGAGATTGAGGGCGCGCCAGATACGGAGGGCAAGGGAGAGGGCGCGCCGTTTTAGCATTTAGAGAAGAGATGGGGGGATTTTGTGAGGAGGGTTGAAGCGGCGCGGTGGAGCAATGGCCGCGCCGTTTTAACTCACGTCGGGATAGCTATGTGGGTGTTGTTTTGAAGCTCTGTTTACTACGTTTTCTTTTCCTTTCACCCGTAGATAGATTTTATGATGCGTTTATTCATCCATCTGATAGATTAAGCGACCAGGGAGGAAGTTTAGGCGTTTAGCTGTTCATTAGGGTGACTTAGCGTGTACTTTAAGTGTTTCGTTCGAGGGGTTTTAGTTCACAAATTTTACTGTGTGTGGTTCTTGCTCTCAGAAGTGGTTTGTTCGCTTGTTCCTGGAGGGCATCTTCTTCATTTGATCTTGAGCGTTCTTTGCCATGGCGAGAATCCGGCAGCACCTCCCCCGGACCGGGACTTGCCAGAGATAAAGGAGAGTCACCAATCGGATTGCTCCAGGGTAGACCCTCAAAAATCGGAGTAGCCTCACGGCGGTCCGAACCCAAATGTGAGTATGGAACGTTCGAGGGCCAGCCTACAAGAATGACCACAGCTCACGGGTGATGATTTCGTGGAACGGGACAGATGTAGGCCGTAGGTGGCCATGACTGTTCACCCTTCGAACGGATTCCCTCAGAGTTCATGCCACAGAAGGGCAAGCTTCCGAGGACCCCAGGTGATTCAGAGAACCAGAGAAATGAAACGGAAGAAAAGGGGGGAAAGGATCAGAGCCATAGAATACTGTGCATGCTTACAAAGTCATTCTTTTATTCATCCTCAAGGGAAAGGAAAGGAAGAATACAACGGAGAAGATAAAAGAGAAGCTAAGTGTTGAGGTGGGAAAAGAAGATACATCGGTGGGGGAGAAGGAGGAACAGAGCACAAGCTCTTCCCCCTCTCTCCCCTCTCTTTTTCTCACCCTCTCTCTTTTTTCTTCTTCACCTTGCAGATGGGGATGGATGTAGCTTCCTCTTGTCTTCGGACGCTGGGAACCTTAGCCGAACCAGCAGCTTTCCCTCTAGCCTCTTCTCTCTTCTTCTTCTGTTCCCTCCTATTTGTGCCTCCTCTCCTCCTTGGAGCTTCTTCTTCTCTTCTTTTTATAGAACGGCCAGCCTGGGAGCATTCCTGCCACTTCCACCTCGTCCGCAACGAAGTCAGGAGTTGACTCGCTGTGCTAGACGCTGTTCATTTGTCCCGTACACTGCTGCTCGTCCGAGGATGGGACGCTCAGAGATCTGTCGGAGCTTGCCTTGCTGCTACTGCTTGTGTGCTGTCGAACGAAGGTAGAAGCAGAGTCATGGGCATTGAATGTCCTCTGCACGCCATAATGATGCAAAACAGAGCATCGGAATGTGGATGGGATGGCTTGTTTGCGCGCCGGGGAAGCGCTTCAGAGAATAGAATGAGTGGTTAAAACGGCGCCACATTCAAAGGGCCGCCACTTTAAGCATCAAATGGGGAGGCCCCTTCGATAGGAGCGTGCCGTGTACCAAATAAAAAGGGGGCGCGCCATATTAAGAGGGGGGCGCGCCGTTTTAAGGGGCGCCGTTTTAGGGACACTTCGTGCCGTTTTAAGCACCAAACAGATTCCTTTCGAAGTCGCGGCCATTTATATGAATGTCGGCATTCCCAGAACGTTCCGGTTGCGACGTATGGCCTCCATAATATTCCGTTTGTAGCCTCTGGGACTCGGTCCCAGATTCTACGTGACTTTCGGTGCATACTGAGACTGTGCTGGAGTTCCTGACTTTTCTCTGATTTGGCTCTCGGCATGGCCGGTCGGAGCGTTGTAGCTGTATCTTCTGCTTAGGGGGCTTCCTTAGCGGGTAGCGGACCACCAAGCGAGTTCTCGTCCTGATCGGGCGAGGCATGAGGTTTATTCAGCCTTTTCATCTCCGACTTGCTCTCGAGTGTTACGATGTGCATGCCGTACGATCGACGCCGTCATTTTTCGACGTCCACACCACTTCATAACCCTTTATGATAGAAGAGTCTTTACTTCTTAAGACTTATTGAAGTGGTGCAAGCATTAAAATCCCTCATGATCAGATTCATTCATGATCAACAGTAACTGTATTGACAAATCCTCTCTTATCAGTTGACTGATTCCATCTGCATTTTTCTGACCATACAAATGTGAGGTGCCACTCCCATTATTATCTTGTTCACTTGCAGTCTTCTGAACTTCAGAATCCTTATGGTGGTGGAGTTCAGATTGATTCCTGAGATGTACTTCTCTCCACACTGTTGGAATCTTCCATCTTATTTTGCAACCAGTTCTGGTTCTGTGGACTTTCCACCTGTTTCATTCTGTTCATGTATATGTGAGGTGCCACAACCAGAATTCAGATTGTTTGTAATGGCTGATTTCAGATTGATTTATAGGATAACCAGAGTTCCTTCCTGCACTTCAGGGGGAGTCATGGTTTATCTGAATTTATGAGGAGAGTAGTTCTGCATGCATACTGATAGGGGGAGAGATGTTTTCTTGTCATAAGGGGGAACTATATTTCAGTGACATATGTTTCATTCTCTGTATTTGTGTGCTGAATTTTGTCTCTCAAACCATCTCCTTTTTGCTTATGTCAAAGGGGGAGAATAGTTTGACGAGTAAGTGTGACTCATTATGTTGCCATCATCAAAAAGGGGGAGATTGTTGTGCCCCTTGTGCTTTGATGATAATGTGGTGTTTTAATGATAGCAACATGAATAAGTCACCATATTGTTAAACTAATAACATCACATTGAGTAAGCATATGTCTGTTCTGTTTCTGTGGAGAATGCATGATATGTCTGATCTGTTTCTATGGAGAATGCATTAGTGTGCTAGCTCTAGTCTGTGCATTGCATATAGTCTATACATTTACAGTATTGCATAGGTGCATTCGTCAGTTCATTCATCAATTCATACTGTCTATACACTGATGCATGTGAGGTCCTGTCTACACGCTGAAGTATGTACATTGCTCTGCTTCAGGCTGAGCAAGTCTATACACTGCTGCACGTTCATTCAAAGTCCATACATTGTCCTGTAGCATGCACAAGTCTGTACATTGTCATGCACACACCCACAGGTCTACACATTGCATTGCAGCATGAACAATAGAGTCTATACATTACCTTGTGTTGTGTTTGTGCATCATTTAGAACAAGTCTATACATTCCTGACATCATGCCTGAACCTTAATAGTTGAAGTCTGTACACTCGTCTTCATGCATATGCAAGTATATACATTATGTTGATATGTCTGTGCTTCATGCAATTAGTTTGTACAGGGTATTTCATGCATGCTATCAAGCCAGTACAAGTCCATACATCTGCAGGCTAAGTTGCTAAGTCTGTACAGAGTCTTTGTAGCGTCTGGACAGCAAGTCTGCACATTGCATGTGTCGCAGACATAGCAAGTCTGCACATCACAGACAAAGTATGTACAGCCCCTTGCATTGTTCTTAAAGTCTATACATTATTGCATGTTCTTAAAGTCTATACATTGGCAAGTCTGTACATCGGAATGTTCATGCATGTGCACAGTTCTTGCTACAAAGTCTATACATCGTTCGTCTCACATAAGATGCAAAGTCTATACATCATCTTGGCCGTCATCTGTCTGCACGCTGCTAAGTCTGTACATTGCATCGTCTCATGATGCGTCTCAGCATGTCTATACATTGCAGCATGCATTCACTGTTAAAGTCTATACAGACTTCAGCGTCTCATTCAGCGTCTCTCTTTGTGTCTCACTGTTCAAGTCTATACATTCATCAGTTGAAAATGGAGCAAGTCTGTACATCATGTGTTTCATGCATTGAAAGTCTATACATTGGGAGTTTTACCGACGTTGCACTCGCAAGTCTATACATTGGTAGCTTTACCTACGTTGCACTCCTAAGTCTATACATCGTGCTTTGCTCAAGTCTGTACAGCCCTTGAATTGGAAAGTCCATACATCGTTCAGTTGTCTTGGCTAAGTCTATACATCTTTGTCTTGTGCATGCATCAGTTCTCAAGTCTGTACATTGGGCTATCAGGTAAAGTCTGTACATCCTTTAGCTAGAACTGTGCAAGTCCATACATCGCTGCATTGGCCAAGTCTATACATTGCAGCTGAGTTGAAGTATGTACAGTCCTTGTCTTGCTCAAGTCTGTACAGCCCTTCCTTTGGCAACTCCATACATCCTGATGTCTATACATATGCTTTGCTTGCACGAGTTGAAGTCTATACATTGGACTGTGTCACTTAGCGTCTTGTGCATGCATTAATCAATGTCTGTACAGCCTGTGCTCAGCAACAGCAAGTCTGCACATTGCTATAGCACGCATGCAGAGTCTAGACAGTCATGAGCAAGTCTAGACATCGTCTGCTTGCATAACACAGAGTCTGTACCTTCTTTCAGCATGACAATGCATTCACTTGCAATGTATATACTTTGCTGTTTGCAGCTGAACATGCATTTCACTCTAACTCTGTACATGCCATACATGAAGTCTATACATGCTGCTGCATAGCATTCACTGAGTCTATACATGCTCATAGTCTGCATACACGAAGTCTGTACACGCCATAGCATTGCATGCACGAAGTCTATACATGCCATAGCTTTACATTTACAAAGTGTGTACACGCCACAGTCCTGCATACATTTAGTCTAAACATTGCATCACTTGTACATGCATTTCCTTCACGCAGAGTCTACGCATTCCCCCACAGCCTACACAGCATGTCTATACATTGTCTGGCAGCCTGCACAGCAAGTCTATACAGCGTCCAGCAGCCTGCACGCAAAGTCTATACATTGCGGCCAGCAGCCTGCATGCCAAGTCTGTACACTGCATACACACTGCATCCTTAAGTCTACACACTGCATTACAATACAAAGTCTATACAAGGTGTCGACATTAAACTGATAACTCTATCTGACTGTCTGACAGGTTCTGTTCGTGAAGCTTAATGAAGGGCACGTGATCCGAGGCTGGAAGGGCTGACAGGATGCTGCCACGTGGTCCAAGCTTCTGGGCGGGAAATTGTTGGGTTCGGTGCAAGTATTCAGAGGGGGGGTGAATGAATATAGAATATAAAAACTTTCACCTAGTAAAGATTTCTCTCAATTAAAATCTAATGCTCACTAAAAATGCTAGTTCGCAAACTGAACAACCTTGAAGGCTAATGGGCAATTGCGGAACTGAAACAAACACACAGTGAGATCACTAGAGTGCTAACAAGACAAATTTAGCCAATCAGAAAACTAATTAACTCTTCTGCTCAACCATAAGCCAAACACATGGAGCGCCCCTATGCATTCATCTAGCGAAAGCAAACCATAAGCAATCAAACCACAATGCAAGAGGGGTTTTTAGGTGGTTCGGTCCTGCAGACCTACATCCACCCCACACTCAACCTGAGTGTGGATTCCGCTGACTCACAGCTGGGCATCACAGCTTGCCTACAACCGCTGGGCCTCACAGCTTGCCGTCCAGTGGAATCCACCACTGCAACCGCTGGGGATTACAGCTTACCCATCCAGTGGAAACCTCCACTGCCCGCTGAGCAACACAGCTTGCTGTCCAGAGGAGTCCTCCTCTTCAAACCGCTGGCTAACAGCTTGAAAGAAAATGTAAAATAGAAAACAACAGACAAGATAGCAGCATCGGAAAGCTGTAAACGAAAAGCACAATGTGGCTCTTAAAGAGCTGACTGGCCTAGATTTGATCCACGGCCAGTGAAGACTAATCTTCAGGCAGCTACTCTCCTCCGCTCTCGATTTCACTAATTCTTCACAGCATCTTTCTCTTCTGCTTCTTCTAATCTCTCACTCTCTGCTCTTCTCTTCTCTCTCTTTTCTTTCTTCTTTTGTGCTGGATCTCCACTCTGCTTTTTCTTCTCTTTTTCTCCTTTTTCTCTTTTTCTGGATCGAAGGGCTTTCTACTCTTCAGGCTTCTTCTTCGATCAACCTCCATCTGAAGATGAAGGCTTCATTATATACCAGCAGCAGCAGCAGCCAGGGCGCGTGTGGCTTTCACATTTCCTGCCCTAAACATTTGGACCATGTGGCAGCATCCTGGTTCACGAGCCAGGCACCTCGGATCACGTGCCCTTCATTAGTACGCATTTGAATTTGTCCCAGTGCGTCGACCCTACCGTGGATAGCGTTGACGCGTTGAAGACAGCTAGAGATAAGTCGCCCCTTTCTTGAACTGCTGCGTCGACGCTGCCAGTTGGTGGCGTTGACGCACGAATATGTACATTTGTACATTGGCATCTCTTAAGCCACTGCGTCGACGCTTCCAACTTGTGGCGTTGACGCATTGATGCATTCCAGTGAGCAACCAGCCTAGCCTTTCTTAACTGTTGCGTCGACGCTGCTCCACTGCTGCGTTGACGCATCAGTAATCCAGTGATCACGTTCTTCAGCAAACAGACGTGCTGCGTGGACACTGCTAGCCCATAGCGTTGACGCATGGATACGTTCTAGTGAACAACCAGCCTAGCCTTCTTAACTGTTGCGTCGACGCTGCTTGATGAGTGCGTTGATGCACCAGAGTAATCCAGTAACCCATTGGCTCTTCCTTTGTAACTGCTGTTTCCACGTGTCAGCATATCAGCCCCTTGGATCACGTGTCAAGTCTTGATGGCCTGAATCATCTACAGACAGTCAGAGGAAAATGAACTTAGTTTAGACGAATGTATATACTTAAGCGGAGCTGCCAGTGTATGGACTTGAACAGTGCAGCGAGTGTACAAACTAGGACTTGGTAAAACAAGGTCCAGTGTATAGACTTGCAGATACGAAGCCAATGTACAGACTTAGAAGGATTTGAACCAGTGTCCAGACTTCAGGTTTGAAGACCATTGTGCAGACTCTGTATAGACTTCAAGCTTCAGAAACGAATGAACAGACTTCACTTAAGAAACGTATGGAAAGACCCCAGTGTATAGACTTTCATGATGTGTAGACTTGGATACGTGAAAGCTACAGTGAAGGAATGTATACACTTGACCAAAGCAAGGGCAAATCGAGTGTACAGACTCTGAGGTTCAAGCCAACGGCTGTACAGACTTAGAATATTAAGACTGATGTACAGACTTCATGCGTTGACGCTGTACACTTGAGAATGCTCACAGCGTTGACGCAGCATGAGACGTAGGCTGTACAGACTTAGCATATGAAGACTGATGCATGAACAGTAATGCTTAGACTTGCATGAGACGCTCGGATGTATAGACATGGAGACTTAGCCTATGCATAAGACGCTAAGTGAGACGGTCCAATGTATGGACTTCAACTCATGCGACCAAAGCATCAATGCAATGTGCAGACTTCGCCTGAGACAATGCATGAGACGGACGATGTATAGACTCCAGCAACAATGCATGACTTGTATAGACTTGTGTTCTCAACGAAACACAAACACAACACAATGTATAGACTATGCTGAGTGTCTAGACTTGTGAGATGCATAGAACACACATGAGGCTGTATAGACTTGGAAACCAATGCACACGGCTGACAGATATGAAGTGAACTTGAATGAACATGATGTATAGACTTTGGACTCCAAGGGTGATGTATGGACTTTCATATGAAAGGTTGTACAGACTTTGAAGTCTGGGGGCGTCGACGCATGATGCATGAGACACACTTGCTGCGTTGACGCTGCATGACTTGCGAAATGCATAGAACATACAGAGGCTGCAATGCACCGATCTTAATTCAAGCACAAAACACTTGATGCACTCTCATGCATTCTCCACAGAATATATCAGTTATATGCATTCAGATTGTTATGATTCAATGATTCAATGTCAAGCTATTAGCAAAACAAAATGGTGACTCATTCGTGTTGCTATCATTAAAACACCACATTCATCAAAGCACAAGGGGCACAACAATCTCCCCCTTTTTGATGATGGCAACATAATGAGTCACACTGACTCGTCAAACTATTCTCCCCCTTTGACATAATCAAAAAGAAGGGGAATGGTTTGAGAGACACAATGCAGCACACAAAGACACTTATGACAATGAAACAGCACTCCCCCTATCAGCATGCAAGATTAACTACTGTCCCCTAGATGCAAAGAAACCATAACTTCCCTTGAAGCACAGGAATGAACTCTGGTTATCCAATGAATCAAGCTGAATTCTGCCATTACAGAATCAGAACTTATGACAGAATAAGATGGAAGATTCCAACAGTGTGGAGAGTAAAGTGATTGGTGATAGAAGGGCAATAATAGACAACAATCATCACAAGACATCTCAATGAATAATCAGACTGAATCTGATCAGGCTATCTGGAAAATCTGATCATGAGGGATTTTAATGCATACATCACTTCAATAAGTCTTAAAAGATGTAGACTCTTCTATCATGAAGGGTTATGAAGTGGCAACTTAACCAATCTGATTTAATTTTGATGTATACCAAATTTGTCAAATTAAACTCAATACTCATATCTGAATCCAAGTTTTAATAAAGGTGAACTAAATATTCAGATAACACCCAAAATCAATCATCTTTTATCTTACACATATGATCTCAATAGCACCTTTGAAAGATACACAGATTAGTACAGAAGTTAAACACTTTTCAAGAACATGAGTTGACAGATTTTTCAAGATAATTTCATTTGAAGCACATTATATTTTTCCTGAGCAATTTAAGTTGATCAACACCTTTTTACATGAGGCACAACAAGTCTTAGTTGAAGTGACCCAGTTACTCAGTGTGATAACTGTCATTGCCTCTCATTTTGAGAGCAGAGTTAGCAATATGAGTGTCTTTTTACATGAGAAGATACCTTTATCAGAGGCCAGACTCCCCAGCTACTCAACACAAATAAGCTATTGCTCTGTCAGGTTTTGTTTCACTAAATTTTTATCAGAGATAACTATGGCACCTCATGACATGAGTTGCTTTATTTCATTGATAAAGAACTCAGTTTCTCAGTGACCGAGTCATTGCTCTGAATTCACAATTTCTCATTTAGTCAACATTTTTCAAATTAATGTTTAACAACAATACACACTATATGCATCTTAACCAAAGAAGCCCTGAATTCAAATTTTTAGATATCTGATGAGAGAGTCTAAGGTTTACATGAAACATGTGGTTAAAGTTTATTAAACCTTATCATTCAGATATTTTCAAATCATTTAATTACAAATCTGAGAATACATTAATCTTATATCAGTCTGATTCAGTGATAATTCTTAAACCTATATGATAGAAATTTCTACAATGTTCTCAGACTGAATTGCATGACATGCAGCTTTAAGTTCCTCATATCAGAAAAATAAGTTTAGCTGAGCAACAAATCAATAGTAGAGCCAATTCAGTCACACCAGCTGAGAGGAGTGTGAAAGGTGAGTATAGGCTGGAATTTAGATAGATAGTATCATGAAGGGAGTTGAAAGAAACTCTTCTTTAACAGCTCAACAAATAGAAGGCACAATCCTTTTTCAAGAGAGAGAAATATGACATCAAATGAGAGTTGATCAATTTTTAGACAAGAGGTGTTCAAGATGTGACAAACAAAACACCAATTCTGAATGCTCCCCCTGTCTAGATGCAATTAAATTTCTTTTCAGGTTTTTCAACTCCACTACACTTCATATGCAACATTAGTCAAACTCCCCCTGACAAAGTGCATGAAATACAATTAATGAACTGCTCATGATTTTAGAATATGCTCAAGAAGAATAAATGCTTTGTTCAATCAGAGAGAGAATTTATCAAATGCATCATTTTCATTTCAAATTTTTCATCATATGATGCAAAGCAGCCCTATTATGCATTGAAAAACATGCAGTCTACGACAATGGGCAAATGACAGTCATGCAAATGATGTATGCAAGTACTAGACACATGCATTGACTGTATGCACTAACTGACCCGTTCAAGCTCAGTCCAAGTATGTAATCAAGCATGCAATGCATTGACACCAGACACATGCATTGACTCTAAAAATGATTGTGCAGAGCATCTATCAGCCTATTTATTCAGTGCAATAATCAGTGAGAGAAGAGCATCAGATATATGCAAGGTAAAACTCAGTAGCTGAGTCTGGAATTGCAGACTGATCAGCTAGACATGAAGAGATCATCAACAATCAATCAAGCAAATCAATATGAAACTCATAATTTTCATGCTCATAATTTCAGATAATGGAATTTAAGCATAGAGTTTTGGAACTGACCTGAATTATGCTATCATGGGGTTTTCATCCTTGAGTGCCTTGGTTAACCCCTTTTATTTCTCCCACCAAGGCACACCTGCAACATATCAATCAATATGATCTTGCAGGGACCCAAGAGGTCTTGGGTCCTGAATTACCCCTATCAGGTGTTCTAAATAATTTCTTAGCAATATTGTCATCAAATTCCATCAGTTTACACTCAAACATTGAATGTCCAGTTTTTCCACAATAATAACATGAAGCCACAGAATTTTTGTTTTTATTCTTCATGTTAGCAGAAACATGATGCCCATGTGCATGCATATGAGTATGAAAATTATGTGTATGAGCATGAGTATTTCTTTTATTGACTTGAAAAAGTTTCTTTCCATGCTCAGCCAGCCGACAGTTGGCAGCTTTGTGGCCTAGCTTACCACATTCAAACATGCAAAGTTTTTCTTTTTATCTCTCAAGTTATTTCTAGCAGAATTATAGAAAGCAGGGAATTTGACAGATTTAGAGTTTAATCTATTTCCCTGAGCATGCCAACAATCTTTGACTGCATGCCCATGCTTACCATGTTTGTTTTTCAAATTTTAAAGAATCATTTTGTTTCTTAAGATTCTGAACATCTAGCATGCAAGCATCATAAGACTTTTTCATATTTGGACAGTTTTCACATGAATCTTTCAGATTTATTCTATCACATTTCTTTTTCAATTTTTTATTTTCAGATTTCAATTTCTTGGAGACTTCTAACAAGTTTTCATACATCTCTATCAATTCATCGAAAGAGTATCCTTCTGATTCAGAACTTACCTCAGATGAAGTTTCATCGTCAGCATTTCTATGATCAGCCATTAAGCACTTGTTGTGATTCCTGATTAGCTTCAGTTTATCCAAAATGTCTTTGGCAGACCTGCAAGATGAAATGCATTCAATTAGAGATCTGTCAATTGATTCTTTTAATAAAACTATAGCTCTATTATTGACATAGTCTTTCAGCTTGTCCTTCTTGGTCCATTTAGATTTATCCTTCGACAGTTTGTATGGGCCGTGAGTTATTACCTTCCACAGTTTTGGATCAGTAGACTTTACATACCGATGGAGGTTTTCGAACCAAGAGTCAAAGTTATCACCTCTGAATATCGGAGGATTAGCCATCGAATCAGATAACAACCAAATTCAAAGCACAAAACACTAGACAATAAAACCAGATAAGCAAGACACGGCACTAACCCAGTGAAGCTAAATACAGAACACAAGAGGCACACTTATGAGATGCACCAGACAGAAATGCACTAAGACAGTAAATCAAGACGATTCCAAATGACCCACTCTGAAATGCACTAAAAAGTTAGCAGGATCCTCTGCAGATTGTTAGATCTGTTAAGTCAGAGACCGCTCTGATACCAATTGTTGGGTTCGGTGCAAGTATTCAGAGGGGGGGTGAATGAATATAGCCTATAAAAACTTTCACCCAGTAAAGATTTCGCTCAATTAAAATCTAATGCTTACTAAAAATGCTAGTTCGCAAACTGAACAACCTTGAAGGCTAATGGGCAGTTACGGAACTGAAACAAACACACAGTGAGATCACTAGAGTGCTAACAAGACAAATTTAGCCAATCATAAAACTAATTAACTCTTCTGCTCAGACACTCAGCATAGTCTATACATTGTGTTGTGTTTGTGTTTCGTTGAGAACACAAGTCTATACAAGTCATGCATTGTTGCTGGAGTCTATACATCGTCCGTCTCATGCATTGTCTCAGGCGAAGTCTGCACATTGCATTGATGCTTTGGTCGCATGAGTTGAAGTCCATACATTGGACCGTCTCACTTAGCGTCTTATGCATAGGCTAAGTCTCCATGTCTATACATCCGAGCGTCTCATGCAAGTCTAAGCATTACTGTTCATGCATCAGTCTTCATATGCTAAGTCTGTACAGCCTACGTCTCATGCTGCGTTGACGCTGCATGACTTGCGAAATGCATAGAACATACAGAGGCTGCAATGCACCGATCTTAATTCAAGCACAAAACACTTGATGCACTCGCATGCATTCTCCACAGAATATATCAGTTATATGCATTCAGATTGTTATGATTCAATGATTCAATGTCAAGCTATTAGCAAAACAAAATGGTGACTCATTCGTGTTGCTATCATTAAAACACCACATTCATCAAAGCACAAGGGGCACAACAGAAATGTGGAAGCCACACGCCCTCTTGCTTGCTGCTGCTATAAAAGGAAGTCTTCTTCCTCAGGAGAAGGTTGATCGACAGAAGTAGAGGATAGCCTGCACGATCCTGTGAGAAAGAAAAGAGAAGCAGAAGAAGCAGAGAAGAAAAAGAGAAAGAGAAGAAGAGAAGAAGAGAAAGAAGAGAAAGAGAGAGTTAGAGAGCTCGAGCAGAGAAAGAGAGAGTGTGATTAGCAGAAGAAGAAAAAGAGAAAGAAAGATAGTGAGATCGAGAGAGATCTGCCTTCACTGGACCGTGGATCAAATCTAGGCCAGTCAGCTCCTTGTGAGCCACATTAGTGCTTCATTGTTTACAGTTTTTGTTGATGTAGTTTCTTGTTTTTGCTTTCCTTTTAAACCTTTCTTCAAGCTATCTGTCAGCAGTGCAAGCTGTGATGCACAGCGGTGAGGTGGATACCTCGGACGGGTTAAGCTGTAGTCCCCAGCGGATGGCAAGTTGTGTTGCCCAGCGGATGGCAAGCTGTGTTGCCCAGCGGTTGTATGGCAAGCTGTGATGCCCAGCTGTTCAAGCTATGAGACAACGGAATCCACACTCTGGTTTGAGTGTGGGGTGGACGTAGGTCTGCAGGACCGAACCACCTAAAAACCCTCTTGTCCATTGTGGTTTGATTTGTCTAATTGTGCTTCCGCTAGTTGAATGCTTAGGTGCGCTATATATGTTTGTTTACTGGTTCAGCTGAAACTTTAATTAGCTTTTCAGATTGGCTAAATTTGTCTAGTTAGCATTCTAGATCTTATTGAGCAAAATTTTAAAGGGCTGATCCATTCACCCCCCTCTGGATCCAACGCACTGAACCCAACACTTGGTATCAGAGCGGGTCTCTGACTTAACAGATTTAACAATCTGCAGAGGATCCTGCTAGTATTTGGTGCATTTCAGAGTGTGCTTCTTGTGTTCTGTGTTTTGTTTCATCAGTTGTGTGTCTTGAGTTGTTCATCTGATTTCAGTGCATTCATCATATCTCGATGGCTAAACCTCTGATATTCAGAGGTAATAATTTTGATTCTTGGTTGGAAAATTTCCATCGATATGTAAAATCTACTGATCCAAATCTTTGGAAGGTAATAACTCATGGTTCACACAAATTATCAAAAGATAAATCTAGGTGGACTGAGAAGGACAAATTGAAAGACTCTGTCAACACTAGAGCAGTAGTTTTACTAAAAGAAGCAATAGACAGACCTCTAATCGAATGCATTTCTTCTTGCAGGTCTGCCAGAGAAATTTTGGAAAAATTAAAGCTAATCAGGAATCACAGCAAATGCTTGATGGCTGATCGGAGAAACGATGATGATGAAACCTCATCTCAGGTAAGCTCTGAATCTGAAGAACTTTCGATTGATGATCTATGGAATATAAATGAGGAACTTAATGATAGATGTGAAAAATTGAAATCTGAGAATAAAAGGTTGAAAAAGAAAATTGATAAATGTGATTCTAATTCATCATGTGAAAAGTGCCTGAAAATGAATGAATTATATGATAAATGTCTATCTGAGTCTCACTTGAATATGAAACAAATGTGCATGTTGAAAAAGGAAAACCATGAAGGTATCAATAAAATCTTCGAATTAGAAAGTCAGCTGAAACTGACAACTAATGAACATTTGATGAACTTGGAAGAGTTGGAAAAGATTAAGTTTGATCTGAAGAAATCGGAAGCTGAGAATGTAGAAATTCAGACGAAGAATAAAAATCTTGAAGCTGAAATAGAGAAAATTAACAAGGAAGCAATGCATATCTATTCTGTAGAGTCAAGCTGTGATATGTGCTCAGCTATAAGAGAACGTAATGAAGATCTCTATAATGAAAATGAATGGATGAAGAAACAAATTGCTGTGTTTAAAGAGGATCACAGAAATCTGCTTGCTGAGAAAATCAAAGTGGATGAACGGGAAGAGGAACTAATTGAAAAACTGGAGCTGATGTTTGGAAGAGAGAGATGTGCTGGTAATGAAATTCAGAATAAAAATTTTGAGGAAGAAAACACTGAATTGAATGTTGAAGTTGAAAAATTGAAATGGTTAAACACTGACTTGTCTGAAAGACTTCTCACCACAGAAAAGGGAAAAGCTGTCTGTGATGAAGAATTAAAAATCTTGAGCAATCTGGAACAAGAGGTTGAGAAGTATAAAATTACAAATAAAGTCTTAAGTGAATGTGTCAATTGCAGTGAACAAGAGATAGCCAGTTATGAGCTTCATATAGCATCTTTGGAAAATAAAATTTATGATCTGGAAAATTCAGAAATTGAGTCTGCTAAAATAAAAGAAAAGATGAAAGATGTCATGAAAAGTGAGGATAAGAACTCAAAAAGGGGGATAAGCTGTAGTTCTGATGTTAAGGAAATTATTAGAAACCAGCTATACACTACTTTTGTGCAAAGCTCTGATGTAGTTGGTACTTCAAGTCAATCCCCAAAACAAAATAAAAATCAGAAATCACCTTCAACATCTGTATTTCAGTTCAAAGCCCAGAAAAATGAAAAGCAAACGAAAATTGTGAAAGGAGGTAAAAAATTGAAAAAGGAAGGTCATATGAACAAAGTTAAAAATGTCCCTGATTGTACTGTGAATTATGCTAGCTGTGTGGAGTCTAATAGGTTAATGCATGCCACTCACAAATCATCTACTCATTCGCATGCATCTGAGAAAAGAATTCTCATGTTATTACTGTGGCAAAGCTAGACATATCATGGACGATTGCAGACTATTAAAAGAAGATGAGCATGCAAATAAAACACTGCATTCTAGGAATTCATCTGATAGAAACCATGCCACTAAGAAATTTGATGCATCCTATTATTACTGTGGTAGGCGTGGTCATCTAATGAATGCATGTTTTAAAATGAAAGAAGACAACAATGTAAATTCTAGATTTTTCACACATGCTCATGGCCCACATAGATATAAATCTACTTCACGCAAGCATATCATTTGTTTCACTTGCAACAAGCCAGGGCACAAGGCAAACGAGTGCTGGACTGAAAAATATTGGGGTAACAATAACTCAAAAGACAAGCATCTTAGATGCTTTGAATGTGGGAAATATGGTCATGCAGTCAAGGACTGTTGGCATGTTCAGGGAACTCATATTAACTTCAAATATGCTGAATTCCCCAGAACAAGAAGTACAAACATTTCATGTTTTAACTGTGGCAAGGTAGGTCACAGATTTACTGAATGTTGGTCATCAGGTAATAAGAAACAAACTGCTCATGCATACAACAGAACAATTCATGCTCAGTTTCAAAGGTCTCATGCTGCTGTTGATATGCATCATAGGACCAGAAAATCTGCTATTTCATGTAGATACTGTGGAAAATCTGGTCATTCCATGGATAACTGTTACCTGATGGATCATGATGATAATATTGCTAAAAGATTGTTCAGAACACCCATTAGGGCTAATTCAGGACCCAAGACTTCTTTGGTTCCTACAGGATCAAATTGATTAACATCTTTGCAGGTGTGCCTTGGAAGCTGAAGAATAAAGGGGTTAATAATCCAAGGCACTCAAAAAAATTGGAACCCCAGAACTGCACTATTCAAGTTAGTTCTGAAAACTAAGTTTAAATTCTGTCTTCTGAATTTGTGTGCTCTAAATGCCTGCATTTCATGTTAACTCTTTTGTGCATCATCTAACTGAATCTAATTGAAAATCTAAAATGCACATTGAAATAATTGTAGTTTATCTCTGAATGCATTACATATCTATATCATGATGCATGATATATCAAACTCCCTGCATGTTGTATTGCACTGATTTGCATGACCATCATGGTATATTAAATGGAACAGTGTTGAAGGAAAGATGGAGTATGTCTGGATGCTACTGCCATGTGTGAGGTGGTCCTTGGACCAAGTCCTCCGCATAGTACCATGGGTCAAGTCATATAGAGCAGTGTATTGTATATCATGTTGATCTATTGGTGCTAAACTGAAGTTTTCTGAAATAAGAATTGAACAATCATGCTTATAGTAATTCTCTTCTGTCTAATTTGCATGAATCATATCTGAATACAAAATTTGATATCGTGTGATATGCTTTCAATACATTTCATGCATACAGTCAGGGGGAGACCAACTATTTTTGATCAATCATATTGCTGCTTATGTTTTATCCTTCACATCATGCACTTAGTCAGGGGGAGCTCAACTTGTCTTGACCAACCATTCTGCTGCTCATGCCTTGCTATTGTCATGATGAATCTAGACAGAGGAAGTTTTCTGATTATCTCATTCACTTTCACCTGAAATCCTTCTATCTAGTTTATTGGATCTTCTAATGCTCTCAGTTTGGTTCAATTGAATTCTCTGCTGTCTTCACCAAAATAGCTGATCTGTCTGAATTCCAGACTCAGCTACTGTCTGTTGATAAACTCTCTTCTAATGCTCTTCTCTATTGGTTCTACTGTTGATTGTTGTTCAGCTAAATTTATTGATTTGATCTGAGGAACTTAAGCTACATGTCATGCAATTCAGTCTGAGAACTTTTTAGAAATTCCTATCATATAGGATTAAGAATTACCACTGAATCAGACTGATATAAGATTAATGTATTCTCAGATTTGTAATTAAATGAGTTGAAAATATCTGAATGATAAGCTTTAATAAATCTTAACAATCTGTGTCATAAAACCTTAGACTCACTCATCAGAAATCTAAAAATTTGAAATCAGGGCTACTTTGGTTAAGATGCATAGAGTGAGTATTGTTGTTAAACATTAACTTTGAAAAATTTGACAGGAAATAAAATCAGTGAGTAATGAAATGACTTTGTTCACTGAGAAACTGGGTTTTCCATCAAAGAAATGGAGTGAACCCAAGTCATGAAGTGTCATAGTCACTTAAAATGAAAAATTATTGAAAAACCTGACAGAGCAATAGCATTTCTGTGTTGAGAAACTGGGGAGTCTGGCCTCTGATCAAGGTGTCTTCTCATGTAAAAAGACACTTATATTGCTAACTCTGTTCTCTAAGTTGAGAGGCAATAACAGTTATCACACTGAGTAACTGGGTCACTTCACCTGAGACGTGTTGTGCCTCATGCAAAAAGGTGTTGATCAACCTAAATTGCTCAGGAAAAATATAATGTGCTTCATATGAAAAATATATTGAAATTTCTGTCAACTCATGTTCTTAGAAAAGTGGTTAACCTCAGTACTAATCTGCGTTTCTTTCAAAGGAGCTATTGAGATCATGTGTGTAAGATAAAAGATGATTGTTTTTGAGTGTTCTCTGACTAATTGGTTGACCCTTATTAAAACTTGGATTCAGATATGAGTATTGAGTTTAATTTGACAAATTTGGTATACATCAAAATTAAATCAGATTGGTTAAGTTGCCACTTCATAACCCTTTATGATAGAAGAGTCTATACTTCTTAAGACTTATTGAAGTGGTGCAAGCATTAAAATCCCTCATGATCAGATTCATTCATGATCAACAGTAACTGTATTGACAAATCCTCTCTTATCAGTTGACTGATTCCATCTGCATTTTTCTGACCATACAAATGTGAGGTGCCACTCCCATTATTATCTTGTTCACTTACAGTCTTCTGAACTTCAGAATTCTTATGGTGGTGGAGTTCAGATTGATTCCTAAGATGTACTTCTCTCCACACTGTTGGAATCTTCCATCTTGTTTTGCAACCAGTTCTGGTTTTGTGGACTTTCCACCTGATTCATTCTGTTCATGCATATGTGAGGTGCCACAACCAGAATTCAGATTGTTTGTAATGGCTGATTTCAGATTGATTTATTGGATAACCAGAGTTCCTTCCTGCACTTCAGGGGGAGTCATGGTTTATCTGAATTTAAGAGGAGAGTAGTTCTGCATGCATATTGATAGGGGGAGAGATGTTTTCTTGTCATAAGGGGGAACTCTATTTAAGTGACATATGTTTCATTCTCTGTATTTGTGTGCTGAATTTTGTCTCTCAAACCATCTCCTTTTTGCTTATGTCAAAGGGGGAGAATAGTTTGACGAGTAAGTGTGACTCATTATGTTGCCATCATCAAAAAGGGGGAGATTGTTGTGCCCCTTGTGCTTTGATGATAATGTGGTGTTTTAATGATATCAACATGAATAAGTCACCATATTGTTAAACTAATAACATCACATTGAGTAAGCATATGTCTGATCTGTTTCTGTGGAGAATGCATGATATGTCTGATCTGTTTCTGTGGAGAATGCATGAGTGTGCTAGCTCTAGTCTGTGCATTGCATATAGTCTATACATTCACAGTATTGCATAGGTGCATTCGTCAGTTCATTCATCAGTTCATACTGTCTATACACTGATGCATGTGAGGTCCTGTCTGCACGCTGAAGTCTGTACATTGCTCTGCTTCAGGCTGAGCAAGTCTATACACTGCTGCACGTTCATTCAAAGTCCATACATTGTCCTGTAGCATGCACAAGTCTATACATTGTCATGCACACACCCACAGGTCTACACATTGCATTGCAGCATGAACAATAGAGTCTATACATTACCTTGTGTTGTGTTTGTGCATCGTTTAGAACAAGTCTATACATTCCTGACAGCATGCCTGAACCTTAATAGTTGAAGTCTGTACACTCGTCTTCATGCATATGCAAGTATATACATTCCGTTGATATGTCTGTGCTTCATGCAATTAGTCTGTACAGGGTATTTCATGCATGCTATCAAGCCAGTACAAGTCCATACATCTGCAGGCTAAGTTGCTAAGTCTGTACAGAGTCTTTGTAGCGTCTGGCCAGCAAGTCTGCACATTGCATGTGTCGCAGACATAGCAAGTCTGCACATCACAGACAAAGTCTGTACAGCCCCTTGCATTGTTCTTAAAGTCTATACATTCTTGCATGTTCTTAAAGTCTATACATTGGCAAGTCTGTACATCGGATTGTTCATGCATGTGCACAGTTCTTGCTACAAAGTCTATACATCGTTCGTCTCACATAAGAAGCAAAGTCTATACATCGTCTTGGCCGTCGTCTGTCTGCACGCTGCTAAGTCTGTACATTGCATCGTCTCATGATGCGTCTCAGCATATCTATACATTGCAGCATGCATTCACTGTTAAAGTCCATACAGACTTCAGCGTCTCATTCAGCGTCTCTCTTTGTGTCTCACTATTCAAGTCTATACATTCATCTGTTGAAAATGGAGCAAGTCTGTACATCATGTGTTTCATGCATTGGAAGTCTATACATTGGGAGTTTTACCGACGTTGCACTCGCAAGTCTATACATTGGTAGCTTTACCTACGTTGCACTCCTAAGTCTATACATCGTGCTTTGCTCAAGTCTGTACAGCCCTTGAATTGGCAAGTCCATACATCGTTCAGTTGTCTTGGCTAAGTCTATACATCTTTGTCTTGTGCATGCATCAGTTCTCAAGTCTGTACATTGGGCTATCAGGTAAAGTCTGTACATCCTTTAGCTAGAACTGTGCAAGTCCATACATCGCTGCATTGGCCAAGTCTATACATTGCAGCTGAGTTGAAGTATGTACAGTCCTTGTCTTGCTCAAGTCTGTACAGCCCTTCCTTTGGCAAGTCCATACATCCTAAAGTCTATACATTGGCTTTGCTTGAACGAGTTGAAGTCTATACATTGGACTGTGTCACTTAGCGTCTTGTGCATGCATTAATCAATGTCTGTACAGCCTGTGCTCAGCAACAGCAAGTCTGCACATTACTATAGCACGCATGCAGAGTCTAGACAGTCATGAGCAAGTCTAGACATCGTCTGCTTGCATAACACAGAGTTTGTACATTCTTTCAGCATGACAATGCATTCACTTGCAATGTATATACTTTGCTGTTTGTAGCTGAACATGCATTTCACTCTAACTCTGTACATGCCATACATGAAGTCTATACATGCTGCTGCATAGCATTCACTGAGTCTATACATGCTTATAGTCTGCATACACGAAGTCTGTACACGCCATAGCATTGCATGCACGAAGTCTATACATGCCATAGGTTTGCATTTACAAAGTGTGTACACGCCACAGTCCTGCATACATGAAGTCTAAACATTGCATCACTTGTACATGCATTGCCTTCATGCAGAGTCTACGCATTCCCCCACAGCCTGCACAGCATGTCTATACATTGTCTGGCAGCCTGCACAGCAAGTCTATACAGCGTCCAGCAGCCTGCACGCAAAGTCTATACATTGCGTCCAGTAGCCTGCATGCCAAGTCTGTACACTGCATACACACTGCAACCCTAAGTCTACACACTGCATTACAATACAAAGTCTATACAAGGTGTCGACATTAAACTGATAACTCTATCTGACTGTCTGACAGGTTCTGTTCGTGAAGCTTAATGAAGGGCACGTGATCCGAGGTTGGAAGGGCTGACAGGATGCTGCCACGTGGTCCAAGCTTCTGGGCGGGAAATGTGGAAGCCACACGCCCTCTTGCTTGCTGCTGCTATAAAAGGAAGTCTTCTTCCTCAGGAGAAGGCTGATCGACTGAGGTAGAGGATAGCCTGCACGATCCTGTGAGAAAGAAAAGAGAAGCAGAAGAAGTAGAGAAGAAAAAGAGAAAGAGAAGAAGAGCAGAAGAGAAAGAAGAGAAAGAGAGAGTTAGAGAGCTCGAGCAGAGAAAGGGAGAGTGTGATTAGCAAAAGAAGAAAAAGAGAAAGAAAGATAGTGAGATCGAGAGAGATCTGCCTTCACTGGACCATGGATCAAATCCAGGCCAGTCAGCTCCTTGTGAGCCACATTCGTGCTTCATTGTTTACAATTTTCGTTGCTGTAGTTTCTTGTTTTTGCTTTCCTTTTAAACCTTTCTTCAAGCTGTCTGTTAGTAGTGCAAGCTGTGATGCACAGCGGCGAGGTGGATACCTCAGACGGGTTAAGCTGTAGTCCCCAACGGATGGCAAGCTGTGTTGCCCAGCGGATGGCAAGCTGTGTTGCCCAGCGGTTGTATGGCAAGCTGTGATGCCCAGCTGTTCAAGCTGTGAGTCAGCGGAATCCACACTCTGGTTTGAGTCTGGGGTGGACGTAGGTCTGCAGGACCAAACCACCTAAAAACCCTCTTGTCCATTGTGGTTTGATTTGTCTAATTGTGCTTCCGCTAGTTGAATGCTTAGGCGCGCTATATATGTTTGTTTACTGGTTCAGCTGAAACTTTAATTAGCTTTTCAGATTGGCTAAATTTGTCTAGTTAGCATTCTAGATCTTATTGAGCAAAATTTTAAAGGGCTGATCCATTCACCCCCCTCTGGCTCCAACGCACCGAACCCAACAGAGGCGAGTGCCCGATCTCAAATTGCCATCTAATTGAGTGCCACCGCGGAGCGAGTTGTGAGAGAGCCACTACATCCCACGCCCTTGGCGTGCTGGCCGCCCACGAAATTGGGCATCCCAGGCCCTTAAGGGTTCAGCCCAAGCTAGTCAAATCCCCGGATAGGCGAGATCCATCCTCGAACCCTCGCCACTATCGCCGGTCCAACTATGGACCCGGGAGTGCGTTACGTGGGTGAACCCGCTTGAGTTGGTCCGCCGTTCGGTTCGGTAGCTTGCAAATCTTGGTCCGAGGGGTTGTGTCACATCAGGCTCACCTCAGCGCCCCCCAACTCGCTACGGAGAGGCTCCGACTGTACCAAGAAAACCCTTGGGGTCTGTTCTTTCTGCCGCCCCTCGGCCTCAAGATTTTGGTCCGCCATTGAACGGATGGATGAACTGGAAGAAGAAAGGGAAAGCTCTGGATCAGAGGACTCCGGAGGAGAAGGAAGTTGACGGATCGCTGCCGCGGTAATCTCTTCTTGCTCCGTGAAAGCCGCTGCCATTCTTCGCTCCTCCGAACTGATCTCATGGCGCCTGTGCCCCCCTATATAAATGAAAAGGATGGCAAAACCATAAACCCCAGAGATAAAGGGACGTTAATAACATGCAATGCTTATAACCCCTAGCCGGAGGCGACGCGACGTTCCGATCTCCCGAGGAGGGGCCTTCTTTTACTCATCATGACGGGCATATTCTCCGGACAAGCCGCATCATGTGGCCCCTGCAAGAGAGAGATCTCCACCGAACTAGAGCCACGAAAAGTCTAGCCCAAATGCTACTCAACTGAGCCTAATTTTGGCTCGGGAGTAGGAGGGGGACAAGTGGAGAGGGGAAATCTAACCGCCCGTACGGAGATGCCAAACGAGGTCCGACCCGACCCAATGAGGCCCAGCTCCTTGAAGTGGTAGCGCCCGGGCCCACTAAGCCTAATAACTCACTCGGAACAAGTACTTCCTAGGCGACCTTCGGGTTGGGAAGTCGAGCATCAGTTCGATCAGGAAAGCTCCATCGGAGCCCCGTATTCTCTGCCGAGACCACGCACTCATCGCTCGGGAAGACATCTCCTGAGCCAGTGCCTCATGCTCGGGCCAACTGATGAAAGCTTATCTGTACGTCCAATACGTGTCCCTTAAAAGCTAGGAGCTCAAGGGGATAGGGGAGATCAGGAGTCCGCATGCTATAAAGAGCCCGCAAGGAGGACATAACCCCCCCGAAACTCCTCAGCTTACTGGGATCATTCACTCAATGAGCCATTATTTAAACTGGAAGAACCCTTCTCGGAGAAGGTAAGCCAATAACCCTGAGCAGGAACCACTTCACCTTTTGGTGGAGAGGGATCTCGCGCTCCCATCTTCCTCCTAACTCCTCCCTTCGCACCAGAGCTCTACTACAGTCACTGACTTAAGCATCGGAGGGTCTTCCCTGGGGATTCATCCCTGGGCACCTCTGACTTGTTTCCCTTCTTGCAGTTCATACTTCAAGGATACGTGTTTATCTTCCTCCCAGCTCAGGAGTAGCGTTAGATCGCCCCTCTTCACCTAGGAATTGAATAACCTAGGCTCTGATACCACAAAGACTGTCACGCCTTGAGTGCGGAAGGAACCCGGAGACGCGTGACGAGTTTATAACAATCATGTCAATCAGAGCGTAAGTGTATTCGACATACATAGACAGAGCGCGCACAAGTAATGATAACAAAGTCCTTTATTAATCATAACTTTAAATTACTCCATTACAATTCTTTATGAAAGAACTATGACTCAATGAAAGAAAAAGTACAATGGATGACTCAAGAAAATACAGAAGACATGACTAGATAACGCTTGACGGTTGGAATGGCTCTAAACTCTTCACTCTTGTCCATCCCCATCCGAATGAGTCTCATCATCAGAATTACCTGAAAAATAGGGAAAACACTAGGTGAGCGAACGCTCAGTAGGAATTATATCTCAAGTGCTAGCTTACTTTAAGTAAATTGCATGTTGCATGAATGTGAGTAGAGCTATGCATGTTCGCATGAAACGATAATAGAGAGTGTATAGCAAGAGATAATTGAGTGAACTAGCAAGATATCCAAGATTTCAGGTAATTATTTCAAGATAGGTAAGCATGTACGTTTATAAGGTCATGTCAAGAATTGGCTATCATGTTATCAAGCAAGCAAGTAAATACCCCTTTCTGGGCCACGTAAGTCATGTCACGTCAAGTCAAGTACAAGTATAGAATTTGTGGAAATGTCAAATCAAGCGAGTCATGCACTTCGGTGCAATGGCACACTATGATCAATAATAGCTCCCATGGGCACAAGTACTTTTGGGTGCTCCTCCCCGGACCAGATCGGGCCCTATATGCGCAAGCATTGAGTCATGTATTTTCGACATCCACTATAGTTATAGTCAATATAGAGTTCTAAGGGAATGCCCTTGTAGGAAGTTAGGGTAGATCTTGTGGAATAGAAACTCAAGGATAGAACTTTCATGTAAGGACTTACTACGGTCAAAATGGTACAATCACGATACTCATTGAAAACTGGGTGGAATCGGCCCCCTAATGGGAGCCAAGATATCGAGAATGAGCGCTCATATACATATGGTCGCTCGTTCTTTGTTCACTATAAGGTCGAAAGAACTACTGTCCACATGTAGGGCACTAAATCCTTAAGTGATAGCAATGGTATGGTTTCCCCATTCCATTAGCTTAAGAACATTCTCACAGTATCCAAATAGCATACCATGAGGACCGGTATACCATGTTTATTTAGAGTGACATGGCAATCAAAAAGTGTCATGGGTTTTAGTGGTACAACCTGCTCAGCGGCCATGAGGGAATCCAAGGCGTAGTCTTACGGAGGTCTCTATGATAAAATCACCAGTCCGAAGGAAGGAATATCCCGCAGAGGGTTCATCTATCACTGAGAATTAGTGGGGTAATCGATAAAACACCGAGAAACGAGGGACTATACTCACGGACTGGAGCATAGTGCCAAAAAGACCAACCCTTTGTAATGGGTTGCAGAAAACTCTCGAAAAACAAGAAACAGGAGAATGGCGCCCTGGACAGGGTCACCATTTCTTGTAAACAGTGACTCTTGTTGAGTCGTTATTTTAATTCCACATTTTTTTTATATAACATGATACTAACATGTGTATATATATCAAGTTTTACTAGGGATTTTTATACCCAGGGTAAGTGGCGCCTTGGACCCAGCCACTATTTTGAATATGGCGCCCTGGTTAGGGGTGCCCTATTCCAAAGGGTGGTAGGTGAACAGACGTTGTTCAATCAAGTGTAACTTGTACATGAATAGTGTCACTTTTAAAATAAAAGGAATTTTGCAGGTATGGACAAGTAGAGAAAATTAATAGGAATCTTGCAGTATACTCATGCATTAGATTAGATATCATGATTCACAGTTATTAAATTTTTAACATGGATGATTGTTGTACGTGGACTATTTCTCGGCAAAATAATAAGAAATAAGGGTTTGGGCATTTCCCCGAACACCTTCAAGCCATGACCTACCTAGCCCTTTCCACAACCCTATGGGTCCCTACGAGGGCCCTGACTAGCTTTTCATGACATGCGGTGACATAAGCAACTGTCCGGGGTCAACCCCGGCCACTCACATACAGGCTTTGCCCGTATCCTACATGGCCACCCGGGACCACCCGGGGGCGCCCCGACGTTAAGCCACGCCACGTGCCACCTAGTGAAAGGTCCAGGGGCCCACCCCGAGACACTTCTTTCAACCCTCCAAGGTCAAAGGGAGACCTAACTAAGCCAACCACAGGCTTGGGAGGCCTACTGCGTGCATATACGGCTCATACGGGTGTGTTCGGCATTCTATCGGACACCTTGTGGGCGCGTGTATTCCAGCGCATCTACACCAAACCATGGGCTGCCCCGTGGGTCTAGCACATCAATTGGGTCCTACCACGACCCCCCGACAAGTCAGGGCCAACCCCGACACTCAGACTCGTGGCAATAAGCCACTTAACTCTAGCACTCGGGCCAACCCGAGGCTACCCTGCCAACCCGCCGTGTAACGCAGCACATAGCTCGAGGCATGACTCACGTCCTTGAAATGCCTCTCCTAATCTCCCACGAGCTCCCTTCTTCAACCCAGGCCCACCTTGGGGCCCCTCGGCCATCTACCCAAGTCGTTCGACAATTCAGGGAGTGTCGGGCATTTACCCGAACACCTTACGAGCGACTACGACAACTCCAAGGACAACGGCCCCCCACGGGCCCATCCCAATTTCCCAGATCTTAACGTCCTTCAAAGCATAGTTGCAGAAGATGAAAGGAGACCCCGGGGGCCATCTCTCGGGGTCACGACCGGCATCGGGGCCAGTTCACCCTGGGGCGCGGCCGCTAGCCCCCGGGGAAGGTGAACTCCCTCGGGGTCGGGCCCCTCCCTCCAGTCCGGTGGCCCCATGGCCCCAGTCAGCCCCAGTTCGTCCAGTTTGCAGTCCTAAGACGTGGTTCGTGTGCCGTACCAGTTCGTGAAGTCGACACGTGTATGCGGCAAAGCAACAGCACAACGGCACGGGAATTCCGCAAAACAACACGCACACAAGCTCCACGTATCCTCCCAGCCAGTTGTCCTTTTCCTTCTTAGTTAATTTAGGAAGAAAACAGACCAAAAAACTGGATTTTATAGTGGGGACCGCCCCTCTCTCTCTCCGTAGCGACCCAGGCTGCGTAAACCCCCTAGGGGGGGTTTACGCGGACCAGCCCAGCCCCCTGGGCTGGTCCGCGTAAACCCTTTCCCTTCAATAAAAAAATTTACTCTTTTAAATTAAAAAAAAAAGCCCAAACCAGCCCGCCTAAACCCCCCGGGGTGGGGTTTAGGCGGACCAGCCTCACCCCCTGAGGCTGGTCCACCTAAACCCTTCCCAGCCCATTTTTTTATTTAAAAAACACCCTCTGTGAGGGGTTTACGCAGACCAGACCAGCCCATTAGGTTGGTCCGCCTAAACCCCATCCAAGGGAGGGGTTTACGCGGCCCAGCTCAACCCTATGAGCTGGTCCGCGTAAACCCTTTCTCTTGTGCACTATTCAATGGGTTTATGCGAGCTAGCTTGAACCTATCAACCTAGTCCTCCTAAACCCATCCTAACCCTTCAAATTCTCTATAAAAACCCCTTAGAAGCTCAAGGGGTAGAAAGAGGAGAGATCAAAGACAAGAAGAAATCCGACCTTCAAGCTTCAAGCGGCTCTAGGTAATGAGCTAAGGAGGATTGTGTGTGGGTGACTTGTTCGTCGGCTTAGTACGCCGGCGGTATGTCATTTGCACTCCCCTCACGCCGTATTTAGCCATAACGCACAAGTCAACACCCACCATGTGCGAGACGTTATGACAAGGGTGAACATCCCGTCATGCTGGGATTCCCCCTCATGTGCTCGTCGGTTTCAACCACGCACGTATCATGACGTCACGCTCCCTCGCAGTCACGAGGCCATGTTCGATCGCTCTACTCGAGTAGTGATCGGCCCTTGCCCAGACACCGGATCGATGCCTCCCTCCAGTCGTCCAGTCATAAGCCCCCCATTCGACGTCGCCACCATGGCCCACGCCACGGGAGGGGCCCTCTGTAAAACATACATGTGTTCATCTGTCACGCATTGACCTAGGGACCGATCATCACATCAGAATTATCCTGTGGCGTGCACCAGTTGTACCCTGGCCACTACGGCCTACCTGTAAAGACATGTATATCTCAAAAATTACACCGCCAATTGGATGAATGCTCTCGCATCCACGTTCGGGCCCCCAGCTTTCTACCTACACCACTCGGCATCCGTGCCTAACATCCTAACCCCAATAAATACCCCTCGGTCGAAAGCGCACACACAACTGCGGAATGCTCCCGTCCCTCTACCCATGGCTTCAGGCATATATACAGACTTTCTTCAGCTCAGAACGAAGGTGTTCGGGTTCAATCCGATGTAAATAAACACCGGTTGCTTGCAGCCGGTGGGGAAAGACGTCCAGTACATGATTCCTATAATCGCCTACGCACTCGCACCCGTGGAACCCCTTCTCTCCACGTGTCGCCCGATCGCCCGAGCCCACGTGCCGCGTCTTGGTGGCGCTTCCTCGGTCAACCCTTGGTTCCATGGGTGATTGTCGAGAAATCGACTAGCACGCCCGCACCCTACCCGGTTAACCCTTACCCTAACATTTCCGTGCCATTCGACCCTTCTTGACTTTCCGTAGAAGGAGAGTGCCCGATACCACCGCGAGAGGCATGCAACCGTAAGGAGGATACCCGAGATATATCAAACTCCCGTGTCTTTCTTCCCCACTGTATCCCTTCCTTCACCCCGATTATTCGGCATAAAAAAAATGCGCGCAATAGAGAGGATGGCACGCCTAGTGGGACGTCTCCCACCTTCCTTCTTTTTGCTGAAGAAAAGTCTGTGCCACCCCTGAAGCCCTGGTGTCCTTTTCCTGTCCTTGCATGAGAGGCAAAAGAGGGTACTTGCGCGTGCATTCTCCAGCAGCTTCCGGTTCGTGTTCTGACCGTCGGACTGCGCTCGGTGACTGTCAACAACCGTCAACTTCGCCGCACTTAGCTTTCCAGCAACCATGGTGACCATCACGTACGGTCCCAATGTCATCGCCACCCATGCTCGGGTGGGCTACTTGGCGACGCCGATCGCTTTCGGCAGCTTCGCCCCTGTCATCGGATCGCCCTACTTCCTGGGCGTGATCCCTGTGGCAGCTCCTCAGCCAACCCTAGTCTCTCCGTTGGCTCTCGTGGCCAAGGCGCCATGCACACCTCTAACCCCAGTGGCCCACCGTAATATCAGGTATCGGACTGCCACCATTGGCCCCTGCAGGGCCCCCAGATCAACACCGGCCCGGGTAAGCATTAGCTCCCGAGGCCAGCTTCATCCGATCTCTGGCACGGGCCCCATGCCCCGGACTTCGGTCATTATCTCAGCACCTTCCTCGCCTTCCCAACCCCGAGCCCCTGGAAAGCTGGCACCCAACACGGTCTCCCAGCCCCGGGTCCACGGCTTCCCAGCACCTGCCTCGGGTTCCCAACCCTGAGTCACAGCAAAGCTGGCACCCAACATGGGCTCTCAGCCCCGGGTCCACGGCTTCCCAGCCTCTTCCTCGGGCTTCCAACCCCCAGTCACAGCAAAGCCGACACCCAACACAGGCTCCCAGCCACAAGTTCATGGGTCTCCTGCCCAGGGGGCAAGGTTCCTCAACACCCTTCTCGAGCCTTCCGACCCGAGCCCAGACTACGCCGGCAATTTCTGCGGGTCCTCGACCCAGGGGCGTCGGCACCCCAGCACTTTCGACGGCGTCGCTCTCCGGTGCAAGAGTGTCATCTCGAGCATCGGCAACACTCCTATCGGCGTGGGTAAAAGCTTATACCTGGGTCGCTCAGTCATCGACTCCCGGCGTGGGTCTCATACCCCGGGGGCCGGTCCCAGTACCTCTCACTGACAGCTCCACGCTGTCGGTCGCTCCAGGTCAGGTTTTCTCGATCTACCATCTCGGGGCGGAGTCTTCCTCCACTCCCCAGAAGAAGCGTCACCATGGCCGTAGAGGCAGGCGGCTCGCTGCTGCGACTAGAAACTCGGCAAGACTATCCTTGTCGGTGACTTGCGGATCCATCTCGACGGGGGTGAACCAATCATACCCCAGGAATGGACCGTTCCCACCATCCCCACCTCCAATCATTTTGACCTCTTGCTGCAAACACGAGAGGATGGGGCGATGCTCAGAGGAGCGGGTTCCTCGGCAACAGCCTGGGGGCACCCACCGCAGCCTGATACACGGCCTCCCAAGACAACTTGTCGGAAAAGCGACAACAAGGGAGACCAGTAATCCGACTTGAGAAGAATCTGAGTCACCCTAGAAGAAGCTCAAGCCGTTCGAAGGGGGCGTATCAGAAACCCCCTGTGAGCACTCAGACGCGGCATCAGGCAGGATGCGACTGGCCTCACAGTAGCACCATCTGATGACACCCAGTCGCCTGATGTCTCCCACACAAGCAAGCAAAGGCACAGGCGGGCCCGTTCCCGAGCCTTCCAGCAGCCTGTCCAGGGATCTCCTCCGGTCGATATCGGGAGTGAGCCTCCTCTACAACACACCTCGGTCTTTGATAGACTAGGGGCGCCTGTCCGCCTAGAGCGACACCCCCACTGGAAACGGATGGCCCGGTTCATTAATGATGCGGTTCGAGTGTTCGCGTGCTACACCACTAGACACCAACCGGATACCCAGTCTGATGACTTGAATCAGCCTCTGTCCCATTTCAGGAGGCCGCGCCATCAGGCTCCGCCGCCTCCCCCAACGGGTCACATCGGCACTTCCGCCAGATCGCAGGCATCGAAATGCACAGAAGAGGTCCCGGTGGAAGACCGCGACCCTCCTATTAATGCAGAGCCGATCAACAACGACCCTCCTGCGAATGAGGCTCAAGAAGTGACCCTTGACACTCTCATGAAGGAGAACCGGCATCTGAAGGCCATCCTGTAAGACCTCCTCCAGGAACGGGACCTGCATCCTCAGCAACTTGCTAGGCCCTAGGCAAAGGCATCGGTACCGCCGACGGCCACGGATGCAGCCAACACCTCAGCGGTGATCGCCCGAACTCTGTTGGCAACTGGGTTTGGCACTCCCTTGGTTGAGGCCCAGCCACGAGCCTCCAATACGGTAGTGCCGTAAAATCTCCTGGCGCAACGCCAGATGATCGAGCGTATTGTCGAGATAAAGCTCGCCCAGTATGGTGAAGGGGTTGTCACAGTAGATCTCAACAGTGTACCCTACCCGCTTCACCACCAGCTGAAAAAGCTTCCCCCAGAGTACGCCAAGCCCCCGAAGCTATAAAAGTTTGATGAGCAGGGGTCGCCATGTCACGCCCCGAGCGCGGAAGGTACCCAGAGATGCGCGACGAGTTTATACCAATCATGTCAATTAGAGTATTAGTGTATTCGACACCAAAAATCAGAGATGCGCGAAAGTAAAGATAACCCAGTCCTTTATTCCTTCATAAGAATATGTCTATTACAAACCTTGAAGTACTAACTAAAATAAAGGAAAAATACAAGGTTGACTCAAGAAAATATGAAAAAGACTAGATAGCACGGAAGAAGCTCTATCTCTTTCACTCTTGATTTTTCCCATCCGTTTGAGTTCCCTCATCGTCGGACTTACCTGAAAAGTAGGGAAACACTAGGTGAGCGAACGCTCAGTAGGAAATTATATCTCAAGATCTAGCAAGGGGTTTAAGTGATTACATCTTTCATGAATGCACTATAGCTATGCATGCTCGCATAAAACGACAAGATAGAGAGAGTGTATAACAATACGATAGCAAGAAGAACTAGTTATGAACTTTCAAGAACTTATATCAAAAGATATCAAGATATTCAAGCAATTAAACTCATCATGGCACGTTGGAATTTGGCTATTTTGTTTCAAGTCAAGCAAGTATACAATTACCCTCTTCGGGCCACGCAAGTCATGTAATATCAAGTCAAGTACAAGTACAAGATTTGTGGAATGTTCAATCAAGCTAGTCATGCACTTCGGTATAATGCCAATACCGTGATCAATCAACTCCCATGGGCACAAGTACTTTCGGGTGCTCCTCCCAGGACCAGATCGGGCCCTATATGCGCAGGCATTAATCATGTATTTTAACATCCACTTTTGTATATAGCCAATATGGAATTTCAAGAATAAAGCTTGTAGATACGTAGGATAACTTGGATAGAATAGAGTCCAAAAGTATGATACTTGACATAGAATGACGATAATAACGGTACAATCACGATTATTGATAAAACTAGGTGGAATTGGTTCCCTAACTTGGGTACCATGACAAGTAAGTATGGACATTCTTTATATAGAATTGAGGTTCACATGAACAGCACATCAATGGCAAGACATCCTCATTCTTAATATAGAATTGAGGTCCACAAGAACATCATGTTGAATATAGAATTGGGGTTTACAAGAACACCATAACGATGTTGATATAGAATTGGGGTTTACAAGAACAACATCAAATGGCATGATAACCTCATCCCATTAAGAGAATTCTCATGATACACACTTTGCATAACATGAGGGCTGGTATACCATGTTTCCATAGAGTGACATGGCAAAATAGTGTAATGGGTTTTTATGGTACAACCAGCTCAGTCGACCTTGAGGGAATCCAAGGCTCGAGGAGTCTTATGGAGGTCTCTATGACTAACTCGCTAGTCCAAAGGAACGGAATGTCCAATGGAGAGCTTGTATGTCAATGAGAGTTAAGGGGGTAACGTTAAAACATCATGAAACGTGGGACTATATTCACGGACTGGAACATAGTGCCGATATATATATATATATACATACAAAACCCTCGGTTAACAGCAACATTGTAAAATAGTGTCACAGGAAAATAGCGACTTAATCTAAGTCATTACTTATCAAATTAACGCCTTCTATAGGGGCGTTTATTCACAATCTGACGACTTATACATTAGTCGTCCCTTCAATATTTCTATTCTGCAGAAACTCAATATTCTGGAATTTTAACAAAAACGCGCCCTGGACAGGGGCGTTACTTTTCAATTAGCGCCCTGGTCTGGGGCGTCAGTTCAATAAAAGACGACCTCGTTCAGGTCGTTAATCCAGCAGTTTTCCAAATTTCAGATAATCAAATTTTAGGAACAATTTATATAGTCAGGACCAGAAAATTAGCAGGATTCAATCAGAATGAACATGCATTAGATTAGGTTCATGGTTTCATAGATATCGAATTTTAAACATGGGTAATTATCAATTTATATGAAATTGACGACTACTAGGTAGGGCGTCAAAACAAGAATTAGCGCCCTTGTCAGGGTCGCTTCTTTCAAAATTTTACAGAAAACACTTAAAACCACGATGAAACTATATGCATGGATAACATATGATTTTATTAAGGATCTTAAATTAATTTGGGCTACGTTTCTTGAGAAAACCTACTTGATGATTATCAACTGGTGATCTGTTGAAGTAACGTGAAGGACTTGATGAGAATCCGATGCTCTGTTTCTAATGCAGAAGCAGAGACAGCAACAGAGAAGAAACAACCGTTGCAAAAATAGAGGAAAACTTCCTCCTTTCACGGGTGTTGGGCTGTAAGAGAGAAAAAAAACGAGAAGAGGATTAATTAGCCTTTATAGTATACGGTTGATGTCAAAGGATGAAGAAGAACTTACCGGTTCTTCACGTTTGATAGGAAAACTTGACAGGTAATCTACCCACGGATGAAGAACCCTCGTTCTTTAAGGAAGACAGGAGCTCCTCAATCTGTGATAGAAGAAAACGAAGAAGCATTAGAATCCTCATGCTCCTGTGGTTTGAAGGAAACAATAAGAAGAACAAAACCTCTCCTTTCAGCAGAACGATAGCTCAAATCGCCAAATGGCGATCTGGGTCGATCAGGAGGGTATTTATAGGATTTTGGGAATCCTAATAGGGTTAGAGTTGTATTGGAAGTAATACTTCCATGATAGAGTCCTTACCATACTCCACCTTCGACGTAGTTATCCATAACTTGCCCTGGATAGACTCCTGGGTCGAACGAAACTCGAACTGAATTAACGTCTTAAGCGAGGGCGTCGAATTTAAATTGACGCCTTGTCGAGCGTCGTTACTTATGTAAACGCGCCCATGTAGAGGGCGTTTCATTTCCTTTCCTTAATTTTATTTTTCCCGTCGTTTGAAATTTGACGCCCTATTGTCTAGGCGTCCCTTTTAAATTAACGCCTTATACAGAGGCGTTTCCTTTTGAATCAGCGCCTTGATAAAAGGCGTTATTTTCCTCTTGATCAATGATTTACTCATTTAGGCTCTTTGTCATCTCTTTACTTATCTTTTATTTTAATTTGATTTATTTAAAAATCTTGTTTTTATCAGGGTTGCTACACCCTCCCCCACTTAAAAGAATTTGGTCCCCAAATTCAATAGCATATATAAGTGGAGAGTGTAGAGTATATACCTTAAAATAATTCTGGAAATCGCTTCCTCATGGATTCCTCGGTCTCCCATGTAGCTTCATGTTCGGAGTTCTTATTCCATTGTACCTTAAGCATGGGAATAACCTTATTCCTTAGGGTACGTACTTCACGATCTAGTATTTTCATAGGCTTCTGCTCATATGTGAGATCCTTCTGGATCACTAAGTCTCCATGATCAATAATATGTGATGGATCGTGTACATACTTCTTCAACATAGATATGTGGAATACATTATGTACATCGGACAGTTGAGGAGGCAATGCGATGCGATAAGCAACCTCGCCAACTCGTTCCAGTATCTCGAAGGGTCCGATGAATCTTGGTGTAAGCTTGCCCTTAACACCAAATCTCCGTATGCCACGTCCAGGCGATATCTTGAGAAATACATGATCTCCAACTTGGAATTCAAGATCTCTCCTTCTTGTATCGGCATAAGCCTTTTGCCTAGACTGAGCAACTCGCAGTCTTTCTCTAATCAATTGTATCTTCTCAGTGGTATCCCTTACCATGTCTGGACCTAATAGTTGTTTCTCTCCAACTTCGTCCCAGCATAAGGGTGATCGGCAACTCCTTCCGTATAAAGCTTCGAAAGGTGCCATTTGTATACTTGCCTGGTAGCTATTATTGTATGCAAATTCCACCAACGGCAAGTGATCATGCCAGCTTCCATCGAAATCAATGATGTAAGCTCTGAGCGTATCTTCAACTACCTGATTAGTTCTCTCGGTCTGACCATCCGTTTGAGGATGAAAAGCTGTACTAAAGTTAAGCCTTGTTCCCAACGAATGGTGTAGTCCCTTCCAAAAATGAGAAGTAAAACGGGGATCTCTGTCAGACACGATTGAAACAGGAATACCATGTAATCTGACTATGCCCTTGATGTATAATGCAACCAAAACATCAACTGACCTTCGGCTCTTTATTGGCAAGAAATGCGCCGATTTAGTCAATCGGTCAATAATAACCCATATTCCATCATGTCCTCCTTTTGATTTAGATAAACCCATAATGAAATCCATGCTAATATTCTCCCACTTCCATTTGGGAATATCTAGAGGATGTAATTTTCCAGCAGGCTTTTGGTGTTCCGCCTTGACCTGTTGGCAAGTGAGACAGCGTGATACATAGTCTGCTATTTCCCTTTTCATGTTGGGCCACCAAAAATTCCTCTTCATATCTTGGTACATTTTGGTAGATCCAGGATGAATCGTGTACCTTGATCTATGAGCTTCATCTAATATCTTCTTCTTTAACTCGGGACAATCCGGTATGCAAGTTCTATTCCTGAACATTAATCTTCCTTCACAAGTTATTTGGAAATCAGATTGTCCTTCTAGTTTGCCCTTGATTTCCACTAATATTGGGTCATTATCCTGAAGTGCTTGTATTTCAGATAATAGGTCTGGACGAATGCTTATGTGAGACAATGTGACACTTTTGAAGTCTGTGTCCATGCTTATATTGAGTTCAGAGAATTGCTCCAGCAATTTCCATTCTTGAATCATACAATTGGCTAACAGTGCTCTCGGCTTTCGACTAAGGGCATCTGCTACATGGTTACCCTTTCCGGGATGATATTGTATATTGAAGTCGAAGTCCTTGAGATATTCTAGCCAACGTCTTTGCCTCATATTTAGTTCCTTTTGTGAAAAGAGATACTTGAGACTCTTGTGATCAGAGTATACAGTAAACTGTACTCCATAAAGATAATGTCTCCATATTTTGAGTGCAAATACCACCGCGGCCAATTCTAAGTCATGGACGGGGTAGTTCTCTTCATGCTTCTTCAATTGACGAGAAGAATAAGCTATAACCTTTCCTTGTTGCATTAGAACACATCCGAGGCCAATGCCAGAAGCATCAGTGTATACCTCGAATTTCTCTCCTTCCATTGGTAATGCTAAGACCGGAGCTGTAGTTAGATGATCCTTGAGATTTTGGAAGCTTCTTTCACATTCCTCACTCCATTCATAACGGATCTCCTTGCGAGTTAGCCTAGTGAGTGGTACGGCTATCTTGGAGAAATCCTTGATGAATCGCCGATAGTAGCCCGCAAGACCTAAGAAACTTCGGATCTCGCTAGCATTGGTCGGTCTTTCCCAATTCTTCACAGCTTCAACTTTTGATGGATCTACTGATAAGCCATCCTTTGATATAACATGTCCGAGAAAAGTCACTTCCTCAAGCCAGAACTCACACTTGCTGAGTTTGGCATATAATCGGTTTGTCCTTAATATTTGTAATGCAATCCTCAAATGCTCCTCATGCTCTTCCTTAGTCTTGGAATAAATTAATATATCATCGATGAAGACCACCACGAATTGATCTAAATAAGGCCTGAATATACTATTCATTAACTGCATAAAGGCAGCAGGGGCATTTGTTAGTCCAAAAGGCATAACAACAAACTCATAATGGCCATACCTGCTTCTGAATGCGGTTTTATGAATGTCATCATCCTTGATCCTTAGTTGGTGATATCCTGACCTGAGATCAATCTTTGAAAAATACTTGGATCCAGATATTTGATCAAATAACTCATCGATTCTCGGTAGTGGATACTTGTTCTTGATAGTGAGATGATTCAACTGTCGATAGTCGATGCATAGTCTCATGGATCCATCCTTCTTCTTTACAAATAGCACAGGCGCTCCCCACGGGGAAGTACTCGGTCTAATGAATCCCTTCTTAAGAAGTTCCATTAATTGCTCCTTTAACTCCTTGAGTTCAGCAGGGGACATTCTATAAGGTGTCTTAGAAACAGGTCCAGCACCAGGGACTAAGTCGATGGTGAAGGCCACTTCTCTTTGTGGGGTAATCCAGGCAAGTCCTCCGGAAACACATCCGAAATTCTTGCACAACTGGGATATCTTCTATCTTAGTTTCCTGAGCCTCCTTAATCGTGACAAATGCAAGGAAAGATACACATCCTTTCCTTATTAGCTTGCTAGCTCGGAGAGCCGAAATAAGAGGTGACTCGCTCCGACTCTTAGGGATAGAATAGACTAGTTCTGAAAAGTCCTTGAAAGTAACCTTGCTATTGCGGCAATCGACTGTTGCCTGGTATTTGGATAACCAATCCGCTCCCAGTATGACATCATACTCCTTTAGATCTAAACTTATGAGACTGATAGGAAAATTTCTTCCTTTTACCAAGACTTCACAGTTTTGATAATGGTGAGTAATATCGGTTTCGTTTCCGAGAGGAGTAGATAAAATTATTTTCATCCATTCCGGTTCCATAGGTAGTGGGTTAGCAAACTTCTTGGAAATAAAAGAATGTGATGCACCCGTATCAAATAAGACATGTGCATACTTGGAACAAACTTTCAGTGTACCTTCTACTAGTCTGCCTTCTTCTTCTTCGGTCTCCTTAATTGCGTGAAGACGAGCGTTCTTGGTTACCGGGCGCTTTCCGTCACCGGTTTGATCATTAAGTAATGGGCAATCGGGAATCCGATGCTCACGGCTCCTGCAACGGAGACATGCTCCAAGTTTCCTCCAGCACTCTTCGGCTTTATGACCAGCCTTGTCACAATGCTTGCATATTATATTCGAAGGTGTAGTAGTGATAGAGAAGGGCTTGGTCTTCTTAAATTTTTGGTCTTGAGAAGAAGTACCTCCAGTGCTAGGCCTCTTCTTGAAGTTGGGTTTAAAGGAATCCGAACTTGTAACTTGTTCCTTCTTATCCTTCCCATGGATTCTATCTGATAGCTCCGTGGCATCTTCTAACAATTGAGCTCGGCGTACTATCTCTGAGTTGACCTGAATATCCATTGGTGCCAGCTGGGTAATATATTGGGGCCTGAGCCCGTTTAGGAACCTCCTAGCTTTCATCTTTTCGGTGCTAACTAAGTGCTTAGCATACCGAGACAATCTAGAGAATTGTGCCTTGTACTCCGCCACCGATAATGACCGTTGCTTGAGTGCGGCAAATTCGGTAGCTTTCTTTTCTTGGACTCGGTCTGAAAAATATTTATTGTTGATATGTTCAACAAATTCCTCCCAAGTAATTTGGTCTTGGTTTAAAGTAGCTTCTATTGATTCCCACCAGCATCGGGCATCCCTTTCTAACTGAAAGGTAGCTAATAAGACTTTATCTTGATCCGTGCACTGCATAACACGGAATATACGCTCCGTCTTCCTGATCCAGTGCTCTGCGTCATCCGGATCCGTAGAACCCATGAATTTGGGAGGGTTCATGTTCTTGAAGACTTGGTGGAGACTTCCGGCTCGTTGTGCACCTCCCTGTGCTACTTGTTGCAGCACTTGAGTCATGCCTTGAAGTGTACGCTGCATGTTGCGCCACTGAGCACGTTCGGCAGCCATCGTCCTACAATTACAATAACTAGATCAATACGTGATCTCATTTAGAAGCTAGCATTTCTATGTTAACTTTAACCCTTGGTTCTACCCAATCTCACCGGTTAAAGGTTAAACCTATCCTTGGACTTGGGTTTTCCTAGGAATTGAATACCCTAGGCTCTGATACCATAAAAATTGTCACGCCCCGAGCGCGGAAGGTACCCAGAGATGCGCGACGAGTTTATATCAATCATGTCAATCAGAGTATTAGTGTATTCGACACCAAAAATCAGAGATGCGCGAAAGTAAAGATAACCCAGTCCTTTATTCCTTCATAAGAATATGTCTATTACAAACCTTGAAGTACTAACTAAAATAAAGGAAAAATACAAGGTTGACTCAAGAAAATATGAAAAAGACTAGATAGCACGGAAGAAGCTCTATCTCTTTCACTCTTGATTTTTTCCATCTGTTTGAGTTCCCTCATCGTCGGACTTACCTGAAAAGTAGGGAAACACTAGGTGAGCGAACGCTCAGTAGAAAATTATATATCAAGATCTAGCAAGGGGTTTAAGTGATTACATCTTTCATGAATGCACTATAGCTATGCATGCTCGCATAAAACGACAAGATAGAGAGAGTGTATAACAATACGATAGCAAGAAGAACTAGTTATGAACTTTCAAGAACTTATATCAAAAGATATCAAGATATTCAAGCAATTAAACTTATCATGGCACGTTGGAATTTGGCTATTTTGTTTCAAGTCAAGCAAGTATACAATTACCCTCTTCGGGCCACGCAAGTCATGTAATATCAAGTCAAGTACAAGTACAAGATTTGTGGAATGTTCAATCAAGCTAGTCATGCACTTCGGTATAATGCCAATACCGTGATCAATCAACTCCCATGGGCACAAGTACTTTCGGGTGCTCCTCCCAGGACCAGATCGGGCCCTATATGCGCAGGCATTAATCATGTATTTTAACATCCACTTTTGTATATAGCCAATATGGAATTTCAAGAATAAAGCTTGTAGATACGTAGGATAACTTGGATAGAATAGAGTCTAAAAGTATGATACTTGACATAGAATGACGATAATAACGGTACAATCACGATTATCGATAAAACTAGGTGGAATTGGTTCCCTAACTTGGGTACTATGACAAGCAAGTATGGACATTCTTTATATAGAATTGAGGTTCACATGAACAGCACATCAATGGCAAGACGTCCTCATTCTTAATATAGAATTGAGGTCCACAAGAACATCATGTTGAATATAGAATTGGGGTTTACAAGAACACCATAACGATGTTGATATAGAATTGGGGTTTACAAGAACAGCATCAAATGGCATGATAACCTCATCCCATTAAGAGAATTCTCATGATACACACTTTGCATAACATGAGGGCCGGTATACCATGTTTCCATAGAGTGACATGGCAAAATAGTGTAATGGGTTTTTATGGTACAACCAGCTCAGTCGGCCTTGAGGGAATCCAAGGCTCGAGGAGTCTTATGGAGGTCTCTATGACTAACTCGCTAGTCCAAAGGAACGGAATGTCCAATGGAGAGCTTGTATGTCAATGAGAGTTAAGGGGGTAACGTTAAAACATCATGAAACGTGGGACTATATTCACGGACTGGAACATAGTGCCGATATGTATATATATATATATATATATATATACATACGAAACCCTCGGTTAACAACAACATTGTAAAATAGTGTCACAGGAAAATAGCGACTTAATCTAAGTCATTACTTATCAAATTAACGCCGTCTATAGGGGCGTTTATTCACAATCTGACGACTTATACATTAGTCATCCCTTCAATATTTCTATTCTACAGAAACTCAATATTCTGGAATTTTAACAAAAACGCGCCCTGGACAGGGGCGTTACTTTTCAATTAGCGCTCTGGTCTGAGGCGTCAGTTCAATAAAAGACGACCTCGTTCAGGTCGTTAATCCAGCAGTTTTCCAAATTTCAGGAACAATTTATATAGTCAGGACCAGAAAATTAGCAGGATTCAATCAGAATGAACATGCATTAGATTAGGTTCATGGTTTCATAGATATCGAATTTTAAACATGAGTAATTATCAATTTATATGAAATTGACGACTACTAGGTAGGGCGTCAAAACAAGAATTAGCGCCCTTGTCAGGGTCGCTTCTTTCAAAATTTTACAGAAAACACTTAAAACCACGATGAAACTATATGCATGGATAACATATGATTTTATTAAGGATCTTAAATTAATTTGGGCTACGTTTCTTGAGAAAACCTACTTGATGATTATCAACTAGTGATCTGTTGAAGTAACGTGAAGGACTTGATGAGAATCCGATGCTCTGTTTCTAATGCAGAAGCAGAGACAGCAACAGAGAAGAAACAGCCGTTGCAAAAATAGAGGAAAACTTCCTCCTTTCACGGGTGTTGGGCTGTAAGAGAGAAAAAAAATGAGAAGAGGATTAATTAGCCTTTATAGTATACGGTTGATGTCAAAGGATGAAGAAGAACTTATCGGTTCTTCACGTTTGATAGGAAAACTTGACAGGTAATCTACCCACGGATGAAGAACCCTCGTTCTTTAAGGAAGACAAGAGCTCCTCAATCTGTGATAGAAGAAAATGAAGAAGCATTAGAATCCTCATGCTCCTGTGGTTTGAAGGAAACAATAAGAAGAACAAAACCTCTCCATTCAACAGAACGATAGCTCAAATCGCCAAATAGCGATCTGGGTCGATCAGGAGGGTATTTATAGGATTTTGGGAATCCTAATAGGGTTAGAGTTGTATTGGAAGTAATACTTCCATGATAGAGTCCTTACCATACTCCACCTTCGACGTAGTTATCCATAACTTGCCCTGGAAAGACTCCTGGGTTGAACGAAACTCGAACTGAATTAACGTCTTAATCGAGGGCGTCGAATTTAAATTGACGCCTTGTCGAGTGTCGTTACTTATGTAAACGCGCCCATGTAGAGGGCGTTTCATTTCCTTTCCTTAATTTTATTTTTCCCGTCATTTGAAATTTGACGCCCTATTGTCTAGGCGTCCCTTTTAAATTAACGCCTTATACAGAGGCGTTTCCTTTTGAATCAGCGCCTTGATAAAAGGCGTTATTTTCCTCTTGATCAATGATTTACTCATTTAGGCTCTTTGTCATCTCTTTACTTATCTTTTATTTTAATTTGATTTATTTAAAAATCTTATTTTTATCAGGGTTGCTACACGCCACATGAACACTTGGCCTACTATGTTACGGCCATGGCTAAGTTAGCGCTAGATGAATCGTATCTCCTCCGCTACTTCACTACTTCGCTCACGGGAACGGCCTTCTAATGGTATTTCTGCCTAAAGCCCAACTCAGTCATTGATTGGGCGATCTCCAGAAGAAATTCCTCGACCGCTTTCAAACAGCTGGGCGAAAGGTTTCCCTAGCCGAACTCTGTTTCTCTTCGGTAGAAAAAGGGCGAGAGCGCCCTCGACTTCATCAAAAAGTGGCGAGACCTCAGCATGAGGTGTGTTAATCCACCTGTTCAGGAGGACGCCATCACCATATGTCATCGAGGTCTGGCGGCTGAGGTCAGCGAAAAGCTCCTCGGCACCAATATCAAAGTCTTCGAACAACTCAATTCGACAGTCACCGAAATAGAGATGTTCTTCGCCGATAACCCGAGCTATACTGCCGCAAAGGGTAAGCAAGCGCGAGAACGCCAGCCCGGCAAGGAAGTGAATATCATAGAGTTCACCCATGCCGCCAAAGCCAGTAAGGAGGCTGTTGCAGGAGATTGTTATCTCCTGGTGTTTAGTTTTAATGATAACAAAACAATTATGCTTTGTTTGGTGTTTAGTTTTAATGATAACAAAATGAACAAAATGATTGGGGTTTCATTGAGCAACATGTATGCATCTTGGTTGATGAGTGAACAGATGACTTCATGATTCACACTTGAAAGTCATATGAATCCTTAGTGTTTAATGAACTCATGCTATATATATTGGCTTGCATGATCAAACTTTGGTTCACGTTTTGGAACTCAAAGGAATGCGTCAAGAAGTTTTCAGTTGACAAAGGGAGTTAACTTACTTTCACTCATTGCATTATGTCGATTCCCACTGTGTTTGGTTTCATGATGATCATTCAACTTGCATATGTTCATGTACATTTTCATCGTGACCTTTATGGCCTTGAATGCAAATGAAAGAGTCTTTGTGAATCTTGGTAGAGTTGGCTAAGATATTCATTCCTTGTGCTCAACTTCATAGCCGTTAGCTCTTGTTACGTTGGAATAAGAGTTGGCTAAGATTTGGCTCTTGTTACGTTGGCTAAGATAAAACATTCATATTGTAGAATGTGAATTTTTTATGCCCACATCAATCATGCAAGTGTTGGATACATAGTGATCATTCATGTGTTTAAATTCATTGTCATATGAACTTGATCCTTTGATGTGGATGATTCACTTGTGAATGAGTTTTTATCCTCCTTGTTATTGAGATTCCATAAATGTGGTTCATGGAGAATATTTTGCTTGGGGTGATTGAGTTTTTATCTCTTGATCCTTAGCTTACAACACTTGTGGCTCAAGAGTTCACATGCATCTAATGCATAGGCTTTCATGTATGCTTTCATATTGATTATTGAGATAAAGTACTAATCATTTTTATTATGGTTTTTGCAAGATTAAACACTTTGTATAAACCTTCAATGATCAAAGGAGTTGAAGCCACAATGCCTTGAAAATGATGAATTGGTTTAAGGGGCTGAAAACTGAAATCTGGAAAATTTCCAGATTTTGGTCAACCGCCCGTGGGGGGTCAGTCGACCGATTCTCCCAGTGAGTGGAGATTTCGGTGTGTAATTTTCCGGTCGACTGCCAATCCTGTGTTGGTCGACCGACAGCGGCAAAAGTCAAAAAATGTGGCACCGAAACTCTTCCAAACCTAGTCAACATGTGCCTAACCTTTTGTCCTTTGCCCTTGGGTTGATGGGAGACCCATTGGGGGTCTTTTTGGAGGATTCTAGAAGGGCTATTCTAGTCTTTTGGTGCTTCCTATTAGTATGCTTATGAGAGCTACGAATTTAACAAGTCTTTGCCCTAATGTGTTGTTGTGGTCTATCTTGCAGGTGAAGGAAAAGAGAAAGGAAGGAAAGGCTATTGTGGAGGAGATTTGATCTGCATCCAGAAGGATTTGAAGCTCGTGGAAGAAGAAGAAAAGGAGCGGATCGAAGAGAGGAACGTGTTGACGTTCAAATCAATGGCATCTGGCTTACCTCCGATCTGAGCATCCAAGAACATCATCTTTTGGGCATTGAAGACAAAGGGGGATCATTTCTATATCATTTATTTGTTCTTTGTGATGTGCTTCATGTTCTATAGTTTGGGTTTAGCATGATTTGATCATTCATATTTATTTTCTGAACATTAGAAATATTTATGTGTGTGACCGTCTGTGTATACGGTTGTGTTTGATCGCCTGCGTGCGGTTGTGTGTGTCGTTGTGCTGCGTTTGTTGCAGCGTGTGTGTGTGTTTGTGATCTGGTCGTCGGATCATGTTGGAGACTCCGTCTCTATGTGTGTTGGGGTTGTACCCCCGATTTGCAGGGTTTACTCTGCGTGTGTGTGTTGGGGCGCGTCCCCGTGTGTGTGTGCAGGCGTCGTCCTTTGTGTTGTTGGAGCGTCATCTCCGTGTTGGGGATTTATCCCCGTGTGTGTTAGAGCCTTGCTCCGTGTTGGGGAGTTTTCCCCGTGTTGGTTTATCCAGTGAGTGAAGCCTCACCGGGTTTTGGTGAGGGGTGGACGTAGGGAGCCCGTCGTGGTCCCAAACCACCTTAAAAATCCCCTTGTCTTGTGGTTTGCATTGTGGGATTGTATGGTTTGATCGTTATATTCCTTTGTATGATCATGTGAGATCGAAGAGGTTGAGAGAATCTAGTTCCTTGTTAAGTTAATTCCTCAATCTCGATAAAACTTGTTAATTCCGTATAGTTAAGTTTTATTTTATCATTTTTAGTAGGGGACAATTTAACCCCCCCTTCTTGTCCGCTCGTCTACCAGGGACCAACAATTAGTATCAGAGCACGGCTCTAATTTCTTAGGTCTAACGACCTTTAGAGTGATCTCTCGGTGAGTTTCATTGAGCATCATGTCTTATTCTTGTTTGTCTTCCCTTCCTCCTTGTTTTGATGATCGCGACTATATTTGTTGCAAAAAAATGTCTTTCTATCTTGGTATGAAAGAGCGTGAAATCTGGGAAGTTATATGCAATGTTACACATAAACTTCCATCAAATGAAAGAGAATGGAGTGCAAAGTATGAAAAGAAAAATGAAATCAATATTCGAGCTTTGAATTTTATGAGGAATTGTATAGAGTCTAATGTTCTTTCTCAAATCACCTCTTGCAGGTCAGCATGAATCTATGGGATAAACTGGCTATATTTGAAGGGAACCCACAAGATTCCCAAGTGGGTATATGCTTGATGGCTCATGGTGAGGAAAGCTCGAGTCAGGTAAATTCTGATTCTGAAGAACCCTCAATTAAAGAATGGCAATTAGCATGTGCCGATTTGCATGACAGATGCAAAAAATACAAATGTGAAATCAAGAGATTGAAAAAGAAAAATGATGATAATGTGCATGCTAATTCGTCATGTGAAAACTGTAAAACCTTGAAGTAAAAAATTGAACACCTACAAGAACAAAATGAATGTCTTGAATCAAAAGTTGAATTATTTTCAGATGAGATTTCATGTTTGAATGAAGATGTTGAAATGGCTAGAAAATATAACACATCTTTTCAAATTGAAAATGAGTGTGATAAGCTACGTGAGCAAAATAAACTCTTCATGTCTAAAATCTGCATGTTTGAGAAAAATGAAGAATATCTTAAGAATAAGCTAGCTTCCTTGTCTGATGATGATAAAATGTTTGAAAAGCTACTTAATTTTGAAATTGATAGCAAGAGCATCATGGATGAAAATGAAGATCTTAAAAAGAAAAATGGTGCCATGTTAATTCAGAATTCCTTGCTTGAGGGAAGATTGAAATGTCATGAAAAACTTGAAAAAGAAATTTTCTTGTTGAAATCTGAGAATGAACAATTGCTTGTTAAGATTTCAAAGTTTGTTGAAACTGAGAAAGTTCTTAAAAACTTGACTGAAAAACTGCATGCCGTAAATGATGAAAACAAGAAAATCTTGAAAGAGAATGAAAACTTAGAATCTGTGAATTGCTTGCTTTGTGAGAAAATCCTTGCATGTGAAAAAGAAATAAATAATTTAAAAAATGACTTGTCTAGATTTGTCAAAGGGAAGGAGAACTTAGACAAGATGCTAATGTCAAGGTGAATTTTTAAAAAGAGGGTCTTGGATACACCCCGATCAATAAGAAATCTTTTGAACACAAAATGGCAACCTCTTTTGTTCATACATATGATATTCCCAGTACTTCCAAAGCACCTCCTTCCACTTCTCAAATGAAAATTTCTGAAAATAGTTTTGAGAAAAAGAAAAATCTCAACACAAAACTCACCATGCAAAAATGGTTTCAAAAAGTTCAAAATGGCAGAAAATGTAATTGAATGTTGAATGCTTTTATTGTGGCATGCATGGCCATGAAATGAATGATTGTGTTGTCATGAAAATAGACGATGAAAAAGTATGCAAAAATAAATCTGCTTTTAAGAGAAAGACAAATGTTTCTTGCTTCTATTGTCATAAACTAGGCCATGTGATGGAAAATTACTTTGTGAAGTAAAATGATAATTTTCATGCCATGAATGCACAATCATATTTTCAAAGAAAATTCAGAAATGAACATGCTTCAAATACTCAAAGGTTTTCATCCTATAAGAGAAACTTGTTCACAAACACTCATGCTAACAATGGAAAGTCACTCCATAGACCCACATCTTCTTGTTACTTTCATTGTGGGAAGTACGGGCATGCTATGAAAGAGTGTTGGTTCTTGAAAACATAAAATTTCATACTTCTAGAATGAATGCTAGGTTTAATTCTATAAAATCTAAACCTTTTGAAAACAGAAGATGTAATAGATTTAAAAATTCCTTTGCTCCTAGAAGGAAATCCTTTGGCAAAAATGCTTCTATTCAATACCGTTACTGTGGAAACCATGGACATATTATTGAAGACTGTAGGATCATGAAGAATGATGATATGGTGGCAATGGAAATGACAAAGAAATTTTTGGAAGAAATGCTTCTAACATCCAAAGACCGAAGAAGGCTTGGGTGCCAATATCCGATAAATGAGTCAGTTGTGGTGAAGGTGTGCCTTAAAGTAAATGAGAAATGAAAGGGGTTCCAACAAAATGGAACAAGACACACTCGAATGGTAAAATCCTAACTTTACTTCCTCTTTGTCAAATTGGCATTTCTGATGTTTTCCTTCTGCCACTTTGTTATGTATGAATTGCATCTCCTTACAAGCCACTCATGCTCTCATTAAATAAATAATTGGTATATCAAATGCTGTTATGTGAAATGACAGATTAAGTCTATCAGGAAGCTAACACCATGCGTGAGGTGATCCTCGGATCAAGTTCTCCACCCTATACCAAATTTCAGAAATTGATTTGTTTGGCTAATGAGGAAACATGTTGTTTTTAAGGAAATCATTTTACTTTGAAGTTCTTTCATGCTGCAAGAAGGTAGATTGTTGAAATGCAGAATTGTTCATTTGACAGATACTGTTTCTGAAAAACTTGACCTGTTACTCTTGTATTCTGCCATGATGAACATGTCTCACTGGTTGAATGAACATGAATTTTGAGGAATAAGCACGTTGCTCTTGCCTACTGAATACTTTTCAATTTGAAATGCATGAGCATCTGAGCTTAATTGAGTATCTGGTATATCAAATGGTGTGTAGTGGAAGGGTGGATTACGTTCACCTAGAAGCTCTCACTATGTGTGAGTTGGGTTTTCGGACCTTTACCTCCACCTCGTACCTGAACTTTAAAAATCTGCTTGTCATGTGGATGACTCTTTAAACTTGTGAAATGTTGTTAAAATCTATTTTTGAACAGGTTCTGAAAACAAATGGGTTACATTGAATGTTTCAAATCTATTTCTGCACCCTACCTTATAAAGCTCATGTGATGAAAATTGCTTGTTGTTTATCAGTTGAATGTGAATGCTTTCTTGTGCAATCTGTCATGATCTTCTGAAAAATAAACTCTTGCATCTTATTGTTGAATCTTGCATTGCATTCTCATATAGGTATAGGTTGCATGCATTAGAATTCAATACATTAAGTGCATTTAGATCATCCAAATGAAAAACTGAAAACTTGCATCCTACACCCATGTTAAATTTAGCAATGCATTTAGAACTTTTAAATAAAAATATGACATTCTGTATCACATTACATATTTGCACATCATATCTATTTGCATATCATATCTACATATCATTCACGTAGTGCATTTACTTTCAACACTGGTATCATGTCTTCGAGACCAACGAGAATTGCATATTTTTTCATGTTGCATTGCATAATGCATATACTCCTATTGTGTACTTGCATGTTATTATATGCTAATCACCCCCTTCCTTGGAATTTCTAAGACCTCATATTTCTTGCTAAATAATGATGCAAGTTGAGTCATCACTAGGGTGCTACATGTCGTATACTCAGGGGGAGTAATCTCCTGATAAGTGCATCTAGATAGGGGGAGCTGAACTGTTATGTATTCATGAAATTTTCGATATACATGTTGAATCAAATTCGCACACTTCATGCACAAAATATGAAAATGGGTGTTAGAGATAAGGATGTAGGAATTTCCTTTCAACACTCTAGAGATATTAAACTTGCTGCATGAATGTCAAAGAGAAAATTGAGGAAAAAGTTGTCTACCTATTTTTGTAGAAAGAATCTGAAAAGAATGGCAGAGTAATGTTTAGTCTCACTGAGTAAATTGGGCACATGTCATCTGAGACGTGATGTGATTCACTTTAGAAAGGTGTTGTACTAGTATCTCTGCTCAAAATGAGGTGAAATGGTTCAGTATTCTGAGTAACCAGTGAGTCTGGCATGAGCTCCATGTGTCTCCTCGCGTAAAAAGGAATCATTTGAACCTGATCACTCTTGAAAAATTCTGACTATCATATTGGTTGAGTTGAAAAATGATGGTGAAAACTCTTTGTGACAGAGCGTAGTCTCCAATACGCCGTTCTCTTAAAATGAAATATAATTTGTATAATCTCTCATTGTGTTGATCTGAAAATCTGAATATCCATATGCCTATAGTCTATTTTCCTGTTATTCACCTACACATATGAAAAATTGATTTAATATGTATTCAGAAAATTGATTGACTGCATTGACTCTTGCATAACTCTTTGTGTGATTGCACAATCCCCTAAGTGTTACACATAAGCATCCTAGTTATTTTGACTCTCATGCACTTTTCCTATACCCATTCCCCTCTTAAATAAGTAAAGGGGAGCTATGTTGCATGTAATATATACATATCTGCTTGATTGCATGGTGCATTTCATATCTCATCATTTGTATGCATTTAGCTTCATGCATTCCTAGAGAAAATTCAAAAACATCTGAAAACCATGAAAATCAAAATCTGTTACCCTCACATGGAAATATTCAACATTGTTTTTGAGTTCACCAATTGGCCTAGTTGGTTTTCATTGCATCATATGGTTGCATTGAGTTTTTATGCCTTTCCAGAAAATATAAAAATCAAAAAATTTAAAATCAAAGAAAATCATTTGATATGCCATCTTGTTGTTGCCTTGCTCTTGCATCCTGTGAAAATCAGTAATGGGTTCTCGACCTTGAATGCTATCATGTTGAACACTTCATATTACATAAATCTTCAACCAATGGTTCATCTCTTTGAAGCCACCCATTACCAACAATTGGTATTGTCACATAACCCCCTGTCCTTGTAACAATTGGTATTCACATTGGCATCATCTCTTCCGGCCTAACTTGTCCATACCATGTCCAATAACCCCCTGTCCTTTTGTGGATGACAAAAAGGGGGAGAAAAATGTATTGTGTGCTCAATACAAATGTTGTGTGCTCCGTAAAAATGTGTTATGTGCTCAATGCATGTTGGTTGTGTGGTCAAGGGGGAGAAGAATGTTTGTTGGGTATTCTCGCACACATTATTTTGTCATCATCAAAAAGGGGGAGATTGTTGTAGGAAATTGTTATCTCCTGGTGTTTGGTTTTAATGATAACAAAATAATTGTGCTTTGTTTGGTGTTTAGTTTTAATGATAACAAAACGAACAAAATGATTGTGGTTTCATTGAGCAACATGTATGCATCTTGGTTGATGAGTGAACAGATGACTTCATGCTTCACACTTGAAAGTCATATGAATCCTTAGTGTTTAATTAACTCATGCTATATATATTGGCTTGCAGGATCAAACTTTGGTTCACGTTTTAGAACTCAAAGGAATGCATCAAGAAGTTTTCAGTTGACAAAGGGAGTTAACTTACTTTCACTCATTGCATTATGTCGATTCCCACTGTGTTTGGTTTCATGATGATCATTCAACTTGCATATGTTCATGTACATTCTCATTGTGACCTTTATGGCCTTGAATGCAAATGAAAGAGTCTTTGTGAATCTTGGTAGAGTTGGCTAAGATAGTCATTCCTTGTGCTCAACTTCATAGCCGTTGGCTCTTGTTACGTTGGAACAAGAGTTGGCTAAGATTTGGCTCTTGTTACGTTGGCTAAGATAAAACATTCATATTGTAGAATGTGATTTTTCTATGCCCACATCAATCATGCAAGTGTTGGATACATAATGATCATTCATGTGTTTAAATTCATTGTCATATGAACTTGATCCTTTGATGTGGATGATTAACTTGTGAATGAGTTTTTATCCTCCTTGTTATTGAGATTCCATAAGTGTGGTTCATGGAGAATATTTTGCTTGGGGTGATTGAGTTTTTATCTCTTGATCCTTAGCTTACAACACTTGTGGCTCAAGAGTTCACATGCATCTAATGCATAGGCTTTCATGTATGCTTTCATATTGATTATTGAGATAAAGTACTAATCATTTTTATTATGGTTTTTGTAGGATTAAACACTTTGTATAAACCTTCAATGATCAAAGGAGTTGAAGCCACAATGCCTTGAATATGATGAATTGGTTTAAGGGGCTGAAAACTAAAATCTGGAAAATTTCCAAATTTTGGTCGACCGCCCCTGGGGGGTCAGTCGACCGATTCTCTCAGTGAGGGGAGATTTCGGTCTGTAATTTTTTGGTCGACCGCCAATCCCGTGTTGGTCGACCGACAGCGGCAAAAGTCAAAAAACGTGGCTCCGAAACTCTTCTATAACTAGTCAACATGTGCCTAACCTTTTGTCCTTTTCCCTTGGGTTGATGGGAGACCCATTGGGGGTCTTTTTGGAGGATTCTAGAAGGGCTATTCTAGTCTTTTCGCGCTTCCTATTAGTATACTTATGAGAGCTACGAATTTAACAAGTCTTTGCCTTAATGTGTTGTTGTGGTCTATCTTGCAGGTGATGGAAAAGAGAAAGGAAGGAAAGGCTATTATGGAGGAGATTTGATCTACATCCAGAAGGATTTGGAGCTCGTGGAAGAAGAAGAAAAGGAGCAGATCAAAGAGAGGAACGTGTTGACATTCAAATCGACGGCATTCGGCTTACCTCCGACCCGAGCATCCAAGAACATCATCTTTTAGGCATTGAAGATAAAGGGGGGTCTTTCTATATCATTTATTTGTTCTTTGTGATGTTCTTCATGTTCTATAGTTTGAGTTTAGCACGATTTGATCATTCGTGTTTATTTTCGAACATTAGAAATATTTGTGTGTGTGACCGTCTGTGTATACAGTTGTGTTTGATCGCCTGCGTGCGGTCGTGTGTGTCGTTGTGCTACGTTTGTTGCAGCGTGTGTGTGTGTTTGTGATCTGGTCGTCGAATCATGTTGGAGACTCCGTCTCCGTGTGTGGTTGGGGTTGTACCCCCGATTTGCAGGGTTTACTCTGCGTGTGTGTGTTGGGGCGCGTCCCCGTGTGTGTGTGCAGGCGTCATCCTGTGTGTTGTTGGAGCGTCGTCTCCGTGTTGGGGATTTATCCCCGTGTGTGTTGGAGCCTTGCTCTGTGTTAGGGAGTTTTCCCCGTGTTGGTTTATCCAGCGAGTGAAGCCTCGTCGGGTTTTGGTGAGGGGTAGATGTAGGGAGCTCGTCGTGGTCCCGAACCACCTTAAAAATTCCCTTGTCTTGTGATTTGCATTGTGGGATTGTATGGTTTGATCGTTATATTCCTTTGTATGATCGTGTGAGATCGGAGAGGTTGAGAGAATTTAGTTCCTTGTTAAGTTAGTTCCTCAATCTTGATAAAACTTGTCAATTCCGCATAGTTAAGTTTTATTTTACCATTTTTAGTAGGGGACAATTCAATTCCCCTTCTTGTCCGCTCACCTGGTGTGGCTCCCGCCGTGCCTACCACATCCCTACTTGGGGTCGGTGAGGGTAACCTCTCCCCCACAACGGCGACATCCCCCACTGGTGTCTGGGAGGGCAATCCCAGCTGCCATCGGGGAGATGGAGGGCAATCCTCTCCCCGATAATCCGGCCATCCCCAGCTGCCATCGGGGAGATGGAGGGCAATCCCAGGTCATCCTCGATAGGAGCCGGCACGCACTCCCCCTCAGATTCGAAGCCTGGACATAACACGATGGCATCAACACCCCGCTATAAACTCTAAACCAAAGCCAATGGGGAGGAGGGAAGGATCTCTATATACCTTCCAAAACCGTCTCCATCTCGCATCCCCGGTAGAAGAGGCCTCACAGGGAGAAGAACTTGGGCTTGAGCTCTCGTCAGTCTCCATCGTTGCGCTGCCACTGCTGGAAGAACAAGACGAGGTCTCTGATGAACCCCCGGCTGCAGGCAAATCTGAGGCACCTGTACATCAAGAAGCCAAGTCAGGCTATTACCAAATCCAGCTTCACTTGAAGATAACTTCCTAGCCAGAGGTGTTAGGCAAGAAGCTCATCGGCTGGGGCATCCCCTTCGAAAACCCCCTCAATTTCGACGAACTCCTCGTCGCCCTCAGTAGAAGCAGCGGTAGCAGGCTCGTCTCCTGCTACCCGGGCCATGTCCCGGGGAAGCTCTCCATCCTCCAGAGGGGAAGAGGTACCTGCAATCAACCCCGATGAAAGCTCAGCACGGGTGGGTAAAGTAGAGCAATACACCATGAAATGACTTAGTACTCAACAACATACCTGATGGTCCTACATAGGAGGACTCTACCAGCCCCACCGTGCAAGCTGATACCACGGTCAGCATAGGTAGGAGAGGTACCTTTGCCAGTGACTATGACAGTCCGCCCAGTGTGTCCTCAACAATGGGTGGGGGCACAGAAGCCACCTGCCTGGGCTCGCCAGCAAAGGACGGCAGAGGCACTATGGGGCAGACGTCAACCAGCTCCTAGATCATCTCCAAGGTGGCCGCCGCATCCTCACCTGCCAAACAAACAACTAAAATCAAGTCAATAATTCCCGCTTGCTGAAAAAGTCCAACAACAACGGGAAGATCCCCTCAACAACAATTAGACACTTACCCGGACAGCTACTAGCCATCGTGGGTGCTGGCTCTTTTGCCTGTTCAGGTGCTCCGCTCAGTACCTCAGAAGGGGCCTTGGCCCCCTACGCCTCTGCCTCCTCTGCACAATCCAGACGGTTATGTCAGTAACCGGAAGCAAGCGAAATCGCAGCTTACACCTAGCATTAGAAGCCCTTACTTGAACGGGCCCCCTCCAGCAACTTTCCATGACTCGAAATTGGGAAAGGTCTCAATATTGGGGGCAGTTTCGCCCATCATACGAAGGCGCCCCTCCATATCTATCTCGTACTCATCCCCCTCCTCAGGTAGAGGGTCCACCTCCTGAGGGGGGAAGAAAGCCGCCTCCACACCTGTCTCCAGTGGAGCTGCAGAGACAAATCCAGCAAGATAAGGTTAGCCAGCCACCTTGGCTAAATCAAACAGGAGTAAAGAGGTCGAAGTGACACTTACTCAAAGCAGTCTCTGCTTCGGCTTGCTTGCCAGCCTCGAGTCCTCCAAAGGACCCACCACCCTCAGCTGCCGTAGCCTCCACCCGAGGATGCTTCTGCCTGGGCTGCAGACCTCCGTGGACGGGTGATCCCCCTCTGCCGCAAAACTTGTCAATAAACATGGCATTGTACAATGCCCCAATTACACACCCGAAGAATAACAAGATAATAAAGGGAGGGGCACATGCTAGCAAGAAGAAAGCCTTACCTGAAGCTCCGAAGGGGGTCAACAGTAAGGGCACTAACCGCTCCGATCTCAATACCAGCGCCCGGGCCGCCTTCGCGATGGCCTCCCGAATGTCCCTTACAGTGCGGGCACACTCGATCTCGGACACGAACTCCACAGGCCCGACTGACCCGATCGCGTGACCGATGTGCCACCTTCAATCGTCGGTCGCTGTGTTAGCAAAGCTCCCGACAGGGAGCGCCCGGTCCAGCGAACCTCTGCTCTAGAAGTCGCAATCGGCCAGGAACTAGGCCCATCAGCTCCTAGGTGCCCTCAGTCGAGGCACCTTCGCCCCAGTCATCGCCGTTGTTACCACCTGTTTCAGGGGCTTCAGTGCCCCTCTGTAACACCTGCGAATTTCAAAATAGAAATATACAAAAAAAAATTATATATATATATATATTTAATTATTGAACTCATATTTTAATTCTATTGGATTAACCATTTAAAATATTTAATTACCAATAGATGCTTTAGAAGATGCCAAATTATATTTTAGGAAATGTCAATTTATATTTTCAATCACTTAAGAAATTAATATTACACTATTACAAAGAAATAGGAAATAGGTTATATAGATAGTATTTTAAAGGATAAACATCACTTTTACAAGATGCCAATTCATATTTTCATAATTTAGAAAATTTCATATTTCAACTTTTACATTATATCATTATTTTAAAGAAATAAGGGTATATAGATGACGTGTTAAAGGATAAACATAATTTAGAAAGTGAGAAAGGGTATATAGATAATTTTGGTTAGTGTAGAGTGAATACAAAAAATCTCCGTTCAAAATAATGACATATGTTATGTCGTTATTTCCTAAACGTGAATAGTGACATGAATAGTGCCACTTTTTATTTAAAAAGAATTTTTTAAAAAACTTTATATGTAAAAATAGAGAAAAATGTAAGGGTCTCACCCCTGAAATTTCACAAATAAATTCCATCAAGTTTTAAAGATAAAAATCTTTGAAGTTTAATATGGAAATCTTAACTTATGAAAGACACGACCCTCTCTTGGGCGTCATTTCTTTTCCGACAACTATCTCGATCATTCTATCCCTCCAGCCTGTGTAGGCTGTCAACCCACTAAATACCCTATAATTCTGGATCTTGTCCCCCATCCTGTCGACCCTAAGGTTATAAAATACACTCTATTTCCCCCCCTATTTGGTTAGTTCGAAGGCTAGATATGGGAACAAGCTCTGAAGAGTTGCGGAGGAAGAGAAGGGCTGCTTCTTCCTCTCCTATCAACTCCTGTCACTTCACAGAAGTACGTGTTCTCAAATTCTTGCCTAACTAGTAGTTAAATAGGTTAATTGATGCATGTTTAGAGTTCGATCAACTAGTCAACCATGCTATATATATATACATATAATCTGCTTTACCATGACCAAGAATAATACCATGTTATATATCTGTTAATAGCTTGTTACATACTGTTATCATGATTTTTTTATGAGTTTGAACTTAGTTTATTAGCATGATTTCATGAGCTTTTTAACGTATTTTTATCACATTAGTTTTCAGCCTTAATAATCCCATTTTAAATCCTCTGTTAACGGCTTAACACCTAGCACAATTGAAATTGGCGCCTCTGACCAGGGCGCCAATTAGCAAATTGAAGACTTCGTCGAAGTCTTCAATTAAATGAAGACATGCACTATGTCGTCAATTCGATTTCTGGAATTTTGAGTAATTGATAATTCAACACATTCAAAAATCCATAACTATCGAACTAAAGCACAAAATTTTTGCATAAACATGTTTCTGGAATCCTGACATTTTTCTCAACATATTCATGCCATTACTTCCTGATTCAGAGTTTTTTTCACACTGATGAATAGTGACACCTCTCTGTAATTGGTGCCCCTGACCAGGGCGCCAATTTCAGAATTGAAGACGGCGAGGGCGTCAATTAATTAAAGACATGCACCATGTCGTCAATTCCATTTTTCTGGAATTTTCAGAAATCAGTAAATCAATGCATTCAAAAATCTATAACTAATAAACTGGACCTTGAAAATTTTGACAGAATATACTTTTGTAACCCTAAGATTTTTCTCCATCTGACCATGTCATCGGATTCTGATTCGGAGAAACTTTGGAGAAATGAATAGTGAGTTGTATCATAGAACTTACAGTTCTGATGCGAAGCACAACTCACTTGGAAAATAACTCAATTGGTGTGTCGTCAATTTGAGTTGAACCTGTACTTAAATTGAAGACACCCTGGAAGTCTTCAATTAAATGAAGACTGTCCACAGAGTCTTCAATTTGTTAAATGAAGACTACCCACAGAGTCTTCAATTTGTTAATTGAAGACGGACCTCAAGTCTTCAATTACTGAATTAAAGACAGCCCTCAAGTCTTCAATTACTGAATTGTAGACGGCCCTCACGTCTTCAATTAATTGAAGACTGCTCACGGGGGCGCCAATTCCGTTTCTTGAGGAATTAAAGTTATAATATTAGAAAATTCATATCTGTGAAACCAAAACTCAGTAATTATATCTGAACATGTTTCTGGACTCCCGAGGAATTATACTAAATATTCATGTCCTTACTTTCGAATTTTAAGAAACCTTTTCGAAATGAACAGTGATTTGAGTCACAAAACGCATCGACTGGGTGAAAATCAAGAATTGAAGATGGCCCTCAAGTCTTCAATTACTGAATTAAAGACGGTCCTTAAGTCTTCAATTACAGAATTGAAGACGGCTCTCAAGTCTTCAATTACTGAATTGAAGACGGCCCTCAAGTCTTCAATTAATTGAAGACTGCTCACAGGGGCGTCAATTCCAAGTCTTTAATTAATTAAAGACTGCTGATAGGGGCCTCAATTCCGTTTCTTGAGGAATTAAAGTTATAACATTAGAAAATTCATATCTGTGAAACCAAAACTCAGTAATTATATCTGAACATATTTTTGGACTCCCGAGTAATTATACTAAGTATTCATATCCTTACTTTTGAATTTCGAGAATTTTTTTCGAAATGAATAGTGCTTTGAGTCACAAAACGTATCTGCTAGGTGAAAATTACTGAATTAAAGACGGCACTTAAGTCTTCAATTTCAGAATTGAAGACGGCCCTCAAGTCTTCAATTACTGAATTGAAGACGACCCTTAAGTCTTCAATTTCAGAATAGAAGACGGCCCTCAAGTCTTCAATTACTGAATTGAAAACGGCCCTCAAGTCTTCAATTTCAGAATTGAAGACGGCCCTCAAGTCTTCAATTAATTGAAGACTGGGTAAAGGGCCGCCAATTTCATATATGTATATTTTTTTTAAAAAATCAAACATTTGAAAGGTTGGGCAACCCCCAGGCGTCAATTCTTTAAATGACGGTAGCCAGCAAGTCTTCAATTAACTGAAGACTGCATACAGGGGCGCCAATTCTTTATATACTTATATATATTCAAAAAAATAGCCCCTGTAATTGGCGTCCCAAGCCAGGGCGCCAATTACTGAATTGACGACTTCCAGGACGTCTTAAATTAAATGAAGACATCCTGAGGGGCGCTAATTTGATATATGCTTATATAAATTTCTAAAAATTAAAAATTTGAAGGATTAGCAAACCCTCAGATGCCAACTCAGTAATTACAACTTCTGATCTTGATCTGTCTCGAGAATTGTGCAAACACAACCGTAATCCATACTCCTGCGTATGATGAGTTCTTGAAATTCCGTTCCACGAACAATCTACTTGTCTATACCCTACATGGTCAAACCTTGAATCTCTTAAACTACCATTTGGGAGTGTTGGAGCTAAGTGCCATGTAGGACAAAGTGCTACGTTGTGGGAGCCACCTCTTGAGACCGTACGGCGCAAAGTGCTACACGACGGGAGCCACCTCTTGAGCATGTAGGGGTCACCTCTAGAGTCCTCCATAACCAAATGACTAGTTAATCTCGTTTGTAATACTACGTTTCTAAATTCTTGAAATTCCATATTGGCTAAGATGAGAGTGGATGTCAAAGGTAGTACATGAAATGCTGTGCATATAGGGCCCGGTCTGGTCCTGGGAGGAGCACCCGAAGGTACTTGTGCCCATGGGGGTTTATTGACCACGGTGTTTAGCATTGCACCGGAGTACTTGCTTGACTTGAGACACTCCACACTTACTCTTTTTACCTGCTTGACTTGACTTGCGTGGCCCGAAACGGGTAATACTTGACTCGTGGCCCTAGAAAGGGCGATTACTTGCTTGATTGAAATAGCCAATCCTACTGATATGTATTTAACTTTACTTGCTTGAATTGAATTTTACTTGCTCATACCTAAGATATACTTGTACATGAGTTCATTCTCATACTTGCATTCATACTTGTACACGAATCCATGCTTGCCCGAAGTGGCATTTACATATGTAAATTCATGAAATACTGCTTGTCAAATACTTGAAATCTTGTTATACTCTCTTTATACAGTTCTTGATCTCTTATTGTTCATCATGCCTAGATTTACCTGTATATCTGATTTTTATTATACGTACGTCATGCATAGCCATACTGATAATATATGTAAATTGTAAATCACATAAAGATTGCTCGAATTTGAGATATAATTCCTACTGAGCGATTCACTCATCCAGTTGCTTCCTAATATTTTCAGGTGATTCGATAGCGACAAGAATGGGTTTGAGGTCGAGTGAAGAGTGCTAGAACGCCATCCATCTATAGTTGAGTCTTTGAATTTATTTGAGTCTACCTTGTATTCCCAGTTATGTCAATTAGTGGTATAAACTTTGTGTTAAGTCGTGTAGCCTAATGTTTGGCTTTCTAAATTTGAAAATTTGTCATGGACTATCTTTATTTCCTTTGATTAATCAAATAAACATCACTTAGACTATTGAATTTATTAGATTTTTAGTCATTTGCGCACTCCGAAATTATATATGTTAAAACTCTTATCGCTCTAATGACACGATCTATATAGACGCGTCATGCATCCGAGTATCTTCCGCGCTCGGGGCGTGACACCCTCCATTGCCTCGGCTCCCGGACGACGAGCCTCGGCTTCTCCGGGGCCACTGCTCCACAAGTCGCTCGATCTCCTGACGGATCCAAGCAACGCGGGTCCTCAGGTACCCCTCATCTAGTGCAATCGGAGGCAGATCCTCCCTCAGCAAGCGACTCTCCTCGCCTTCCTGATCGCGGAGGCCTTCTACCGGTATAGGTGGCTGTGCTCGAACCACCACCTGGAGTAGTGTATGTCGAATTGCCCTCGACGTCCCTGTCACGACATCGGGAGTCGCTTGGGCTCCGGGAGATAGTAAAAGTCCCACCATGCTGCTGCAAGTAGGTGGGTATCCCTGCCCCTGTACTGCCGTCCTGTCAGAGGAAACTCTCGGTTCGGTGGGATCCCCTGGTAGTATCCGAAGTTCCTTTCAAACCGATACGGGTAGTACGGCTCCAAGGAACTCGTCGCTGACCGGTGCAACGTCAACACTGCCGACCGGGTGCTCAGTACCCACTAAGTCCGCGGCCCTGCATCTGCCGCCCCCTGACCCGGGTGGGCGCTGATCGCCCCTCCGCCTAAAGCCCCCAAGGAAAGGCTGGAGTCCCTCGCAGCGCTGTCAAAAGGCAGTCCCTCCTCGCCCCGGGCGGGTAGGTATTGACACCCATTTTTTGTCGATAAGTTGAGTCATTTTTCTTACACTCATTTATTGATGCCTCGAGTTGTCCATTGCTCATTGGGCTATTTTCAGGCAGCTTATTGGGCCTATTTTTTGGGTACCTCCCTCCCTGACTAGGTTTACTTCAAATCGGGGCTTAATGGGCCTTGATTTAGCTTGAGTTATCACATTTCTTTGATTTCAAGTGTCCAATCATTGCGCGGTCTATCGCTTGACCGTCCAGTTTTGGAGCGGTTGACTATGGACCGTGTCACTATATATTGGTTATTAAGGTGATTTATTTAAATTTCTACCGACAAGCTTTTGCACGGTTCATAATGAACTGTTCAAATTGATTGAACGGCCGGTACATGACCATCCATATCTCAGAGTCCCAGATTCGTTCGTTGTTCAGATAATTATCTAATTATCTAATTTATTCTGATTACCACCGACATGCATTGGGCGGCCGGCCTATGGCCGTTCAATAGTTTGGGTGGTCCATTTGTAACCGCCCAATTCATGAGAGTCCAACGGTGAAATCATCAGGCATTTCGATGGATATTTGGATAATATTGCTTATTTACTTAATTTTCACCGACAGGTTGGACGGTCTTGTGACCGACCGCGCAAGGGACTGGGCGGTCTATCGCACGACTGCGCAATGGTTCGATGGCTGAAAAATTAAGGGTTTTCTCTCTCTATCCGTGGTTTTATCCTTGATTTGTTCCAACTATTTCTCCGCGGTTTCTCAACCAAATGGGGTGCCGTTTGAACTGGTTGGAAGATAATTATATTATCTATGAATTTTATGTTGATATCTTGAATTGATTTTCATTGAAAACCCTAATTTCGAGGTTGGCTTTTAAGGCTCTATAAATAGGACCCTAAGGTCAAGCTTTGAAAGGGGGGGGGGGAGATTTCAAGGTCACGGCGAAGCTTTGCCGAATTCTCAAGTGACCTACAGTCAGGGAGGGAGGCTTTCCACGCCCATACAAGCCTCCGATTCAGGAAGTACTAAGTGTTTTGAGTCTTCGTTCTCGTAGTTTCGCCATTCGCTTGTCGTTGCATGCATTATTTTTCTTTGTCCTTCACCTACGTTTTTCATGTTCACACCATCTCACACACCCTCCTATCTTTTTGACGCCCCTAGGGGTTTAAAAACTCCCAGGTATCCCCCATTTCATGTTAATTAGTTCATTTTGCACAGTCTTTTATAGTTGCTACACTTCACAGTACTGATCTTGGGTTCTTTCTGTGTTCTATACGTTGTTTTTTGCAGGTCAGCATCATCGCAACACGAGGCCCATTCCCTCTGGCCGGCCGAATGGAGTGGAGGATCAGATCCCCCAACCTTGGAGTCTGGAGCTTTGGACGATCATTCTTCATCCGTTTGTAGATTAGAGCGGCCTTCCATGAGCCGTTCAGGATCTTCGAGCGACTTTCTGAGAACCGTCCAGTTTCTAGACTCGTTAGAGTCCCGCTTCCCTCTTCGACGCTGTGAGCGGCTTGTCGAGAGACCGTTCCTTACACTAAGCGGTTCCTCCAGGACCGTTTGATTCTGCAGCGTTGCATTCTTAAGGCGAATGTCTCCCCTTCCTTTCCAAGGTACGGTGTATTTGCTTACATTCAGCACCTTGGTGGCGATCACACACACACTCTACATCCTTCCCCCTGTTCTTTATACAGTGTTTAGTTCTTTACAATAGCATAGTGAAGAAGGGGTTGGAAGGATAATTAAAAGGGGAAGGTAGGAAAACATGTCAACACCCTCTTACTTGGCAATCACGGTGGGACTCCTAGTGCCCATCGTGTTAATGTTTTGCTGACCTATTTGTGTGTTTCGTTAGTTCCTTCTCTGACTATTTCAGGTTGATCTTTGGCCCATCTTGCATTCTGTCCTCTGGAGTTTACGCGGTCATTTGTGAGTCGCCTACTTTCTTGAACGGTTGGAGATTGACCGTCCTGTGATTATCACAGAGCCCCTATTTCGCCAGCCCGTTACACCCCGCGGTTCTGTATAAACCGTCCACTTCTTCCCATGGTCTGATACAAACAGTTAATTGTTGCTGGCTCAGGTACGTTGCTGTGTTTAGATTTGTGATTTCTGTTGATATTTCGCGGTTGTTTCAAGTCCGTTCCAAACTCTGAGCGATCTATCGAAAGATCGCCCAGACAGGTACGCTTCGGTCACCATCTCTTTCGTCCATTTCAGGTTCTGTTTGAATGTTTATTACTCCCTGCTTTAGCATGGTTCATTCCAGACCGTTTGCTCTCCCTGAACGGTCCATTACAGACCGTGCACGTACCCTGAGCGGTCTTCATCAGACCATCCTTTACTGCTACAGTACACCCGACACCACATTTTACGAATTGATATATATCATTACATATATATTTGGTGCTATTTGGATCTCCCCCTAATGTTGTTATATTGTTGCATGATCGTGTTCATGTCATTCTCTCATACTTGCTTGATCATTGTCTGCTAGATCTAGGCTAGATTCTGCATGCACTCCGGTGCGCATAGGGGCATACATATTTTTCATTAGTCGTTGCATTCCTATCGAGGTAGGGTTTTCTCTCGTCTCCATACTCCTTGGAGCCGACTAGGTGACCTTGCTGAGGGCCTCTGTAAGTCCCCATGAGCCGTGGATTCCCACACGGATGCCGGGCAGGTTGTACCGTACCACCCCCCAGTCTAGGGTTTGCATCCGCGAGAGAGAGTACCTTTAGAGTCAGCCAGTTCCCCATTTCTCACCCTGGTTAGGTACCTTATGGTTGAGTGAACACACATCTTAATTAACCCACTAAGGTCCTATAAGGAAAGATTCATAAGATCTGTCGCGCATTATCCATAATTTGAGTGTTCACTTGGTTGTCTCTCTTCTCGTCTCTTCTCTCTCTTGTGTGTGCATCACTTCAGTGCTGTTTAGATTTTGGGTAGGATTGTTTGCTTCTTCTTCCCAGGTGCTTAGTGTATGTGGAGCTGTCCCACACCCTCAGGATCATCTCCTAAAAAGGGTTTGCCTTCCCATTCTTATTTCAATCCCTTGTTCGATTCACCGTTGATTATGTCATCTTACAACTTCTCCCATCCCCCTGAGGATTCTCTCCCTCGGGGACTTCTGGAGGACCCACCTAGGGTCGCTCATGTGCAATGGGGAGAGGGGACTGCGCCTCCTCTCCCGACCGTTGTTGTTGAGGGTGCTCAACCCTCCCTCTCAGATTCATCCACTCGAGGCTCGACCAGTTAGGGTCTCCATATGATGTCCCGGCTAGATCTTACTCAACTCCACCTGCTGAAACATGCCTTGCAAGGGGCAGATGCCCCGCCCTCAGTACTTTCTTCTGGCACGGCTGTTGCCGCCACTTCCACACCCCTGATTGTTGGATTAGGGGCCACCTCCACAGCCCCCATCGATCTTACTCCCATCCGTCCTCAGGGTCTTCGATTCTCCACCATGGAAGCGGGCCAGGCTTCTACCTCGGCCCATCAGTCACTTGATAAGGGGAAGACCCAAATCCCCTCCATTTTTTATGCTGATCCTCACACCACGTTCCCTCCAACATCGTAGGCCCTCGTGGCCCCGACTGATTCCGTCCGTCTGCAATCAGGGGCCGCCCAGTTGGCTCATGCGGATATGGGCCCTTCCCTAGCCCATTATCCATCTTATGGGCTGCCCCCTCAGTCAGTCTATCCTTTGGCTCCATACTCCGGTTCGATCCTTCCTGCCATATCTTCCCCTTCTCGGGAGCAGGAACTTCTGGACAAATGGGCTACCATGCAGCAGCAGATTGACCTCCTCCACAAGCGGGTCGGCCCGCAGTCTTTAGCTGATGTCCCCATTCCTAACCTCAGGGACATTCGTTTCCCACCGCAGTCTGAGCTCCCCGTGTACCGAAAATATGACGGGAATGGCAACTCTATTTATTCATGTCCGGGAGTTTCTCTATGAATCGGAGCAGTTCCAGCATGATGACCGCCTGATGGCGTATCTGTTTCGCCGATCCTTGGACGGGGTCACCCTTGAATGGTTCTACACATTGCCTCTGGAGGAGGCGGAAAGTTTCAAGACCATGAAGGAGAAGTTTATCCAGAGATTTCAGGATCGGGTTGGGCCCGAGTATTCTTTTACAGACTTGGTAGCAGAAAAGATGAAGTGGGACGAAGACTTTGCCGCATATGCAGATCGATGGAGGAAGATGGCCTCGCGTGTGCCCGGGCAGATCCGGAAAAAGAAAATGTTAACTTGCTGATTTCTAATGCTACACCGACATTCCGGAATATATTGGCAATGAACAATATATCTAACATGCACCAGCTATATAGCCGAGCCCGGTTCATCCAGACCCAATTTAAAGACTCTCCCATCCATTCACTGTTTGAGACCCAGAAATCCAAAACTACCCGAAAATCAAGGGCCTAATAACTAAGGAGTTCAAGTCAATGAGCAGGTCCAGGCTATTCAATTCCCTAACCAACCCGCTTCACCCCATTTCCAGCAACCTCCTCGCAACCCCCAGTTCTCCACTCCACAAGCCCCCTGACCCACTTTCCAAGCTTCTCAGCACCCACAACAACCACCACCCCCTCAATCACCGCAACCACCACCCTAGTACCATAACGTCTCTCCTCCTGCTAGTAATGGGCCTACTCGACCGGGACCCAAGAGGTTCAACTACCCACCGCTTCCAGAAACCCTCCCCGATATATTTTCAGCTCTAATGTACACTGATGACATTCAATTACCTCCGGAGCGTCAGAATTGGAATCCGACAGTCGATCAGTCAAGGTATTGCATATACTATCGCAGCCCATGCACACTATAGAGAGATGCTACCAGTTTAGAGATCTGTGTTGGGTCCCGCGAGGTGCAAACGGATCTAGAAGGGGGGGTTGAATAGAACCTATCAAAAGCTTTGGCCTATTTAAAAACTCTTAGCTATCGGAAGCATGAACCACTCCTATAAAGTGAATGAATCACTTAGGCAAAATGCACAGCAGAATTAAGTAGAGTGGCTCAAATGAAAAGACTTGGATTACAAGCGATGAAGCGTCAACTCTTCTTTAAGCACATTTGTGATCTTTGAGAGATACAAGCCTTGTAGTGCAGGGATCATAAAGCATAACACTAGATCATGAAATAGCTTGCAACAACCATGCGTGTGTGTGTGCTATGTTGATCACTCAAAGTGCATATGTGTGTGAATGTAGTGGTGATTAACCAAGGTGCATGCGAGTCTAAGCAAGGGAAACACTTAGCAATACTTTCACCTTGGCGCCTGTGTGCAAGGGTGCAGCAGGCCGCCCAAGGGATGCAGTCAAAGTGCTAAGCTCAATTAAACCACAGATAAAACCGAAAGTTCAAATCTGAGTGCTTGAGTGTGTAAACAAGATAACAAAGTATGGAAGCACACGAACCTGTGAATGGTCGTAGAAGATATAGAGCAATCGCACACGATGAACAACCCACAACACAGGATTTTTAAGGTGGTTCGATTGCAACCCCGCAACCTACGTCCACCCCTCACCAAAACCGGTGAGGCTTCCCTGCTGACTCACAGCTTGACCCACAGAAAAGAGAAAACCCTATTTCTATCTTCCTACACACAAAGTCGGCAGGGACGGCTATACAGCAGATCGGAGAACTTCCGATTGCCTTCCTACTAACCACCAGTAGGGACGATCTTCAGTTTCAATAGATTGAAAGAAATGAAAATGGAACAAGATGAAAATGCTCAAACAAGATATGAAGATATGCTAGAATGAACTAGATCTTGTCTGAGATTGTTGGATCTGTGAGGCTCAAAAATGAAGTTGACGAATGGAAACTAAAATTCAAAAATATGAGAGTGAGATAAAGCTGGTGAATGAAAAATATCAAGCTGTCCTAAGTGTGAACACAGAACTGAAAAAATCCATTGAAGACATTCAAAAGGATAATGAGGACAAGCTTAAAACCATTGAGAAAATGACCCAGGGAACAGATAATCTAAATGCTTTGTTAGCGTCAAAGGTTAATTTCAGAAAAGAGGGCCTAGGATTTAATTCTAGTGCAACAAAAACATTTGGGATGAAACAATTTCATTTGTTGCTCAAAAAGAAAAGGGACCTCTAATTAGCATGAACTCAACCATTTCAATGAACAAAACTGCTAATCTGAAAAGCCCAGTGCTGAGGAGAAGGGCAAACAAAAGGTAAGTAAGCCTAGTAGAGCTAGCACATCCAAGTACAATCCCAAGGCTCAGTCACAGGTTAGGGGTCAACCTAAGCAGTCTTATAAACCCCCCACTAAGGTTACCAGGTCTCCACCATCACCACCACCTCTGAAGAAGACTTAATACACACCTATGAATAGGTCAGCAGGGTCCAAGGTGCAGGGGAGACATAATGCTGCTAGGAGTCAACCCAATCATTTCTATCAACCCAGAGCTCAGACTTACTACAATGCACAGCCAACCTATTTCAATAGGTCAGGTTGGACTAGAACTCCGGGAAGGTTTACAGGTCTTGCATATCAGACTGCACAATGGGTTGTTAGGTGGTTCGGTCCAGCAGACCTACATCCACCCCACACTCAAACCAGAGTGTGGATTCCGCTGACTCACAGCTTGAACAGCTGGGCATCACACCTTGCCATACAACCGCTGGGCAACACAGCTTGCCGTCCGAGGAATCCTCCTCGCCCGCTGAGCAACACAGCTTGCTGTCTAGTGGAATCTACCACTGCAACTGTTGGGGATTACAGCTTAACCCGTCCAGAGGCAGCACCTTTGCAAACGCTGACTAACAACTTGAAGAAAGGTTAAAATAGAAAATGAAAACATGAACCAAACAGCACCGGAAAGCTGTAAACAGTGAAGCACAAAATGTGGCTCTTAAAGAGCTGACTGGAGTGGATCTGATCCAACTTCCAGTGGAAACGATCTTCTCTGCTTTTCTCTTCTCTCTCTCTTTCTTCTTCTTCTCTTCACACTCTGCTCTCTCGATCTCACACTCTTCTTCTGGATCGTGGAAGCTCTCACTCTGCCTCTGCTTCAGTTGATCACGATCTACCTTCTCCAGATGGAGGAAGGCTTCTATTTATGGCAGCAGCAACTAGGGCGTGTGCTCTCCATGATTCCTGCCCAAAGAATTTGGACCACGTGGCAGCATCCAGCAGGCTTCAGCACACATGTCATCATCTGGTCAGGCCTTCCAGCCTCGGATCACGTGCCCTCCTTAAGCTTCACGAGCAGAGCACCTGTCAGACAGAGTATCGGATCATCAGTTGTAAGTATATATATTGCAGTGTATATACTTCGCTCAAAACAAATGTATAGACATCAAAGTATCGACTTTACAAGACAAACACAATGTGTATACTTGCTCAGTGTATGGACTTGTTTGAACGAACATGCAAAGTATATACTTGAGGCATGAAGGCCAATATATAGACTTGGCCACAAGCTGAACAATCGGATGTATAGACTTCGCCCCAAAGCATAAGACGCTAACTGAGACGGACAATGTATAGACTTGCTGTAATAGTCCGATGTATAGACTTTGAGATCATTCAATCAGCCAATGTGTAAGACATCACGATGTATAGACTTTCTATATGAAGGGCTGTACATACTTGATATAAGATGTAGAATGAGACGCTGAAGTCTATATAGACTTTGAGAAGCAACGTAGGTAAAAACCCAATGTATAGACTTGTCCTTCGAGCATGCTATAGTCCAATGCATGGACTTTGCTTCCACCAACCAATGTATGGACTTTGCAAGTCTAAGACGTTGAATGAGACAGTGGTGTCTGTATAGACTTTGCTCAATGCATAAGACGCTAATTGAGACGGTCCACTGTACAGACTTGCCTAAGACAATGCATGAAACGGACGATGTATAGACTTACTATATGCATGAGACGCAAGTTGAGATGATGTGTGCATTGTAACGAATGTATAGACTTTCCACCGACCAATGTGTAGACTTTGCAAGCCTAAGACGCTGTATAGACTTGCTAGTCTAAATGCCAATGTATGGACTTTGAAGTTTAGTTGGTGAGTGTACAGACTTCACTAATGAGACGCTATGCAAGAGACGGCTGTACAGACTTGAAGTGTAATGCAGTGTGTTAACCTGTGAGATGCATAGAACACACAGACAATATGATAAAATCAATTTCATCAAAACATAGACAGTGTTGCCAATCAATCAAAACAATGTGTTGCCATATGAAATAAAGTACATGTCAACACCATCAACATAGAGGAGTCACAACAATCTCCCCCTTTTTGATGATGGCAACCCCCTATCATATAGAATAGCAACATCCTGTTATACAGATGTAATTTTTGATGAAAGACATGATTTGTTATTCAGATTGTTATGCAGATGCTACGAATGCATGCTACATGCTACGAAATGTGAGCAACTCCCTGCTAACAAAATTTCCCCTTTTTTCATACCATGATGCAGATGCATACACTCCCCCTGAATTCAGAATTCTCCCTCTGGAATGAAGGAATGAATTCAGACAATATTCTCCCCCTTTGCCATCAACAAAGAGGAGGGAAAGTGAGTACAAGGGAAGGAGTAAGAGAGATCATCTGACTGGCATTCTGAACAAGTAGTTCTGGAATAAGCATTCTAAAGCACAGAGTCTTTAGTCATATGAATTTAGAAACTACTTTCAGATAGAAGTCTGGTTTAAAGGTTATAAATTTTGAGTTCATGCACTACAATCAATGGATAAGTTGGCTGTGCATGATAAAACAATAAACCAGAATCACATTTGCATGAAAGATTCAGTTTCAAAATATCATACTTTCGTATACTCATTAAAAGTTGTTAAGAGATGCTAGGTCATGTATTGAAAATAAACAAATTGACATCCATGAATTTTCTTTTGAAGGAACAACATTATCAATATTAGTTCATTTAGGGCATTCAGGTACCATAAGTCTTTATGCGTAAGGGTATACGTTTATCAGACGCCAATACCCCTAGATACTCAACAAGATGGACAATTCTGCCTATAATCAAATTCAACAGAACTGATTTACACCTTTTTGTGTGAGGGTACACGTTTATCAGACGCCAGTTACCCTCAGGTACTCAGTGAAACCAGCCTACTGTTTTGATCATTTTATATAGAGATAGCTGATACACTTCATGACATGAGTGTTGTCCACTTCTTTGATGGATCACTCAGTTTCTCAGTGATTTACCAGTCATTGCTCTGCCAATGTTAATTTTCAATGATTTTCAATATTTTTCAATATCTTTCTTAGCTGTCCTTTATATGTTTCAAAATGGCTTGTTTAAGAACAATACACATACTTAGCTTCTCTAACATGATTTCAGATGAGTTTTCAGATTTCAGATATGATTAGCTTTGTCTGACATGAAATAAGAAAGGGGTTGAGAGTTTTATCAATTTTTAGCTTTCTTATTTACTGATTGCAATCTTTAAACATCAAGGATTATAAAATTTAAACCATTAAGTCAGTCTTTAAGCAATTTAAAATTCTTATAAGAGAAGAAGTCTATTTTCTATTGCTTAGAAATCAGAACTGACTAACAGATTGCCATATGTCAGACTCAATCATTTAGAGTCAAGGATGAAATAATTCAATAGAATTGATGACCACTCTGAATTTCTAACAATACTCCTCCTGTCTATATGCATGAAATTTTGCTAATGAATGGCAAGAATTAAATGAGAGAGAGCTTATGCATAGGTCATGAATGAATGATATGCAAAGGCATGCAAAGACTCAACAAACTCCCCCTGAATACATGCAATGTTTTCTCTGAAAACTGAACAAAGGATTTTAAAATTCATGCTCATTCAGACTGCCCTATCAATCAATATAACCCATGGTACTAGGCCGAGAACCTGGTCTCAAGGACCATCTCACACATGGTAATAACCTCCAGACATATTTCCCTGCCCTTTAGTAGCTTACTATTTAATATACCACGTTTATGCAGAAAAATGCAGTTCAAAGCAGTTTTATATGCATGTGATTTTAGACACATTCATGACTAAATGATATGCAATGATGATCACGAAGATATGAATGTCATGCATGATCATGAGTCTGTTGCAACATCCAGCATTCACAAAACCAGCAGAGAGTTTATTCATTAGAGAGCATCATTCGGGAGCAATCAACTTTTCAAGATAATTCAGTTTCTTGCATTCAGTGTACACAGTGCAATAACATGCAAAGAGAAGAGAATCATCAGCTTTTGTGCATAATTTAAATTCAGTAGCTGAGTCTGGAATGCAGACTGATCAGCTAGACAGGAAGAGAAAAATAGGAATTAGGCAACCAAATTGACATGACTTTCTCAATTCAGTTCTGAAGATAAATCACTTGCCTGCTTTACCTGACTGATTTATTTTTTACCCTTAGTGTTGCATCAAATTGTTGACAAGGCCTCCAATCTCTTCCAGCTTTTCGAATTTTTTGGCCTTATCTCCTGTCATATGCTTGGAGCAGCCACTATCCAAGTACCACAGATTGTTCTTGGCTACCAGACATACTTGCACAGACAATCAGGTAGAGAAGTTTGGAACCCAAGTCTGATTGGGCTCCAGAGAAGATGAAGTAGAAGCAATGCAAGACAGTAGACCTTTTGGTATCCACATTTGTTTGAAAGAATTTTGTTCAGTGGATCCTACAGATTTCTTTCTGTTGTTGTTCCTTTTCTTTTTGTTATTTTTCTTCTTATTTACACCAGCATAATTATTGACAGTGTTGTTTCTTTGCCAGTGCCTTGGCCAGGGTGCATGCATGACATTTTGGCCATAGTGGTTCCTGGGCTGGCTGAAATAGTGCATGTTTCTAGGTGACCAGTTGCCATACCCACTAACCCAATTTCTAGTGTAAGGTCTATGATATTGTGCAGCCTGATATGCAAGACCTGTAAACCTTCCTGGAGTTCTAGTCCAACATGACCTATTGAAATAGGTTGGCTGTGCATTTTAGTAAGTCTGAGCTCTGGGTTGATAGAAATGATTGGGTTGACTCCTAGCAGCATTCTGTCTCCCCTGCACCTTGGACCCTGCTGACCTATTCATAGGTGTGTATTGAGTCTTCTTCAGAGGTGGTGGTGATGGTGGAGACCTGGTAACCTTAGTGTGGGGTTTATAAGACTGTTTAGGTTGACCCCTAACCTGTGACTGAGCCTTGGGATTGTACTTGGATGTGCTAGCTCTACTAGGCTCACTTACCTTTTGTTTGCCCTTCTCCTCATCACTGGGCTTTTTCAGATTAGCAGTTTTGTTCATTGAAATGGTTGAGTTCATGCTAATTAGAGGTCCCTTTTCTTTTTGAGCAACAAATGAAATTGTTTTCATCCCAAATGTTTTTGTTGCATTAGAATTAAATCCTAGGCCCTCTTTTCTGAAATTAACCTTTGACCCTAACAAAGCATTTAGATTATCTGTTCCCTGGGTCATTTTCTCAATGGTTTTAAGCTTGTCCTCATTATCCTTTTGAATGTCTTCAATGGATTTTTTTAGTTCTGTGTTCACACTTAGGACATCTTGATATTTTTCATTCACCAGCTTTATCTCACTCTCATATTTTTGAATTTTTAGTTTCCATTCGTCAACTTCATTTTCAAGCCTCACATTCTCTTCCCTAGAAGTTTTAAACTCATTCTTGATTTCATATAGTTCAGAACATGTGAGTTTCAAATCTTTATTCTCAGATTCTAGATATGCAATTTTATCAGTAAGAGTTGTATCATTTTGCATGGAGTTAATCCTCCTTTTTAGATGCCTATTTTCCCTACTCATGTCATCTGCTTGATCAGCTAGTTTATGATAGGCATCTACCCAATCATCAACAGTAAAATTATCAAATGGAGAATTTACCTCATCTGAGTCTTCCTCTCTATCTTCAGAGCTGGTTGCCATGAGACAGATGGGTTTTTCTGATTCTCCCTCACTATCCGAAGTATGGCTGAAAGAACCTTCATCTTCATCACTCCATGTGCTGACCATGGCTCTTCCTTTCATGTTCTTTCTATCTGACTTGTCCTTGTGCTTCTGGTTCTCTGGACAGTCAGCTTTCAGATGGCCAGAGTTCCTGCATTGATAACACACGTAAGTTCCATATTGGTTTGCAGGTTTAGATTTATACCTTGTGTCCTGCCGGCCGCCACCATGGTTCCTTCGACTGAATTGTCCTGCTCCTCTCCTGAGGAATCGCCTGAACTCTCTGGTCATCATTGCCATCTCTGTACCGGTTACATCTTGTTCTTTCCGGCTCTCCTCGAATGATGATCCACCAGAGCTGGATCGGTTTGATTTGCTGGATTTGCTGCCACCAGCTTTCAGTGCAATAAGTTTCCTCTTTACTTCCACTTCCTCTATCTTTGGCAGATTCATCTCATATGCCATTAGAGAACCAATTAGTTCATCTGCCCTTGTATTTCACAAATCCCTTGACTCCTCCATTACTGTAGCTTTGGTGTGCCAAACGGGAGTCAGGGAATGCAGAATCTTCCTCACTGTATCATATTCTGTCTACGTTTTCCCAAAACCTCTGAGACCATTAGTGATAGTTGTCAATCGAGCATACATCTCCTTGATGGTCTCGTTGGGCTTCATCTTGAAGGCTTCATATTCAGACACAAGCAAATTGGCCTTCGTCTCTCTGACCTGAGAAGTCCCTTCATGAATCACCTCCAGTGCATCCCACATCTCCTTAGCTGAACTGTAGGCTGATACTCGAGAAAATTCGGTGGGATGCAGAGAACACTGGATTGCATTGATTGCACTCCAGTTGAGCGTGGACCTTCTAATTTCCTCCTTGGTCCAGACTTCCTCATTTGGGGACAGCTCATAAGGTCCCTTGCTGACTACCTTCCAAAGCTCGTAATCCTTAGCCCTCAAAAACACTTGCATACGATTCTTCCAGTATGCATAGTTAGATCCGTCGAAGAATGGGGGCTTTGTGGTTGAGTGTCCTTCAGCTATCATCCCTCGAACATCCATCTTTGCCTTTCCTCTTCGGGCGATGAGTCCCTGCAGAAGAGTTAGGCTCTGATACCAAGTGTTGGGTTCGGTGCAGTATTCAGAGGGGGGGGGTGAATGAATACACCCTTTAAAAAAACTTCGTCCAATTAAAATCTAAAGCAATCAGGAATGCGGAATTAAAAAACTATTGCAGATATATAGAGCGAACCTAAGCAAGTCTAAACTGTAGACTGAATCAAATCAAAGGAGCTTGTGCCTTAAAGCATTCAGACAGAAAACTCAATTGAGGCGCTCCTAGCATTCATCTAGTGAAATCAGATAAAAGAAATTAAACCACAGTCAAACATATAGTGTGCGCAGCAAATTGATGAACACTTATAGAACATCAAACCAAAGCGCCCCTAAGCATTCATCTAGCGCCAACCACACAAGAAATCAAACCACTGCACAATGGGTTTTTAGGTGGTTCGGTCCAGTAGACCTACATCCACCCCACACTCAAACCAGAGTGTGGATTTCGCTGACTCACAGCTTGAACAGCTGGGCATCACAGCTTGCCATACAACCGCTGGGCAACACAGCTTGCCGTCTGAGGAATCCTCCTCGCCCGCTGAGCAACACAGCTTGCTGTCCAGTGGAATCTACCACTGCAACTGCTGGGGATTACAGCGTAACCCGTCCAGAGGCAGCACCTCTGCAAACGCTGACTAACAGCTTGAAGAAAGGATAAAATAGAAAATGAAAACATGAACCAAACAGCACCGGAAAGCTGTAAACAGTGAAGCACAAAATGTGGCTCTTAAAGAGCTGACTGGAGTGGATCTGATCCAACTTCCAGTGGGAACGATCTTCTCTGCTTTTCTCTTCTCTCTCTCTTTCTTCTTCTTCTCTTCACACTCTGCTCTCTCGATCTCTCACTCTTCTTCTGGATCGTGGAAGCTCTCACTTTGCCTCTGCTTCAGTTGATCACGATCTACCTTCTTCAGATGGAGGAAGGCTTCTATTTATGGCATCAGCAACTAGGGCGTGTGCTCTCCATGATTCCCGCCCAAAGAATTCGGACCACGTGGCAGCATCCAGCAGGCTTCAGCACACGTGTCATCATCTGGTCAGGCCTTCAGCCTCGGATCACGTGCCCTCCTTAAGCTTCACGAGCAGAGCACCTGTCAGACAGAGTATCAGATCATCAGTTGTAAGTATATACATTGCAGTGTATATACTTCGCTCAAAACCAATGTATAGACATCAAAGTATCGACTTTACAAGACAAACACAATGTGTATACTTGCTCAGTGTATGGACTTGTTTGAACGAACATGCAAAGTATATACTTGAGGCATGAAGGCCAATGTATAGACTTGGCCACAAGCTGAACAATCGGATGTATAGACTTCGCCCCAAAGCATAAGACGCTAACTGAGACGGACAATGTACAGACTTGCTGTAATAGTCTGATGTATAGACTTTGAGATCATTCAATCAGCCAATGTGTAAGACATCACGATGTATAGACTTTCTATATGAAGGGCTGTACATACTTGATATAAGACGCAGAATGAGACGCTGAAGTCTGTATAGACTTTGAGAAGCAACATAGGTAAAAACCCAATGTATAGACTTGTCTTTCGAGCATGCTACAGTCCAATGCATGGACTTTGCTTCTACCGACCAATGTATGGACTTTGCAAGTCTAAGACGCTGAATGAGACGGTGGTGTCTGTATAGAATTTGCTCAATGCATAAGACGCTAATTGAGACGGTCCACTGTACAGACTTGCCTAAGACAATGCATGAAACAGACAATGTATAGACTTGCGCTACTATAGCAATGTATAGACTTACTATATGCATGAGACGCAAGTTGAGACGATGTGTGCATTGTAACGAATGTATAGACTTTCCACCGACCAATGTGTAGACTTTACAAGCCTAAGACGATGTATAGACTTGCTAGTCTGAATGCCAATGTATGGACTTTGAAGTTCAGTTGGTTAGTGTATAGACTTCACCAATGAGACGCTATGCAAGAGACGGCTGTACAGACTTGAAGTGTAATGTAGTGTGTTAACCTGTGAGATGCATAGAACACACAGATAATCTGATAAAATCAATTTCATCAAAACATAGACAGTGTTGCCAATCAATCAAAACAATGTGTTGCCATATGAAATAAAGTACATGTCAACACCATCAACACAGAGGAGTCACAACAGGATCTTGAATCTGTTGCTTTGATCTTCCTTTGATCCCTTTGAGTTGATGGAGAAGATACAAGATGTAGCTTTGATCTTCCCTTGAGTTGATGAAGAGATTTGGATGTAGCTTTGATCTTCCTTTTGGTCTCCTTTGTGAGCTTGCTTGCTTCTCTTCTTCCTTGGAGATTGAGGGCTTCAGATGTAGGCTTGAATCCCTTGGATTGGATGTAGAACTTCTGCACGGAGTACTATTCACGGCTACAGTACTTCTTCTTCCTTGGAGCTCCTCTAGCCTTCTTCATCTCTCTTTTCTCCAAATGATCAACTAGGGTTTCTAACCCTCTTGTGTTGGTTTTATATCTCTTTGGATGGTCAATAAACACATACCAGACCAGATCCACATTTTATGGGTGATTAGGTGACTTTTGGATTAAAGAAATCTATGGGGAATGGCCTTTCTCGAAGTGGAAAACAAAGTCAACATTGAAGGCTCGGGACTGGCAGTCGACCTAAAGCTTCTGGCGGTCGACTGCTACTGAGAATCACTATAGAAGATTAGTCCCTGGAATTTCCAGTCGACCGCTACTGGGCTGGCGGTCGACCGCCACTGAAAGAACTGCAGACGGTGGGCTACTGGCTGGGGCGGTCGACCGCCCCTGTGCTGGCGGTCGACCGCCAGCTGGACAGACCCCGGGTTTTCTCGGGTCGGTCCGTTAACTGCTTTAGCTCCGTCGCTTAAGTTCCTTAGCACCCCATTCATGTCGGTAGCATCACCCTTGACAGTCTAGAAGGTGTCAACTGAGTCTTTGACTTTGGGTTCTCTTGGTTATGCTTCTTTGTGCATCGACCTTAACTGTCTTGAAGATTTCTATTGATTATATTGCTCTTATAATCAAAATTTTGTTCCGGGGGCTCCGCCCCTAGAAACTCTCGCAAGGGGCGCTGCCCCCTTGACCCCCATGACCTGACTGGGCAAGTCGATCCCAGCGACCTGACCACGCAGGTCGATCAGCGTGCGAGGACGCAACATTGAGCTTTCACATTTGCCATCTCCACATCATTCCTTGGACTATCTTGTAGCATGCTATCAAGAAGTTGCACCGACCTTGAACCATCCATAAGGCAAGACATGCACTGACCATATGAAGAATATGCAATGACCTTATGTGTGATGCTATTCAGCTTGATTTCTGTGCTTGAAACATGCTAGATTTTTGTGCATCCAATATTGTCATATGCCTTGATATCTGTGTACTGGAAGTATGATGACCTGAAATGTATGAATATTAACATTATCAAATGCAGGTATAGTTCATTAGTGACTACAGAGGCAGACATCATCAAAACCATAAAATTAATCATGTTGCACACATGTTCAACAATCTGGTGTATGACTTGCATGAGGTCTAGAGGATTGATTGGGCCCAGATGCACAAGTTGATTGAAGATATAAAGGAGAGACAAAGACAATCCAGGCCATAGCAGGCGGCGCCTCAGCAACAACAGTTCCAGCCACCTCTACAACAACAACAACCCCCACAACAGCAGCAGCATCACCAAGACCTCGGGATACATCAGAATCCCATGCCAGAACACCCGCCCGCTCCTCAACAACAACCACAGCCGCCGGCACCGGCTCAAGTGAATGCAGTCCACCGCCCAACCCTTAATGCTGGGTGATCTTTTGATGATGAGACCCTCGCTCACCTTTTAGCCTTCCACCACACCAACTTCCCCGCACCTTCTGTTCCTTCCATTCTCCGGCCCACCACCTTGGCCACCGCTCCACTCCCTGTCCTCTCCCAATCACCTATTGCACCCCCACGTTCTCCACCGTTCTACCAACCCTTCCACCATTACCCGCTATGCCCTTCATCATCACCCCTCCATTTAACCCTTCACCAATCATTACCACTCCGCCAGGGCCTGTGAGGCCGACCTCTGCCATTCTCACCCCCATTTCTACCCCTTCCACTTACCCCACTGGGCCAATCGGGGGTCCATCTGATGCTGTGCCGGCACGACAATGCACCCTCCGGAGAGGGCGTCCATTCCACTACACTTACCCTTTCCCTGGTTCATCTGCACCCAACCCTCAAGTTCCTTCCTCAACAGTCGAAGCGGAAGAAGAGGCAGGAAATATGACTTTCTACAACACTTAGACCGGATGCCGGCCAAGATATCACTTTTGGAGTTGATCAAAAGGTCCACGCTGCATCAGGAAGCCCTCAGGGCTTTTTTGCAGAAGGTTATGGTCAATGAGGACGTGGCGGTGGACAGCTTGCCGTCAGTGTTGGCAACTATTACCAGGGGGCCTTCCATTTCATTCTCTGAGTCAGAATTAGCACCCCCAGAGGCACGACAGATGCCACTCTACATTACCATTTCTTTGAATAAAGTGGCGGTAGAGTCAGCTCTAGTGGATACAGGTGCTTCCATCAATGTGTGTCCACTCAGTACACTACGTGCTTGCAAGATTTCGGAAGATACGCTCAGGCCAACACTGACTACAATTGCAGCGTATGACAACTCTAGACGAGCGTGCCATGGGGTCGTGACAGTTCAGGCCGAGCTAGGGCCTTTGGTGATGGATGTAGAGTTTTACGTGTTGGACATAGACCCGATGTTCAAGGCAATTCTAGGTCATCCACGGATAGACAGTTTGAATGCTGTGCCTTCAACCGCCCATCAATGCCTTAAATTCCCATTCCAAGGCCGGGTAGTTAAGGTGAAGAGTATCTCCACAGTTCAGTCAGTTGATGCGATTACTGACAAAATTCCTCCCACTCTGTGGCCGAGTAATAGGCCAGTTCTTTCTATAATTGACTTAGATTCCCCATGGGCATATGCGTCACGCAAGCCCACCACTGCGCCAGTAAATGTGAAAATTAAGTACAAGATCAGAGATTCAAAAGGATGGCATATGATTTTAAAGTTAGGCTATCAGTCGGGCTTGGGCCTTGGCACACAACTACAAGGGTGAACTAAGCCCGTTCCTAAAAGAAGAAAGATGGGCCGGAGAGGCCTTGGCTACTGGGAGTCAGCACTATCTATCCTGAGAGACTCCTGGCCGCTGACATGGGATTACCGTCAACACTTTGTGAAAGGCCCATTGTAGCCCGATACCTTGAAGAAGCCACCACCCTGTCCTGATGAGAAGATTGATGCCACCCATGTTGTTGCTGACCCACCACCGCCGCTGAAGGGGCTAGTGGGTGATATGGAAGATTTTTGTAGCTGTTTTGAGAAGCTATTCAAGAAGAAGAAGTTTACCGAAGAAGAGGGAGATGCAGCTGGTAAAGCATTCTCCGACTGAGCTCACTCACTGGAGGCCGCGAAAAGCAGGGAGCTCCATCACTACCTTTTCTTTGTCCCTGTCCCGTCTTGCCTCCTTGTTTTAGCAATTGGGGATTGTTCCCCGTTCCCCTCCGATCATGGTCGACCCGTACTTCACGGAAAGACCGCCTGAAATCCTGTTTGTGCCATGTGCATGTGGGTGCTGCCCACCCATTGATTTATCAACCCTGTTTACTCCTCCCCCCCCCAATGCCCAACTCCATGAAATGTGGTTTTCATCGTCCGACCCATTCTTCGATTGCATCTCCCCGATCTGTTTCCCATGCAACTCCCTTCACCCCCGTCTTCTTCTTCCTGTTGCATGATCACCTTCGACTTCCAAAAAAATGCCAATTTTAAAACGGAGGTCTCAATGGAGGATTACGCTATGTTATGCTCATCTTCCTAGGGGCATGAGACCCCTGCTCCTTTCCCTACAGACTTCCTGTCTCCTAGGGTAGATGTACATTCTGCAGAGTCTCCTAGGTTGGTAGAGTCAGTCAGAGTAGAGTCTAGTTCTAGTGTGGTCAGCCCATCCACGTCTGCGGCGCACCCTGTGATACGTCATCCTAAAACCGTTCCAGATAGGTTCCTCCAAGACGTAGCTCAGAGATGTCATGCCCTTTTTAAATGCCCTGAATTTGTGGAGACCGCGATTGTTTTAGAAGATGGTGAGGAATTAGAAGGGGTGTGGAGCAATGACGGATTAAGTGTATATGAGATCGTAGATGAGAAGGACCCAGCCGATGATGAGGAAAGCGATGTGGATGACACCACCGATATGTATGCGCAAGGTTTGAAGAGGTTTGATGAACCGTCGTCGGTAGTGGATGAACCCACCCAAGAGATTAATCTTGGAACCAAAGAGGACCCTAGGCCCATAATTATTTCTGCTAATCTCCCTCCTCAGGTTGAAGAGGAGCTGATCAAGGTTTTGAGGGAGTACAGTGATTCATTTGCCTGGTCCTATGAGGACATGCCGGGTCTTGACCCCACGTTGGTTGAACACCGACTCATTCTTAAACCAGGGGCAACACCGTTAAGCAAAAGGTGAGAAGGTTCCACCCGCAAATGGCCTTAAGGATAAAGAAGAAGTCAATAAATTACATAAGGCCAGGTTTATCAGAGTGGTTTTATATCCGCATGGGTGGCGAACATAGTCCCGGTAATGAAGAAAGATGGAAGAATTCGGATTTGTATCGATTATAGGGACTTAAATAAGGCATGTCCGAAGGATGATTTCCCGCTTCCTCACATTGATGTACTGGTGGACAACATGGCTGGGTATGAGGCCCTCTCATTTATGGATGGGTATTCTGGTTACAATCAAATCCGCCTTGCTCCTGAGGACCAAGAGAAGACCTCTTTCACCACGCCCTGGGGAACGTACTGCTATGTCGTTATGCCAATCGGATTGAAGAATGCAGGTGCCACATATCAACGGGCAATGATGGCTATCTTCCACGACATGATGCATGTGTACTTAGAAGCTTACGTGGATGATATCCTGGTAAAGTCGAGGTCCAAAGAAGATCACCCCGCCATTTTAGCCAAGGTGTTGCAAAGGGCTAGGGAGTACAAATTGAAAATGAAACCAAATAAATGCGTATTTGGAGTTGCATCAGGAAAATTACTGGGGTTTATAGTTAGCAAACAGGGGATCCAGATTGATCTGAATAAAGCTAAGGCCGTTATGGAGATGCCGCCGCCTAAGAACATCACTGAACTCAGAGGTCTGATTGGGCGCTTGCAATTCATTAGAAGATTCATATCACAACATTCGCAAAGGTGCCGCCCATTCTATGAACTGTTAAAGGCGGGAGCTAAGTTTGAATGGAACGAACAATGTTAGAAGGCCTATGAGGATCTTAAGGTCTATCTTTCCAATCCCCCGGTTCTGCAACCACCCGTCCCTGGGAGACCCCTGATCATATACATTTCTGTTATTGAGGAATCCCTAGGAGCTGTCCTGGCTCAGGTGGATGATGAAGGAAGGGAAAGGGCAGCATACTACCTTTCGAGGTTGTTTAATCCTGCGGAATCCAAGTATACTGCCATGGAGAAGACCTGCACAGCGTTAGTATGGGTAGCTCAGAAACTCAAACACTATTTCCTTGCCCATGAGGTTAAGCTGATCTCTAGAATGGACCCCATTCGTTACCTATTAGAAAAGCCTGTCCTTTCTAGCCGATTAGCTCGCTGGCAGGGCTTTCTTTCCCAATTCGATATCACCTTCATTATTCAAAAGGTGATCAAGGGATATGCGATTGCTGAACATCTTGCTCACTCTCCTATCCCTCGCACTGACTCAATCCGGGACGAATTTCCAGATGAACATTTGGCTGTAATCACTCATCTTCTATTTTGGTCTCTTCACTTCGATGGTGCTCTCAATTCCTAGGGCCGTGGAATCGGTGCCGTTCTCCTCACTCCGGAAGGAGTGACCATCCCTATCGCTTATCAACTCTCTTTTCCTGCCACTAATAACATAGCCGAGTATGAGGCTCTCCTAGCCGATCTGAAGCACGCCTACCTCATGGGCGCGCGATACCTAAACATCATAGGAGACTCTCAATTGGTGCTGCGTCAAGTTCTGTCAACTTACCGCACCCGTGACCCTAAACTTAAACCCTATCAAGATTTGCTCACGCTCTTGGCTAGGCAATTCTGGAAGCTCATCTACATTCATACTCCTCGTTCTCAGAATATCCTGGCCGATGCACTTGCATCGCTTGCTTCTTCTCTTTCCTTCCCGCTTAGTCATTCCACCGAGACCATTGTGGTCCAGCGGTTTGATCCTCCTTCCCTTCAGGATCCCTGGTTTGACAACCTTAGGAAGTCTGTAGAAAGGAAGGCGGAAAGGGAAGATCTGAAAGAAGTTTCATTAACTGAGCTTGAGGAGATTATAGAAGAAGAGGAGTTGCCGTGGTATCACGAGATAGAGCAGTATTACAGGGATAGTTCCTTTCCCGAGACGGCAAATGCCGAGCAGCGCAAGGCCATTCGAAGAGTCACCTCCAGATACACGATTATTGCTAGAGAGTTGTATAGGCGGGCTCTCAATGGAATTCTAACGAGGTGTTTGGATGACGACGAGGCTTGGAAGGTAGTAGAAGCCGCTCACTCCAGTGAGTGTGGATGGCACGTTAATGGGCAAGCTTTAACGAAGAAGATTCTTAGGCAGGGCTATTACTGGCCAACCCTAGAAGAAGACTGTTCCACCTATGTCTGTAGGTGTCTTCAATGCCAGCTTCATTCCGATAAAATCCACGCCCCGGCTTCTTCTCTCCATCCTCTTTCTGCTCCTTGGCCATTCTCGATGTGGGCTTTTGATATCATTGGACCACTTGGTGATCCTAATGCTCAGGTTAAAAAGAAATCCTTCATTCTGACAGCTACAGAGTACTTCACCAAGTGGGCGGAAGCTAAAGCTTATGCAGAAATCAAAGCCACCACAGTATGCCGCTTCATCCTCAAGAATATCATCTCGTGGTTTGGAGTACCAAGTGATATCGTCACCGACAATGGGCCTCAATTCGTTTCTCAAGAACTTCGGGACCTCTGTAAAAATTTAATATTGCATTGCATCACTCATCACCATACTACCCTCAAGGTAATGGCTAAGCTGAGGCCACGAACAAAACCCTTCTTAAAATCATTAAAGAAAACATGCGAGTCGCACAAATTTGCGGATTAGGCCGACAAACTGATAGAAGCTCTATGGGCTTACCGCACCTCCGTCCGTACTCCCACGAGCAAACTCCTTTTGCTCTCACCTATGGGATGGAGGCGGTACTCTCGTACGAGATCTTGATCTCTTCCCTAAGAGTGCAACTAGACAAAGAACTTAATCTCGACGAGCATCGAGAGGTGTTGCTATTGTGACTCCTCTGTGTTGATGATGTTGACATATGCCTTATTTCATTGGCAACACCTTGTTTTGATTGATTGGCAACTGTCTATGTTTTGATGAAAATCAGATTGTCTGTGACTGTCTATGGTTTGATGAATGTGTGTTATCAGATTGCCTGTGTGTTCTTTGCATTTCACATGTCTACACACTGCACACACTCAAAGTCTACACATTGCACGTAGATTCAATACACTGCTTTGTGTTGTGTTTGTGCATCGTTTAGAACATGTCTATATATTCATGTATCATGGGTCGACCCCCTCCTTTGATGGGTCGACTCCCTCAGAACACATGTCTAGGAACACAAGTCTATACACTCGTCTCATGCATTGTTTACAGTCCATACACTGCAGCTCTCACATAGCATGTCTATACATTGCATCGTGGCGTTTGTGCTCCAAGTCTATACACTGCTTGCATTCGTTTCAAGTCTGTACATTGGTCTTGGCATATGCATTCATAAAGTCTATACACTCTTCGGTTGGCTTCAATTGAGGTCTGTACATCGGCATGCATTACTTCAAGTGTGTACAGAGCCGTTTGCATCGTTCATAAAGTACATACATTCACTGTAGCTCGCTTAGCTGAAGTGTGTACATCCATCATCTCATGAAGTGTGTACATTGCATCACATTGTTAAAGTCTGTACAACGGACTCTTTCAAGTGAAGTCTGTACATCCGATTGGTCATGCATCACTCTTCATAAGTCTATACATTGGACTGTAGCATGCACGAAGCTAAGTCCATACATTGGACTGTAGCACGCATCGTTGAAGTCTATACATTGGCCTTAGCTTTCCAGAGTCTATACACTGCATGAGCATAGTCATGAAGTCTGTACATTGCACTGTGCATCATTCTTCCAAGTCTATACATCGAGGTGAAGTCTGTACAGCCATCAGTGATCTTCCAAGTATGTACATCCAACTGTTCATCTTTGAAGTCTGTACATTGGAAGTTTTACCTACGTTTTCCTTCAAGTCTATACATAGGTAATTTTATCGTCGTTTCCCTTGAAGTCTATACACTGATCGCTTTACTGTCGTTTCCATTTGGAAGTCCATACATTCGCTGCTTTCTTGTTCAAGCCTATACAACCTTTCATTTTGAAAGTCTATACATCGGGAAGTCTTCACATTGGCTGATGAATGATATTCAAGTCTACACATCGGCACTGTAGCATGCATTTCATAAAGTCTATACATTGCATGCTTCACTTTAAGTCTATACACTCGTGAGTGTTTCATTAAGTCTATACATTGGATGCTGTTCTTAAAAGTATGTACATCGCATCATATTGTTCATGCAGTGTCTTGGAGAAGTCTATACATCGTTTCACTGTATAGCTCCATACATTGCATTGCATTGGCTAAGTGTGTACATCAGTCTGTCTCTGTTGCGTCTAAGGCTTTGGGCAAAGTCTATACTCCACCGTCTCTTCCAGCGTCTCATGCTATCCAAGTCTGTACAGTGCCTGTCTTCATGCATCAGTCAAAGTCTGTACAGCCAGGTACGTCTCATTTAGAGTCTAAGGCAAGTCTGCACATTGGACCTTCATTCAAAGTCTGTACAGCGTCTCGTTCATGCATTGTTCATGAAGTCTGTACATTGGACTGTGTCTTCGTGCATCATGTTAAGTCCATACACTGGGTCAGGTTCTTAAAGTGTATACATTGGCCTTAGCTCTCATAGTCTGTACATTGGTCCTCAAATTCAAAGTCCATACTTTGGTCTTCATATTCAAAGTCTGAACATCCGTTCACTTCACTAAAGTCCATACATTGGGTGAGGTTCTTCATAGTCTGCACATTGCTTTACAATTCAGCAAGTATGTACAGCCCTTCATATAAACTGAAGTCTATACATCGTGATGTCTTACACATTGGCTGATTGAATGATCTCAAAGTCTATACATCCGATTGTTCAGCTTGTGGCCAAGTCTGTACATTGGCCTTCATGCCTCAAGTATATACATTACTTTTTCGTTCAAACAAGTCCATACACTGAGCAAGTATACACATTGTGTTTGTCTTGTAAAGTCCATACATTGATGTCTGTACGTCGGCTATAAACCGAAGTCTATACACTGCAATGAATATACTTACAGCTGATGATCCGATACCCTGTCTGACAAGGATTCTCTACAGGGATTGCTGATATGGCTCGTGATCCCAGGAGGACAAGGTGATCAGATGATGACACGTGGATAAAGTTGCCTCGGATCTGGCAAATTCCTTGGGCGGGAAAACGTGGAAACCACGCGCCCCTTTCCACCTGCTGCCAGTATATATTGAAGCCTTGGTGTTCAGATGAAGGTGATCGAAATCTGAAGAGAGCAAAGTCTATACAGCAAGTCTGAAAGCAACAGAGTGCCATCGATCCACTGTGAGAAGAGAAACAGAGAAGAAGAAAAAGAGAGAAGAGAAGATCAAGAGAGATGAGTTGAGAGAGCTTGATCGAGAGAGTGAGATTGTGAGAGTTTTTGTTTGAGAGGTTGTATCTCAGTCTCTTGGTTCAGAAACCAGAGCTGAGCATTTGCTCATTCGAGCTACATTCCCATTTGGGTTTTCATTTTCATTTTGCTTCTGTCTTTCATTTCCGAATTCCTGTTTCTTCAAGCTGTGAGTCAGCGGATTTGCAGTGGAAGTCTCCACTGGACGGGTTAAGCTGTCTTTCCCCAGCAATTGCAGAGGATATGTTCCTCTGGTCGGCAAGCTGTAGTGCCCAGCGAAGCTGTGTATCAGCGGTTGTTGGCCAAGCTGTAGTGCCCAGCAGACGCAAGCTGTACTGCGCAGCAGTAAGCCATACTCGGTTGAGTGTGGGGTGGACGTAGGTCCTTGACCGAACCACCTAAAAATCGTGGGTGTTTTGTGTTTGTGTGATTGTCTATGAATTGTGTGCTACTGGTTGTCTTGTTTACTTTAAGAGCTTGATTTGGTTCTGTTGAAATCTAGTATCAGGGTTAGTGATTTAGCAGATTTGCCTATATTCCGCATTTGAACCTTACATTGGTTTTTAAATAGGCATTAGATCTATTCACCCCCCTCTAGATCCACATTTCGTGGAGATAGACTGCGTCCATCTAACTCAACACTTGGTATCAGAGCCATACTCTTCTATAGGGACTCATTGCCCGAAGAGGAAAGGCAGAGATGGATGCTCGAGGGATGATAGCTGAAGGTCACTCAACAACTAAGCCCCCATTCTTCGATGGATCTAACTACGCATACTAGAAGAATCGTATGCAAGTGTTTCTAAGGGCTAAGGATTACGAGATCTGGAAGGTTGTCAGCAAGGGACCTTATGAGCTGTCCCCGAATGAAGATGTCTGGACCAAGGAGGAGATCAGAAGGTCCACGCTGAATTGGAGTGCTGTAAACGCCATCCAGTGCTCTCTGCACCCTACCGAATTCTCCCGCGTGTCAGCCTGCAAATCAGCCAAGGAGATGTGGGATGCATTGGAAGTCATTCATGAGGGCACATCTCAAGTAAGAGAGCAGAAGGCCAATCTTCTTGTATCCGAATACGAAGCCTTCAAGATGAAGCAGAACGAGACCATCAGCGAAATGTATGCTCGGTTGACTGTCATTACCAATGGTCTTAGAGGTCTAGGGAAACCTCAGACAGAATATGATGTGGTGAGGAAGATTCTGCGGTCCTTGACACATGCTTGGCACACAAAAGCTACAGTGATGGAGGAGTCAAGGGATTTGCGTAATACAAGAGCTGATGAGCTGATTGGCTCGCTAATGGCATATGAGATTAATATGCCAAGGACAGATAAAGCTGAGAGGAAGAAGAAGCCGATAGCGCTGAAGGCTGGTTCAAGCAATTCCAAAAAATCCAGCTCGAGCAGTTCTTCATCATCAGAGGAGAGCCCGAATGAAGAAGATATGACTCGTTCTGAGATGGCCATGATGACCAGAGAGTTCAGGTGATTTCTCAGAAAAGGAGCAGGACGATTCGGCCAAAAGAAATATAGTGGCGGCCGAAAGGATAAAAGGTATAAATCTAAACCTGCTAAGAAAACTGAACCTAACGTCTGTTACCAATGCAGGAAACCGGGCCATCTGAAAGCTGACTGTCCAGACAATCAGAAATACAAGGACAAGTCAAAGAAGAGAAACAAGAAAGGGAGAGCTATGATTAGCACCTGGAGTGATGAAGATGAAGGCTCCTTCAGTAGCAGTTCAGTCAGTGAAGTCGAATCTGAGAAGCCCATTTGTCTCATGGCAACAGCAACAAGCTCAGAAGATAGAGAAGAGGAATCAGATGAGGTAATCACTAGATTCAATGATTTTACTATCAATGATTGGATAGATGCTTATCATGACATAGCTGATAAGGCAGATGATATCAGAAAAGAGAATAGGCATCTTAGAAGAAAAATTAACTCCATGCAAAATGATACAACTCTGACTGATAAGATTGCCTGCTTAGATTCTGAGAATAAAGAATTGAAACTCGCATGTTCTAAATTAGACAAAATCAAAAATGAGTTAAAAGCTACTAGGGAAGAGAATGTGAGGCTTGAAAAAGAAATTGATGAATGGAAGCTGAAAATTCAGAAATGTGAGAGTGAAGTAAAAATTGCTTCTGAAAAATATGAAGCTGTCCTCAATGTAAATAATGAACTGAAAAAGTCTATTGATGAAATTCAGAAAGACAATGAGGATAAGCTGAAAACCATTGAGAAAATGACCCAAGGAACAGATAATCTAAATGCTTTGTTAGGGTCAAAAGTTAATTTCAGAAAAGAGGGCTTAGGATTTAATTCAAGTGCAACTAAAACCTTTGGAATGGAAACTATTTCATTTGTTGCACAAAAAGAAAAAGGACCTCTAATTAGCATGAATTCAAACATTTCTGTGAATAAAGCTGCTAATCTGAAAAAGATCAGTGCTGAGGAGAAGGGTAAACAAAAAGTCAGTGAGCCTAGTAGAGCTAGCACATCCAAGCAAAATCCTAGGGCTCAGACTCAGGTTAGGGGTCAACCTACACAGTCTCATAAACCCCAGGTTAAAGTCACTAAGTCTCCACCATCATCACCACCTCTGAAGAAGACCCAAAACAAACCTATGAATAGGACAGCAGGGTCCAAGGTGCAGGGGAGACAGAATGCTGCTAGGAGTCAACCCAAACATTTTTACCAACCCAGAGTTCAGACCTATCACAATGCACAGTCAACCTACTTCAACAGGTCAGATTGGACTAGAACTCCGGGGAGGCATACAGGTCTTGCATATCAGGCTGCACAATATCAAAGACCTTACACTAGCAATTGGGTAAATGGGTATGGCAACTGGACACCTAGGAACCAACACTTCTTTAGCCAGCCCATGAACTACTATGGCCAAAACTTTGTGAACACACCCTGGCCAAGGCATTGGCACAGAAGTAACAACACTGTCAATAATCATGCTGCTGCCAATAAGAAGAGGAACAACAACAGAGGAAAATCTTTAGGATCCACTGAACAAAATTCATTTAAACAAATATGGATTCCGAAAATCCTGCTTTCTTGCTTTGCTTCTAATTCATCCGTTATGGAGCCCAATCAGTCTTGGGTTCCAAACCTCTTTACCTAATTGTGTATGCAGGTATGTCTGGCAGCCAAGAACAACTTGTGGTACTTGGATAGCGGCTGCTCCTGGCATATGACAGGAGATAAGGCCAAGTTCTGCATGCTGACTGAGAAACTAGGAGGCCTTGTCACCTTTGGAAGCAACACAAAGGGTAGGATTATTGGATCAGGTAAAATAGGTAAGTGCTCTACCTGCTGCATTGATGATGTTATGCTGGTTGAAGGGTTAGCTTATAATCTACTTAGCATCAGCCAGTTGTGTGATAAAGGATACAATGTTTTATTTGATTCTCAATGTTGCAAGGTTTTTGAACCTGACTCTGAAAGTGTCAAATTTTCTGGAAAAAGAATAAATAATACATACATGATAGATTTAGATGACATTCAACATACTAACCTTTGCCTTACTGCCAGCAGAGAAGACTTAGCATTTTTATGGCATCGTAGGTTAGGTCATGCTAGTTACACTGTTTTGCACAAACTAAATAAGCATGGCATGGTTAGAGGACTTCCTGAAGTTTCCTTCAAGAAAGAAAATAAAATCTGTGATGCATGCACTCAATCAAAGATAACTAGAAAGTCATTTAAGTCTTGAACAGAAAATCTGTCTTCCAAACCCTATGAGCTGATACACATGGACCTTTTTGGGCCAACCAGATCTGTCAGCTTATCAGGGAGGAGGTATGGGTTTGTCATGGTAGATGACTTTTCTAGGTATACTTGGGTTTATTTCTTATCTAATAAGAGTGATACCTTCTCAGAATTTCAGGAGTTCTATGTTAAAATAAATCAGAAAATTGAAAACATTTTGACTGATCATGGAGGTGAGTTTGAAAACTCACAGTTTGATGAATTCTGTAGGTCAAATGGAATCAACCATAGGTACTCCTCACCAAGGACACCTGAGCAGAATGGAGTTGTGGAGAGAAGGAACAGAACCCTAGTGGAGATGGGTCGTACACTTCTTGTTGAAGGTGGTCTACCAAGGAAATTTTGGACTGAAGCAGTGAACACTGCCTGTTATGTAATTAACAGAGCCATGGTAAGACCTTCTACCCAGCAAACACAATATGAGATCTTAAAGGGTAAGAAACCTTCTATTGCTCATTTCAAGATTTTTGGATGTAAATGTTTTATTCATATAAATGATAAAAGAGACCTTGATAAATTTGAACCTAAAGGTGAACCAGGAATCTTTCTTGGTTATTCTGAAAACACCCGAGCATATAGAGTGTACAATCTGAACTCTAAAACTGTTGAAGAATCTCCACACATAGTTTTTGATGAATCCTTGGTAAATTCTAATGTTGGTCAATGCAGGAATGAAGACAATGGTGAAATTTTGAAGGAAGGAGATCCTGCAGACAAATCCGAGGATGAAGAAGGACATACAGAGCTTAATGAAGAGGAGCCTAAAGTTCAGGGGGAGGTAAATCAAACACATGACAATTCAATTGTTAACATTAGATATCTTAAAGATCATCCTGTAGATAATGTAATTGGAAATCTGCATGACCCCCTAGGACTAGAGGCCACTTGAGAATTCAACATGAACTGAATGCTTATGCTTTTGTATCAAACACAGAACCCAAGTCCATTGACTGTGCTTTCCAAGATGTGCATTGGATAAATGCCATGCATGAGGAGCTCAATCAATTTGACAGGAATAAGGTGTGGCATTTGGTTCCACCTCCTGATCATGAAACAGTCATAGGGACTAAATGGGTGTTTAGAAATAAAACTGATGAATCAGGGAATGTTATTAAAAATAAAGCCAGGCTTGTAGCTCAGGGGTACAATCAGGAATTTGGAATAGACTTTGAAGAGTCTTTTGCCCCTGTAGCTTGGTTAGAAGCAATCAGAATCTTATTAGCTTATGCATGTTCCCTAGGAATAAATCTTCAGCAGATGGATGTGAAATCTACTTTTCTGAATGGGGAAATTAATGAGGATGTCTATGTGAGACAGCCTCCTGGGTTTGAATGTTTAGATTTCCCTAATCATGTTTACAAACTCAATAAAGCTCTCTATGGTTTAAAGCAAGCTCCTAGAGCTTGGTATGATAGGTTGAGCAAATTCCTCACCGACAAGAATTTCACAAGAGGTATAGTTGATCAAACATTGTTTACCAAGGTGAGTCATCCAGATATTCTTATTATTCAGATTTATGTGGATGACATTGTGTTTGGGTCAACTAACCCCAAATTGTGTGAGGAATTCTCTCAAATTATGACTGATGAGTTTGAAATGAGCTCAATGGGTGAGCTCAAATTGTTTCTTGGACTGCAGGTTACACAATCAAAAGATGGCATATTCATTTCTCAGTCCAAGTACATAAAGAATCTATTGAAGAAGTATAAAATGGACAACCTCAAGGAAATAGCAGCTCCAATGGGTACCTCAACAAATTTAGATGAAGATTCTAAAGGTAAACCAGTGGACCAAAAGCTATATAGAGGTATGATCGGATCCCTTCTTTATCTTACAGCATCTAGGCCTGATATTCAATTTGCAGTGTGTTTATGCTCTAGATTTCAGGCTAGTCCTAAAGAAACCCATTTTAAAGCTATGAAAAGGATTTTTAGGTATTTACTAGGCACCCAAGAGCTAGGTCTTTGGTATCCTGCTAAGTGTGAGTTAGAGCTTCTAGCCTACACTGATGCAGACTATGCTGGGTGTCGAGTAGATAGAAAAAGCACTAGTGGCTATTGTCAATTCCTTGGTGGCTGTCTAGTGTCTTGGGCATCTAAGAAGCAACACATTGTAGCATTATCTACAGCTGAAGCTGAGTATGTTGCAGCATGTAATTGTGCTGCCCAAGTACTTTGGATTAAGCACCAACTGGCTGATTATCAGATAAATTTGGGATGTATTCTAATTTTATGTGATAATACTAGTGCTATATGCCTTGCTAAAAATCCTGTTCATCATTCTAGGACTAAGCACATAGAGATAAAACATTATTTTCTTAGAGATGCTGTAAATAAAAAGGGGATTGAAATGAATTTCATAGAAACTGAAAACCAAATTGCTGATATTTTTACTAAGCCTCTTGGGAATGAAAGATTTAAATTTCTTAGAAGAGAACTTGGCTTATGTAAATTTCAGCATGATGAATGATATGTTCAGCTGCCTTGAATAAAATTTCTGATTTGGACTTGCATTTGATAGCTTGAATAAACCTGTGGATGTTGAATGTGGCATCACACTCATGATCATCATTGCATATCATTTAGTCTTGATTGTGCCTAAGCTCTCTCTCATTCAATTCTTGCCATTCATTTGCAAAATTGCATGCATATAGACAGGGGGAGTTTCTGCTAGAAATTCAGAGTGTCTTCAACTTTCTTGAATTCGTTCATCCTTTAATTCTGAATGTCGATTCTGACATTATGGCAATCTGTTAGTCAGTTCTGATTTCTAAGCAATAGAAAATGGACTTCTTCAGTTGTAAGAATTTGAATTGCTTAAGGACTGACCTAATGGTTTAAATTTTATAACTTTTTGGAGTTTAAAAATTGCAATCAGTATAGGAGTAAGCTAAAAATTGATAAAACTTTCAACCCTTATCTTAATTCATGTCAGACAAAGCTAATCATATCTGAAATCATGTTAGAGAAGCCAAGTATGTGTATTGTTCTTAAACAAGTCATTCTGAAACATATAAAGGAGTAAAGGACAGCTAAGAAATATATTGAAAAATATTGAAAATCATTGCACAATAAAATTGGCAGAGCAATGACTGGTAAATCACTGAGAAACTGAGTGATCCATCAAAGAAGTGGACAACACTTATGTCATGAGGTGTATCAGCTATCTCTGTATAAAATGATCAAAACAGTAGGTTGGTTTCATTGAGTACTTGGGGGTAACTGGCGTCTGATAAACGTGTACCCTCACACAAAAGGTGTAAATCACTTTTATTGAGTTTGATCATGGCAGAATGGTCCATCATGTTGAGTATCTAGGGGTATTGGCGTCTGATAAACGTATACCCCTATGCAAAAAGACAATGGCACCTGACTGCCCTTAATGAACTTGTATTGAAAATACTGCTCCATCGAAAGAAATTTCATGAATGTCAATTTGTTTAGTTTCAATACATGACTTGGTATCTCTCAATCATTTTTTTGAGACTATGAAAGTAAGATATTTTGAAACTGACTCTCTCATGCAAATGTGATTATGGTTTATTGTTTTATCCTGCACAGCGAACTTATCTATTGATTGTAGTGCATGAACTCAAAATTTTATAGTCTTTAAACCAGCACTCTATCTGAAAGTAGTTTCTAAATTCATATACCTGAAGACTCTGTGCTTTAGCATGCTTATTCATGAACTACTTGTTCAGAATGCCAGTCAGATAACTTCTTGATTTTTCCCTTGCATTCCCTTTCCCTCCTCTTTGTTGATGGCAAAGGGGGAGAATATTGTCTAGGGGGAGAATATGTTGTCGGGGGAGAAAAATGTCTGAATTCTGAATTCATTCCAGGGGGAGTGTACGCATCATGCTATGGCAAAAAGGGGGAGATTTTGTTAGCAGGGAGTTGTTTGCATTTCGTAGCATGCATTCATAGCATCTGCATGTCAATCTGAATATCAAATCATGTCTTTCATCATCTGTATGACAGGTAATTGCTATTCTATTTGATAGGGGGTTGCCATCATCAAAAAGGGGGAGATTGTTGTGACTCCTCTGTGTTGATGATGTTGACATATGCCTTATTTCATTGGCAACACCTTGTTTTGATTGATTGGCAACTGTATATGTTTTGATGAAAATCAGATTGTCTGTGACTGTCTATGGTTTGATGAATGTGTGTTATCAGATTGCTTGTGTGTTCTTTGCATTTCACATGTCTACACACTGCACACACTCAAAGTCTACACATTGCACGTAGATTCAATACACTGCTTTGTGTTGTGTTTGTGCATCGTTTAGAACATGTCTATATATTCATGTATCATGGGTCGACCCCCTCCTTTGATGGGTCGACTCCCTCAGAACACATATCTAGGAACACAAGTCTATACACTCGTCTCATGCATTATTTACAGTCCATACACTGCAGCTCTCACATAGCATGTCTATACATTGCATCGTGGCGTTTGTGCTCCAAGTCTATACATTGCTTGCATTCTTTTCAAGTCTGTACATTGGTCTTGGCATATGCATTCATAAAGTCTATACACTCTTCGGTTGGCTTCAACTGAAGTCTGTACATCGGCATGCATTACTTCAAGTGTGTACAGAGCCGTTTGCATCGTTCATAAAGTACATACATTCACTGTAGCTCGCTTAGCTGAAGTGTGTACATCCATCGTCTCATGAAGTGTGTACATTGCATCACATTGTTAAAGTCTGTACAACGGACTCTTTCAAGTGAAGTCTGTACATCCGATTGGTCATGCATCACTCTTCATAAGTCCATACATTGGACTGTAGCATGCACGAAGCTAAGTCCATACATTGGACTGTAGCACGCATCGTTGAAGTCTATACATTGGCCTTAGCTTTCCAGAGTCTATACACTGCATGAGCATAGTCATGAAGTCTGTACATTGTACTATGCATCATTCTTCCAAGTCTATACATCGAGGTGAAGTCTGTACAGCCATCAGTGATCTTCCAAGTATGTACATCCAACTGTTCATCTTTGAAGTCTGTACATTGGAAGTTTTACCTACGTTTTCCTTCAAGTCTATACATAGGTAATTTTACCGTCGTTTCCCTTGAAGTCTATACACTGATCGCTTTACCGTCGTTTCCATTTGGAAGTCCATACATTCGCTGCTTTCTTGTTCAAGCCTATACAGCCTTTCATTTTGAAAGTCTATACATCGGGAAGTCTTCACATTGGCTGCTGAATGATATTCAAGTCTACACATCGGCACTGTAGCATGCATTTCGTAAAGTCTATACATTGCATGCTTCACTTTAAGTCTATACACTCGTGAGTGTTTCATCAAGTATATACATTAGATGCTGTTCTTCAAAGTATGTACATCGCATCATATTGTTCATGCAGTGTCTTGGAGAAGTCTATACATCGTTTCACTGTACAGCTCCAGACATTGCATTGCATTGGCTAAGTGTGTACATCAGTCTGTCTCTGTTGCGTCTAAGGCTTTGGGCAAAGTCTATACAGACTCCACCGTCTCTTCCAGCGTCTCATGCTATCCAAGTCTGTACAGTGCCTGTCTTCATGCATCAGTCAAAGTCTGTACAGCCAGGTACGTCTCATTTAGAGTCTAAGGCAAGTCTGCACATTGGACCTTCATTCAAAGTCTGTACAGCATCTCGTTCATGCATTGTTCATGAAGTCTGTACATTGGACTGTGTCTTCGTGCATCATGTTAAGTCCATACACTGGGTCAGGTTCTTAAAGTGTATACATTGGCCTTAGCTCTCATAGTCTGTACATTGGTCCTCAGATTCGAAGTCCATACTTTGGTCTTCATATTCAAAGTCTGAACATCCGTTCACTTCACTAAAGTCCATACATTGGGTGAGGTTCTTCATAGTCTGCACATTGCTTTACAATTCAGCAAGTATGTACAGCCCTTCATATAAACTGAAGTCTATACATCGTGATGTCTTACACATTGACTGATTGAATGATCTCAAAGTCTATACATCCGATTGTTCAGCTTGTGGCCAAATCTGTACATTGGCCTTCATGCCTCAAGTATATACATTACTTTTTCGTTCAAACAAGTCCATACACTGAGCAAGTATACACATTGTGTTTGTCTTGTAAAGTCCATACATTGATGTCTGTACGTCGGCTATAAACTGAAGTCTATACACTGCAATGAATATACTTGCAGCTGATGATCTGATACCCTGTCTGACAGGGATTCTCTACAGGGATTGCTGACATGGCTCGTGATCCCAGGAGGACAAGGTGATCAGATGATGACACGTGGATAAAGTTGCCTCGGATCTGGCAAATTCCTTGGGCGGGAAAACGTGGAAACCACGCGCCCCTATCCACCTGCTGGCAGTATATATTGAAGCCTTGGTGTTCAGATGAAGGTGATCGAAATCTGAAGAGAGCAAAGTCTATACAGCAAGTCTGAAAGCAACAGAGTGCCATCGATCCACTGTGAGAAGAGAAACAGAGAAGAAGAAAAAGAGAGAAGAGAAGATCAAGAGAGATGAGTTGAGAGAGCTTGATCGAGAGAGTGAGATTGTGAGAGTTTTTGTTTGAGAGGTTGTATCTCAATCTCTTGGTTCAGAAACCAGAGCTGAGCATTTGCTCATTCGAGCTACATTCCCATTTGGGTTTTCATTTTCATTTTGCTTCTGTCTTTCATTTTCGAATTCATGTTTCTTCAAGCTATGAGTCAGCGGATTTGCAGTGGAAGTCTCCACTGGACGGGTTAAGCTGTATTTCCCCAGCAATTGTAGAGGATCTGTTCCTCTGGTCGGCAAGCTGTAGTGCCCAGCGAAGCTGTGTATCAGCGGTTGTTGGCCAAGCTGTAGTGCCCAGCAGACGCAAGCTGTACTGCACATCAGTAAGCCATACTCGGTTGAGTGTGGGGTGGACGTAGGTCCTTGACCGAACCACCTAAAAATCGTGGGTGTTTTGTGTTTGTGTGATTGTCTATGAATTGTGTGCTACTAGTTGTCTTGTTTACTTTAAGAGCTTGATTTGGTTCTGTTGAAATCTAGTATCAGGGTTAGTGATTTAGCAGATTTGCCTATATTCCGCATTTGAACCTTACATTGGTTTTTAAATAGGCATTAGATCTATTCACCCCCCTCTAGATCCACATTTCGTGGAGATAGACTGCGTCCATCTAACTCAACAGTTGCTAGTCCAACTGGAACTCTTAGACGAGAAGAGGCTATATGCGGCCAATCACATCTCGGTTTATCAAAAACGTGTCTCGCGGTATTTTCAAAAGAAGGTTATCGAAAGAAAATTCAAGTGGGTAACATGGTCTTGAAACATAAATTTATCAGAACAGCAGGTCCTAGGTCTAAGCTGTAACCCAACTAGGAAGGGCCGTTTGTAGTTAAGGAAGTCTATCCTGGTAACGCGTATCGTTTAGTTAACGCAGAGGGTGAAGAATTGCCGAATCTGTGGAATGGGCTATATTTAAAACAATTTTATCCATAGAGTCAAGCCAACAATGGCCCGGTGGCGGGGCATGCCTCTACTTGATCGCGAAATAAGAACCCCAGTTCAACATACACACACTACATGACCCCCTGTGGTTCAGTTCCCTTCTTTTGCGCAACACCGTTTCTCCCTTGGCGATGCTTTGGGGAAAGTGAAGGTCCTTGTTTTCTCTCCTCTCTCGGCTGAAAGTAGGGGGAAGTGGCGAATAAGGGGGCGAGAACTGATCTAGACCCCCCGATAAAGAGGTCTCAAATAGGGGCAGTCCGTCACGACCTTATTCCGCAGTAGTAAGAGCAAAGGAAAAAAAAGAAAAGAAATGGAGAAAAAGGGGCAAAATCAAAGACAAAGTTAAAAGCTCATCCAAAGCTCGAGGCTCAAAAATCTAAAAGTCCCCAAAATGATGAAGCTAGGCATGGCAAGAGTGGCAGTACAGTTTCCCCACGGGATGTTATGAGCCCAGTCGTGTGCGTGCCTAGAGCGGATGTAGGCTCGATGACGGACACAAAGTCCCGGCGCAACAGACCAAATTCTTTGAAAAGGGGTGTCGTGAGAAGAACTCAAGCCCTAAAAAACCCTATACCTATTGCCAGCTTCTCTTTCAAATTCTCTTTTATTTTCCAAGGAATGGATCCCACCCCGGGTATGGCCTCGGTAGAGGCACCGTTGAGCGAAATCGGCCCCGACCACGGGCGGTCCTTTGTAACGCACGTTGAACCCAGGAGACCCCAAGTAAGATATGAGGTTCCCCGTCGTCAGGTTTGAGCTGGTTTCAAAATCCAAAAAAAAATCAAACATTTCAAAATCCAAAAAAAGTAAATATTTCAAAATCCAAAAAAATCAGATATTTCAAAATCTAAAAAAATCAAACATTTCAAAATTCGAAAAAATCAAATATTTCAAAATCTAAAAAAATCAAATATTTAAAAATCCAAGAAAAATAAAATTATTAAATATTTTAAAATCCAAAAAAAATATTAAATATGTCAAAATCCAAAAAATTAAATATTTCAAAATCCAAAAAATTAAATAGTTCAAAATCTCATAAAAAAGATTTTCATCGTCATGATTTGCCTTCCATAACATGCATTGCATTCATTTCCATTTCGCTACTTGCCTATTTAATAAGACTTACCCCCTCGACCAAAAATCAAGAGCTGGTCATTTCCTAACTTGCTACAGGCAAGGGGTTAAGTCTAAAACAGATTTAATTTATTTTCGTTGATTATGTGTGTGTAGGGGCAAGTTGAAATTGAAGGTTCAGTCAGTCCGTGACCGTGTGCATTTCGAAGTCATATCCAAACTCATCAATCACAAAGTAAAGCCCAAACTCAAACCAATCCAAATCATCAACTTTATCTATTCATATATCAAACTCTCTAAGCATAAGTCTCTACATCAAGCATCATAAAGGAAAAGGAAAAATCACTCAGTCCTCCGCTGGGCATCCCCGCGGGGACATATCTCTCTCAGCTCTCTAACGTAGGCCTGGCGTGTCGCCGAAATCTCTGCAACCTCCGCCGGAAGGGTAAGCACCCTGCTCACCTCCCACATGATCATGGCACTCCTGACCGCCTGCTCGTCCTCTTCTGAACCGATCCTCCTCGCTTGTAGTGTGGGAAGGTGGGGTAGTGCTGGAAGAACGGTCATGGGTAGTCCAACCTGTAGGTAGCACCGGTGCGGGCTGTACATCGCCAGTGCGGTGTCGCTCACGAGCCTCAGATCCAAGCCTGGCCTCCTAGGTACTTTGACAGTGGTGTCGCAGAGGAAGTCAGGTCGCATCACGAACCAATCCAGGGGAAGCTTGTTGAGGTGCAATCGCCACTCATCCCTGGTCTTTTTCTCTGCTGTCCTACACTCTACGTGCGGGGAGAACCCGAAGGCGCCACCTATGAATAAGAGGGGGTGGCTCCCGAATATCCTACTAGCTGAAGTGACATCCTCCTTGTGAATGAATTTAATCCTGACACCCATCCAACACTCCAGAAGGATCATAGAACCAAAGAGAGGACCTCCTAGGGCTGCAGAGGTAAGACCCTCGTGCAAGTAGGCTAGGACTGCCTGGGAGATAGAAAGACCCTGCCACAAGCCGCTAATGGTGCTAAGAATGGGAATGTCTAGAACGTGGTCAACTGAGAGGAACAAGATAGCCCCGCACAAGCAAATAGACGCGGCATTGGCTATGGCCTCATCCCACCCACACCTATTCCTACAATGTTCAACTACCCATTGGCTAAGAGGAAGAAGATGGATATGGCGTGGGCCTATGAAGGTATGGATATCCCTGCTATCTGGTATAAACCCTCCCAAGATAAGCCTACGGTCAATGGGGGCAACGATGTGACACACTAGGTCCTCCTCACCTACCTTAGACCTCGGAAGAGAAAGATAGTGATGCGGGACGGACACGCGACCTGGGACTCTAGCTCACGATCGCCCCTAAGCGAGGGAATACGTAGGACCAGGCGCGGTTGAGAAACCGGCCGTGAGTCTCGGGTATTGGCTTTTCCGCGTTAACTCGGATCGAGTCACGAGACCGGTCACTCACTCTCGCTCTCTCGCAGCATTGATACAATATATCGGGCTAGATACCTATCACATGCAGCGGCATATACGAATAAATACGAGTAGAGCAAAGCTGAGTAAGAGAGTGAACACGATACCTCCACACTCCGGGCGTGGGGAAGATGATCCCGGCCAATTACGGTAACTCCCGGTACAATGGTAAAAACTTAATTACGATAGTGAATTTTATTACCCACTCCATGCAGGGAGGTAAAGGGCTACAAGTGGGGCCCGGGAGGACCGACCCTGGGTTGACGGGCAGCAATCTGAAGGTGCGTTCGGAGCGAACTCGACCTGCTGGTCCGACTCGGTCCTGCGCCGACTCGTTTTTGACTCGCTGGACAGCAAGCCTTGGCCTCCAAAGGAACATCACCTTCCTGAGATCTTCGGAAGGCTCCGCTTGGCTGGAACGTTGGCAGGACGTCCCTGGTCGACTCTTGAGAGCGGCGGTCACGAAAGTTGACTTTTGGTATTTATTTGTGAATTTCTCCCGGACTGCTATTTCGGACCTGCACAAGGAATAGATCTGCACGCCTTGGCTGTAAGAATTAATTCTCTCCGATCCGAAATCAGATAGAGGCAAGACCAGTGGTGTTGGAAAGAGGACCCCCAGATATACAACATATAGTTTTTCAGCTTGATCCAACGAAAGGATGAGAATTGGGAGGCTCTACAAAACTGTGTTTTTTCTGAGGATCCGTTTACAGACACTCATGATAGAAGGGGATCTACCTGAAACTGACCTTTGACCGAGAGATAAATAATTTTTTCAGGGGTTGACAAAATTATGGGAGGTAGGGGAGAATGTGAGGAACACTGAGGAATTTTTGTTGATTTTCTAGAAATTTGTAAGGGGGTGAGAAAAATACGAATAGGTGACACTATCCCATGGATCTTCAGAATGGCAGATTACAGGGGGGAAAACAAGAAATAAGGGAAAAATACCAAACGTAAGTCAAATGGCACGAAATTTAAACTGGAGACTAGGATAGACAGGTAGAACAAGGCTTCAAAGTTGGGGCTCGATCAGACAACAAAAACAAAAGATAAAATTCTGGAGTTGAGGTTCTATCCTGATTTGGAGAGAATTCCGGTGATGATGGCGGCGACGCGATGGCGGTGCGATGGCGGCGGCAGAAATAGAACTCAGAGGATGAGAGGGAGAGGTAGAAAGGGTCTCACACCCTGAAATGGTAGAATTCCATCTGCAAGGGGGGGAGGAGAGAGGAGGAGGGCACACCCTTCTTTGGCTCCAACCAAATTCATAGTTTTTCTCTTCATTAAACCTTACAAAACACTATACATGGGTTTATATAGAAGGGGAGGAAGGGGGAGGGGGTTGGAATTTCGTGGGAGAGAGGGGAGGGGTAGAATTTTCTTCCCCCATGTGGTGAATTGGCCTAAAAAAAGAAAATACAAAATGTCATTTTAATGGGGGGCACCCCCTTGACTTAAGGGGAGACATCTTGGACATTTTTCACCCATTGTCCCCTTTGAATGTCAAACCATCTAGAAGCCACCTAGGATAGTTGACCAGCCCCACATGGGACCTATTGGCTTAGGTGGACCAATGGGGAAAGAGATGGGGGCCCCTTGCTGGTCCTATAAGACTTTTTGCATAAAAACCCATTAAAACCTAAAGAATCACAATTTGGCTTATAAAGCCTTACAATTGCACATGTGTTTTCCAAAGGATATAAAAATAAACTAAAAAGACACAAATGCAAATTAAAAATGTCAATGCTCGGCGTCGATTCCCATCAACTCTCCCCGGGTGGGAAGAACTCGACCCCGTCGAGTAAGGGGTGCGGCTGCTCGTGACGCCGGCGGATCCGTCATCGTACCAGGAAGCGTGGAGTACACTCCACTCCAAGTAATCGACACATGCTCATCCCGTATAGATTCGATATGCACACACTGCTGGGGAGGAGGCTAGAGGTGGACACTCCGGGGTGGGGTCACTCTTAAATGAAGGGAGGCGGCTCAAAGACTCACTAGGAATCACCGTTGGTCCCTTATGTGACTAGATCCGATATGTGAAGTAGAACCGAACCCAAAGTCCGACAAGTCTCGTACTCGAAAGAGACTAACAACGCGAGCGTACAAAACCGACTCGACTCGATGTATGCACAGACACACGATAGACAAACGAAATAAAGACTCACAAAGACCCTAAACAAACCTAATGTTAGTCTGACCTACGCATAGACGATGGTGGACCAGATACCAAACTGATGCGGGACGGACATGGGGACCGACTCTAAGTGATGCGGACCTCGGACTCTAAATGTAGACGCGACCAGCAACATATGAATAGGAGAGACACTTCGGCCCGACACTAAGAGTTCCTATGGGCTATACATCGCTAACAGAAACGCAAGCTCTCTCGTCGTCCCAAGCGAGGGGAAACGTGGATCCGCGCGGTTGAGAAACTGGCAGAGTCAAGGGTGGTCGACTCACTTCCGTGCTCGGATCGAGCCACGGGATGGGTCACTCTCTCGCTCACAGCGGTGACATGAACTCACGGGCTAGATTCCTAATGCACTCACAGCGGCATATGACCATATACTAAACTAGCAAATGAACGCCAAGAAGTAAGACTGTTACCTCCACGCTCCTGGCGTGGGGAAGACAAGCCCGGCCAAATCCGTACTCCCGGTTAACAAATTTTTACAGAGGTACAAAGTTTTGACCCACTCCACGCAGGGAGGTAACAGGTCACATGTGGGGCTCGAAAGTTTCAGGAATTGGGTTGATAGGCAGCATCTTGATGCCGCTCCGACGGTGCCAAAACCCACGTTTGGGTGCTGTCCAGACGGCACTATCTGCGGGTTCATGGGGCCCACGTACTGCTCAGTCCTCCAGACCTAACGGGGTGGGTCCCGCTGTGATGGTGACACCTGGTGGCGCGCTTCCCTGGATGGTGGCCGGGCTGGAACACCGGTCGGAGGCCGTGCGGCTCCGATCTCCACTTGTTGGAGGTGCTGGCCACGGATCTGGAACCTCTATTTTGTAGAGCGCAACCCAGCGAGATCTGTTGCTGTGAACAGCACCGATGTCGGATCAGCACGAAATTAGTGCCGTTGGAATGCTGACTCGAAATCCTTCGACCCTCTGTGGATATAAGAAATTTTTTCGGACCGTAATTTTGTTGGCAGATTTCTCAATCAGACTGTGCTCAGTCACAAATCTGATCAGGCAGAATGAGAGCTGACTGAGAACCAGCATTGACCGCGATGTTGACCTCCGAAGCAGAAGATGTGCTCTTCATCAAAGTTGTAGAGGGGAGAGACAGAAAAATGGGAAATTTTTTTTTTGAAGGATTTGGTGGAGGTTTGGATGGGGAAAAGTATTTTATAATGCTGGTGGTCGGATCTGGACAATGGCAGACAAACTGAGTTGGGATCTGAAAGTGATTTTTTTGAAAATATAAATGAGATCTTAAATTCACAAGAAAATTTGTGATAGAGGTATTAGATGGACAAAACCCTCAATAAAAATCACAACCCGTTCAGACGTGGGGAAGGTGGGTTCAAGGATGAACTATAAGGTTGCTGTGACAGAAGATAGACTGCAGGCAGATCTGGAAGGAGGGGAAGAATGAAAATGGAAATATGGAAAATAAAGGCTAGAATTTTCACCATTTTTTATGGGACGTGGGTTGAACCTATAGAACTCACCCTAAAATTTTAGAACCCAAAAGATCTCGAGATTGTGAGAAACAATTCCGGGAACAGTGGGCTATCTTGAGTGGACAGTCGTCCGGTGATGTTGGCGGTGGTATGATGGCAGCACGATGGCGGTGGCGGCGGCGATGGCGATCTCACGAACCAATATAGGAGGAGTCTCACCTCAAAAACACAGCCTTCCCAGCTGTAGAAGGGGGAGAGAGGAGAGAGATAGGGGGCGACCCTTGCCTTTGGAACAAAATATCTGAATTTCTTTGGATTTATTTTACTCAAAATGAAAATACAAGGTTCTTATAGAAAATACAAAAAGACTAGTTCTATCCCTGGATCTAGGATTGGTGGGGGGTAAAAGAGGGAGTCCACAATTTTTTTCTCCCATGTGGTTTGGAACAAATAAAATAAGATTTCAATCCTAATAAACTATATTATACATGGGGCACCCGCTTGACTTATGTGTTCCAAATTTTGAATTTTGTTACCCTTTGTCCCCCCTTTGTCCAACCCTTCTAGAAGCCCACCTTGGAGGGTTGACTGACCCCACATGGGCCCAAGAGCTGAGGTGGATCAATGGGAGAAGGGATGGGGGGCCCGCGGGACCCAAGTGGTCCCAAATTACAAATAAATCCCTTTTACAATCTGTATAAATCCAAATAAACACACATTACACACAAATAAAATCCCAGTAAATATGATAAATACTAAGACTCAAGGGGGAGTCTCCAGACTGTCTCCGAGCTAGATGGAAGCCGATGTAGCTCGAGTGGTGCTCCGCATACGGTACCGACGGCTCACCGGTTCGTGCTTCTCGATCCCTCTGTTGTCCGCACTAATTCTCCCCGGGTGGGAGAAACTCGACCCTGTCGAGTAAGGGTCTGCATCGCTCTGGTAGCGCTCCAGTAGATCCAGATCTAGCCTCTACAACTATCCACGTGTGATCCAAGTATCCTCGGTGGCTGGTCGCCCTCTCCATCGCACTAGGTAGCGCGGGTAGGATCCACTTCTGGTAACAGTCATCTGCTAATGCAGTATATGATCTATATGCTCTCGCTGCCATGGAAATGGGGCTGGTGGTGTACACTCAGGTGTGGGATCACTCTCAATGGGAGGAGATGGCTCGAAAGGCTCACTAGGGATCACCGTTGGGTCCCTATATGTAACTAGATTTGACACATTGAAAGTTGAGCTTATACCATATTCCTCGGGCAGGTCCACAACATACGCATTGGATCCAACGCGTATCAACACTCTAAATGGACCGGCTCCGCGAGCTTGCAATTTCTTTACGGTTCCAGAGGGAAACCGTTCAGGTCTTACCCTGATCATGACATATTCACCCTCTTGGAACTCACAGTGGTGTCTATGGGCATCGGCTAGCTCCTTATACCGTGCATTACTGGCCTCAATGTGACGATGGACGTCGTCATGCAGACTCTTAACATGCTTAGCAAAAAGAAAAACACACGGATGCACACACGACCCTAAACAACCCTACGATTAGTCAGACCCAATCATATGCAAGGTTGTCCAGGACATCCGAATGTGTACCATGCATACCCTAGGTGTGACCGAATGTAGGTAAAATCATAAGATGGTCCTTTGGATTTGGGAGGTTTGGGTGGGCCAGGAGGGTTGGGTGTCTCTTGCCTGTGAACGGACTCGGTGGGTGTCGATGGCCCGGCCCGTGGGGAAGGGGTATAATGGTGGACTCCCCTAAAGAGGGGGAATGGAGATTGTGGACCAAGGGGCCCACTAAGAAAGGGATCGAAGGGATCAAAGAATGTGTGACCCCTCGATATGGATTCCCTCATCTCAAGGTCCCATGTGTGGAAGTCTAGAAGGTGTTGTTGATCTCCTTCATCCATGAAGGGAGATGGGACGGTGTATAGGATATAGGATTCCTCCCTTGGGACAAATGGACTAAAGTGAGGCTCGGGCGGTAGGGGAAGGAACAAAAGAACCTCCGTAGTTATATGGCCCACGGTGTACACGGAGGTAATGGACCCCAAAGCGGAATGGGTGAAGCTACGACTGTTGATTTGTTTTTTAATTAGATTAGATTCCTATCCCACCCCCTTTAAATACATATATGCATAAACATGTGAATCAAAGACAAGGGGGATGAAAGGATGAGAAATACTAACCGTGATCGCCACCAAGGATTAACAACGCCAAAGGATGAAGACGTGTAAAGAACGGCGTCGTGTACCTTGGAACTTAAAGACTTGATCGCGCTTGAAATGGGGTGCGGGGAACTTGTGAGTTCAAACCTCCTCTCCTTCCAGCCGACTAGAGGAAGAGGGCCTCACGTTGTTTTCATGCTCTCCTGCAAAACAAAGCCAAAACAAGGACAAAAAACCCATTAGAACATGGAGTGTAGAAATCTGCCCAAAGTGATAAAATAGCATGAATAAAAGGGGGAGAACGCACCCGGGGAGGGTTTTTAACCCCTGTGGAAGGGTGGAAATAATAGGTGGGTATGTTGTGCATGCATGAGATTTGAAATCACGAGATTTGATTGAGAGAATAGAGAGAAAATGATGATGCAAAATGGAGAAAAACGCATGTGTAGCAGAAAGTGCAGGAAACTGTGATGATTTGTGATTTTGAGAGGAAGTGAACTAAGAGTGGAGATCATGAAATCAAGCCCAGAAGGATGAAATTGAAAGTTAATACTTCCCTCTTCAAGATGGGGTCGAAGGATTGAGTCGGCGGTGCAGCATGGCTTCGCCCCACGTCCGAAAAGAGCCCCCCGTCGCGACTGCGAACTGGGCAATTTTTATAGAGTTTTGTAAGAAATCCTCATCTTCTTATCACGATTCCCGGAGATAGAGTCCAAGATAAATCAAGTTCTCTAGATCAAACTCGAGATAATACTAAGGATAAGAGATAGGAACAAACGGGGATCAATTCAGAGGAGGATTCTAGAAGATATGTCTTTTGGAAGGCAGCCCCGGAGCCTAATCTGCAGAGTTTTAGTTGAACTAGGAAACATAAATCCTGATCTTGCGACCCAGATCCCAAGAGATATTGCCAATGAAAATTTGATTCATATGAACCAAATTCAAGATAATACCAAGGGCTAGAAGTAGGAAAAAACGGGGATCAATTTGGATAAGAATTCAAGAAGTTATGGACTCTTCAAGAGGGCCACGGCACACAAAAACGGAGCAGAGTCCAGCACGAATTGGACTCTCTGGTGCATGTAACGGTCTATCGTAGGACCGTCAGAGTGATGTAACGGACTAGGGTAGGTCTGTCACACTCTGGAGGTCAAACGGGACGATTTCGGGCAAGTTTCGGTGTGACGCACCCATACTAGACCGTCACATGGGCTGTAACGGTCTAGGGTAGGACCGCCACATTCTGGGGGTTGAACATGGTGTTTCGGGCAAGTTTCGGTGTGACGGTCTATCGTAGGACCGTCACACTGAAGTAACGCACCTATGTAGGGCCGTCACTTGGATGGAGGCAGATTCCGGGCAGACTGCACGCGACTTTAGAAATTGAAGCGTATCTCTCAAACGGGGCAGAACTAGACAAAGTGGTAAACATAGAAGTTGTAGATAACTGAGAGAGGAACAACTTTCATGAAGAAACAAATTTGAGAAAATGACTAAAAGATTGAGAAAATGGGGCTGGAATAGAGAAGAAAATTCTGGAATGTAGGTGAACAGCATAGCCTGCTGGAAAAACGTGAATAACTCACAATCGGGGCAGAACCGGCCAACGGTGTAGAAGAAGAAATTATAGATCTTTGAAAGATGAACAACTTTAGTGAAGACAACTTTTTGAAAAGAGGACAAGAATAGGGTGAAAAAGAACCACTTTTAGGACTGCACAGTGAGAGAGAGCCGATTACTTGAGGGGAGCTGGCCTAAATGGGCCGTAAGTCGACTTGGAAGCCAGAATTTGACAAGATAAGCTTTGGGGCTATAAGAAATCATGATCTCCAAGACTCAAAGGATATGAAATGGTAAAAATGGGCTTGAAATCCATCCGAGGAAGGTTCCAAAATAATGGCTAATTCGGGACATCAAAAATGATGAATAAGAGAAATGACACAACTTGTGGGCTAAAACGGGTGTCAACAGATGCCCCTCCTTGATGTCCGCTTTGCAAGGGAACGAGCGAAAGCGACGCGGAGGTGAAATGGAAAGGAGATGGAGCGAAAGTGATAGCGACGTGAAATGGAGATGAAGCGGAGAGAACTGATAAGCGGGCATCAAGGTAAAAAGACACCCGTCATAACCAACAATCGATAGGAATTTTCCCGAAAATGCCGAGCTAACCACAAGGAATGATTGACAAGGATGAGACATGTCTGGAGAACTAAACTAAGGAAATACGACCAGCCTCATCGGTGACACAATCCACTGACAATGAGTGGGTCGAAAGGAAACACAGCATAAGAGCTGGAAAAGGAGAGATAAGACTGAGATAAAATCCAGACAGGAATCACACTGGCCAAACAGACCAAGCGGGAAGATCAGAGAAATCGTTCAAATTCAGAGTGGAATGAAGAATCTCTTATCCAAGAGAACTGAGGTGCAATCAACCATTGCTGAGGAGAAATCGTTGAATAGATCACGAGGCATGAATGCTCAAAATGACATGATACATGCTGGGCTAAAATAAAGAAATCATTAAAACGAATGCAAAGAAAGATAAAATAGAAAGTACTCAAGGATAATATTGCTAGAATGAGCCAAGACGGGGTCAAGAGTCTTCTTGCAACCACGGCGTGCGAGCCAGAGTCTATCGTCCCCCACCCGACTCAACCGAGCGGCCTATCCAACGATTAACCGTATGCTCCTAGATCATCATCATTTTTGTTAATGGGGAACATCAGATCCCAGAACACACTGGCAACCAGCCGGTCCTCGAGAGGCTATAATAATGTAGATACCATATAGTAATGCAACAATGAGCAGGGATAGAGAGCCATACCTGACTTACCTGCCAGGCGAAATGACATCCTTTTTAGAATTTTTAATTTCTACTTTTTATGGATTTTCAAATAAGACAACAACAACAATATGACATGACATGATGTGAACATGAACGAATATAAACAAGCATGACATGAACACAATAAGAGAAATATGAACGAAACATGGCACAACATAACATAACGAAGATGGATGAAATATAACAAACAAACAAATGGCAAGCATGCATGCGACTAAAGGCACGGTGGGACAAGACAATATGCACACGGTGGGACAGCACATGCAGTGGTATAAGGACATGGTGGGATAAAGACACGTGGGACGACAATACCACGGAGGACAAAGACACGTGTGATGAATGACACGGCGGGACAAAAGATACGATCAATCACGAGAGGACATAGACATGATAAAGATAACAAACATATTCTTCAATCAAAGCCCAAGATCAGATGAAGCGGAACCGCCAGGTTCAAGATCATGAGATATTGCCCACTCATGGAGACATGATTAAGCAGATAAGCGAAAGCTGGGAAGGCCATGAGCTTCAGAAGAGATATTGAAGAGATGAGAACAGATCGAAGAATGTGAGCAGGAGACAGAGCGAATGATAGAGCAAGGAAAGCTTGAACCTGCAACCTGCAGCCTGCACACTTAGCAAACAGATTACGTATCTGTCCTCAAGATAAAAATAAAACGAATAGAAGAGAAGTATTTTTAGATTTTTGTATTTCTGATTTTTTTTTTGCCATATTCAAATTTTTGTTATTTTTTTGACATATTCAATTTTTTTTAGAATTTTGACAATATTTCTTTTTTTTTCAGAATTTTGACATATTTGATTTTTTTGGATTTTGAACTATATTTCATTTTTTTGGATTTTGACATAGCAATCTGCAGCACCCAAAGACGGGCTCGAACTACTGGCCAGGGATCGCCGTCCCTCCCCTCTCATTAAAGGCTTCCCTTAAGCAGGGCGTGCATGTGAGGGTGGCTTACCGTAACCAACCGCCTCTAAAGAACGGTGCCCCTACTAAGGCCATACCCGGGATACAACCCAGCCTAAGAGGGAAAAATAGAAGAAAAATTAGAGACAAGCTTTATGCAGGATGGGAGACATCAGGACTTGAATTCCTTCCAGGGCACCACCCCTCAAAGAGATAGTCTGTTGCGCTGGGGCTTTGTGTCTTTGATTTTGAGACCCATATTTATCGAGCACGCATACGACCGGGCTCTTGATGTCCCGCGGGGCTTCGCCACTCTTGCCATGCCTTTGATTTCATAATCTTCTTTTTGATTCATCATTGATTTTTGACAGCCCTTGTTGGCTAGATATTGCATGAAAGCTCACTTTCGAGGGTCAAGACTGCCCCTATTTGAGACATCTCTCGTATTGGAGAGCACCTAGGTTGGTCATCTTATCCATCAATCTCTTGCCCCTTGCACTTGGCCGAGCAGAGAAGAGAGAAAGACCTTCGTGCATACCCAAAGTATGGCCAAAGCAGCAGCGTTGTTGCACTAGAGGGGTCGGCTATGGCTCGCCGTGTGGTGTGTGAAAAACCCATGCTCAAAGGTCACCCTCAACAATCAAGGAATGAACTGGACTCCTAGCGCGGAGCTATCACCAGGCTAAGGATGCTGCAAAAGTGAACTCATTTTAAATGAACTAAGCAAATATCTAAAAGCCACTTAACCATGTAAAGGAATAGCATTATAAGCGTGTGCATGAGTAAGAGAGATAACTAGCGAAGATAACATTTTCTTGCACAAAATGATGATACCTTGCAAATCCATAGAGTGGAAGTAGCGTCCTGACGCGATCTTGATCATCGAGCTTCGTTCAGCACGAGTTTTGTATTCCTTGCTTGATAGGACGAAAGGGAGAGGATAGCAAAGGATCAAAGATTCCTCTACATGGAGGAGCGGCAGACACGACACTGGATGAAGAAGGATAAAAAGGAAGATAGATGAGGGCTAGAACTCCCTCATTAAGGCGTAGAGACCTTGATAACAAAGAACCAATTACAGAAGAAACCAGATTAACCGAGATCAAGGCGGGCTAAAGCCTCAAAAACAGCAAGAGAAAGGGCGAAGACCCCGAAATGGAGAAGAGGAGAGAATAGAAAGATAGTGAGAGGATTGCGGAAAAGGTAAGGGGGAAGAGGAGTGATCATCCGACATGGTTGGAGAAAAGGAACTAGGACCACCTGACAGAGTCGGGGAAGGAGAATGAGAGTCACCCGACAGGGTCGGGGAAAGAGAATGAGAAGTCGAACCCAAGGGTACCGGGGGAGAAGAATCAAAGGAGGACATAGGCTGAGGCCAGGAATGGTGAGGAGATGGAAAGTCTGGAGGTCCCAGATAGGAAAAGGAAGAATGGGGATTCACAGACTCGAGATAGGAGGAGAGAATCGTGGAGGGAGAATTAGGAGAGGGTAGATACACCACCCAGGGGTGGGAACCAAGCAGAAGAAATGATGAGTAAAATGAAGAAGGAAGAGAAGTGGACCCCTGAGTGCACAACTGACGGCCCTTAAACTTACGCCGCCGCCTCTTCTTGGTTGATACATCTTGAACATGGACTCGCCTGGCGCGGGCTCGAATCCTTGGGCACCTTGCCTTGCAACATCTTCTCAAATAGCAAGCCCATCTGGCAGATGGCCTGGCCCGGCTATGAACATACAGCTTCATCGGAGCGGTTGCCCCTAGACTCCCGGAGCTAACAATAGTAGGACGTTCTTGAACAACTAACTCCTCATAATGATGAATATCATAAAACCATGGAGTTTTGTTACTTGGCACAAGTAGCATGAGATTCGGCAACTCCACTCGGAACTCAGCCTTGAAGCACAACTCCCTTGATGAAGGAGACGGGTGAAGCTGAGGGAGAGTAATACACGGCGTTGACATGGCCAGTTTGCTAATAAACCGAGGAAGATTGCATAACAAGTGCAGAATATCCTTGGAAAGTGTAGAAGATACGGCCAATTGCCCCTTGAACATAGAATCCATTATTTGCTTGGCGGCCGTATGCGTTAGCATAACATGGGTAGAGAACCCTTCTTAGCTTGTCATCTGAATAGCAATAGAGCGAGGAGAAATAATAGCATCAATGGTGAACTCTCCGGCGAGCAAGGAGATTGCCACCGGCCTCGCTCGGGAAGAAATTGGCGTCAACTCAAGAGAACTCTTCTTAGCAACTCTCATCTTTGAAAGTAGAGGCGCACCATCCCCAAAATAACCAGGGACGAGGACACGAACCGGCATCCGACAGATAAAATCCTGAATCTTGAAATGCACGGTCGGCACTGAATCATCCTGACTTGGCTCATTGTCTCCCTGGGGATTAGACCCGAGGGGCACCATGGGTAACCTGCACCCGCTCCGTAGGGGATAAGTGGATGGAGGAATGGGGATAGGAATCGGTTTAGATGGCATGGAGGTTTCAATGGGAGTGGTGATGTGTTTAGGGGGAGGCAAAGGGGTTGAGATGGTGGCAAGCCTAGGTGCGGACAAAGGTGAAGTCGGAGGTGAGGGTGGAGGTATAGCCTGCTCAGGCCCGAGCCACGATGGTGACGGAGATGGCAAAGGTGGTGGAGATGGTGGAGGTGATGGAAGCACTAGTGGTGGAGACGGGGATGATAGTGATGGCAATGAGGATATTGATGAAGATGATGGGGGTAGTGGACATGGAGGTGGAGAGGGTGAAGAGGGAGGTTGTGGTGTCCACCGTCGACGTGTCGATACTACGCGTCGAGCGGTGTGAGGGATAGAAGTAGTGGAAGTGGCGGCAAGGGAAGAAGGGGAGGCACTGGCCTGAGCGGAGGCTTGGGTTTGTGGAGGTTGCGGAGATTGGATAGGAGATGGCGGAGGCAATGGAGTAGGTGAGGTAGTAGGTGATGGAGCGAGTGCAGAACTAGATGAGGAATCACAAGGGTGCCCCTGGCCTTGAAGTAAGGGAGACGGCTGCCCCGGCGGCACTTCTTGCTGCTGCTGTTGGTTGCGAAGATGTAAAATGACTTTGTGAATAGCGGCCCAGTCAATCCTTTTCTTAGCTTCCAGATCATAAACATAATCCCGGAACTCAGGACAATCCTCAACCAAATGCCCCGGCTGGCAGTGAAAATCATATTACTGTAGCATATCCCCGACTGCGGGTCGGCAAGGCACAACCGGAGAGAGCGGCAACGCATGAGTGGCCATCAAAGCCCAAAATATATTGGTGAAACAGTCTGGCAACGAAAGATGAGGAGCCTGCTTCGGGCAAGGTGGATGCCGAGGGATATGTAATGGTGGAGAAGGTTGTAGAGTCAGAAGTGGGGGTTGCGTAGGCAGGAGTGCGTGGCTAGTGGTGGAGGGTTTTGGTGATGGCATGTGTGGAATAGGATGAGGGGGTATGTAGATGGCATCTACTTGCTCGGGATGTGGTGTTCCCTTGACCGGAAGTGGAGATGGAGACGGGTATGTGGATGCGGGAGGCTGACTCATGGAAGGTTGATATGCGGAGGTGTATGGGTACGTAGAGGTGGGAGGTTGGACTCGTGGAGGGATATGTGGCAGAAGGCTGACTCATGGCCGGCTGACTCATGGGAGTGTAGGGTTGGCACGTGGAGGGTGAAGGTTGATATGTGGAGGTGGATGGTGGAGACTCAAGGTCAATGGAATCTTGCATTTGTTGGCGAATGAAGCGGGCTCGGCTGTATAATTGTTGCCAGGAGGTGATGTTGTTGAGGGCTAAGATGAACCGATACTTGGGCGTGGCATTAGATATCAGCATCTTGATTTGCTCTCTTTCTGGAATGTGCCCCGGGACTTGCACGACAAGGCGACGCCAACGGTCAGCAAAGGTGCAGAACTCCTCGTCGGGCTTCATCATCTCATGGGCCAGATCTACCATAGAATACTTGGGCCCAACCTGGTCTTGATACTGCTGAATAAACTTTTCTTGAACGGCTTGAAAACTCACAACTTGCTCTTGCGGAAGAGAGAAGAACCAATCCCGAGCCGGGCCTTCTAATGACAGACCAAACAGATAAGCCATCAAGTGTTGGTCATGTCGAAACTGGGCCGACTCATAAACAAACTCCTTCAAGTGCACATACGGGTCACCGACTCCACTATAACGGTGATATGTGGGAATTTATGATGGAGACGGAAGCCGAAGACCTTGAAATGCGAACGGAACACTTAAGGAGGATTTGGGATCGATCCGGCGTGAAGCATCAGTGGCGTTGGTTGAGCAATCATCTCCTGGGTACGGAGAGATCGAGAAGGATATGGGCCAACTTGAGCAAGAGGGTGTAAATTAGGACCAGGATATTGATATTTGGCCGAATAAGAGGATCCGGGCTGAGAATAAGAAGGGCCCATTCCGGGAATGGAAGGATATGTGGGCCTGGAAGAAGCATGAGCATAAGGACCCATTGGGCTGGCAGCAACATGGGCAGAAGGATGAGGCCCATTATGAGAATAAGTCCCATTAGTAATTGCGCCAGCAACATATGAAGGAGAAGGAGGAGGCCCATGAATAGAAGATGGCCCATTATGAGAAGAAGGCCCATGAAGATGAGATGCAATAAGACGTTGGGCCTGGGCCAGGTCCATTTGGTGAATAAGGCTTGAAAGATGGGCCATGAGATTAGCCTGTTCCTTGGATGGATCAGAAGGGCCACGAGAAGATGGGCCCGTGTGGGAAGAGGATTCCACGCGGGAATAAGAAGAAGATTGGGAAAAAGAATGATACAAGGGGTTAGAATACTGCTCCATGAGGGCAAATGGAGACTTAATACATGGATATCAAGGACTATACAAATGGAGAAGCAATGGCTTAATGGGCTTGAGAACAAGGGGGGGCCGACCCACTAATGCAAAGATGAATGGACAACGGACCACGGGACAATGGACTAGACAATGGACACACAAAATGGGCTAAGCTAAATGGGCCTAACAACAACAAAATATGTGGATGATGAAAGAATGCAACACAAAAATCACTAATGAGCTTGGACAAGCCCAATCAACACGAACAATGCAATGTGAGAGTCTTCACCCAAGTCAAACAATTTGATATGATGGGAAATATTTTAGAGATTTTAATAGACCTTTTAATGATTTGAATTAATAATAATTCCCTCAAGATAGGAATCATATGGGAATAAGGTCCAAACTTTGGGTTGACTAAGGCTAACTCCCTCACACGTATGCAAATGCAAGCCTAAGGGGTGGGAATGTACAACCGGCCCGGCGTCCGTGTGGGAATCCACGGCTCACGGGGACTTATGGAGGTCCCTGATGTGCTTTCCTGGTCGGCTCCAAGGAATATGGAGATGATAGGTCCACGCACCAAGGTAGGAAATGCAACTATGATATGCAATGTATGGCCCTATGTGCACCGGAGTGCATGCAAATTCTAGCTTAAAACTAGAAACTCAAGACTAGATTAAACTATGCAAACATGATCTAACTAAAACAAATAGTATATGGATGGAAAGATAATACAAAGGTCTGCACAACGGGCCTAAGAACAGATCAATCTGACCTCGGGAGGTCAATAAAATCACTGAGCAAAGATGCCCCCGTGAACCTATGCGCAGACCACATGCAGATTTTATGGACAAAATGCTAAAATGATAACAATTTTTAACTAAGCAAATGAGACCTAAACGATGTAAAAAAGCTATGGATGGAAAGATAATATAAAGGACTATCCAATGGAACAAAAATCAGTACAATCAGACACCGGGAAGGCAGTCAAATCACTGAGTAAAGATGTACCTGTGAACCTGTCCCAGAGCCTGCCGTGCAGAACTTATGCATAAAACTCAAAAAGTTGGACAATATTAGAATATGCAAATGTTAACCAAATGATGAAAATGATATATGGATGGAAAGACAATACAAAGGGCTATCCAACGCAACAAGAATCACCTCAATCGGACTCCGGGATCAAAAGTTATGCCTCGACGAACACGGCCCTGTGAGCATGCGCACAAGACTGCCAGAAGCTGTGTAACGGTCTACCAAAGGACCGTTACATGGATATGACGGTCTACCATAAGACCGTCACACAACCAAAGCCCGTAAAACCCCCCAAACAGCGGAAGAATGGATAAAATATCACCCAAACATGCACATGCACACACCCAAGTCACAAAAGAGCATGAAAACAAACGTGATGGGCATTGGTGTCCCACCGTGATCGCCAAAAAACTGTTGATTTGTTTTTTAATTAGATTAGATTCCTATCCCGCCCCCTTTAAATACATATATGCATAAACATGTTAATCAAAGACAAGGGGGATGAAAGGATGAGAAATACTAACCGTGATCGCCACCAAGGATCAACAACGCCAAAGGATGAAGACGTGTAAAGAACGACGTCGTGTACCTTGGAACCTAAAGACTTGATCGCGCTTGAAACGGGGTGCGGGGAACTTGTGAGTTCAAACCTCCTCTCCTTCCAGCCGGCTAGAGGAAGAGGGCCTCACGTTGTTTTCATGCTCTCCTGCAAAACAAAGCCAAAACAAGGACAAAAAACCCTATAGAACATGGAGTGTAGAAATCTGCCCAAAGTGATAAAATAGCATGAATAAAAGGGGGAGAACGCACCGGGGGAGGGTTTTTAACCCCTGTGGAAGGGTGGAAATAACAGGTGGGTATGTTGTGCATGCATGAGATTTGAAATCATGAGATTTGATTGAGAGAATAGAGAGAAAATGATGATGCAAAACGGAGAAAAACGCACGTGTAGCAGAAAGTGCAGGAAACTGTGATGATTTGTGATTTTGAGAGGAAGAGAACTAAGAGTGGAGATCATGAAACCAAGCCCAGAAGGATGAAATTGAAAGTTAATACTTCCCTCTTCAAGATGGGGTCGAAGGATTGAGTCGGCGGTGGAGCATGGCTTCGCCCCACGTCCGAAAAGAGCCCCCCGTCGCGACTGCGAACTGGGCAGTTTTTATAGAGTTTTGTAAGAAATCCTCATCTTCTTATCACGATTCCCGGAGATAGAGTCCAAGATAAATCGAGTTCTCTAGATCAAACTCGAGATAATACTAAGGACAAGAGATAGGAACAAACGGGGATCAATTCAGAGGAGGATTCTAGAAGATATGTCTTTTGGAAGGTAGCCCCGGAGCCTAATCTGCAGAGTTTTAGTTGAACTAGGAAACATAAATCCTGATCTTGCGACCCAGATCCCAAGAGATATTGCCAATGAAAATTTGATTCATATGAACCAAATTCAAGATAATACCAAGGGCTAGAAGTAGGAAAAAATGGGGATCAATTTGGATAAGAATTCAAGAAGTTATGGACTCTTCAAGAGGGCCACGGCGCACAAAAACGGAGCAGAGTCCAGCACGAATTGGACTCTCTGGTGCATGTAACGGTCTATCGTAGGACCATCAGAGTGATGTAACGGACTAGGATAGGTCCGTCACACTCTAGAGGTCAAACGGGACGATTTCGGGCAAGTTTCGGTGTGACGCACCCATACTAGACCATCACATGGACTGTAACGGTCTAGGGTAGGACCGCCACATTCTGGGGGTTGAACATGGTGTTTCGGGCAAGTTTCGGTGTGACGGTCTATCGTAGAACCGTCACACTGAAGTAACCCACCTATGTAGGGCCGTCACTTGGATGGAGGCAGATTCCGGGCAGACTGCGCGTGACTTTAGAAATTGAAGTGTATCTCTCAAACGGGGCAGAACTAGACAAAGTGGTAAACATAGAAGTTGTAGATAACTGAGAGAGGAACAACTTTCATTAAGAAAGAAATTTGAGAAAATGATTAAAAGATTGAGAAAATGGGGCTGGAATAGAGAAGAAAATTCTGGAATGTAGGTGAATAGCATAGCCTGCTGGAAAAACGTGAATAACTCATAATCGGGGTAGAACCGGCCAACGGTGTAGAAGAAGAAATTGTAGATCTTTGAAAGATGAACAACTTTGGTGAAGACAACTTTTTGAAAAGAGGACAAGAATAGGGTGAAAAAGAACCACTTTTAGGACTGCACAGTGAGAGAGAGCCGATTACTTGAGGGGAGCTGGCCTAAATGGGCCGTAAGTCGACTTGGAAGCCGGAATTTGACAAGATAAGCTCCGGGGCTATAAGAAATCATGATCTCCAAGACTCAAAGGATATGAAATGGTAAAAATGGGCTTGAAATCCATCCGAGGAAGGCTCCAAAATAATGGCTAATTCGGGACATCAAAAATGATGAATATGAGAAATGACACAACTTGTGGGCTAAAACGGGTGTCAACAACGACCTGTGGGTCGGTCGAAGCCTGGGGCCAACATATGTGTCAACTTCCATTGGCAGTCTAATCTCTGGAGAAGGTCTTCCAAGGTATCTATGTGGTGACTAGACCGAAATGTTGTGTGGAAGGAGTTAACGGGCACTACTTGTAGTGCGGGGTCCATGGATGGGTAGTAAGATGGAGCAGGGACCAAACCTGTCCTAAGCTAGCTAAAGAGTGGCTCGGCTATGAGTAGCTTTCCCATTGGAAACATGGGTAGCTCTGGCTGAGATGACTCCAAATGAAATGGCTCCGGGTGAGGATCGAAAAGGGGTGGCAAAGGAGCACTAGGAGAAGGGCTGTCCATTAGGAGGGGAAGAGGCCCTTGGGACCCCGTAGGTGGGGCCGGGTTGGGACTACCGTCCATGACCTCCCTAGGCTCGAGTATGGCTATGTCCGGACTCGGAGGTGGGCAAGGGGAGACCAGCGACTCAAAATAAGCACATCTCCTATCCACCCGATCCTAAATCATTTGCACAAGTTCGGCAACGGTGTGGGTTGGAGAAGGGGTATCGCGGTGGACTCGCCCGTAATCAACCAGCCTAGGCTTGGGTACCTGAGGGGATTCTTGCCTCCGGATATGACCCACTTGGTTGGAAGTGAGTTGGTGGGGTCGGCTGGAGGTGTGACCCACATGGTTGGAAGTAAATGGGTGGGACGGGTTGGAAGGGACCGGATGGGGAAGGTAGACCCTTCTAAGCTCTCTCTTCATGTCCCACCATGACTCGATGGGCCATTGCCTCCTAACATCTCTCAAGCGCTCAATGATGTACCACTTTTTGGCGGCCTCGTGTAGAAGCCTCTCCTTGGTGAAATAGAATTGCCCGGCTTTGGACATGGTATAACAATCAAAGTATGTGTCCATGGCGGCCTCCCACTTGAGGTAGTCGCCCGGGTCAGTGGAGCCATAAAAATCCGAGGCTTCGGGCCTACGGAAGTGAAGAGGGTGGTTGCCAAGCCCATGGGTGTGCCGACGGTCATATCGCCTGGGCGATCGAGATTCCATTGGAAATGGGGAACTACAAGACGGACATGCTGACACTTGGACAAGACACTAGACATGACTATGCAAAGTTGGAATGCACTAACTAATGCACACTAAGGACCCTAGACTTAAACCAAGATCCGGTACCTGGCGGAGGTTTGATCCAAAGATCTCCTCGCGTAAGTGTGTGGCCTTCCCGATAGGCGTAGCCTAACGTTCGAACAACACCTTTTGATATACCGATTAATGGTATGCAAATGCAACGACCGACTTAGACTTAGACTCCTAGACTTAAATGACTCTTTTTTATGTTTTTATTAAGCAAATACTAATGACGACCCTAGACTCAACTGGTGCTCTGATACTAAACTGATGCGGGATGGACACGGGGACCGACTCTAAGTGATGCGGACCTCGGAGTCTAAATGTAGACGCGACCAGCAACATATGAAAAGGAGAGACACTTCGGCCCAACACTAAGAGTTCCAATGGGCTAGACGTCGCTAACAGAAATGCAAGCTCACTCGTCGTCCCAAGCGAGGGGAAACGTGGATCCGCGCGGTTGAGAAATCGACAAAGTCAAGGATGGTCGACTCACTTCCGTGCTCGGATCGAGCCATGGGACGGGTCACTCTCTCGCTCACAGCGGTGACATGAAATCACGGGCTAGATTCCTAACACACTTACAGCGGCATATGATCATATACTAAACTAGCAAATGAACGCCAAGAAGTAAGACCGTTACCTCCACGCTCCCGGCGTAGGGAAGACAACCCCGGCCAAATCCGTACTCCTGATTAACAAATTTTCACAGCGGTACAAAGTTTTGACCCACTCCACGCAGGGAGGTAACAGGTCACATGTGGGGCCCGGGAGTATCGAGAATTGGGTTGACGGGTAACATCTTGATGTCGCTCCGACGGTGCCAAAACCCGCGTTTGGGTGCTGTCTGGACGGCGTGATCTACGGGTTCGTGGGGCCCACGTGCTGTTCAGTCCTCCGGACCTGACGGGGTGGGTCTCGCTGTGATGGTGACACCTGGTGGTGCGCTTCCCTGGACGTCAGCCGGGCTGGAACACCGGTCGGAGGCCAGGCGGCTCCGATCTCCACTTGTTGGAGGTGCTGGCCACGGATCTGCAACCTCTATTTTACAGCGCGCGACCCGGCGAGATCTATTTCTACGAATAGCACTGATGTTGGATCGGCGCGAAACTAGCACCGTTGGAACGTTGACTCAAAATCGTTCGACCCTCTGTGGATCTAATAATTTCTTCGGGACTATAATTTTGTTGGCAGATTTCTCAATCGGACTGTGCTCAGTCCCAGATCTGGTCAGGCAGAATGAGAGCAGACTGAGAACCAGCGTTGACCGCGATGTAGACCTCCGAATCTGAAGATGGGCTCTTCATGAAAGTTGTAGAGGGGAGAGATAGGAAAACGGGAATAATTGTTGTGAAGGATTTGGTGGAGGTTTGGATGGAAAAAAGTATTTTATACAGTTGGGTGGTCGGATCTGGACAGTGGCAGACAGGCTGAGTTGGGATCTAAAGTGATTTTTTTTGAAAATATAAACGAGATCCTAAATTCACAAGAAAATTTGTTGAAGAGGTATTAGATGGACAAAACTCGCAATAAAAATTACAACTCGTTCAGACATGGGGAAGGTGGGTTCATGTATGAACTATCAGGTTGCTGTGACAGAAGACAGACTGCAGGCAGATCTGGAAGGAGGGGAAGAACGAAAATAGAAAAATGGAAAATAAAAGCTAGAATTTCCACCACCTTTTCTCGGACGTGGGTTGAACCTCTAGAACTCACCCTAAAAGTTTGGAACCCAAAAGATCTCGAGGTTGTGAGCAAAAAGTTCGGGAACAGTGAGCTATCCTGAGTGGACAGAACTCCGGCAATGTTGGCGGTGGTACGATGGCGGCATGATGGCGGTGGCGGCGGCGATGGCGATCTCACGAACCGATATAAGAGGCGTCTCACCTTAGAAACACAGCCTTCCCAGCTGTAGAAGGGGGAGAGGGGAGAGAGATAGGGGGCGGCCCTTGCCTTTGGAATAAAATATCTGAATTTCTTTGCATTTATTCTACTCAAAATGAAAATACAAGGTTCTTATAGAAAATACAAAAAGACTAGTTCTATCCCTAGATCTAGGATTGGTGGGGGGTAAAAGAGGGAGTCCACAATTTATTTCTCCCATGTGGTTTGGAACAAATAAAATAAGATTTCAATCCTAATAAACTATATTATACATTGGGCACCCCTTGACTTATGTGTTCCAAATTTTGAATTTTGTTACCCTTTGTCCCCCCTTGGTCCAACGCTTCTAGAAGCCCACCTTGGAGGGTTGACTGACCCCACATGGGCCCAAGAGCTGAGGTGGATCAATGGGAGAAGGGATGGGGGGCCCGCGGGACCCAAGTGGTCCCAAATTACAAATAAATCTCTTTTACAATCTGAATAAATCCAAATAAACACACATTACACACAAATAAAATCCCAGTAAATATGATAAATACTAAGACTCAAGGGGGAGTCTCCAGACTGTCTCCGAGCCAGATGGAAGCCGATGTAGCTTGAGTGGTGCTCCGCATACGGTACCGACGGCTCGCCGGTTCGTGCTTCTCTATCGCTCTAGTGTCCGCACCAGATAGGTCTCTACCTCCTCCAGTAGGATAGTGGCCTCGAAAGATGGAAATATGAATGTATGGGTCTGAGGGTGCCAGATTTCTACCAAGGCTGAGATGTTGTGCCAGTCAAGGGAGAGCTTTGGGTAATTTTGGCCTAATACCAAGAGTGGGTGTAGGTGCCAGGACTTCAGGATGGATATTACTCCTAGGGGCAACGCGTGGATCATGGGAGCCATCCACTTTAAAGTGGAGTAGCGTCTGGAGCCAGGGAGAAGCTGAGATGGAAAAGAGAAAAAGAGAAAGAGAGGAAGAGGGTGTAAGTAAGTGAATAAACTTATTTGAATGAAATCATGCAAGCGTACCTCTCTCAAAGGGCTCGAGCTCAGAGGACGAGGGATCGTAGTCAGCCGTTGGAGCACTTCACGCTCCTTCCTGGCCGGCTTTGGCCCTTCATAAGCTGCCCCCTCCATGGAACTCCGCTCAAAGGACCTTTTCATGATGATTTGATGGAGAATAACAAAGGTTTGAGGCCTAGAAAGAGGGGTGTAGTGTGAGTTGCGAATTAGAACCCCCTCCTACTTATAGGGCTTAGGTAGAGGCCTAAACCCACTAGAACTGATGTAGGACAGGCCTAGATCGAGTTGGGATAAGGATTAAGTTGGTTTAGGACGTCTATCTTTGGGTTAGGACTCTCCAACAGAGTCCCATTCGAACTCTGAGGTCGTGCCATTGCGCGGTCTCTCGATAGACCGCCCTATTCATTGAACGGTCTTATTAAGGCCGTTCAGAAGCTTCTATACAACTCGAATCCTAGAGGTCAAGTGGTCTGTAATCGACTGTTCTATAAATCACACGGTCAGAGAGGAACTATCCTATTATTGGAGCGGCTAACATTAAGCAGTTTGATCACCTTGGCTGAGAGGCTATGAACGGTCTACAAGAAGGCCGTGTGGCGGTTTGAGCTATCTCTTTTCGAACGCCTAGGCATCTGAAGCCCTGTTTTAACCTGTTCTTACCTATATCACTCAAGCGGTGGTCTCGCCTCTCTCACCCAGTCGCGTCTCTCTCTCTCTCTCAGTTCGGCGTCTCTCAGTTCGGCGTCTCCTCTCACTCCGAGTCGGCATCTCTCTCTCACTCCGAGTCGGCATCTCTCTCTCACTCTGAGTTAGCGTCTCTCTCTCACTCTGAGTCGGCGTCTCTCTCTCACTCTCAGTCGCATCTCTCCTCACTCTGAGTCAGCGTCTCTCTCTCACTCCTAGTCGGCGTCTCTCTCTCACTCTCAGCCGCGTCTCTCTCTCACTCTGAGTTGGCATCTCTCTCTCACTCTAAGTCGGCGTCTCTCTCTCTCTCACTCTCAGCCGCGTCTCTCTCTCACTCTGAGTCGGCGTCTCTCTCTCGCTCTAGTCAGCGTCCCTTTCCTCACTCGCTCACTCATGCCGTCTCTCCCTCGCTTGTGTCCGTCTTACTCGTGTCGTAGTTAGTGGGTCAGTATAAGTCATTTGCATTCATTCATACATGCACACATCCACAAAATCAAAATGAAAAGCATATCACTATCATATCATGTACAAAAAAGTCAGGTCCCGGGTACAAGTCAGGCCTATCCCTCTCCCTGACCCCCCTCGCTATCTCACCGCCCTCATGCCTCTTCAGGGGAGGCATCGCTGAGGTCGCCTCGTCGCGACGCCGCCGGCACTGCTCCTCATCCTCATTCCTCCGGTGGCCGGAAGAACTGGTAAAGTAACTCCTCACGGAGCCATGGGTGCCGTGGCTGCCGCTCGGAGTCCCGCTACGTGATCGCTGTTGGGTCCCGCGAGGTGCAAACGGATCTAGAAGGGGGGGTTGAATAGATCCTATCAAAAGCTTTGGCCTATTTAAAAACTCTTAGCTATCAAAAGCATGAACCACTCCTATAAAGTGAATGAATCACTTAGGCACAATGCACAGCGGAATTAAGTAGAGTGGCTCAAATGAAAAGACTTGGATTACAAGCGATGAAGCGTCAACTATTCTTTAAGCACATTTGTGATCTTTGAGAGATACAAGCCTTGTAGTGCAGGGATCATAAAGCATAACACTAGTGCATGAAATAGCTTGCAACAACCATGCGTGTGTGTGTCCTATGTTGATCACTCAAAGTGCATATGTATGTGAATGTAGTAGTGATCAACCAAGGTGCATGCGAGTCTAAGGAAGGGAAACACTTAGCAATACTTTCACCTTGGCACTTGTGTGCAAGGGTGTAGCAGGCCACCCAAGGGATGTAGTCAAAGTGCTAAGCTCAATTAAACCACAGATGTCACGCCCTGAACCGATAGCAGCGGAACGTATTCGTTTGCTCGGAACGTAGCAGTTAAACAGTAGAGAACGATCAAGAGCAATGGCATGAGACCAAATACTTTGGAGTAACAACAAAAATCTTATTTCAGATATAAGTCTCTTACAAGAACTTGAAGACTCAACTACGTCACTATGAAAGAAAAGGAGATGACGCACTAATAGACTTAGACAAGATAACTAAATAAGAGACATCATGCTAGACTCACGAAAGATAAAAGACACAGGTTCACTAGTTTTTGAAGCTCGCTTGCACACTTGTCCCTCCCATGTTAGTCTTGGTCTCGCTAGCCACCTGATTACCTGAAAAATGTTGGAATAAAACTGGGTGAGCGAACGCTCAGTAGGAATTATATCTCAAGAACAAGCAATTAGTTTAAGTAATTACATCTTTCACATGTAAATGCAGTAAGGCTATGCATGTAGAATTAACCGAGCAAGTGAAACAAAACTAGCAAGAATTTGACAATTTCATGTAAAACTTTCAAGAAAGAGATATCCAAGAGAGATTTATAGAATATTGGCTATTTCACACAAGTACTTGCCCATTCTGGGCCACGCTAGTTGAGTCACGCAAGTCAAGTCACGCACGCAAGTAATATCACGAAAGAGAGAGAGAGAGTGTGTGTGGAATGCCAAAGATCAAGAGAGACAAGTACTGCTGTGCAATGCAAGACACCGCGATCATTAAAACTCCCATGGGCACTAGTACTTTCGGGCGCTCCTCCCAGGACCAGATCGGGCCCTATATGCACAGCATTTAAAGATAGATCTAGACATCCACGATAGTTTATATCCAATAAGGAGTTTCAATAACAAGCTTTAATAGAAGGATAAGGTAAGATTTTTCATGGAATTCAAGGGCAAGGCCCTTGAGCAAGGACAGACTTGCGATAAAAATCTACGCGAAGCATAGAAACCATGACATGTCGATAAACTGGGTGGAGATCATGATATCAAGAATAATCACTTATATAGCGTTGCTTGTTCTTTGTACATGATAAGGTAGATAGAATTAGTGTCCATAAGTATGGCACATCATGGCATGGTTTCCCATTCCATAATTTTAAGAATATTCTCATGACATCCACTTAGCATGTCATGAGGGACGGTATACCATGTTTCTTTAGAGTGACATGGAAATCAAGTAGTGTCATGGGTTTTAATGGTACAACCTGCTCGGCTACCTTGAGGGAATCCAATGCTTGCGAAGTCTTACGGAGGTCTCTATGATAAGGTCACCAATCCAAAGGAACGGACTGTCCCATGGAGGGTTCATCTATCATCGAGAATTAGGGTTTAATCGATAAAACACCGAAAAACATGGGACCATATTCACGGAGTGGAATATAGTGCCTATATATATATATATAACCAACTAACAGTGGGTTGTAGTAATTCACGAAAATTAGGAAAACAGGGAATTGACGTCTTCTCATAAGTCTTCATTTTATAAATTGACGCCCTTGGTAGGGTCGTCATTTCATTAAATGACGACTGTTCACACAGTCGTTACATTCAGATTCTATGAATATTAAATTCAATAAACATTTTCAGATTTCAGATATTATGAAAATGACGTCTTACATTAAGGCTTCATTTATATAAATAGCGCCCTAGTCAGGGGCGTCATATATCAAATAAAAGGGCAGTATATATGTCGTCATTTCAATATCTAAGGAATATTATAATTACACCGTTTATCACTAAATTGATGCCCGTTCACATGGGCGTTCATTAAATTGACGACCTAGTTAGGGTCGCTATTTCTTTGTCATAAGATTTACACCGGGTAGGTACAATCATAGACACATGGTTTTTGGAGTATGTAAGATCAAAGTTCCAAAGACATGAATAGATAGAGAAAAATAGCAGGAATTTATGGACATGATCATGCATTAATTTACATATAAGGGTTCTTAGTTATTAATTTTTGAACATTACGTATTTATTAAGTGACTAGACAATTGACGCCCGTGTGCACGGTCGTCAAAATAAAATAGCGCCCTAGCTTGGGTCGCTATTTACTGAAATTAAGGAAAACAAACAGAAATCTGAGAAATCATCATGCTACGGACTATATGCATGGTATTTCTTAAATTTTCATGTTTGGGCTTCGTTACTTGAGAACACCTACCTGGGTGTTGGTTTGGTTGAAAAGAACGTGAAGAGTCTGAAGAAAATGATACTCTGTTTCAACAGAGTAACGATTAACCAGTATAAGAAGCTACGGATGAAGATGCTAAAAGCAGTGACGTTGCAGATCAACAGTAGCAGAAGAAGATGCTTCGGGGTCAACAGGTTCGCCAGTAGCAGGAAGAAAGCAATCTTCCTTTACTCATTGATAGCAACCTTCGTTCAGCAAGCGAAGAAGTAAAGAAGCAGGGCTTCTTCTACGTTGAGGAAGACGACGGAGAAGGGCTCGTGAAGAAGGCAAAGCTGCTCAAACTATCACGAACAGTAGGTCGGTGTCGAAGCAGAGAACCCAAAGGCAATAACCTTTGAAGGGTTCTGTAGGGACTTATTTATAGGGAAGAAGGATCCCACGTAGTTAGAGTTTAATTAGGAGCAATATTCCCACAGGAAGAATCCTATTAGAAATATAACTTCCCACGTATTGATCTCTTCCTTAATCAAAACTTACCCAATTAACTTCCTTGTTCGAATCAAACACCAACTGTCCTCTTTCGAAATGACGCCATAGGTTGGGGCGTTATTTCAATAAGTGACGCTTGTATACACAGTCGTCAATTCCATAATTGACGACTTGTACAGGGGCGTCATTCACCTTTCCCTATTTCGTATAACCATCTTTCTAGATTTTTATCTTTTTTCCTTGATGTGATCTAGATGAAAATTTTAGGAGTATTAATTTTCCATTTTTCTCTATTTTTCCATATAATTATTTTTCCAAATGCTTTAGTCGAAAAATCGGCACTATTCATTTTATTTGAAATGACGACTTGTTCAAGGTCATTTTCTATGCAATTGACGCCCATTGACGTTTGCGTCAATTGAGTTTTAGCATTTTTTAGTTAGCATTCCACAAGTCCATACATTCTCCAACGTCTATACATTCCTTCTCCGAGTCTATACATTCATAAGTCCATACAATGCATAAGTCTATTCATTCCTCCAAGTCTACACACTCCTTCCCCAAGTCTATACATTCATCTCCAAGTCTATACATTCATAAGTCCATACAATGCATAAGTCTTATACATTTCTCCAAGTCTACACACTCATTCCCCAAGTCTATACATTCATCTCCAAGTCTATACATTCATTCCCTAAGTCTATACATTCATACACTCCCAAGTCTATACATTCCCCCATGTCTATACATTCCTCCCAAGTCTATACATTCCTCCCATATCTACACGTAAATCTTATATTTATATATCCTCCCTTTATAATGTAATAAATGTGGAATATTAGATTTGCTAAATTAGTAAAAAATATAAATTGACATTTTCTTCAAGATTTAATGATTCTCAATTCAATTAAAATTATGTTGTGCATTAAATGGCTACTTAAAAATAACATGTTATTCTTAAATTTATTATAATATAATGGTAGGGTCCATGAGTTCTTCTTGTGAGACTTCTTAGGCTGTCAGAGGGTTGTGTATAGCCTGGCCTTAATTATTTACGTTGTATTATATTTATTTATTTTGCATTATATATATATGCACAGATGTATGGATGAGTGGGTTGAGACTTAAGGGCCTTACAATGTGTGTGGGTGGATTTACCAACCCTCATATATCTATTAATAATTGGTATGTATATAGGATTTTTATTCCTCATATTTTTTTAACTTTTATTTGTCCTTGTCTTTGGTATCAGAGGCAGGTTCGATCATAGATAAATTTTTACTTGCATTTCAAAAGGTAATATTAACTAGTCTTTTATAGATTCTAGGAACCTTATTAACTATTTATAGAGATATGTAGATATCATCATGTATAGGTTATTTTTCTTTTCAAACCGTAAATATATTTATTCCTATTTCAAAATTACCGGGTGTTACACCCTCCCCCACTTAAAAGAATTTGGTCCCCAAATTCACATTATTCTTTACTCACGATGGAGAACTAGCTATAATGCGTAGAAGAAGTCTAGATATATTGAGTGGAACACAACTAATTTTAGGAAGAATTAATTTAGGCTTAAGGGTGAGGGGTACCTTCCGCAACCTTCCCTTTGGCAAGTTTGGTTAAATCTTGAACTCCTCTTGGAGGCTTCTTGGTTAGAATAGGGCATTCCGCTATCTTATGATCTAAGGTCCCGCAACGCAGACACGCTCCCGAACTCCACCAACACTTTTCCGATTGGTGACCATATCTTCCACAAGATTTACACTTACCTTGCGAGTGATCTGTCGAAGTTCCCTTCTTATTACACTTCTTACATTTCTGGCATTTCTTACACCTTTGTGAAATATCACCCTCGTTTATCCTTTTCTTGGTAGTGATGAACTTTCCCGACTCATGGGCTTGATCTTTCCCTTCAACTCTTCCTTTTACTTCCACTGCCTTCTCTAGCTCCTGAATTCTCCTAACAAGGTCCGCAGAAGCTTGGACATCTACTAGTACCATCTCAGGAACAAAGCTTGGCTTAGACGCTTCCATTTTATCTAAGTTCCTGCAAAGATGAGTGGGGAGATAATTTATTGACTCAAGAATTAATGCAAATATTTTATCTTTCTTTTATAACTTTAACCCCAAGTTCTACCCATCTCTCACGAAACTCCTATAGGATGACCGACCAGGATACTCAACCTATCTCTTGGACTTAATGACCTAGGAATTAGAAAGTCGAAGCTCTGATATGACTGACAAGGATACTTGACCTATCACTAGAACTTAATAACTGGAGGATATGAAGGCCGAAGCTCTGATATGACTGACAAGGATACTTGACCTATCATTCGAACCTAATAACTAGAGGATATGAAAGCCGAAGCTCTGATACCACCTCTGTCACGCCCCGAACCGATAGCAGCGGAACGTATTCGTTTGCTCGGAACGTGGCAGTTAAACAGTCGAGAACGATCAAGAGCAATGGCATGAGACCAAATACTTTGGAGTAACAATAAAAATCTTATTTCAGATATAAGTCTCTTACAAGAACTTGAAGACTCAACTACGTCACTATGAAAGAAAAGGAGATGACGCACTAATAAACTTAGACAAGATAACTAAATAAGAGACATCATGCTAGACTCAAGAAAGATAAAAGACACAGGTTCACTAGTTTTCGAAGCTCGCTTGCACACTTGTCCCTCCCATGTTAGTTTTGGTCTCGCTAGCCACCTGATTACCTGAAAAATATTGGAATAAAACTGGGTGAGCGAACGCTCAGTAGGAATTATATCTCAAGAACAAGCAATTGGTTTAAGTAATTACATCTTTCACATGTAAATGCAGTAAGGCTATGCATGTAGAATTAACCGAGCAAGTGAAACAAAACTAGCAAGAATTTGACAATTTCATGTAAAACTTTCAAGCAAGAGATATCCAAGAAAGATTTATAAAATATTGGCTATTTCACGCAAGTACATGCCCATTCTGGGCCATGCTAGTTAAGTCACGTAAGTCAAGTCACGCACGCAAGTAATATCACGAAAGAGAGAGAGTGTGTGTGTGGAATGCCAAAGATCAAGAGAGACAAGTACTGCGGTGCAATGCAAGACACCGCGATCATTAAAACTCCCATGGGCACTAGTACTTTCGGGCGCTCCTCCCAGGACCAGATCGGGCCCTATATGCACAACATTTAAACATAGATCTAGACTTCCACGATAGTTTATAGCCAATAATGAGTTTCAATAACAAGCTTTAATAGAAGGATAAGGTAAGATTTTTCATGGAATTCAAGGGCAAGGCCCTTGAGCAAGGACAGACTTGCGATAAAAATCTACGCGAAGCATAGAAACCATGACATGTCGATAAACTGGGTGGAGATCATGATATCAAGAATAAGCACTTATATAGCGTTGCTTGTTCTTTGTACATGATAAGGTAGATAGAATTAGTGTCCATAAGTATGGCACATCATGGCATGGTTTCCCATTCCATAATTTTAAGAATATTCTCATGACATCCACTTAGCATGTCATGAGGGCCGGTATACCATGTTTCTTTAAAGTGACATGGAAATCAAGTAGTGTCATGGGTTTTAATAGTACAACCTGCTCGGCTGCCTTGAGGGAATCCAAGGCTAGCGAAGTCTTACGGAGGTCTCTATGATAAGGTCACCAATCCAAAGGAACGGACTGTCCCATGGAGGGTTCATCTATCATCGAGAATTAGGGTTTAATCGATAAAACACCGAAAAATATGGGACCATATTCACGGAGTGGAATATAGTGCCTATATATATATATAACCAACTAACAGTGGGTTGTAGTAATTCACGAAAATTAGGAAAACAGGGAATTGACGTCTTCTCATAAGTCTTCATTTTATAAATTGACGCCCTTGGTAGGGTCGTCATTTCATTAAATGACGACTGTTCACACAGTCGTTACATTCAGATTCTATGAATATTAAATTCAATAAACATTTTCAGATTTCAGATATTATGAAAATGACGTCTTACATTAAGGCTTCATTTATATAAATAGCGCCCTAGTCAGGGGCGTCATATATCAAATAAAAGGGCAGTATATATGTCGTCATTTCAATATCTAAGGAATATTATAATTACACCGTTTATCACTAAATTGATGCCCGTTCACATGGGCGTTCATTAAATTGACGACCAAGTCAGGGTCGCTATTTCTTTGTCATAAGATTTACACCGGGCAGGTACAATCATAGACACATGGTTTTTGGAGTATGTAAGATCAAAGTTCCAAAGACATGAATAGATAGAGAAAAATAGCAGGAATTTATGGACATGATCATGCATTAATTTACATATAAGGGTTCTTAGTTATTAATTTTTGAACATTACGTATTTATTAAGTGACTAGACAATTGACGCCCGTGTGCACGGTCGTCAAAATAAAATAGCACCCTAGCTTGGGTCGCTATTTATTGAAATTAAGGAAAACAAACAGAAATCTGAGAAACCATCATGCTACGGACTATATGCATGGTATTTCTTAAATTTTCATGTTTGGGCTTCGTTACTTGAGAACACCTACCTGGGTGTTGGTTTGGTTGAAAAGAACGTGAAGAGTCTGAAGAAAATGATACTCTGTTTCAACAGAGTAACGATTAACCAGTATAAGAAGCTGCAGGATGAAGATGCTAAAAGCAGTGACGTTGCAGATCAACAGTAGCAGAAGAAGATGCTTCGGGGTCAACAGGTTCGCCAGTAGCAGGAAGAAAGCAATCTTCCTTTACTCATTGATAGCAACCTTCGTTCAGCAAGGGAAGAACTAAAGAAGCAGGGCTTCTTCTACGTTGAGGAAGACGACGGAGAAGGGCTCGTGAAGAAGGCAAAGCTGCTCAAACTATCACGAACAGTAGGTCGGTGTCGAAGCAGAGAACCCAAAGGCAATAACCTTTGAAGGGTTCTGTAGGGACTTATTTATAGGGAAGAAGGATCCCACGTAGTTAGAGTTTAATTAGGAGTAATATTCCCACAGGAAGAATCCTATTAGAAATATAACTTCCCACGTATTGATCTCTTCCTTAATCGAAACTTACCCAATTAACTTCCTTATTCGAATCAAACACCAATTGTCCTTTTTGGAAATGACGCCATAGGTTGGGGCGTTATTTCAATAAATGACGCTTGTATACACAGTCGTCAATTCCATAATTGACGACTTGTACAGGGGCGTCATTCACCTTTCCCTATTTCGTATAACCATCTTTCTAGATTTTTATCTTTTTTCCTAATGTGATCTAGATGGGAAATTTTAGGAGTATTAATTTTCCATTTTTATCTATTTTTCCATATAATTATTTTTCCAAAATTCTTTAGTCGAAAAATCGGCACTATTCATTTTATTTGAAATGACGACTTGTTCAAGGTCATTTTCTATGCAATTGACGCCCATTGACGTTGGCGTCAATTGAGTTTTAGCATTTTTTAGTTAGCAATCCACAAGTCCATACATTCTCCAACGTCTATACATTCCTTCTCCGAGTCTATACATTCATAAGTCCATACAATGCATAAGTCTATTCATTCCTCCAAGTCTACACACTCCTTCCCCAAGTCTATACATTCATCTCCAAGTTTATACATTCATAAGTCCATACAATGCATAAGTCTTATACATTTCTCCAAGTCTACACACTCCTTCCCCAAGTCTATACATTCATATCCAAGTCTATACATTCATTCCCTAAGTCTATACATTCATACACTCCCAAGTCTATACATTCCCCCATGTCTATACATTCCTCCCAAGTCTATACATTCCTCCCATGTCTACACGTAAATCTTATATTTATATATCCTCCCTTTATAATGTAATAAATGTGGAATATTAGATTTGCTAAATTAGTAAAAAATATAAATTGACCTTTTCTTCATGATTTAATGATTCTCAATTCAATTAAAATTATGTTGTGCATTAAATGGCTACTTAAAAATAACATGTTATTCTTAAATTTATTATAATATAATGGTAGGGTCTATGAGTTCTTCTTGTGAGACTTCTTAGGCTGTCAGAGGGTTGTGTATAGCCTGGCCTTAATTATTTACGTTGTATTATATTTATTTATTTTGTATTATATATATATGCACAGATGTATGGATGAGTGGGTTGAGACTTAAGGGCCCTTACAATGTGTGTGGGTGGATTTACCAACCCTCATATATCTATTAATAATTGGTATGTATATAGGGATTTTTATTCCTCATATTTTTTTTAACTTTTATTTATCCTTGTCCTGTGTATCAGAGGCAGGTTCGATCCTAGATAAATTTTTACTTCCATTCCAAAAGGTACTATTAACTAGTCTTTTATAGATTCTAGGAACCTTATTAACTATTTATAAGGATATGTAGATATCATCATGTATAGGTTATTTTTCTTTTCAAACCGTAAATATATTAATTCCTATTTCAAAATTACCGGGTGTTACAACAGATAAAACCGAAAGTGCAAATCTGAGTGCTTGAGTGTGTAAAGAAGATAACCAAGTATGGAAGCACACGAACCTGTGAATGGGGGTAGAAGATATAGAGCAATCACACACGATAAACAACCCATAACACAGGATTTTTAAGGTGGTTCGGTTGCAACCCCGCAACCTACGTCCACCCCTCACCAAAATCCGGTGAGGCTTTCCTGCTGACTCACAGCTTGACCGGGGACACGCCCCAAACCACAAAACAGAGAAAACCCTCTTTCTCTGTCTTCCTACACACAAAGCCGGCAGGGACGACTACACCGTAAATCGGAGAACTCCCGATTGCCTTCCTACTAACCACCGGTAGGGACGATCTTCAGTTTCAATAGATTGAATGAAATGAAAATAGAACAATATGAAAATGCTCAAACAAGATATGAAGATATGTTAGAATGAACTAGATCTTGTCTGAGATTGTTGGATCTTGAATCTGTTGCTTTGATCTTTCTTTGATCCCTTTGAGTTGATGGAGAAGATATAGGATGTAGCTTGATCTTTCCTTTGAATCTCCTTGAGTTGATGAAGAAGAATGTTGGATGTAGCTTTGATCTTCCCTTGAGTTGATGAAGAGGTTTGGATGTAGCTTTGATCTTCCTTTTGATCTCCTTTGTGAGCTTGCTTGCTTCTCTTCTTCCTTGGAGATTGAGAGCTTCAGATGTAGGCTTGAATCCCTTGGATTGGATGTAGAACTTCTACACGGAGTACTGTTCACAGCTACAGTACCTCTTCTTCCTTGGAGATCCTCTAGCCTCTCTTCATCTCTTTCTTCTCCAAATGATCAACTAGAGTTTCTAACCCTCTTGTGTTGGTTTTATATCTCTTTGGATGGTCAATAAACACATCCCAGACTAGATCCACATTTTATGGGTGATTAGGTGACTTTTGGATTAAAGAAATCCATGGGGAATTGCCTTTCTTGAAGTGAAAAATAAAGTCAACATTGGTTGGCTCGGGGCTGGCGGTCGATCTGTGGTCTCTGGCGGTCGACCTCTACTGAGAAACGTTGTAGACAGATGTTCCCTGGGATTTCGGTCGACCGCTACTGAGCTGGCGGCTGCCCGCCACTGAGAGAGGTGCAGTCTAGGAGATTCTGGCTGGGGCGATCGACCGCCCCTGTGCTGGCGGTCGACCGCCAGCTGGGCAGAACTCGGGTTTTCCTGGGTCGGTCTGTTAACTGCTTTAGCTCCACCGCTTAAGTCCTTTAGCTGCCCGTTCATGTCTGTGGCATCACCCTTGACTGTCTTGAAGATTTCAACTGGGTCTTTGACTTTGGATTCTCTTGGTTATGCTTCATTGTGCATCGGCCTTAACCATCATTGAGCTTTCACTTTTACCAACTCCACTCCATTCCTTGGATTATCTTGTGGCTTGCTATCCAGAAGTTGCACCAACCTTGAACCATCCATAAGGCAAGACATGCACTGACCATATGAAGAATATGCAATGACCTTATGTGTGATGCTATTCAGCTTGATTTCTGTGCTTGAAACATGCTAGATTTCCGTGTCTCCAATATTGTCATATGCCTTGATATCTGTGTATCCAGTTACCTAGATTCGTATGCCATTCTTGATCTTTTACACTGGGACTATAATGACTACCAATATGTATTGTCATATGCCTTGATATCTGTGTACTAGAAGTATGATGACCTGAAATGTATGAATATTAACATTATCAAATGCAGGTATAGTTCATTAATGACTACAGAGGCAGACATCATCAAAACCATAAAATTAATCATGTTGCACACATGTTCAACATTCTCCCCCTTTTTGATGATGGCAACTATGAGTCATTCTAACTATGAGTCATTATAAATTCACATGCATTAGTTATTCACATGGAAACTATCAGTCAAAAACATTCTTAAGAAGATGAAGAAGAGTGGATTTTTTGATTAATGACTCACATAAACTTCTCCCCCTTTGACAACATCAAAAGATCCAGAAAAGAGACAGAGAGACTCACACAAAAAGACTTACATGAAGCTCTGGCATCTCCTATGTGACATCATTACAAGCAACCATAATGTGGAGAAACATGTCATTGCTGGCAACATTCCAGAAAATGATGTGGAAATACATGCCAATGGTTGTACACTTATTAAGGTTGACAAGATAACTAGAGAGAATAACCAATTGTGGAAAGCCAGTTATAGGACCGATACCAATGAATGATATGGATGTATCTAACATGGTGGTCTCCCGTGACTTGGCAAAGACAATGTAAGTGTGAGAGGTGGAGCCACAGCAGCATGATTCAATTTCTCAAATAGTGGAGATGGATAGAGCAGCCAAGGAGTAACTTTTTGATTTCAAATTTTGCAAGATTTTTAGTGGTTTTCTAGTTTTCAGATTTTTTTTTTGAACTTTCTATGCAATGCATGGAAATGATAAATGCAAGCTACAATTGTATGAAGTTAAGACATGCATGCCACCCTATTGCATGAAAGCATGATGCTAATGATGCTAGGACTTATGCCACATGCCAATGAATGAGAAATCAATGTGATATCACTTGACAGAGGACACCAATGATTTTGGATATGACTTGAAAGGGGCATCAAGATGATACCACTTGTTGGATGATGCCAAGGTGATGTAATCATGACAGCCTGAATGATTTATATAGATATGGCAGATGAAGGCAAACAACAAGGAGCATCAAGATATGACTTCTCAAGAGAGAATGGAGGTTCTTTAATCTGAAACCAAGTTCATAAATCAGAGTTATGGATTTTTCAGAATTTTCAGTTATAGAACCCAAATGAACCAGCTCTTACATTCAGATTGGTTTAATGTTAATGAGTTCTGGCCTACTTAGTAGAATCACATGAAGACATTTGCATGCAAGTTTAATAGTAGTGAACCAGAAATTCATGTCAAAACAAGATTAACCTTCTCTTATCTTACTCATTCAGTTTCATTGGTTCCCTTGAGAGTGACCACAATAAGTAATGAGGCTAAACACTTAGATGACTTAGATTTGATTCAGGAGTGCTACACATTCAGATTTTTCTTTTGAAATCATTTGAAAGGTGATAATTATCATTTTACGAGCAGTCAAGTGTAGCAACCACCTTTTGACGTGAGTGTGCATGTTTACCAGACGCAAGCACCCCCAGTTACTCAGTGTAGCTCACGATTTTGCCTCACTTAGAGCAGAGATAGCATAGTCACCTCATGACATATCGAACCTCATTTTCTTTGATGAGGAGATATATTTCTCAGCAATAGTGTCATTGCTCTGCCTTGAGCTTACTTTAAGTGTAGCCACTTTTTGAAATAAACAGATTCAACAAATGTTTAAAAACAATACTTAGCTGAAGTTTCTCGATCAAGGATGCCTTTGTACTCAAAATAATCTTTCAGATTCAAGACGGCATAACAAGTTAAAACATGAGAAACTAGTTTAAGTCTATTAAGCCCGACCACAAATATTTTCAAAACCATCAAACTTCAAGACTCAAGAAATCATTAATGTTAAACCAAAATCATTCATGTTCAAGACAATCATAAGACTCTATAAAAGAAAATTCTTCTTGAAGATTTACTCTGATAAACAACCTCGATAATAGATAGGGAATCCTCCAAGAAGTTCAAGGCACTTTGTATCCAAGTTGAACCACAAAAGGATGTTAACAATATGATGCAGTGGTTTGATATAAAAAGAGAGTGTTACATATGAGTGGAAGCTTGAGAATCAATGGTGAACACTCCCCCTGAGATTATGCACCGAGCTCAGACTGGAATGGAAGAGATAAAGTTATCAGGTGCAAGGAGGTGTTGACTCTAACATTGTGTGATGTCGACACCCGGAGCTCAGACAGAATTAATTTTCAGGTAGATAGAACTGTGGGGTCGACCTGTCAAAGGAGTGAGGTCAACCTGTTGAACTGCAAGGTAGAGTTTTGACTGGATTTTCATGATGGGCAAACTCCCCCTGAGAAGAAGCATTCTGTGCCATGATGTTAATAGAATGAAGATGAAACATATGCATGAATGCTGCAAAGAAATAACTCCCCCTTACTATATGGCCTATATGCGACATTGACGCATGGTACGTGGCGGAGGTGAAACCTTATGCATATTGAGTGCTTCTAGGCAAGCATAACATGCCTTTTCATACATCAACATTTGATATACCATGGCCGTGCAAGAGTGAAATGATATGAAATGATTCAAGCTAGATTGATGTTGACTCCCCCTCAGTACATGCATGGGTTGGCAATGAATTATGCAGCCTAAGACTTATGTGAATACACAATGCAATGAAGATGCTGCAAAATGATTGTGCATTTTTGTGTCTTCTAAACATGATGTGCATTAAGGTATGTGTGATCACAAGATGATGCAAACACACATGAATGCAACTTGATGATGATGCCAAAAGACACCCCCTTTGAACAATGCTAACATGAATAACGAGTTGAAAATGCAGCCATGGTATGCATCATCAAAACTAAAATCCAAGCATTTCATGTGGCTGATAGCAAGACTTAAGCAACTCATCATCACATCAACTTCATCATCATAACAAGTTTTTCATGAATTCAATAGCTGAAATCAAGCATGGTGTGAGCAAGTTATCTAGCTCAAAATTTCATCTCACACCATGGGGGTTTTACTTTTCAAAGAGCACTTCAGTTTGCAGAATCTAATGACATTGGGCAGACGTATGATGCACTATCTACATGTCAAGACTAAACATGCAAGTTGACTGAACTTAAAGGGTTATGTACATACCTGTGCCTTGAGCTTTTATTTACCTTATGATCCTTTGTTTAGCTCCAAGGCATCCTGCACCCAAATTCTCATTTGGAATTTTTAGGTACCCAAGATTGCTTGGGTCCTTGTGGGTTAGCAGCTTTGTCATATTCACTAATGTGGCTCATCTGTTTCAGGGAAATCAGATCATCCTTCCTCATTGTATGACAATCATATATGTCATGACCATTTTTCCCACAATAAAAATAGCGCACAAAAGATTGAGCATTCTTTTTATGTTCATGTGCGTGTGCATGTGCATTTTGTTTTTGTGGATGAGCATGGGATTTACCTTTCATGGCATGAAGGTGATGCTTTCCCTTCAAGTGCCAGCACTCTTGGACAGTATGGCCAGACTTACCACAATGAGAGCAGCAAGGAGGAAGATTTTTGTTTAAATCCATGGACAGTGTCGACCTGCTTGTATGGGAGTGTCGACTCTTTTGTCTCCCCATGTAGTTCTATGCAGATATCTCCTAAGTAGGTCCTCTGCCAGTGTTGACATGTTTCTTTCCTTGCTCTTTCACTTGTTGTCCTGCTCTAAGCTCATCATTTCTCAAGATAAAACAATCATGCACAGTATGACCATGTTTACCACAATAATAACAATTGACATTCATTTTGTGGAAGGCATGGTATTTAGCATTGACATGTTATTGTGCATGTTTGGATGAGCATGCTGAATTTTACTTTTCTTTTGAGCAGTATGCCATTTTAGGTGACCACAGGACGTGGTGGCTTCCGGTGAGCCAGAATCTTGGATTTGGGCAAATAATGATAGGAATTCATTCAGACCTTGAATTTCATTTTCAAGTGAGGAAATGTGCTGTTTAAATTCATCAAGGCCTTCTTCGCATGCTGCCAATTGCTCATTGAGCATGGCATTTTTTGCTTTGAGATTTTGATTTTGTTGTTCGAGAGCATGCAATGTTTCAGAGTGATCATCAATGACAGATTTGCCTTTTTCATGTGCAACCAATTTTTCATGCAATTCTTCTTCAGCTTTTTCATGTTCAATTTTCTTTTCCAACAACTCTCTATTCTCTTCTTTCAGAGAATCAATCAAATTTTGTTACCATTCAAGATCATCATGGAGACCAACATTTATGTTTCTCAAGAATGAACATTTTTCACATGCAAAATTAGCAGAGCATGAAATAGAATTTTTATTTTCTTCAATCAACCTCTCATGATAGATTAGCCCATCGGCCATAGTTTGATCATTAGAGATTGACTTAGGTTGATTTTGAAGTTTTATTACAGTTTCTTCCAACCTAGTGATTTCATCATGAAGATTTTCATTTTCATCCCTTAGACATGCAATGCTTTGTTTATGCATATCTAGATCAAAAGAGAGAGTGTCGTTAAGCTCTTCAAAAATAGAACACTTTTTACAAAACGAGCTTTCATTTTTATACAGCAACATCGTGTGCGATTGCTCTATATCTTCTACCCCCATTCACAGGTTCGTGTGCTTCCATACTTGGTTATCTTGTTTACACACTCAAGCACTCAGATTTACACTTTCGGTTTTATCTGTGATTTAATTGGGCTTAGCACTTTGACTGCATCCCTTGGGCGACCTGCTGCACCCTTGCACACAGGCGCCAAGGTGAAAGTATTGCTAAGTGATTCCCTTGCTTAGACTCGCATGCACCTTGGTTGATCACCACTACATTCACACACACGCACGGTTGTTGCAAGCTCTTTGATACTCTAGTGTTATGCTTTATGATCCCTGCACTACAAGGCTTATTTCTTTCAAGATCACAAATGTGCTTAAAGAAGTGTTGACGCTTTATCGCTTGTAATCCGAGTCATATTCTTAATTCGCTGTGCATTGTGCCTAAGTGATTCATTCACTTTATAGGAGTGGTTCATGCTTCTGGTAGCTAAGAGTTTTTAAATAGGCCAAAGCTTTTGATAGGATCTATTCAACCCCCCCTTCTAGATCCGATTGCACCTCGCGGTCCGATTTGCGGTTCAGTGCGAGGCACTAGTGGAGCCTCACCGGATTTGGTGAGAGGTGGACGTAGGACTGAGGATTCAGTCCGAACCACCTTAAAATCTTTGTGTTGTGGTTTGATTGTGCGATTGATTTGTGATAGATGCATGCCTAGGTTCAACCTCCTTATTACGAAATCATATTTTTAAGCAAATCATTTTATACGTTACTAAGCTAGTTATATTCCGCTGTGATTTATTCTATCTAGCTATATAGAGGGTTGCATTGTGAAAAGAGGGGCAGATCTATTCACCCCTCCCCTCTAGATCCGCTGTCCACTACTCAACAATCGCCGGCTCATCTCCTTATAGCTCGCAGCTCTCCACTCAGCCCGGATGCCTCGATAAGAGCCCGATCCCGCTCTGCCCGAACCCGTACCAGCTCCTCCGCTCCAGCTCAGAGTCACTCTAGCTCAGCCCGTAGGAGTGCCATCTCCAGCATGTCCACCAGTCGGCTCTGTGCTGCCTCCTCCCGCACACGGGCCACCTCCTCTCGAGCCGCTGCCCGGCTCTGCTCAAGCTCTATCCTAAGGCGGGTCAGCTCGGTCGTCTGCATATGCATCGTCATGGTTAGTCAATAACATTTCATGCATTTCATAATCATAAACAAAAGGGGAAGTGCAATAGTTGCATACCCTCTCGGTGAGCGCCACCTTGGCCGCCTTGGCCCGCGCCACCATCTATGAGAAGTCGGTATCCCGCTCAGCTCGATCTACGGGAGTCTGGGTGGAAGAAAAGAAGGAGTGTCTATCCCCTAGCGCTGGGTCCCCTCGGCTCGCTGCATCCAAAACTCCAGGTCAGTCACATGCATAATCATAAACATTTGCATAATTTAAAGAGTTTAGGGTTTAGAAAACTCACCAGTAGGGCCAGGGCTTGGCGGGCCTCATCGTGCTCGCGGATCGTCGCATGGAGGAGCCCCTGCAGCTCCGCGATCCGTCCCTCAGGGTCGATCTGCATTTAGAAAGTTCAAGCATCAGTGCATAGGCATATAGGAAGCATAATAGGAAGAGCATTTAGGGTTTAGAAGTCGTACCGGTCGGCGGGTACCACGGAACACCTGGTCCCGGTAGTGCCTGAAATATGCTGTGTAGTACGCCAAGTCGCTCTATGCCCGGGTGGTCACCACTCGCCCGCGTGCTGTCCAGTCTGTAATCTACTCTGCGGCTAGCTCTCTCCAGTCCACTACCGTCGCTACTCCCCGCGGGTGCCGGCTGACGCACTCTCTCGGCACTGGAAAGTCCACTACTGGCTGTGGGACGTCGGTCGTCCTCATCACCAATCTATAGTGTAGCTGCTCACCACGTTCATACAGTGCAACCATACATCATGTCCTGAGAAGGTAAGGGCCCCTGCTACCCAGGGCTGACCCTCGTGCCCCTCCCCTGCATAAGGAGTCCACCGTACCTGTCAAGTGAAAGAGTCACATCAGCATCATAATCATATAGAATTGCATTTAATTGAAGAGTATGAGTTTAGAGCCGTACCGAGCTGTACGGTAGAGTGTCCATGTCATCCTGGAGCTCCCAGACCTGTCTCCGGAGACCTCCGCTCTCCCGAGGTGCGGTCCACCTCTGGGCAATAGGTAGTCAGCTCGGGTGGGTCTCCTCACCTCGCCCGAGCCCGCGCAGGTACACGTAGGCCCACACCTACATTGCATGTCACTAAGAGTCAGCATATGGCAGTCGTAGGAGTCCTATAGCTAGATGCATAGTAAGAGTTAGAGTTGTACTTGGAGTAGAGGGGAGAAGCCCCCAAGCATCGTCTGCCAGGACATCGAGCTCAACGTGTCAAAGAGAAACGCAAGGACGGCAGCTCCCCACGCATAGTCGCCCACGTGGCTGAGGTCCTGGAGCAACGGTAAGAAACGACAGCTGATGACGTCCCCTCGCGTAGTGAAAAGATGTCGGCCGAACAACAACATCAGGAACCGCCACAGTACTCTGTCTGCCTCTGGTCCCGCCTCTGCTACAACTCGTGGTCTGGCTCGCTCCACGAGTCTCTCAAGGTGCTGCTCGGGTAGCTCTCCGATCGCGATCCCCGCTCGTCGAAGCCCCAGGCTGTCCTGCAGCGTCGCTCGAGTCAGGGTAGTGGACTGCCACTCAGGGTGCAGCAAGTCCAGTCCCAGGAGCTCCTGGGCCATCTCTCGGTAGTCGGAGTATGTGCTCCCGCTGACTGGCGACCCATGCACGCGAAGGCAAGTAAGTCGGGCCACGTCCTCAAGCGTGGGACCATGTGCCCCCACGGAAAGAGAAACGTGCGACTCACTGGGTCCCAGCGGTCGTGCAGAGCATAGAGTAGCGGTGTGTCAAACCGACTGACCTCCACGCTCAGGAACTCTAAGAATCCCATGACTCTCAGCCTCTCACGCTGGATGTCAGGCAGCGCGAGGTACACTGCCCGAACCTGCAACCATGAGATCCGGGTCCTACGCTTTCCCTGCATACATTTAGATTAATTGCATCATAGTTTAGAGTTTTGGCATTTAATATAATAATTCACTCTCAGCTGAATAAACGATCCCTTATGAGCCATTTTCCCATCCAACGGTTGAGCTCTAACCGTTTAAATAAGTCCCACGGATCACCTTGAGCCATCTTTCTATCTGATGTTTGCCCTAAAGCGGACCACACTTCGCTGCTCAGTCATTACGCGGTCCCCACCTGACCGCGTCCCATCCCTTTCGAGTGGTTACTCGTTTGGGGTTGCACGGTCTTTCGACCAGCCGTTTTGTATTTCGCGGTTTGAATCCAACCGTTATATCTTTAAGTGTTCCAAGTTTTGAGCGGACTAGTTAAATCCATCTTAGGTTCCACGCTCTGATGGAGACCGTTCTGTTTTCAATGTTCCACATTCTAAGTGGACCAAAATGGGCCGCTCTATCCTCAGATGGTTTACAGGGGATCGCCCTGTGATGTCGGTTCGCATTCTTTGAATGGCCACCCACGGACCGTGTTTTCTTTGAAAGGTTCTATGGGAACCGTGTTGTTCTGTTAGGCGGTTACTGTTAAACCGCGCTATTACCGTCATCTCCGACGATGGGAAACCCTCTCACCACCTCCGTTCACAGCCCAAATGACCTTCCATGGTATTTCTAAGGGGACGTGTGCCCCTATTATCCCCCTAAAGCTAACATGCACGAAATGAAAGATGAAATAGGGGGGGTTTAGTGCACCTACCTCGGTCGGACGAGGTCCTTTGGCCGGCTTCTCCATCAGTGCTCCCTCATCGGCGTTTTCATCCTCGGGTACAATGGCTCTAGCTTCTTCCCCGGTCTCGCACGATGGCGGGGGAGCCTCTCCCTCGGCCGGCGGCGGTGTCGACATCTCCTCTACCGGTGGTACCTTCGCCGCGGCGGTGGTCGTCGGCGGCAGCGCGTCCACGTTCATCGGGGGCCGCCTAGCTTGGGGCTTCAAATGCATACGGGGGGAGATGGGGATAATGTGAGGTTGGGGAATGGGAGAGTAGAGGAGGAGGGGAGTGGAGAAAGGTGACGTTCTCCTTTTTGTTTAAACGTCGCCAGTGGTGGGCGATCTGTCGCCAGACCGTCCCAACATTGAGCAGTCCACATATGACCATTTATCAACCAACGGCACTTTGTATGGGCGGCTAAAATCGGGTCATTCTCTATTTTGCACAGTCTACATGTGGACCGCGTATTATCTCGTTCATGTTCAAATGGCTGATGATTGAACGGTCTCGTGTGAGCCATTCTGTGGTCTGGGTGGTCTATTTTTGACCATTTGTGTGCTTAAATGATGTGGTTTGGCCCCTTTAGCGCAGCATTATGTGATTCACTGATAAATTTAATGATATATATATTGCGAATTGTAACCATCTTTGCAGCATCACTTTCGTTTGCCGTTTCGCCTGCACAAGTAAGTCAGGTATGGCTTTCTATCCCTTCATCCCTTATTGCATTACTATATGGTACTATGCTATATTATCTCAAGAACCAGTTGGTTGCTCACATGTTCCAGGATCTGATGTTCCCCTTTAACAAAAACAATGATGATCAAGGTTCACGTGTTTAACCATCGGATAGGCCGTTAGGTTGGGAAAATATGGGGAGGATGGTTCTATCCTACACGCTGTGGTTGCGGATAGTGTCTTGACTCTGACTCTCCCAGCTTAGCAATACTATTCTCGAGTATTTTATATTTTATCCTTTCTTTGTATTTGTTTTAATAATTTCTTTTATTTTAGCCCAACATGCATCATACGCATCTTTTGAGCATTCATAACCCATGATTTGCCTACTGATGTCCCACCAATGATGGATAAGTTTGTGTTCCGTGTTTGGGTAAGAGGAACAATTCCACTCTAGTTGGAAGGTTCTCTCTGGTTTTTTTCACTCGGTTTGGTTGATTAAGAGGTCCCCATCTGGAGTTTTAGTCTGTCTCTTTACTTTCACTTATTCTGGTCTCCTCATTGGTCCGCGGGATTGTGTCCCCCATGAGGTTGATCTTGTGTTCCCTTTAGTTAGTTAATCCCTCCAGATTGGTGTCGCTTTTGGTCCAACTATTCCTTGTGAGTGATTCAGAATTTTCGGAAGATTCCTATCACTTGTTGGCAAAACGGGTGTCGTTTTACCTTAACGCCCACTTTTCAGTCCGCTCCGCTGCATTTCCGCTTCATCTCCATGTTCTATTTCACTTTCGCTCCACCTCCGCTCGCTCCCCTACAAAGAGGGAGTTAAGGAGGGGCATCTATTGACAACCGTTTTTTGTCGATAAGTTGAGTCATTTCTCTTACTCTCATTTATTGATGTCTCGAGTTGTCCATTACTCATTGGGCTATTTTCAGGCAGCTTATTGGGCCTATTTTTTGGGTACCTCCCTCCCTGACTAGGTTTACTTCAAATCGGGACTTAATGGGCCTTGATTTAGCTTGATTTATCACATTTCTTTGATTTTCAAGTGTCCAGCCATTGCGCGGTCAATCGCTTGACCGTCCAGTTTTGGAGCGGTTGACTATGGACCGTGTCACTATTTATTGGATATTAAGGTGATTTATTTGAATTTCACCGACAAGCTTTTGCACGGGTCATAGCTAACCGTTCAAATTGATTGAATGGCCGGTACATGACCGTCCATATCTCAGAGTCCCAGATTCGTTCGTCGTTCAGATAATTATCTAATTATCTAATTATCTAATTTATTCTGATTTACCACCGACATGCATTGGGCGGTCGGCCTATGGCCGTTCAATAGTCTGGGTGGTCCATTTGTAACCACCCAATTCATGAGAGTCCAACGGCGAAATCATCGGGCAGTTCGATGGATATTTGGATAATATTGCTTATTTACTTAATTTCCATCGACAGGTTGGACGGTCTTGTGACCGACCGCGCAAGGGACTGGGCGGTCTATCGCACTACCGCGCAATGGTTCGATGGCTGAAAAATTAAGGGTTTTTCTCTCTCTATCCGTGGTTTTATCCTTGATTTGTCCCAACTATTTCTCCGCGGTTTTTCAACCAAATGGGGTGCCGTTTGAACTGGTTGGAAGATAATTATTGAAGTGAAATGACCTATAGAACGCAGCAACTAGACAAAGAACCCTCGGACTTCTCCATCACAAGCACATTTCACAATTTAGAGACTATCTTTGACGGTCGCTCACCGATACGCACACTCAACCCAAGGGTTGTTAGGGTGCTAGGCCCGGATACAGAGGGGGGGGGGTGAATGTATCCCTCTATGAATAATGGCCAAATAACAACTTGGAAGCTCGAGATAGACACAGAATAGAACCAATTCGATTCAACTCAAATACAAACACTTGGAGCGCGCCTATTCAAGCATCTAGCGGAAGCAAAGCAAACAATCAGATCACTGCACAAGAGATTTTTAGGTGGTTCGATCCTCCAGACCTACATCCACCCCTCACTCCCAACCGAGTGAGGCTTCACTAGCAAACGCTAGAACCAAGCAGACTCAGTCTGCAAACAGTTGCTGCCACACAGCTTGACCAGGGGAACAGCCTCCCCTCTTCCTCCCAATCGGAGGGACACCCAAGTGACTCCCAGTCACTTAGAAACTAGAGGTCGCAGACCTCTCTTCCTCCAGACCAGGAGGGACCCGACCTCAGTCCAGAGGATCGGAAGTACAAAGGTAATCAGAAAACAAAGGAAAATAATAAACGAAAATAACACAGCAATCAGAAGGCTGTAAAGATGAAAACATAGATGTGGCTCTCAACGGAGCTGACTGGCCTGGATCTGATCCACGGTCCAGTAGGAACTAGTCTTCCTCTTCTCTTCTTCTTCCTCTTCTCTTCTCTCTCACTTTCTTATTCTCTTAACCCTCACGAGCTCTCTAACTCTCTCTTACTCTTCTTCTCCTTCTGCTCTTCTTCTCTTTCTTTTCTTCTTCTTTCGCAGGCTCTCTCTCTATCTCTTCTCTTCTCTGGATCAAATCCTCTCTGCTGCACTCAGACTGGATGTATAGACTTTGCTCCTTTTCTTTTGATCTTCGATCAACCTTCTTTAGTGGAAGAAGGCTCATATATATAGCAGCAGCAGTAGCAGCTCCTGGGCGCGTGGCTTCCACGTTTTCCCGCCCAAGGAATTTGCCAGAACCGAGGCAGCTTCATCCACGTGTCAGCATCTGCATACCTCATCCTCTTGGGATCATGAGCCAGGTCATCAATCTCGGTAAGAATCCCTGTCAGAGATAGCATCGGATAAGTCATCAGTTTAAGTCCAAACACCCTGTACAGACACTGTGAATGCAAAGCATTGTATAGACTTTCAAATCAATCTAGCAAGTGTATAGACTTGATGATGCAGCGAGCATGCAATGTACAGACTCTACGTTGCAGGCAGACAGCAATGTACAAACTCTCCAATGTATGGACTTCAAATATGTGAAGCTATGCGATGTGCATACTTTGAAGAACAGCAAGTGAGTAAGTGTGTACAATGAGAGAGTGTATAGACTTGAAGACTTTAGCAGATATAGCAAAAGCAATATATATACTTGTGAGGATGAATGCATTAACAGAACAGGAGAGTGTGTAGACTTAGACCTTCTGTTCAAGACAAAGACCAAAGTACAGACTACATGATGTACAGACTTGATGTTGATCAAAAGACTTTTGGACATCAGCCCAAGGCGTCAACGCTTCCAATGTGCAGCGTCGCCTCAGCTCCTCAAACGAGATGCTCACGCCCTTGGCAACTAGCCAATGTGTCAACGCATCCAGTGTCAGCGTCGACGCAATGAACAAGATAGGTGATGAACAATGCATGCACTAGCTTTACCAATGTGTAGACTTCATGAGATGCAATGCAAACTCTGTACAGACTTCCTAAATACTTCAAGACCATGCACATCAAATGTCTAGACTTCACAAGGTGAACGGCTGTACATACTTCCTATGTGAAGACAGCCGCTGTACAGACTTTGTTGAAGTGTGTAGGAGTTGAGTGTATAGACTTCGCGATGTGAAGACTTTGTCAAAGATAGCAGGCTGATGTACAGACTTGAGCGAGTCAAGGTCTGTATAGACTTGAAGATCATTCAGTGACCAATGTATAGACTTTCCAATGGAAAGGCTGTACAGACTTGAAACAATGGAAGACAACGAGTGTATAGACTTTAAAGTGCACCGTAGGTAAAACTTCCAATGTTCAGACTTCAAAGATGAACGTAGGTAAAGAACCCAATGTGCAGACTTAGAAGTGCAACGTAGGAACAGATGCCAATATACAAACTTTGGCAAGTAACGATGTACAGACTTGCACAGTTCCAGCTGAAGAATGTATAGACTTTACCTATTGAATGTGGCTGTACAGACTTGGAGAGTTGAACCCAATGTACAGATTTGTTGATATCAAACCAATGTACAGACTTGCAATAAAGCTTGCAGAAGGCGATGTATATACTTTGATGCCCAACGCCAATGTACTGGCTTTGAAGAGAAGACAAATGTTCAGACTTTGAAGTCACACTGTGGATGTACATACTTGGAAGATCATGGAATATATAGACTTGAAAGTCTGAAGGTGATGTATAGACTTGCCTAAGATGCAGCATGAGACGCTGGCTGAGACGGACGCTGTACAGACTTGAAATGCACTAAGACGCTGAACAAGATGGACCGATGTACAGACTTCTAAGTGCTGATGAACTATGTATGGACTTGGCTTGAGATGCTGCATGAGACGGTGCAGGATGTATAGACTTGCATGAGACAGTCAGTGAGACGCTCAGCAATGTATAGACTTTGAAATGCTTGAAGAGGATGTACATACTTCAAGAGATGCAGCATGCCAATGTATAGACTTCATGAAGAAACACATGATGCAATGTGTGGACTTGGTGACACATGCAGACAGATGAGTGTACAGACTATGCCAACACGCTACACGATGTGTAGACTTAGAAGTGCTTGCAGCTGTGCAATGTACAACCAGTGTATAGACTTGTCGTGCCTACACAGGGCGTTGTACACACTTGCTGCCTGATGCAAATGTGCAGACTCTATAAATGCATATGAATGCTTTATGCAGCAGATTGAACAATCTGAATTTCAATTGCAATGACTCACAATGTAAGCAGATGAACTAACTGAACATATGAAAGACTGAATGAACATTTGAAAGACAGACTGAATATAAGAATGACTGAATAAAAACATGGTGACTCACAGTGATTAACTCACATTAAAACCAATCATCACAAACCCCTAAAGCCAATCATCAAAACCACAAGCCACAGGGGCCAGGGGCACAACAATCTCCCCCTTTTTGATGATGGCAACAATACACAGTGAGTCATTCTGATGATGTAATACATTCTTATGAAAGTCATTCTGATGACTCAAATTATTCTCCCCCTTTGACTTCATAAAAAAGAAAATAGTTTGAGAAGTGAAAGCAAAACAGCATGCAATGATTAAATAAAATGCTCCCCCTTTGGCAAAAATCTCCCCCTTTGATATAATCTCCCCCCTTGATACCAGCAGAATGAGATACCAAAATGCAAGAGCTCCCTCTAGAAATATGAATGCAAGAACGCAATGCTCCCCCTTTAAGAGTTTCTATGCAGCATGATGCATATGACATGGAAGCTCCCCCTCAATAAGTGGAATCTTATGAGATGGATAACAGGGAGAGGTTCAGGTCAATGAATCAATGATATTTAGCAGAAGAGTTTCAAGTAGTAGATTTTTAAAGAAGCTCCAATCATAAGAAGTTCAGTCAGATTTTCAAAGAGATAGCAATCTCATAAATCCAAAACATAAGTTTTCAAAGTCTTCTATTATAAGGGCTTATGAATTAGCTTTATTGAACATCATGGTTTAAACTTGATGTATACAGAGTTTATCAATAAAATTCTGTATTGATATCTAAAACTATGGTTTAATAAAGATGAACCAATCCCTCATATTTATCTTGATAAAACTCCCTTTCTCTTACACAATCAAATTTATGGACTTCTTTCGGAATTACATGCATCAGTATTGAAATCAAGCAATTATGAAGTCATATTATTTTGTCTAGGGTTGTAGTAATTTGATTTTAGCATCAATATTCAGATATTTCGATTTGTTCAACAATTTTCTTGCTACAAATTTTACGAGCACTCTAGTTCAGTGCACACATTGTAACTAGAGGATATACCTTTATTAGAGGCCAATATCCCTAAGCCCTTAGTGTGACTAACTGTCATGTTTTATGTGAACAGGGTTAGCATTTACACATCATGACACACTACAAATCATTTTTTAATGAGTGAGTTGTATTTCTCAGTGTGCATGCCATTGCTCTGCCTGATTTTCAATGAATTTTATGCAGAGTTAACTAAGGCACCTCATGACACAGTCCTTTGGACTTGTGTTTCTCAGTGACCAATGTCATTGCTCTGACGGATATAACCCTTTAGACATTTCAGAGACATTCATTTGCTTCAAATCAATAATAGTTTCATGTACTTAACCAATTAAAGTCATGTATTCAAAAGTGCAGATTTCAGAAATTTTTCACAAGACACAGCATGAAACAAATGGTTAAGGTTTATTAAACATGGTTCAGATATTTTTTAAGAGATTTTAAAGTCAAACTCTATTAACATTAAACTTAAACCACATGAGTTATTTCAGACATTCATAAAACTGTATAATAGAAGATTTCTAGTTCAAAATTTTCAGATTTATGATCGAGATAGCCCATTGAAATCTTCATGAAGGATTGATGGAATTCTGAACCCAAATGATACCAATTGATAGGAGGAATACCAATTGTTAATAGAGATTGTGAAGCTCAAAGTTTTCAGAATATGATTAAGGTTTGTCAACAAAATCAGTAAGAGAGGATATGGAATGAGTTCTGACACATGTATGCATTTGACAACCTATATGCAATGCATTGACTCCCCCTCACAATATGCTTCAAACTCTCTTTTTGGCATTTTCAATATAAGGAAATGCAATGCACTATATGTATGCAGGGACATGCAAAGACTCACATTGAATGCTATGCAAGGATATGCAACTAACTCCCCCTGAAAACATGCAATGTTTGCACTGAAAACTGAAAATATGATACCAAATGATTCATGCACATTCAGACTGTCTTATCTAGCAAAATGACCCATGGTACTAGGCGGAGCTCTTGGTCTAATAGACCACCTCACACATAGTAAGAACCTCCAGACAGACCTCTCTGTCTTTTGGTACCTTACCATTTATATACCATTGAGGTCATGCATAATTATTCAACATGCAGTCCTATATGTAATTCAGAATTTCAGTGAGCTATTGCAACACACAAGTTTCAAGTCACACTCATAAGCAGTTCAGATTTTTCAGAAAATTTGAAATGCAATTTGTTTTCAGAGTTTATGCATAACACAATTATCAAGCAATTACAATTAGCATATGTATGTATCAGATACAGACAGCCCTTTTTAATCTGATATTTGCACAGAACTCTCAGCAAATGCATGATCAGAAAATAATGCACATGGCAGATGATGAATGAAAATGCAAAAACAGATTTAACTTGCTATGCATTAAAACTAAAAGCAAGAGGAGCAGGAAGTTTACCTGAAAAGTTCAGTATGGGGTTTTCTTCTTGAGTGCCTTGGATCATTACCCCTTTTTATTCCAGTCCCAAGGCACACCTGCATAGCAATGTTATTTTGCACAAACAGGTGCCCAAGAAGTCTTGGGTCCTGACAAAACAGTATTACTCCTAGCAGGTTTTCTCAGCACATTTCTAGGAGCAGTTTTCAGATCAGATTTATGCACATTCTTGTTAGCATGAATTCTATGTGCATAAGCATGAGATTTTTTGTTAACAGAATAAAAAATATGTTTGCCAAAACCAGTTTGGTTTTGATATCCTGCCAGCCAACAGGTTGCAGCCCTGTGACCTGGCTTCCCACAGTTATAACATGAAAGTTTTGCAAATTATCTTACAGGGAATTTAGCATGTTTGAGATTCATATTTCTACCCTAAATATACCAACAGTCCTTGACTGTATGGCCATACTTCCCACATTTGAAGCACTCATTGTGCTTGCCTCTAAAAACATTACTTCCAAAAACATTTCCATTTGCAGGGGGTTTAACAGTTTTAGAATTGAATTGTCTACCCTGAGCATGCCAACAGTGGGCTGAAATGTGGCCCATCTTGCCACAGTGAAAGCATGAATTAGAACTTTTTTCACCAGCATTCAGGGAGCATTCAAATCTCTTATGACCCAATTTTCCACAATTAAAGTATGTCATATGCTGGTTTATTGGAACAGACTTGTTCTTGTTAAGAGCATGATCGTTTGCATGAAATTTATTCTTATCACTAACAAACCAGCATTGTGAAATTTTGTGTCCTAGTTTACCACAATGAAAGCACTCAATTCTCCTTTTCTGAGATGAAGGATTTTTATCATGATATCTCCTAGCATTCTTATCATCCTTCTCCATCAACTTACACTCATGCATCAGATGTCCAGCTTTATGACAGTAATGATAGATAATCTTCTTTTTAGATGCATATGAGTGTGTGTGAGGACTGTGATCAGCAAACACTGATGAATCCTTTTCATTTATTTTCTGATTTACAGTCCTTTTCTGATTTTTATCCTCTTTTCCTGTTTTCTTAGCCTTGTACTGAATTGGGGATGAAGTAGAAAGCTTTTCCTGATCAGAGGTTTTAATGAAAAAAGTTTTCAGCTTGGATCCATCAACCTTTTTCAACTTTTCAGTTTGTTTCTGATTTTTTTGAATATTTGGTTGTTTATTTTCTAAGGTGGTGGCTACATCTGATGCTTTGATAAAAGATGTCGTCAGCTTGTTTTCAAAATCCTTTTTATTGACATTGTTGTAGCCTAACCCTCCCCTTTGAGTATTGACCTTAACTCCTAACAACCTGTCCAGATTTTCTTGTCCACTTACAAACTTTGACAGCGAGTTCTTTAAGTCTTGGATTTCATTTTCTAAAGAGGTGATTTGTAACTCATAACTGGCAATCTCTTGCTCACTGCAATTCATAGCTTCATTCAAAACTTTGTTAGCAGTTTTATATTTCTCAATTTAATTTTTCAGATTGCTCAGTTTATCAAAATCTTCAAAGCAAACACTTTTACCTCTTTCTAAAGTTAGAAGTCTCTTAGACATAGTGGAGTTCAGCATTTTCCATTTTTAATTTTCTTGCTTAAGTTTGTCATTCTGAACTAATTCATTTATTAGAAGCTGATCTTCTGAATTTCTTCCAGCCTTGAATTCCTTCAAATCTTTTTCCTTCTTTTCAATATTTTTCTATAATTCCACATTCACAGATTTGATGGCTTCAAGTTTTTCAGAAAGCAAGTTTTTCTCCTGCTCAAGTTTCTCAAAATTTTTATCATTTTTATTAGCAGATATTCTCAGAGAATCATTTTCAGATTTTAGCTTGTTTAAATCTGAGTTCACACTTTCAAAGTTTTTCAGCAATTTTCCATACTGGTCATGATAGTCAACAAGAGTCTGATTATCATTATCTGAGTCGAATTTTTCTTTGAGTTCAGATATCATATTTATATGATCTTGATTTTCAATTTTTAATAATGAGACTTGTTTCTTCAATATTTGAAAATCAGACATACAGGCATCATGAATATTTTTCAATTCAGTACAATTTCTACAAGGAGAGCTTGAACTATCTAAACCAGTATCCTTCTTCAATTTTTTATACTGTTTTCTTAACAGTTCATGATATTCAAATAATTCAGCATATGCATTCTCCCAATCTTCTAGAGAAAAATTCTCGAAGAGATTTACCTCATCATCATCATCTTCTTCAGTTTGATTGCTGCCTTGATCACTGCCACTTTGATTTCTTCTATTGGCCATCATGCAGCTTGTTTGATTTCCTTTCCCGGCTCTCTTCATCATCTCTAACATATCCCTTGCAGATCTGCAATCAAGGAAACATGAGTGAAAGGCTTTGTCAGTGGCTGCTTTCATCATATTTATAGCTGTCTGATTCTCCTCATACATTGATTCGTGACTGTCAGTCCTTTGGACCTTTTCTTTGGTAATTCATGAGGACCATGTGAAATCACTTTCCACAGGTCTGGATCAACAGATTTAACATGACTACGTAAAGCACTGTGCCACTGGTTGAAGTCAGAACCACTAAAGACGGGTGGACAAGCCATTGAAACAGATAGCCGATAGATTCAATGCAACAAAAATGTTGATGCACTAAAACAAATTAGCACCTAAGACTGCAAGATCGATCTGCAGGTCGCTGGACCTTGTATGCAGACACCTGCTCTGATACCAACTGTTAGGGTGCTAGGCCCGGATACAGAGGGGGGGTGAATGTATCCCTCTATGAATAATGGCCAAATAACAACTTGGAAGCTAGAGATAGACACAGAATAAAACCAATTCGATTCAACTCAAATACAAACACTTGGAGCGCGCCTATTCAAGCATCTAGTGGAAGCAAAGCAAACAATCAGATCACTGCACAAGAGATTTTTAGGTGGTTCGATCCTCCAGACCTACATCCACCCCTCACTCCCAACCGGAGTGAGGCTTCACTAGCAAACGCTAGAACCAAGTAGACTCAGTTTGCAAACAGTTGCTGCCACACAGCTTGACCAGGGGAACAGCCTCCCCTCTTCCTCCCAATCGGAGGGACACCCAAGTGACTCCCAGCCACTTGGAAACTAGAGGTCGCAGACCTCTCTTTCTCCAGACCAGGAGGGACCCGACCTCAGTCCAGAGGATCGGAAGTACAAAGGTAATCAGAAAATAAAGGAAAATAATAAACAAAAATAACACAGTAATCAGAAGGCTGTAAAGATGAAAACACAGATGTGGCTCTCAACGGAGCTGACTGGCCTGGATCTAATCCACGGTCCAGTAGGAACTAGTCTTCCGATGAAGCTTCTTCTTCCTCTGCTCTTCTCTCTCACTTTCTTATTCTCTTAACCCTCACGAGCTCTCTAACTCTCTCTTACTCTTCTTCTCCTTCTGCTCTTCTTCTCTTTCTTTTCTTCTTCTTTCGCAGGCTCTCTCTCTATCTCTTCTCTTCTCTGGATCGAATCCTCTCTGCTGCACTCAGACTGGATGTATAGACTTTGCTCCTTTTCTTTTGATCTTCGATCAACCTTCTTTAGTGGAAGAAGGCTCCTATATATAGCAGCAGCAGTAGCAGCTCCTGGGCGCGTGGCTTCCACGTTTTCCCGCCCAAGGAATTTGCCAGAACCGAGGCAGCTTCATCCACGTGTCAGCATCTGCATACCTCATCCTCCTGGGATCACGAGCCTGGTCATCAATCTCGGTAAGAATCCCTGTCAGAGATAGCATCGGATAAGTCATCAGTTTAAGTCCAAACACCCTGTACAGACTCTGTGAATGCAAAGCATTGTATAGACTTTGAAATCAATCTAGCAAGTGTATAGACTTGATGATGCAGCGAGCATGCAATGTACAGACTCTACGTTGCAGGCAGGCAACAATGTACAAACTCTCCAATGTATGGACTTCAAATATGTGAAGCTATGCGATGTGCATACTTTGAAGAACAGCAAGTGAGTTAGCGTGTACAATGAGAGAGTGTATAGACTTGAAGACTTTAGCAGATATAGCAAAAGCAATATATATACTTGTGAGGATGAATGCATTAACAGAATAGGAGAGTGTGTAGACTTAGACCTTCTATTCAAGACAAAGACCAAAGTACAGACTACATGATGTACAGACTTGATGTTGATCAAAAGACTTTTGGACATCAGCCCAAGGCGTCAACGCTTCCAACGTGCAGCGTCGCCTCAGCTCCTCAAACGAGATGCTCACGCCCTTGGCAACTGGCCAATGCGTCAACGCATCTAGTGTCAGCGTCTACGCAGTGAACAAGACAGGTGATGAACAATGCATGCACTAGCTTTACCAATGTGTAGACTTCATGAGATGCAATGCAAACTCTGTACAGACTTCCTAAATACTTCAAGACCATACACATCAAATGTCTAGACTTCACAAGGTGAACGGCTGTACATACTTCCTATGTGAAGACAGCCGCTGTACAGACTTTGTTGAAGTGTGTAGGAGTTGAGTGTATAGACTTTGCGATGTGAAGACTTTGTCAAAGATAGCAGGCTGATGTACAGACTTGAGCGAGTCAAGGTCTGTATAGACTTGAAGATCATTCAGCGACCAATGTATAGACTTTGCAATGGAAAGGCTGTACAGACTTGAAATAATGGAAGACAACGAGTGTATAGACTTTGAAGTGCACCGTAGGTAAAACTTCCAATGTTCAGACTTCAAAGATGAACGTAGGTAAAGAACCCAATGTGCAGACTTAGAAGTGCAACGTAGGAACAGATGCCAATGTACAAACTTTGGCAAGTAACGATGTACAGACTTGCACAGTTCCAGCTGAAGAATGTATAGACTTTACCTATTGAATGTGGCTGTACAGACTTGGAGAGTTGAACCCAATGTACAGATTTGTTGATATCAAACCGATGTACAGACTTGCAATAAAGCTTGCAGAAGGCGATGTATATATTTTGATGCCCAACGCCAATGTACTGGCTTTGAAGAGAAGACAAATGTTCAGACTTTGAAGTCACACTGTGGATGTACATACTTGGAAGATCATGGAATATATAGACTTGAAAGTCTGAAGGCGATGTATAGACTTGCCTAAGATGCAGCATGAGACGCTGGCTGAGACGGACGCTGTACAGACTTTAAATGCACTAAGACGCTGAACAAGACGGACCGATGTATAGACTTCTAAGTGCTGATGAACTATGTATGGACTTGGCTTGAGATGCTGCATGAGACGGTGCAGGATGTATAGACTTGCATGAGACAGTCAGTGAGACGCTCAGCAATGTATAGACTTTGAAATGCTTGAAGAGGATGTACATACTTCAAGAGATGCAGCATGCCAATGTATAGACTTCATGAAGAAACACATGATGCAATGTGTGGACTTGGTGACACATGCAGACGCCGCGCCGGAGAAGCTTGACCTGCTTAAGTCATTATAACACTACACCCCATGCAAGGGGGGGAACCTTGGGGATGGGAAATTATTGGTTACAATCAAACACTACCTCCCACAGGGAGGGGCTATAAGCCGGCCAGGCGGGGAGGGGGAAAAGAAACCAAATGGGAGCCGAAGGGTGGATGAAGCTAGGTCTGCTCGCTGTCAGTGAATCAGGATAGACTGTCGAAGATGTTGACGCTGTGACCGCTCCCGAATTTTTTTGCAGACGAGACCAGCTGGAAAATATTTGTAGGTGATCCGGGAAGTCGTCCAAATTTTCCGATTTATCAGGTTGCTGGTGCTGGTCGGAGCAGAGGCATAAACAAGAAGGCAGGGTTCTGGCTCTGTCTGCTTCTGGACCACTACAGCAGGAAGATGAAGTCACTCTGGGCGCTCCCGAACTCTAAATCAGGCTTGGCCAGTGTCGACGGCTTCGTTGTTGGGTCGTCTTCGAGCAGAGACTCACGGGGACACGAGACGATGTTGGGGTAGACCTGAGCAGCCCAAACAGTGCTCAGGTGTCGGACCAGTCCAGGAGTGGACAGACCAGCACACCTGAGGAGAAAAATGAGAAAAGGCTGCTCCGGAGGTTGATCGAGGAGCCGCTTCTTGGAGATGGAAAGTGACTTGTTGAGGAAGGTCTCGGCCAAGCCCCGTTTCCAGATCTTTAAGCTACTAATCGTGGGAGTCTCTACTAGCAGCCTCTGATCTGTAGTCTGGAGGTGGACGCGCAGTCTGGGGAGAACGACTCCCCCGGGCAACAGGAAACTTTGAAGGGGACGAGACCACTTCCATTGCGAAGAAGACCGGTGGATGCTTCCAACGGTACCTCTTGGACCTTCAGGGACGCCAGGATGAAGTCGGGGTCGCCGCTGCAATCTGCTGGTTCTCTGCAGGTCCTCAGCTAGAGCAGGTCCGTCGATGTAGCTCCCGAATGACCACGAAATGAGAAGAAGAAGTGGTTGAATGGTGAAGGGGATATGATGAGTGGTGGGAGGGGAATTTGGGAAGAGGTATAGAGGGTGGGGAGGGTGTGTGGAGGAGCTGGAGAAGGGGGAGGACACATGGTCTTGCTAGCTTTAGTCAAGGTTGAAGGTGAGTGAAGGTGTTGGGTGATCTTGGTAGTATGGAGTGGAGGGAAGGAAAGGGGCGACCTGTTCTAATGGAGAGGGCTGGGGGGCAACCTAAGGCTGGGGAATGGAGGGAATTTCAAATTCAAACTGGTCTTGGGGTCTGGGAGATTGTGTGGGGAAGGGAAGAGATTGTGTTGGGGAGTGGGAGATTGTGTTGGAATGGCCAAAGATCTCCTAGGGAGGGGCAAGATTTGGTGGGGATTTGGTGGAGGGGTCTTCAATGCACCTAGGGAAGGGGATGGGGGGTGAGGTGGCAGGTGAGGTGGAGGAGAGAGAGGGGGGGTCGCAGCCCCCTTTGTGGTGAGAGAGGGAGAGAGAGAGAGAGAGAGAGAAGGTTGGGTGGGGATTCTCTCCCCTAGGGCTTCTCACCCACTATTAGATTCACTCCACTAGAACTATGGAATTTGAACTCTCAAATGGCAATTCTTCATTCATTCATTAATTTGAAATGGGGGGGAATGGGGTCCTATATATAGGCAACCCACATTTTACGAAAAGTCCCTGACTCATGCAATAATGACAAATAAGCAAGGGTAGGGGGGGCGCCCCTGGGCCAAGCCCACAGAACTGGGCCCAATAGCTAATCTAATGACACTTAAACTTAGGGAAATAACAAAAAACCTAGGGACATGACTCAAATAAAATTGAAAATACATCAAATGACTCAAATAGAAAGCACAAAATGGATAAAGGGGCCTACATAAGGTGAAGCCCGAGCTCAAATGACACCGGGGTGTGAAGATGACCCGAGCCAGAGAGAGTTGTGGGTGATGCCTCCATTAAATCGCCTCGGCTGCGAAGAGCTCGACTCCGTCGAGTAGGAGTCCATCTTGCTGTGATACTGCTCGAGAATGTCAGAATCCAACTGCTGGAGGTCTTCCCGACTCACCCACAAATCCTCCAAAGGAGGCCGATCCTTCCACCTGACGAGATAGCGCTCGTATACCTTGCTCCTGGTGGTAGTGACCTGTTCATCCAATATTCGTTCAATGCACTCTCGCTGGGCTCTCTTGGCTGGTGGTCTCTCCTCACGGGTGGGTGCTCTCTCAATGGGAGAAATAGGCTCAATATCCTTACTGGGTACCACCGTGGGCCCCTTATATGGTACTAGGTCGGCTACATTGAATGTGGGACTCACTCCATACTCCTAGGGGAGATCTAACTCATAGGCATTAGCGCCAATGCGTCTTAGAACCTGGAAGGGACCAGCCCCACGTGGCCTCAATTTGGAGATGGCTCCCAGGGAGAGCCTCTCTATCCTCACCATCATAAAGTCACCCACATGGAATTCTTGTTGACGTCGATGAGAGTCGGCCAGCCTTTTATAAGTCCCATTCTTTTTACTGATGTGCTTGCGGATTTGTTCATGCAATTCCTTAATATGCTGGGCAAATGATTCAGCTGAGATAGACACTCTAGCATGCTGGGGAAGGGAAATGAGATCTGAAGGTTTCCTTGGTTTGTACCCATACACAGCCTCAAACGGACTCATTCCTATTGACTTATTGACAGAGTTGTTATATGCAAATTCAGCCTGAGGTAGAATGAGGTCCCAATTCCCTGGACGATCCTCAACAAGACACCTAAGGAGGTTCCCTAGACTTCGATTGACAACTTCGGTTTGGCCATCAGTTTGAGGGTGGTAGGCTGTGGAGAATTTGAGGAGGGTACCCATCAAGTGCCAAAGAGTTTTTCAGAAATAGCTGGTGAACTTGACATCCTTATCAGAGACTATGGTCTTGGGTAGGCCATGGAGACAAACAACCTCGTCAAAGAACAATCGGGCCACATGGGAGGCATCAGAAGTTTTGGAGCATGGGATGAAGTGGGCCATCTTAGAAAATCTATCAACGACCACATAGATTGAGTCATGCTTTCTTTGAGTCCTGGGTAGGCCTAGCACAAAATCCATGCTTAAGTCTTGCCATGGACGGTCGGGGATGGGGAGAGGGGTATAAAGGTCGGTGTTTTACTTCACCTGTTTGGCCGAAGCACATGTGCGGCATTGACCCACTATCTTGCCTACGTCTCTCTAGAGACTTGGCCAATAAAACTGACCCTCCACTAGAGCAGTGGTTTTGTGAACCCCAAAATGGCCAGCTAGTCCTCCTGCATATAATTCCCAAACCAAGAAATCACGGAGTGAGGTCTGTGGTATGCAAAGCCTTGGCCCCTTGAAGAGGAACTCATCTTTCAAGATAAAACCATCATGTTCTATGCTAGAATGGGTATAGATGTGCCCAATGTCGGGGTAGCCTGGGTACTCATCCTTGAGCCTCTCAAATCCGGCCACTTCCACTTGGATAGTGGATAACAAAGAGACTCTCCTACTAAGGGCATATGCTGCTCGATTCTCACTTCCCGTCTTGTGTTTGATGACAAAAGTGTAGGATTGGATGTACTCAACCCAGTGGGCATATCGGGCATTCAACTTTTGTTGGGAGTTGAGGTATTTGAGGGCCTCATGGTCAGAAAAGATGACAAATTCTTTGGGCAATAAATAGTGTCTCCAATGTCAGAGGGATTGGACCACGGCATAGAATTCTTTGTCATAGATAGAGTACCGCATCCTAGCATCACATAGCTTCTCATTGAAGAAGGCTACTGGGTGACCCTCTTGGCTGAGGATCCCTCCTATTCCTATCCCGGATGCATCACATGTGACTTCAAAGACTTTAGAGAAATCAGGTAGGCATAGGACCGGGGCTTGGGTCATCTTCTCCTTAAGTTCTTGGAAGGCTTTGGAGGCTGGTTTGGTCCATATAAAAGTCCCATTTTTGAGGCAGTCGGTGATAGGGGCGGTGATGGTGCTAAATCCCCGAATAAACCTCCTATAGAATGTGGCCAACCCATGGAAACTTCGGACCTCATGAAGGGTGTGGGGCTCCGGCCAATCTAGAATAGCTTGGACCTTCTCGTGGTCCATGGAGACACCTTTGGTGGATACCACAAATCTTAGGAAAGTGATAGATGTGGTCAAGAAGTGACACTTGTCTCGGTTGGTAAATAGGCTCTCATGTCGTAGGACGGTGCAAACTTGCCTAAGGTGATCAAGGTGGGCCTCTTGGGTTTGACTATATATGAGGATGTCATCAAAGTAGACCACTAGAAAGACCCCAATAAAGGCTTAAGAACCTCCATCATGAGATGCATGAAAGTACTTGGGGCATTTGAGAGCCCAAAAGGCACGACCAACCATTCATATAAGCCATACTTGGTCTTGAAGGCCATTTTCCACTCATCTTCGGGCCTAATTCTAACTTGGTGGTAGCCACTCTTAAGGTCAATCTTGGAGAAGATAGTGGCTTCCGCTAGCATGTCGAGCATGTCATCAAGCCTAGGGATGGGGAACCTATACTTGACGGTGATCTTATTAATGGCCCGACTATCCACACACATCCGCCATGATCCATCCTTCTTAGGAGTGAGAAGGGCCGGTACGGCACATGGGCTTTTGCTAATGCGGATGAAGCCCTTCCTAATGAGTTCCTCTATCTGCCTCCGAAGTTCAGCATGTTCCATGGGATTGAGGTGGTAATGAGGTAGGTTGGGAAGGGTGGCTCTCAGAACTAGATCAATTGGATGTTGCACATCACACATGGGAGGGAGTTGGTCCGGGAGTTCCTCCGGGAACACATCATGAAAATCCTCTAGGAGGTGCCGGACTTCTATGGGATGGGGGTTGGAGGGGGTGGTCTCTCCTAGACAAATGACTACCGCACATAGAGGTGTCCCTTGAGCTATCTCTTCTTCAAGCTCTTTCTTGGTGATGAGGTGAAGACCCTTGGTCAACCCCGAGGTCGCACCTTGTTTGGGATTTTGGGTAAGGGATTGGGTTGGAGGGGTGGAGTTCCCCGAGACTTGTGGTGTGGTGGGGTGGTGTCCTTGAGAGAGAGTGTCCCTCTTAGACATGGGACGTGGTGGGGAGGGGTTAAGACGGATAGTCCTTCCCTCATGTTCAAAGGTGCATGTGTTGGTCCTACCCAAGATGGTGGCATCTACATCATAGAGCCAAGGTCTTCCTAGTAGGATGCTACCTACTTCCATCGGGATGACATCACACCATACTTTTCCATGGTAGGATGAGAAGGTGAGGGGCACAAGGCAATGGGTGTTGACCGGGATAGAGTTGTTGTTGATCCATGAGACCCGGTATGGGCTTGGGTGGGGAGTGATAGTAAGCCCAAGGAGCTTAACGGTGTCAGGAGACACGGCATTGACACAACTCCCATTATCTAAGATCACTTTTCTCACATGACCCCCTATCTTGACAAAGGTGTGAAAGATTGAGGTTCGTCGCCAATCCTCTTCTTGGGGTTTAGTAAGGGTGCATCTAATCACTCCTAGATGGGAGTCAGGGAATGTCATGGTGTGGTCTAGACCCGTCTCATGGTATTGGGCCTCATACTCTTCTTCCCAATCTAGTGAGGCTTCATGGACCTCAACCACACTCTCAAGTTCCCCTTGGGGTAGGGGGGCTTCCTCAACTAGCAAACTAGACAACCCTTTGGAAGAACATTGTCCCGCGAAGTGCCCATACCCTTGACATCTATAGCATTGTTGGCGCCCACTACCCAGGGTGGTTCCTCCTACATTTGGGCTCTTGGAAGCCTCTTCCCTCTGTGGAGGGGGATGGATAGGGATGGCCTTGGTTGGAGTGGTGATGGGAGGTGGGTTGTAAGGCCTCAATGGGGCACTCCCACTCGGGCTAGGGGCCTTCATGGGAGGGGCCGGGGTGGATCGGGGTCCCATGCTTTTGGGATCGGTCGGCCGTGGGGAAGCAAACCTAGGAATCCTTGAAAATCATTCAACATCCCGAGCTACTTGGTAGGCTTGTTCAAGGTTGTCGACATCTCTCATGAAAAGCTCCCTCTTGATTTGATTTTGAAGCCCATTCCTAAATCGGGACAAGGTGACGTCTAGGTCCCCATGAACTCCGCACTTCAAAAGATAGGAGTCAAATTTCTCAATGTATTCGACCACGGTCTTCCCTTCTTGGGTGAGGCTTTGCCACTCATCCAAGAGCATTTGGTGGTAGGATAGAGGAAGGTACTTGTTTCTAAGTTGGGTCTTCATTCCCTCCCAAGTGTCAATAGGCCCTTCCCGCCTAACCCTCCTTAATCCTTCTTGGTTTAGCCAATAAGTTTTGGCCAATTTGGTGAGGTGCATCTTGGCCAATCTTACCCTCCTTTGGTCGGACATAGGGTACCATTCAAAATATTGGTCCATGGCGGTTTCCCATTCTAAGTAGATACTTGGTTCATGGGAACCATCAAAGTTTGGGGCCTCTACCTTAATCATCCTTAAGAGAGGGTCATCCGGGTCGTCCTGTGGACGCCTTTCATGATTTTGATGGTGGCAAGGCCTCTCATAGTCATGGTAGGGGTCAACATTCAAGTCCTCCCTATTAATTTCAGCATGTTGAGGGTGGGCTCATGGTCCATTGTTCCTTGGGTGGAACTCATCCCTATGAGGTTCAACATGTGGAGGGTGGTCTCTTGGTTCATTGTTACTTGGGTGGAACTCATCCCTATGAAGTTCAACATGTGGATGGTGGGTTCTTGGTTCATTGTTTCTTGGGTGGAACTCATCCCTATGAGGTTCAACATGTGGATGGTGGGCTCTTTGTTCATTGTTCCTTGGGTGGAACTCATGCTCTTCTAGCAGAGCAAGCCGAGTGGAAAGGGACTCAAGTTGGGAAAGAATGTTTGTAAGGGCAGCATCCACCCGGTTCATTTGGCCTTGGGGTTCCTCCCTAGGGGCGTCTTGGTTGAGTTGGTGATTGGGATCCATGGGGGGAATCGAGGACGATGGGTCGTGTCGATAAATGGCACCACTACCGGTGGACATGCAATGGGGGGGGAATGAAATGAAGGATGGACACACAATGAAATGGCCCTAGGACTTAGACTTGATAGAGACAAGTCAATGACTTGCTCTGATACCAATTGATGTGACACACCCTCGGACCTAGCCAAGCAAGCACAATTTGCAAACGGAATGGACCGATATTGGCGGTCACTCACCCGACGCTCACCTAAACCCGGGGTAACTTGGTGATGCCAAGTGGAGGATGTGATGGCTGGGCCCTTGTTGGTAGAGGGCCAGCAAGTCCAAGGTTGGTTCCCCAATGATATGGCTGCCCAATTCAAGGGAGCCGACGTAGTGCCAAGGGCACGGGCTACACTCTTCACCCCACGGTGATCTCTTGAAGCAATGGAGCTTAAGGATCAGGCTCTCACTCTCACGGCCAGCAGAGTTTATGAACTAATATTGGAAAGAAAAAGCACTAAGTAGAGCTAAGGGTGGAGCACTTACTCGACCGGTTTGAAGAAACCGGTCCCGCTCGGAGACGTGGGCGAGCGGGGAAGCGTGGGTTCCCCACACGCCGCGTCGGAGAAGCTTGACCTGCTTAAGTCATTACAACACTACACCCCATGCAAGGGGGGGAACCTTGGGGATGGGAAATGAATGGTTACAATCAAACACTACCTCCCACAGGGAGGGGCTATAAGCTGGCTAGGCGGGGAGGGGGAAAAGAAACCAAATGGGAGCCGAATGGTGGACGAAGCCGGGTCTGCTCGCTCTCAATGAATCAGGATAGACTGTCGAAGATGTTGAAGCTGTGACCGCTCCCGAATTTTTTTGGGGATGAGACCAGCTGGAAAATCTTTGTAGGTGACCGGGGAAGTCGTCCAAATTTTTTTTGATTTATCAGGTTGCCGGTGCTGGTCGGAGCAGAGGCATAAACAGGAAGGCAGGGTTCTGGCTCTGTCTACTTCTGGACCACAACAGCAGGAAGACGAAGTCACTCCGGGCGCTCCCGAGCTATGAATCGGGCTTGGCCAGTGTAGAGGGCTTCGTTGTCGGGTCCTCTTCGAGCAGAGACCCATGGGGACACGAGACGATGTTGGGGTAGACCTGAGCAGCCCAAACAGTGCTTAGGTGTCGGACCACTCCAGGAGTGGACAGACCAGCACACCTGAGGGAGAAAAATGAGAAAAGGCTGCTCCGGAGGTCGATCGAGGAGCCGCTTCTTGGAGATGGAAAGCGACTTGTTGAGGAAGGTCTCGGCCAAGCCTCGCCTCCAGATCTTCAAGCTACTGATCGTGGGAGTCTCTACTAGCAGCCTCTGATCTGCAGTCTGGAGGTGGACGCGCAGTCTGGGGAGAACAACTCCCTCGAGCAGCAGGAAACTCCGAAGGGGACGAGACCACTGCTGTTGCGAAGAAGACCGGTGGACGCTTCCAGAGGTTCCTCTTGGACCTTCATGGACACTGGGATGGGGTCGGGGTCTCCGCTGCAATCTGCTGGTTTTCTGCAGGTCCTCAGCTAGAGCAGGTCCATCGATGTAGCTCTCGAATGACCACGAAATGAGAAGAAGAAGTGGTTGAATGGTGAAGGGGATATGATGAGTGGTGGGAGAGGAATGTGGGAAGAGGTATGGAGGGTGGGTAGGGTGTGTGGAGGAGCTGGAGAAGGGGGAGGACGCAGGGTCTTGCTAGCTTCAGTCAAGGTTGAAGGTGAGTGAAGGTGGTGGGTGATCTTGGTAGTATGGAGTGGAGGGAAGGAAAGGGGCGACCTGTTCTAATGGAGAGGGCTGGGGGGCGACCTAAGGCTGGGGAATGGAGGGAATTTGAAATTCAAATTGGTCTTGGGGGCTGGGAGATTGTGTGGGGAAGGGAAGAGATTGTGTTGGGGAGTGGGAGATTGTGTTGGAATGGCCAAAGATCTCCTAGGGAGGGGCAAGATTTGGTGGGGATTTGGTGGAGGGGTCTTCAATGCACCTAGGGAAGGGGATGGGAGGTGAGGTGGCAGGTGAGGTGGAGAGAGAGAGGGGGGGTCGCAGCCCCCTTTGTGGTGAGAGAGGGAGAGAGAGAGAGAGAAGGTTGGGTGGGGATTCTCTCCCCTAGGGCTTCTCACCCAGTATTGGATTCACTCGACTAGAACAATAGAATTTGAACTCTTAAATGGCAATTCATCATTCATTCATTAATTTGAAATGGGGGGGAATGGGGTCCTATATATAGGCAATCCACATTTTACAAAAAGTCCCTGACTCATGCAACAATGACAAATAAGCAAGGGTAGGGGGGCGCCCCTGGGCCAAGCCCACAGAATTGGGCCCAATAGCTAATCTAATGATACTTAAACTTAGGGAAATAACAAAAGACCTAGGGACATGACTCAAATAAAATTGAAAATACATCAAATGACTCAAATAGAAAGCACAAAATGGATAAAGGGGCCTACATAGAGTGAAGCCCGAGCTCAAATGACACCGGGATGTGAAGATGACCCGAGCCAGAGGGAGTCGTGGGTGATGCCTCCATCAGAGAAGAATTATGAAATTGGGGTGGGTCGCCCCCTTCTTGGAGTGGTAGAGAGAGAGAGGTAAGAGAGAGAGGGGAATAAGGGGGGAGCTTCTCACTCCACTCTAATGTCTTCTTACCACAAGAAAAGGATTTAAACTGGGATCTGAAATTTTCAAATACTAATTCTTCATTGACTTCAAATGAGAGAGTTGGGTCCTATTTAGAGGAGCTCAACTCTTTACATGGCCAAAATACCCTTGACTAAACACATAATGGCCAAACCTATCCAAAAGGGGGCGCCCATGGGCTAGCCCTTACAATTGGGCCCATTAAGCCTAACATGCTATCTAATTGACCCAATAACTTACTCAAATGACTCAAATAAAGAAACTTACAGTAATAAGACTCAAACAAAGTGGAAAATACATGATACTTCTTTGAGAATTAAGCCGAAAAATCATGCCGATTGCTGCCGGAGTGATGTGGCGAGTAGTGGGAACTAGAGCTGTAGATGATGACCCCATCATTCTCTCGGGGTGCAGAGAATTAGACCCTATCGAATAAGGGTCCTTCCTAGCTCGTCCATGTGTCCACCGGCGGGGCCGACCCTTCCACCTAACGAGGTAGCGCTCATACGCTTTGCTCCTGGTGGTAGTGATCTGTTCATCCAATATCCGCACAACGTGCTCACGCTGGTCTCTCCTGGTTGGTGGCTTTCTCTCAAGGGTGGGTGCTTTCTCAAAGGAGGGAACGGGCTCAACATCCTCACTGGGTACCATTGTGGGGCCCATGTATGGCACTAGGTCAGCCACATTAAATGTGGGACTTACTCTGTAATCCTCGGGGAGGTCTAACTCATAAGCACTCGTGCCAATGCGCCTCAGAACCTGGAAGGGACCAGCCCCACGAGGCCTCAGTTTTGAGATAGCTCCCGGGGAGAGCCTCTCAGTCCTCACCATCACAAAATCACCCACGTGGAATTCTTGGTGGCGTCGGTGAGAGTCGGCCTGTCTTTTATAAATCTCATTATTCTTGCTGATGTGCTTGCAAAGGTTTTCTTGCAATTTTGTGAATGCTGACCTTCTAGGGGTGATGGGTGGACCGGGGCAACCAAAGGTAGACTGAGCATGTCTAGACTCCCTATCAAGGGTTTTGAAAATTGGGAGGGCCAGGACAACCATATTTAGACCAGTCTTGCTTTGACGCCAAGGAGATTTTGATGGAATTGATAGGACCGGGGCATCCATAGGTGATCCGATCATGCATGGGGGTGACAAATGCCGGGGGACCCAGACATCCACGAATGCTCCTATCTTGCCTATGACCCATGATGTATGAAGGAGGACCATTACACCCGAATATGGACCAATCATGCATCCGACTTGACATGTGGGTGTCATGAATGAAAGGACCCGACTTACTATTGATGCCAAGTGGTGTGATGTGCCAAGACATAGGAATTCCATTCCCATAGATGACTTCGTTGTGTGGGGTGGTCGGGTGGCCTTTGAGCTTCCACTCAAAAGGGTCGTAGGGGTCTAGGAAGGTGGACATCTTGGAGAGAGGCTCCTCCTTTATCCCTATGTGTGTTTTGCCTAGAGTCACGGCTCCCATGGTGTAACCCGAGTCTAGGAAGGGGTGGATTGGGTCAAACATGGTGGGTTGGGGTAGGGAAAGGTGGTGGGTAAGGCGGTTAGGTCCCATGGGTTCCTTGGCTTCCATTGGGAGGGATCAAAGGGGTCATGGAATGGGTTGCCAAGGAAGAGGTATTCTATGTCCTCAAGGTCCTCAAATGGTGGTGGGTCATCCTCCTCTAATGAAACAATTGGGCCAAAGTTCTTGGTGGGTGGGTCGGCCATGAGGGGAGGGCTTGCCTTTCTACCCGAGACAAGAAGCTCCAAACTGAGGAGAAGGTCGGGCTCATCGGGTGTGGGGAGGAATAATAGAAGGTCACTAGTGTAGCAACCAATGGTGCACATTGAGGTGATAGACCCAACACATAGGTGTAGGAGGTCAAGGCTCCTAGGTTGTTCGGTCATGGGGGTCAACATGCCAGTCAACTCTAATTGCCATGCTAAGCCCTTGAGAAGATCCCCTAAGGTCTCCACTTGGTAAGATGTTCGGATGATGGTAGGATTGGAGAGGGGTACGAGAGGGAGGTATCACTCCATAGGTAGGGGGTATGAGTGCAAGCAATGGAGGACGGGGTCTACCTTGAGCCATTTGAGTAGGGACCCATCTAAGGTTATGGTGCCATGTGTGAAGGCATGTGGTCCTTGAAGGTTTGAGCTGTGTGAAGTAGGGAAGACTATAGACTCATCCTCACCCTGGGTGTGCACTTGGGTTTCCTTGAGGGTGGGGTGAGGTTCCAGGCTATGTGGGGTGGGGGAGATGGTCTCCTTTTACCAAGGGGATGGGAAGGACTTTTGTGGGAGGGGTGATGATGATCAGTGTATGGTGCACCTGGGGTGGTGGGTAATGGGAAACTTGGGTTAGGATAGGGAGGGGAAGTAGTGGAGGCCTAGGACTTGGGAGTTTTGGGGTAGGGAGTGGGAGATGGGTTGGTTGGGGTGGCATGGGTTGGTTGGTCTTGGGGGGAGTGTCCCTTATGGGGGACGATGGAGTGGTAGTGGTGGGGACCAAGGGGGATTGTGGGGTATGGGTTTTGTGAGGGATTGTGGGTTGGGGGGTGGTGGCCGTCATGGGCCTAGGTGGAGGGGTGGACACGGGGTCCACTTGGGTTTGAATGGTGAGGGTTGGGCGAGTGACTTTGGGTTGGGGGTTGGTGGCCCTCATGGGGGAAACCGGGTCGGTCAGGGGTCTTTTGCCCTTGGGATCGGCCGGTTGTGGAGGAGTGAGGGTGGGGGCCAATTTGGTTTGAATGGTGGTGGTTGGGTAGCAAAGTGTAGAGATGTTGATTGGGGTTGGAATTATTGGTGGTGGAATTTGGGCCCTAAGGGAGGTCTTGGGTTGGTTGGGAGAGAACGGAAGAGTGGTAGTGCTCCTCGGTCTTTGGCTAGCCGGGTGGGAAGGGGAGTGTTGGGGAGCGTACGCTTCCCTAAGCTTGGTCTTCATTTCTTCCCAAGTGGCTATTGGGGCTTGTCCGCGGAGCCTCCTTACAAATTCAATAGTTAACCAATGATCACTGGCTGGCTCGGTTAGATGATTTTTGGCTAGGTTCACTTTCTCCTCCTCAGTCATGGTGTACCATTGAAAGAATTGGCCCACCGAAGCTTCCCACTCTAGATAACGATTTAGACCGTGGCATCCGTCAAAGGTGGGGGTTTTGAGTTTTAAGAGCCTCAAAAGTGGACTATCCACGTGTTCTAGAGGGGCACTCTCATTCACTCTTGGTGTAAGACCATTTCTCCCAAGTCGACCGAGTCGGGCATCGATGTCATCAAGCCATCCAATAATGATGGGCATGGCCTTCATGAAGGAGTTGATGCGGTCAACCTTGTTGGCAGCAGGAATCCCATGGGGTTTGGGATCCCTGGGGAAAGACGAAGAAGAAGGATGTGATGGGTATGAGGTGGTCATTCTAGTGGACAAAGGTGATGCACCGGGTGAAAAATGCAATGGCCCTAGGACTAGACTTAGTAGAGACAAGTCTAAAACTTGCTCTGATACCAATTGATGTGAAATGACCTATAGAACGCAGCAACTAGACAAAGAACACTCGAAATTATCCATCACAAGTACATTTCACAATTTAGAGACTATCTTTGACGGTCGCTCACCGATGCGCACACTCAACCCAAGGGTGACTCGATGATGCCGAGTCGAGGGTGGTGGGACTAGACCCTTGCTGGTAGAGGGCCAGCAATGTTATGAATGTATCCCCCCAAAAGATGTGGAAGCCCGAAGTGATGGGCTGACCGAGTGCCACAAGGGACTCGGGTCACTCTCTCCCTCCACAGTGGTCACTCGAAAGCGAGGGTACTTTAGGACCGGGCGCTCTCTTACACTCCAGCGGAGCGTTGTCGGATAGTAAATGAACAAACACTACATATGAGCAAGGGTTGAGTCGTTACCTGGTCGGTTTGAAGAAACCGACCCCGATCGAAGACGTGGGCGAGCGGGGAAGTGTGGGTTCCCCACACACTGCGTCGATGAAGCTTCTCCATGTTAATAATATTACAATTACTACTCCTCACGCAGGAGTGTTGGACTAGGGGGTGGGGAAATATGGGGTTACAAACAAACACTACCTCTCACAGGGAGGGGCTTTAAGCCAGCCGGGCGGGGTGGGGGAAGTTAAGCTAAGATAACTTCGGCCGATAACTCCGATTGCCGGGGCAGCAAGCTGAGCTTGGGACTGACGGGAGCCCCTCAAGATGCCAGAAGCAGTAGGGCTGATAGCCGGACACCAAGGGACATGGTAGCAGTGGGGAGGGGTGTCCGGGGCCACCGCTGAGCCAAGGAGGATCCGCTGCAAGGTCGGCTATCCAAATTGCGCCGGGTCTGTCCGCACTGGGACAGCAGGACAGTGGGTCGAAGGGGTTGCTGCTGCGAGCTCCTCGGGTGGCCGTTGCAGGTGGGACTAGGGCCAAATTTCTCCAGACTAAACCAGGAGATCTCAGTTAAAATTTTGGGCCGATCAGAGATCGAGGGTAGCCGGTGCAGCTTCAAGAGTCGAGGTGGGCTGTTGCTGATCTGACTGTCCCAGAACCGAAGACGCTGGAAGATATCCTCACTTCGAGCACCTCCGAGCTCCAAACATGACGCAGATTAAATTGACAGGACTGTGGGAGGGTCCTCTTCGAGCAGCAACCAAGGAGGCCACCAGAGGAGGTCGGAGCAGGGAGATAGGGCCCGTAGAGTGAAGGTGGGTAAGTTCAGGCCCTGACTGGGCTGACCTGCGCACCTCAGGGAGAAAAATTGGAACTCTATGGTCCGAGATCCAAATGGCTCCCTTCTTGTTGGTGTTGAAAGAGGTCTTGGAGGAGAAGACCTCAGCAAAAAATCACATCCAAAGTCATCCTGGAGCAGCCGTGGTCATGTCTGCACTTGGGCTCAGGTTCTCTGCCAGAGCAGCTTTGCGCAGTCGGGGGAGAATGGCTCCTCTGGGCAGTAGTGCTGTCGGATGCTGGCGAAACCACCTCGCCTGCGAAGCTGCCTCGACGAGCTTTTCAGAAATGTATGGCACGCCACCTGAATATGTGTGATGACTCCGAGGCAGGCTCTGCAACTCGCTGGTACTTCTACTTCTGCTGCTGGACTGGGAAGCAATGGTAGATAGGGAAGGATAAAGGGGGAGAGGAGTGGGAGGACGGGTGGGAAGGGGCTGTGGGCTTTCCCTGGTTGGGAGGGGAGGTGGGGAGGGTCACCACAGGTTGGAGAAGGGGGGGAGAAGGCTGGAGGGGGCAGAGTTAGCAGAGGAGGGAGTTGGGGTCAAAATCTGCTAGGGCTGGAAGAGAGGAAGGGGCACAAGTGACCCTTGAGGGAGGGAGGATGTGTTTGAATTGGGTCTTAATGGTGGGTGATCAATGGTGGTCTTGGGGATGGGAAGGGGTGCCTTGGGGAGCGGTGGTCTTCCTTGGGAGAGGGAGGTGACTCTTGGGGATTGTGGGTGATTAATGGGGAAGTAATGGAAGTGGGAGGGATTTGAGGAGTCAATGGTGAGGTGGCATATGAGGTGGCAAGTGATGGTGATGTGGCAAGAGGAGAGAGGATGAGGTGGAGCTGATGTGGAGGAGGGAGGGGAGAGAAGAATTTTGAAATTTGGGTGGAGGAAGAGAGAGAAAGGGTCGCCCCCTTCTTGGAGTGGTAGAGAGAGAGAGAGGTAAGAGAGAGGGGGGGGAATAAGGGGGGGGGGAGCTTCTCACTCCACTCTAATGGCTTCTTACCACAAGAAAAGGATTTAAACTGGGATCTGAAATTTTCAAATACTAATTCTTCATTGACTTCAAATGAGAGAGTTGGGTCCTATTTATAGGAGCTCAACTCTTTACATGGCCAAAAGACCCTTGACTAAACACATAATGACTAAACCTATCCAAAAGAGGGCGCCCATGGGCTAGCCCTTACAATTGGGCCCATTAAGCCTAACATGCTATCTAATTGACCCAATAAGTTACTCAAATGACTCAAATAAAGAAACTTAAAGTAATAAGACTCAAACAAAGTGGAAAATACATGATACTTCTTTGAGAATTAAGCCAAAAAATCATGCCGATTGCTGCCGGAGTGATGTGGCGAGTAGTGGGAACTAGTGCTGTAGATGATGACCCCATCAATTATATTATCTACGGATTTTATGTTGATATCTTGAACTGATTTTCATTGAAAACCCTAATTTCAAGGTTGGCTTTTAAGGCTCTATAAATAGGAGCCTAAGGTCAAGCTTTGAAAGGGGGGGAGATTTCAAGGTCACGGCGAAGCTCTGCCGAATTCTCAAGCGACCTACAGTCAGGGAGGGAGGCTTTCTACGCCCATACAAGCCGCCGATTCAGATAGTACTCAGTGTTTTGAGTCTTCGTTCTCGTAGTTTCACCATTCGCTTGTTGTTGCATGCATTATTTTTTTTTGTCCTTCACCCACATTTTTCATCATCACACTTCATCTCACACACCCTCCTATCTTTTTGACGCCCCTGGGGGTTTAAAAACTCCTAGGTATCCCCCATTTCATGTTAATTAGTTCATTTTGCGCAGTCTTTTATAGTTGCTACACTTCACAGTACTGATCTTGGGTTCTTTTTATAATCTATACGTTGTTTTTTTTAGGTCAGCATCATCGCAACGCGAGGCCCATTCCCTCCGGCCGGCCGGAAGGAGTGGAGGATCAGATCCCCCAACCTTGGAGTTTGGAGCTTTGGATGGTCATTCTTCATCTGTTTACAGATTAGAGCGGCCTTCCACTAGCCGTTCAAGACCTTCGAGCGGCTTTCTGAGAACCGTCCAGTTTCTAGACCCGTCAGAGTCCCGTTTCCCTCTTCGGCGCTGTGAGCGGTCTGTCGAGCGACCGTTCCTTACACTAAGCTGTTCCTCCATGGCCGTTTGATTCTGCAGCGCTGCATTCTTAAGGCGAGTGTCTCCCCTTCCTTTCCAAGGTACGGTGTATTTGCTTACATTCGGCACCTTGGTGTCGATCACACACACACTCTACATCCTTCCCCCTATTCTTTATACAGTGTTTAGTTCTTTACAATAGCATAGTGAAGAAGGGGTTGGAAGGATAATTAAAAGGGGAAGGTAGGAAAACATGTCAACAGCAGGTAGCAAAGAGCTCTCCTGGCCCCCTCCAGCTGTGCCTCTGCATCCCTGTCAGGCTGTCCAGTGAAGCTAAACAAAAGTGGTGCCGTCAGGTTCACCACGGTCCCTCGCGTCACCAGTCTCGGAAATAGCAGCCCGGCCCCCACACTGAGATAGTGGATCGGCAGAAGTATACTCCTCTCTCTCGGCACCGGGTGCACCGCCAGAACTCCCAGTCCCTTGTATGTGTTGGCGAGTGCAGCTGGAGCTAGGGCCAATTATCTCCCCTTTGCCAACAAACAGGCTGGCCACAGCAACTCGGCCCTCAACAAACCATCCTCTCTGTGCGGGACCATAAATGTCGCTAACCAGTATGCCCAATAGGCGGCAAGATGTGTCACGCCCGGTAAGCCATGGGGATTCCACCCCTCCTGTGGAGCATATACGTATCGGGAGTACATCCGAAACCGTAGATCCACCTCAGTATATTCCTCCCACGGAGTCTGATCCCTAGCGAATTCCTGATAGAAGCAGAAGGGTCCGTTGTAGAAGTGGCGGACCCACACATTTAGTGGCACCCTGGGAGTCTGTGCAGCTCTATCTCTCCCAGCTAGGGCCAGGTCCCTCCAGGTCTTCAGAAGATACCGATAATTGTAAGGTACTCAGTATCGCCCTTGTCCATTGGTATGGCTACGGTGGAGGTCATCCAGTACCACCTCCTCATACCCTTCACCGATGATCGGCAACCTAGAAATCCGGAACACTGACCACAAGTCAAGGGTGGTCTCTCCCTCTATTGTCGCCACCGTGTTCCATCGGCGGTTGAAGCGGTCCAGCAATCCCTGTAGAAGTCCGGTGTAGCACGGGTACTCGTACTAAGCGGTAGTCACCGCGTACCTGATCCCAGCCTGATCCAGTAGCACCCGGTAGTGGTGAACAATTCCCATCAGCCACTCAGTGGCGCCCTGACGGTAGTAGTGTGGTGAGATCACTGCCCAGCGACCGTACCAGTTGATGACGGTCTGCCGCATAACTCCATCCAGGATGTTGTGGTCGTCATAGCCTTCCCCAGCATACTGCAAGCCCGCCAGCTCCAGCACCAACACAGCGGTCCCCTCTGTCTCTACGTGGTGGCGACCATTCAAGTCCCAGGAAGCAGGGCCCAGCGACCCAACTCTGACACCAGACTACTCTGCTCTGCCAAAGAACCCCAGGCACTCAAAACTGGGGAACTGACGCTGCCTCCAGTAATCCTCATAAAAGCTTGGGTAACTTTAGAATGCTACACCATGCAGGCTGTCCCTGCCAATCAAGATAGCTCGCTCAAGCTGGTGACAGGCTCCCGAAATTTGGGTGTCACCCTCCTCCATGCCGATAGGGAAATAGCTCCTTGAAAACTCAAACAGATGGTGATCCAGGGGGAACTCCAAAGGATAACCTCTGTTCCGATCATAGGTATACAGACCGCCTGCCCCCAAAATTCGGGCCACCTCTACTGTCCTAACTCCAGCTGCCCTCTCACCAACGGGGCCCTCGTGGTGAGGACACGCGTCACACTTTACGACGGAGTACACGGATCTCGCCGGCATCCCTTTGGCTCGGCGACCAGTTGACAGATTAGCGGAGCTATCATCACTTATTTTATGCTTTGGGCCATGTTGGGCCTTGGTTTAGTCCGTGTGTGGACAATTTTCTTTCAGTCATGGACCTTTTTTTAGGCCAATTAGGCTTTATTTGTGTTTTGTAGGCTTGCTAGAGGCTAGGGGGGTTATTGGGCCACTTCTTGGTTCACTCCTCTAGCCCACTTGGGTTGTCCACTCTTCCCCCCCCCCTGGGCCCACCTTGGGAGGCGCGCCTTGGCTAGGGTTAGGGTTGGGGGCGGACCATTCCCTCCCCTCTTGGAGGGAGTAGCAGCCGCCCTTCCCCCCTTGCCCCCCTCCCTCTTTTGGCCGCACCCCCCACCTTTCACTCCTAGAATCTAGGAGATTTGAATGCCTTCCCCGGTTGTGGCCGCCCCCCCCATCTCCTTTCCCCCTTGGCTAGGGTTTAGACCTAGCATTTCCCCATCCCATATAAAAGACTTTGTATTTTCTTTTCAAAGGATTAATGAAGAATTTTGATGCTTGAGTGTTCGTGTGGAGTGCCACATTGTGAAAAGGGGCGACCCCTTCTTCTTCCTCTTCCTTGAGGGTGCGACGCCCTCACCTCATCTCCAGTCCTTGGGTGCGACGCCCAGGGGTAGGAGATCTCCCCCAAGGGATTCCAACGCCAGCAGCCTTCATTCATCGTCCACGGCGACGAGTTCGGTGGAGCGACGGTGCACGCAGGATCGTCTTCCTCTTCCCCGGGCGTCCCTGTGCTGACAGCAGATTTGGTGTCCAGAGATCGGTCCGGTGCGTCCGCTTCCTGGCAGCGTCTCATCTGAGTTTCTTCACGACTTTCGTACCTCTTCCAGTCATCTTTCCAACCCCGCCGGCCTTGGCCAAAAATTCCATCCACAGAGAAAGTTGTCTTTACAGACACTTTCATCGCTCTGTCTGCCTCCCTGGCAGTCTCACCTGTGATCCGAGACGACTTGGGTCACCGTTTGCATGCCTCTCCTTCCACCAAACCCCGCCAGTCCCTTCATAACATTTGTTCCCCTCCCAGTCACGAATCCAACCCCTCTGGTCTCGCCTTCAAACTCCATCGGGGTAAACTTTTGTCTTCAAGCACACTTTTAGTGCGCAATCCTGCGCTACAGTACCCGAGCGGGACTGTCAGCAGAGGGCCTCCAAAGGGGGTACCACTTCTCGTCCTCGGATCGATCCGCAACTTGGTAGGTCGACTCCTCACATCCCACCACACCTCCAGTAATCATCTCGGGCCGGAACTCCTTCTGTACCCTTGCGCCATCACCACCCCACCCACGGTCACGGATCAGACTGCCCTGAAGTGCTGTCTGTGCACCCCTGTTGTCACCCCCTTCGCGCCCAATTCCTCCACAGGACCCCATCCGCCACCACTGCCCCTGGAGGGCCGCCCCTGTCAGCCTTCCACCAGAGAAGACGCCGCCACAGACGCTGTCCGGACGGCCGTGTACCAGCGCCATCTCTGCCAGCTGTCACAGGGACCAGCCAGCGACCTCTCGTCGGACCGACATCCTCCCTCGAGGCTGTAGCAGCAGCGTGGCCCCTCCATCCGGTTCGGCATCCCAGCAGTGCCCGCGGCGACGTGGACCTCCTCCTCAAAGGCTACTACAGGAGCGATCGGCATTGCGAGGGTCGGCATCCGGCTTCATCCCCGACCTCGGCTGCTGCCCGTCAACCCGTGCGCCGGCCGCCCCGTGTGTAGTTGTGGTTGTAGCCTATTACCTCCCTGCGAGGAGTGGGCCCTTTGATGTTTGTATTAGTTTTCTCACGCGTGTATCGGGGTGGTTGGACTCGGCCGGGGTTCCTTCCCCACGCCTAGGCGTGGAGGTACGTGTCTCGCTCCCGCCCGTAGTACTTGCTTATCACGTATATGATTGATTGTGCCGCGTGAGTGAGTGTAGGGTCTAGCTAGTTTCATTTATTACTGCTGGTTGAGAGAGACGAGAGCTGCCCCTTTTCCCTTGGCCCTAGTCGAGCACCGAGCTCGGACTAGACTCCCGTGTCGTCCAGCGGCTTCTCGCCCGTTGTGACCCCGTTGCGCCTCCCTCCGTGGGACGGCCGTGGTTCGGAGTTCTGTTGAGAGACGCCTCCGCCCGGAGGGATTTCACGTTAGTCGGTCACACCGGCTTGCCTTGTCTCGTGCGCGTGCTGGTCGCGTTCTTTAGCATCCTAGGTTAGCTAGCGAGTCAGTTGTCCCGCATCAAATTTTGGTATCAGAGCATAGGGAACCAGTTTGTTCTTACAAATTGGGGTCTTAGGCCATTTGAGTCATTAGATTTGTCTTAGGTTCTTTGCATCCTTAGTAGTCCTAGGCCAATCGAGTCTCATCTTGCATTTGAGTCTGTGTTCCATTTTGTGGTCGTGTCTATTTCCCCCTTGTTCCCTAGGGTCTTGCATGCCCACCCGGCGTGGTACTTCCTACCACCGCCCGCCCCCTATGGCTGATCCTAGGAACCCCGTACCCAGCGATCTCTCCATGCAGGAGATGATGCAGACCATCATGGAGTCCATGAGACATGAGATTAGGGGTCAGACCGACCGGATAGAGGGCCAGTTGAAGGTCATGGAGGACCGAATGGGAGATATGGAGGACCGGATTGAGGCCTCTAACCGGACCATTCAGGGTCTAGTTGATCGCCCCCAGGGTAGAGTCCCACCCATAGATGTTCCCGAGCAGGCCCATGGCCAACGTGACCCTGCTCCTCGACCCAACCAGCCTAGGGGAGGCGACGGTCATAACCGTGGTCGACAGGTCCACGCACGTGAGGTTGAGGACTTTGGGTCCGACAATGAGAGTGAGGGTTAAGGCCGTGGACGACAGGGCCGACGGTACCATCGGGATGAGGATGAGGAGCGTATCCTCCGATCTGTGCGAGTAGATCCACCCTCCTTTGATGGGTCCTTGGACCCTGACCTGTTTAGTGACTGGGCCACTAGCATGGACCGCTATTTCGAGTGGGTAGACATGGCCGAGCATAGGAAAGTCAGGTTTGCCAAGATGAAGCTGGTTGGCAGGGCCCAGACCTACTGGGCTACAGTTGAGAGTTTGATTGGGCAACGGCATGAGCCCCCGATTGAGACCTGGGAGGAGATGAGGGCGAAACTAGAGCAGAAGTATGTCCCCCGATCCCACCGCCACCGGCTCATTGATCGGTGGCAGAGTCTTACCCAGGGGAATCGGCCTGTCATGGAGTACATTGCCGAATTTGATGAGTGCCTGCTGAGATGTGGGGTCAGGGAAGAGACTATCATGACGGTAGCTCGATTCCGTCGGGGCTTGAAACGGCACCTTCATATGGAGTTACTCCGCCGTCATGTGCAGACATTAGAGGAGGCCTACCAAGTGGCCCGCGAGATGGAGCAGTTCGAGTTAGATTTTGCTCCCGCCTAGCGCCCCACACACACCTATTCTCGAGGAGCGGATCCTCGCGCCACTACGGGGCAGTTTTCTAGGGGACCCTTGATCCGACCTCAGGATATTGCTAGGGAGACCCCTCGCCAGGACCTTGCCCCTAGGCCTCGACCTCCCGCCCCGAGGGACTTCCTCCCTCGACCCCAGGCCCCTTCCACCGAGGTTCCTCGCCCTCAGCCGCCTGCCATTCCTACTAGGTCCCAGTTTCCACCACCCCCGGCTCGTCGTGATGACAAGGGGAAAGGGCCGATGACTGGTGGAGCACCGCAAGGCCCTAGGCCTCGTGGTGATTGCTATCGTTGTGGAGGAGCCGGTCATTACGCTGTTCAGTGCCCTACCCGACAGCAGACCGTGGCTCTAGGAGAGACATCCGCAGGGGAGACCGTACCTGAGGTTGAACCTGTTAGCTATGAGGCCGACCTTGAGCTCGCGGAGGAGTTTTTCGATGAGTTGTTAGAAGGCGAGCATGTCGACACCCAGGGTACACAGCACCAGGATGATGTTCAGCTGGGAGTTGTTAGGTGTATTTTGACCCAGCCTTTGGTGAGTGATGACTGGCGTCGCACCACCATCTTTCATACTTTCTGCAGACTAGGAGGGAAAGTCTGCAAGGTGATTATAGACAGTGGGAGTTGCATCAATGCCATCTCCACGGGCACAGTGAAACGCCTAGGATTGACCCCCGTGGACCACCCCTCCCCTTACCGTGTGTCTTGGGTAGACACTACCTCCATTCCGGTCAGACAGCGTTGCCTAGTGCCCTTACAGTTCCATGCCTACCAGGATGAGATCTGGTGTGACGTCTTGCCTATGGAGGTAGGTAGTATCATTCTAGGGAGACCTTGGTTGTTTGATAGGGATGCCACCCTCCATGGTCGTTTGAACACATGCACTTTTGATCACAGCGGCCAGAGGATCACCCTTCACCCTTCCCAGCCCACACGTCCTCCCGTTCGGGGACCCACCGGTCCTAGCACTCCGAGCACTGATGTCCTGGGGCCCAGTGCCCCTTCCCCAGCCCAGGACCCAGCCCCACCCATTGCTACCACTGGTCCTCCGGCTAGGAGGTTGATGTTAGTCAGCTCCCGGGAGATGGAGCGCGACTTTGCGAGAGGAGATCCCATCTTTGCTGTAGTAGTCCGCGAGAGGCCTAGAGAGGCAGAGGGGGAGTCCCCACCCGATGTGGCTGCTATTATTCAGGAGTTCTCCGATGTTTTCCCCGATGACCTTCCCGAAGGTCTTCCTCCCATGAGAGACATCCAGCATGCTATAGATTTGATACCGGGGTCCTCATTGCCCAACCTGCCACACTATAGGATGAGCCCCACTGACCACGCTGAGCTCCAGCGCCAGGTGAATGAGTTGATGTCTAGGGGATCTCTCCGAGAGAGTATGAGTCCTTGTGCCGTCCCCGCCCTACTTGCCCCCAAGAAAGACGGTACTTGGAGGATGTGCATAGACAGCCGTGCTATCAACAAGATCACGGTGAAATATAGGTTTCCCATTCCCCGTCTGGATGATATGATGGATATGATGGCGGGAGCCACTGTGTTCTCCAAGATTGATCTAAAGAGTGGCTATCACCAGGTAAGGATCAGACCTGGAGATGAATGGAAGACGGCCTTCAAGACCAAGGATGGTCTTTATGAGTGGCTGGTCATGCCCTTTGGGCTGACCAATGCTCCCAGCACCTTCATGAGGCTGATGACTCAGGTCTTGCGACCCTTGATAGGAATCTTCGTGGTAGTTTACTTCGATGATATCCTCATCTACAGCCGTACCCGGGAGATCCACTTAGACCACCTTCGGCAGGTCTGCTTGATTCTGAGGAGAGAGAGCTTGTTTGCCAACCCTATGAAATGCGCGTTCATGACCTCTCAGGTCACCTTCCTAGGGTTCATTGTTTCTAGTGAGGGAGTATCTGCCGACCCTGAGAAGGTCAGGGCAATTGTTGAGTGGCCCGAGCCTCGTACCCTACATGATGTCCGTAGCTTTCACGGACTGGCGACCTTCTATCGCCGTTTTATCCGAGGCTTTAGCTCCATCACTGCCCCTATCACGGACTGCATTAGGAAAGGGGCCTTTGAGTGGACCAAGGCTGCTTCAGCCGCTTTCGCGCTCCTCAAAGAGCGCATGACCCAGGCACCCGTCCTTCGTCTTCCAGACTTCACGAAGGTGTTTGAGGTCTCTTGTGATGCCTCAGGGGTAGGCATAGGAGGAGTTCTTAGTCAGGAGGCCCATCCCGTTGCATTCTTTAGCGAGAAGCTGAGCGATGCGAAACTGCGTTACTCTACATACGATAAGGAATTCTACGCAGTGGTGCAAGCTTTGAGGCATTGGAGACACTATTTGTTACATCAGGAGTTTGTGTTGTATTCTGATCATGAGGCACTCCGATATCTCCATGCCCAAAAGAAGCTCAACTCTCGCCATAGCCGATGGGTCGAGTTCCTCCAGGAGTACACATTTGTGCTGAAGCACAAGGCCGGTGTGGAGAACCGGGTTGCTGATGCCTTGAGCCGCCGTACTCACCTATTGACCACCATGAGTGTGGAGGTGGTTGGGATGGATAGGATGAGGGAGCTGTATGCCGATTGCCCGGATTTCGGTCTGATGTTCACCACCCTCCAGTCAGGTCCGTCCCATGAGTACCCCGACTATACGCTGCAGGATGGCTACCTTTTCTATGGGAGCAGGCTTTGTGTCCCACGGACCTCAGTCCGTGATTTTCTTACTTGGGAGTTGCATGCTGGGGGTCTAGCCGGCCACTTTGGCCGGAATAAGACCATTGAGGCCGTTGAGTACCGCTTCTTTTGGCCTAGCCTGAAGCGGGATGTTGCTAGGATTGTGGCCCAGTGCCGCATTTGTGCTTTGGCCAAACAGAGGAAACAGAATACCGGCCTTTACACTCCCCTCCCAGTGCCAGATAGTCCATGGCAGGACATTAGCATGGACTTTGTCTTAGGCTTGCCCCGTACCCTCCGCCGACACGACTCCATTTTCGTGGTGGTGGACAGATTCTCTAAGATGGCCTTGTTTATCCCATGTTCTAAAACATCAGATGCCTCTAGGGTTGCCCGTCTATTCTTCACCCATTGTGTCTCTAGGTTTGGGTTGCCGCGTACTATTGTGTCAGATAGGGATGTTCGCTTTACTAGTTATTTCTGGAAGACCCTATGGCACATGATGGGCACACAGCTGAAGTTTTCTACTGCTTACCACCCCCAGACCGATGGTCAAACAGAGGTTGTGAATAGGAGTTTGGGGGATCTTTTGAGGTGTCTAGTGCGTGAGCGTGACCGGGATTGGGATTTAGTTCTCCCTCTAGCGGAGTTTGCTTACAATGATTCGGTCAATAGGTCTACTGGCTTGAGTCCTTTTGAGATAGTCACTGGTCGTAGGCCTAGAAAACCGATAGACTTGGTCCCATCCCCTGTCCAGGCCCGTGTCTCAGAGTCAGCTGAGTCCTTTGCTGAGCATGTTAGGCAGTTGCATGAGCATGTACGTCGTCACATTGAGGCCAGCAACGCACGATATAAGGAGTTAGCTGATGCGCATCGACGCACGCGTGAGTTCCGCGAGGGAGAGTATGTCATGATCAGGGTCAGACCTGAACGGTTCCCTTCGGGGGCCGTAAAGAAACTCCAGGACCGCGGTGCCGGACCCTTCCGAGTTCTGAGGCGGATTGGGTCTAACGCGTATGAGATTGAGCTGCCAGATGATTATGGGATCAGTTCGACGTTCAACGTCTCTGATCTGGTGGCCTATCGGGATCCAGCAGTGATTCCCAGTGAGTTTCTTGGGCCTCCCCTTCCTGTTGTGAGCGATACACCTTCTGAGAGTCCACCTCCTCCAGCCCCATTACAGAGACGCGAGCACATCGATTGTATACTGGATGAGCAGGTGACCACCACCAGGAGCGGGGCCTACCAGCGCTTCCTAGTGCGTTGGAGAGGGCGCCCTGAGACAGACGACACCTGGATCACGCGGGGAGAGCTGGAGCGGATTGACCCGGACTTGCTGGAGCGTTACCTGAGCGACCGTGACCCTTACTCGACGGGGTCGAGTTCTTCCCACCCGGGGAGAATTGGTGAGGACACGCGTCACACTTTACGACGGAGTACACGGATCTCGCCGGCATCCCTTTGGCTCGGCGACCAGTTGACAGATTAGCGGAGCTATCATCACTTATTTTATGCTTTGGGCCATGTTGGGCCTTGGTTTAGTCCGTGTGTGGACAATTTTCTTTCAGTCATGGACCTTTTTTTAGGCCAATTAGGCATTATTTGTGTTTTGTAGGCTTGCTAGAGGCTAGGGGGGTTATTGGGCCACTTCTTGGTTCACTCCTCTAGCCCACTTGGGTTGTCCACTCTTCCCCCCCCCCTGGGCCCACCTTGGGAGGCGCGCCTTGGCTAGGGTTAGGGTTGGGGGCGGACCATTCCCTCCCCTCTTGGAGGGAGTAGCAGCCGCCCTTCCCCCCTTGCCCCCCTCCCTCTTTTGGCCGCACCCCCCACCTTTCACTCCTAGAATCTAGGAGATTTGAATGCCTTCCCCGGTTGTGGCCGCCCCCCCCATCTCCTTTCCCCCTTGGCTAGGGTTTAGACCTAGCATTTCCCCATCCCATATAAAAGACTTTGTATTTTCTTTTCAAAGGATTAATGAAGAATTTTGATGCTTGAGTGTTCGTGTGGAGTGCCACATTGTGAAAAGGGGCGACCCCTTCTTCTTCCTCTTCCTTGAGGGTGCGACGCCCTCACCTCATCTCCAGTCCTTGGGTGCGACGCCCAGGGGTAGGAGATCTCCCCCAAGGGATTCCAACGCCAGCAGCCTTCATTCATCGTCCACGGCGACGAGTTCGGTGGAGCGACGGTGCACGCAGGATCGTCTTCCTCTTCCCCGGGCGTCCCTGTGCTGACAGCAGATTTGGTGTCCAGAGATCGGTCCGGTGCGTCCGCTTCCTGGCAGCGTCTCATCTGAGTTTCTTCACGACTTTCGTACCTCTTCCAGTCATCTTTCCAACCCCGCCAGCCTTGGCCAAAAATTCCATCCACAGAGAAAGTTGTCTTTACAGACACTTTCATCGCTCTGTCTGCCTCCCTGGCAGTCTCACCTGTGATCCGAGACGACTTGGGTCACTGTTTGCATGCCTCTCCTTCCACCAAACCCCGCCAGTCCCTTCATAACATTTGTTCCCCTCCCAGTCACGAATCCAACCCCTCTGGTCTCGCCTTCAAACTCCATCGGGGTAAACTTTTGTCTTCAAGCACACTTTTAGTGCGCAATCCTGCGCTACAGTACCCGAGCGGGACTGTCAGCAGAGGGCCTCCAAAGTGGGTACCACTTCTCGTCCTCGGATCGATCCGCAACTTGGTAGGTCGACTCCTCACATCCCACCACACCTCCAGTAATCATCTCGGGCCCGAACTCCTTCTGTACCCTTGCGCCATCACCACCCCACCCACGGTCACGGATCAGACTGCCCTGAAGTGCTGTCTGTGCACCCCTGTTGTCACCCCCTTCGCGCCCAATTCCTCCACAGGACCCCATCCGCCACCACTGCCCCTGGAGGGCCTCCCCTGTCAGCCTTCCACCAGAGAAGACGCCGCCACAGACGCTGTCCGGACGGCCGTGTACCAGCGCCATCTCTGCCAGCTGTCACAGGGACCAGCCAGCGACCTCTCGTCGGACCGACATCCTCCCTCGAGGCTGTAGCAGCAGCGTGGCCCCTCCATCCGGTTCGGCATCCCAGCAGTGCCCGCGGCGACGTGGACCTCCTCCTCAAAGGCTACTACAGGAGCGATCGGCATTGCGAGGGTCGGCATCCGGCTTCATCCCCGACCTCGGCTGCTGCCCGTCAACCCGTGCGCCGGCCGCCCCGTGTGCAGTTGTGGTTGTAGCCTATTACCTCCCTGCGAGGAGTGGGCCCTTTGATGTTTGTATTAGTTTTCTCACGCGTGTATCGGGGTGGTTGGACTCGGCCGGGGTTCCTTCCCCACGCCTAGGCGTGGAGGTACGTGTCTCGCTCCCGCCCGTAGTACTTGCTTATCACGTATATGATTGATTGTGCCGCGTGAGTGAGTGTAGAGTCTAGCTAGTTTCATTTATTACTGCTGGTTGAGAGAGACGAGAGCTGCCCCTTTTCCCTTGGCCCTAGTCGAGCACCGAGCTCGGACTAGACTCCCGTGTCGTCCAGCGGCTTCTCGCCCGTTGTGACCCCGTTGCGCCTCCCTCCGTGGGACGGCCGTGGTTCAGAGTTCTGTTGAGAGACGCCTCCGCCCGGAGGGATTTCACGTTAGTCGGTCACACCGGCTTGCCTTGTCTCGTGCGCGTGCTGGTCGCGTTCTTTAGCGTCCTAGGTTAGCTAGCGAGTCAGTTGTCCCGCATCACCTCGGCTACTGCTGTATGCCCCGAATATAGCCATTCCCCACTAGCCACAATAACCACCGGTGGACCCAGAGGAAGCATCGGCCGCTCAGTCCGCTGCACCTAGTGGTCCTCCTCCCGAGCCACACGTCACGGGACCCGCCCATCTTTGCCGAATCGTGCCATAGCTGCAAGATAAGGCACCCCAAAAAAAGTCAGAATACCAGAAAGTCAACATATACATGACAGCAAAATAAAGGCACATGGAGTATCAAAATACAACTACAATAGCCCGGAACAGAGGTCTCATGGGCCATACACCCTCGTCTTTGCCTCCAACGCACGCCCCGTGGGGGGCATTTGTTGTACCCAGACTATTTCCTGGCAAAATAATAAGAAATAAGGGTTTGGGCATTTCCCTGAACACCTTCAAGGCATGGGCTACCTAGCCCTTTTCACAACCCTGTGGGTCCCTACGAGGGCCCTGACCAGGTTTCCGTGACATGCGGTGACATAAGCAACTATCCGGGGTCAACCCCGGCCACTCACATACGGGCATTGCCCGTATCCTACATGGCCGCCTGGGACCACCCGGGGGCGCCCCGATGTTAAGCCATGCCATGTGGCACCCAGTGAAAGGGCCAGGGGCCCACCCCGAGACACTTCTTTCAACCCTACGAGGCCAAAGGGAGACCTAACTAAGCCAAGCACAGGCTTTGGAGGCCTACCGCGCCCATATACCGCTCACACGGGTGTGTTCACCATTCTATAGGACACCTTGTGGGCGCGTGTATTCCAGCCCGTCTACACCCAACCATGGGCTGCCCCGTGGTTCCAGCACAAAAATTGTGTCTAACCACGACCCCCCAACAAGTCAGGGCCAACCTTGACACTCAGACACGTGGCAACAAGCCACTTAACTCTAGCACTCGGGCCAACCTGAGGCTACCCTGCCAACCCGCCGTTCAATGTGGCACGTAGCTCAAGGCATGACTCACGTCCCTGAGATGCCTCTCCTAAGCTCCTACGAGCTTCCTTCTTCAACCAAAGGCCCACCTTGGGGCCCCTCGGCCATCTACCCAAGTCGTTCGGCAATTCAGGGTGTGTCGGGCATTTACCCGAACACCTTGCGAGCGAGTATGACAACTCGAAGGACAACGGCCCCCCACGGGCCCATCCCAATTTCTTGGAGCTTAACGTCCTTCAAAGGACACTTGCAGAAGATACAAGGAGACCCCTGGGGACATCCCTCGAGGTCACGACCTGCCCCGGGGCCAGTTCACCTCGGGGCGCGGCCGCATGCCCCCAGGGAGGGCGAACTCCCTGGGGGTCGTGCCCCCCTCCAGTCCAATGGCTCCATGGCCCCACTCAGCCCCAGTTTGTCCAGTTTGCGGTCCTACGACACGATTCATGTGCCGTACCAGTTCGTGAAGTCGACACATGTACGCGGCAAAGCAACGGCACAACGGCACGGGAATTCCGCAAGTCAACACGCACACAAGCTCCACGTATCCTCCCAGCTAGTTGTCCTTTTCCTTCTTAGTTAATTTAGGAAGAAAAAAGACCAACAAACCAGATTTTATAGTGGGGACCGCCCCCCTCTCTCTCCCTAGTGACCCAGTCCGCCTAAACACCCCCCGGGGTGGGGTTTAGGCAGACCAGCCTGGACCCCCAGGCTGGTCTGTCTAAACCCCCTGGGGGGGGTTTACGCGGACCAGCCCAGCCCCCTGGGTTGGTCCACGTAAACCCCTTCCCTTCAATAAAAAAATTGCTCTTTTAAATTAAAAAAAAGCCCAAACCAGCCCGCCTAAACCCCCTGGGGGAGGGGGTTTAGGTGGACCAGTCTCACCCCCTGAGGCTGGTCCGCCTAAACCCTTCCCAGCCCATCTTTTTTATTAAAAAATACCCTCCATGAGGGGTTTACATGGACAGACAAGCCCATTGGGCTGGTCTGCCTAAACCCCACCCAGGGGAGGGGTTTACGCGGCCCAGCTCAACCCTATGAGCTGGTCCACGTAAACCCTTTCTCCTGTGCACTATTAAATGTGTTTACGCAGGCTAGCTTGAACCTATCAACCTAGTCCTCCTAAACCCATCCTAACCCTTCAACTTCTCTATAAAAACCCCTTAGACGCTCAAGGGGTAGAAAGAGGAGAGATCCAAGACAAGAAGACATCCGACCTTCAAGCTTCAAGCGGCTCCAGGTAATGAGCCAAGGAGAATTGTGTGTGGGTGACTTGTTCATTGGCTTAGTATGCCGGGGGTATGTCTGTTGCACTCCCCTCGCGCCGTATTCAGCCGTAACGCACAAGTCAACACCCACCATGTGCGAGACGTTATGACGAGGGCGAACGTCCCCTCATACCAGGATTACCCCTCACGTGCCCGTCGATTGCAACCACACATGTATCATGACGTCATGCTCCCTCGCAGTCACGAGGCCATGTTCGACCGCTCTACTCGAGTCATGATCGGCCCTCGCTCAGACACCGGATCGATGCATCCCTCCAGTCGTCTAGTCATAAGCCCCCCGTTCGGCGTCGCAACCATGGCCCATGCCACGGGAGGGGCCCTATGTAAAACACACATGTGTTCATCTATCACGCATTGACCCGGGGACCGATCATCACATCGGAATTGTCCCGTGGTGTGCACCAGTTATACCATGGCCACTACGACCTACCTTTAAAGACATGTATATCTCAAAAATTACACCGCCAATTGGACGAATGCTCTCGTATCCACGTTCGGGCCCCCAGCTTTCAACCTATGCCACTCGGCATCCGTGCCTAACACCCTAACCCCAGTAAACACCCCTCGGTCGAAAGCGCACCCACAGCTGCGGGATGCTCCCGGCCCTCTACCCAAGGCTTCAGGCATATATACAGACTTTTCTTCTACTCATAACAAAGGTGTTCAGATTGAATCCGATGTAAATAAACACCGGTTACTTGCGGCCAGTGGGGAAAGACGTCCAGTACATGATTCCCACAATCGCCTACACACTCGCACCTGTGGAACCCCTTCTCTCCCCATGTCGCCCGATCGCCCGAGCCCATGTGCCATGCCGTGGTGGCGCTTCCCCGGTCAACCCTTGGTTCCATGGGTGATTGTCGAGAAATCGAATGGCACACCCGCACCCTGTCCGGTTAACCCTTACCCTGACATTTTCGTGCCATTCGACCCTTCTCGACTTTCTGTAAAAGGAGAGTGCTCGATACCGCCGTGAGAGGCATGCAACCGTAAGGAGGATACCCGAGATATATCAAACTCCCGTGTCTTTCTTCCCCGCTGTATCCCTTCCTTCTCCCCGATTATTCGTCATAAAAAAAATATGCGCCACAATGATTTATTAATTAACTAAAGAACAACGACTGTTCACACAATCATTATTTCAATTGGCGCCGTTTGGAGGGTCGCCCTTCACCTGAACTCATGAAAATGATACAGGGACTACTGGAAACCATTCTTAACAGACCTATATGCATGCTCATGATCTGAATTTATAGGGTTTGGCTTGGTACTTGAGAACACCTACCTTTATTGGTTGTCTGGATGATGATCAGAGGAGAAAATATAAGATATGCAGTAGCAGAACTGCGACGATCCCTTTGACAGCTGCAAGAGAAAGAGCAGCAACTCCTCAAGTAGGATGAAGATGATCCTTCGACAGCCTCAGGGATGAAGAAGAAGGAAGAAAGCTTCCTGCTTTCTTCACGTCTTCAGAGAAAAAAACTTCAGAAAAAGAAGCTTATAGCCTCTCTACGACAACGCATGAACAATAGTAGAAGATTAAGAAGCAGAAGGCTTCCTTCTCCCTTGCTCAGTGAAGTAGCACGTAGGTAGACGACGGAATGAAGAGGAGCAGACTCGTTCCTCACTTTACGCACACGAGAGAGCTCTCCTTTACGTACCAGCGGCAAGGGATCACACGAATAGCAGTAACCGGAGCTTATTGCTAGTAGCATGGTATTTATGGAGTTGGAAATCCTACTAGAGGATGATAGTTTGATTGGGACTTAAATTCCTACGGAGGAAATCTTATTGATATTCAAACTTCCCACGTATTAATCCTATGGGATTTTTACCTTCCCGGATGGCATCCGGCTTCCTAGTTCGAACGAAACTCTGCAGTCGGATTTCCATTTTCACTTTGTAAGGAAATAGCGTCCATGATAGGGGCGCTCTATATGAAAATGGCACCCCCATGAGAGGTCTTCATTTTATAAAATAGCGCCCTACCCAAGGGCGCCCTTTCCTTGCACATTTGGGTTCCTCCCGGGTAAGACCCATTAATGTATGTGTGGTTTGCATAGGTGGGTTGGGCCTTGACTTTTGTTTTAATTTTAATGAGGAACTGCTATTCCTAGAATTTTGTCAGGGTTGCTACATAGGTCATAGTGAGTCACCCCTTAGTTCCCTCTAGGTCTTCTCCTATTGCATGCTAACCCGTGGAGGTTCCTAGTACCATCGCCCTGACACTATGGGTGAACCACGAGGTGCCAACCCAGGTGGCTAAACTCTGGATGACATGGTCGCTCTACTCATGGAGCGCATGGATAGATTCGTACAAATTAGTAGGGAAAACATCAACCACTTGGAGAGCCATCTCAAGAGCATGGAGGACCGTGCCGAGGTCTCCGATCGATCTATCCAAGGTCTGGTTGGAAGGATGGAGAATGTTGAGAGAGTCCCCCGCCAAGATCTCCCCGAGCTGTCCCGGCCCCACAGGTGCCCCCTCCAGCGCCTGCTATCTAGCCTCCCCACTTCGGGCAGAGGAGCGATAGCCACGTGCCCCCGATGTTGAGGACTATGAGTCTGAAAATGATTATGGGGGAAATGGCCGACGCCGTCATGGTCAGCGACCACAGAGGGATGATGAGGACGAGCGGGTCCTCAGGACGGTGCAAGCAAACCCTCCCATTTTCGACGAGTCCTTAGACCCGAAAGTCTATCTCGATTGGGAGGCTGGCATGGTCCGGTATTTTGAGTGGTTTGAGATGACGGACCACCAAAAAGTCAAGTTCGCCAAAATGAAACTGCTAGGGCAGGCACAAACTTATTGGAGGAACATGGGGAACCTCTTGTTTCACCGTCAGGAGCCCCAGGTAGAGACGTGGGATGAGATGAGGTCCAAACTCAGGAAGAAGTACCTTCCTACCTCCTACCCCTAGCATCTCATAGACCGATGGCAGAGTCTCACCCAAGGAGATTGGTCCATCTCTGATTACATCGTCGAGTTCGATGAATACTTTTTACGATGTGACGCCACGGAGGAAAGCTCCATGACTATTTCCTATTTTCGGCATGGTCTGCGCCACACCTACAGTATGAGCTTTTCTGCCGTAAGGTGGACAAATTGGAGGATGCGTACCAGGTTGCCCTTGAGGTGGAGCAATTTGAGGCGGAGTTTGCTCCTACTCTGCGCCAGGGGATCCCATATCCGCGTGTGTCTGACCCTAGGACTACGCCTGGTTCCTACACTCGATGGCCTGTGACCCACCCCCAGGAACCTCCTCGCCAGGACCTTGCTGCTCCTAGGCGCCCCCTCCCTCTGAGGGATCCCTCCCCTTCGCCAACAGGCACCCGTCCCTGCCCCTAGACCTGCCTAACCCGCCATGCGACTCGACCACCCCTACTTCCTACACCCCCAGTCCATCCTGTGGACAAGGGTAAGGGGCCGATGGTTGGTGGAACATCCCAGGGTTTTGGGACACATGGAACTTGCTATAGGTGTGGTGGGGTTGGCCACTATTCGGCCAAGTGTCCCACTCGGAAGTCGCTTGTCATCTCTGATCCCTCTGCCAACGACCCCACACCTGAGCTAGTGCCGCTTAGTTATTAGGCTGATCAGGACTTCGCGGATGGGTTCTTTGATGAACTAATGGAGGGAGAGCCAGTCAATGTCTCGTGTACCCAGCATCAAGGCGATGTACAGTTGGGTGTAGTCAGGTGCATCCTTACCCAGCCTCAGGTGAGTGATGACGGGCGTCGTACCACTATCTTCCATGCATTTTGTAGGCTGGGAGGGAAGGCCTGCAAGGTGATCATAGATAGCGGGAGTTGCATTAACGCTATCTCTATGGGCACTGTTAGGCGTCTGGGTTTGACGCCCGTAGATCACCCCGCCGCTTACAGGGTATCTTGGGTAGATTCTGCTTCCATCCCGGTCAGACTGCGATGTCTGGTGCCATTGCAATTCCAGGCTTACCATGACAAGATCTAGTATGTTGTGTTGCCTATGGAGGTGGGTAGCATTATCCTAGGTAGGCCTTGGCTTTTCGATCGGGATGCCACCCTTCAAGGTCGGTCGAACACATGCACATTCGACCACGGGGGTCATAGGATCACCCTCCACCCCACTCTACCGAAGGAACCTTCTGTCCGAGGGCCAGCTGGCCCCAGCACTTCGACTCCTCCTAGTCAGGGGACGGTAGGTCCTTCCACCTCATCCTCAGAGTGGACTACTACCACTTCCACTGCTCCTAGAACATGAGGCCTCCCACCCCGGAAGTTAATGATGATTAGCCCGCGAGAGATGGAGCAAGAGGTAACCGGGGGTAGCCCTATCCTTGCCGTTGTTGTCTGAGGAGTGGAGGATGTCGCTCCTGGGTCTGATGATGAGCACCCCCCAGAGGTAGCGGTGATCCTTTGAAAATTTTCCAATGTCTTCCTGGAAGACCTCCCTGAAGGCCTTCCGCCTATGAGGGATATCCAGCATGAGATCGATCTTGTCACAAGCTCATCCTTGCCCAACCTTCCCCACTATAAGATGAGTCCCACGGACCATGCCCAACTTCAAAGGCAGGTCGAGGAGTTGATGAGTCGGGGATCTCTTAGGGACAGCAAGAGTCCTTGCGCTGTTCCTACATTATTGGCTCTGAAGAAGGATGGCACATGGAGAATGTGCGTTGATAGCCGTGCGATCAACAAGATCACGGTGAAGTATCGCTTTCCCATTCCCCGATTGGATGACTTGTTAGACATGATGTCGGGAGCCACTATCTTTTCAAAGATAGATCTTCGTACTGGCTATCACTAGGTGCCGATCAGGCCTGGGGATGAATGGAAGACGACATTAAAGCCAAGGATGGTCTTTGTGAGTGGTTGGTTATACCCTTCGGGCTTTCCAATACCCCTAGTACCTTCATGTGGTTGATGACCCAGGTTTTACGCCCTATGATAGGGGTCTTCTTGGTCGTCTACTTTGATGACGTTCTTATCTATAGCCGCACTAGGGAGGACCACTTAGACCACCTTAGACATGTCACGCCCCGATGCAGAATATCGGGACCGACAGTAGAAAGAGTTTAGATTAATATGTTGATTTACAGACATGCTATGACCTGCGCTAGAGAATCGAACATTCACCACAAAACCAGAGGATACTACCAATCTAATAATTACTAATTCATCAAGAATCAAGTTTTTACATCAATACTGATCCAAAGAACTTTAATGAAACCTCTAATACAACATTCAACTTAATCAAAGTTACATCATCCAACTTAATTACAACGTTACTAACAACATTCTAAACCACAATTTGACTGAAGACTCTACGAACGACTCCCCAAAGTCTTCTAACTGGTTCACTCCAGGCTTCACTCTGTTCCGTCCCCATCAGTTTGCGAGTCCTCACCTGAGCTACCTAGAAGAGGGGAAACAACTGGGTGAGCGAACGCTCAGTAGGTAATAACAGGCGAGTTTAAGTAATTAACCAATTATCTGCATATATATGTGCGAAAAAAAGGAACGAAATGAGTTGACGATATGACAAAGTAACATAATAAAAAGAAGGCGAGATCATGATGTAACTGGAAATTGGCCAACATGCAAGAAGGGATAGTTTAGAAGGGATAGTTTTTAGGTTCTACGACAATGCGCGGCGCTCCGCTGCCATCGGAACGTCCTACACGTGGAATAAATTATTTTAGGATCATTTAGAAGGGATAGTTTTTGAATTGGATTATTAACTCAAGCCAAGTCTCTACCCAAATCTCACTAGGTTGGGTCCTCAGACTTTAACAAGGTTATAGGTTCTACGACATCCCTTAGAACCCTAGAACTTAGAAAACCTAGGAATATTAGAAACCTAGGCTCTGATACCACCAAACTGTCACGCCCCGATGCGAATATCGGGACCGACAGTAGAAAGAGTTAAGATTAATATGTTGATTTACAGACACGCTATGACCTGCGCTAGAGAATTGAACATTCACCACAAAACCAGAGGATACTACCAATCTAATAATTACTAATTCATCAAGAATCAAGTTTTTACATCAATATCGATCCAAAGAACTTTAATGAAACCGCTAATACAACATTCAACTTAATCAAAGTTACATCCTCCAACTTAATTACAATGTTACTAACAACATTCTAAACCATAATTTGACTGAAGACTCTACGAACGACTCCCCAAAGTCTTCTAACTAGTTCGCTCCAGGCTTCACTCTGTTCCGTCCCCATCAGTTTTGAGTCCTCACCTGAGCTACCTGGAAGAGGGGAAACAACTGGGTGAGCGAACGCTCAGTAGGTAATAACATGCGACTTTAAGTAATTAACCGATTAAGTGCATATATATGTGCGAAAAAAAAGGAACGAAATGAGATGACGATATGACAAAGTAACATAATAAAAAGAAGGCGAGATCATGATGTAACTAGAAATTGGCCAACAAGCAAGAATTACCCAAGTCAAGAAAGATTCAAGTAAAAGATTATGTCGTAGACATCACGCTAGTCATGCACTCGGTGCAATGCCTCACCATGTCATTCAAACTCCCCGAGGCACAAGTACTTTTCGGGCACTCCTCCCAGGACCAGATCGGGCCCTTATGATACGTTGGCATTGATTTAATGGATCCAAGATCCCAAGTTATGTCTAGACATTAATCAAGTTAAATGGCCAATTATATCAAGGTATAACTTATCTCGGAGAACCCCCAAGGATAAGTTGAAGAGATACTTTACCCAGAAAGTTCAAGTTATCAAGAACTTGTATGTCCTTGGATTCAATATCAAAAACACGGAAATCAAATTCTGGATGATACGCGATCTAAACTAGGCCGCTCAAGATATGCACGGTCTCATCTGGGCTGTACTAGAAAGAACTGGGCTAAGGATCAGCCTCAACGAAGTCAAGGATAAACGAACCATTCTGGGCCGCTCTTAGAAGAACGGTCAGAAATGGGCCTTTCAACTATCAAGGATGGTCAATAATGGGCCGCACATGGCCAGAAGGACTGGAAGCCCAAGAACAAGATAAACGGGCCTTATAGGGCCGCTCGAGGGATGAACGGTCCAATAAGATCCGCTCTAGGACATGAACGGGCCTAATCAGTCCGTTCAACTGGACTTAACTTAGTAAACTAGAAATCTACCCAAATGGGCTCCGGGCTACCATAAGTGGCGCAGAACTGAACCAGGGTCCAGCCCACTATCCACTGGTCAGCCTAGGGCTTATTGGGTCGATCAAACATGATTTGGTCAAAGATGGAACAAGGTTAATCGATCAATAGGAAATGGCATTCAACTAGGGATGCACAGTCTCTAATGGGCCACCCACTGAGGTAAACGGTTTGATTCTGGCCGTTCAAGGCTCAGTTGGTCCAAATCGAGCCGTGGCTCACAACACAGCAATCCAAGCGGTTCGATCACGTAACAGGTTCAGGTCTTGGTGGTACAACTTGCCCGACATCCTAGTGGGAATCCCAGGCTCGTGGGGGTTTATAGTGGTCCTGTAAAGAAGGTCCTAGTCCGACGGAAGGAAGATCCGGCGGAGAGTCCCAACCATTACAAGGAAATGAGGCTAATAAAACATCGGAAACCCGTATAAGGTCAGTCAATCCTACCGGAGTAGAATGACTGTCAAACAATCCTAGTAACACGGTTCATGTATTCATATTTGAAATTAACTTAGTTGAAAGAACAAACCAAGGTCATGATGGAAAGTAAACCAGCAATTTATAAAATCTCATCTTCCATATGTTCCATTTATATGTTGGTTGCTAGCCTACCATGAAGATTAAATAACTAGAGATAAAACATGCTAAATTCGAAATCAACACAATTTTGTGGGGAAGAACGGTTCGTCCAGAACCTTTCATGGGCCTCTGCGGTCTGTCCACAAGCCGTTCATGCTCTACAGGTAGGGGCCCGACAAGAGATGAGCGGTCTATGGATGGTCGCATGGCTCGTTGAGCGGTTCTGGCATAGCCGCATATCTCAAAAAAATGTAATAACGCAAATAACACAGGCGGTCACAGTCTGGCCGTTCATATAGACATGTGGTCTATCGAATGGCCTCTCATATCAGAACAGTTCGCTGCCCCTTCGCCCTGCCCGTCTCCGGCGGGGTTGGCTAGGGTTGGGAACAATAGCTAAATACGCACTATATAGAGCATGAAAATTGGGGCTTTTATGATCAATGGAACAAGCATGAAATTTTATACAGGATAGCATGATCAATTAAATGTTTAGTGCCTGAAATCCCTACTTAAATCAAGGTGGAACATAGCTAACCTTAGATATGACATGCTTCCACTAAAACCTAAAATTTTCGCAGGATACTACATGAAAATTAGGGCTTTTTAGATCAATGGAAAGAGGACAGGATGATGCTTCTATCCATATATAATACTTAGGGTTTGGCTTGCTATCACCTACCTAAATCGAAAGATGGAGGAAGAGGGATGTCGATCACGCTTGGAACACCACCGGTGATCGCCGCGATTCTCCCTCGATCGAGCTCCTCGCCGGCCGCCACAGCTTCTAAACTCTTCTTGGGTGGCAGAGGATCATTTTTTTAGGTTCTATCGGGTCTGGAGAGTTCTAATCGTGGAGATAGAGTCCACGCAACTTAGTCATGCTCGAAACGCGCCGGATAGGGTTGCAGCCACCTTGCTCCGCCAAATACACCTCCTGGGGTTAAGGTTTCAGAGAATAATAAGAGGGGAAACGATCTCTTAATCCTAACCTTTCATTTGCATCCGATTTAAGCTTAAATGGTTTAGTATTGGGCTCTAATTTTGTGTTTTGAGGTCTAGTTGAGCTAAGTGTTGATTTGGGCCTTAATATGCTAATTCGGCTTATTTAAGAGTTTTATTTGGGCTGGTCATAGAAGGCAATTTTACTCACTAATCTATCCAATATAAGATTATAATTTTGCCAGATTTTTATAAAATGGTCAAAATTTTACTTATCCTTTTTATTAAGGAATTTCTTATTAATTGCTCGAGATTTTTATTCATTAATATACCGGGGTGCTACACCGTCCCCCACTTTAGAGGATTTGGTCCTCCAAATTCACTGCACTTAATAAAAATAGGGAGTGAGATAGCTCACCTAGAATAAGTCGGGATGCTGCTTCCGCATGGTATCTTCTGACTCCCAAGTAGCTTCTTCAGTTCCACGCTAACTCCACTGAACTTTAACCATAGGTATGGAACGATTCCTGAGTTGCTGCTGCTTACGATCCAAAATCTTGATATGTTTTTCTTCATAAGTCAAATCTTCCTTCAATTCTAGATCCACATGCTGAATGATGTGAGTGGGGTCATACACATATTTTCGCAGCATTGACACATGAAAGACATTGTGTGCTCCTGATAACTGAGGTGGTAAAGCTAAACGGTAAGCAACCTCTCCCACTCTTTCTAGAATCTTGAATGGACCAACATATCTTGGACTCAGCTTGCCTTGAATGCCAAACCTTTGGATTCCTCTCATGGGAGAAACCTTCAAAAACACATGCTCATCGACTTGAAATTCTAAGGCTCTCCTTCTATTGTCGGCATAGCTCTTCTGTCATGATTGTGCTACTTGCAACCGGTCTGTGATAATATGGATATTCTTGGATGATTCAGAAATGAGATCTGGTCCCAGCCATTGCTTCTCACCCATCTCGTCCCAACATAATGGAGATCGACAGCTTCTTCCATACAAAGCTTCAAATGGAGCCATCTGAATACTGGACTGATAACTATTGTTGTAGGCGAATTCAATCAAAGCCAAGTGATCACTCCAACAACCTCCAAAATCAATTATGCAGGCTCTAAGCATATCTTCCACTATCTGGTTGGTTCTTTCAGTCTGTCCGTCTGTTTGGGGATGAAAAGTTGTGCTGAAATTCAGACGGGTACCCAGAGATTCTTGTAATCCTTTCCAAAAATGTGAAGTGAATCTGGGGTCTCTATCAGACACAATACTGACTGGTATTCCATGAAGTCTTACAATTTCTTTCATATACAGAGCCACCAAGACGTCAACTGTCCATTTAGACTTAATGGACAAGAAATGGGCAGACTTAGTCAATCTATCAACAATCACCCATATTGCGTCAAATCCACCACGAGTCATAGGTAGACCTATGATAAAATCCATACCAATGCTCTCCCACTTCCATTGAGGTATATCAAGGGGTTTTAATTTCCCTACAGGTCTGAAATGCTCAGCCTTGACTTGCTGACACACCAAGCATCTACTCACAAATTCTGCAATTTCCCTTTTCATATTTGGCCACCAAAAGGATCTTTTCAACTCCTTAAACATCTTAGTACCTCTAGGATGAATAGTGTATCTGGATCTATGAGCTTCTTCTAAAATCGTGTTCTTTATTTCAGCTACATCAGGTACACATGTCCTTCCCTCAAACAACAATCTGCCATCGTCAGCTACCATGAAATCAAGTCTGTTACTCAAACTCTCCTTGATCTCTACCAACTCTGGGTCATTGTCTTGCAAGGACTTGATTTCTGTCAAGAATTCTTGTTTAAGTTGAATATGAGCAATCGTAACCTGGTCCTTGTCAACATTGAGATCTAAACTAGCTAACTACTCCAACAGTCTCCATTCTTGCAACATGAGATGCGATAACTTAGCTATTGGATTGCGACTTAAGGCATCAGCCACCACATTCCCCTTTCAAGGATGATACTCTATGGAGAAGTCAAAGTTTTTTAAATACTCAAGGCATCTCCTCTGCCTCATATTAAGTTCCTTTTGAGAGAACAAATACCTCAAGCTCTTATGATCTGAAAACACTATGAATGTCTCTCCATACAAAAGTGCCTCCAAATCTTCAAGGTAAAAACTGCCGCTGCAAGTTCCAAATCATGAACATGATAATTTTCTTCATGCTTTCTTAACTGCCTAGAGGAATAAGCTATTACCTTCCCGTGCTGCATAAGCACACAACCTAGGCCAATACCTGAAGCATCCATGTATACCATAAAACCTCCTTCTCCGGATGGTAAGGTCAAAACAGGGGCAGTAGTTAAACACTCCTTCAAGGTCTGAAAGCTTCGCTCGCAATCCTCTGACCAATTAAATTTGTTCTCCTTGCAGGTTAATCTTGTTAAGGGCACCGCAATCTTGGAGAAATCCATAATAAACCTTTGGTAATAACCTGTTAGGCCTAGGAAACTTCTAACTTCTGTTACATTAGTAGGCCTATCCCAATTCTTCACTGCCTCTATGTTAGCATAGCAAGAGTGATATAGAAGGGGGGGGATGAATAGATCACTCCCAATTTGTAGAAACTTAAGCGGAAAATAAATTCTACTACTAACGCACCTCCTTAATCCGTACACAGTGAAATGTAAATGAGAATAAAGAACTGAATACTCGGAAGCAAAGAGATAAGCAGATGAAGAGCGCAGATAATAATGGCAAACCACAGAGGAGGCACTCGGTTTTTAGGTGGTTCGATTGCAGTCCACAATCTACATCCACCCCTCACTCCAACTAGAGTGAGGATTCCACTAGACGATGCTAGATCAATGCAGACTCAGTCTGTGAACAACATGCTGCCACACAGCTTGAACACCAAGGGAAACAAATCCCTCAACCAAGTTCTGCTACCCACAGAACTTGAAACCTGTTCTAGCTCCCAGCTAGAACACAACCGGAGAATCCTCTCCCTTCCTCCACACATCGGAGGGAAACTGTTAATGACAATCAGTCACTAACACCACCAGGGATCACCGATCTCTCTTCCTCTGCAACACAGAGGGAAACTGGAGTGATACTCCCTTCCTCCACACACCGGAGGGAAAACAATTCAAATCAGAAGGATGAACAAAATGAAACGAAAGCAAAGTAGAAACAAAAAACCAATGAAGAAGAAATCGGTTCTGAAAAAAAAAAACCCAATACAAATGTAGTTTCAAATGAAGCAATTCATCAATACACACACTGCTCTCTCTCTCGAACAAACTCCTCTCGGATCTGGAACTCTCTGCTCTTTTTCTTTTCTGGATCGTGCAAACTCTCACCAATGGCTTCTGCTTTCTCTATTCACGATCTCGCTTCTACTGAAGGATGAAGCTCTATATTTATAGCAGATATTGGCGTGTGTCTGCCAGGTTCCCGCTCATGCACTTTTTGGCCAGATCATTTGAATTTCGACCACATGGCAGCATCCTGACCACGTGTCATGCGCCTGTTGTCTTGGATCACGTGTCAGGTGCCAACCTCGGTTCACGTGCCCAATCATCAGCCTGAATCACCAGCAGACAGACAGATGGAATGTATAGACTTAGTTAGTTCAGGCTATTAACATGACTGTATATACTTCAGACACTTCAACTGATTAAGTGTGTACAACGTGAGAGAGTGTACAGACTTAATGAAAGAAGCGCATGTGTGAAGGTAGTGTATAGACATATGAGCAATGCGCATGAATGGCAGTGTATAGACTTATGAACAATGCAGACGGATGGCAGTGTATAGACTATGAACAAGCGCATGTGAAAGCATTGTATAGACTAAAGAAGAACAAAGCAAACAAGCCTTACTAATGTGTACACTTAACAAAGCTTCTGCCACTGTATAGACTTCACGAAGCCTAACCAGTGTACAAACTTGGAACCTGTGTAATACTCTTAATAAGACTGTGAGCAGTGTGTAGACTTGAACCCCATCGGTGTTGTATAGACTTCGATAGCCTTAGCCAATGTATAGACTCTGCCAGGGTGAGATGATGCATTAGACACTCGGCTGTACAGACTTGGAGATTTCTGAATGAACCGATCGGATGATGAACCGATGTACAGACTCTGAATGTAAAGGTAGTCTGTATAGACTTGAATCGCTTGAAGCGATGTATAGACTTTGTGAAGCTCAAGCACTGTACAGACTTATGAAGACTTCAGCGTTGTACAGACTTGGTGAATCTCAAGTGGATGTATAGACTTGATGAACCACTGTGGATGTGTGGACTTGAGCGAATGAAGCCGATGTACAGACTTGGTAAATTGAAGCCTCTGTACAGACTTTCCTAAGACGCAGTTCAATGTATAGACTTGAACGACTGAGTCCGATGTACAGACTTGCCTAAGACACAGCATGAGACGCTGGCTGAGACGGACGCTGTACAGACTTTGAAGAGCAGTTCAATGTATACACTTGAACGAATGAGGCCGATGTACAGACTTGCCTAAGACGCAGCATGAGACGCTGGTTAAGACGGAAGTTGTACAGACTTTGAAGAGCAGTTCAATGTATAGACTTGAACGAATGAGGCCGATGTACAGACTTGCCTAAGACACAGCATGAGACGCTGGCTGAGACGGATGCTGTACAGACTTTGAAGAGCAGTTCAATGTATAGACTTGAATGAATGAGGCCGATGTACAGACTTGCCTAAGACGCAGCATGAGACGCTGGCTGAGACGGAAGCTGTACAGACTTTGAAGAGTAGTTCAATGTATAGACTTGAACGAATGAGGCTGATGTACAGACTTGCCTAAGATGCAGCATGAGACGCTGGCTGAGACGGAAGCTGTACAGACTTTGAAGACATTGAACGTTTGAGCAGCATGCAATGTACACACTTAGTGATGTACAGACTTGGCCAGGAAAGCGTAGGGAAATGTTGAGTGTATGGACTTGGCCAATGCGTAGGAAAAGATATCGAATGTACAGAGTTGGTGAATCACAGACATGTTACCCTTTCCATATTCGTACCATCTCCAAGATGAAGTATCATTTTTTTTTTCTTTGCCTATACTAAAAATGTAACCATGTTCGTCCAAAAAAATTTATATCCATGCTTTTATCTATTAGTCATCGGTAAGACTAAGACTACATAGGAGCATCCTTTGATCACTATTTTCTGGCTAAGTAGCATGCCCCGCATACTCTTTTTAGCTCAGCCATTCTCAACTTTGATTTGGCCATAGTGTTCCTACCTACTTGGAAGGAAGTAGTTTATTCTTTTCTTCTTCCTCAAGAATTTCTTGGGTCTTTCAACACTGTGTTACCAATTGCCATTGGAACTACTGCTTCTCGATCAACTATTTTTAGACATGCTATTGGTTGTTCTAAGGCTACTGTCTTTTCTCCCGGTGCCTTTCTTTCATCAAAGAAGGCGCGTAGCGTAAAAAACTTACAGACCCAATAAGTATCACCACCTAAGGGGCGACTAGAAGTAGAGTCGAGAGCAGAGCATGGGATTGAGCAGGGCTTCATTAGTAGAGTTGGCTACCACGCATGGAATTCTTTATTAGATGATAATACTTTATAGTATCCGTACTAGTCTTTCCTGTCCGGTACCAAGGGTAGAGCCCTGGCTACTTCTTATCTGTATCCATTTCTCAAATCAAGATTGGGTGGATGTTAAGTTCCTTCTTCCGCCTTTTTAGTAAGCTTTACTTAATTGCATTTCCTTCGGAACCTTGCCTGCCCTCAATCCATCCCAGTGCAGTGCGCTCACCGAGCTTAGATACTATCATGTGAGTGGAAATCAGCTGCCTATCCCCTCCGTCAAGTAAGTTAATTTAGAAGTGCAGCGGGTGATTGATTTTCTTTTTTCATTATTGTACGGCTTTGACTGACTTGCTTTCTTCCCTGATTGCTTTTCTTGCCTGGAATGATTTCCCGAGGGAAAGGACTTAGTGCCTCGATCCTCATTCCCATCCCGCTGACATAGATGTGAGTAGACTGACTTATAGTGAACCGAGATTGGCGCACATGTCTGTGAGTCAGTGCCCGAAGTAGTGGTGAACTCCATGATAACAACCTGCCGGGAAAACAATGAAGAAGCCTGGCAAGTGGTCAAGCCCCTAAGAAGAAGAGCAGCTCCACCTCCACCAACGGAAAAGCCAAGTGTGAAGATCAGGGGTGTTCGCACTCGGTCACTTTGGCACCCCATAGGAAATTAAAGAAAATTCTGTTCAGTCTTTGCAGCACAGTAGCAGGTGGAGTTAGGACTGATAAAAGATAGATGGGCATAGAAAGGAGAACAGACTGAAGAAGAACTATCCTTCCTCCTTTAGAGAGCTGATGACACTTCCAGATTTTTCTGCGAATTCTTTCCAGTAATACCTGAAAATAAGCAGATCTTGGTGCTCCCACAAAGAGCGGCACCCCCAAGTAGTGAATAGGTAGCTCTTTCCTTATGAAAGCCGTGGTCTGGGGGACAATGGCGACTCTAGATGGATGGGTATTCTTATACATCAAGAAGCCACTTTTTCCTCTATTAATCTTTTGGCCAGAGGCTTCCTCATACTTAGACAGAAATCTCAATAGATTAGTCAAGGATGCTTTAGAGCCATTAGTCAAGATTATAGTATCATCTGCAAAAAGCAGATGGGAAATTGCAGGGCATCCACGAGGTCCATGGTACGCCTTGACCAATCCATGATCAAGCAAAGACGTGAGCCCTCGACGCTTAGCGCCCTCTTGTGCTAATATGAACAAACTTGGGGCCAAAGGATCTCCCGCTTTAATAGCCCCTGGTTTTTTTAAAGAAACCATGAGCACCTCCATTATAAAGCACAGAAAACCAGCAATTAGTAAACATGGCTCGAATATAATTAACCCACCCAGGATGAAACTGGATATGTTGTTTCGACGTCTGCCGATGCGTATGCAGCAGATTAATCTTACCTGAAACTCCCCATGCTTCTTGTAGGTCCTTCCGCAAGCGCCTCTAGCTTGGGATGTTGCGCATAGTATAGTATTTTAGGATTAAGCAGAGCTTGAAAGGTGCAGCCAACGTCGCCTTCCTCTTCATAGTAAAGAGCCGGAAACTCCTCCTTGGATATGGGGCATGTGAAAGTTCCAGGAGCCTTCAATGGTGCTTCGAGCAAAAGGTCCGCCGCTACGCGCCTTGGACGCCTCGGCAAAGGAAAGAGGGCGGGGTTGTGGAGGCGCCCCATAGTCGCGTGTGATTGTTGGAGAAGGAGGGGAGGAGACAGATTTTTAAGGGAAAAGGCATCAACAGGCAAAGTATGCCAAGCCCTTCGGCCTCTCTTTCTTGACCACTTTACCTGCAAAAACAGGCAGCTTAGAATCCAAACCTGGCACTAAATGAGTGTTCGGTGTTGAACTCCACATAGGTTTATAGTTAAACCCTAACTTTAGAGGCACTTCAAAGAGACGGTTACGAGTATACCGTGCTAATAGAGACAAAGCTTTTCCTCGTAACTTGTTAGAGCATAACTACGTCCGGGCAGAAGGAAAGTAGTCCTCGGGACATACTGAAACGAAGTCCAGTAGATCACCCCGCGGCAAGCTCGTCCGAGTGGGATGAAAGCTGCGGGTGCAGTAAACGGTCATTTTGTTGATGTCAAAGCAGTTGGATGCGGATGCTGAATTTAGAGCTGCACGGGATGGCCTAAGGTTTTGTCAAGTTAGAGGTTTGAATGTTAGTATTATCGTTTCGTTTCCGGGTTTATGGATGGACAGCCTCACGCAAGCGCCTTTTGAAACTGTCGGGACGCAAAGCGTCTTCGCTTCCTTAGTGCCAAAACCAAGAGCAATTTACCCACGTTCAAAGGCGTAGGAAAGCATGGGTCAAAGAAGCAGCATGGATGTATGGAGCACCCAGAGCACAGGCAAGGGAAGGGCAGCAGCATCAGAAGAGCAAGCAGCACTCGCATCGGTGAAATATCATATAATAGATAGACCTGGAAATCTATGGGCCTGTCTTTTGATCCCAGAGATGCTGGCATAATATGGTCCAGCTCGTGACAAGGCATTGTGTATAGACTTAGAGAAATGAAGTCTAGTGTATAGACTTGGAGAACTGTTCAATGTGTTGAGTTGGCGTTGTATAGACTTGGCTTTGAACGCTTGGGCTGAAGGCAATGTGCAGACTAAGCGATGTTTAGACTTTGCCCAAGGAACCGAATGTATAGACTTTGCCACAGTCTAATGTACATACTTTGCAGAAGTGAACGAGCCAATGTGTAGACTTCATGATAATGCAGCAGCCAGTGTATAGACATGAAGTTTGACAATCCAATGTATAGAGTTGAAGCTTCGAAGGATGTATAGGGTTGAGCTGAACTAACTATGAGTATTGAGACCAGTGTATGGACTTCAGTTAGAAAGAGCCCGATGTACAGACTAGAAGAGGATATGCCAATGTACAGACTAAATGGATCAAGTTGGTGTATAGACTTTGTCCCCAACTATCAATGCTCTGATGCGTCGACCCACCCTTGCTGATGAGTCGACCCATTGCTGTTGATATTAACCAAACAGTGTAGATAGATGAAATAATGGAACAACATATGAACTGAACTCACTTAGGTGATGAACCAGCATGAATCTAGAGATAGCAGGTTGATTTATAGTGTGAGACATCATCAAAACCATAGGGATGCAACAACCTCCCCCTTTTTGATGATGACAACACTATGAATCAAGCAATATCAAGGAATTTATATCAGCTACAACAGACAAAGTAAATTCAAGGCATGCACATGCAGATGAATTATACAATCCCTACAACACACTCTCATCTCCCCCACAACTCATAACCATAACTTCCACGAAGCAACATGACTCCCCCAAAGCTCAAGATAAATCCAAGACTCACTGATATGGCACTGATATTGCAGAACTTCTCACTGAAATTGCAGACATTGCAAACTTCTCTCCCCCTTTGACATCAGCAAAAAGAACTACAGAATGTATGACAGTGCTGGAAACATGAGGACTAAGGGCAGTAACTTCTTAGTGCAGAAAGTCACGAGTAGGTCTTAAGAGAATAAGTGAGTTTTTAATCTCAAGAGAAGGTTCTTTATACTTCAGTACATAATAGAGAAGTAGAATGATTGAAAACAATACCAAAAGGACTATTTCTTGAATTGAGTCTTGAAGTCTAGATTTCAAGTTGATTGGGTCAGATATCAAGACATACAAGTTTTTGGCCTGAACCATAATCAATGACAATGTAGGAAGATATACTTTATGCAATTAGTCCAGATCTCTGAAGAAGTACTAAAGGAAAGATTCTAATCTGGAGATTACAGTTACTGACTTATAGACTTAAGAGATAAGTGACACTCTACTGTCTGAGAGAACCACTCTAGATCAGTCATGCAAGACCAGCAAAATTACACATCTGGACAGCCCTTTTTAAATCTGTCAAAGAACTTCTCTTCTCACATCACAACTCAGCTCCCCCTAAGACATAGCATTCCTTAATAAAACATTTCAGCATAATCTCAAAGCTTCCCCTTACTCAAATCATTCCTGAAAGCTAACCAGTAAGCATTCTGAACTCCCCCTTAAACCAGCATGCAAGAAGGCTAAACCTCAGACAAACACAACTCCCCCTCACAACAAGAACATGCTTCATAATTAAGATAATTTGTATAAGCCTAATTCTCTTCTCAATGTGGTGAATTTTTCATTATCCAGAGGTTTTGTGAATATGTCAGCAATCTGATTATTTGTGCCTACATGAATCAGTTCAAAATTATTCTTAGACACCTCATCTCTTATAAAATGATGTCTTATCTCTATGTGTTTGGTTCGTGAATGCAAAACTGGATTTTTAGCAAGATTGATGGCACTAGTATTATCACAGTAAATAGGTGTGCACCCTAGGTCTACTTGGTAGTCCTGAAGCTGGTGTTTAATCCATATTACTTGTGTTCCACAACTCCCTGCAGCCACATATTCAGCTTCTGCAATGGAGAGGGCCACAGAATGTTGTTTCTTGGAGCCCCAAGACACTAAACACCCACCCAAGAATTCACAATGGCCACTAGTGCTTTTCCTGTCTAGTTTACAGCCTACATAATCAGCATCTGTGTATGCTACTAAGTTAAATGTGTGAGATGCAGGAAACCATAAACCAAGAGAATGACTAGTTGACAAATATCTGAAGATTCTTTTAACTACAGCTAAATGTAATTTAGTAGGTCTAGATTGATACCTTGCACACATTCCTACACTGAATTGTATATCTGGTCTAGAGGCTGTCAAGTAAAGAAGTGATCCAATCATACCTCTATAAAGTTTGGCATTTACTTCTTTACCTGTCTCATCTGCATCCAATGAAGTATTGGTGCCCATGGGTGTAGTAATGTGCTTTAAGTTTTCCATGCCAAACCTTTTGAACAGTTCCATTGTGTATTTGGTTTGGTTGATGAAGCACCCATCTTCTAGCTGCTGTACCTGCAGTCCAAGAAAATATTTTAGTTCACCAACCAAGCTCATTTCAAATTCAGCAGACATCATGGTAGAAAATTCATCACATAGTTCATGCTTAGTTGATCCAAATACAATGTCATCTACATATACCTGAACTATGATGAGATCTCTGTTTATGCCTTTGGTGAATAAAGTTTGATCAACTTTACCTCTTTTGTAGCCCTTGCTGATCAGAAATTCAGACAATCTTTCATACCAAGCTCTTGGAGCCTGCTTTAGACCATACAAGGCTTTGTTTAACCTGAAAACTTGGTTAGGTTGAGGAGAATATTGAAATCCAGGAGGTTGTTCAACAAAAACTTCTTCTTTGATGACTCCATTTAAAAAGGTACTTTTAACATCCATTTGTTGGAGTTTTATATTCTTTGAGCATGCAAAGGTAAGCATCAATCTTATAGCTTCCATCCTAGCAACAGGTGCATAGGATTCATCAAAGTCTACACCAAATTCCTGACAGTAGCCTTTGGCTACTAATCTGGCCTTATTCCTCGAGATGATTCCATCTTCATTCATCTTATTTTTGAATACCCACTTGGTTCCTATGATATTTATACCATCTGGTCTTGGGACAAGCTCCCAGACATTATTCCTTTCAAACTGACCTAATTCCTCACTCATAGCATTGACCCAAGCTTGATCAGCTAAGGCCTCTTCTACTATTTTGGGTTCAATTTGTGAGACTAATGCAATTAAGTCATCATTATTCATATTTCTAAAATGAGACCTAGTCCGAAGGGGATCTTCAGGCTGGCCTATGACATTATCTAATGGATGGTCTTTAAGAAATCTAATATTTGTTGAAGACTCACCTGTTTCTCTTGGACCTTCCTGATTTGGGGAATTTGTTTCTCCACTCGGCTGAGTCTTCTCTTCTTCCTGTTGGTCTTCTAGAAAATCTCCACCATGATTGGAATCCCTGTCAAGATTTTCAATATTAGAAACATCTTTCTTTTCACTAAAAAGGATGTGTGGAGACTCTTCCACTTTCTGATCTGATATGTTAAATACCCTATATACCCTTGACACTTCAGAGTAACCCAAGAATATTCCAGGTGAACTTTTGGCTTCAAACTTGTCTAAATCTTTCTTATCATTGTTATGAATAAAACATTTTGCTCCAAAAATTCTGAAATGAAACAAGTTTGGTTTCTTACCTTTTAGAATCTCATAGGGTGTTTTCTTGTGTATGGGTCTTACCATGGCCCTGTTGATTATGTAGGTTGCTGTATTGGCTGCTTCTGCCCAAAACCTTCTAGGTAATTTACTTTCAATCAACATGGTTCGGGCCATCTCCACCACTGTTCTATTTCTTCTCTCCACAATCCCATTTTGTTCAGGTGTCCTGGGAGAAGAAAACCTATGAGTTAGTCCTTCTTTGTCACAAAGATCAGTAAACATGGAGTTTTCAAACTCACCTCCATGGTCAGATTGAATAGAACTAACCTTATACTTCCCTTCTTGTTTGACCTTGTTGAAAAACAGATTAAACTTTTGAAATGCATCACTCTTATTTGCTAAGAAAAATATCCATGAATATCTAGAGAAGTCATCTATGATGACATAGCCAAACCTGTTTCCATTAAGACTCTGAGTTCTAGTTGGACCGAAAAGGTCCATATGAAGAAGTTTCATTGGTCTAGAAGACAATGGCTCAGATCTTAATTTAAAAGAATTTCTGGTCTGTTTGCCTAGAGCACAGGCATCACATGCTTTTGATATTGAGTTGAATTTAATTCTAGGCATGCCTCTAACTAAATCATGCTTGACCAATTTATTTAAAGTTGAAAAGCTAGCATGACCTAGACGTCTATGCCATTCAAAGGCATCATTTTCAGAATTGGCAGATAAGTAAATAGTAGATTCAGATTTCTCATCTAAGTCTACAATGTAGACATTATTAATCCTATTGGCTACAAATTTAACCATGTCAGAATTTGTTTCAAAGATTTTGCATGAACTATCATCAAATACAACCTTGTGACCCCTGTCACATAATTGACTAATGCTAATCAGGTTGTGTTGAAGCCCTTCCACAAGTAAGACCTTTTCAATGGAGTTTGTGGAAGACTTACCTACTGTTCCAACTCCAATTATTTTACCTTTGTTCTTTCCTCCAAACTTGACTAGACCCCCTGGCTTCATCTCTATCTTGCTAAACTTGGATCGGTCTCCTGTCATATGCCTGGAGCAGCCACTGTCGAGGTACCACTTGTTGTCTTCAGCTGCCAGGCCGACCTACACAGATACATCAAGCAGAGTGATTTGGAACCCAAGATGAGTTGGGTCCAATGACATTGTTCAAATCTCTGATCAAGTGTTTAGGTATCCAGATTTGTTTCGGCATGGTTCTCTCTGGCACCTTCCTTTCTGATTTATTAAAGTTGAATCCAGCTGAACTGGAGAAGTGAGTTCTATTCCATTCATTAGTCTTCCTATTCCTAGGAAATTTTCTGTAGGCTTGTTGATTAGCATATCTTTAACCATGAAAGTTATTTCTCCAGTAGGTCCTGTTTGGACCCATCTGATTGTTGTAATTCCAGCTCTTATTCTGATTTACTTTCTTGGTCCATCTACCATTTGTGTTCTGGTAAGTGGGCTTAGTGTTATTCTTCATAAAATTCATTCCCATCTTAAATGGTTGACCAGTATTGGTTTTTGTATTTTCTTTAGGACTTTGAATTTTCTTAGGGCTGTTTGAGCTGGATGGTGTGTCCAGCTTTTCTTTTCCCTTCTCTGGGCAGAAGGTGATGGTCTTGAATTGCAATGGTCTCTTGTTGGTTGGGTCATAGCCTAGACCTTCCTTATTGAAATTGACCCTAGTCCCTAGTATAGCATCTAGGCTAGTCTTTCCTTGGACAAACTTTTCTAAGACTTTCTGTTTGTCTTCCAGCTCCTTTTGAAGGGACTCAGAATTTTTTAGGAGTTCAGCATTTACCTTCTTCACAGCTTCATATTTCTCTGAGTTTATTCTAATTTAATTCATGCTTTCTTCAGTTGTAGTTTTGAATTCATTGAGCTGTTTTTGACTTTCTTGAATTTCTCCCTTGAACTTATCATTCTCTTTCCTTAGTGAGGTCATTTCTTATAGTTGTTCTTTTAGCTTCTCATTTTCCTCACAGACCAGAGTTTATTTTTCAACATTTGTGTTAAATTTTCTTTTCAGAACTCTGTGCTCTTTGCTAAGAGAATTAAATTTATCTAGCAAGTCACCATAAGCATCCTCCCAGTCATCAATTGAAAATTTTTCAAAAACATTTATTACCTCCTCTTCACTGTTTGCCATAAGGAAAATTCCATCTTCATATTCTTCTGAGGAAGCTTCTTCTGGGTCTTCTTCTTCCTCGCTCCATGTGCAGACCATCGCTTGTGGCTTCTTCTTCTTCTACACCTTTATGTTTTTCTTCTGAGGATAGGGACCCTTCTTCTGGAGGTCTGGGCATTCGCCTTTCATATGTCCCTGTTTGTTACAATTAAAACAAGTTAGTCTCTTAGGATTTCTATCCCTGTAACTAGTAAATTCAGCACTCTTGTTGAAAGAGTGTGGCTTCTTCTTCCTAAAGGTCTTTCCCTTTTTCTTCAGAAATTTTCTGAACTGTCTAGTGAGCATTGCCTGCTCCTCCTGGTCGAGATTTGACAAACCTTCAAGCTCAGACTCGGACTCGGGGCTACTGCTGCTGCTCCCACTGTTGTTACCCTTGTTGCGGGAAGCTCTTAGAGCTACATTTTTACACTTCCTCTCACTTACTTCTCCACCTCCTTTGAAATTCATCTCATAGGTCATAAGGGATCCTATGAGCTCATTCACAGTCAAGATAGTCAAATCTTTTGACTCCTCAATCACAATGGCCTTAGTGTGCCATGCCGGGGATAAAAATCTAAGGATTTTCCTGACTATATCTGCCTCAGCAAGATCCTTCCCTAGCCCTTTAAGTGTGTTAGTGATTAAGGACAACCTGGCATACATTTCAGTTATATTCTCATCTGCATTCATCTTGAACATTTCATACTTAGAAGTGTAGAGGTTTACCTTCGAGGCTTTCACTTGAGCTGTACCTTCATAGATCAATTGTAGCTCATCCCACATTCGTTTGGCAGTTCTGTATGCAGATATACGGGCATATTCCTCTGGATGAACAACACACTGGATGATGTTCAGCGCCGTCCAGTTGAGTGAGGAGAGCTTGACATGGTCATCTGTCCAAGCGTCCTCGTTTGGTGGCAGATCATATGGCCCCACCGTGATTACTCTCCACAGTTTATGACTCTGAGCCCTGATGAACACTTCCATCCTGTTCTTCCAAAACAGATAGTTACTACCATCGAAATAAGGAGGGCGACTAATGGATTGACCTTCGGCCATGAAGGTTCTAGGACCACCGGCATTCCCTTGACCGTTCATCCACATGGCGTAAACCTGCTCTGATACCAAGTGTTAGCGTAGCAAGAGTGATATAGAAGGGGGGATGAATAGATCACTCCCAATTTGTAGAAACTTAAGCGGAAAATAAATTTTACTGCTAACGCACCTCCTTAACCCGTACACAGAGAAATATAAATGAGAATAAAGAACTGATCACTCGGAAGCAAAGAGACAAGCAGATGAAGAGCGCAGATAATAATGGCAAACCACAGAGGAGGCACTCGGTTTTTAGGTGGTTCGATTGCAGTCCGTAATCTACATCCACCCCTCACTCCAACTAGAGTGAGGATTCCACTAGACGATGCTAGATCAATGCAGACTCAGTCTGCGAACAACATGCTGCCACACAGCTTGAACACCAAGGGAAACAAATCCCTCAACCAAGTTCTGCTACCCACAGAACTTGAAACCTGTTCTAGCTCCCAGCTAGAACACAACCGGAGAATCCTCTCCCTTCCTCCACACACCGGAGGGAAACTGTTAATGACAATCAGTCACTAACACCACCAGAGATCATCGATTTCTCTTTCTCGGCAACACAGAGGGAAACTGGAGTGATACTCCCTTCCTCCACACACCGGAGGGAAAACAATTCAAATTAGAAGGATGAACAAAATGAAACGAAAGCAAAGTAGAAACAAAAAACCAATGAAGAAGAAATCGGTTCTGAAAAAAAACCCAATACAAATGTAGCTTCAAATGAAGCAATTCATCAATACACACACTGCCCTCTCTCTCGAACAAACTCCTCTCGGATCTGGAACTCTCTGCTCTTTTTCTTTTCTGGATCGTGCAAACTCCCACCAATGGCTTCTGCTTTCTCTATTCACGATCTCGCTTCTACTGAAGGATGAAGCTCTATATTTATAGCAGATATTGGCGTGTGTCTACCAGGTTCCCGCTCATGCACTTTTTGGCCAGATCATTTGAATTTCGACCACATGGCAGCATCCTGACCACGTGTCATGCGCCTGTTGTCTTGGATCACGTGCCAGGTGCCAACCTCGGTTCACGTGCCCAATCATCAGCCTGAATCACCAGCAGACAGACAGATGGAATGTATAGACTTAGTTAGTTTAGGCTATTAACATGACTGTATATACTTCAGACACTTCAACTGATTAAGTGTGTACAACGTGAGAGAGTGTACAGACTTAATGAAAGAAGCGCATGTGTGAAGGCAGTGTATAGACATATGAGCAATGCGCATGAATGGCAGTGTATAGACTTATGAACAATGCAGACGGATGGCAGTGTATAGACTATGAACAAGCGCATGTGAAAGCATTGTATAGACTAAAGAAGAACAAAGCAAACAAGCCTTACTAATGTGTACACTTAACAAAGCTTCTGCCACTGTATAGACTTCACGAAGCCTAACCAGTGTACAGACTTGGAACCTGTGTAATACTCTTAATAAGACTGTGAGCAGTGTGTAGACTTGAACCCCATCGGTGTTGTATAGACTTCGACAGCCTTAGCCAATGTATAGACTCTGCCAGGGTGAGACGATGCATTAGACACTCGGCTGTACAGACTTGGAGATTTCTGAATGAACCGATCGGCTGATGAATCGATGTACAGACTCTGAATGTAAAGGCAGTCTGTATAGACTTGAATCGCTTGAAGCGATGTATAGACTTTGTGAAGCTCAAGCACTGTACATACTTATGAAGACTTCAGCGTTGTACAGACTTGGTGAAGCTCAAGTGGATGTATAGACTTGATGAACCACTGTGGATGTGTGGACTTGAGCGAATGAAGCCGATGTACAGACTTGGTAAATCGAAGCCTCTGTACAGACTTTCCTAAGACGCAGTTCAATGTATAGACTTGAACGACTGAGGCCGATGTACAGACTTGCCTAAGACACAGCATGAGACGCTGGCTGAGACGGACGCTGTACAGACTTTGAAGAGTAGTTCAATGTATAGACTTGAACGAATGAGGCCGATGTACAGACTTGCCTAAGACGCAGCATGAGACGCTGGCTAAGACGAAAGCTGTACAGACTTTGAAGAGCAGTTCAATGTATAGACTTGAACGAATGAGGCCGATGTACAGACTTGCCTAAGACACAGCATGAGACGCTGGCTGAGACGGACACTGTACAGACTTTGAAGAGCAGTTCAATGTATAGACTTGAACGAATGAGGCCGATGTACAGACTTGCCTAAGACGCAGCATGAGACGCTGGCTGAGACGGAAGCTGTACAGACTTTGAAGAGCAGTTCAATGTATAGACTTGAACGAATGAGGCCGATGTACAGACTTGCCTAAGACGCAGCATGAGATGCTGGCTGAGACGGAAGCTGTACAGACTTTGAAGACATTGAACGTTTGAGCAGCATGCAATGTACACACTTAGTGATGTACAGACTTGGCCAGGAAAGCGTAGGGAAATGTTGAGTGTATGGACTTGGCCAATGCGTAGGAAAAGATATCGAATGTACAGAGTTGGTGAATCACAGACCAGTGTATAGACTTAGAGAAATGAAGTCTAGTGTATAGACTTGGAGAACTGTTCAATGTGTTGAGTTGGCGTTGTATAGACTTGGCTTTGAACGCTTGGGCTGAAGGTAATGTGCAGACTAAACGATGTTTAGACTTTGCCCAAGGAACCGAATGTATAGACTTTGCCACAGTCTAATGTACATACTTTGCAGAAGTGAACGAGCCAATGTGTAGACTTCATGACAATGCAGCAGCCAGTGTATAGACATGAAGTTTGATAATCCAATGTATAGAGTTGAAGCTTGGAAGTATGTATAGGGTTGAGCTGAACTAACTATGAGTATTGAGACCAGTGTATGGACTTCAGTTAGAAAGAGCCCGATGTACAGACTAGAAGAGGATATGCCAATGTACAGACTAAATGGATCAAGCTGGTGTATAGACTTTGTCCCCAACTATCAATGCTCTGATGCGTCGACCCACCCTTGCTGATGAGTCGACCCACTGCTGTTGATATTAACCAAACAGTGTAGATAGATGAAATAATGGAACAGCATATGAACTGAACTCACTTAGGTGATGAACCAGCATGAATCTAGGGATAGCAGGTTGATTTATAGTGTGAGACATCATCAAAACCATAGGGATGCAACACTCTACCTTCGAAGGGTCAACAGAAATACCTTCTTTCGAAATAATATGCCCTAGAAAGGACACCTCTTGCAGCCAAAATTCACACTTACTAAACTTGGCGTATAGCTGATGATCTCTCAATATTTGCAATGCCATCCTCAGATGTTCAGCATGCTCCTTCTCACTCTTAGAATATATCAAAATGTCATCAATAAACACCACGACCCATTGATCAAGGTAGGGCCGGAACACGCTGTTCATCAAATGTATGAAAGCTGCAGGTGCATTGGTTAGTCCAAAAGGCGTTACTACAAATTCAAAATGCCCATTGAGAAAGCGCTTAGCCTCCATCTTCTCTGTAGATATCAAGTGAGTGGCATAACGAGATAGCCTAGAAAATTGAGCTTCGTACTCGGCTACAGAAAGATTTCGCTACTTCAGAGCAGCAAATTCCACCGCTTTCTTTTCTTACACTCTATCAGAAAAATATTTGCTATTAAAGAGTTCCTCTTACTCCTTCCATGAAACTTGTCTATCAGCAAGGGTAGCCTTCACTGCATCGCACCATGCTCTTGCATCACGCTCCAGTTGGAAGGTTGTTAAAAGAACATGCTCCTGATCGCTACACTGCATCACTTCAAAAATCCTTTCCATCTCTTTTAGCCAGTGCTCGGCATCGTCGGGATCGGTCGAGCCTCCAAATCATGGGGGATTCATCCCACGGAAGTTCTGGTGAAGATCGCCAGCTCCGTGCTTCGCTGCACCTCCTTGGGCCACTTGCTGCAAGGCCCGAGTAAGCCCTTGAACCGTTCGCTGCATATCTCGCCACTGCGCGTGCTCCGCTGCCATCGGAACGTCCTACACGTGGAATAAATTATTTTAGGATCATTTAGAAGGGATAGTTTTTGAATTGGATTATTAACTCAACCCAAGTCTCTACCCAAATCTCACTAGGTTGGGTCCTCAGACTTATAACAAGGTTATAGGTTCAACGACATCACTTAGAACCCTAGAATTTAGAAAACCTAGGAATATTAGAAACCTAGGCTCTGATACCACCAAACTGTCACACGCCGACGCAGAATATCGGGACCGATAGTAGAAAGAGTTAAGATTAATATGTTGATTTACAGACACGCTATGACCTGCGCTAGAGAATCGAACATTCACCACAAAACCAGAGGATACTACCAATCTAATAATTACTAATTCATCAAGAATCAAGTTTTTACATCAATACCGATCCAAAGAACTTTAATGAAACCTCTAATACAACATTCAACTTAATCAAAGTTACATCCTCCAACTTAATTACAACGTTACTAACAACATTCTAAACCACAATTTGACTGAAGACTCTACGAACGACTCCCCAAAGTCTTCTAACTGGTTCACTCCAGGCTTCACTCTGTTCCGTCCCCATCAGTTTGTGAGTCCTCACCTGAGCTACCTAGAAGAGGGGAAACAACTGGGTGAGCGAACGCTCAGTAGGTAATAACAGGCGAGTTTAAGTAATTAACCAATTATCTGCATATATATGTGCGAAAACAAAGGAACGAAATGAGTTGACGATATGACAAAGTAACATAATAAAAAGAAGGCGAGACCATGATGTAACTGGAAATTGGCCAACATGGAAGAATTACGCAATTCAAGAAAGATTCAAGTAAAAGATTATGTCGTAGACATCACGCTAGTCATGCACTTGGTGCAATGCCTCACCATGTCATTCAAACTCCCCGGGGCACAAGTACTTTTCGGGCACTCCTCCCAGAACCAGACCGGGCCCTTATGATACGTTGGCATTGATTTAATGGATCCAAGATCCCAAGTTTTGTCTAGACATTAATCAAGTTAAATGGCCAATTTTATCAAGGTATAACTTATCTCGGAGAACCCCCAAGGATAAGTTGAAGAGATACTTTACCCAGAAAGTTCAAGTTATCAAGAACCAGCAAGTCCTTGGATTCAATATCAAAAACACGGAAATCAAATTCTGGATGATACGCGGTCTAAACTGGGCTGCTCAAGATATGCACAGTCTCATCTGGGCCGTACTAGAAAGAACTAGGCAGAGGATCAGCCTCAACGAAGTCAAGGATAAACGGACCATTCTGGGCCGCTCTTAGAAGAATGGTCAAAAATGGGCCTTTCAACTATCAAGGATGGTCAATAATGGGCCGCACATGGCCAGAAGGACTGGAAGCCCAAGAATAAGATAAACAGGCTTTATAGGGCTGCTCGAGGGATGAACGGTCCAATAAGATCCGCTCGAGTACATGAACGGGCCTAATCAGTCCGTTCAACTGGGCTTAACTTAGTAAAGTAGAAATCTACCCAAATGGGCTCTGGGTGCCATAAGTGGCGCAGAACTGAACCAGGGTCCAGCCCACTATCCACTGGTCAGCCTAGGGCTTATTGGGTCGATCAAACATGATTTGGTCGAAGATGGAACAAGGTTAATCGACCAACAGGAAATGGCATTTAGCCAGGGATGCACGGTCTCTAATGGGCCTCCCACTGAGGTAAACGGTCTGATTCCGACCGTTCAAGGCTCAGTTGGTCCAAATCAAGCCGTGGCTCACAACACAGCAATCCAAGCGGTTCGATCACGTGACAGGTTCAGGTCTTGGTGGTACAACCTGCCCGGCGTCCTAGTGGGAATCCCAGTCTCGCGGGGGCTTACGGAGGTCCTGTAATGAAGGTCCTAGTCTGAAGGAAGGAAGATCCGATGGAGAGTCACAACCATTACAAGGAAATGCGGCTAATAAAACATCGAAAACCCGTATAGCGGTCAGTTAATCCTATCGGAGTCGAATGACTGTCAAACAATCCTAGTAACATGGTTCATGTATTCATATTTGAAATTAACATAGTTGAAAGAACAAACCAAGGTCATGATGGAAAGTAAACCAGCAATTTATAAAATCTCATCTTCCATATGTTCCATTTATATGTTGGTTGCTAGCGTACCATGAAGATTAAATAACTAGAGATAAAACATGCTAAATTCAAAATCAACACAATTCTGTGGGGAAGAACAGTTCGTCCAGAACCTTTTAAGGGCCTCTACGGTCTTTCCACAGGCCATTCATGCTCTGCAGGCAGGGGCCCGACAAGAGATGAGTGGGGTATGGATGGCCGCATGGCTCGTTGAGCGGTTCTGGCATAGCCGCTTATCTCAAAAAAACGTAATAACGTAAATAACACAGGCGGTCACAGTCTAGCCGTTCATATAGACGTGCAGTCTATCGAATGGCAGCTCATATCAGAACAGTTCGCTGCCCCTTCGCCCTGCCCGTCTCTGACGGGGTTGGCTAGGGTTGGGAACAATAGCTAAATACGCACTATATAGAGCATGAAAATTATGACTTTTATGATCAATGGAACAAGCATGAAATTTTATACAGGATAGCATGATCAATTAAATGTTTAGTGCCTGAAATCCCTACTTAAATCAAGGTGGAACATAGCTAACCCTAGATATGACAAGCTTCCACTAAAACCTAAAATTTTCACAGGATACTACATGAAAATTAGGGCTTTTTAGATCAATGGTAGGACGATGCTTCTATCCATATATAATACTTAGGGTTTGACTTACTATCACCTACCTAAGTCGAAAGATGAAGGAGGAAGAGGGATGCCGATCATGCTAGGAACACCGCCGGTGATCGCCGCGATTCTCTCTCGATTGAGCTCCTCTCCAGTCGCCACAGCTTCTAAACTCTTCTGGGGTGGCAGACAATCATTTTTATAGGTTCTATAGGGTCTGGAGAGTTCTAATCGCGGAGATAGAGTCCACGTAACTTAGTCATGCGTGAAACGCGCAGGATAGGATTACAGCCACCTTGCGCTGCCAAATACACCTCCTAGGGTTAGGGTTTCAGAGAATAATAAGAGGGGAAATGATCTCTTAATCCTAACATTTCATTTGCATCCGATTTCAGCTTAAATGGTTTAGTATTGGGCTCTAATTTCGTGTTTTGAGGTCCGGTTGAGCTAAGTGTTGATTTGGGCCTTAATATGCTAATTCGGCTTATTTAAGAGTTTTATTTGGGCTAGTCATAGAAGACAATTTTACTCATTACTCAACGTTCTATCCACTAGAAGATTATAATTTTTCTAGATTTTTATAAAATGGTTGAAATTTTACTTATTATTTTTCTTAAGGAATTTCTTATTAATTGCTCGAGATTTTTATTCATTAATATACCGGGGTGCTACAAGGCAGGTCTGTGTCATTTTGAGGCGAGAGAGCTTATTCGCCAACCCGAAGAAGTGTGCCTTCATGACTGATCAGATCACCTTCCTCGGGTTCATTGTGTCTAAGGATGGAGTCTCCGCTGATCCGGAGAAGATTAGGGCCATCAGGGAATGGCTCTAGCCCCGCACCCTCCACGATGTTCGGAGCTTCCTTGGCTTAGCGACTTTCTATCGTCGCTTCATTCATGGCTGCAGTTCCATCACCGCCCCGATCACTGATTGCATAAAGAAGGGGGCATTCGTATGGACTAAGGCTGCAGCCATAGCCTTTCAAGACATCAAGGAGCATATGACCTAGGCACCTGTCCTTGTATTACCAGGTTTTTCTAAGGTGTTTTAGGTCACATGTGACGCTTCTAGAGTGGGTATTGGTGGCGTGTTGAGTCAGGAGTCCCACCCTATTGCATTCTTTAGTGACAAGCTTAATGATGCCAAACTATGGTATTCCACTTATAATAAAGAATTTTACGCAGTTGTCCAGGCATTGCGGTATTGGAGGCACTATCTGTTGCACCAGGAGTTTGTCCTCTTTTCTGATCATGAGGCCTTACAATTACTCCATACCCAAAAGAAGCTAAACGCTCGCCACAGTCGTTGGGTGGAGTATCACCAGGGGTACACCTTTGTGCTCAAGCACAAGGTAGGGGCGGAGAACAAGGTAGCCGATGCGCTAAATTGGCGGATGATGATGTTGACCACCATGAGTGTAGAGGTGGTAGGTTTAGAGAGGTTGAAGAATGCTTATGTTGATTGTCTGGATTTCGGTCCGGTCTATGCAGCCCTTCAGGCCGGTCCCTCATGTGATTATAGCGAGTTTGTGTTATAGAGGGTCACCTATTCCAGGGTGACAAGTTGTGCATCCCATGGACTTCTGTTCGTGACTTTCTTACGTGGGAGATGCACACTGGAGGTCTTGCTGGCCACTTCAGCCGGAACAAGACCATAGAGTCGGTTGAGCATAGATTCTATTTGCCTAGCTTGAAGACGGATGCCGCTCGCATCGTGGCCCAGTGCCGCACTTGTGCTATGGCCAAGCAAAGGAAGCAGAATACCGACCTCTATACTCCCCTCCACATCCCAGATAGTCCATGGCAAGACATTAGCATGGACTTTGTGTTGGGATTGCCCCGCACCCTCCGACGGCATGACTCTATCTTTGTGGTTGTATACAGGTTCTCGAAGATGGCATTATTCATTCCGTGCTCCAAAACGTCGGATGCCTCTAGAGTTGTCGGTCTATTCTTTTCACACTGTGTCTCCAGGTTCGGACTCGCATGCACGATAGTGTCTGATAGGGATGTGCGCTTCACTAGTTACTTTTGGACGACCCTATGGCACATGATGGGCACCCAATTGAAATTCTCCACTGCAAATCACCCCCAGACCGATGGTCAGACTGAGGTTGTCAATAGGAGTTTGGGGGATCTTCTTAGATGTCTGGTCCGATATTGAGTCATGGATTGGGATTTGGTCTTACCCTTAGCAAAGTTTGCCTATAACGATTCGGTCAATAGGTCTATAGGTATGAGCCCCTTCGAGATTGTCTCTTGCCGTAGACCTAGGAAGCCCGTAGACCTAGGAAGCCCATAGACCTAGTCCCATCTCCCATCCAGTCCCGTGTGTCTGAGTCAGTCGAGCCTTTTGCCGATCATATTAGACAGTTGCATGATCATATCCGTTGTGACATTGAGTCCAGCAACGCACGATACAAAGAATTGGCTGATGCCCATAGGCACCACCGTGAGTTTCAGGAGGACGATTATGTCATGATCAGGGTCAGACCTGAACGGTTTTCCTCAGAAGCCGTGAAGAAGTTGCATGCTCGCGGTGCCGGTCCCTTTCGGGTAGTGAGGCGAGTCGGATCAAATGCATATGTTGTGGACTTGCCATATGATTACGGGATCAGCTCCACTTTCAACGTCTCGGATCTCTTCGCTTATAGGGACCCAGTGAGCCCTTTGAGCCATCCCCACCCATTGTGAGTGACACCACCCGAGAGCACCCACCTCCAGCCTTGTTACCTCAACAGCGAGAGCAGATAGAATGTATACTAGACGAGTAGGTGACGACTACTCGAGGCGGATTGTACCAGCGCTATTTGGTGCGTTGGAGGGGACGGCCCGCGTCCAAGGACACTTGGATCACCCGGGAAGAGCTATAGAGGATAGATCAAGATCTGCTAGATCGATACCAGAGCAACCCGGACCCTTACTCGACGGGGTCGAGTTTCTCCCACCCGGGGAGAATTTGTGAGGACACCAGAGCACGAGTACGGCTCGACTCAGCGAGCCGTCGGTACCAGACCCACAGCATGACTCGGTCGACACCGACCTCTTTGTGGCTGGGGGACAGTCTGGAATCGCCATCAGAGCCTTGATATTTCAGTACATATTTTTATACATATTTGTACGGTATACATATTTGGTCGTATTTGGTGTGTATTTCGCATGTATTTGGGTTGTATTTGGCTTGTATTATCTTGGGTTTTTATATTGGGTCAATGGTAGAATAATTTACCATGCATTTGTATTTTTGATTTAATTTGGTCCAAGGGGGGATTAATATGGTCTAAAGGGATTAAATTAAACAAGCCCCTTATGTTGACTTGGAGAGATGGGCACCCCCTCTTTTGTCTCCACATGGGGGATTTGTTTAATCCTTCTTTATCCCATTTCCCCATTATACCCCCTTGACGAAGGGTATTCTAGGTCATTTGGCTAGGTCTAGGGTTTGAATATATAATGTCTCTTGTTGTATTTGGATGAAATTAATGAAGAATTAATTTGAAGAAGTGCATTGGGCGCACCCCCCTCTCTCTCCCTGGTTCTTGGTGTTCTTCATCTTCTTCCTCCAATCTTCTTCAGATCCAGATCCAAATCCTCCATTTCTCTCAAATTTCTTCCTCTTCCCCTCTTCCTCCACTTGATGTGATCAATCACCGCCACCGCCGCCGCCGCCGCCGCCGCCGTTCGTGCCGCCGTTGAGCCACCACAAGCCGGCCACCTTCTGCTACCCCGAAATTCGGAGTTACAAGATAGAAGCTCAGGGAAAGGGCTGGTACGGGAGATACAACCGTTGGATTGTGATGAAAATTTGAGGGTAGGTTCCCCCCATCGTTAGTCAATCCCAGTTTAATTTTCAAGCCGATCTGAGCACGTTTGCCCCCTCTCCGAGCCTCTTGTTTTTCCCCTTCAAAGTCTGCATGTGTGCAGATCTGCGAGATAGATCCTGGTAGCCGAATTTTTTCGCCCCTCAAACCGTTGTCAGAAAATTACAAAAAAGCTATGTGCGTCACCGTCACCTTCCCTTCTTTCAACCATAAAATTCCCAGCAAAATTTTTCATTTGATCTTCGGTCAAACCCCTTGAACATGGAGTTCATGTTCTGCCCTGAGTGTTCTAAGTTTCGGGTCATGGAGCTCAGTCAGTTATCAGTCGTGTTCATTTCTAATCCAGCCGTTGGGTGGATCTAAAATTCCAGTATGTCGTAGGATTTTGAGTCCTCTTTCTAACGGTACCCATTACGTCTTGATCCGACGTCGGAGCTGGGCGTACCCGCCGTTCTCGTCAGAGTGTGCAGATCTGGCCTAAAGCAGAGCTGCAGGACAGCCTTGGGAAATAAATCCAAGAACTTGCCCGACTCCACTCTAGTGATCGCCGCTCCCGGGGATCGACCCGGGACACTCCAGAGATGCCCCCGCCAATCGCTGCAGCTAGGAGCCCCCCGGACATCGCCATACAAGCAGACGGTCCCACGTGCTGTCCTGCGGGCCTGAGTGAACCGAGCTGAACCGGCTGACCGCGTCCGCCTAAGCGTCACCGACTGCTGCCCGTCAACCCGAGATTGGTGCTCCCGGACCCCACGTGTTTCCTATTACCTCCCTGCGTGGAGTGGCCTGTAGAATCATTTATGTAATTAATAATTATTTCTGTACCGGGAGTTCCGGATCTTGGCTGGGACGTCTTCCCCACGCCCTGAGCGTGGAGGTACACTCGCCTCCCCCTTTTGTTGTACTTGCTTAGCTAGTATCCATTCTAGAATGCCGTTGCATGTGCGTTAGTTTATTTTCTAGCTAGCTAAATTAGTCACCACTGAGAGTTGTGAGTGCGAGACCCGTCCCGCGACTCGTTCCGAGCATGAGAGTAAGCTGACCACCCGAGACTCAAAGCCGGTTTCCCAACCATGCAAATCGTCACGTTTCCCTCATCGGGGACCACTGTAGGTTTAGCGCTTCTTGTTTGAGGCATGATCGCCTCTTCTGGAGCTTGTTCGGTGCCGCAATGTAGTATTGTTGCTGGTCGCATCGTCTTATTAGTCGTGTCATCCTATAGAGTCAAAGGTCGCAACCAGTCCGAGTCGAGTCCCGTAGTCGTCCTGCATCACAGTAAAAACCAATCAATGGTCTCCCTAGAACCGTTTCTATGAAATGGCGGTCCTCCTATGGCCGCCACTACCAGTAGCGGTCGAGAGTTAGTCCGCTACCCCGAACCGACTTAAAAACTATTGAAACAGAATAATGCTCTCCCTTGGACCGTCACACGAAAATAGCGGTCAGCCCTAGGCCGCCACTACCAACAAGCGGTCGGTCGCGAGACCGCTAACGGAAACCGACATAGGACCCTTTTACGAGCCAAATAGCGGTCCTCGTTGGACTATTTCGCCTAGTAGCGGTTCCTGGTAGGACCACTACTTCCTCACGGTGCGAAAACTGCAGGAAGGCTCAAAACTCAATCTTTACACGCGCCAATCGCTCCTAAACGACGGGGAAACATCCCTAGACTCGATATCCAGCTTCCACAAGCCGGAAGGGATCAATCTGACCTCAAAACATATAAGAATGGGCGATTCTCACGAATCGACCCAAACCGAGTCATATAGACAAACGGGCTCATACCGGCCCCAAATCACAACCAAATGGAGTTAAACTGGCGAGAAACGAATCGCAACATGTCAGGGGTTCAAATTTTACCATTTAATGTGAAAGCCATCGCCTAGAACGGCGAAGACGGCTCATACCCCCGAAACATGGTTTCGCCCTTAAAGCTGGAAAACCCGCTCAAACTCACACCGTTCGGCTCCAAATCATGCGAGGATGCAGGAAAAGAGTAGGGTATTGATAAGCGTATAATTTTATATTTTTATTCATGTCACACTCATCATTCCTAGGCTTTAATGTAATAAATTATGCAAGTTTTACATTTTAATCTCAGTCTTACACAAAAGTGAGATTTTTCTATAATTAATTAAAATTTTACATGAGGAGCTTGCTTAATCACTGGGACTTGAGATATGTTTGAGAAGACTAAATAACTATTAAATATATTTTACATGACGGGTTTGCTTATAATTTTTATATACAACAAACTTCATCAAAGTTTATCATTTTTGAATAGTGTTCCCCCATGGCAGCCTCAATACACGGAGCTCCCCGTGGCGATCTTCACGCAAGCCAACAAGGGCCCATGCTCACGACCAGTGACTCACACGCGACTGGCTCCTGCATCCACAGTGGCTTCCCCACGACGTCTGCAACATCTCTGACACTATTTCTCTGCTATAGCCCCACACCATCGGCACCGCCACTGTCAACTCTCTTCACACCACGTAGGCCGCCACCTGCTCCCCTCCGTCCGGTGCCCCCTCGCCGTAGCCGCTTCTCCCTTCACACCCCACTGTACCTCCACCGTGCACGGTGGCCCTGCCGCACCTCAGCCACCGCCTGCAATATCGCAACAACCACCATTGGCACATGGCACCTCCCCTCCTCGCTGGCGTCATCCTCTCTCTCTAACACACTCCTCTCTCTACTCACGTTCACACCGCCATGCACCTTCCTCCGCCGGCTTCACCCTGCACACATAGCACCGTGGCCTCCGTCTTCTTCTCCCTCTAACAATAGCCCCTGTTCCGCTGATCTCTCTCTCTCGGTTCACCGTGGCCACTCTGTTAACCACCGTCCGGTGCCCCCTTGCCTCTCTTTCTCTCTCTAAACCACAGTCTCCCTGTAGCCCCCTTCTCACACATACCACCGCGAAGCCATGCACACCCCATCTCTGTCCCACTCCCCCTCTCTCACACGATGCCCCTCGCCGTGCTCACCTTCTCTCTCTTCTCAACACACAGACGGGACCTTCACGCCAAGCCACCAGCGGGCCATGCACGTCGCTCACCGACTGCCCTCGCCGTGGCCGCGCGCGCTACCACCCTCCGCATGCACCCTTGGCCGGCCTTCTGCCCTGCACACGGTCCCTCTCCACCGGCCACATCTCTATCACGTAGCCCCCTCTCTCTCTAACCCTCCATCTCTCACCTCCTCTCCAACCCACCACCGCTGCCAACTTCTCCTCTCCCTCTCTCCTTCACTCGACAGACCCTCTCCCTCTCCCTTCTCTCTCTCTTGCTACGACCACCCGTCTGGCGAGGCCTTGGTCATATCCCATACACACACCACACCACACACAATCACAACCGCCGGTGGCCTCCCTTGCTTCACCAACTCTCCTCCTCCTCTAACCCATCACTCTCCTCCCTTTCTCTTCTGCTAACTACCCACGACTCTCTCTCTCCCATCCGCGACTTCTGCCGTGTCTGCATGCCCACTGCGGCGAGCCCCTCTCCATCGTCTCCATCCACACCTGCTAGCCATCGCAACCCACCTCGAGCCCCTCCTCTACACATACACACCACGGCAGCCCTCTCTTTCTCCCACTCCTCTCCCTGCATACCTCTGCTGCTCTCCCTCTCTCCTGTAGAGATCGGCCACGCCGCATGCACACCGTTGAGCCCTCCCTCTCCTCTCAGCATCCCTTTGCTTTCCCCTCTCACAAACAACCTCTCCCGTCCCCACGCCTGTGTCGCCGCCCTGCTGCCTCTCACGGACCCCCTCTCCGCAGCTCGCCGTGGCCGTGTTCGCCTGCTAACACCCTAGTCCAACCACCGCGTCGCCTGCATGCCACACCACAGCCACCGGCCTCCACTGTCTCTCCCACACCACCCGTCGCCCCTTCGCCCTGCAGCTCCTCATCACAACCACCGGTTTAACCCAGTCACGGCGGCCCCTCTGCATGCGTTCACCACCTTCACACCACTCAAACACACGGCCTCTTCAAAATATGGGTCGGCATGGGCTCCTCATGTCAGGTGGTTAGCAAACACGGTGGTTGGCAACTCGACGAGGCCAGCAAGGCAAAACCTCATCACATGGGTGGCCCTTCGTACAGCAGAGAAATGAGAGACATGGTACATGGTAGATGGTTGGTAGTCATCGAAAGTATGTTTTCAATGAGAGTGTGAGAATAAAATAATGTGTAATAGTGGTAGTTTTAGCCCTATAAAAGGGCACGAGGAGGAGCTTTGTAAGGCATCTAACAAACCATCGAACACCTACATAGGATAGCCTTCCTTCCCTCCTTTCCCCCTCACTTCTTTTGTCTAGGCCCTCTCTTCTCTCTATCTCTCTATCCCTCTCTCTACCTCTCTATTTCTCTTACGTAGGAATTCATTTCACCTTTTTCTTGTTGTTCTTCCACCCTATAAATGTTGTAATTGACTTTGTTATTTTTGTTGTACTTTTAAGTTTGTTTTAATTCTAATGCCATTGTTATTCATTTTAATTCCGCATAATCTCTCTCCACCCCCTAATCTCTTTCTAAAACTCTTTATCTTAAACCTTCTAAAATTCGTCTAAAGTCGGCTCAAGAGAGATGGATCTTATGGTCGAGTGCACGTGGTTGTCCCCGACAACACGTAATTCAGAGAAGAGGATATGATACCGTTACCCTCACACCACGGCCGCACAATTCTATCCCCCACTTCGTCTATTTTATTTAGCATATTAAAATGTTCTCCCTCTAAATATTCACCTTTCTCTCTCTTAACCCTTCATATTTCTTTAGATAAATTTATTTCATGTCTTTTAAATATTAAAAAGTAAAAAGGGAAATCAACACTCGTCTATTTTCGTTCCAAAAGAAACTCAAGGTTCTCAATTTCAAAACTCAACCTCCCTGTGAATTCGACTCGGACTCGTCGTTGTACTACATCTATTTATTTTGTTGCGAGTTTGGTAATAATTTAAGATTGACAGCCATTGTGTTTAACGATGCACGTTTCGGTCTGATCAGGTATCCATCCCCCTACCTCCACCGAAGATCTCACACGCCCAAACGGCCACACCACACTAAAAATGATCACACGAACAACCCACGCCGGCTTTGAATCCACGCTCGGGATCGCGCCAACGCCACGCTCCGATACTCACGCCGTCATGCTCCACGTCAGCTCCACGTCATTGCCACCTCATCACCGGGCCTCCTCCATCTGCAGCCGGAGTACATGGGGAAAGAGGTGAGAGAACGGAGGGGGAGAGAGTGAGAGAACGTGAGGGGAGAGAGAGGAGAGAGAAAGGGTTAAGAAGAAAAGAAAAATAGGAAATTAGCAATTTTCCTAAAATCTGATTTTCTGCACGAAATTTCGTAAACTCAAAAAAATACAAAAAAATAGTCTCCGCGATCCTCGGAACGAGCACAACGTACCTGTAGCGTCCCGGAGTCGCAAAACTCAACGGTTCACTCTCCACGGGGTTCCGCAAGTTATATACGGGAAAAGCCCGAGTGGATCATAAAACACAACCAGTGACCCACGAAAGCACTCCAAAAGCTCTCTGATTCTGATCCGAAGAATCCAGGGTATTACAGCCTCCCCTCCTTTAAGAAATTTCATCCTTGAAATTTAAGGAGCTAATATGGGAAAAGGGTAGAACAACCCTAAATGCTGGCTACGCTCTCCATGCATCAGCCAAACCTCGAACACGCAAAACATGATAACACAATTCTCAAAAAATGCAATTCAGAGCAACACTGCCAGACCACAATAATAGGCACACGTTCTTGACATCAAGGCACACCGATCCACAGAATGAGCATGCCACAAAAAGGAACACAAGTCTGGCACCTCCGAAATAGGGCATCATCGCTATCGTCTCACAGAACAAGGAGACACGACCCATGCCACGAAAATAGCCACCGACAAAACACATTCGGCAAACAACACAAGCATTAGCTTAGACAAGGAAACACAGTCCTCTCAGCTGACTACTCCAATCATCAGCTTCCGCGCCATAACAACGAAACTGGCACGCAGAACGCCAATGACAGCACTGGACCGCAAGGCACAATCAAGTCAGTCCTCACTCAGACATTACATCTGATTCGAGTTGCATGCCAACTCTACCACGATAGAAGAGTACAACAGAACCAACCGACAAGATCTCGGTCCACACAATACCAAATAAGACTCACAATGAACTCCTCCCAAGCTGAACACAAGCACAACCAACACCCGTAGAATCCCGACTCCGTTCTCTACACAGAATCACAGGACAACTACAAGTTGGGTCACATCAAGGCAAAATTACAGCTGAACACATGACTAAAATATACTAGCCACTCGCAGCTTACCAACAAGGACCCACAACGATTTCGGAGAATGCATCTCCAGGACCACAATCTGTCCCGAGAGCACAAAGTCCAAGAAATATAGAGAAAGAAAAGAGTACTCAACCAGCATATACGTCGATAGATTTCCCCAATTCTCAAAGCTGCCAGTGTCAACAACCATAATTGCTCAAGCAACGGCACGACAACTAACAACATCAAGGCACACAAGGCCAAGATGAAGTTACACCGAGGAAACAATCCTCTCGGCTGGTCAGAATCTTCCAACCAAACAATCCTCGACCTGTGGGTTTCAAGCCCACACGCTTCCTCTACGCACTCAACACAACACACACAGGCATCACAGAAAACTCGACATCTACATCTCAGCACGCACTCGGCGCCATCGCAATTCACGAAATTGCAATATACCATGCCTCGAGCACCGATCCTGCTAACAGCCGATCACAAGTTGCCAAAGTGCAAACCATCGTGTCAAGAACCACATCACAAGCCATAAAGAATACTAATCTCAGCTTATCCTCACGTCCGGAAACAATTAATGACCCTTCACAGCACAACAGCTAACAAACACGACACGTCAAACACGGTGCACAACGGCCCCCAATTCACAAACTGGGTCCAAAGCCAGGCCACCGTCGAAACAAGAGTAGATTAGATTCAGAACTAATACAGTCCACACGTAAGCAGACACGTAGGATAAGGCTTCACCGAGACAGCATTTCTATAGCTCACCAGGAAGGAAATCCTAGGTTCACCCGAGCATTCTCTCAATCCAAGGCATCCAATCGACCACCACAATACAACCTTAACACCTTAGGGGCTGAACAAACCTCAAGCTGGGACGGCCAAAATGACATGAAAATGTGCATGGCCATCACACCAACGATAATGCCACCAGCCGCCTGAACAAGCCACGGAAAAATCTCGAACACCGTACCATAGATTCACGCCTGCCGGCGAACTCTGCCAAGCGTATCACAACCGAGACAAACACCATGATAAAAGAAGGGAGCTCCATCTGATCCTGACAAGAGCAAAACCACCTTCACACAATACCAACACAACGCATGCAAGCTCTCACATGAGAAGCAAAGCGGTAAAGGAACACAAAACCTATGCCAGCTGTCAACTGTACTGGACCTTATGGACTCTGAGCACTGCGATATCTCGAATTCCTATGTACTTTCCCAAACACATGCTCAGATAGCTCAGAAAAACTCTTAATTATACTCTGATACCACCTGTGATGACCTAGACTCCGAATACCAGGTAAACCCGATACCACTTGGATTCTGAGAGGCCTCCCAAGAGTGGTAAGGCTCCGAAGGGATAGAAAGGTATGTGAGAGTACATTGAACTTCCAGATAAAGTAGTAAGCAATTAAATTTCTATGATCAGGATTGCTAAAATAGTAGAAATAAAATTATATTTTCTATAACAATTAAAACTAATAGAGCTAGCAGAGTCTAGCCCAACCAAAGTACAGTACAACACGAAGGAGAACGTACTTTCAAGTCGGGGGAAGCCCGACACTGGCAAAGTTGGTAACAAAGAACCACCGCACTACACCTCCAAGCACGAGGAATAACAACTACACCTGAAAAGTCAGGGGTGAGCCTCCTATCACTGGCTCAGTAGGGATCCCACAGAACCCCACCACGAAACAATGCAGTAATGGCATTGCTAAACTAAAGCAAAGCAGTAACAGCAGGAGTAGGAACAACAGTAAAAGGGAAGAGGAAAAGCCGTACTGAATAGAAACACGGTAGCCGACCGAACCTCGGCCCTCTAAACTACAACAAATAGCAACAGAAAGGCAAACCCCTATCTTACAAAGTCAGGCGTTACCGATCTATCGACAAACCATGAAACTCATATCGAGAAGGCCTACCGGAATAGGAAAAGGCCCTACAAAAGACCTACACGGTCAAAGGCACAAGACATATATACACGATCTCACCGTCGTGTACGCTACACTAACCTCAGGTAAATCTGAACACAGACTACCCTGCAAGTCACGTCAATAGTGACGGAAAATAGTCACGAAAGTCACAAGTCACGCATCAAGTGACAGAAGCACCTCCTCACTAGAAGAACAGCCAGATGCGTCCACTGACATATTATACTTCACCACAAGTATCTCCAACTCGCCTAGAACGGCGGTAACTAAGACACTCAATAGGAACCAAGTACCAAGTAACGAGTGACTAGTCAGGGTCACGCCCATCTATTCTCGTCCAACACCTCTGACCACGTGTGCACACACAAGCTCAATGTCTTGAGCCAGGCCTCTACCTGATTTTCCCTTCCCGTAAGACTCTCATGGCAAGACAAAGGGTCCCACGGCAACTAGCCTAAAAACCGTCTCAACTCGCCCCCTCCACCACTCCCAGATAGGCCGACACACAGGAAAGTGTCGTCATGCTACGACTAGTGGAGGCTCACTAGACACAGAGACTCAAAACAGTGAACACCGAAGTACAGACAGGCTAACACATGCCTATCACACGTACTACGGAGCATAATGCAGTATACAACTACTACCAGACTTAGGACAGTCAACTAGACCTGTTGACACAACGATCCTTGAGTCATGAGACTCGGGTCAAGATCGTCGCACATCATGGCAACACGCTGTTAATCATTCTAGTGCCTAAGCTAAAATCATGGTAAAACACATTACGAAGGATGGCACAGAACAGCCAGATCCATAACAACAATAATGATAACAACGAGTCCTCCGCCTCCGAGCCGCACAATGGACTCAAAATTCCGCATGACACGAAACACGGAACATGAGGGATCAATAAAAACCCTTGAATCACATGGACACGTAAACTGAAGTAAGATGATACCTCGAAGCGTCCAAAACCATGTCTCGATCCTCACAGGATAGATGAGACACTCACGAGGTCACGTGTCAACCACTAGTCACAACCGGGTTGACCGGAAACCAAACCAACACGAAAGAACACTCTGAGAAAATGGTGGTCACCCCTATGGCCGCTACTAGGAATGGCGGTCATAGCTTGGCCGCTACTAGACAACCCAGAAAATGGCGGTCTTAACAATGGCCGCTAAACGAAAGTGGCGGTCAGCTCTATGGCCGCTACCAGGGAATGTCAGTCATAGACTTCACTGCTACTCTTAGAATAAAATAGGTAGGAAACGGTCTGCATAGGGCCATCTCTTGGAATTGACGATCCATCTATGGCCGTCTATGTAAGGTAGCGGTCGTGACTAGACCGCTATCGCCAAACAGCCTCAAAAACACGAAAAGCCATCCTGGTGGTGGTCCTTTGCCTGACCGTTAGTTAAAAAGACGGTCAGCCTCAAGGCCGTCACTAGGAACCAACTTAAAATAGTAAAAACCAATCAATGGTCTCCCTAGAACCGTTTCTAGGAAATGGCGGTCCTCATAGGGCCGCCACGCCACTAGCGGTCGGGAGTTAGTCCGCTACCCCGAGCTGACTTAAAAACTATTGAAACAGAATAACGGTCTCCCTTGGACCGTTACACGAAAATAGCAGTCAGCCCTAGGCCGCCACTACCAACTAGCAGTCAGTTGCGAGACCGCTAACAAAAATTGACATAGGACCCTTTTACGAGCTAGATAGCAGTCCTCGTTGGACCGTTTCTCCTAGTAGCGGTTCCTGGTAGGACCGCTACTTCCTCACGGTGCGAAAACCGTAGGAAGGCTCAAAACTCGATCTTTCCATGCCTCAATCGCTCCTAAACCATGGGGAAACATCCCTAGGCTCTATATCTAGCTTCCACAAGCCGGAAGGGATCAATCTGACCTCAAAATGGATAAAAATGGGCGATTCTCACGAATCGACCCAAACCGAGTCACATAGACAAACGGGCTCGTACCGGCCCCAAATCACAACCAAATTGAGTTAAACTGGCCGGAAACGAATCGCAACATGCCAGGGGTTCAAATTTTACCATTTAATGTGAAAACCATCGCCTAGAATGACGAAGATGTCTCACATCCCCGAAACATGGTTTCACCCTTACAGCTGGAAAACCCGCTCAAACTCACACCGTTCGGCTCCAAATCATGCGAGTATGCAGGAAAAGAGTAGGGTATCCATCTCCTGGCCTCCATCGAAGATCTCGCATGCTGAAACGGCCACACCACGCCGAAAATGATCAAACGAACAACCCATGCCGGCTTTGAATCCACGCTCGGGATCGTGCCAACGCCACGCTCCGATACTCGCACCGTCACGCTCCACGTCATCGCCACCTCATCCCCGAGCCTCCTCCGTCTGTAGTCAGAGCAGAGGCGGAAAGCGGAGATAGAACGGAGGGGGAGAGAGTGAGAGAATGTGAGGGGAGAGAGAGGAGAGAGAAAGGGTTAAGAAGAAAAGGAAAATAGGAAATTAGCAATTTTCCTAACATTTGATTTTCTGCACGAAATTTTGTAAACTCAGAAAAATACGAAAAAATCATCTCCGCGATCCTCAGAACAAGCACAACGCACCTGTAACGTCCCGGAGTCGCAAAACTCAACAGTTCGCTCTCCACGGGGTTTTGCAAGTTATGTAAGAGAAAAACCCAAGTGGATCGTAAAACACAACCAGGGACCCACGAAAGCGCTCCGAAAGCTCTCCGATTCCGATCCGAAGAATCCAGGGTATTACAGACTAACAACTTGACCGCTGATTCACAGCTTCCACACTAGGACACTGTCCTCATCGCTGATTCATAGCTTCCACATGAGGACACGGTCCTCACCACTGATTCACAGCGTCCCGCTGACTAACGGCTTGATACGGGGACAAGCCCCAAATGAAGAAAACAAAGACACGTTGCACAGATGCAACAAAACTACGGGGACAAGCCCCACCAATAGACACCGCTGCAAAGTAGCCAGAAAAATACTCTGGTCTCTAAACAGAGCACCAGAAACACACTGTTGTCAATGGAGCACAACGCAAAGAAATCAGAGTTTCAAAAGGAAAACATAAAAATGGAATAAGGAAAAACAAATGTAGCTTCAGAACAAGTTCATTAAGCTGTAATGGTGATCTAAACTCAGATCATGGTTGGTATGCTTCTCTGCTTGGTATCCACTCACGAACTTGGGGAGGTATGTTTGCTTTTCTCTCTTTTCAGATCTCCTCTCTCTTTTCTTTTCTTCACAGGACTAGGCTAGGTCGGACAAAGTGCTGGGCTGCTCCTTCCTTCTTCTTTTCTTTCTCTCGGATTTTTCTTCTCAAGCCTCAGGCTCTCTCTAACTCTTTTCCCGCTCAGGTTTTCTCCAGGCAGCAGCAGCAAGCTCTTCATGCAGTGAGCTTCATATTTATAGAGGAAAAGGGTAGAAAGTTTTTCCCTCCAAAAGCTTGCAATCTGATTGGTCAGAATTAAAACTAAGGTTCTTTGACATAAACCTTTTCCAAGGCGATTTTCTGATTGGCCCAAGTATACTTGAGACCATAGATAGAATCTATTTCTAGATCTGTATGTCTGCCAGATCCTATTTATAATAGAGATGGTAGAATGTTTTTCCTCCTTCTGATATGCATTTGATTGGTCAAAAATAAAGTAAAGTTCTTGGCTAAAGACCTTTTCCAGTTATGCTTTCTCATTGGCTTAGGACAGAAAGGATGGTCCTTCTTCTTAGGAACTTTTTAGGGACTAAATCTGATTGGTTGACCGCACGAGGAAGGACACCATGAAAAGTGACCTTTCCCAAATTTGCTATCTGATAGATCCTTCTTTCAAAAAGTTATTCTGACTGCCTCATGATGAAAAGGATAGTTCTCTGTCTTAGGACCCTCGTTTCAGACCTTGGATCGCGCATTTTGGGGGCTTCCGTCATTGACCTGCAGGAATGTAGCGTATTTGAACGATCTGGCTTTGATCAGACGAAAACCTCCATGTGCGTCGATGTAGCAAGACCCTTTCATCGACGCAGCTTCCAATCGTCTTGAACTGCTGCGAGCGAGGCTATAAATTGAACGAGTGTGCGTTGACGCAGTGAAGAAGTTGAGTCGACACGTCTAGCTTTCATCTTGGGCTGTTGCGAGCTAACCCATTATGCCTCGATGCATCTGGGAGGGTGCGTCGATGCATCCTTGGAAAGATGCATCCGAAGTGGTTTCCGTGAGAAACCCCTGTGTCGACCTACTGTAGAAGTGATGTTGACTTAGCTGAGGAGTATAGCCTATATGACTATTGCTGGGGCTGAGCCTGTGTTGACGCATTGAGATGCTTGCGTCGACGCACTCGTTGGTGCGCTTGAAGCGGCTTCTAAAGGTCATCCTAAGTTCACGCATCATGAGATGGAGTCGATGCAGCCGAAGGAATTTGCTTGCCTAACGGTTGCTAGTGTCGATGCAATGAAAGGTCTTGCGTCGACGCAGCCTTGTTCGATTTGGTTTTTCTCTTTCTTTTGTCAAATCCTTTACTCATCTGTCATCTTTAAAAATAGTTATTTACTCACATCATTAGGTGAATAAAAATCATTCAAAAATACTACGAATATCAGAGTTAATACTATGAATATTAGAGTTTAAGGATCAATAAAGATCTCATCATGAGACAAGAATTTAAACATGAAGCTTCATGAAGTGAAATCTTTGCACATAAGAATATTTCATGAAAGACATAGCATAAAGAATATGGCATCATGAAGGATCATCAATATACACATTGAATCATAGTTTGATCAATATCAATATTACAATAAGGAGCCATAGTTGGACATCATTAAAACCAAAACCATGCATGAACCACACATACATAACATTTCCCCCTTTTTGATGATGGCAACTGTGAGTCATTAAGGCAACTTAAGTTCAACTATGATCAATTGTGAATCAATAAACACTCAGACAATTTTATACAAAAGTTCCTCCTTTGCAAGTGTTTCCCCCCTCTCCCCAATAAAATCTTTCCCCCTTTGATAATTAATAAACCAATGAAATAATGACTCATATATTCTCTCCCCCTTTGACATCATCAAAACAGAAGGGATAGAGAGAGTCTGTGGAACATTTATGAAGAGACATCAGTGGATGGGAAAAGTGGAGGTGAGATTAGCGAGATCAACTTGAGGGTAGCAGAGTGTAGCAGTTATTAAGGCCCTAAAGCATCATGATTGAAGCCAGTGAAAAAATCGTGAGCGCGAAGACTTGCTTCAGAATAGACATGATCAAGTCAGGCCAGACATGGCATGAGGAACAACATTGCATGAAGACAAGCAGAGCACCCATATATCAACAAGGGCCTACAGCATGGAATTATCCTGATTTTCAATTGACTGAGAGGATTGCATCAAGGGTAAATTGTAGGAAAACTTATCACAGAAAGTAATGTTCAACAGGGTACCAAACAGACCTAGACCCGGAGAGGGTCGACTCTGGGAGTCGACACCTGCCAGTGCAGGAGCACACTTACAGCAAAGGAAATGCTAGGCAGTGAAGAGATTGCAGAATTCAACAAGGAATTATAGATTTCTCATACCAAATGTTAACAGATTGTAGATTGTTCAGAAATGGTAGAAGTGACAATTCCAAGAATAGTTAGGGTAGAGAGTTTTCAGTCTGAGACAATGCTCATAAATGCAGAGTGACTGATTTTTTAGAGTCTTTTGTTATAAAGCTACTAATGATAGAGCCCTTATTTTTTCTGATTGGTTAAAATCTAATGAACTCTGAGTTGATCAATTAAGAATGTGAAAATTTCTGCATTCAATTTTAATAGAAATGAACCAATGTTACATATTAGAATCTTGTTTAACCTCCCTTCAACTTACTCATTCAATTCCATTGATCCCTTTGAGAGCAACTACAATTAGTATTGAGGTTTACTTATTGTGTCTCCTGGTTTTGATGATAACAAACCTTGGTTTATTGTTGAATCCGTGTGGTGTGCTTAATGATCTTGTTTTAGTTGTGATTTGGACAAGCTCAAGTGAATGACACTCAAGTGTCGACCAGTCATCTGGACATGTCGACACTCCATGAAAAAACCATCCTTGAACCGGTTCTAGTTGAGATCTGGCATGAGTAAAGTGTCGACACCTCCTACAACGTGTCGACAAATGTAGAAGAAAATTGTGATTGAGCCGTGTCTGGCTGGCTTCTGTTTGGCACCATGTGTCGACACCCTATGAAAAAAGTGTCGACACCTTGGGTTCATCGCAACGGGCTTTATCTCTACTTGACGTATATGTCTCGACACCTCCTATTGAAGTCTCTACATGGTGGCACGATCCGCACGCAAGTATGGCGCCCGTGTCGACACTTGTCCATCGAAGTGTCGACCTGTTCTGTGTGGAAGCCATGATTCTTCAAGATATTAATGAGATGTGCCGACACCCTGTCTGAAAGTGTCGACATGTTCATGATCGCCTAGAACAGATCTAAAATCGGAAGCATCCGCTTTTCAAGATCCGAAACCTATCTTGGAGGATCCGCTCACACTTGAAAAGTCGTCAGGAAGCTCACCTTGTCAGATGATCTAATTATTTGGCAGAGACATCCTCTGAGTTGCTGGTACCATTGCAGACTTTGTTCCCTACCTACCCACGTACTAGCAAGCCGGTAGAAAAAGGTCAACGGAGCTAAGGAAGCAAATTAAATAATGGGGATGCAACGTCCTGGGTATGGAGTCTGCAGGGGACATGGCAGAAGATGCCGTGAGCCACCAATAGAAAAGAGAGTAGGAGCTCCAGTTCATGTAAGAGAGCTGAACATAAAAAAAGAGATAGGAGAAGAAGAAGAGAAGGTGAAGAGCAGCGGGCAGCAAGCTCGGAGAGACCTCTCCTTCTTGGTGTTGCAGGCGTAAGGGCAACATAGCAGACTGTCTTCTTCCACTTCAGGAGCTCTCATAGCAAGGAGATGGCATCCATCCATAGCTTCATCAGGTGGCAGTGAAAGCTAAGGATCCTATCCAGCGTTCCTCTTGCGGTCGTGGTGAAGGCCTAGGAACAAGACGAAGAGGAGCCAGACTTCATCCACTCTTCTCCAGACATGAGTTCTCTTCTCTCATAGAGTGTCATTGCTATACCTTGTCTGGTTCATCCGCCTTTACTTTTGTTTTTTTTCTCAAAACACATACTCCTATATTTGCTCCCTACCTGTGAGTAGGAAGATGGATAGTGTGTTCACTGGTTCGTGGGTGTTGGGTTGCATACCCTCAAGCTGTTTGGCAGCGGTTAGAGAGAGTCTTCTCTCTGTTAGAAGCTATGTATTAGCGGTAGTGCCTTTGCACTAGTGAAGCCTTACTTGGTTGAAGTGAGGGGTGGACGTAGGTCTCTGGATAGAGACCGAACCACCTTAAAAACTTGTGTTCTGTTGTTTGTTGTCTAAGTGTGGCTTGATGCTAGATGCTTGGAAGGAACGCTATTGATCAACACTCTTGCATTTAGCTCATTAGCTAGTAACTATTTCTTGCCTTACTACTCTTAATTTTTATTTAGCTGTTATTTCCGCAAAGAAGGGCAAAGAAGGGGCTAATCTATTCACCCCTTCCCTCTAGATCCGCCGATCAGTACTCAACACGTGGTATCAGAGCTAGTCTCTCTATATGTGGTCAAACGACCTTGAGAGAATTGGTGATATGGCGACAAAGAGTACTATGCCTGAAGGGCATTCCATAAATAAACCTCCCTTTTTCACTGGGACTAACTATCCTTACTAGAAAAACCGTATGCAGGTTTTTATCATAGCCCAGGATCATGAAATCTGGCGAGTGATTAGCAAAGGTCCATTTGAGTTACCTGAAGATGAGGAAACATGGACAAAGGAGCAGATTAGGACATCCACATTAAACTGGGGTGCCAAGCACATAATGCAGTGCTCCTTTCACCCTACAGAATCCTCAAGAGTGTCAACTTGCACCACTGCAAAAGAAATGTGGGACCGTCTTGAGGTAATATATGAAGGGACACAACAGGTACGTGCAACTAAAGCCAATATGCTTGTTTCTGAATATGAAAAATTTAGAATGAAACCCGAAGAGTCTATTTCTGATATGTATGCTAGGCTAACCACGCTCACTAACGGTTTAACTGAGCTAGATAAGACCTACTCTGAGCAAGAGATCGTGAGAAAGATATTAAGATCCCTAACTCCTGCATGGCATACAAAGGCAACAGTGGTCGAAGAATCAAAAGACTTGGCTAACACGAAGGTGGAAGAACTCATAGGGTCCCTGTGTTAGTGTTGGTGTGCTACAGGCCAATTTTAGGTCGGGTAGGCCCAATAGTTGTACCATCTTGTTCATTATTAATAAAGTGGTATTTGAGTGTAAATATGCGATTGTGTTACTTTACGTTGTCCCTAGGATATGTGGTTGTAAAGTCAACTCGAGATGGGATCTCGATTATGAGACTGACTTTACATGAACACATACCTTAAACTGTTCCTGGTTGGAGGGTAATCACTCGGGGACTTTGATTACCTATTAAACCAGTACACATGATGTGTTAGTGACCAGTCTCATGGTCATTGCTGCGGGGCACCAACACATATGTGTAGGTGTATGTCCTTGGAGGATGTACACTGAACTGATCCGCTATTGTATCTTCAGATGGTTTATTATACCTAATGTCAACTGAAGATCCAACGGTCTCAGTAGCATTGTTGGTCCTTTGACCTGAGACATTGATCGGATCTTACACGAGGACTGGAATGGTTTAATTACTTGGCTAAGTGACTTTAACCATAAGTCATGAGTTGCCGAGTCATTAACCACTCCAGGATACGTGTGAAGATCGTCAATGGTCAAGAAGGGATCGCTCACTGTCGGGTATATATCAGATAGTTAATGGGTCATGACATTGACGCTCCGTTAAATCCCTGGCCAGGGTCGTATGAGTTCGTTTAGAACGGACGTCATACACTTTAAGGAGGTCATAGTCAAATGGCACGATCATGGGGTTTGACAGAAACCATACCCTCGATCGCACCAGACTCATAGAAGGAGCGAGGGATTATATCGATGCGGTAACTGTGGATTTACAGGTACCAGACAGGCTGGTTTAAACCCGGCGTCCTCTAGGATCACGCGGATTTGCTTGACCCAACGTGATCGAAGGTTCAGAATAAATTAAACTATTATTCGGCTCTAGTAGAAGTGAATAATACGTTTAATTTACTTCTAATTGGGAATTAGAAGTTAATAGGCCTTAAACTAGAGTGACTATGGGTCTAGAGGATCACACACAATGGATTATTGGGTGACGGATTATTATTATACAAATGTATGTATTATTTCCATTTAATTCCTTTTGGAAAGGAGTGTAAATGGAGCTTAACACATATGTATAATAGTAGATATGATATATATATATATATACTTTTGGTCTTTTGGAGCCCTTTCAGAAATGACCAAATATATATATATATGAATCCTACATGAGCTCATTCGAGCCTCTTCCAACCCCTTTAAGCTAATCAAGCATTAAGGCTTAAAGGGAGAGGATTAGCTCCTCCCCCCTTCCTTCCTCTTGCTCTCTCTCTCTAGAAGGTGAAAGGGTCGGGGAAGGTCCGTGCCGGGGGTACCGTCGCTGCGCAAGGATCCGTGTGGATCATCTCTAGAGGCCGTGCTGCTGTGCGGCTCGATTTTCTGCATCAGGCTTAGCGGACAGCGTCGTTCTGCGCAAGGTAAATTATGTAACCTGTAATTAGGCGGGTTGGGGTCTTAAAACACCGATTGGAGCACATATTAAGCTTTCCATAGCACCGGGATCGGGCAGAATGAATTTTTGTTATCCGCTGCGTTGCCTGATAGTGCTGTGCGAAACCTTACACCCTGATGACCTATGAGGTGAATTTGAAGAACAAAGAGGCTGAGCTAAGCAAGAAAAGCCTCTAGCACTCAAAGCTGGGCCAAGTACCAAGGACATTTTCGATGATGAAGAGCCTTTGAGTAGCAACTCCGAAGAGGACGAGGTTGCTATGTTGACAAGGAAGTTCATAAATTTTTTAAGAAAGGAAGGTGAAGACTTCACAAGGAGGAAGCCTCAGGTAAAAAGAAGTTTCAGGCCAAGACCTAAAAATGTTAAAAAGTGTGACAAGCTTGTCTGCTATTCCTGTAGGAAACCAGGACACATCAAGTCTGAGTGTCCAGAAGAAGTTAAGAAAACAATGCCCGGGTGGAAGGGCAAGAAGAAACAGGCCATGGTGTGTACATGGAGTGATGAAGAAGAGGAAGAAAATGAAGAAAGTTCCTCTGAAGAAGAGAAATATGATCTCTGCTTAATGGCCAATGGATAAAAGAATAGTGAGGTAAGCTCTCCTTTTGAACATTTTAGTACTGAGGATTGGGAAGAGACTTACTTTGAATTAATGGATAAATATGAAGTGTATAGAAAAGAAAACAAAGCCCTAAAGAAAAGGACTGACTCCATTGTGCATGATCAAACCTCTAATGAAAAGATTACTTTCTTGGAAACTGAAATTGAAGATCTAAGAAAAATGAATGAAAACCTAGAAGAGGGAAGGAAAGAAATGAGGGATTTGGAAGATGAAAATGAAAACCTAAGAGATGAAATTGATGAGTTGAAATTAAAAATGCAAAGCTATGTAAAAGACAAGAATTTATGCAATGAAAAATCTGATGCATTTAAATAAGTCAACTCTCAACTATTGAAAGAAAATGAAAAGCTTCAAAAAGACCTAGTAGATAAACAAACGGCCCTTGAAAAATTCGTTGATGGAATTGAGAACTTGAATGCTCTTCTAGGGACAAAAATGAACTTTAACAGGGAAGGGCTAGGATATGAGCCAACTAAGAAAAAGGCTTTTGGCCTGAAAACTATAGCTTTTGTCGCACCTTCTGAAGCATCAACTTCTAAAATAAAATCTAGCCCAAACCAAGAAACATCTAGAAACAAAGGAAAAGAGAAAGTGGGGGAGCCTATAAAGAACAACCCTGAAAAACCCAAAAGGCTCACCAACAACACCAAGCAGGCCGACACCAACACAAGTCCAAGTCTGTACATCCTAAGGGTAGAAAGAATTTCAACCATGGCACAGGTCGGGACTAGCCCAAGGACAGGTCGACACCCTCATGGTCAACCACCCGTCAGTTCCCTAGGTTTGCACCGACAGGTCGACACTCAATTTACAGGGACCCGACACATCTCTTAAACAGAGACCGTTATAAATGGGTAGAACGTGAGACAAGTCGACACTTTCATGACAGGAGGTCGACACATCCCTCATCCAGAGACCGTTATATATGGTCAGAACAAGGGACATGCCGACACTTCACCTCCTACAGGTCGATACCTTCATGGGTCTGGGGTAGTTATGCACCTTATGGTCTTAGGTTCACCCAACCTCAACAACCTAGGTACTATGACACCTCCTACCCCTCTAGGCAAACCAACTGGAACAAATGGTCCAAAAAATAGTCCTTTTCCAACACTCATAAAACCCATAAAGCCCAAGAGACTAAAAGAGAGAAAAGGAATGTTAATGAAGAAAACAAAGACCAGAACTTCAAACCAAGCATAAAAAATAAAAATACTAAGAAAGTCTGGATTTCAAAGCCCATGCTGTCTTGCTTTGCTGAGATGAGAAGATTGTTGGGACCCAATTGTCCTTGGGTTCTAAACCTTGTCACGTAATTCCTTGTGCAGGAGTGTCTTGCAGCCGTGCATAATCTGTGGTACCTTGATAGTGGCTGCTCAAGACACATGACTAGGGACAGAACCAAATTCTGTCTCTTGGTAGAAAAGGAAGCTGGACATTGTTGACACCCGTTTTATGACCAATGAGTTGGGTCATCTCCTTGTTCATTTTAAGTGATGCTCTGAGTTGTTCACCCTTGTTGGGCCATCTTGGTCAATTTGAGGTTTATTCCATGGGTCATGTCTCCTTGGTTGTGTCTAGTTCCTTATCTTTTTCCCACTGAACGAAGCTTAGCAAACCTTCATTTTACTTATCACTCCCTTATCTCTGACGCATCAGAGTTCTCAAGTTCGTGACTTCTTTCAAAGCTGATCTTCTATCTGATCTGTTAAGTGTGACGGCTTATCGTGTGACCGTTATCATCACTCTGACGCACCTTCTTATGGCCGTTACATTCTCACAGAGTCCTATGATCGAAAACATCGCTCGTTGATATTATCTTTCAATGGATAAGGTTGTGTGACGGTCCATTCCTGGGGTGTTACATCACTGTGGCGGTCTATCGTGAAGTCGTTACATCAAATAGAGAGTTCTAGCAGAACTTCTTCTTTCTGCTACTCTGTGGCTGAATTAAGAGTTTGATCTGATAATTTCTCCCTCAAATCTGATCCTCAGAACCTTCTGTTTGTTTCAATAGACTTTTGGGAGTATTATCTTCAAGAGTTTGCTAAGAAACGTCCTACTTTTGAGTTGGATTATCCCTTACTCGACCAAAGAGTTTGAGGGTCTATAAATAGAACCCTTGACTTCATAGCTTGAGGAGGAGACATCTGGAGTTCGCGTCGAAGTGCTGCTGCATCCTGGAGCTAGAACCAACCAAAGAGATCTGCTCCCCATGTCCATCTTCTTCCAAAGTCCAGGGAGTATTGGTTTCAAGGGTCTAGTTCAGTCAAGTTGTCTTCTTAGTTTTTTCTTCCTCCTCTAAGCATCATAGCATCTTTCCCTCTTTCATCTTTCACGTTTTTGCATCTACTGCATTCATATAAACATCTCTCCCATCTTTTAAACACCCCAGAGGGGTTAAAAAACCAACCTCCCCGGTATTTCCCTCTCCTTTTGCATGCTTTTGAGTTCTTTTGGCTTATAGATACTACTCTTGCTCTAGGGCTAATCTGGGTTGTTTTCTTTGTGTTATACACTCTTTTGCAGGTTTACAGAGTCCACAGCACGAGGCCCAAGCTTTTTGGCTGGATGGAAGGCGTGGAGATCAAAGATTCCCAAGTTCCTCCTCTGCAGATCGCTGACAGTCCGTCACAAGAGCGTTAGAGTCACGTAGCGGCTTATCGTAAGGCCGTTACACGTCTGTGGCGCATCAGCATTTGACCGTTACACTTCGCAGAGCTGCAGTTCTTTCTCTCTCCCATGGGCGGGTGTTCCATCCACCCATTCTAAGGTTGAGTGATTTCACTGTTTGAGGGTCTATAAATAGAACCCTTGACTTCATGGCTTGAGGAGGAGACATCTGGAGTTCGTGTCGAAATGCTGCTGCATCCTGGAGCTAGAACCAACCAAGGAGATCAGCTCCCCATGTCCATCTTCTTCCAAAGTCCAGGGAGTATTGGTTTCAAGGGTCTAGTTCAGTCAAGTTGTCTTCTTAGTTTTTTCTTCCTCCTCTAAGCATCATAGCATCTTTCCCTCTTTCATCTTTCACGTTTTTACATCTGCTGCATTCATATAAACATCTCTCCCATCTTTTAAATGCCCCAGAGGGGTTAAAAAACCAACCTCCCCGGTATTTCCCTCTCCTTTTGCATGCTTTTGAGTTCTTTTAGCTTATAGATACTACACTTGCTCTAGGGACAATCTGGGTTGTTTTCTTTGTGTTATACACTCTTTTGCAGGTTTACAGAGTCCACAGCATGAGGCCCAAACTTTCTAGCCGACTGGAAGGCGTGGAGATCACAGATTCCCAAGTTTCTCCTCTGCAGATCTCTGACGGTCCATCACAAGAGTGTTAGAGTCATGTAGCGGCTTATCGTAAGGCCGTTACACGTGTGTGGCGCATCAGCATTTGACCGTTACACTTCGCAGAGCTGCAGTTCTTTCTCTCTCCCGTGAGTGGGTGCTCCATCCACCTATTCTAATGTATTTTTCAGGTCTTTGGCTTGTTTATTACCTTAGTGGCGATCACATCTTTCCTTAGTGTTGGGCAGTAGCTCTCTCTTTCATCATACTTCATATCTCTTACTTTATTTTGCTTGTTCCACCTATACGGTGTGTTTTCCTTTACTTCCTTGCTCTACGCCCCGGCGTGTGTTTTTCTCTATTTGCTTCATCTATTCCTGATAGAGATAGCATGCCCATGCTAGTGTTTATGCTGATTGCCTAGGTTCATGTTGCACATGTTCATAGGTTGAGTGATTTCACTGTTTGCTCATATTTCCATTGTTGTTGGCATCATATCCATCTTGCAAAAAAGAAACACATAATAATCTACAGAATTTTTGACAATCATGGTGGGACATCTAGTGCCAATCGTGCTTTCAACCTCTATTAAACCTGATGTCCTTTGTTTGCCCTACTTGCCCGTGTTTTCCCCTGATTTTTCCTTTATTTCCTGCTGATTCTGGTTCTCTGGCTCTTCTGACGCTCCTACGGTCACGCGCTATGTAATATTAACGGTCTATTATTAGACTGTCACATTTTCTGGCGCGGGTATTCTAGACCGTCACATACTCTAACACAGGTACACATCCCGAGGTGTAATTTATTTCAGCAGTTTCTACTGTGCTTTTCATGCTTGGGTGCTATCTGGTCTCCTCCTTGGTTGATTTGCATATTCATATCATTGTGTTCATATTTGATTGCTATAATTTTAGGCTAGAATTTGCATGCACTCCGGTGCACATAGGTTCATTCATATATCCATACTTTAGATTGTAGTTTTCTACCTTGGTGTGTGAACCTCTCATCTCCATATTCCTTGGGGCCGACCAGGAGATCACATCAGGGACCTCCATAAGTCCCCGTGAGCCGTGGATTCCCACATGGACGCCGGGCCAGTTGTACCTCTTCCCACACCGTGTCTAGGATTGCATAAGTGAAGGAGTGATTACATTTAGAGTCAACCAAGCCACATATCTTTCCCCTATTGGGAACCTATTGTTGAGAGCATCATTTTAATCAAGTCACTTAGGTTCTAAAGGAGAAAACCATAAAAATCATGTTGCATCATCTAAATAACTTGGTTCACCTTGAGTGTTTTTTATCCCTTTTTCACTTACATCTTTGTTAAAATCATCTAGCTCAAGTCACTCATTGTGTGTTTGTTTGGTGTTGTTTATTTTTTGTTGTTAAGGTCTTTCGTTGCATGTGGAGTTGCCTCCGATCTCTAGAAGCATCGTCACTTAGGGGCAATTCCTTTTCCAAGTCCTACTTCAATCCTCACTTTGAGTCCACCATGGCCTCTTTTGATCTCCCTTGTTCCCAAGAGGAGTCTCTTCCTCAACGGCTTCTAGAGGATCCCTCTAGGGTTATCTCCTTCCATTCCGGAGAGGGGCCCATCCCTCCTTCGTCCTCCATCCCTGTGGAGGGCGCCCATCCACTCAACCTCTTCCTCCTCCTTCCGCCAATTCTATTCTTCAAATGATGGCCCAATTGGATCCGGCCTAACTTCAGGCTATTTATCAGGCCATGCAGAGGCCCAACACCCCACCTTCCACGATTATGCAAAGTCAGTCCAATGCTTCCATTATTCAGCCTAGAGTTGACGGGCCTACTGTTCAGCCCATCGATCTCACTCCGGTCCGGCCTAGGAACATTCAATTATCTAATCTGGAGATGGGCCAGTCTTCTGGTTTGGCCCAGCAATTTTTGGATAAGGGAAAGACCATTGTCCCTCCTTCTTCTATGGCAGATCATCATATGTCCAGCTGATCAATGTCGCAGGTCCTTATCGGCCCAAATGATTTCATGCGCCGTCATTAAGGGGCAGCCCAAGTCCACACCAATATGGGTCATCCTTTGGCCCAATGTTCTTCCTATGGGCAGCCCCCCCATCTGTTTATCCCTCTGCTCCTCAGATTCCATCTTTCACTATCCCTACTCCGTCTAGGGAGTAGGAACTGCTTGATAAATGGGCCGCCATGCAATAACAACTTGACTTTCTCCAAAAGCGGGTTAGCCCACAGTCCTTGGCAGACGTTCCAGTTCCAAGCTTCCAGAACATTCAATTTCCCCCACAATCCGAGCTCCCCAATTACCGCAAGTATGATGGGAATGGCAATCCCTTTATCCATGTAAGGGACTTTCTATACGAATCGTCCCAGTTTCAGTATGATGATCACCTTATGGCCTATTTGTTCCGCCGACCCCTAGATGGGGTTGCACTGGAATGGTTCTACTCTCTGCCACTAGAGGACGCCGAGAGTTTCAAGATAGTGAAAGACAAGTTCATCCAGTGGTTTCAAGACAGGGTTGGCCCAGAATATTCCTTCACAGATTTGGTGGCCGAGAAAATGAAGCCCGATGAAGAGTTTGCGACCTATGCTGACAGGTGGAGACAGATGGCCGCCAGGGTGCCCGGCCATATTCCGGAGGAAGAGAAGGTCAAGCTACTCATATCTAATGCCACTCCAACCTTTTGTAACATTTTGGCGATGAATGACATAGCAAACATGCATCAATTATATAGCCGGGCGCGATTTATCCAAACCCAATTCAAGGACTCTCCCATCTATTCACTTTTTGAAAACCAAAATCCTAAATACCATAAGAAACCTCAAGGGCCCGTTACCGAGGGAGTCCAAACAAATGAGCAAGTGCAAGCCGTTAACTTTCCCTCCACCAACCAAATAACCAAATTCGCTTCCCCCAGAACTCCCGCAACACTCAATACACTCCACAAAACCCTCCACTAGCCTACTCCACCCTGCAAAATCCTCCGCAAAACACCTTTGCCGCTCCGCAACAGCCTCCACAGCCTCCGCAATACCATAATGTCCCTCCACCCAACGGCTACAACAACAACAACAAGCGCCCAACTCCCAAGAGAATCCAGTACCCACCTCTGCCAGAAACTCTCACGGACATCTTCTCAACTCTTATGTCCATTAGTGCAATCCAACTTCCTCCGGAACGGCCTGTTTGGAACCCGACCGTTGATCAGACGAAGTACTGCATGTTCCACAGGCAGCCGGGACATACCATTGAAGGGTGTTTTCAGTTTAGAGATTTGGTCTACGACCTACATGAAGGACACCGTATTGATTGGACCGAGATGCATAGAAGTTAAAGAAAATAAAGAAAAGAGAAAAGAGAAGGCAGGCGCCGAGGCAGCAAGTGCAGCAACAATAGGCACCTCAGTCGCAGCAGCAGCCGCAACAACAATAGCAGCCGGTTCAAGACTTGGAGATCCATCAAAACCCAATGTCGAACCATCCTCCCGCTCCGTAGCCTCAGCCACCGGCACCGGCTCAGGTTAATGTAGTTCAACCCCCGGCTCCCGATGCCGGGTGGTCCTTCGACGATGATGGCCCCACACCACAAGTCATGGCCCTCCACCACAACTACCCCAATCCTTCCGCTTCCACCATCCTCACGCCCACGCACCAAACCCCTTCTTCGTCCGCAAGACCACTTGTTCTTTCATTCACCCCCACTCCGTTAACCCCCGCTACCATCGCCACACCTCCATCCAACCCTCCACCTCCGTTAACGTTCACACCTCCACCTCCGCCAATGCCCATCATCATCGCGCCTCCCACTAACCCTTCACCCGTCATCTACCCCCGCAACCTATTACCCCCATCCCTTCGAATCCCATCATCACCGCTCCCCTACTCTCTCCTACACCACTCATCTACCCCTCCAGGCCAATTATACCGTCATCAGAGGCCGTGTCGGCACAGAGTCTTGCCCTGCGAAGCGGACGTATGTTTCATCGTAATTTTGCTCCCAATCCCTAGTCTTCCCAACCGGCTCCAGATCAACAGGTTGATACTGAGCCATTGCCGGGTACCCAATATGATCTGCTACATCATTTGGACAAGGTGTCCGCCAAAATATCTATACTAGAACTCATTAAAAGGTCAACCCTTCATCAAGATGCACTAAGAGATTTTCTTTAGAAGGTGAATGTTAGTGAAGACGTGGTAGCCGACAGTTTACCAATGGCACTGGCGACTATTTCCAAAGGGCCAGCAATTACCTTCTCTGAAACTGAACTTGCACCACCGGAAGCCCGGCAAATGCTGCTTTGCATCACTATTATCTTGAACAAAGTCAGTATTGATGCGGCATTAGTGGATACAGGGGCATCTATCAATGCGTACCCACTCAGCACTCTCAGGGCCTGCAACCTATCTGAAGAGCTTCTACGGCCTACCCCCACAACTATAGCTGCTTATTCTAATTCACGAAGAGCCTGTCACGGGGTTGTCACCATTCAAGCTAAGCTTGGGCCTCTCACTATGCCCATTGAATTCTATGTGCTGGACATCGACCTTATGTTCAAGGCTATCTTGGGCCGTCCGTGGATCGACACTCTTAGCACCGTGCCATCCACTACGCATCAATGTCTCAAATTCCCTTTTCAAGGGAGGGTGGTTAAAGTCAAAAGCTTATCCACGGTCCAGTCTCTTAAAGCTATTTTAGAGAAGATTTTGCCAACTTTTTGGCCTAGTACTCGGCCGGTTATTTCTGTGTTGGATCTGGACTTTCCATGGGCCTATGCACCACGCAAGCCCGCCACTGCACCAGTCAACATCAAAGTGAAGCCCCAGATCCGAGATTCCAAAGGCTGGGATATTATATTAATGTTGGGCTATCAACAGGGGAGAGGCCTCAGTGCGCAGTTACAAGGGCGGACCAAGCCGGTACCCAAAGAAGAAAGATGAGTAGGCGGGGTCTTGGTTATCGAGAGTCCGCGCTGTCAGTGATGGGTGACCCAGGGCCACTTACCTGGGATTACCGCCAGCATTTTATAAAAGGGCCTCTCCAGCTGGGTACACTGATCTCACTATCAGCACAGTCTGAAAAGAAAGATACAGCTTGTACAGTCGCCAGTCTGCCTCTGCTGCCAAAGGGGCCTGTTGATGACATGCTCGATTTCAGCCAAGCATTTGCCAGAATGTTCAAGAACCAGACAATGGTCAGAAAAATTAGGAGGTACAGCTTGTTCAGTGGAAGCCGAAACCAGCAAACCATTCATAGGAAAGGGCGAGCTCTCCCATTACCATCACTTTGTCTCCTTCCCACCTGCACGTACTATTCTAGATGCTAGCCATTATTCACCGTCCTCCTCCTATTATGATTGATCCGCTACCCCTAATATCTCCGTTTCGGTACGACCTGCCAATGGAATTTCTAATCATTGATCATCCTTATGGGCATTGCCCACCATTTGATCTCTCTACTCCTTCCTTCTCTTCCCCTGACCCGCCCCTCGACATCTTCTGTCCTCTCACTCTTCATCCTCCTTGATGGAGGCATCACCCATGACTCCCTCTGGCTTGGGTCGTCCACACACTCTGGAGTCGTTTGAGCTCGGGCTTCACTCTATGTGGGCCCAATTATCTTTTTTGAGCTTTCCATTTGAGTCATTTGATGTAATTTCTCTTTTATTAGAGTCATGTACCTAGGTCTTTGATTTATTTCCTAAGTTTGAGAGTCATTAGGTTGATTAGATTAGCTGTTGGGCCCAATTCGTTGGGCCAGGCCCAGGGGCGCCCCTACCCCCCTTGGTTATTTATCTTTGTGTCAAGAGTCAGGGACTTTTTGTAAAATGTGGGTTGTCTATATATAGGACCCCATTCACCCCATTTTAAGTTAATGAAAAATTTGCCATTTGAAAGTTCAAATTTCAGATTTCTTGTGGAGTGATTCCATTAGTGGGTGAGAAGCCCTAGGGAAAGAATCCCACCCCACCCCACCCCTCTCTCTCTTGGCCGCCCCCCTCTCTCTCTTCTCCACCTCACCCTCCACATCAACCCTAACCTGCCACCAAACCTACCACCTCAACCCCTCATCCCCTTCCCTAGGTGCATTTAATACCCCTCTACCAAATCCCAACCAAATCTTGCCTCTCCCTAGGAGATCCTTGGCCATTCCAACACAATCTCCCTCTCCCCAACACAATCTCCTCCCTTCCCCACACAATCTCCAAGCCCCCAAGACAATTTTGAATCTTTCCTCCATCCCTCCTCAAGCCCTAGGGCGCACCAAACCCCCCCCCTTAGATCTGGTCGCCCTTCCCAACCACCCTCCACCCCATAGCATCCCTTCCTCTACCACTCCCTCTCCACACCTTGGCAGAACCAGCCCGTTGTCATTTGCGCCCCTACCCTCTTCCTCCCCCTCCAACACAGCTCTAGCCCTCTCCATAACTCCCCCACATCCTCTGCTACCCTTCCATCAACCCCTCCACCCATTGACACCTTCTCCACCCCGGCCTTGTAGCAGCTCCCAGCTTGCCAGTTCATAGCTCAAGATCTACAGAGGACCAGAAGCTTGCAGAGCTGACCCCGGCTTCATCATGGTGTCCCTGGAGGCCCAAGAGGTACCGCTGGAAGCGTCTCTCCGTCCTCTTGGCAATGGCGGTAGTCCCATCCCTTTCTGAGCTTGTGGTCGCCCAGGGGAACCGTTCTTCTTTGACTGCGCAAGACAGATCCGATATGCAACCTGAGGCCACTTCCAGAAGTTCTCTCGGCCACATCCCTCTGCTTCTTGAGGAGCCACTTGGCCGAGAGCTTCTACTGCAAGTCGCCTTCCATCACCAAGAAGCTGCACTTCGTTCGACTTCCGGAGCGGCATCTTCTCAATGTTCTACCTCAGGTGTGCTGTTCTGTCCACTCCTGGACTGAACAGACACCTGATCACTGTTTGGGCTGCTCAGGTCTACTCTGACATCTTCTGGCATTCCCGCCGGTCACGTTTCGAAGAAGGCTTGACAACCATTCCAACGACTCCAGCCACGCTCGATTCAGAGTTCGGGAGTGCTCGTGGCGGCCTCTTCTTCCAGCTGCTGAGGTACTTTTGCTGCCAGATACAGAACCGAGGGATCCTGTTTGCAGTCTGACCCCGACCATCACCGGTGACCAGAGAAATCAAAAAAATTCAGGTGCCATCCTGATCCAGCTACGACGATTTTCCAACTGGTCTCATTATTGAAAAAATTCGGGAGTGGCCGCAGCAGCGACAACTCCGGCTGTCAGTCCCCTGTTCCAGAGATCGGGCAGAATCGATGTCGTCCACCCGTTTGAATCTCATTTAGGCTGTCCCCTTCCCCTCCTGGTCGGCTTACCACCCATCTCTGTGGGAGGTAGTGTTTGATTGTAATCTTGACTTCCCTACCCCAAGCTCAACCCCCTTGCATGGGGCGTAGTGATGTAAAACTTTGAGCAAGTCGAAGCTACACCGGCGCGGCGTGTGGGTAACCCACGCTTCCCCGCTCGCCCTCGTCTTCGAACGGGATCGATTTCTTCAAGCCGGTGGAGTAAGTTCTCTACCCTTGCTCTCTTTTGTTGGCTTGCTTACTCAATATTATTTCATAAACTCCGCTGGTCCGTGTGATTTAGCGCCCGGTCCTTAAGCTCCATCGCTTGAGTGACCGACGTGGGAGAGAGTGTGACCCGAGCCCTTTGGGCACCCTGTCGGTTCCTTTAAATTGGGCCTCCAACCCTTGGGAATCCCTTAGCTCTGCTGGCCCTCTACCAGCAAGGGTTCAACCCCACACAACCTCGACTCGGCATCACCTAGTTACCCCCGGGTTTGGGTGAGTGCCGGGTGAGTAGACCGCCGATATCGGCCCGTTCGACTTGCGAATTGTGCTTGCTTGTTTAGGTCCAAGGGCATGTCACATCAATTGGTATCAGAGCAACTTTAGACTTGTCTCTATCAAATCTATGTCCTAGGACAATTGCATTCTGTTGTCCATCAAGTCTTTCCCCTCCCGTGCATGTCCACCCATAGTGGAGCCGTATACCGACCCGATCCATCTTCTTCGGTTCCCCCCATGGATCCCAATCCTCAACTCAATCAAGATGCCCATAGGGAGGAACCCCAAGGCCAAATGGACTGAATGGATGCTACTCTTGCAACCATTCTTGCCCAACTAGAGTCTCTTTCCACTCGGCTTGCTCGACTAGAAGAGCATGAGTTCCACCCAAGGAACAATGGACCAAGAGCCCACCCTCCACATGCTGAAATTAATAGGGATGAGTTTCACCTAAGGAACAATAGACCAAGAGCCCACCCTCCACATGCTGAAATTAATGGGGATGAGTTCCACCCAAGGAACAATGGACCTAGAGCCCACCCTCCACGTGTTGAAATTGATAGGGGGGACTTGAATGGTGATCCTTACCATGACTATGAGAGGCCCCGCCACCACCACTATAATGAAAGGCATCCACGGGACGACCCGGATGACCATCTCTTAAGAATGATCAAGGTAGACGCCCCAAACTTTGACGGTTCCCATGAACCAAGTGCCTACATAGAATGGGAGACAGCCATGGATCAATATTTTGAATGGTACACTATGTCCGACCCTAGGAGAGTGAGGTTGGCCAAGATGCACCTCACCAATTTAGCCAAGACTTATTGGCTAAACCAAGAGGGGTTAAGAAGGGTTAGGCGGGAAGAGCCTATTGACACTTGGGAGGGTATGAAGACCCAACTCAGAAACAAGTACCTTCCCCTATCCAACCACCAAATGCTCTTGGATGAGTGGCAAAGCCTCACCCAAGAAGGGAAGACCGTGGTCGAATACATTGAGAAGTTTGACTCCTATCTTTTGAAGTGTGGAGTTCATGAGGACCCGGAAGTCACCTTGTCCCGATTTAGGAATTGGTGTTGAGACAGGTGCGATAGATTCAGTGGGGGGTGAATGAATCTCCCCTTTAAAATTATAGCCTAATTAAAAACTTATGCTCAGATGTGTAGAATTATAACATGTTGCAAATATATTCTTTGAATCCTTAGGAGGTTCTCAACGAAACATCACAGATGAATTTACCCTCACTCGATCCTAAGCAAGCATCTAATGTGCAAAGCAATAAGATGAACACATAAGAAAATCAAACCACAAGGGACACCAGGATTTTTAGGTGGTTCGGTCCACAGACCTACGTCCACCCCTCACTCCAAACCGGAGTGAGGCTTCCACTAGTAACACTAGAACAGCAGACTCAGTCTGCAACAAATGCTGCCACACAGCTTGACCAGGGGAACAACCTCCCCTCTTCCTCCACACCGGAGGGAATCCACTAGTGACACACAGTCACTAGCAAGCCAGAGACCGAAGTCTCTCTTCCTCCACCAAGGAGGGGACCTACAAGTAGCAACTACTACCTGCAGCCGGAGACCCAAGTCTCCCTTCCTCTGAGGCCCAGAGGGAAGCACAAGTGACACCAATTCACCTGCAAACCAGAGGTCTCGGACCTCTCTTCCTCCACAAAGGAGGGAACCACTGATGACACAAAGTCACCAGCAAATCGGAGAAACAAATCTCCCTTCTCCTGAAACCACAGGAGGAACCCGATCCCCAACAGGGCAATCGGAAGAACAAGGTAAAAGGAAAACAATAAAAGATAAAAATCACAGCGACAGAAAGCTGGAGAAATGAAAAGCACAAAGTAGCTCTCGCAGGAGCAAACTGGATTGGATCTGATCCAAATTCTAGTGAAGACAATGAAGCTCTCTTCTTCTTCACGACCTCTCTATCTCTCAATCTTTTTCTTCTTCTCAACTCATGCTCTCTCTTTTTCTCTTTTTCTTCTGCTACTTCTCTGCCCTTTCTACTTCAGCTCTTCTTCTTTCGATCACTCTTTTTCTTCTGTCTTTCATCCACTTCATCTGTCTTCTTCATTGGAAGAAGGCTTACTTTTATAGTAGCAGAGGAAAGGGCTAATGCTCTCTTCGATTCTCGCCCTAGCTTCAGTCCACGTGGCGGCTTCTCAGCATCTTGGACCACGTGCCAGGTGCCAGCCTCGGATCACGTGCCCAGACTCTGCAGGTTTAATGAAGAGTTCAGTCGATCAGCATAATCAACAAAGGTTGTACATAGTTCAATCAAGCAGCAATGTATAGACTTAACACTGCAGTGTGCATGCAATGTACAGACTTTGCGTGCAGGCTGCCAACGATGTATAGACTTGCTGCGTGCAGGCTGGCAACAATGTATAGACTTTGTTGCATGCTGTGGGATGCAATGTACAGACTTTGCGGCAGGCAGCTGGACGTTGTATAGACATGCTGTGCAGGCTGTGGGACGCAATGTATAGACATTGTAGTGCTGGCTGCCAGCGATGTATAGACATTGCAGTGCTGCCGTGGGACGTTGTATAGACTTACTGTGCAGACTGCCAGATGCAGTGTACAGACTTTGCGTGTGTGTGCTGAGACAATGTGTAGACTTGGTTCGAGCAACACACTGACTGTACAGACTATATGAATGCAGAGCTAGACCCATGTACAGACTTCATACATGCAAGACTGAAGCGTGTACAGACATGATGTAGCATGATTGTATGGACTTACTATGCATGCTAGAAGACGATGTATAGAGTTGATGTATGCAGCCATAAGGATGTACATACTTTGATTACGTGCATGATAGAACAATGTTTAGACTTGCTATAATGCATGCATGATAAAAAGCAAACTGATGTATAGACTTTAGGTAATGCATGTGATGCAACACAGTGTATAGACTTAGTTGTAGCTGTATAGACTAGCAAATACATGAGAGGCAAGGCAATGTATAGACACTGGCTGTATAGACTTTAAGCGAACGCTGTACAGACTTGAACGTAGGTGAAGACCGTAATGTATAGACTTGCGTTCACACAACGTAGGTAAAGGTGAGAATGTACAGACTTACATTCAGCACTGTATAGACTTGAACACATGCATTATGCAATGTACAGACTTGGACGCTTGTTATGCCATGCGATGTATAAACTTCCCAGCAGCAAGGCTTTGCTATGAATGTGTAGACTTGATGAAATGAGGCATGTACAGACTTGAACTCTTGCAATTCAGCAATGTACAGACTTAGTGGCTTGCATGTTGTGCGATGTATAGACTTCACATTATGCATCCAGACGAATGTATAGACTTGAGTTATGCAACTGAAGGCTGTACAGACTTGCTATGAAAGTGAGATGCAACGTGAGATGCTCGAATGTACAGACTTGCTGATTGTGTTAAGACACAGCATGAGACGCTGAGTGTACAGACTTGCTATCTGAAGTGTGTATAGACTTTACTTAAGAGTGTTCAGACTTAGCCTGCAGCATTGTGTAGACTGTGTAACGTGCAGACAAGACACTGTATGGACTTGAGAGCGACCAGAACAATGTACAGACTTTGACATGATGCATAAGATGCATGAAATGCATTGGCTGTACGGACTTGATCGATTAACAGCAGATGAGTGTATAGACTTTAGCTATCAAGCTTCAGGCAGGCTGTCTAAGGATGTATAGACTGTGCAGAGAGAGTGATACACTGGCTGTGCAGACAACACCCGTTGTACAGACTTAACCTGACTGTGCAGACAACACCCGTTGTACAGACTTAACCTTAGTAGATATGAAATGCATGAGTCTAAGTCTAGACATTCATAGAAACAAGGTTATGAAATGCAGACATTCATTGACTTATGGCAGTTATGAAATGCACCAATGCACACAGCCTGTTCGATGTAATGCTACTCTAATAAGATGTTCATTGAAACATTCACATATGCAACACAAACAGATTCATCTGCAGACACAACAGATGATGGCTTATAGTTTTTGCTATCATCAAAATCGCAGGGACACAACAATCTCCCCCTTTTTGATGATGAAAACACTATGAGTCATACTGACTTGATCAAATATTTCTCCCCCTTTGAATTCAGCAAAAAGACATTAGTTGAAGAGGGAAGAATAAGACTGCATAAGATGAGTGAATTAAAAGCTCCCCCTTTGACTAAGCTCCCCCTTAATGGCAATTAGCTCCCCCTGAATGGAATAATGATCAGAAACGTTTTGAAGGTTGAAACCAATTGAGATGAAGGGAGAATATCAACCAAAAGCACAGGGACACTCAAGAATGCTGAATAGATCTCCCCCTTTATGAAAGACACTCGGCATGATAGGAAAGCTCCCCCTGATTAGATGGAGTGAAAGAGGTGATGAGCATCTATCAGCAAAACACATGGGTACTCAAGGATTACCACAGTCTGTAATCACAGTGAATAAATGAGGAAGAAGATTTTCATTAACACACCAAATTCATAAATCTTGATGACCGAATTTCAGACTCTTCAATTATAATAGATTATGAATGAGTTGAAACTTACTTTCATGATTTAAGAGTGATGTATTCAAAGTTTATCAAGAAAATTCAATACTCATATCTGAAACACCTTTTAATAGTAGTGAACCAAAGACTCATCTGAAATTCATGTTTAACCTCCTTCCATCTTACTCATTTAAATTCAATGTCACCTATGGAAGTTACACAAGATAATATTGAGATTAAACAAGAAAAAATGTGTCTGAATTTGCCTTTAGTTTTTCAGAAATTTATAGTTATCAGCACTTATTTTTCCTGAGCAAGTTTGGTTCAGTCAACACCTTTTTACGTGAGGCACAACACGTCTTAGGTGAAGTGACCCAGTTACTCAATGTGACAACCATATTGCCTCTCAAGGAGAACAGAGTTAGCAATGAGGAGTGTCTTTTTACATGAGGAGACACCTTGATCAGAGGCCAGAATCCCCAGTTAAGCAACACAACCATGCCATTGCTCTGTCAGATTTTCAATCATTTTTATAAGAGAGGTAATTATGGCACTTCATGACATGGGGTTACTCTATTTCTTTGATGGACACCCCAGTTTCTCTGTGACCAAAATCATTGCTCTTATTTTAAATTTTTAAATGTTTTCTGAATTTTCAAACAAAGCTCAGTACACAGAATTGTTTAAGAACAATACTTTCTACATGTATCTTAACCAAAGCTAGCCATGTCCTTTAAAATTTCAGATTTCAGAAAGTTTTTCATGAAGTTATATGAGATAATTGGTCAAGATTTATTAAGCAAATGATTCAGATACTTTCATGTCTTTTAGATCAAAGCTTAATGAATACATTAGTCTTAAATCAATTTGATACATCAGACATTCTTAAGCCAGTATAATAGAAGATTCTTCTTTTCAGAATATGTCTGATTTTTGGTTAGGGTGCAGTGACTAAAATCTTTCCTCATTCATGATGAATCAACATTGACATTGCAGCACATCAGTGGAGTCAACAAAACATTTTTATTGAGAGAATAGCAGAAGGTAATCATGATGAGACAAGGGGTGAACATTAGAACAGTGCTGTTTAGAAATCAATAGCTGAGTCTGGAGTACAGACAGAACAGCTACACAAGTGGAAACAGTAGTGAATTCAAGTGAACCACACAATTGCCAAGAGAATGAATCAGATTGCTAGACAGTAGGAGTTCAAGAGATGAAGAAGTGATCAAACAAGAATGCTCTCCCTGTCTAGATGCAATGGAATATCCTTTTAGGTTTTTCAAATTTTATGTTATGCAATGCACTGCTCTATATGAAGTCTTGACCCTTGGTACTTGGCGGAGCACTTGGTCTAAAAGACCACCTCACACATAGTAAGAGCCTTCAGACAGATTTCCCTGCCTTTTTGTACCTTACCATTTAATGTACGATAGTGGTCATGCAAATCAGTGTAATACAACATACAAGAAGTTTGACATATCATGCATCATGACATTTATATGCAATGCATTCAGAGATAAACTACAATCATTTCCATGAGCATTTCAGATTTTTCAATTAGATTCAGTTAGACAATGCACAAAAGAATTATCATGATATGCAGTGCATTCAGATCACACAAATTCAGAATACAGAGTTTTCAGAATTTACCTGAATGGGTCTTTATCATCTTGGGTGCCTTGGCTTATTTACCCCTCTTTTTATTCCTCAATCCAAGGCACACCTGCAAATTTTGATCATTTTGATCCTATAGGGACCCAAGCAGCTTTGGGTCCTGCCTTAGCCCTGACAAGTGTTCTAACCTGTTTCTTAGCTAGATCAACATCAAATTTCATCAGAAAGCAATCATCCATAGAATGTCCAAATTTTACACAATATCTACATGTACCAACAGAATTTTTGACTTTATTATGATGCACATTAGCAAAAACATGAGGCATATGTGCATGAGCATAAGATTGTCTATTGCTTACATGAACATTTTGTATCTTATTCTTAATCAGCCAACATTCAGAAGGTTTGTGACCTTGCTTCCCACAGTTATAGCATGAAAGTCTTGCAAATGGTTTTGCAGGGAATTTGACTACATGGGGGTTAACAGACTTCTTCTGAACATGCCAACAGTCCTTGACTGTATAGCCATTTTTTCCACACTCGAAGCATCTGATATGCTAACTTTTAAAACCATTACCTGCCCACCAACATTCAGAAGCTCGGTGGCCAGTTTTTCCACATTCAAAGCATGCAAGATTCTTTTCTTCAAAAATAGTTTTATTCCTACCAAAAACATTTTTATTTACATGAAATTTGACAAATTCAAAATTAAGTTTATTTCTCTGTTTATGCCAACAGTGGGCTGCAATGTGGCCCAGCTTGCCACAACAATAACATTGAATTTTCTTTTTTTGAAAACCATGATTCTTAACATGGTCTTTCCTAGCATGAGTTTTGTCAAATTTCAGATCATCCTCCTTCATCACAAAGCACTCAGTCATCTCATGACCAAATTTCTCACAATAATAACATGACCCCTTTTTAGTATGAGTTTGTGGGAGATCATGTGACTTGTATGCAGTAATTTTTGTAACAACAGGAGTGTCTTTGTCCTTTTTCTATAGATTGTCATTCTTTTTCAATTTTGGAGTTTGTTCTACAGTTTTGAGACTAATAGTGGATTTTTGGTTTTTCTGAGCACTGAATTTGAAGATAGGTGCACTAGATGTACTAGTTGGCTCAGAGCTGCACACAAATGAAGTGTGAAGCTTACTATCAATACTCTTTTTATTTACTGGGTTAAAACCCAAACCCTCGCGTTGGAAATTAATTTTACAACCAAGGAGCTTGTCCAAATTATCCTTTCCACTCACAAATCTTTCAAGAGATTTGCTCAAGCTAGTGATTTCAGATTCAAGTTTTGAAACATTAAGTTCTAGGCCTACAATTTCAGTTTCATAAGAAATGACCTGATTATGCAATGCATCATTCAGATTTTTCAATGTTTCATTTTCCTGTTCGAGTTTAGCAAGATTTTCAGATTGATTTTCATCAACAACACATTTTCCTTTTTCTAGAGTAAGCAGTCTCTCCGACATAGCAGTGTTTAACTACTTCAACTCTTCATTCCCTTTTTGTATCAGTTTCAATTTTTCATTTTCAGATTTCAAATTTTTGATTTGTTCAGCAGAATTTTCGTCATTAGCAATGGAACTTAGCTGTTCTATTTGAACTTCTTCTCTCTATTCATTTTTCAAACTTTTATTGAGCAATTCATTATTCTCATTTCTTAATGAGGCAACAACATCCTTGTACCATTCAAGATCAAAACGAAGACTCTCGTTAACTTCTTTCCGACATGATCAATCCATGCAATCAGATTCACATGTAGTTTCAACATTGACTTTTAAGCTCTTTTTCTTAAGACATTCATTTTCAGATTTTAAGACATTCAATTCAGAGCTAACACACTCTAAATCTTTTATGAGTTTTTCATACTGAACTACATCATTGTTATGAGTCTGATCATCATCAGTTAAACTAAGTCTTTCCTTTAGTTCAGCAATTTCACAAACAAGCTCTTGATTCTCCTTTTTATGTAAGTCATTCTGTTTCATGAGAGTTTGTTTTTCAGATTTCAAATGATCTAAATCTGAAGTAACAGAATCAAAATCTTGTAGTTGTCTTCTGAATATTTCATTTTTAGTTTTCAGAATTTCAGGATTTTCACCTCTAGAATTAGCATTCACATGTTCATTCAACTTCCTTTTTAGAGAGTTATTTCGTTTTGACAGCTTTTCATAAGAATTAAGTAAATCATTGTATGCATCAATCCAATCACCCATATCATAATTCTCAAATTTAGAAGGTACCTCATCTTCATCTTCTTCTTTATTTTCTTCTTGCTGCCCATCATCGTCAACCATCAGACATGTGTTGTGATTCCTGGTGAGCATTAGTTTCTACAAAATCTCCTTAGCAGACCTGCAAGAAGAAACACATGAAATTAGAGATCTGTCAAGTGATGCTTTCATTAATTTTAAAGCTCTCAAGTTGACAGAGTTTTTCAATCTATCCTCATCAGTCCATCTAGATTTATCTTTTGATAATTTGTGTGGACCGTGGACAATGACTTTCCAAAGTTCAGGATCAGTCGATCTAACATACTGATGTAAGTTCTTCAGCCATAGATCAAGATCATTACCTTTGAAGATTGGCGGATGAGCAATTACAACAGATAGAAAGCAACGACACACAAGACAATCGACAAGAATGCACAACAAACAGATGAGCAAAGCTAGGCACTAAGACAATGAAGCAAAACACCGAGCACCAGAAACCCACTCTGAAATGCACCACAGAAGATGCAGGATCTGCTGCATATTGTTAGATCCTATGCACAGCAACCCGCTCTGATACCAATTGTTGAGACAGGTGCGATAGATTCAGAGGGGGGTGAATGAATCTTTCCTTTAAAATTATAGCCTAATTAAAAACTTATGCTCAGATGTGTGGAATTATAACATGTTGCAAATATATTATGTGAATGCTTAGGAGGATATCAGCAAAACAGCACAGATGAATTTACCTTCACTCGATCCTAAGCAAGCATCTAATGTGCGAAGCAATAAGATGAACACATAAGAAAATCAAACCACAAGGGACACCAGGATTTTTAGGTGGTTCGGTCCACAGACCTACGTCCACCCCTCACTCCAAACCGGAGTGAGGCTTCCACAAGCAATGCTAGAACAGCAGACTCAGTCTGCAACAAATGCTACCACACAGCTTGACCAGGGGAACAACCTCCCCTCTTCCTCCACACCGAAGGGAATCCACTAGTGACACACAGTCACTAGCAAGCCAGAGACCGAAGTCTCTCTTCCTCCACCAAGGAGGGGACCTACAAGTAGCAACTACTACCTGCAGCCGGAGACCCAAGTCTCCCTTCCTCTGAGGCCCAGAGGGAAGCACAAGTGACACTAAGTCACCTGCAAACCAGAGGTCTCGGACCTCTCTTCCTCCACAAAGGAGGGAACCACTGATGACACAAAGTCACCAGCAAACCGGAGAAACAAATCTCCCTTCTCCTGAAACCACAGGAGGAACCCGATCCCCAACAGGGCAATCGGAAGAACAAGGTAAAAGGAAAGCAATAAAAGATAAAAATCACAGCGACAGAAAGCTGGAGAAATGAAAAGCACAAAGTAGCTCTCGCAGGAGCAAACTGGATTGGATCTGATCCAAATTCCAGTGAAGACAATGAAGTTCTCTTCTTCTTCATGACCTCTCTATCTCTCAATCTTTTTCTTCTTATCAACTCATGCTCTCTCTTTTTCTCTTTTTCTTCTGCTACTTCTCTGCCCTTTCTGCTTCAGCTCTTCTTCTTTCGATCACTCTTTTTCTTCTGTCTTTCATCCACTTCATCCGTCTTCTTCAGTGGAAGAAGGCTTCCTTTCATAGCAGCAGAGGAAAGGGCTAATGCTCTCTTCGATTCCCGCCCTAGCTTCAGTCCACGTGGCGGCTTCTCAGCATCTTGGATCACGTGGCAGGTGCCAGCCTCGGATCACGTGCCCAGACTCTGTAGGTTTAATGAAGAGTTCAGTCGATCAGCAGAATCAACACAGGCTGTACATAGTTCAATCAAGCAGTAATGTATAGACTTAACAATGCAGTGTGCATGCAATGTACAGACATTGCGTGCAGGCTGCCAGCGATGTATAGACTTGCTGCGTGCAGGCTGGCAACAATGTATAGACTTTGCTGCATGCTATGGGACGCAATGTACAGACTTTGCGGCAGGCATCTAGATGTTGTATAGACATGCTATGCAGGCTGTGGGACGCAATGTATAGACATTGCAGTGCTGGCTGCCAGCGATGTATAGACATTACAGTGCTGCCGTGGGACGTTGTATAGACTTACTGTGCAGACTGCCAGATGCAGTGTACAGACTTTGCGTGTATGTGCTGAGACAATGTGTGGACTTGATTCGAGTAACACAGTGACTGTACAGACTATATGAATGCAGAGCTAGACCCATGTACAGACTTCATACATGCAAGACTGAAGCGTGTACAGACATGATGTAGCATGATTATATGGACTTAGTGTGCACGCTAGAAGACGATGTGTAGAGTTGATGTATGCAGCCATAAGGATGTACATACTTTGATTGCGTGCATGACAGAATAATGTTTAGACGTGCTATAATTCATGCATGATAAAAAGCAAACTGATGTATAGACTTTAGGTAATGCATGCGATGCAACACAGTGTATAGACTTAGTTGTAGCTGTATAGACTAGGAAATGCATGAGAGGCAAAGCAATGTATAGACACTGGCTGTATAGACTTTAAGCGAACGCTGTACAGACTTGAACGTGGGTTAAGACCGCAATGTATAGACTTGCGTTCACACAACGTAGGTAAAGGTGAGAATGTACAGACTTACATTCAGCAGTGTATAGACTTGAGCACATGCATTATGCAATGTACGGACTTGGACGCATGCTATGCCATGTGATGTATAGACTTCCCAGCAGCAAGGCTTTGCTATAAATGTGCAGACTTGATGAAATGAGGCATGTACAGACTTGAACTCTTGCAATTCAGCAATGTACAGACTTAGTGGCTTGGATGCTGTGCGATGTATAGACTTCACATTATGCATCCAGACGAATGTACAGACTTGAGTTATGCAACTGAAGGCTGTACAGACTTGCTATGAAAGTGAGATGCAACGTGAGACGCTCGAATGTACAGACTTGCTGATTGTGTTAAGACACAGCATGGGACGCTGAGTGTACAGAATTTCTATCAGAAGTGTGTACAGGCTTTACTGAAGAGTGTTCAAGCTTAGCCTACAGCATTGTGTAGACTATGTAACGTGTAGACAAGACACTATATGGACTTGAGAGCGACCAGAACAATGTACAGACTTTGACATGATGCATAAGATGCATGAAATGCATTGGCTGTACAGACTTGATCGATTAACAGCAGATGAGTGTATAGACTTCAGCTATCAAGCTTCAGGTAGGCTGTCTAAGGATGTATAGACTGTGCAGAGAGAGTGATACACTGGCTGTGCAGACAACACCCGTTGTACAGACTTAACCTGACTGTGCAGACAACACCCGTTGTACATACTTAACCTGAGTAGATATGAAATGCATGAGTCTAAGTCTAGACATTCATAGAAACAAGGTTATGAAATGCAAACATTCATTGACTTATGGCAGTTATGAAATGCACCAATGCACACAGCCTGTTCGATGTAATGATACTCAAATAAGATGTTCATTGAAACATTCACATATGCAACACAAACAGATTCATCTGCAGACACAATAGATGATGACTTATAGTGTTTGCTATCATCAAAATCACAGGGACACAACAATGGGCTCCAAAACCACATCAAGAGGGAGCTTTTCATGAGAGATGTTGACAACCTTGAACAAGCCTACCAAGTAGCTCGGGATGTTGAATAATTTTCAAGGATTCCTAGGTTTGCTTCCCCACGGCCGACCGATCCCAAAAGCATGGGACCCCGACCCACCCCGACCATTCCCATAAAGGCCCCTAGCTCGAGTGGGAGTGCTCCATTGAGGCCTTACAACCCACCTCCCATCACCACTCCAACCAAGGCCACCCCTATCTACCCCCCTCCACGGAGGGAAGAGGCTTCCAAGGGCCCAAATGTAGGAGGGACCACCCCGGGTAGTGGACGCCAACAATGCTATAGATGTCAAGGGTATGAGCACTTCACGGGGCAATGCCCATCAAAAGGATTGTCTGGTTTGTTAGTGGAGGGAGAAGCTCCCCCACCCCAAGGGGAGCTTGGGAGCACGATTGAGGAACATGAAGCCTCACTAGATTGGGAGGAAGAGTATGATGCCCAATACCATGGGATGGGTCTAGATCACACCATGACATCCACCGACTCCCATCTTGGAGTGATTAGATGCACCCTCACTAAACCCCAAGAGGAGGACTAGTGTCGAACCTCAATCTTCCACACCTTTGTCAAGATAGGGGGTCATGTGAGAAAAGTGATCTTAGATAGTGGGAGTTGTGTCAATGCCGTGTCCCCCGACACCATCAAGCTCCTTGGGCTTACTACCACTCCCCACCCAAGTCCATACCGGGTTTCATGGATCAATAACAACTCAATCCCGGTCAACACCCGCTGCCTTGTGCCTCTCACCTTCTCCTCCTACATGGTCAAATATGGTGTGATGTCATCCCCATGGAAGTAGGTAGCATCCTACTAGGGAGACCTTGGCTTTATGACGTAGATGCCACCATCTTGGGTAGGACCAACACATGCACCTTTGAGCATGAGGGAAAGACTATCCATCTTAACCCCTCCCCACCACGTCCCATGCCTAAGAGGGACACTCTCCCATAAGGACATCACCCCACCACACCACAAGTCTCGGGAACTCCACCCCTCCAACCCAATCTCTTACCCAAAATCCCAAACAAGGTGTGACCTTGGGGTTGACCAAGGGTCTTCACCTCATCACCAAGAAAGAGCTTGAGGAGGAAATAGCTCAAGGGGCACCTTTATGTGCGGTGGTCATTTGTCTAGGGGAACCCACTCCCTCCAACCCATCCCATAGAAATCCGGCATCTCCTAGAAGAATTCCATGATGTGTTCCCGGAAGAACTCCCGGACCAACTCCCTCCCATGCGTGATGTGCAACACGCAATTGATTTAGTTCCGAGAGCCACCCTTCCCAACCTTCCTCATTACCGCCTCAACCCCACGGAACATGCCGAACTTTAGAGGCAAATAGAGGAACTCATTAGGAAGGGCTTCATCCGCATTAGTAAAAGCCCATGTGCCGTACCGGCCCTTCTCACTCCCAAGAAGGATGGATCATGGCGGATGTGTGTGGATAGTCAGGCCATTAATAAGATCACAGTCAAGTATAGGTTCCCCATCCATAGGCTTGATGACATGCTTGACATGCTAGTGGGAGCCACTATCTTCTCCAAGATTGACCATAAGAGTGGCTACCACCAAGTTAGAATTAGGCCCAGAGATGACTGGAAAACGGCCTTCAAGACCAAGGATGGCTTGTATGAATGGTTGGTCATGCCTTTTGGGCTCTCAAATGTCCCAAGTACTTTCATGCATCTCATGACGGAGGACCTTAGGCCTTTCATTGCGGTCTTTCTAGTGGTCTACTTTGATGACATCCTCATATATAGTCAATCCTAAGAGGCCCACCTTGATCACCTTAGGCAAGTTTGCACTGTCCTACGACATGAGAGCCTATTTGCCAACCGAGGCAAGTGTCACTTCTTGACCACATCCATCACTTTCCTAGGATTTATGGTATCCACAAAAGGTGTCTCCAAGGACCCCGAGAAGGTCCAAGCTATTCTAGATTGGCCGGAACCCCACACCCTTCACGAGGTCCGAAGTTTCCATGGATTGGCCACATTCTATAGGAGGTTTATTCGGGAATTTAGCACCATCACCGTCCCTATCACCGATTGCCTCAAAAAAGGGGACTTTTGTATGGACCAAACCAGCCTCCAAAGCCTTCAAGAGCTTAAGGAGAAGATGACTCAATCCCCGGTCCCATGCCTACCTGATTTCTCTAAAGTCTTTGAAGTCACATATGATGCATCCGAGATAGGAATAGGAGGGATCCTTAGCCAAGAGGGTCACCCAGTGGCCTTATTCAGTGAGAAGCTATGTGATGCTAGGACACGGCACTCTACCTATGACAAAGAGTTCTATGCCGTGATTTAGTCCCTCCGACATTGGAGGCACTATTTGTTGTTCAAAGAATTTGTCATCTTTTCTGACCATGAGGCCCTCAAATACCTCAACTCCCAACAAAAGTTGAATGCCCGATATGCCCGCTGGGTTGAGTACATCCAATCCTCACTTTTGTCATCAAACACAAGGTAAGAAGTGAGAATCGAGCGGCGGATGCCCTTAGTAGGAGAGTCTTTTTGTTATCCACTATCCAAGTGGAAGTGACCGGATTTGAGAGGCTCAAGGATGAGTACCCTGGCTGCCCCGACTTTTGGCACATCTATACCACCTTGACCACCCATTTTAGCAGGGAACATGATGGTTTTATCTTGGAAGATGGGTTCCTCTTCAAGGGGCCAAGGCTTTGCATACCACGGACCTCACTCCGTGACTTCTTGGTTTGGGAGTTACATGCCGGGGGAGTAGCTGGCCATTTTGGGGTTCATATGACCATTGCTCTAGTTGAGGGTCAATTCTTTTGGCCACTCTCAAGAGAGACGTGACCAAGATTGTGGGCCAATGCTGTACATGTGCTTCGGCCAAACAGGTGAAGCAAAACACTACCCTTTATACCCCTCTCCCCATCCCCGACCGTCCATGGCAAGACTTAAGAATGGACTTTGTTTTAGGCCGATCCAAGACTCAAAGGAAACATGATTCGGTCTCTGTGGTAGTTGACCGATTCTCTAAGATGGCTCACTTTATCCCATGCTCCAAAACCTCTGATGCCTCCCATGTGGCCCGATTGTTCTTTGATGAGGTTGTTCGCCTCCATGGGTTACCCAAGACCATAGTCTCCGATAGGGATGTCAAGTTCACCAACTACTTTTGGAAGACTCTTTGGCACTTGATGGGTACCCTCCTCAAATTCTTCATAGCCTACCACCCTCAAACTGATGGCCAAACCGAAGTTATCGATCGGAGTCTAGGGAACCTCCTTAGGTGTCTTGTTGAGGATCGTCCAGGGAATTGGGATCTCATTCTACCACAGGCTGAATTTGCATACAATAACTCTATCAATAAGTCCATAGGGATGAGTCCATTTGAGATTGTGCATGGGTATAAGCCAAGGAAACCTTCTGATCTCATTCCCCTTCCCCAGCATGCTAGAGTGTCTGTTTCAGCCGAGTCGTTTGCCCAGCACATTAGAGAATTGCATGAGGAAGTTCGTAAGCACATCAGCAAGAAGAATGAGGTTTATAAAAGGCAGGCTGACTCTCATCGGCGTCACCAAGAATTCCATGTGGGTGACTTTGTGATGGTGAGGATGGAGAGGCTCTCCCCAGGAGCCAACTCCAAATTGCGTCCCTGTGGGGCTGGTCCCTTTCAAGTTTTGAGCCGCGTTGGCTCTAATACCTATGAGATAGATCTTCCCGAGGAGTACGGAGTGAGCCCCACATTCAACGTGGCCGACCTAGATCCATATAAAGGTCCAACGGTGGTACCTAGTGAGGATATTGAGCCCACTCCCCCCATTGAGAGAGTCCCCACCCGTGAGAAGAGTCCACTAGCTAAGAGAGCCCAGCATGAGCGAATTGAACGAATATTGGGTGAACATGTCACAGCCACCAGGAGCAAGGTGTACGAGTGCTATCTCGTCAGGTGGAAGGATCGGCCTCCTTCGTATGATTCACGGGTGAGTCGAGAAGATCTTCAGCGGCTGGATCCCGACCTTCTTGAGCAGTACCACAGCAGGATGGACCCCTACTCGACGGAGTCGAGCTCTTCGCAGCCTAGGGGATTTGATGGAGGCATCACCCACGACTCCCTCTGGCTTGGGTCATCCACACACTTTGGAGTCGTTTGAGCTCGGGCTTCACTCTATGTGGGCCCAATTATCCTTTTTGAGCTTTCCATTTGAGTCATTTGATGTATTTTATCATTTATTGGAGTCATGTACTTATGCCTTTGATTTATTTCCTAAGTTTAAGAGTCATTAGGTTGATTAGATTAGCTATTGGGCCCAATTCGTTGGGCTAGGCCCAGGGGCGCCCCTACCCCCCTTGGTTATTTGTCTTTGTGTCAAGAGTCAGGGACTTTTTGTAAAATGTGGGTTGCCTATATATAGGACCCCATTCCCCCCATTTTAAGTTAATGAAAAATTTGTCATTTGAAAGTTCAAATTTTAGATTTCTTGTGGAGTGATTCCATTAGTGGGTGAGAAGCCCTAGAGAGAGAATCCCACCCCACCCCTCCCCTCTCTCTCTTGGCCGCCCCCTATCTCTCTCCTCCACCTCACCCTCCACATCAGCCCTAACCTGCCACCAAACCTACCACCTCAACCCCTCATCCCCTTCCCAAGGTGCATTTAATACCCCTCCACCAAATCCCCACCAAATCTTGCCTCTCCCTAGGAGATCCTTGGCCATTCCAACACAATCTCCCTCTCCCCAACACAATCTCCTCCCTTCCCCACACAATCTCCAAGCCCCCAAGATAATTTTGAATCTTCCCTCCATCCCTCCTCAAGCCCTAGGGCGCGCCAAATCCCCCCCCCTAGATCTGGTCGCCCCTCCTATCCACCCTCCACCCCTTAGCATCCCTTCCTCTACCACTCTCTCTTCACACCTTGGCAGAACCAGCCCCTTGTCCCCTGCGCCCCTACCCTCTTCCTCCCCCTCCAACACAGCTCTAGCCCTCTCCATAACTCCCACACATCCTCTGCTACCCTTCCATCAACCCCTCCACCCATTGACACCTTCTCCACCCCAACCTTGTAGCAGCTCCCAGCTAGCCAGTTCGTAGCTCAAGATCTGTAGAGGACCAGAAGCTTGCAGAGGCTACCTAGGCTTTATCTTGGTGTCCCTGGAGGCCCAAGAGGTAGCGTTGGAAGCGTCTCTCCGTCCTCTTCGCAACGGCGGTGGTCCCATCCCTTTCTGAGCTCGTGGTCGCCCTGGGGAACCGTTCTTCTCCGACTACGCAAGACAGATCCGATCTGCAACCTGAGGCCACTTCCAGAAGTTTTAACAGCCGCATCCCTCTGCTTCTTGAGGCGCCACTTGGCCGAGAACTTCTACTATGAGTCACCTTCCATTACCAAGAAGCGGCACTTCGTTCGACGTTCGAAGCGACATCTTCTAAATTTTCTACCTCAGGTGTGCTGTTCTGTCCACTCCTGGACTAAACAGACAGCTGATCACTGTTTGGGCTGCTGAGGTCTACTCTGACATCTTCTGGCAATGCCGCAAATCACGTTTCAAATAAGACTTGACAACGGTTCCAACGACTTCATCCACGCTCGATTCAGAGTTCGGGGGTGCTCGTGGCGGCCTCTTCTTTCTGCTGCTGTGGTACTTTTGCTGCCAGAGCCAGAACTGAGGGACCCTATTTGTAGTCTGACCCCGACTGGCACCGGTGACCAGAGAAATCAACAAAATTCAAGAGCCATCCTGATCCAGATACGATGATTTTCCAACTAGTCTCATCATCAGAAAAATTCGGTAGTGGCCGTAGCAGCGACAACTCCGGCTGTCAGTCCCATGTTCCAGAGAGCGGGCAGAACCGACGTCGTCCACCCGTTCGAATCTCATTTAGGCTGTCCCCTTCCCCGCCTGGCCTGCTTACCGCCCCTCCCTGTGGGAGGTAGTGTTTGATTGTAATATTGACTTCCCTACCCCAAGCTCAACCCCCTTGCATGGGGCGTAGTGATGTAAAACTTTGAGCAGGTCGAAGCTACACCGGCGCGGCGTGTGGGGAACCCACGCTTCCCCGCTCGCCCTCGTCTTCGAACGGGATCGGTTTCTTCAAGCAGGTTGAGTAAGTTCTCTACCCTTGCCCTTTTTGTTGGCTTGCTCATTCAATATTAGTTCATAAACTCCGCTGGTCCGTGTGAGTGAGCGCCCGATCCTTAAGCTCCATCGATTCGAGTGACCGCCGTGGGAGAGAGTGTGACCCGAGCCCTTTGGGCACCCGGTCGGTCCCTTTGAATTGGGCCTCCAACCCTTGGGAAATCCCTTAGCTCTGATGGCCCTCTACCAGCAAGGGTTCAGCCCCACACAACCTCGACTCGGCAATGCCGAGTTACCCCCGGGTTTGGGTGAGTGCCGGGTGAGTAGACCGCCGATATCGGCCCGTTCGACTTGCGAATTATGCTTGCTTGTTTAGGTCCAAGGGCATGTCACATCACTCCTCCTTCTTCTCCATCTTGCCATGTGATCTCCACTGATCTCCAAAAAAAAAACGTCAATTTTGAAATGGAGATTTCGGTGGAAGATTACGCTATCTTCAATCCATCCTCCTCCCAGGGGCACGAGTCCCCTGCTCCTTCCTTTCCACTAGATTTCCTTTCTCCTAGGTTAGACGTAGGGTCTGTCGAGGCTAGGGGAGTAGGGTCTAGGTCTAGAGAAGTAGGATCTTGTTCTATGTCATCTAGCCCTTTCGAGCTTGAGTCGCGCCCGCTCGCGCGTCATTCTAGATCCATTCCTGATAGCTTCTTGCAGGATCTAGCTCAACGATGTCATGCTCTTCTGAAGTGCCCAGAGTTTGTTGCTATGGCAATTGTGATAGAAGATGATGAGGAGCAAGACGGGGTGTGGAGCGACGACGGACTAGGTGTTTATGAAGTCTTGGATGAAAAAGACCCAATCGATGATGAGGATAGCGACGTAGATGACACCGTTGATCTATATGCGCAAGGATTAAAGAGATTTGACGAGCCATCGTCGGCGGTGGATGAACCTACGAAGGAAATAAATTTAGGAACTGAAGAAGACCCAAGGCCCATTATTATCGCCGCTAATCTCCCTCCGTAAGTAGAAGAAGATCTAATCAAAGTTCTGAGGTCTTACGAGGACATGTCGGGTCTTGACCCCTCTTTGGTGGAACACCGACTAGTGCTTAAACCAAGGGCAACACCCGTAAAAAAATGGTCAAGGAGATTTCACCCCCACATGACCTTGAGGATTAAAGAAGAGGTCGATAAATTGTACAAGGCCATGTTCATTAGAGTCGTCTTATATCCCCAGTGGGTGGCAAACATAGTCCCTGTTATCAAGAAGGATGGAAAAGTACGTATTTGCATTGATTTCAGGGATCTTAACAAAGCATGTCCCAAAGATGATTTCCCGCTGCCTCACATAGACGTCTTGGTGGATAACACTGCCGGGTACGCAGCTTTATCATTCATGGATGGTTACTCAGGTTATAACTAGATCCGTCTCGCTCCCGAAGATCAGGAGAAAACCTCCTTCACCACGCCCTGGGGCACGTATTGCTATGTGGCTATGCCGTTTGGATTGAAGAACGCAGGTGCCACCTATCAAAGGGTGATGATGGCTATATTCCACGACATGATGCATATCTATATGGAAGCTTACGTGGATGACATCTTGGTGAAGTCAACAATGAAATAAGAACACCCCGCTATTCTGGCTAAGGTGCTGCAGAGAGCTAGGGAGTACAAGCTAAAAATGAATCTGAAGAAGTGTGTTTTCGGAGTCTCTTCAGGGAAGCTGCTGGGCCTTATAGTTAGCAAACGGGGGATCCAGATTGATCCTAATAAAGTAAAGGCCGTCATGGACATGCCTCCGCCTAAGAATATCATAGAACTTCGAGGGTTGATTAGTAGATTGCAATTCATCAGAAGATTCATATCTCAACATTCTCAGAGGTGCCGCCCATTTTAGGAATTGCTAAAGGTGGGGGTCAAATTTGAATGGAATCAAGATTGCCAAAAGGCCTATCAAGACCTAAAGGAATATTTGGCCAATCCCCCGATTTTGCAACCTCCTGTCCCTGGGAAACCCCTAACCCTATACATCTCGGTACTTGAGGACTCCCTAGGGGTGGTTTTAGCACAAGTAGATGATGAAGGCAAAGAGCGGGCAGCTTATTACCTCTCCAGGTTGTTTAACTCGGCCGAGGATAAATACACTGCTATGGAGAAGACTTGTGCCGCCTTAGTGTGGGTAGCTCAGAAGCTTAAACATTACTTCCTAGCCCACCTAGTTAGGTTGATCTCTAGAACGGACCCGATCCGCTATCTCTTAGAAAAGCCTATCCTTTCTAGTAGGTTAGCGCGCTGGCAGAGCTTCCTCTCTCAGTTTGATATCACATTCGTCATTCAGAAGACGGTCAAAAGATATGCCATCGCTGAGCATCTCGCCCATCATCCCATTCCCCTCACCGATTCTATTCAGAATGATTTCCCTGATGAGCATCTCTCTGTCATTACTTATTATCCCTTCTAATCTCTACACTTCGACGGTGCACTCAATTCTCAAGGCCGAGGGATAGGCACCGTTCTGCTCACTCCGGAAGGGGTGACGATTCCCTTTGCTTATCAACTCCAATTTCCTGCTACCAACAACATCTCCGAGTATGAGGCTCTCCTAGTTGGATTAAAGCACGCGTACGTTCTAGGTGCGCGCCACTTGAAGATCATAGGGGACTCTCAGCTCATCCTGCGGCAAGTGCTGTCCACTTACCACACTTGTGATCCAAATCTCAAGCCATATCAAGATTTGGTCACGCTCCTAGCTAGGAAATTCCGCAAGTTAATCTATATCCATACTCCTCGATCTCAGAACATTCTCGCTGATGCCCTAGCATCACTTGCTTCCTCTCTATCTTTCCCTCTCAGTCGGAACACTGAGACTATCATCGTTCAGAGATTGGACGCACCCTCTCTTCAGGATCCTTGGTACGCCAAATTTAGGAAAATTGTAGAGGCAAGAGCTGAGAAGGAAGATGTTAAGGAAGTATCTTTGACAGAATTAGAAGGGATCTTGGAGGAAGAAGAATTACCCTGGTATCATGAAATCGAGTTATATTGTAAAGATGGATCGTTCCCAGAAGGGGCAAATGCCGAGCAGTGCAAAGCAATAAGAAGAGCCGCCTCAAGGTATACTATCGTTGCAGGAGAACTATATAGGCACGCTACCAATGGAATGCTCATGAGATGCTTAGACGATGATGAAGCTTGGAAGGAGGCCGAAGGAGCCCATTCTAGTGAGTGTGGAGGTCATGTCAATGGCCAGGCTCTAGCAAAGAAGATCCTTAGGCAGGGTTATTATTGGCCCACTCTAGAGGAAGATTGCTCCCTCTATGTCCGAAGGTGTCTTAAATGCCAACTCTACGCTGATAAGATCCATGCTCCAGCTTCATCCCTACATCCTCTTACTGCTCCTTGGCCGTTCTCTATGTGGGCATTCGATGTTGTCGGCCTGCTCGGTGATCCCAATTCTCAGACCAACCAAAAATCCTTCATCCTTACCGCCACTGAGTACTTCACCAAGTGGGCTGAAGCCGAAGCATATGCGGAGATCAAAGCTGCCATGGTGTGCCGCTTCATCATGAAGAATATCATCTCGCGGTTCGGAGTGCCAAGCAGCATCATCACCGACAACGGGCCCCAGTTCATCTCTCAAGAGCTCAAGGACCTATGTACGAAGTTCAATATTGCATTGCATCATTCATCTCCATATTACCCACAAGGCAACGGTCAAGCCGAAGCCACTAATAAAACCCTTCTGAAGATCATAAAGAAAACATGCGAATCTCACAAATTCTCTGATTGGCCGGAAAGATTAGTGGAAGCTCTGTGGGCTTACCGCACCTCCGTCCGTACTCCTACGGGGCAAACCCTCTATGCTCTCACCTACGGGATGGAGGCGGTGCTCCCATATGAGATCATGATCCCTTCCCTAAGGGTACAACTCGATAAAGAACTTAATCTCAATGAACGTCGAGAGGCGTTGCTCATCCAGTTCGAACTCTTAGATGAAAAGAGGATGAATACGGCCGATCACGTATCCGTTTATCAAAAGAGAGTTTTGCGTTATTTTCAAAAGAAGGTAATTGAACGTAAATTTTAAAAAGCTGATATGGTTTTGAAATGCAAGTTCATTCAGTCTGCAGGTGATGAGGGCATCTCACGACACTCCCTCTAGTTTGGTCGTCTGCACACTCTTGATATGGTCTGATCATGGTCTCCACTTGTTATCTTCATTTTCCCAGTGTCATTTATGTATTTTCCTTTTATTGAGTCCTATCTTATGTATTTTCCTTTATTGAGTCATATGGTTCTAGCCCATTTCCCTTATTTTGCTTAAACTGGGCCTTATGTCCTTAGTTATGGGCCCATAGGATTGAGTCTAGGATATGCTCGGTCTTTTGTCCTATTGTCAAGGACATTTTGGTCATGAAAAGAGTGGTTGCCTATAAATAGGCCCCATCTCTCCACTTGTAGTCACTCTTGATGAATATTGAAAAAAACCACCTCTTATTATCTCTCAACTCTCTCTCTTACTCACTATATCTCTCAATCTCTCTCTCATTCTCTCTCTCCCCAAGGGGAGTTCGACCCTCCCTCTCTCTCCTCTTCCCCCCTCACTTACTCCAACCCCCAACCACCTCCACTACCTCACCCACCTCCATTAAGGCTCTCCCCTTCCCCATAGCCCTTCATTTACTTCCCCTCCTTGTCCCAAAGCAACTCTTCCACCTCCCAACACAATTCCCCCACTTCCCCACACAAATCCCACCCCTTCCAAGGCCAATTTCGAATTTGAACCTTCCCTCCCATAGCCATTAGAATCATCTTGCCCCTTCTTCTCTCTTGGCCACCCCCTTCCCCACCTCATCTTCTTCTTCACATTCTTACCCTGCTTCAGGAAACAGAATTACAGCAACTTGCAGAGGAGGCCACGGTCACCCATCAACGACTCAGGGAGCAAGGCCTACATTTCCAGAATCATCTGCAAGCCAGCTTTCAAGGCGAGGTGGTTTCGTCGGCATCCGAGTTCGGTGCTGTCCGCAATCACCATTCTTCTCCGACTGCGCCGAACCTCTCAGATCCGGAGCCAGAGCTGCAGAGACGACTCGCCCACGGCTAACCTTGAAGGAACCAGTCTTCAAGGTCTTCTACAAAGTTCTTCCTCCCTCTGTCAGCGTCCAGGAACAGAAGGCGGAACCCCGTTCGGCATCCGACAACCAGAGTTACTATTTTTCTACCACAACCACGCCGGTCTGCCTCCTCACTGTCTGCACCGACCTCCGTCCACTTCTCTGGACACCCAGTTCATCTCCGACATCAGAAGACGTCCCCGTTTGTTTTGTTGCAAAGAAGACTCCTCCACGATTCCAAAGAGTCCAGCGGTGCCAGGTTCGGAGCTCCGGAGCGATCGTGGTACCTTCTGCAACCTGCTGTTGCAGACAGAGCTCGACCAGCAACCAGAGCTGCATCCACCTTCCAGCCACCGGTGCGGTCAGCCCTGAGAATCATAGCTTCCCCAAAAATTCAAGCTTCATCCGCTATCAGTTGGCAAACGTTTGGCGTTGGTTTCGTCGCAATCCAAGCTTCGTGGAATTTTTAGCTGCCACAACACCGATCCACTGTCCAGAAAACCTGCAGGTGGGCAGAACCGGCGAAGCTCGGAATCTCGATCTCCTTTGCATTTCTCCCCACCCCGCTTGGCCGGCTGAAGGCCCCTCCCTGCGTGGAGGTAGTTTTGAATGTACTAAGCGTAACCCCCACCCCAAGATCACCCCTCCTGCGAGAGGAGTAGTGCTGTACCCTTTACATTTTCAGGTCAAGCTACACCGCCGCGGCGATCGGGTGCATACCCTCGCCTCCCGGCGCGCCCTCGTCTCCGAACGGGATCGGTGTCTTCACACCGATCAGGTGAGCTTCTGGTACTACCCTTTGTAGCCTTATCCTGCTAGCTTAGTATTGCTTTGATTGCTCGTCGGCGGTGAGAAGAGAGTTCGAATTTGCATGCTAGTTTGTTAGTGTCCACCGCGGACCGTGAGAGAGTGTCACCCAAACCCCGCCTTGCGGGCCAGCCACCCACGAAGTTGGGTATCCTAGACTCTTTGGAGTCAGCCGTAGCATTGCAAGTCCATTAGAACAATTGGGTCCCATCCCGGACCCTCATCATTATCCCCCGGACCCACCGGGTGAGCGTGTGAACCGTGTGAGCAAAAATCGTCGATTGTGAGAATCATTGAGTGCTTGTATGCTTGCGGGTCTAAGTCCTAGGGTCATATCATCCTCTTTAGTGGTCTTTGGGCTGTGCCACATCAAGTGGTATCAGAGCGGTCATAGGCTTGTCCTTACAAGTCTAGTCTTGGGTCACACTAAGTCTTTCTTAGGTGCATTCGCACACCCTTGCATAGCCCACCCAACCTTGCATGACCACCCGTAGTGGAACTCATTATCAAGGCAATCCATCTTCTTCCAATAACACCATGAATCCCAATCCCCAAGGAAATCCCCCTCACAATGAGCATGAGCTTCCCGACCAAATGAGGTTTCTTGTGGACTACATGACCGAAATTATGGGAAGGCTTGACGGTATTACGGCCCGGCTTGAACAACTTGAGGAAAATAGACCTATTCCAAGGGAAGGAGATAGGAGAGATCCCCCTCCACATGTGGAGCCAGCCATAGGAGGACTCAACCTTGACCCCCCTCCCGAACCGGAAAGGGACCCACCCCCTAGAAGGAATGAGAGGCCTCCCCGGGACAACCCGGATGACCAACTAATGAGACTTGTGAAAGTCGATGCTCCCACTTTTGATGGATCTCATCATCCGAGCATCTACTTAGATTGGGAGGCAGCCATGGATCAATATTTTGATTGGTACCCAATGACCGAGGATAGGAAAGTCCGACTTGCAAAGATGCAATTAACCAAACTTGCCAAGACTCATTGGATGAATGTTGAAGCCTTAAGGATAGTTAGGAGGGAAGTTCCAATCACCACATGGGGGGCCATGAAAGACCAACTCAAACTCAAATATGTCCCACCCTCCTACCATCAAAACCTCTTAGATGAATGGCAAGCCTTGACTCAAGAAGGAAAGACCGTTATGGAATACATTGAAAAGTTTGACTACTACCTCCTCAAATGTGGAGTCCAAGAGGACCCCTCCGTCACACTCTCCCGCTTTAGGAATGGGCTTCAATTCCATATCAAAAAGGAACTATTCATGCGTCAAGTAACAACTTTAGAGCAAGCCTACCAAGTAGCTCGGGATGCCGAGAAATTCTCTCGGTACACGCGAATGGTTCCCCCTCGGGGAATGGACCCTAGAGCCATGGCACCTCGGGCCAACCCTCCACCACCCCAAAGAGGTCTCCTTCCTACACCCATGGGAACTCCTCCCACACGGGTCACCCCTCCTAATGCCAATCCACCATTCCGCCCCGCAAGTGGGCCCCTAAACACAACTCCCAATAGGCCCAATTCGACACCCACTCTCCCTCACACTAAGGTGACCCCAAACCATCAAAGTGGGCAGCAATGCTTTAGGTGTTATGGGTATGGACACTTTGCCAATCAATGCCCCACCAAGGGAGCATCAAACTTACTCATAGAGGAGACCAACCCCCAACCCCAAGCTGAATTTGAAGGAGAGATTGAGGTATATGAACCCTCTCTTGAATGGGAGGAGGAGTATGAGAACCACTACATGGAAAGCAACCAAGAACAACCTCCTCCACCCACCGACTCCCACCTAGGAGTGGTTAGATGCACCCTCACCCAAAACCAAGAGCATGATTGGAGGAGAAACACCATATTCTATACCTACATAAGGATGGGGAGCCATGTTAGGAAGGTCATCTTGGATAATGGAAGTAGTGTGAATGTGGTGTCACCCGACACCGTCAAACTTTTGGGCCTTACCACCTCCCCACATCCCCACCCATATAGGGTAGCATGGATTGATACCACCTCCATACCCGTTAGTGCCCGTTGCCTTGTCCCAATTACATTCCAATCCTATCAAGGCCAAGTGTGGTGTGATATCCTTCCAATGGAAGTTGGGAGTATCCTTTTAGGACGGCCTTGGATCTACGATGTAGATGCCACCTTCTTAGGAAGAACCAACGCTTGCATCTTCATTCATGAGGGGAAGAAGATCCAACTCAACCCATCTCCACCCCGCACTCTACCTAAGAAGGCCTCTCCCTCCCTTGAGGGACCCACTACCCTTCCCCCCATCCCAACACCAACAAACCCCACCCCATCAAGTCCTAGTCCTAGTAACATCAAAGAGCCTCCTAGGAGCCTACACCTTGTCACTAGGAAAGAGTTTGAGGAAGAAGTCAACCAAGGGGATCAAGTATGTGCCATTGTCATTTGTCTAGGGGAATCCACCCCAACCGACCCACACCCCCTAGAAATTCATCAACTCCTTAAGGACTTCCATGATGTATTTCCCGAGGAGCTTCCGGACAAACTACCACCTATGAGAGATGTGCAACATGCCATCGACCTCGTGCCCGGGGCTACCTTGCCCAACCTCCCACACTACCGACTCAACCCCACCGAGCATGCCGAGCTTCGGAGGCAGATTGAAGAACTCATCAAGAAGGGCTTCCTCCGAATTAGCAAAAGCCCTTGTGCCGTCCCGGCTCTTCTTACACCCAAAAAGGATGGGACTTGGCGCATGTGTGTAGATAGCCGAGCCGTCAACAAGATAACGGTCAAATATAGGTTCCCCATCCCTCGGCTTGATGACATGCTAGACATGCTAGCGGGAGCCACCATCTTCTCCAAAATTGATCTCAAAAGTGGCTACCACCAAGTCCGCATTAGGCCCGGGGACGAGTGGAAAACCGCCTTTAAAACTAAAGACGGTCTCTATGAATGGCTTGTTATGCCTTTCGGCCTTTCTAATGCACCAAGTACCTTCATGCGTCTCATGACCGAGGTCCTCCGGCCCTTCATTGGCATCTTTCTAGTTGTCTACTTTGATGACATCCTCATATATAGCCAATCCAAGGAAGCCCACCTCGATCACCTCAAACAAGTGTGCACCATCCTTAGGAAAGAGAGTCTCTTTGCCAATCCCGGGAAGTGTCATTTCTTGACCAATCAACTAGCCTTCCTAGGATTTATTGTCTCATCCCAAGGAGTATCCATGGACCCCGAAAAGGTCCAAGCTATTCTTGAGTGGCCCGAGCCCAAAACCATTCATGACGCCCGAAGCTTCCATGGGCTAGCCACCTTCTATAGGAGATTCATCCGGGGGTTTAGCACTATCACCACTCCTATCACGGATTGCCTCAAGAAAGGCACATTTGTTTGGACTAGGGCAGCCTCCAAAGCCTTCCTAGAGCTTAAAGAGAAAATGACCCAAGCCCCGGTCCTTTGCCTACCCGACTTTTCAAAGGTCTTTGAGGTCACATGTGATGCTTCCGGGGTAGGGATTGGAGGTATCCTTAGCCAAGAGGGTCACCCGGTAGCCTACTTTAGTGAAAAACTTTGTGAGGCTAGGACGAGATACTCCACATATGACAAAGAGCTTTATGCCGTGGTTCAATCCCTCCGGCATTGGAGGCACTATCTCCTACCCAAAGAATTTGTGATCTTCTCGGACCATGAGGCTTTGAAATACCTCAACACTCAACAAAAGCTCAATGCCCGCCATGCTCGATGGGTAGAATACATTCAAGCCTACACCTTTGTCCTCAAGTATAAGATGGGTAGTGAGAATCGCGCCGCCGATGCACTGAGTAGGCGGGTAGCCTTACTCTCCACTGTCCAAGTGGAAGTAACCGGATTTGAGAGGATCAAAGGAGAATACCCACATTGCCCCGACTTTGGGACCCACTACAACACCCTTTCTACCCAACCACTCAAGGAGTATAAGGGGTTCATACTTCAAGATGGATATCTGTTCAAAGGGGATAGACTTTGCATACCTAGGACTTCACTTAGGGACTTCCTAGTTTGGGAGTTACATAGTGGCGGCCTAGCTGGTCACTTTGGGGTCCACAAAACCATAGAGTTGGTTGAGAGGCAATTCCACTGGCCCAGTCTCAAGAAGGATGCGGCCCACATTGTGGGACAATGCCGCATATGTGCATCCGCCAAGCAAGTAAGACAAAACACCGGGCTTTACACACCTCTACCCATACCCGATAGACCATGGGAAGATTTGAGTATGGATTTCATTCTTGGCCTACCAAAGACCTTGCGCAAACATGATTCCATCTTTGTAGTGGTTGACAGGTTCTCAAAAATGGCCCACTTTATCCCCTGTTCCAAGACCTCTGATGCCTCTAAGGTCGCCCGGTTATTCTTCGATGAGGTAGTCCGACTCCATGGGTTACCTAAGACTATTGTGTCCGATAGAGATGTGAAATTCACTAGTTATTTTTGGAAGACTCTATGGCACTTGATGGGGACCCTCCTCAAATTCTCCACTGCCTATCATCCTCAAACCGATGGCCAAACTGAGGTTGTCAACCGAAGCCTTGGGAACTTACTCCGATGCCTTGTAGGGGACCACCCTGGGAATTGGGATCTCCTCTTATCTCAAGCCGAGTTTGCCTACAATGATTCTGTCAATAGGTCCATAGGCAAGAGTCCATTTGAGGTAGTACATGGGTATAGGCCTAGAAAACCCTCAGATCTCATTCCCCTCCCCTCACATGCTAGAGTGTCAGTCTCAGCTGAGTCCTTTGCACAGCATATCAAAGAATTGCATGATGATATCCGCAAGCATATAGGGAAAAACAATGAGGCTTACAAAAGACGGGCCGATGCTCACCGGCGCCACTATGAATTCCAAGTGGGAGATCCGGTGATGGTGAGGACGGAGCGGCTCCTTCCCGGGCCTGCCTCCAAGTTGAGGGCACGAGGGTCGGGACCCTTTCGAGTTCTACGACGACTTGGCAGCAATGCCTATGAGCTTGACTTACCAGAGAGCTATGGGGTACACCCTACCTTCAACGTGGCGGACCTGGTACCCTACAAAGGCCCCGCGGTGGAACCCAGTCAGGAGCTTGAGCCTTTACCCCCCCTTATGAGAGACACCCCCGGAGGGACTCCACTTTCTAGCCTGAGAGACCGACAAGAGCAGGTAGAGGCAATACTGGATGAGCAGAGTATCATTACAAGGCACAGGGTGTATCAGCGCTATCTGGTTAGGTGGAAGAACCGTCCCCCGATCGAGGATGCATGGGTGAGTCGAGAGGATTTGATGCGCCTGGACCCCGGCATGTTGGAGCAGTACGACAGCCAGGCAGACCCATACTCGACAGGGTCGAGTTCTCCCCACCCCGGGGGATTTGATGAGGGCATCTCACGACACTCCCTCTAGTTTGGTCGTCTGCACACTCTTGATATGGTCTGATCATGGTCTCCACTTGTTATCTTCATTTTCCCAGTGTCATTTATGTATTTTCCTTTTATTGAGTCCTATCTTATGTATTTTCCTTTATTGAGTCATGTGGTTCTAGCCCATTTCCCTTATTTTGCTTAAACTGGGCCTTATGTCCTTAGTTATGGGCCCATAGGATTGAGTCTAGGATATGCTCGGTCTTTTGTCCTATTGTCAAGGACATTTTGGTCATGAAAAGAGTGGTTGCCTATAAATAGGCCCCATCTCTCCACTTGTAGTCACTCTTGATGAATATTGAAAAAAACCACCTCTTATTATCTCTCAACTCTCTCTCTTACTCACTATATCTCTCAATCTCTCTCTCATTCTCTCTCTCCCCAAGGGGAGTTCGACCCTCCCTCTCTCTCCTCTTCCCCCCTCACTTACTCCAACCCCCAACCACCTCCACTACCTCACCCACCTCCATTAAGGCTCTCCCCTTCCCCATAGCCCTTCATTTACTTCCCCTCCTTGTCCCAAAGCAACTCTTCCACCTCCCAACACAATTCCCCCACTTCCCCACACAAATCCCACCCCTTCCAAGGCCAATTTCGAATTTGAACCTTCCCTCCCATAGCCATTAGAATCATCTTGCCCCTTCTTCTCTCTTGGCCACCCCCTTCCCCACCTCATCTTCTTCTTCACATTCTTACCCTGCTTCAGGAAACAGAATTACAGCAACTTGCAGAGGAGGCCACGGTCACCCATCAACGACTCAGGGAGCAAGGCCTACATTTCCAGAATCATCTGCAAGCCAGCTTTCAAGGCGAGGTGGTTTCGTCGGCATCCGAGTTCGGTGCTGTCCGCAATCACCATTCTTCTCCGACTGCGCCGAACCTCTCAGATCCGGAGCCAGAGCTGCAGAGACGACTCGCCCACGGCTAACCTTGAAGGAACCAGTCTTCAAGGTCTTCTACAAAGTTCTTCCTCCCTCTGTCAGCGTCCAGGAACAGAAGGCGGAACCCCGTTCGGCATCCGACAACCAGAGTTACTATTTTTCTACCACAACCACGCCGGTCTGCCTCCTCACTGTCTGCACCGACCTCCGTCCACTTCTCTGGACACCCAGTTCATCTCCGACATCAGAAGACGTCCCCGTTTGTTTTGTTGCAAAGAAGACTCCTCCACGATTCCAAAGAGTCCAGCGGTGCCAGGTTCGGAGCTCCGGAGCGATCGTGGTACCTTCTGCAACCTGCTGTTGCAGACAGAGCTCGACCAGCAACCAGAGCTGCATCCACCTTCCAGCCACCGGTGCGGTCAGCCCTGAGAATCATAGCTTCCCCAAAAATTCAAGCTTCATCCGCTATCAGTTGGCAAACGTTTGGCGTTGGTTTCGTCGCAATCCAAGCTTCGTGGAATTTTTAGCTGCCACAACACCGATCCACTGTCCAGAAAACCTGCAGGTGGGCAGAACCGGCGAAGCTCGGAATCTCGATCTCCTTTGCATTTCTCCCCACCCCGCTTGGCCGGCTGAAGGCCCCTCCCTGCGTGGAGGTAGTTTTGAATGTACTAAGCGTAACCCCCACCCCAAGATCACCCCTCCTGCGAGAGGAGTAGTGCTGTACCCTTTACATTTTCAGGTCAAGCTACACCGCCGCGGCGATCGGGTGCATACCCTCGCCTCCCGGCGCGCCCTCGTCTCCGAACGGGATCGGTGTCTTCACACCGATCAGGTGAGCTTCTGGTACTACCCTTTGTAGCCTTATCCTGCTAGCTTAGTATTGCTTTGATTGCTCGTCGGCGGTGAGAAGAGAGTTCGAATTTGCATGCTAGTTTGTTGGTGTCCACCGCGGACCGTGAGAGAGTGTCACCCAAACCCCGCCTTGCGGGCCAGCCACCCACGAAGTTGGGTATCCTAGACTCTTTGGAGTCAGCCGTAGCATTGCAAGTCCATTAGAACAATTGGGTCCCATCCCGGACCCTCATCATTATCCCCCGGACCCACCGGGTGAGCGTGTGAACCGTGTGAGCAAAAATCGTCGATTGTGAGAATCATTGAGTGCTTGTATGCTTGCGGGTCTAAGTCCTAGGGTCATATCATCCTCTTTAGTGGTCTTTGGGCTGTGCCACATCAGCAGGTCCTAGGTCTAAATTACAACCTAACTGGGAAGGGCCGTTTGTTGTCAAAGAAGCTTATCCAGGGAATGCTTACCGCTTAGTAAACGCAGAAGGTAAGGAGCTCGCTCACGCTTGGAATGGGTTGTATCTTAAGCGTTTCTTTCCTTAGAGTCTAACCAGTGCCACCCCAGTAGCGAGGTGTCCTTTCCCTTTCACCCTAAAGGAGGACCCCGAGCACGGCAATCACACACTACACGACGTCCCTGGTCGGGTTTCCAACTCTGTAGACACCGTTTCTCCTTGGCCATGCTTGGGGGAAAGTCAAAGTCCCTGTCCATTTCTCTCTTCGGCTGAATCCTGGGGAAAGAGGTGAATGAGGGGGTGACAACCAATCTAGACACCATGACGAGAGGAGGTCTCAAAAAGGGGCAGTCTGTTATGACCTGACGCCACAAGAAAAGCAAAAAGAAGCAAAGCAAAGGAGCAGTCATCATGACAAAAGATAAAAGTTTATCTTGAAAGTCCATCAATCATAATTCCAAAGCTCCAAGGAAAATGAAAAAGCTGGGCATGGCAAGAGTGGCAGTACAGTTTCCCCGCGGGACGTTATGAGCCCGGTCGTATGCGTGCCTAGAGTGGACGTAGGTTCGATGACGGACACAAAGCCCCAGCACAACAGACCGAATCTCTGAACGGGTTGTCCAGAGAGGAACTCAAGCCCTGAAAACTTCTATACTTGGCCCAAGCTTTTCCCCATGTTCTATTTTCTTTTTAGGACTAAGACAAGTACCCTGAGTATGGCCTCTAGAGAAGCACAGTCACGCAAGTTGGGCCCTAGCCAGGGATTGTCACCTCTATCGCACGCCAACCTCGGAAACTATCGACGGAATAGGGAGGACCCATGTTTCTAGGGGGGCACTGGTTTCCAAAAATTCAAAAAAAATCATATATTCCAAAAATTCAAAGAAATCATATATTCCAAAAAATTCAAAAAAATCATATATTCCAAAAAATTCATAAATCACATATTTCAAAACCCAAAAAAATCATATATTCCAAAATTCAAAAAAATTATATATTTCAAAATCTAAAAAAATCATATATTTCAAAACCCAAAAACATCAAATATTTTCAAAATCTCACAAAAAATTTGAATATTTGAAAACTCCAAAAAAACCATCATGTGCATCACATTCATTGCATTATTTCCGTAGTATGTTTTCTGCCTATTTAATAAGGCTCCACCCCTTGACCAAATATCAAGAATGGTCAGCTTTCTAAATTGTTTCAGGCAAGGGGTTGAGTCTAAGAACAGATCTAACTTGTTTTGTATCTAAGTGTGTGCAGAATGCAGGTTTAAGCCCAAGATTCGAGCTCATAAACCCACAGGTTCAGGCTCTATAACGCTCTGTTCTTGGACCGTCACATCATTCTAACGGTCCATCATTCGACCGTCACCTTCTCCCGAAGGTCGAAACTCATTTGTTCTTAGTAAGCTCTCCCTGAAGCGTTTACATTAGACCGTTACAACCTTCTGACGGCCTATTATTAGACCGGTACACACTCCCGAGAATGAGAAAACTCAATTTTTCTGAGCTCCCCCTCCTGACGGCTCATCGTCAGACCGTCAGAGTATTGCGGCGGCCCTATATAGGACCATTACATTTCCTAGAAACTTTGTTCTCTAGAATATTTGAGCCCAATCAAGCGACAAACTCATATTCCATCAACTTAGGCACTTCCATCTCATTCAATTGAACTCAATGATACATAAAATTGGTTGATAAACTTCAATTTCATTTACATTCAAGAAAGCTCAAGTTACATTTAGTTTTCTATCCGCATGAGGCTGGATCTTGCGTAGTTCCTTCACATAGGCACGGCATTCCTCGTCGTTTTCTTCCATCTCTTCTTGCCATGGGCGCACTTTGCTGATCTCCGACATGATCAGAGCACTCCGGACTGCTCTTTCGTCCTCCTCGGTCCCCATCTTTCTAGCTTGAAGGGGAAGGAAATGTGATAGTGCAGGAACCATAGTACGGGGTAGCCCGATTTGAATATAGCACCGGTGCGGGTTGTAGATTGCCATGGTAGTGTCCCCTACTAGTTGCAGATCAAGGCCTGGTTGCCATGGTACTTTGAGCAAGGTGCTCCGAAGAACTCTTGGATGCATTGTGAACTTCTCTATTGGCAAGGTGTTGAGGAAGAGGCGCCAATCATCCCGTGTTTTCTTGTCCGTCGTCCGGCACTCAACCTACGAAGAGAATCCAAAGGTGCCTCCAATAAAGAATAAAGGGTGGCTCCCAAAGATCTGGCTAGCTGAAGGTATGTCTCCATTGGGTTGAAAGTTTATTCTCACTCCCATCCAACACTCAAGGAGCATCATAGAGCCGAATAGAGGTCCGTCTAAGCAAGCTGAGCTAAGCCCTTCATAGAGGTATGAAAGGACCGCTTGAGAAATGGATAATCTCTGCCACAGCCCGCTAATAATGCTAAGGTTTTGGATATCTAGGAGGTGGTCGGTGGTGGTGAGAAGGAAGACCCCACACAAGTAAACCGATACGGATTTAGCTATAGCTTCATATCTTTCCCACTTGTTCTTGCAATGAGAGACTATCCATTGGGCCATGGGTATCAAGTGAATGTTGCGTGGGCTGATCACGGTCCTCACATCCTTCGGATTGTGGATGAAATCACTTAGAATCAAGGATGGGTCAATGGGCTCAACCGTATGGCACACTAAGTCTTATGATGTGACACAACCTATGACTTAAGCAAACAAGCACAATCGCAATCAAACGGACCGATGTCGGCGACCGCTCACCCGATGCTCACCAAGACCCGAGGTAACTTGGCAATGCCAAGTGGAGGTTGTGCGGGCTGGGCCCTTGCTGGTAGAGGGCCAGCAAGGCGTAAGTTGATTCCCAAGGATAATGGCAGCCCAATTCAAGGGAGCCGACGTCGTGCCGAGGGCACGGGTTCCACTCTTTTCCCACGGTGATCACTTATAGCAAAGGAGCTTAAGGATCGGGCTCTCATTCACGGCCAGCGGAGTTTATGAACTAATATTGAAAGAACAAGCACAAATTAGAGCAAAGTTTGGAGCACTTACTCGACCGGTTTGAAGAAACCGGTCCCGCTCGGAGACGAGGGCGAGCGGGGAGGCGGGTGGATCCCCACACGCCGCGTCGGGGTAGCTTGACCTGCCCAAATGATTACAATACTACACCTCTCGCAGGAGGGGGATCTTGGGGTGGGGGTTAAGTGATATTACAACTAAAACTACCTCCCCATAGGGAGGGGCCTTCAGCCGGCCAAGCGGGGAGGGGAACTTGAGAGAGGAACACCGAAGATGGGAGGTCGCCAGTTCTATCCACGTTCTGTGGGTGCTGACAGATGATCGAAGAAATGGTTGCTGCGACTGATGCCAAATTTTGTTGGGAATGAAACCACCTGGAAAATCTTCGTAGGAGGCCAGGGAAGTCGTCCAAATGTTTTTGATTTCTTCTGGCTCCGACACTGGTCTGGGTTGAGGCCCGAGCAGGGAGGCAGATTCTTGGACTGGCAGCTTCTGGCAGCCGATAGCAGGTTGCAGAGGATGCCCCGTCAGGTCCCGAACTCAGAATCAAGCACCCCCAGAGTTTTTGGAATCGTGGACGAGTCCTCTTCGTAGAAAAACTAACAGGGAAGCCAAACGATGCCGGAGAAGACCAGAGGACACTAAAAACTGATGACAGATCGGTGCAGACTGTGGGAAGTAGAACTGCGTACCCGAGGGAGAAAAATGATAACTCTGGATCAAGGACCTCAATCGAAGTTCCGCTTCTTCATTCTGAAGGTAGACAGGAAGAGGAACAACTTTGAAGAAGAACTTGTGGCCTGAATCTTCCAAGGTTCGTCGTGGCAAAGCTTCTAATACGGCTCAGGTGCTCAGCATGGGCAGCTCTCTGCAGTTGTGGGAGAACGGATCTCCCGGTCAGCTCGGAGCTCGGAACTGGACGAGACCACCTCCGTTGCGAAGAAGACAGGTAGACGCTACCGTGGATACCTCTTGGGCCTTCAGATTCTCTAGGATGTGGTCGGGGTCGTCTCTGTAAACTGATACTCTTCTGCTGCTAGTGAACTGAAAACTGGAGGTTGAAGATGGTGGGGGGAAATGGGGTATATGGGGGGGGGGAATAGAGGTGGATGAGTGTGGGGAGAACCCTGGCTGTGAGGGGGTCTAGGAGGGGGTGTTCCAAGGTGTGGGAGGGGAAGAATAGGGTCTGGAAGGTGGTCTAACAGGTGGTGGGAGGAGGAGCTACGAATTTGGGCTTGGAGGGAGAAGGAGGAAGGTGGGGGGGCACAAGTGGGTGGAGGGCATGTGAGTTTGAATTTCCTTTAATGTGGGGTGATCAATGGTGGTCTTAGGGATGGGAAGAGGTGCCTTGGGAAGGTGGAGGGCTGCTTTGGGTAGTGGGAAGGGTGCTTGGGGAAGTGGGTGGGGTAGTTGGGGGTTGGGAGGTGGAGCTAGGATTGGTGGAAGCTCTCTTGGGACTAGGGGGTGGAGTAATGGGGTGTGTGGGGAAGGGGAGTGACCTTTAATGGGGGTAGGTGGGAGAGTGGTGGTTGGGAAGGGAGGAGAGAGAAAATTTTTAAAATTGGGTGTGGAGGAGAGAGAAAGGGGAATGAAAAAGAGAGATTAAGAGATGGATGGGTGGGGAATCTCTCCCTTAGGGTCTCTCACCCAAAAAATGGAATCTCTCCACTAGATAAGAAGTGTAAACTCTTAAAATGGTAAGTTTTTCATTCATTGATTCATTAGTTCAAATGGAGGAAATGGGGTCCTATATATTGGCAACCCACATTTCTACAAAAGACCTTGACTCTTAACACAATGACAAATAACCAAGGGAAGGGGGGTGCCCTTGGGCCAAGTCCAATGAATTGGGCCCATAAACTAATCTATCAACATAATGACACTTAACCTAGGTAAATGACTCATTAACCTAGGTACAAGACTCAAATAAAAGGAAAATTACATAATTATGACTCAAAGAAAATATGAAAGTTACATGAATTGACTTAGAAAAATGTGACGGATGTAATGGAACCATGATGGCGGGCAACCGGGGCTTTGAAAATATATGGGGCGAGAGATGCCCCCATCATACTCCCGGGGTGCGGAGAACTCGACTCCGTCGAGTAAGAGTCCTTCCCTCCTCGGAGGGTGTAGAAGTGGTATCACCCACAAGTCTTCCGAACGAGACCGATCCATCCACATGCCGAGATAGCGCTCGTATACCTTGCTCCTGGTGGTAGTGACTTGTTCACCCAATATTCATTCAATGCGCTCACGCTGGGCTCTCTTGGCTGGTGGTCTCTCCTCTCGGGTGGGTGCTCTCTCAACAGGAGGAATAGGCTCAATATTCTCACTGGGTACCACCGGGGGCCCCTTATATGGCACTAGGTCGGCTACATTGAATGTGAGACTTACTCCATACTCCTCGGGAAGATCTAACTCATAGGCATTAGTGCCAAGGCGTCTCAAAACCCGGAAGGGACCAGCCCCATGATGCCTCAACTTAGAGATGGCTCTCGGGGGGAGCCTCCTCGTCCTCACCATCACAAAGTTACCAACGTGGAATTCTTGGTGCCGTCGATGAGAGTTGGCTTGCCTTTTATGAGTCTCATTCTTTTTGTTTATGTGCTTGCTAAGGTTTTCATGTAATTTTGTGAATGCTGACATTGTAGGGGTGATGGGTGGACCTGGGCAACCAAAAGTAGACCAATCATGCTTTGATGCCAAGAAGACTTTGATGGAATTTGGAGGGCCGGGGCAACCATATGTGGACTTATCATGCAATGCTGTCATGTAGTCTTTGGTGGGCCTAGGTGGGCCGGGGCACCCGTAGGTGAACCTATCATGCAAACTGGTGATGAATGTAGGGGGACCCGGACATCCGTAGATGCTTTTGACATGCTTAAGACCCATGATAAATGAAGGTGGACCAATATATCCGAATATGGGCCACTCATGCTTTCTACTTGACATGTGGGTGGTATGAATGAATGGACCCCTCATGATGTTCATGCCAAGTGGTGTGGTAAGCCTAGACACATGCATATTTTTCCTAAGGGTGACTTCCATGTGTATAGGTGTGGGACAACCTTTGAACTCCCATTGGAAAGGATCGAACGGATCTAAGAATGTGGTCATCATGGGGTGGAGCACAACCTCATTACCTAGGGATATGTGGCCTAAGGTCATGGCTCCCAAGGTGTAACCTAGGTCTAGGATGGAGTGGATTGGGTCAAACATGGTGAGTTGGTGTAGGGAAAGGTGGGTGGTGGATAAAGTGTTTGGGTCACACGAGTCTCTTGACTCCCATTGGAATGGATCATATGGATCATAAAATGGGCTACCTAGGGGGAGGAACTCCATGTCCTCAAGATCCTCAAAAGGTGCTAAGTCATCCTTCTCCATGATAGTTGGGCCAATGTTCTTGGCAAGTGGGTCGGCCATGAGTGGAGGGCTTGGCTTTCTACCCGAGATAAGAAGCTCTAAATCGAGGAGAAGGTTGGGCTCATCGGGTGTAGGGAGGAATAGAAGGAGGTCGCTAGTGTAGCAACCAATGGTGCAAACCGAGGTGATAGACCCTATGCATAGGTGTAGGAGGCTAAGGCTCCTAGGTTGTTCGACCATAGGGGTCAACATGCTAGTCATCTCTAATTGCCATGCTATGCCCTTGAGAAGGTCCTCTAAGGTTTCCACTTGGTAGGAGTTTTGGATTATGGTGTGATAAGAGGAGATGGGCACTATGGGATGGTTTTCCTTCATGGGTGGGAAATTGTGGTCCATGATCTCTCTTATTGGGCTCTCCTTTAGCCAACTAACAAAGGGTTCTCCTAAGATGAGCTTGGTCCCAACTAGAGAGGGTGATGTAAGGGGAAGACCATCGTGTGATATTTCTTTTTCAACTTGGACTTGGGTTTCCTCCAAGGTGGGGAGTGGGTTTAGAGTGTTCTCAACTATTGAATCGAGTATGAGTTCTTCTACCAAGGAGGTGAGAGGGTCTTTTGGGGTGATGAGGGTTGGTGTGTGGTGCTCCCGGGGTGGAGGGTAAAGGGAAACTTGGATTGGTAGGGTGGGGTTTTGGAGTGGAAGTAGTGGAGGCCTAGGTTGGGGTAGGATTGGGGTTGGAAGTGGAAGGTGGGTTGGGTGACGAGATTTGGGTTGATGGGTTTTGAGGGGGGTACCTCTTTTTGGGGATGACGGAGGGGTAGTGGTGGGGACCAAGGGGAGATGTGGGGTATGGGTTTGGTGAGGGATTGTGGAAGGGGGTTTTGGTTGGAGTGCGGGGACCCTTAGGGGATTTGGTGTAGAGGTGGATGCTTGGTTTATTTGGGCCTTAAGGGAGAGGACTTGGTCGCGAAGTGTAGTTATGATGGTTGAGAAGTGATTTGTTGGGAGTGGTGGGGGAGGAGGCCTAAAGGTGATATCAAGTTGGTCGGATGGGGATGGAGGAGTGGTAGTGCACATCGGGCTAGGGGTGTTAGAGTAGAAGGGGTGGGAATATTTGGGGATGTAGATTTTTCTAAGTTCTTTCTTCATATCATCCCATGAGGAAATGGGTTTTTGTTTCCTAACGTCCCTTAAGCCCACTATGTTCCTCCATTTTTGCTTGGCTTGACCCCGAAATTGCCCCATGGCAACGCAGACTCTTGCGGGTCCATAAACCATAGTTCTCTCAAAGTGTTTTTCCATGGTGACCTCCCACTTTAGATAGGCACTATAGCATGATCCATCGAAGAGGAGATCCTCAAAAGAGATTATGTCAAATGGATGGTTGATCGGTCCCTTATGGGGGGTCGAGTGGGATGAATGTGACCAAAGAGAGGTAGCCATGTTGATGAATGCAAATGTGCCCAAGGACTAGACTTAGTAGAGACAAGTCTAAAACTTGCTCTGATACCAATTGATGTGACACAACCTAGGACTTAAACAAACAAGCACAATCGCAATCAAACGGACCGATGTCGGCGACCGCTCACCCGATGCTCACCAAGACCCGAGGTAACTTGGCAATGCCAAGTGGAGGTTGTGTGGGCTGGGCCCTTGCTGGTAGAGGGCCAGCAAGGCATAAGTTGATTCCCAAGGATAATGGCAGCCCAATTCAAGGGAGCCGACGTCGTGCCGAGGGCACGGGTTCCACTCTTTTCCCACGGTGATCACTTATAGCAAAGGAGCTTAAGGATCGGGCTCTCATTCACGGCCAGCGGAGTTTATGAACTAATATTGAAAGAACAAGCACAAATTAGAGCAAAGTTTGGAGCACTTACTCGACCGGTTTGAAGAAACCGGTCCCGCTCGGAGACGAGGGCGAGCGGGGAGGCGGGTGGATCCCCACACGCCGCGTCGGGGTAGCTTGACCTGCCCAAATGATTACAATACTACACCTCTCGCAGGAGGGGGATCTTGGGGTGGGGGTTAAGTGATATTACAACTAAAACTACCTCCACATAGGGAGGGGCCTTTAGCCGGCCAAGCGGGGAGGGGAACTTGAGAGAGGAACACCGAAGATGGGAGGTCGCCAGTTCTGTCCACGTTCTATGGGTGCTGATAGATGATCAAAGAAATGTTTACAGCGACTGATGCCGAATTTTGTTGGGGATGAAACCACATGGAAAATCTTCGTAGGAGGCCAGGGAAGTCGTTCAAATTTTTTTGATTTCTTCTGGCGCCGACACTGGTCTAGGTTGAGGCCCGAGCAGGGAAGCAGATTCTTGGACTGGCAGCTTCTGGCGGCCAACAGCAGGTTGCAGAGGATGCCCCGTCAGCTCCCGAACTCAGAATCAAGCACCGCCGGAGTTTTTGGAATTGTAGACGAGTCCTCTTCGCAGAAAAACTACAGGGAAGCTAAACAATGCCGGAGAAGACCATAGAAGTCTGAAAACTACTGATAGGTCGGTGCAGGCTATGGGAAGGAGAACTGCATACCCGAGGGATAAAAATGATAACTCTGGACCAAAGACGTCAATCGAAGTTCCGCTTCTTGATTATGAAAGTAGACAGGAAGAGGAACAACTTTACAGAAGAACTTGTGGCCTGAATCTTCCAAGGTTCGTCGTGGCAGAGCTTCTAATACGGCTCAGGTGCTCAGCAGGGGCAGCTCTGCGCAGTTGTGGGAGAACGGATCTCCCAGTCAGCTCGGAGCTCAGAAGGGGACGAGACCACCGCCGTTGCGAAGAAGACAGGCAGACGCTTCCGTGGATACCTCTTGGGTCTTCAGATTCTCTGGGATGTGGTCGGGGTCGCCTCTGTAAGCTGATACTCTTCTGCTGCCAGCGAACTGAAAACTGGAGGTTGAAGATGGTGGGGGGAAATGGGGTATATGGGGGGGGAAATAGAGGTGGATGAGTGTGGGGAGAACCCTGGCTGTGAGGGGGTCTAGGAGGGGGTGTTCCAAGGTGTGGGAGGGGAAGAATAGGGTCTGGAAGGTGGTCTAACAGGTGGTGGGAGGAGGAGCTACGAATTTGGGCTTAGAGGGAGAAGGAGGAAGGTGGGGGGGGCACAAGTGGGTGGAGGGCATGTGAGTTTGAATTTCCTTTAATGTGGGGTGATCAATGGTGGTCTTGGGGATGGGAAGAGGTGCCTTGGGAAGGTGGAGGGCTGCTTTGGGTAGTGGGAAGGGTGCTTGGGGAAGTGGGTGGGGTAGTTGGGGGTTGGGAGGTGGAGCTAGGATTGGTGGAAGCTCTCTTGGGACTAGGGGGTGGAGTAATGGGGTGTGTGGGGAAGGGGAGTGGCCTTTAATGGGGGTAGGTGGGAGAGTGGTGGTTGGGAAGGGAGCAGAGAGAAATTTTCAAAATTGGGTGTGGAGGAGAGAGAAAGGAGAATGAAAAAGAGAGATTAAGAGAGGGATGGGTGGGGAATCTCTCCCCTAGGGTCTCTCACCCAAAAAAAGGAATCTCTCCACTAGATAAGAAGTGTAAACTCTTAAAATGGCAAGTTTTTCATTCATTGATTCATTAGTTCAAATGGAGGAAATGGGGTCCTATATATAGGCAACCCACATTTCTACAAAAGACCTTGACTCTTAACACAATGACAAATAACCAAGGGAAGGGGGGGTGCCCTTGGGCCAAGCCCAATGAATTGGGCCCATAAACTAATCTATCAACATAATGACACTTAACCTAGGTAAATGACTCATTAACCTAGGTACAAGACTCAAATAAAAGGAAAATTACATAATTATGACTCAAAGAAAATATGAAAGTTACATGAATTGACTTAGAAAAATGTGACGGATGTAATGGAACCATGCTGGCGGGCAACCGGGGCTTTGAAAATATATGGGGCGAGAGATGCCCCCGTCATCTTCATCTCCCACTTTTGTCTTAGGGAAGGCTAGGTAAGTTTCTACCTCTTCTAATAAGACTGTAGCTTCAAAGGAAGGGAAGAGGAAGGTATGTGTTTATGGGTGCCAAAGCTCTATGAGGGCTGAAATGCTTGCCCAATCCAAAGACAATTTGTGGAAATTTTTGGCCAAAACTAATAGAGGTTGGAGATGCCATGCCCTAAGGATTGAGGTCACTTCTAAAGGGAGTTCTTTGATCATTGGAGCCACCCACTTCAGGGAGAAATAACACCTTGGACCAGGAAGGAGCTAAGGAAAAGCAAAAAAAAGGCAAAAAGAGAAAGGATTATGAGAAGAAAAGGGCAGAAATTTATGGTTTGGATTAAAATTGCCACTTACCTCTCTTGAAGAGCTTGAGCTTATGTGCTTGGGGATGGAGGTTAGCCTCTACAGTTCCCCGTGCTCTTTCCTAGCTACCTTAAGGCCGATATAAACCCTCTCCTCCATAGTAATAGCTTCAAAACTCCTTTTCATGGTGTTTTTGAGTGTTTTGATGGAGTTTTTGAACTTAGGGCAGAAAATTGAGTGGAGCTACGAATTAAGGGTTTGATCCTACTTATAAAGGTTTTATTTTGATATTGGAGTGTTAGGATTTGGGCTAAGAAGCCTTATCCTAAATCTGGATGAGTTTTAGTGCAGCTTAAGCCTCCTTTGCCTCGAGTTCGGGCTCTCACAGGAGAGTCCGTCTCGGATTACTCAGGTTTTCTCTAATGGTTCATTGTAGGACCGCCACAGTTCTGTGACGCTCCAAAATTGGGCCGTTACATCCCTTCATCAGCTGCCCTATCTTCACTTTCTATAACGGCTTTATAGTGCTGCGTCACGGTCTCCTGGCAGTCTTAATATAGACTGTTACATTGTCTGTGCAGGTTTTAGTTAAATTTCATTTTCTCTCCTTCTGTCAAACCTGCCAGCCCCCTGTCTCTCACTCTATCTCTGTCTAACCTATTCATCCACACATCCATGCATTTATTCACATTTTCATAATCACGCATCCACATAATAAAAACAATAACAAAAACAAAAAAGATTTTCATTCTATTTTTTTCATTCAATTCATTATTCACATAGTCATGTACAAGTGTAAAAAAGAAGAGTACAAGTCACTCGGCCGGTTTATCTCCCGGGCCGTCGCTGTCGCCGGTACCCTCCTGCCGCTCCGCAGACCGAAAGAACTGGCAAGAAAATGTGAATAAATGCAGATCTGATCCACTCGGGGTGACGCTCCGAACGCCACTCCGTGATCCACTCTGGGAGGAGCTCCTCTCTGGTCCGCTGGCCTATCATCCGCACGGTCCTCTCTATCATCCGCAACTCGATCTTTAGCTCGAAGATCTAACGTCGTGACTCCCTGGCCTCGGTCCGGTAACGCTCTAGGCCTGCTATCCCAGTGTGAAGTCTCTCTACCATGGCCCGTGCCTGTGCCAACTCCGCTCAGAGTCTCTCTGTCTCCGACCGTCCTCGCTCTGCCTCGGCCACAACTACGGTCAGCTCTCTCGCCTGCATTAGCATTCATCATGGTCAAATCATGGCATTTTGCATAATCTTAAGCATTTAAGTCTAAGGGAACTCGGTTGATTTCTTACCCGCTCCGCGAGGGCAGCCTCGGCTTCCTCGGCCCGAGCTACTACCCGAGCAAAATCTGCATCTCGATCAGCTCTGTCACCCGCAGGCTGTGAGGAGGAGGATGGAGCATCTGGTCTTGCTCTCTGGGCTCTCTCGGCCCGCTGCATTTAGAAGTCAAAGTCAGTCAATTAGCATGATCATAAGCACAAGCATTTAAGTCTAAGGTTTAGAAAACTCACTAAGAGCTCCAAAGCTGTCTGGTACTCATCCCGCTGTTGGATAGTAGCGTGGAAGAGCCCCTCGAGCTCGACAATCCGTCCCTATGGGTCTAGCTACATTTAGAAAAACAAGTGTTAGTGCATATAGGAATTAATTAAATTAAATAGGCAAGAGTTTGAGTTTAGAAGTTCATACCGGTCGTTGGGTGCCTCGGAACACCTGGTCGCCATATCGTTGGGAGTAGGCCTTGAGGTAGGCCTCGTCACTGTCGGCTCGCTCTTTCACGGCTTGACCTTTCTTATTCTAATCATGCACGTACTTCACCTTCCGGGCGCACCAGTCAATGTCCCCGCTAATGCCCTTTGAAGACTTCCTAGGGCGCTCGTCGCTTCTGCGAGGGAATGTTACCTCCGACTGGTGAACTCCCCGCGTCCTCATGATCAAGCGGTAGTGCAAGGGCTCGATGAAGTTGATGCAATGCAGTAAGATATCTCGCCCGCTGTACGCCAGGGAAGCCTTGACCCATGGCTGTCCCTCGTGGCCCTCATCCTGATATGGTGTCCAGCGCACCTGAAAAGGCAATTGAGTCCATGTCAGCATTTAGAAACATTTAGAAGCATTTAAAGAGACATTTAGGAGCATATAGAAGAGTTTAAGTTCAGGAGCTTACCGCTGCATACGGGAACGAGTCTATATCTTCCTGGATGGCTCTGGTCAGTCGGCTGACCGATCCCATGTCCCTCGCAACAATCCACCACCTCGCGATGGGGATCCGCCCGGGATACATCTGAGTACCTCGCCCGATCCCTAGAAGGTAGAGGAAGCTCCAGATCTGCATTTTAGGAGTCAAATGTCAGCATATAGCAGTCAAAAGCATATAGAAGCATTTTAAGTTTAGCATTTACAATTAGGAAAGGCGAGAAGCCACCCAGCATCGTCCGTCGGTCGGTCGTGCTCAGAGACTCGAAAAGGAAGGCGAGTACCGCCGCTCCCCATGCGTATCTGCCCACTCTACTAAGATCCTCCAGCAAAGGCAGGAGCCTGCAGCTGATCACATCCGCTCGGGTCGGGAACAACAGCTTCCCGAACAGCAAGATCAGGAAGCGTCGCAGTACTCTATCTCCCTCTGGTCCCACCTCCGCTGCTACCCTTGAGCGGACCTACTCAATCACTCTGTCCAGGTGCTGCTCTAGAAGCTCCCCGACTGCGATGGCTGCTTCTCGTAGACCTAGGCTCTCTGGAGTCTCGATCGTGATAATTGGGATGACGGATGCCCCGAGCTCACTAAGTCCAGCCCCAGCAGCTCCTGGGCTAGCTCTCGGTAGTCCCTATAAGTCCAGCCTGTCACCGCTGCACCATGGACCCTCAACCCTGTAATCCTCAGTATATCCTCCAGTGTTGGGATCATATCACCCCATGGGAAGATGAATGCCCTGCTGATTGGATCCCATCGCTCATGCAATGCATACAGTAGCGGTGTGTCCATCCTCGTCACTTCTATGCTGAGGACTTCCCCAAAGCCCATAGCAGCTAGCCTCTCTCTCTGGTATTCCGACAGTGCCTGGTACACCGCCCTGATCTAAAGCCAAGAAATCCTGGTTCTTCTATTCCCCTACACATATGTAAGACATAAGTTAGTCATTTCATTAGTTTAAATTCATTGCATTTAATATAAATAAAACACCAAAAAAATTGAATAAGCAAAACTCAAAAAAATCAATTCTAGATCTGGTTTCTCTGACGGCCCTAGTCTGGCACGTCAGAGGTCTCTGATGCACCAAGTGTGGGGCGCCAGGACATGTAACGGTCGTTGGAAGGACCGTTACGTCCTCCCGGATAAGGCATCATCTCCTCTGTTCCCCCAGTTCATGGAAATGGCCACAATGGCCTACAATGGATACCAATGGGTCCCCAGACCCATTTTCTCCCCCTCAATCACGCATGCACGCATTCAAATTGAAAATATTTTAAGGGTTTTGGGGCAGATGCCTACCTCACGGTCTCGGCCTCATTTCTTCTTCTCTGGCGCTGTCGTTCCTTCTTCACCGCCAACGACCTCCTCTAGAGCATCTTCCCCTTCTTCTCCGGCCGTGGGAGGGTCTTCCTCTGCCGTTTGCTCCGCCGCCGTAGCCGGTTGTTCGTCCGCCGCCGGGGGAGTGTCCTCCCGGGCTATTCGATCCCGGCATCTATTGATTGCCAGTTTCTTCTTCCCCTTCTCCCTCTTAATTTGTGGCCGGGGGAGCTCGTCGCCGGACATGGGTCGCCGGTGAGGTTTCTCGGAGGAATGTTTGGGGCTCGGTTGGGCGTTTGCGTTTGAGATTGAATGAGAGAGGGAGAGACCAATCGGTTGTTTTTTTTGAACGCCCAGGCAATGTAACGGTCTATCGAAGGACCGTCACATGTCTCTAACGCGTTGTTCTTAGACCGTCAGGTGAATTCAGTCATTTATTTTGAAAATGTGAACCGACGCTGTGTGACGGGTCATCGTTGGACTATTACATGATTGTGGCGCCGCTTTAATAAACCGTCAGAGGCTTAAATCATTTGATGGATGATAATGCCCAATTTCATTCTCGAATGATCATTATGCTTTCAATTCCTTACCTTATCAATATGGTTCATGCTTATGGATGGTTATGCCTCATTTCATACTTATGATTAATTGTTTTTGGCTAACCCCTTTCTATGGATGAAATCACGAAAGCCATCATGCTTTGCCATTCGCTACACAGGTAAGTCAGGTACAGTATCTCTATCTCTATCTCCCTTAATGCATTACTATATGTTATCTATGATATATTATCTCGAGAACCAGCTAGTCATTCATGTGTTCTGGGATCTGATGTTCCCCTTAAACAAAAATGATGATGATCTAAGTGCACATGTTTAATCGTTGGATAGGCCATTAGGTTGGAAAAGCTTGGGAATGATGGTTCTATCTTGCACGCCGTGGTTGCAGATGGTGTCCTGACCTTGGTTTCTCCAGTCTAGCAATACTATTATCGAGTATCGTCTTATTTTATCTTTCTTTGCATTTGTTTTGATGATTTCTTTTTATTTTAGCCCAGCATGCATCATGCGCGTCTTTGAGCATTCATAAACCTTCATATGTCCAAGGTGTCTCGGTAATGGTGGTTAACTATATGTTCATGATCTCGAGTAAGGAGAGTTATTCTACTCTGAATTAGAAGGTTTTCTTCGATCTGCTCGCTTGATCTGGTTAGCTGAAGATTCCTATCTGGAGATTAGTTAAGTGTCTCTTTCCTTTCCATCGCTCCAGCCGCTGGCCGTGTTTTCCTTTCCTTAGTTGTTAGTTCCTCCAGACATGAGTCATTTGGTTGGCTATTTCCTTGTGATTGGTTCGAAGTTTTTCGAAAAATTCCTATCGCTCGTTGGTTGAGGACTGGTGTCGTTTGCCTTAACGCCAGCTTTTCAGTCCGCTCCACTTCATTTCCGCTTCATCTCCATGTTTCATTTCACTTTCGCTTTACCTCCGCTCGCTCCCCTGCAAAGAGGACGTTAAGGTGGGGCATCCGTTGACACCCGTTTTATGACCAATGAGTTGGGTCATCTCCTTGTTCATTTTAAGTGATGCTCTGAGTTGTTCACCCTTGTTGGGCCATCTTGGTCAATTTGAGGTTTATTTCATGGGTCATGTCTCTTTGGTTGTGTCTAGTTCCTTATCTTTTTCCCGCTGGACGAAGCTTAGCAAACCTTCATTTTACTTATCACTCCCTTGTCTCTGACGCATCATTCCTGGCGCGTTGCAGTACCCTAACGCACCTATCTTGGACCGTTACCTCATCTCAGATTCCTCAAGTTCGTGACTTCTTTCAAAGCTCATTTTCTATCTGATCCATTAAGTGTGACGGCTTATCGTGTGACCGTTATCATCACTCTGACTCACCTTCTTATGGCCGTTACATTCTCGCAGAGTCTTATGATCGAAAACTTCGCCCGTTGATATTATCTTTCAGTGGATAAGGTTGTGTGACGGTCCATTCCTGGGGTGTTAGATCACTGTGGCGGTCTATCGTGAAGCCGTTACATCAAATAGAGTGTTCTAGCAGAACTGCTCTTTCTCTGCTACTCCGTGGCCGAATTAAGAGTTTGATATGATGATTTCTCCCTCAAATCTGATCCTCAGAACCTTCTGTTTATTTCTATGGACTCTTGGGAGTATTATCTTCAAGAGTTTGCTAAGAAACGTCCTACTTTCTAGCTGGATTATCCCTTACTCGACCAAAGAGTTTGAGGGTCTATAAATAGAACCTTTGACTTCATGGCTTGAGGAGGAGACATCTGGAGTTCGCGTCGAAGTGTTGCTACATTCTGGAGCTAGAACCAACCAAGGAGATCTACTCCCCACGTCCATCTTCTTCCAAAGTCTAGGGAGTATTGGTTTCAAGGGTCTAGTTCAGTCAAGTTGTCTTCTTAGTTTTTTCTTCCTCCTCTAAGCATCATAGCATCTTTCCCTCTTTCATCTTTCACGTTTTTGCATCTGCTGCATTCATATAAACATCTCTCTCATCTTTTAAACGCCCCAGAGGGGTTAAAAAATCAACTTCTCCGATATTTCCCTCTCCTTTTGCATGCTTTTGAGTTCTTTTGGCTTATAGATACTACTCTTGCTCTAGGGCTAATCTGGGTTATTTTCTTTGTGTTATACACTATTTTGCAGGTTTACAGAGTCCACAGCACGAGGCCCAAGCTTTCTGGCCGGCTGGAAGGCATGGTGATCAAAGATTCTCAAGTTCCTCCTCTGTAGATCTCTGACGATCTGTCACAGGAGCGTTAGAGTCACGTAGCGACTTATCGTAACGCCGTTACACGTCTGTGGCGCATCAGCATTTGACCGTTACACTTCGTAGAGCTGCAGTTCTTTCTCTCTCCCGTGGGTGGGTGTTCCATCCACCTATTCTAAGGTTGAGTGATTTCACGGTTTGAGGGTCTTTAAATAGACTTCATGGCTTGAGGAGGAGACATCTGGAGTTCGCGTCGAAGTGCTGCTGCATCTTGGAGCTAGAACCAACCAAGGAGATCTTCTCCCCACGTCCATCTTCTTCTAAAGTCCAGGGAGTATTGGTTTCAAGGGTCTAGTTCAGTCAAGTTGTCTTCTTAGTTTCTTCTTCCTCCTTTAAGCATCATAGCATCTTTCCCACTTTCATCTTTCACGTTTTTGCATATGCTGCATTCATATAAACATCTCTCCCATCTTTTAAACGCCCCAGAGGGGTTAAAAAACCAACCTCCCCGGTATTTCCCTCTCCTTTTGCATGCTTTTGAGTTCTTTTGGCTTATAGATACTACTCTTGCTCTAGGGCTAATTTGGGTTGTTTTCTTTGTGTTATACACTATTTTGCATGTTTACAGAGTCCACAGCACGAGGCCCAAGCTTTCTGGCCGACTGGAAGGCTTGGAGATCAAATATTCCCAAGTTCCTCCTTTGCAGATCTCTGACGGTCCATCACAGGAGCGTTAGAGTCACGTAGCGGCTTATCGTAAGGCCGTTACACGTCTGTGGCGCATCAGCATTTGACCGTTACACTTCGCAGAGCTGCAGTTCTTTCTCTCTCCCGTGGGCGGGTGTTCCATCAACCTATTCTAAGGTATTTTTTAGGTCTTTGGCTTGTTTATTACCTTAGTGGCGATCACATCTTTCCTTAGTGTTGGGCAGTAGCTCTCTCTTTCATCATACTTCATATCTCTTGCTTTATTTTGCTTGTTCCACCTATACGGTGTGTTTTCCTTTACTTCCTTGCTCCACGTCCCGGCGTGTGTTTTTCTTTATTTGCTTCATCTATTCCTGATAGAGATAGCATGCCTATGCTAGTGTTTATGCTAATTGCCTAGGTTCATGTTGCACATGTTCATAGGTTGAGTGATTTCACTATTTGCTCATATTTATATTATTGTTGGCATCATATCCATCTTGCAAGAAAGGAACACATAATAATCAACAGACATGTAACGTTTGGAGGGAACAACAAGGGAAAGATCATTGGTACAGGTAAAGTTGGTAAGAACCCCTCCAACTCCATTGAAAATGTATTGCTTGTTGATGGTCTGGAATATAATTTGCTGAGCATAAGTCAGCTTTGTGATCAAGGTCATACTGTAGTCTTTGACTCTAATGAATGTAGGATCTTGCACCCTAATTCAAAAGAAACCAAGTTTTCTGGTAAAAGAGTCAACAATGTATATATGATTGACTTATATGACCCTGCTCACATAAATCTTTATCTTACTGCACCTAAATATGAATTAGCATGCTTGTGGCATCGTAGACTAGGTCATGCTAGCTACAATACTCTTCATAAATTGGTGAAGCATTCTATTGTTAAAGGACTGCCTTAAATTAAATTCAAATTGAACTCTAAAATTTGTGATGCATGTGCTCAAGGAAAATAAACTAGAAAGTCATTTAAAAGCATAACTGAAAGCCTATCATCCAAACCACTTGAACTAATTCACATGGACCTGTTTGGTCCAACCAAAACAGCTAGCTTAAGTGGTAAAAGATATGGCTATGTTTTAGTAGATGACTTTACTAGATTCACTTGGGTGTTTTATCTTGCACATAAAATTGACGCATTTGATGAGTTTCAGGCGCTCTTCATACAAGTAAAGCAAGATGGTAAGTTCAAAATTTCCAACATACTTTCAGACCATGGTGGTGAATTAAAAAATGCTAAATTTGATAATCTTTGCAGGACTGAAGGAATAAATCATAGGTTGTCATCACCAAGAACCCCTGAACAAAATTGGGTGGTCGAGAGAAAGAATAGAACTCTCATAGAGATGGCTCGCACAATGCTTGCTGAAAAGTAACTACCAAGGAGATTTTGGGCAGAAGCGGTAAACACGGCATGCTATATCATCAACCGCTCAATGGTAAGGCCATTCACTAAAATGACTCCTTATGAGTTGATCAAAGGTAAAAATCCATCTCTTTCTCGCTTGAGAGTATTTGGTTCAAAGTGTTTTGTTCACAACAATGATAAAAAAAATTTAGACAAATTTGAGCCGAAAAGTGAAGAAAGCATTTTTCTTGGATACTCAGATAGTTCTAGAGCTTATAGAGTATATAATCTTAAGACCCTATGTGTGGAAGAGTCACCTCACATCACTTTTGATGAGACTAATCATGACAATACTTGCAGCAAAGATGATGATGGGGAATTTCTTAACATAAGAGGAAAGGAAAGACTTCCACACGAGGAGACACAAGCAAATGAAGACCAAGGAGAGTCAAGAAATGCTCCGGTCACTAATGCAGATAGAGGTAACACTCAAACTGGTTTAAGAGTGTTAAAAGACCATCCTCTGGAAAACATCTTATGTAATCTCCGTGACCCAACTAAAACTAGGTCTCATTTTAGAATTATGGATGAAATTGAACAACTTGCTCTTGTGTCTCAAACTTAACCTAAAAATATTGTAGAGGTCTTAAAAGATGACAACTGGATAAATTCCACGCATGATGAATTAAACCAGTTTGAAAGAAATAATGTGTGGCATCTTGTTCCGAGGCCCCAAGAAAAATCTGTCATAGGTATTAAATGGGTCTTTAGGAACAAACTAAGTGAAGATGGTAAGATAATTAGAAATAAAGTCAGATTAGTGGCTCAGGGGTATAATCAAGAGTTTGGCATAGACTTCGAAGAGTCTTTTACCTCTGTAGCCAGAATGGAGGCCATTAGAATTTTGCTTGCATTTGCATGTTCTCATAAAATCAAACTACAGCAAATGGATGTTAAGAGTGCTTTTCTAAATGGTTTGATAAAAGAAGAGGTATATGTAGAGCAACCCCCTGGTTTTGTGTCACGCCCTGAGATTATACAGCGAAAACAATCGAGAATGCGAACAGCCGACATGGTAAGCCCCGAGCAAGCAATATAATCAGAGCACAATAACAATCACACAAAGTAATTGCACAATAATTTAATCAAACTCTTACCTTTATTTCATATCAATAATCATAATCCAAGTACATGAATATTCGACTCTTTTTGATCTAGACTCAATAAAAAGAAAAATTACATGTAGGACTCAATCTAGACATGTTTTGACAATCTAAGTCTTCACTCGAATCCATAAACTTTCAATCGCTCTCGGACCCGCTACTTGAGTAATCCGAATCCGATTCACTCATATTTCCTGAAACATTGAGAAAGTAGGTAATGAGCACACTTGTCCAGTAGGTATCTTCGTATCAACATGATTGGCAATGTTAAAGTGATTAATGATTTAGCTCTAAAGAAATAAGATAAATCACGTAGATACGATAAAACATGCGAATCAAGTATAGTAACAAGACATGATCAAGCTTGAGATATAAGAATATAATCTGATCAAGAATATATCAAGAATGTAGATCTGGCCTTTTCAGGAATAAAAAGAATGTACTTTTCATAACCATGAAGGCTATGCACTAGAAAGTCTTGTAACAAACAAGAATGTACTCTTCACTTAGTAACAAGTACTTCGTGAATTTATGTGGATTTCCATAGATACTTCACTTATTTATAGAGAAAGTACTCCCAGTGCAATGCGACGCCAGTAGTATCATACCCCATGGTTTATGTAGTATGTTTCCGACAATCAGCCGAGGGGACTAGCATAGAGCCCTTGAACACAATTAATGCTCGAACTGCATCTTCAAGTATAAATCAAGCTACTTCCACGTTTATATCAATAATATGGCCAATAATGTACAATTTCAACTATAATTCCATGACAAAGTAACCAAAAATAAGAATGCTTCTATTGAGAATAAGGAATTTCAATAAATACACTTTAATAACTAGGTTATGCCATGAAAATAAATTGGCAGCATAACGGTACATTCATTATATTCCATATTTACTAAGGTATCTTTGAATAATATGACAGGTTCTAGATAATCAATTGGACTATCTACGAGCATAGGAGAATCAACCCTTGAGTCAAACCTCGGGTTAATCAAATTTAGGACTCTAGCGGTCATTTACTGTACCGTCTCTTGTCCCTGGCGGTCTAGTACATGACCATTAATGATAAGACAGTTCGATATTTTTAAAACAGGATATCTGGAGTCTTAGCGGTCTGATGTAGTACCGTTTAGGATCCGTTAGTGGTCAAGTGTCGGCTCGCTAGCAGTCATTGGCGGTCAACCAGAAGGCCGCTAATAATCCAGACTATAAAACATCGGTATAAGTGCCTTCTAGATAATTAGGCTTAATGGTACAACGAGCTCGGCGTCCTAGTGAGAATCGCAGGCTCGCGGAGTCTTACGGTGGGCTTGAAACAAGATTTCCTAGTCCATTGGAAGGAATATCCAAGAGAGAGGTCATCATGTCCAAACTTATGTTCCTATTGCGCAAAAGTGTAACTAATGACAACATACCGGGATATGTGCCATGTACTTAAGAAAATAACACTTAGATAAAAGAGAAAATCGAAATAAAACATTGATCAAGTTAAATCATGAATCTTTTAGAAACATGTATTTAATTACAAGAGTATATGATTTTTAGGCATAAATTAACATAAGTTAAAATAATACCAATGTACATGAAATATGAAATCTATTATGATAAACAAGTACATTAACTAAGTATATAAAACCAGTAATTAAACCAGGAATAAGACTTAGTTAACTAGGCTTAACATATAATAATTATGGCAAATCTGTATTAAGCCTCGGGTTAAAATAATGCAGAAATTTAGAAATTGAAAACGGTCAACTGGAAGACCGTCACTTTGCGGTTAGCGGTCTATCATGCGACCGCGATAGTTCTCTGGCGATCATAAAGATGACCGTTTCTTCCTGTATTAATCCGAGTTCCAAAGACAACTAAACAAAAATGCTAATGAAGACACATCATGTCTGGAAATCAACATATTTTAACTTCCATAACCATGATAGATCATGCATAGGCCAACCATATGCATAGGTTTGTATGAACAACAAGAAATTTCATTTTTCTCTTCATTAGGCTAAGTATTATGCATGGAGACTAAACTAGATGCATAGTCCTAAGTAAAACATGAAATTCTCAAGATATAATGCATGAAAACGAATGAACAAGAGGGCTTTTGTTCCTGACTTTAAATTTAAGCATTTAATGAGATAACCTACCTTTAATAGTGCCTCGAAACTTTGAATTTCTGACTGGAATCAAGCCTTAGTTTCTGCACTTCCTTGCTCTAAATCAGCAACTTCACGTCCCTCTATCTCTTGATTCCCTTGACCTATGGACGTGAAATTTTGAGGGTAAGTAGAGGATAGATAGGGTAACAAAAAGTTCTAAAGAACCTCCATCTAATTATGTCATTTTGGACTCCGAATTCCTTGATCTTCTTGGGTCGGACACACTAATTCCTGAGTTCTTAATCTAGAAATAGCGTATTTGGAAGCTTATAACTTCACGTAAGCTTGATCTCTTAGAACGAAATTTAGAGGGTAGTTAGTTCTAAGTAGAATGAACAAATTCTTAGAAGAAACTTACTTCTAATTCGGTCTCCTTACCTGGGTTCCACGCGAGCTAAAGTAGGGGTCGCGCATGTCAAATATGTGACCTATTTATAGGTTTTAGCTAGGGTTTGAGGATTAGAACGAACTTAGAGTCTCAATTAGACTTTTCATTCGATCTACCATCCTTATAGACATATCTAATTAGCTGATAGAGTCGATCAAAGATGATATGGATGCTAAAAATCCAACATTTTCACGTTTTCTTCCTCTCACGGAATCTGCATTCGTTAGCGGTCATTGGACGACCGTTTACAGCCCGTTAGCGGTCTTGTGATAGACTGTTTTATGCTATGAGCGCCGAATTTGAAATACTTCAAACTCTTTTGATATTATCCCCAATATTATCCTTTTATTTATATGCCAAGGAGTAATGATCTCCTTAATTCCGTGATTTCACCTATTTTAAGGTTCTAGAACATGGGCCAAGGTCCAAAATAATCTTTTTGGGCCTATTGGTTTTATTATATGGGTCTAATCCACTTGGATTAGTGTAGGGCCTAAATAATTAGATGTAATTCATTATAATTTCATTAATAGCCTATTAAATGCTTAATAATTATATTTTAAATCCAAAAAATTCTTAAAAATTTCTCGGGCGTTACATTTTGAATGTTCACATTTCAAAGATTATATTTATAAGTTGGACATGTATCTATATGGCTTGAAGTAGGCACCCAGAGCTTGGTATGATAGACTAAGCTCATTCCTCACCGAACAAGGGTATATAAGAGGTAATGTAGACCATACATTATTCACCAAGAGACAAGGTAAGGACATACTGTCAGTTCAGATTTATGTGGATGACATAGTGTTTGGGTCCACATAACCTCAAATGTGTCAGGAGTTTGCTAAACTCATGACCAATAATTTAAAATGAGTCTAATGGGTGAGCTTCAATCCTTTCTTGGCTTGCAGATAAGTCAAAATAATGAAGGCTGTTTCATTAATCAAGCTAAATATGTGAAAGAGTTGCTGAAAAGATTTGACCTGATCAACTGCAAACCATTAGGAACTCCAATGGGGACTGCCACTTCACTGGATGTAGATGAACAAGGTACACTTGTGGATGCAAAGAAGTATAGAGGTATGATCGGTTCATTACTCTATTTAACTGCATCTAGACCAGACATTGAGTTTAGTGTTTATCTTTGTGCTAGATTTCAGTCTAGTCCTAGAGAGTGCCACTTGACTGCTGTCAAGCGTATCTTTAGATACCTTGCTGGCACTTAAGATCTGGGATTATGGTATCTTGCATCCTATGAGCTTTCACTCATTTTCGATTCAGATGCAGACTATGCAGGCTGCAAACTGGATCACAAGAGCACTAGTCACTATTGCCAATTTCTTAGTGTGTGTTTAGTTTCTTGGGCCTCCAAGAAGCAGCATTCGATTGCCCTCTCAACTGTAGAGGCAGAATATGTTGCTGCAGGGAGTTGTGGCACCTAAGTGCTATGGATCAAACACCAACTCCAAGACTATCTAATAGATCTTAGATATGTTCCCATTTTATGTGATAACACAAGTGCTATAAACCTTGCTAAAAATCCAGTCATGCACTCTAGGACCAAGCATAAATAAATTAGGCATCATTTCATTAGGGATGAAGTCCTTAAAAATCATTTTGAGCTCCATTTTGTCGACTCAGAAAGTCAGATTGTAGATATTTTCACAAAACCCCTAAGCAATGATAGCTTTTCAACTTTAAGGAGAGAGTTAGGTCTATGCAGACCTCAATCAACTCAGGTTTGAGCTATTTACTCCTTTTTGATGCACAAGTCACTTGTCTTTGCTATGATGGTTGCAAGCATATCTGATTTGTCTAGAAACGGTCTATTGTTTGATTAAACTATTTCATGAATGGTGGTCACATTCAGGGGGTGCTTGTGTGCATTTTGATTGTTTTGCATTGTATGTCCTTTTTTTGACTGCATGGTATCTCAAATGCTGAGCTGTGGAAAGTTAGGTTACGGCTGTGAGGAAACTCTCACCATGGGTGAGGACTGACCTCCGCCAAGTACCGTAAGTCAGAATTGCATATTAGGAACTGCATAGTTTATGTTTAGTGCATAAGCATGTTTAAAGCTTTAGCATCAAATAAAGCACTTCTCACTGGCAGCTAGAAGGTAAAATTTGTTGATGACTGTCTCAAATCAAAAAATCAGAGGCACTGGTATCATTTTTTTTTGGCAGAAGTCTTTCAGAAATGAAGCAAACAAAGAAAGATAAGAATCAGAGACACTGGGTAAGAACAGGCTATTGAACAGGTCGACACACTCTAGTAATGTGCCAACACATGCGGGCCGATACCTTAGTGTAGGTCGATGCTACCTTCGTTATCATAGCAACTAAGGTCGATGCTACCTCAGTTGTCAAAGAAATGAAGGCCGATGCTCTTTTTGGCCAGCAAGTAGACAAGGTCTGTGCAAGTTTACCCACTGGCAAGATAAGGTCCGTGCACATTTGAAGACAAGGTCTGTGCAAGGTCTGAGCTTACTCTAGGTAGGTCGACACCCTCACAGGAAATGTCGACACTGTCACTTAGCCACTCATGGGTATGTGATCCAAGGAGGGTCATTCTGATCTATTCACCCTACCTTATCACTGCCTTCTTGATTCCTTCATCACATCTTTTTCTTTTGAACCATTGCTTCAAATCATTGCTTGCTCATCGGTCATTAATTTAGGGGGAGTTGAGAATGTTTTAATTCCTTCATGCAACCTTGACTAAGTCATTCTGTTCTACCTCTGTTAAGGAAATGGTTTGATGTTTATAACCCTCAACTTAGTTGATAATTGTGTTAAGTTGCACCAACCTTGCACTCATAATAAGGCTAAAACATTCATCAAAGTCTTTGATAATCCCCATGGACTAAACTTCTGAAAGTTAATAGTAAAAATGCTTCTTTGGATAAAGAATAATTGCTTGTATTATCTTTAAACATTTCACCGAAATTGAAGTCATCTAGTGAATACGCCTCCTAAAACTACATTGCAAACATTTCAAAGCAATGGCACTATCTTCAGAGAAACTGGATCGTGCCTCAATGAAATGCTGATAAATCCAGTCATGATGAAGACTGCTAACTCTGCTCAAAAGAGAATAGGAAGATGAGCTACACGGAGTAACCAGGGACTATGGCGTCTGAACAACGTGTTTCCTTGTGTCAAAAAGTGAATGCTATATCAAACTGTTTAATTAAAAAAAAAATGGTTTGGGGCTGACTCTGGGCCTTACTTCAAAAGTAAAGGGTTTTTGTTTATTTTCAATACTTGATTAATTTTTCCCCCAATCTTGCCTAATGAACTTAACGAGTAAGATAAATAGGCTTGGTAATATCTTTTGACTTCTTTTAAATATTTTAATCTTATTATCTGCAGCAAAAATGGTTTTCTTAAACATTTATTCCTCTAAATTGAGCTTATATGCCTTAAACCGTTTAAAACAACAACAGGGGTATTTCAACATTTCTTATCTAAAAGGGTGTTCTTTGCAAATGAGAAAAAATCTCCTCTTCACCTTTTTAACAGGCTGGTGAATGTCCTTTTCACTTTACCATTTGTAAAACCCCTTTCTCGCGAGCCCTAACCCCGCCGCGTCTGCACTTCTTCACCGCGGAGGTCGACACCTCCATACGTCTCCCTCTGCCAGTGCAGCCAGCCTTCCTACTAGCTACATCACTCCACTGAGACGCTCCAGCCATCGAAGCTACCCTCTCTTCCTTCCTTCCGCCCTCTCCATGACTCCTCCGGTCACCCGTGGCAAGAAGAAGGATGTCACAACATCACAGAAGGGTGCTGCTCAACCTCCTGTAGCAAAGAAAATGCACAAGGAAGGGCGCTCAAAGAACATTGAGGATAGACCAGCTGTAGAACCAGCAAAAAGGAGAACTGCAGTAGTGCAGGGTTCAAACAACGACAAGGGCACGCCGCAAGAACCTCCGGCCAAAAGAAAACGCATGTCAGCCGCAGAAAAAGGGAAGGAAAAGCAAAAGCTAGCTCCTCTACAACCCAGCTCTGTCAGGGGAGAGGAAAGTGACCCAACCAGGATACTGTTTTCTAGGTATGTTGATTTCATTGAGCACCTGATGCTTGACAATTTTCCTGAACTACTTCCCTCATTGAGTTCCAAGGATGGAAGAATTTTTTGTCATCACATAGGGTGTACTACCCATTTCTGGTACAGCAATTCTACAGGAATTTAGTTTATGACCAGAATCAGAAAGCCCTTGGGACTGAAGTTAAGGGCGTACAAATAAAATTATCTACCAATCTTCCTCATAAAGCTTTTCATATTCTCTAGGCGGGAGTATTAGAATCTGAATTTGAGGTTGACTTGTCTGCTGCATACACCATACTAATGGGAAAACCTAGAAACCCTCAGGATGAAACTCAGCTCCTAGTGAAACACTTTGATACCAACCGGTTTCCCCCCTTGCAGCGTCTCCTGCACCACATGTGCACCACAATAATTACCCCACAAGGGGGTGGCAGAAGTCATCTAACTGAAACCCAAAGATTCCTTTTCTTCTGCATATTCAACAATGTCCAACTCTGTCTTCCAGATATAATTATGTAGATTATGGGAAGCTACATAGGGCACAAGAGAAGTCTACCATATGCTGCACACATAACATCAATATGTCAGAGAGTGGGTATTTCTCTGCAAAATGAAAAGATGAAAGAAATCTCATGAAGTAATGTTTACTACATGAGGTTTATTGAGAACTACTTTAAGAAAGAAGGTGACAAAATTATCAGAAATCTACCCGGTCATTTACCTGAACCACCTACACAGCCGACTCAACAGGAACAACCTGTACAAGAAGAACTGTCACTTCAGTAGGAATAGCCAGCTCTAGATGAGCATCTAGAACAATTTCATATGGATACACACTTTGAACACCAGCAACATCAACAAGATGTACTAGAGGACACATATTTTGGTCCCATCATACCATTTGGGACTCTTCCCCCTCGGACTCCTCCATCTGATCCTACAGTTCACACTGAAGAAGAGGCTCTTCCTCAATTCCACACTGAAGCCTCTTCATCAAGAGGGCCTCCATCTGCTGCCACAGAAGGTTCAATGGGCATTCTCCCAACTTTAATCAGATTCCTGACAGCACAATTTGCCAATGTCAACTCCTCCATCATGTAGCTTGACATGAAAGTTAACAGATTAGATGCTCAGTTTGTTCATGGTGAACAAGTTCAGAATAGCCGATGAGAGAAATTTGTCACAGACAAACACAAGTCTGATGATAAACTATCTGCATTTATGCCCTCCCTGATAAATGTGTGTGAAAGAGCAGGGAGAGTCATGAAAAGACTACGAGAAATTCATTCTGAAACCCAATAAAAAATAAGTGAAATGGCCATGCATGCTTATGACATCCGTGAAGATCAAAGCAATCTAAACATTAAGTATGCATGGCTGATGGACACCTCAACTCACATTGCAGAACAAGTGGCTGCAGGGACATTATCAATCTGAGAACAAGTGACCGCTGAGACCACTAGAACTATCAATGCCACATCTAATCTGGAAAGAACAATTAATGACACTGCTGCACGGGTACTTGATGCCTCTAATAGAATGAAAGGAAAGATTTATTCTGACTCCAACAAGCTCCTTGATGCCTCCTCAAAGCTTGCAGAGCAAGTCCACACCGACACAACAATCATGGTGAACAGCTCCATTGAAGCTGAAGCAAAAATGAATGCTATTTACGACAAACTGGATATGGTTGGAACTGAGATTCTGGAATTGATTCGTTTACATAAAGCTCAACTCCAACCCACTTTGGAAGACACAGGTGATGCATGGTGTCCTCCTCCCATTGAAGCTACCTCCTCTTATGTATCACCAAAAGGGACTCAACAGAAAGCACAGATAGAGTACATATGTGGCATGCTAACCTCAAGTTTGTGAAACAAAGGGATGGGCAACTGACTTAGAAGGTAGATTCTCTAGCAGCAACAGTCATGCAACTGCAACTGCAATTCAACGAGGCACTGAAACTTCAATTCCCAGAAGCACTAGTTCCAGCACAATGCCTCCACCACAGCAGCCTCCTCCTTCACTCCCTCCTTGCTGATGCCAAAGGGGGAGACAACTCAATGTCTACTACAAGCTTGGACTTTCACATAGCATTAGGCATATAGATTCATGCATCTAGTTTTCCTATGCATAGCTCTTTGATGAATTTATATGTAACTTTTGTTTGAAAAACCCTTTTGGTTCATCAATGGAAAACATTTTGGTTAATTCATGACCTTGTATGAAACTCTATTCTTGTGAATGAAAAGTTTGTTTTGGAAATGCCGTAAATGCTTATGAATGCTTGTAAATAATGAACCATGGTTGTCATCATCAAAAAGGGGGAGAATGTTGTGTCTCCTGGTTTTGATGATAACAAACCATGGTTTATTATTGAATCCGTGTGGTGTGGTTAATGATTTTGTTTTAGTTGTGATTTGGACAATCTCAGTTGAAGGACACTCAAGTGTCGACCTATCATCTGACGTGTTGACACTCCATGAAGAAACCATCCTTGAACGGGTTCTGGTTGAGATCTGGCATGAGCAAAGTGTCGACACCTCCTACAACGTGTCGACACATGTAGAAGAAAATTATGATTGAGTCATCTCTGGCTGGCTTCTGTTTGGCACCATGTGTCGACACCCTGTGGAAAAAGTGTCGACACCTTAGGTTCAGCGCAACGGGCTTCATCTCTACTTGGCGTATATGTCTCGACACCTCCTATTGAAGTCTCGGTACAGTGGAACGATCCGCACATAAGTATGGCGCCCGTGTCGACACTTGTCCATCGAAGTGTCGACCTGTTCTACGTGGAAGCCATGATTCTTCAAGATATTAATGAGATGTGCCGACACCCTGTCTGGAAGTGTCGACATGTTCATGATTGCCCAGAATGGATCTGAAATCGAAAGCGTCCACTTTTCAAGATCTGGAACCTGTCTTAGAGGATCGGCTCACACTTGAAAAGCCGTCAGGAAGCTCACCTTGTCAGAAGGTCTAATTGTTTGGTAGAGAAATCCTCTGAGTTGCTGGTACCGTTGCAGACTTGGTTCCCTACTTACCCACGTACTAGCAAGCCGACAGAAAAAGGTCAACGGAGCTAAGGAAGCAAATCAAATAATGGGGATGCGACGTCCTGGGTATGAGTCTGCAGGGGACATGGCAGAAGATGCCGTGAGCCACCGATAGAAAAGAGAGCAGGAGCTCCAATTCACGTAAGAGAGCTGAACACAAAAAAAAAAGATAGGAGAAGAAGAAGAGAAGGTGAAGAGCAGCGGGAAGCAAGATTGGAGAGACCTCTCCTTCCTAGTGTTGCAGGCGTAAGGGCAACGTAGCAGACCGTCTTATTCTACTTCAGGAGCTCTCATAGTAAGGAGATAGCATCCATCCATAGATTCATCAGGTGGCAGTGAAAGCTAAGGAGCCTATCCATCGTTCCTCTTGTGGTCGTGGTGAAGACCTAGGAACAAGACGAAGAGGAGCCAGACTTCATCCACTCTTCTCCAGACATGAGTTCTCTTCTCTCATAGAGTGTCTTTGCTATACCTTGTCCGGTTCATCCGCCTTTGCTTTTGTTTTTTTCCTCAAAACACATACTCTTATATTTGCTCCCTACCTGTGAGTAGGAATACGGGCAATGTGTTCACTGGTCCGTGGGTGTTGGGTTGCATACCCTCAAGCTGTTTGGCAGCGGTTAGAGAGAGTCTTCTCTCTGTTAGAAGCTGTATATCAGCGGTAGTGCCTTTGCACTAGTGAAGCCTCACTTGGTTGAAGTGAGGGGTGGACGTAGGTCTCTGGATAGAGACCGAACCACCTTAAAAACCTATGTTCTGTGGTTTGTTGTCTAAGTGTGGCTTGATGCTTGATGCTTTGTAGGAACGCTATTGATCATCACTCTTGCATTTAGCTCATTAGCTAGCAACTATTTCTTGCCTTACTGCTCTTAGTTTTTGTTTAGCTATTATTTCCATAAAGAAGGGCAAAGAAGGGGCTGATCTATTCACCCCTCCCCTCTAGATCCGCCTATCACTACTCAACATAAACAACTTATGAGATTTCTGATTTTATCCACGGGGTGCTATCTTTTTCTGATTTTCCCTTTTTGCTTTTCATTTTATGAGAGCATTCAAGTGTAGCATGCACCTTTTGATATGAGGATGCATGTTGATCAGACGCCAGCACCCCAATTACTCAGTGTAGCTCACTATTCTGCTTCATTTAGAGTAGAGGTAGCAAGTCACTTCACAACTTTGTCCTCTCCACTTCATTGGTGAAGGACTCAGTTTCGCAGTGAGCCTTTTGCCATTGCTCTGCCTTAGGTCAATGACTTTTAGTGCGCACCTTTTTACGTGAGGATACAAGTTTATCAGATACCAGTATCCCCAGTTACTCGGTGCGACTGAAGTCCTTGCTTTTTATTATGTGCAGCCCTTTAGGAAATTTTTAGATTATCAGGATGTTTAAAAATAATACTGAAATGAAGTTCCTCAAACAAAGATGCCTTTGTACTTAAAAGAAACTTTCAGATTTAAGAAGACATAGTAGGACGCAACATGCAAAGACTGGTTTAGGTCCGAGGTAACTTGAGTACAGTCATTTCAAGACATTTAGCTTTAAGCTCATGAACTCATTAAACTTAAACCAGCAATTTTTATATCTGGGAAATCATAGAGCACCATAAAAGAAGATTCGTTTTTAAGATGTACTCTGAGAAATGAACTTAGTAACAGATCGAAAATTCCACAAGAATTCAAGCTCATTCAAGGAATTAAGGAGCAGGCAACCAGACATTGAGCAAGCAGATGATGTTCTAAGGATGTTCAAGCAATTTGGAACATGTGGCAGATTTTTAGGTGTTCCAAAAAAAGTCAGATCTTATGGAGTATCAGAGCCAAGATGAAAATCAGCAAATTATAAGCATGAGACAGAAAACTGATTTGTGCATAGAGTGTAGTTTGCGGAAAATAAAATTTCCCCCTCAATGAACGACTTAGGTATGTTGCAAAAGGGAATAGAGAGAATGATGCACATTTCAGGAAATACACCCACATAGACGGATGTATCATGATATTGGGTGTGGCAATTGACAATTGGTTTGCAAGACAAGCAACAAGCTAGGTTGACACATTGGAGATGACAGGTCGACCTACTCATCAGCCATAATGAGTTTTAAATACAGATAGCAGAGGTCTTGCCAGATTCCAAAACCATCCATCAATTTTTTTAAAAAAAATATAAATCGTGACAACTGAATTGATATTTGCACAGATCCAAATATGCCTTGAAAGTCATTCAAAAGTTGAGACTCTCTTTAAATTGATCTATCTCATTCAAGAAGCATGCAAGAGCTGCACACAAATTTGAACAATGAGCAATTTTGTCAAAGCAAATCAAACTACCCCAGAGAGAATGCAATCAAATCAGATGCTCACATGATGATGCTGAAAATTCAGAAAAGGCATTGTGCAAATGTGCAATCCGAACTTTAATGTTGGCTCCCCCTAAATATGTGCATGAAGTTCTAAAGAGCCTTTGTGAAGTAGGTGTGCACCCTAAGACATATATGAGCATTGACTCATGGACCAAGCGGAGAACTTGTCCGAAGATCATCTCATGCATAGTGATTGATTTCAGACAGGAGTGACCTGCCCTTCCTCATCTCATCATTTGATATACCATGAAGTCACACAATGATGAAAATGCAGTGCATTGAAGGGTTTAAAAAGATTGTAAAGAGAACTCCCCCTCAATATGTGGCGACCCCTTCCCGCGATCCCGTATCGTGTCCGGGGACGTCACAGTGGATGGACGGAAGTGTTGTGGGTTGAGATATTTGCAAGGCACTAAAGGCCAAACCATAACATATTTCAAAAGATAAAACCATACCATTTCCATAAGATAAATACTCATACTTTACATCGTATACAAAGTACTATATATTTCTACCCAAAAGTCATATTTACATTCATTATTCAAAAGAAAATCAAATCTACTTATTCTACGCATCGAAAATTCAAATTACGCCCGAGATCACCCTCCGACCTACTATTCGTCGAGGTCGAGGTACTCACTTGTCAGTTTCTGAAATGGTTAGCAACATATATGAGTCCAAAGACTCAGTAGGCATTAAAACCAATCACATGCTTATCATATACTAAACTATGTAAATGCATGAGATATAGATACAGCTAATCACAATTTCTACTATGAATGCGGAGGGAAACTAGTAGAGCAGAATAATTTTTCTTCTTATAAGCAAATCCATATAACAAATCTTATCTAACTTTTATATACATGGCATAGTACATATCTTAGCTAAATCAGAGCTTATACAGATGAACTTATTTTCAGATCATATCAAAGTCATATATCAAATCTAAACTTCATATTATTTGGCAGCATATATTGGATATGCATCCCGTCACTAAAAGCAGTAGCAAACACATACCTAGGCATCCATACGTCAACATAAAGACAAATGGTCTAAACACTGGAGCCTGTCGGCCTTGATCAACCACGCAGGATCGGGAGTTAATACTCCACCATTCCCAAGATAATTTTCTTATTCTGGGTTCCGAATTTTTCAGAAGTCCGTTTGTCCTCGAAATGGGCCTAATCCCGTAGCGGAAGCTAACTACGGTTTGTCGCCCCGCACCTCTTAATGTGACGCAGTCCATATGCTTAATCAAATTTTTATTCTTATTATTATTATTATCATATAGTCATCTCAATACTTAAAACTTGCCATTAAACTTTATAAAATAATGGAATCATAGTTTAATATCATGAATTAGATTTTTAATCATAGGATAGTGGGTCAAAGTTATTAACTAAATAAATTACTGTTATATAAAATTCGAAGAGATTAGAGAGAAAGTAGAGAGAGTAGAGAGAGAAAGTAGAGAGAGATTATAGAGAAAATAATATTTTTACAGAATGGTAACTAAATAAATAACCGATTCTAAACATAGATCATCGGGTTAAATAAACCACTAACATAAGCTTGAATAATTACATTTCAAATAAAATCAAATCAGAGTAAATATAAATATCAAATAACATGCACTTGGTTTATCATATGCCTACCTTTAGAATGGACTTCCGAATTGACTTTAGTATCTCACCCGTGCTCCCGTAAAAGTCCTTGCGTAGGAAAAGATAATTTTTCCGTCCCAGATACGTAAAGAAGTGCAAAATTATCCAAATAAGTTTCAAATCCTCCGTCCAAGTGTTTATTAATTATTTATATTATTCTGATGCTGTATTATCTTCTCCGTTTATTAATAAGAGAATGAGAGTGGGAAGAGAGATGAGAGAGAAAGTAGAGAGAGAAAATAGAGAGAGAAAGTAGAGAGAGAGTAGAGAGAGTAGAGAAAGAAGTAGGGAGAGATATTTAAAGAGAAAAAGTAGAGAGAGAAAATAGAGAGAGAAAGTAGATAGAAAATAAAAAGATTAGAGAGAGAAAGTAAAGAGAGTGTAGAGAGAGAAAGTAGAGAGAGAAAATAAAGAGAGTGTAGAAAGAGAAAGTAAAGAGAGTAGAGAGAGAAAGTAGAGGGAGAGAGTAGAGAGAGTAAAAAAGAAGAAATAAATGAAAAATAGAAAAGAGAGAGAGAGAGAGAGAGAGAGAGAGAGAGAGAGAGAGAGATGGGGGGATGAAGAGAGGTGGAGGGAGTGTGTTCGTGGGAGAAGAAGAGGGGGAGGGGGAGAGGATAAGAAGATGAGGTGGAGGGAGAGGATAAGGATGGGGAAGGGATAAGAATGAGGAGGGGGAGGGATCTCACGTGGATGGGGGTAGGGATAATGTGTGGGTTTTTTTTATTTTTGTTTTGGTTGGATTTTTATATAAAAGCCCTTGAAAAGTTAACAATAACAAGGTCTTAAGAATCAATTCACTTTATCTTATTTTTGACATATCAAACGTCAAAATTTGAAAAAATATTTATATGAAATTGGTAGATCTTTGAATTCTCTATCCAATGGGCCTAATATTGATCCTAGTCTGACATTCCTATGGGAAGTTATATATTATTAAAGTTAGATAGCTATTTAATTTACTTAATAAAGTTCGTTAAACAATACCGTTCAAGATATTAGACTTTAATTAAAGTAACATAAAATTTATATAGACTAACTATAAAATATTTGACTATCTTTAAGTTTCGGACGAATTCAGGTGTTACAAATCTCCCCCCCTTAAACAAATTTCGTCCTCGAAATTTAAAAAATTACTCAATATGTACCGAATAGCTGTGGATATCTCTTCCTCATTTCATCTTCCATCTCCCAAGTGGCTTCTCTGCTGACATACTTTCCCATAATACCTTCACCAAAGAAATTGTCTTCGTTCGTAGCACTTGTTCTTTTCGATCGAGAATGCGAACTTGTTTCTCTTCATATGTAAGATCTGGCTGAATTTCTAACTGCTCATGATCTATGACGTGTGAAGAGTCCAGCATGTATTTTCTTTACATAGACACATGGAATACATCATGAACCCCTGATAATGATGGTGGTAAAGTCAATTGATATGCCACCTCAGTAATCCTTCTTAAGATTTCAAATGGTCCAACATACCTCGGACTGAGTTTATCTTTCTTGCCAAATATCATTACTCCTCTAGTGGGCGAAACCTTCAGAAATACGTGATCCCTGACAGCAAATTGTAGATCTCTCTTTCTTTGATCAGCATATCTTTTCTGCCTACTCTGAGCTGTAAGTAATCTTTTTCTAATCAACTCAACCTTTTCTACACAATCCTGAACAATCTGTGGCCCAATCAATATCCGCTCACCAACCTCATCCCAACAAACAGGTGATCTACACGATCTACCATATAATGCTTCATATGGTGCCATTCCTATGCTTGCATGATGGCTGTTGTTATAGGCAAACTCAATTAACTGCAAATATTCATCCCAACTACCTTTCTAGTCTAAACTGCACGCCCTCAACATATCTTCTAATGTTTGAATGGTTCTTTCTGATTGTCATGTGTTTGAGGGTGAAAAGCTGAACTAAATTTCAATTGTGTACCAAGCGCGTTCTATAAACTCCTCCAAAATTTTTCTGTAAACCTTGCATCCCTATCTGAAATAATAGACACAAGCACACCATGAAGTCTCACAATTTCTCTGATATACAAATGGGCTAAATCCTCTAACGATTGTGTCTTTGTGATTGCCAGAAAATGAGTTGACTTAGTAAGTCTATCAACAATTACCCAAATAGAATCATGTTTTCTCCTAGTCATTGGTAATCCCATCACAAAATCCATAGTGATATGCTCCCATTTCCACTGTGGAATTTCCATCAACTGTAATGGTCCTGCTGGTCTTTGATGCTCTACTTTTACTTGTTGACAAGTAAGACACTTGCTGACAAAGTCTGCTATATCTTTCTTCATGCCAATCCACCAAAACTATCTTTTCATATTTTTGTACATTTTTGTACTGCCTGGGTGAATAGAATATTGTGATTTATGTGCCTCAGTTAATAGGTCTTTCTTTATTTCTTCATTCCGAGATACACACAACCTTCTCTGAAACCTGATTGCCCCGTCTGCACTTTGAGTAAATCTCGGTGTGCCAATCAATCCCTGTAACTGCTGATCATTTAGTTGTGCTTGCACAATTCGTTCAACCATTGCAGACTGAATAGTTAGTTGGGCCATAAATAAATTTTTTCCTTTGCATACCGAAGAATACTCCACTACATCAGATGTCATTCTCCAAGTTTGGCGCAACTGGATTGCCATTAGCCTCTTCCTGCTAAGTGCATCTGCTACTACATTTGCTTTTCCTGGGTGATAATTCAAAGTGAAATCATAATCCTTCAAAAATTCAATCTATCGTCTTTGCCTTAAATTTAATTCTTTCTGAGATAAAATATATTTTAAACTCTGATGGTCTATAAATACTTCAAACTGCTCACCAAACAAATAATGGCGCCAAATCTTCAGAGCATGTACCACCACCGTCAACTCCAAATCATGTGTTGGATAATTCATCTCATGAGTCTTTAATTATCTAGATGCATAAGCTACTACTTTACAATTTTACATCAGGACACATCCTAGTCCTTTTCTAGATGCATATGTATATATCACAAATCCTCCTGACCCGCAAGGTAAAGTAAGCACTAGGGCTGTAGTTAACCTTATTTTTAATTCTTGAAAACTCAATTCACATTTATCTGACCATTCAAAAGGAACTCCTTTCCTAGTCAATTTGGTCATAGGAGGTGCAATAGAAGAAAAACGTTCAATAAACTGGTGATAGTAACCCGCAAGACCCAAAAAGCTCCTGATCTCACTGACATTCTTTGGCCTTTCCCAATACAAAACTGCCTCAACCTTAGCTGGATCAACAGACACTCCATCACCAGAAATGATATGCCCTAAGAATTGGACCATATCCAACCAGAATTCACATTTACTAAATTTTGTATACAGTTGATGACATCTTAAGGTTTCCAGCACAATCCTCAAATGTTCTTGATGAGTTTCAACAGTGGGAGAATAGATCAACACAGCATCAATAAACACCACTACAAATGTATCCATATATGGTTGGAAAACTATATTCATCAAATCCATAAATGCTGCTGGTGTATTAGTTAACCCAAATGGCGTAACCAAAAATTCATAATGCCTATATCGTGTTCTGAAAGCAGTTTTTGAGATATCTTCTCCTCTTATCCTTAGTTGGTGGTATCCAGATCTGAGATCAATCTTTGAAAATACTGTGGCAGTTCGTAGCTAATCAAATAAATCATCAATTCTTGACAAAGGGTACTTATTCTTAATGGTCACTTGATTCAATTTTCTATAGTCAATGCAAAGTCTAAGCGACCCATCTTTCTTTCTAACAAACAGAACAGGTGCATCCCAAGGGGATACACTTGGTCGAATAAACCCCTTATCTAGCAGTTCTTGTAATTGTTTCTTTAATTCTATTAATTCAGCTGGTGCCATTCTGTAGGGAGGGATGAGAATGGGTAAAGTACCCGGTGAGAGCTCAATAGTGAACTCCACCTCTCGGTGTGGGGGTAAACGTGGAAGTTCATCAGGGAATACATCTAAAAATTCTCTGACCACGTCGATATCTGAGGTGGTTTTCTTATTTTCATTAGAAGGAATAGCCATGACATTAGCCAAATAACCTTGACAGCCACTTCTGAGCCATTTCAAAGCCTTAAGGGCTGAAACTAGTGTTTTACTAGAACGGTGCCTTGGACATTGATAGTGAAATATCTGCTCACCAGGTTTTTTAAAATCACTTTCTTTCTACGACAATCAAGAATGGAAAAATTTCTATCTAACCAATCCATTCCCAGGATGACATCAAAATCAGTCATTTCTAGCAGATACACACATGCTAGCATAAACCTCCCCTGAATCAGAACATCAATGCTAGGAATAACAGAAGTCGTTCTAGCTATCTCCCCAGCTGGTGTGTTAATGTACATCTCATCAGTGTTCACAAGTTGTTTATCTTTCAACAATTCAGCAAATCTCAAAGAATAAAGGAATGTGTAGCACCCGGATCAAATAAAACTCTAACATGCATGTTATCGATAAGAATAATACATTTAGCTACTACATTGGCATCCTGGGTGTCTTCCTTTGTTAATGCATAAACTCTGGCTTGAACTCTTCGCTACTGCTGTGGTTGCTGCTCCTATCTTGGTCTTTTCGGATAATCTCTTTTCATATGCCCAGACTCACCACATGAAAAACATTTTCCAGAGGCCCACCAACATTCTTTACCTCTATACTGCATCCCGCATTACTGACAAACTGGCATATTATCTTTTTTAACTGGCTGAATCCTATCTGGAAATGTCATCTTTGGCTTCTTATTTTCCTTACAGCTGAACCAAGATTGCCCCTTTTAGCATTATCCCTCTGTCTTTCTACTAGGAATTCCTCATATTCAGTTTCCACAACAAAAGCGGTTCTCAAGGCTGTTGCCATAGTCTGATGATCAAAAATTGTAACTCTACTTCTAATATTGCTCCTCAAACCTCTAGCAAATTTCTTCACCCTTCTAAGCTCATCTGAACAAATATGAGGGACATACTTTTCCAATTCAATAAATTTTACTTCATAATCTGCAACCGACATACCTCCTTGAGTCAAATTTAAAAATTCAACTTCTTTCCTATCTTTCACATGCTGAGGGAGAAATTTGGTATGGAAGATATCAAGAAATTCGTTCCAGCCAATCTCAATATCTCTATCTCAGAAAGTAGTCCTAAGTGCAGACCTCACCACTCGTCCGCACGGTCCTTCAGCATAAATGTAGCTAATATCACCTTATCCTGCTCTGCACATCTAATGGCTGTGAAAATCTTTTCAACTTCCCTCACCCAATTTTCTACAATCTCCGGTTGACTCTCCCCCTTAAAAGAAGGAGGACTCATTTTTGTGAACTTCGCCATCAAGGTAGCACCTGCTGCCCTATTCGGTTGTTCTTGTATACGGGTTTATAATTGGACTTGCATCATCGCCTGAGTTTGGGCTTGTAACTGCATAGTCTGCACTAACCCTTGAAAAGCTTGTGTGAACTCTCCTAAATCTGACACACTCTGAATAGGTAACGCACCTTGCCCACCGGGAGTAAGCTCGCCATGAATTATTTCCTCGACAACTCCTTGCGATGTCCCATTTGAGGGCATAGATTCTTAGGAGAAGTATTCACCTCAACCCTATCACTCCCTACCATATCCTGCAAGGGAGATCTAACTCGAATTAAGATGATTCTAAGTTTGACATCAAATTCTAAAATAAATTCTTAAGATCTTGTGGTATGGTGTATGAATCAGATGGCTGTAAATGATTCCAAGTCTCACAACTTTGCTCTGATACCAACATCTGTGGCGACCCCTTCCCGCGATCCTGTATCGTGTCCGGGGACGTCACAGCGGATGGACGGAAGTGTTGTGGGTTGAGATATTTGCAAGGCACTAAAGGCCAAACCATCACATATTCCAAAAGATAAAACCATACAATTTCCATAAGATAAACACTCATACTTTACATCGTATACGTAGTACTATATATTTCTACCCAAAAGTCATATTTACATTCATTATTCAAAAGAAAATCAAATCTACTTATTCTATGCATCGATAATTTAAATTACGCTCGAGATCATCCTTCGACCTACTGTTCGTCGAAGTCGAGGTACTCACTTGTTAGTTTCCTGAAATGGTTAGGCAACAGATATGAGTCCAAAGACTTAGTAGGCATTAAAACCAATCACATGCTTATCATATACTAAACTGTGTAAATCCATGAGATATAGATACAGCTAATCACAATTTCTACTATGAATGCGAAGGGAAACTAGTAGAGCAGAATAATTTTTCTTCTTATAAGTAAATGCGTATAACAAATCTTATCTAACTTATATATACATGGCATAGTACATATCTTAGCTAAATCAGAGCTTATACAAATGAACTTATTTTCAGATCATATCAAAGTCATATATCAAATCTAAACTTCATATTATTTGGCAGCATATATTGGACATGTATCCCATCCCTAAAAGTAGTAGCAAACACATACCTAGGCATCCATATGTCGACATAAAGATAAATGGTCTAAACGCTGGAGCTTGTCGGCCTTGATCAACGACGCAGGGTCGAGAGTTAATACTCCACCATTCCCAAGATAATTTTCTTATTCTGGGTTCCGGATTTTTCTTAAGTCCGTTTGTCCTCGAAAATGGGCCTAATCCCGTAGCGGAAGCTAATTACGGTTTGTCGCCCCACACCTCCTTAAAGTGATGCAGTCCATATGCTTAATCAAATTTTTATTCTTATTATTATTATTACCATATAGTCATCTCAATACTTAAAACTTGCCATTAAACTTTATAAAATAACGGAATCATAGTTTAATATCATGTATTAGATTTTTAATCATAGGATAGTGGGTCAAAGTTATTAACTAAATAAATTACTGTTATATAAAATTCGAAGAGATTAGAGAGAGAGTAGAGAGAGTAGAGAGAGTAGAGAGAGATTAGAGAGAAAATACTATTTTTACAGAATGGTAACTAAATAAATAACCGATTCTAAACATAGACCATCGGGTTAAATAAACCACTGACTTAAGCCTAAATAATTATATTTCAAATAAAATCAAAGTAGAGAAATATAAATATCAAATAACATGCACTTGGTTTATCATATGCCTACCTTTAGAATGGACTTCCGAATTAACTTTAGTATCTCACCCGAGCTCCCGTAAAAGTCATTGCGTAGGAAAAGATAATTTTTCCGTCCCAGATACGTAAAGAACGGCGAAATTACCCAAATAAGTTTCAAATCCTCCGTCCAAGTGTTTATTAATTAATTATATTATTCCGATGCTATATTATCTTCTCCGTTTATTAATAAGAGAATGAGAGTGGGAAGAGAGATGAGACAGAAAGTAGAGAGAGAAAGTAGAGAGAGAAAATAACGAGAGAGTAGAGAAAGAAGTATGGAGAGATATTTAAAGAGAAAAGGTAGAGAGAGAAAATAGAGAGAGAAATTAGAGAGAAAAAGTAGAGAGAAAGTAGAGAGTAGAGAGAATAGAGAGAGAAAGTAGATAGAAAAGAAGAGATTAGAGAGAGAAAGTAAAGAGAGTGTAGAGAGAGAAAGTAGAGAGAGTGTAGAGAGAGAAAATAAAGAGAGTGTAGAGAGAGAAAATAGAGAGAGAAAATAAAGAGAGTAGAGAGAAAAAGTAGAGGAGAGAGTAGAGAGAGTAAAAAAGAAGAAATAAATGAAAATAGAAGAGAGAGAGAGAGAGATGGGGGGATGAAGTGAGGTGGAGGGAGTGTGTTCGTGGGAGAGGAAGAGGGGGAGGGGAGAGGATAAGAAGATGAGGTGGATGGAGATGATAAGGATGGGGAAGGGATAAGAATGAGGGGGGGGGGGAGGGATCTCACGTGGATGGGGGGGGGATAATGTGTAGGTTTTTTTATTTTTGTTTTGGTTGGATTTTTATATAAAAGCTCTTAAAAAGTTAACAATAACAAGGTCTTAAAGAATCAATTCACTTTATCTTATTTTTGACCTATCAAACGTCAAAATTTGAAATAGTGTTCAACATGAAACCGGTAGATCTTTGAATTCTCTATCCAACGGACCTAATATTGATCATATTCTAACATTCTTATGAGAAGTTATACATTATTAAAGTGAGATAGCTATTTAATTTACTTAATAAGGTTCGTTAAACAATACCGTTCAAGGTATTAGACTTTAATTAAGGTAACATAAAATTTATATGGACTAACTATAAAATATTTAACTATCTTTAAGTTTCGGACGAATTCGGGTGTTACATAATATGACACTACATGCAGGTTTCAGCAACAGTATATCAAACCAAGAGCAAAGGCCTGCATTGAGTCGACCTGGTTAGTCAGGTGGGTCGACTTACCCATCTCAAAATAGAAGCATCAATTCAGTAAGTGCAAAGCCTTTTCTTGGCCATTCTTTCAAGCAATAATAGACATCATCAAACCATAGCAAATTCAGCATGACGTGAAGTATGCAATGTACTGACATGAAGACAGATTGTGAAAATTCAACATGATGTGCATCTAAAATGCATGTGACCATAAACAACGTATGCAATATCTACAGTGCAAATGCAGACACTCTAAGTATGCATGCTGACATGTGTTACACATTCAACACACGGAGTAAATTAAAACAACTCTCAAAATAACAGTTCAGAAATTAGAACTTATAACCAGGCTGACTACATAGGCTTTATTTGGAGAGTGTAAGAACCATTTTACTTTATTTGTGTGCCTTTCCTCCTTGAATGGATGAGCATTTCATTCTTTTATCCCGAAGGCACACCTGCAAAATAGATTCTTATTTTGCATACATAGGTACCCAAAGCTTCTTGGCTCCTTGAGGATTTGTAACACCTCTAGCAGGTGCTTTCCATAGTTTTTGTGCATTAAAATCAGCATTTTCTTTATTTGCCATAAGACAAATTTTCTCTTCTTCTTCTTCGTCTGAAGTGCTTGCCTCTTCTTCTTCTTCATCATCGCTCTAAGTGCACATCATGGCTTTAGGCTTCTTTCCTTTGGCCTTAGTAGCTTTCGTCAGCAATTCTGGGCATTCTCCACTAACATGCCCCGGGTCCCTGCATTGGTAGCAAATCAACTTACCAAATTTTTTAGTCTGTTCAAGTTTAAGACTGGAATCTCTGTTTACCTGTGGCGACCATTTCTTCTTCTAGAATTTACCTGTACGCCTTAAGAATTTTTTAAACATCCTTGTGAGCAGAGCATGATCACCTAGGCTTCCTTCTTGATAGACATCTTCATTGTCCTCACCGGACTCATTAGTGCTCTCAAAGACTTTGAGAGCCACTGACTTCTTTTTCTTATGATCTTCCTCATTCTTTCTTAGGTTGAGCTCATATGTCATGAGCAAACCTATCAACCCATCAACAGTCATAACTGGCAGATCTTTTGAGTCTTCAATCACAGTGGCCTTAGTGTGCCGTAGAGTGAGAGATCTCAGAATTTTTCTTGACAAGTTCATTGTCAGAATATTCTTTACCCAAGGATTTAAGACAGTTAGTTAGTTGGGTAAGTCTAGCATATATTTCATAAATAGACTCTTCAGGTTTAATTTTGAACATTTCATAATCAGCGATTAACATGTTGGCCTTGGTAGCCCTTACCTCAGACGTTCCTTCATAGATCAGCTGAAGCCGATCCCACATTTCTTTTGCCGACTTGAAAGCCGACACTCTAGAGTACTCTGTAGGATGGATAGCACATTGCATAACGTTCATTGTGCTCCAGTTAATCGTGGACTTCTTGATCTGGTCAGCAGTCCAGGCGTCCTCGTCCTAAGGCAGTTCAAAAGGACCACGACTGACTACCCGCCATATTAAATGGTCCTAGGCACGAAGAAAAACTTCCATCCAATTATTCCAATATGTAAAATTTGCCCCATCAAAGAATGGGGGTCAATTGCTAGAGTGACCCTCGGCTACAAAGCTACAAGGGACGTTCCCCTCAGATCTCTCCAGGTCGTTGGACCACATTTTGGGGAACTGTTCGCGACCTTTTCTTTCTTTCGCGGGTCGATCGACCAACTGACTGACTGGTAGTCAAATGATCAATTGACGACGCAGGCGTGCCAGTCACTTGAGTGACGACTTTATGATGCGCTCATTCTGACCCATGTCGGGCGAATGTGAGGTTCGGTCGGGACCAGCAGTCCGCCATACCATAAAGGCTATGGCGTTAATTACATCCCCCACGAGGAGGGAACACCTTTGATTAATTGTCGAGATAGCGGGCTGTCGAAGCCGGATTAAAAAGAGCTACATGATGATCATGACGAAGGCATGCAGGATGCATATATTTATCGTGCAGAAGATGCATAGTTCATAGAATTATGGATCCTCGGTACGTGGCAGAGACGTAGGTCCGAAGACCACCGTCGCGCATAGCGAAGACTTCCGACCAGACGTAATCCGGCTTTCTGTCAACGCCATTTAATATACCCGAGGATCTATGCATGCATGCACACATGACGTTCATGACTATATTAAGCATGATAATGGAATTCATGGAAGCAAATGATAATCGACCACATTTATTACTCCCCATCGAGAAGAGTGAAGGCAACACAAGTGTGATAGCGAAAGCACAATGCTAACGGACATGGTGATGAAGATATAATAAAAGTATAGTTTAGGCCCGTTCGGCCCTTCCTTTATTCAAATTATTGACGCCAACCCCGAGGGACGAGAATCATCCAGGGGCAAGTAAGCGATTGGGGCAGCAAGGGGCTTCAAAACCGGCGCAAGCGTGAGAAATAACTTCCACGGCGTGATAAAACGTAAGTATAGCGGCTAATACGGCGCGACCATCATGGATGTTAACACGGCGCGAAGACTTTGGGGCACGCCGGTTTAGGGCGCGCCTGAAAGGCGCAAAGGAAAACTTTTTGATTATGAGTCTAGCGTTAATCCGGCGCGGGGGGGGGTACCGCGCCGGATTAGGGCGCTCCGGGTTAAGGCCACGCCGTTTTAGCTTATTTTTGATGAATTTCGAATCATTTGAGTTTGTTAAGTTTATGTTGAGGGTTTTGAAGCCATTTAAGGCCAATTGTTTGTTAAATTGAAGTCCAGAACCCTGAGGGATGGTGTGATAAGCCAGTGCGAGGTTCCTACTCGAGCACCAGGCTAATTGGGTCCAGAATGAGTGTTTCGTTATGGTTTATTCATTATTAATCTGTCCAAAATTGGACAGCATCTCCCCTGAACCTGAAGAGTTGCAGGGGAGAAGCGGGGTCATGCTCACCTATGGAACAAGCCCCTAAACCGCCGGTCTACACGAAGGTAGCCAGCAAACCCCATTGGATAGGATACCCCGAGGACTAGCCTGCTAGGGGCACCAAGGTTCCATAGGGGGAAGAAACGGGGAGATGAAGCCATTGACGATGGGAACAACACCCCGAGGGCTAGCCTGCGAAGGGTGGATGACCCACAGTGTATGACTTATCCCTTATAGGGACTGACCATTAGGAAGATGAAACTCCGAGGGCTAGCCTGCGAGGAGCACATATCCCCGGCCTTCATTGGGTCCTAAATTGTTGGGGGGGAGCTCGTTGAGCCAAGACCCCTCTGTTGCTATCTGCTGTGGGCTCAGGGAGAAACGCCTGCCATCGAGGGGTAGGGTTCTTAGTTGCCTAGCAGTTCCGTGAAGCCACGGGGGGAATGTTCCCCTCCCCGGGTGATCGAGACGATGAGAAAACCTCAGAACGGTTTGGATGATCGCGATGCCTAGAAGTAGTAAATGCATAAATGAGATGGGCCCATTGCAGGGGCATATGCTCGAACAGTTAGAAAGTGACGTTCAGGGGATGAACCCTGCACATGGCAGAGAGAGGCATGCGCAGAAGCACAGCTCTGTCCGAGAAGAGAGGGGGATGCGGAAACCCTTGAATCAAACATGAGAATGATCGAAGGAAAAGGCCCCGGGGAGGGGTGTTTATGTAGCCCACGATGATTCAGGGCACACTATAGACCTCGGAGAAACCGAAATTAGAGCTACGCAGAGAAGAACTCCGACACACGCATTGGCATAGATAAAAAGGGGGGAGGCTGAGGATCATTCATTCAACCCGATAACCCAAGCATTCAACATATATGTATTAACATCCTAGAAATGGGAATGATTCAATGTTTACATGGTGAGGACATGGCACCAACCCCATTGCTCGGTCGCCGCTCGTCGATCACGGAGGCAGAAGACATATAGAGCACCACGAAAACAGAGAAAGGAAGGAAGAGAAAATAGAAAACCACACAGAGGGGGAGGAGAATCAACTCATATCATTGTCGCTCCTCCCCCCCTCGCTTACATTCGATGAGTGGGAACTTCAGAAGGAGCAGTCTACGGAAAGCAGGAAACAAACCGGCACCGGCGCCCACCTCTTCCGGGAACAGGGTATCGTAGAGGAAGAAGACGACCGGTGGAAGCTCCTCCGAAGGAACCCTTCTCTCTCTGCTTCAGTAGAAAAAAAACCTCTCTAGAAGCCTTTCTCTCCCTCCGCTCTTCTCTTTTTTTCTCAATCGATCTCTTTCTTTTTCTTCTCTGTGTCCCTCCTTCTTCCTCTTGTCGAAGAGCAGCCATCTATATAGGGGGCGGGTTCGAATCTTAATCCGGCGTGAGATTAGCGCGCCGGGAAGAAGCCTCAGCAAATTAGCGCGCCGGTCTTGGAGGGCGCCGGTTTAACGGGCGCGCCGTATTAGCATTTCCCGTGCATTGTAGGTTAGCCGATGAATCCAGGGACGATCCCGGAGGTCATCGTGAACATTTATCTCGCCAATGCCCATCGAAACCTTGACGAGGTGTTTTGTGAAGCCCCTCGGCTGACGCGCGGCCGTTCCCGAGACTCCGGATAGCTTTGGCTTAATTACGCGGGTTTCCCGCTAATACGGCCTGCGGCTTTGTGATTCGTGCTGCTGGCTCGGTCTGGCTTGTACCCAAGCTCCTTAGGGGGTTGGATGACACCAGGGATAATTCCGCCTGCGCTGGGCGATCATTCGGCCATTAACGGGCCCATCTTGTCGGGAAGCCGTACCCGTGCCGGGTGATCGGGATCTTCTGCCGTCAGAGCTTTCGGTCCTCCGTCTCGGAGAGCCAGGGGGGAACTCCTTTGTCTTCAGGAGAGCCTTTTCATGTGGTGGGGGACCACCGAATAGACCATCGTTCTTGATCGGACAACGGGTGTAGTGGATGCAGCACGACAAAGTCGATGTCGGTTCATTGGGCAGGCTTGGTCGCACTGCCGGTTGGTTGTGGATTTGTCTCGGCTTCCCTGAGGTGAAGTCCCCGTGTCCATATGGAGTGACTCGAGGCTCTGGCAACCTGAGAAATCTTTGATATGTTTATCTTTATCGGCTTCCATGCTTCGGTGGGCCGGGTCATTCGTCCTTATGGCTTGGTAGCCGATGATCATATTTTGGGTGCCAACAAATGCCCCCCAGACGTGGGTGTTGCGCGCAAGGCACGAGTGTAGCAGGGCCGACAGATGTACTCCACCAGGCCTGACCTCCTCTTCGGTTGACAGAAACTTTGAATGGCCCTTAATTTGGCACGAATGCTAGTCCGGCACCGTTTACATTTTAACCCGACGCGCACATGGCCCTTGGGCTTTTTAATCCGGCGCGGTCCCGGGCATTTCGTGGAAGTTGATAGTTCGGCGGCAGCCGGAGATTCTCCGCCAATGGAGGCTGCACAGTAGTCAATTCTGGAAAAGGGTGGTCCTGCTGAGATAGAAGCCGGAGAGATTATTGAAGAACAGACGTCTTCGGCTCTCGACGTTCCTGTTGGACCCCCATCCCAGGGGGCAGGCAAAGAAATTGTTGTTGTTGAGGCTCCAGCCACCGTATCTGCCAGTGCGGTTGTTCCCCACCGCAGTGGACTGCAGCTCATGCCATCGTCATCTTCCGGGTCGGCCGATGATATCTGGGCTGCTGTGGATAGCAGAGTGGAATTTGAACTGCCCGAGACGTCGCCACTGGGTCTTAAATCTTCAAATGCCCTTGTGTGGCAGTTTTTGGGGACTCTTCAACAGACCATAACGGCTAGCAGGGATTTAACTTATGTTCAGCTGAGGGGCTTGATAGAGCATCTTTCCCGATCGCTGTTGGCCTTTGGTTGCCCTATGGACAATTGGACTCCGCGGGTAGTCATGCTCCTGAAGTATGTAAACAGGAGGGAATTTCTAGGCCGGGAAGCAGCTGACCAGCTGGCGGCCATATCATTGGAGCGGGCTGAAAGCTGAACGACCCTCATTTCTCTCCAAGAGACTGCAGCTAGGATCGATGAGGGATGAAGCCAAGGCCTCTTTACAACATCGAAGCTTCCTGACGGCCCGGATGGCGGCATTACAGGCCGAACTTTCAAGGGTAGAGGCCGAACTTGAAGAAGTAGATCGCCTGGGAGTCCAGAAGGCGGAGGATGCAGAGATGGCCGAGGGACAAGCCGCTTCCCTCGAGGAGAAGCTATCTGAGCTGGAGGCCACCGAGTTCCGATTGCAAGAACTGACCCGCCATCCTTCCCTGGGTATTCCTGCGCTGGAGGACATCTTCCGACGCCCTCTGCCGTAGTCTTTTTTTTCTCTTTATTTGCTCCCTTTTTGACGCACTTCATGTACTCCGGGGGATGGCCCGTGTAACATGTACCTCTTACTTCATAGTAATGGAAAATCTCCATCGTGCTTTTTGAATGAAGACTCCATCTTGTCATTATTCTTTTCTCTTCCATTCGCCCATTGTTTCTAATCCGAGTGTATGAGTCACTAGGGCAGGAGAGCGCTCACGCCTTCAGCAAAGGGGTGAGGTGTTCGCTCCACCGCGCCGTGACTTTTCTCGAGACTAACAAAGGCCTATGTCAGCCGAGAGTCCGGGGGACTCAAGAGGGTATATCAAAACTGGCGGGTAAGTGGTCCTGCCGAGGATGGCAAGACCCGAGAATGGGTAGTGACTGGTCCTGTCGATGATGACGAACGTCGAAAAAGGGTAGACGGTCTTGACGATGATGACAAGAATCGGGTTAGGGTAGCGACCGATCTTGCCGATGGTGACAAGGGTCGAAAAGGGTAGACGGTATTGCCGATGGTGAAAAAAATCGGGTAGAGTAGCGACCGAACTTGCCGATGGTGACAAGGGTCGAAGAGGGTAGACGGTCTTACCGATGTTGACAAAAATGGGTAGGGTAGCGACCGATCTTGCCGATGGTGACAAGGGTCGAAAAGGGTAGATAGTCTTGCCGATGGTGACAAAAACCGGATAGGGTAGCGACCGATCTTGCCGATGGTGACAAGGGTCGAAAAGGGTAGACGGTCTTGTCGATGGTGACAAAAACTGGATAGAGTAGCGACCGATCTTGCCGATGGTGACAAGGGTCGAAAAGGGTAGACGGTCTTGCCGATGGTGACAAAACCGGATAGGGTAGCGACCGATCTTGCCGATGGTGATAAGGGTCGAAAAGGGTAGACGGTCTTGTCGATGGTGACAAAATCAGATAGGGTAGCGACCGATCTTACTGATGGTGACAAGGGTCGAAAAGGGTAGACGGTCTTGCCAATGGTGACAAAAACCGGATAGGGTAGCGACCGATCTTGCCGATGGTGACAAGGGTCGAAAAGGGTAGACGGTCTTGCCGATGGTGACAAAAACTGGATAGGGTAGCGACCGATCTTGCCGATGGTGACAAGGGTCGAAAAGGGTAGACGGTCTTGCCGATGGTGACAAAAATCGGATAGGGTAGCGACCGATCTTGTCGATGGTGACAAGGGTCGAAAAGGGTAGACAGTCTTGCCGATGGTGACAAAAATCGGATAGGGTAGTGACCGATCTTGCCGATGATGACAAGGGTCGAAAAGGGTAGACGGTCTTGCCGATGGTGACAAAAACTGGATAGGGTAGCGATCGATCTTTCTGATGGTGACAAGGGTCGAAAAGGGTAGACGGTCTTGCCGATGGTGACAAAAATCGGATAGGGTAGCGACCGATCTTGCCGATGGTGACAAGGGTCGAAAAGGGTAGGCGGTCTTGCCGATGGTGACAAAACCGGATAGGGTAGCGACCGATCTTGCCGATGGTGACAAGGGTCGAAAAGGGTAGACGGTCTTGCCGATGGTGACAAAAACTGGATAGGGTAGCTACCGATCTTGTCGATGGTGACAAGGGTCGAAAAGGGTGGATGGTCTTGCCAATGGTGAAAAAACTGGATAGGGTAGCGACCGATCTTGCCGATGGTGACAAGGGTCGAAAAGGGTAGACGGTCTTACCGATGGTGACAAAATTGGATAGGGTAGCGACCGATCTTGCCGATAGTGACAATGGTCGAAAAGGGTAGACGGTCTTACCGATGGTGACAAAAATCGGGTAGGGTAGCGACTGATCTTGCCGAGGGTCGAAAAGGGTAGAGAATAGATGTATATAAGCGGGATATCAGATGAAAGTTCCCCGTCGACCTCGTAAGGGGTCTTCCGGACAGAGAATGAATCATCACTATTCATCATTCAATTTTTTTATTCACATTACTGACCTAAGCGCCCTTTCAAGTTTTCACCGAGGCCAGCCCCCTCTTGCTTTTGCCCGTGCACCCTTTCGGGTTTTCACGCGGCGGGGTACCCGATTTTGCCTGCGACGCCCTTTCGGGTTTTCGCCACAGCTGGGTTATAGCCATTTTTGCACTTGTCCTGATATAGGAACAAGTCTGGCGGGGTATCTCTATTTTTAACCCCATTTTCTTTTCTTTCTTTCTTTTTTCGAATTCGGGATGCAGAAGAACTGGACCACGAAAATGTTGGCTAGCCTTGTCGATGATGACAAGGATTGGATCCTGCTTCGGTCTGTCAACACTGGTTAGATATTGAAGCAAAGGATACAGTTTATTAACAAGGATGTAAGATCCGAGCTAAGGGTAAAGATCGACCGGTCTCCCCGATGATGACGAGGGTCGAACGTGGGTTTATTCATCGGCATGGGCCACATGCCGAGGCAAAGGTAGGGTTATTAACAGGGACGAAAAGTCCAAGTTAAGGGTAGAGATAGACCGATCTCGCCGATGATGACGAGGGTCGAACATGGGTTTATTCATCAACATGGGTCACATGCTGAAGCAAAGATGGGATTATCAACAGGGACGTAAGGTCCAAGTTAAGGGTAGAGATCGACCAATCTCGCCGATGATGACGAGGGTCGAATGTGGGTTTATTCATCAGCACGAGTCACATGCCGAAGCGAAGATGGGATTATCAACAGGGACGTAAGGTCCAAGTTGAGGGTAGAGATCACCCGACCTCGCCGATGATGACGAAGGCCGAATGTGGGTTTGTTAAAGGATTTCCGGTGGGACTTTGATGGTTGTCCCTTTCGGAGTTTCATTGGGTGGAGAATAGGAGAGGAATTTGGAAATTACCACTTTACTGACTCAAGCGCCCTTTCAGGTTTTCGTCGGAGCCAGCCCCCTCTTGCTTTTGCCCGCGCACCCTTTCGGGTTTTCACGTGGCGGGGTACCCGATTTTGCTTGCAGCGCCCCTTCGGGTTTTCGCCACAGCTGGGTTATAGCAATTTTTGCACTTGTCCTAATATAGGAGCAAGTCTGGCGGGGTATCTCTATTTTTAAACCCTTTTTTTTTATACGTATAGGGTGGTAGGTCGAAGTGTGATGTTCGACTCCTGGTCGACAGTAGATGGCCCGTAGTGGCAACAATGTGAGAATGCCAGCTAGAACACAAAATCTTCAGCCGACACGGGTTTATTTGTTAGCGTGGAGATAATGCTAACGCGAGGAAGGACTTTTGTGCCAATCCGAACGTAAGGCTCGTAATGGCGGTGCGACGTATCCTTTGGAAGCTTGATCAGGGCAGAATGCCACTAGACCAAGGAAAAGGTAGCTCGATCAGGGCGAAATGCCACTGGACCAAGGGAAGGTAGCTCGGTTAGGGCGGAGTGCCACTAAACCAAGGAAAGGGTAGCTCGATCAGGGCGGAATGCCACTGGACCAAGGAAAGGGTAGCTCGATCAGGGCGGAATGCCACTGGACCAAGGAAAGGGTAGCTCGATCAGGGCGGAATGCCACTGGACCAAGGAAAGGCAGCTCGGCTAGGGTGGAGTGCCCCTAAACTAAGGAGAAGGGTAGCTCGGTTAGGGCGGAGTGCCACTAAACCAAGGAGAAGAGTAGCTTGTTTAGGGTGGAGTGCCACTAAACCACGGAAAAGGTAGCTCGGTTAGGGCGGAGTGCCACTAAACCAAGGGAAAGTAGCTCGATCAGGGCGGAGTGCCACTAAACCAAGGAAAAGGTAGCTCGATCAGGGCGGAGTGCCACTAACCAAGGAAAGGGCAGCTCGATCGGGAAGGAGTGCCACTGGATCAAGGAAAAGGTAGCTCGGTTAGGGTGGAGTGCCACTAAACCAAGGAGAAGAGTAGCTTGGTTAGGGCGAAGTGCACTAAACCGAGGAAAAGGTAGCTCGATCAGGGCTAAGTGCCACTAACCAAGGAAAGGGCAGCTCGATCGGGGTAGAGTGCCACTGGATCAAGGGAAGGATAGCTCGGTTAGGGCGGAGTGCCACTAAACCAAGGTAAGGGTAGCTCGGTCAGGGCGGAATGCCACTGGACCAAGGGGAGGTAGCTTGATTAGGGCGAGATGCCATTAACCAAGGAAAAGATAGCTCGATCGGGGCGGAGTGCCACTGGATCAAGGGAAGGATAGCTTGGTTAGGGCGGAGTGCCACTAAACCAAGGTAAGGGTAGCTCGGCCAGGGCGGAATGCCACTGGACCAAGGGAAGGATAGCTCGGTTAGGGCGGAGTGCCACTAAACCAAGGTAAGGGTAGCTCGGCCAGGGCGAAATGCCACTGGACCAAGGAGAAGTAGCTCGATTAGGACGGAATGCCACTAAACCAAGGAAAAGGTAGCTCGATCAGGGCGAAATGCCACTAGACCAAGGAAAGGTAGCTCCGACCAATCACTCGGGACATGTCGGTTGCGCTGCATGATACAGCTTAATGTGTTTTCCATTGAGGGGAGAGAAATGAATGACTCCTTTGTGGTCTACAAGGACGTAGGCACCCCCTTCATATACTCGGCAGACGATATACGGCCCGACCCAGTTTTTGACCAGCTTCCCTTTGGGGTTGGAGGCCATCACTTCTTTTCTTTTGACCATTACCAGGTCTCCTTTCTTGAATTCTCGACCCTTGACTAGCTTGTCAAAAGCACGGGCCATGCGAGCTTGGTAGAGTTGGATGTTTTGCTATGCCCAGAGGCGTTTTTCTTCGAGCTCAGCGAGCTCCTCCAATCTTCTTTCTGAATTGGCCTGTTCACCACTGACTAGTCCGTGCTGGATGGCAACTCGCAATGAAGGAACTTCAAGTTCAATGGGCACTACAGCTTCCGACCCATAGACGAGGGAGAAAGGTGAACAGCCGGTTGGGGTCTTGTAGATAGTACGATAGGCCCAAAGTGCTTCGTACATCCTTTCTTCCCAATCTTTTTTATTAGACTTGGCAGTCTTTGCCAGCAGTGTGCATAAGGTCTTGTTAAAGGCTTCTGCGAGTCCATTGGCTTGAGGGTTGTAGGGGGACGATGTCCTCCAGTCGACTTTGTATTTGTCGGCCAGCCGATAAACCTTCTGGTTCCTAAAATGACTGCCATTATCAGAGATGATTCGGCTGGGGATTCCAAATCAAAATATTACATTCTTCCGAAAGAATCTTGCAACTAGTTCTCCCGTCACATCTCTTAGTGCTACTGCCTCCGCCCATCTGGAGAAGTAGTCTGTAGCTGCTAAGATGTATCTGCACCCAGATGAAGATGCTGGTAGACCCGGGTTACACCTTGGAAACCATGACCTCAGGCCACATATCCCTAGGTAATAAAGTTGTGCCCCACCCCATGATGACCACCTTCTTAGATCCATTCGATCCGTTCCAATGGGAATTCAAAGGTTGTCCCACACCTATACACATGGAAGTCACTTTTGGGAAAAGTATGCATGTGTCTAGGCTTTCCACACCCCTTGGCATGAACACTATGTTGGGTCCATTCATTCATATCACCCATATGTCAAGTAGAAAGTATGAGTGGTCCAAATTTGGATGTAGTGGTCCACCTTCATTCATCATGGGTCTTAAGCATATCAAAGGCATCTACGGATGTCCGGGTCCCCCGACATGCATCACCACTTTGCATGATAGATTCACATATGGTTGCCCCGGTCCACCTAAGCCCACCAAAGTCTACATGACAACATTGCATGATAAGTCCACATATGGTTGCCCCGGCCCACCAAGGCTCATCAAGGTCCATATGGCATCATGGCATGAATGGTCTATATATGGTTGTCCAGGTCCACCCATAACCACTAGAAGGTCAGCACTCACAAAATTGCATGATAACCTTTGCAAGCACATTAGCAAGAAGAATGAGGCTTATAAAAGGCTGGCCGACTCTCATCGGCGTCACCAAGAATTCTATGAGGGTGACTTTGTGATGGTAAGGATGAAGAGGCTCTCCCCGGGAGCCGACTCTAAACTGAGGCCACGTGGGGCTGGTCCCTTCCAGGTCTTGAGACGCATAGGTGCAAATGCCTACGAGTTAGATCTCCCCAAGGAGTATGGAATAAGTCCCACATTCAATGTTGCCGACCTAGTGCCATATAAGGGACCCACGGTGGTACCTAGTAAGGAGATTGAGCCTACTTCGTCCCTTGAGAGAGCACCCACCCATGTTAATAAACCACCAGCCAAGAGAGCCCAGCGTGAACAAATTGAACAAATATTGAATAAACATGTCACTACCACTCGGAGCAATGTATATGAGCGCTATCTCGGCCGGTGGATGGAACGGTCTCGTTCGGAAGACTTGAGGACAGTACCACTTCTACACCCTCCAAGGAGGGAAGGACACTTACTCGACAGAGTCGAGTTCTCCGCACCCCGGGAGTATGATGGGGACATCACCACCATGCCCACGTTCACAGCTCGTCTCCACGCCCCGGTTGCATCCGGCATGATCTAGTCATTTAATTCTGAGTCCTATGTAATTTTTATTTGAGTCATTTGATGTAATTTACATTTTATTTGAGTCATGTTCCTAGGTCTAGCATTTATTTTCCTATGTTTGAGTGTCATTAGAATGTGTAATGTGCTAATTGGGCCCATTTCTTCGGGCTTGGCCCAATGAGCTCCCCTCCCCTTCAGTTATTTGTCAATGAGTCCTTTGTCAGGGTCTTTTGTAGAAATGTGGGTTTCCTATATATATGACCCCATTTCCCCCCATCTGAACTTAATGAATGAATGTGTTAAAATTGCCATTTGAGTTCAAATTGGAGTGATTCCTCTAGTTTTTTGGGTGAGAGACCCTAGGGGAGAGATTCCCCACCTATTCCCCTCTTAATCTCTCTATTTCACCCCTCTTTCTCTCTCCTCCAACCCCAATTTCGAATTTTCTTCTCTCTCCTCCCCTCCCCAACCACCTCCACTAGCTACCCACCTCATTCAATACCCCTCCACTTCCCCAAGTTGCCATTACTCCACTCCCATTGTCCCAAGGAGGCATCTCCCACTTTCCAACACAATCCCACCCCTTCCCACACAATCTCCCCTAGTTCCCACACAATCCCCCACTCCCAAGACCATTTCAAATTTGAATCCACCATTCCCTCCATGATTTGGCCGCCCCCCCCCCTCTCCCTTCTAGCTAGGGTCGCCCCTCCCATCTCCCTCCATTCACCTCCATTGCCTCCACCTTCCCCTACCTCCAGCTGAGGACCTGCCCCCACTACCCCCTCCCATCCCCTTCCTATCTCCAGTAGCATTCCCCATCCCTCCATACACACTACTTCTTCCACCCCATCACCCCTTTCATACATACACCTCCCCCATCTCCTTCTTTAGAAGCCAACACAGGAGCTGTAGGTTGCTGTCCACAGGTTGCAGACGAACCAGTCTCTTGCAGTGGCCACCACGACGCCATCCGGATGAGTTTGAAGACACAAGAGCCATCGCTGGAAGCTTCTCCGGGTCTTCTTTGCAACAGAAGTGATCTCACCCCCATCCGAGTTTGGTGCGGCCCGAGAGGTCCAATCTACCCCGACTGCGTAGATCTGCCCCAACAGAAGACCTGATCTGGAATAGAAGCTCTGTCCCGACAAACCACGGAAGAATCAACTCTCAAGTTCTTCTTCAAAGTCCTACCTCGGCCTGTCTACTTTCATAATCAAAAAGCAGAAGTCCATTCAGCATCTGGGAGCAGAAGTTACAAATTTTCTTCCACGATTGCGCGGCTCTGCTTCCCACTATCTGCATCGACCCCTCTTCACTCTTCTAGTTCCACAGGTCGACTCCGACATCGGTTAGCATCCCCGTCAGTTTTTCTACGAAGAAGATTCATCCACGGTTTCAACGACTCTGACGGTGCCTGATTCCGACAACGGGAGCGGCCGGGGTACCCTCTGCATCCTGCTGTTAGAAGCCAGTTCCTGTTAGTCCTAGAAACAGAGGCCCTGTTCAAGCTCCTGCCCCGACCAGAAACGGTTCCAGAAGAAATTGAGGAAATTCTGAGGCATCCCCCTCCCTGTTACGAAGCTTTCGCCGCCGGTCTTGCTATCAGAAAAATTCGTGAGTGGGATCTACAGCAGCAACACTGACCCCCTGTCCCTGTTCGCAGACAACCGACAGATTCGGCATCCACACTTAGTCGTCGTTCTTTGCATTAATTTCCCCACCCCGCTTGGCCGGCTGAAGGCCCCTCCCTGCGTGGAGGTAGTATTGATGTAATTCCATTAACCCCCACCCCAAGATCCCCCTCCTGCGAGAGGTGTAGTGGTGTAACTTGTTTGGGCAGGTCAAGCGACACCGCCGCAGCGTGTGGGGATCCACTCGCCTCCCCGCTCGCCCTCGTCTCCGACCGGGACCGGTTTCTTCAAACCGGTCGAGTAAGTGCTCAAACCTTCTCTCCAATTAGTGCTTGTCATTCAATATTAGTTCTTAATTCCGCTGGTTATGCGAGTGAGAGCCCGATCCTCAAGCCCTACAAACTTGAGTGATCACCGTGGGAAATTACAACCGGTGCCTTTGGCACTTCGTCGGCCACATTGAATTGGGCTTCCAAATCCATTGAGAATTAAATCTTGGCCTTGCTGGCCCTCTACCAGCAAGGGCCCAACCCCTCAACCTCACCTTGGCATTACCAAGTCACCCCGGGCTTGGGTGAGCGACGAGAGAGCGGCGGCCCAATTCGGCCCATTTGAATGCGATTGTGCTTGCTTGCATTAGGTCCGAGGTCGTGTCACATCATTTCTTCTTCTTCCTCTTCTCCGGGTAGGTTGAAGAGTGCTGATAGGGTATTGCAGGAGACAACCTGTGCTTGATTGGCCCCAGCGGCCTTTCTTTTCTTCTTCTTTTTCTTTCTCTTCTTTTTGGTTTCTGCGGGTGCCTGCCCCCAGAACAGGCTGCCCTCTTCAGGGGGTGCTGCTTCAGCTTCCTCCACCTGTTTGAGTGAGAGTTGTTCCAGCTCTTGCCATGGGACGTGGTCCCGTACCAGCAGAGGTTTCAATTCGGGCTGCACATATTCATCTAGCCCTTCAATCAGGTGCTGTAGTCGAAGGACCCCAGGATTGGTTTCCTTGATTACTGGTAGCGGAGTCTGTCTCCTCCTGCTAGGTGTATGTATTCTGATGGCTGTAGGTGGAGTGACCCATACGGGTGCTACCACTGGCGGAGCAGGCCGGGGTGTAACGCCACGGATATGTGCCCCCTCTTTCGGGCGAGGTGCCCTCTTCTTCTTGTGCTTTACAGGGATCTGCTGCCACCCCTGATGTTCTTTCACGAGCTCCAGGAAATGGATTTCGTAGGTGCTCCGTGTGCTTGCTTCAGAGATCTCCTCAGGTAATGCCTGGTAGAGGGAGACCATGTTGACTGCTGCTCTCCTGAGAGGGGCTTCATGTGGCTGAGGAGGGTCTACTTTGTACTCTCCCAGCTCTATTTCATTCTTCTTTACCATTCCTTCGATGATGTCTTTGAAAACACAATAGTCTTCGATTGGATGTCCCAACATCTGGTGGTAGGGGCAGAATCTTGGACTGTCTTTTCTTTTCAGGTCCTCCGGTCTCCTTGGCTCAAGCAGAGTGACCATGCTGTATTCTGTTACCCAGTCGAACAGGACTCGGGTCTTGTCTTTTGGAAAGGAATAGGCTTTCTTCATTTTGTCCCTGAGCGAAGGACCTTCTTTATCATCTAGAGCTTTCGCAGGTTGCGGGGGAGCCGCCTTCTTGCCTTTCTCCTTCTGCTATTCGAACGCCTTGATATCAAGTGCATTTGCTTCTTTAGGTGTGGGGCGCCGTTCCACAGCCTTGCCTTTCTGGGCTATGCTGGCAACTGACGCCGGGGCAGACTTGGCTAGGAAAGCCTCCACTTCGGCCACCACATTATTCAGCCGGTCGAACGACCGTATTTCCATTCCAATCATCTTCTCCAGGACCTCCCTCCTGAGGTTTTGTTTGCATATTTGTACCGCGTCCTCCTGATGTGGGGGCCGCTTGCATCTCATTCCGAGGTTCCTCCACCTCTTGATGTAATCAAGGGCTGTCTCATCTGCCCTTTATTTTGCTGAGTAGAGTTCGGCCACTGTGACCTCCCTCTCTGTGACATGGAATCTTTCTCTAAACTTTCTCTGCATATCCGACCAATCACTAATTGACCCGGTCGAGAAGCTAGAGTACCATTCAAATGCCAGCCCTGTCAGCGAGGACTCGAAGAACTTCAGCAAATATGACTCGTCGGTGGCCAGATCACCCATAACGGTCATGTAATATGCAATATGCTCTTTCGGGGATCCCTTCCCGTTGAATTTGTCAAACTTAAGTGGCTTGTTGACCCCCGGGGGAAGTCGTTTAGCCACATGGTGTTGTGGATAGGGCACCCGATAGGCATCAAATGCGACGTAGTCACCTTCACTTTTCTCTGCGAGCTTCAGCTCGATCATCCTCTCCACCATCATCCGGTTCACGACCGTGGGGTCAACCGATTCTGGATAGAAGTGCGCCGGCTGCAAGTATGGGGTGACCAGGGTGGTCGCCTGTGGAGGACGTAGCAGCGGGGGTGTCGGGTGCACCTGAGGGAGCACCGGAGGTAGCAGCGGCTGAGGCCGTGGCGGCCGCTGTTGTGCTGTCCCCATGCTTGGCTCTGACGGCTGGGACAGTGTATAAAGCAGTGGAGGGTCGTCACGACGAGCCGCTCCTCGAGATGACTCACCCTGGACTTCGGGTGGTTTAGAAGCCGATGAATGTTCAGTCTTTTCCATCAGCTGCTTCTTCAGAGAGTCTATCTCCCGTTGATATTTTTGTAGTAGCATCAGAACTGATGGGTCTATAGTGGTGGGGATACCCTCTGTTGTCTCCCCGGACGTACCCTCAGGCAGGATGTCGAGGAGGACGTCGTCTTCTTCTTCCGCCGTGACCACATTAGCGGTCAAGACGTGGGCCTTGTCATCCCAGTGGGGATAGACCTGGGACTGTTTCCCTTTAACCATCATCAGAAGCTTTCTTGCTGCTTCTGTTCTGTGGGTAGTCGGCCCCGGCCGTGCGGCCAATTGAGCCAATTCTTGGGGGTCTTCAGGAAGCTCCCCACATTGGTTAGATATACCAGCCATGTTGCAGGTGAAAACTTGCATCCTTCTCTTCTGTTGATAGACCCTCCTTCTAGCATGCTGCGGGAAGGTCAGTCTTTCAAACACAGAGATCCTTCTCCTTTCTTCCCGCTCGGGGAAAACTTCATCGGCTTCGACCTCGAAGCCATCATTATATCCATTGTCGTCGACTGACGACACCATCATTCTATCTCCCATATTTCCTTCATCTGCCATTCATGGGCAGTAGTCTTCCTCAGTGGCGACTGTCTGCATCAGTCGATGCTGTCCGAGTGAGGGGTTGCCTAAGCCTCAGAAATAATTTCTGACCAAGCAGGTCATCTCTTCTCGACCCCGTTCTTGATGTAGGACGGGGGGTGATTGTCGACCTCCAGCGGGAGGGATATAGGCCAGCCGAGCTCTGTCAGCAGGCTGTTGGAATCTTCGTCCCGCAGTAGGGATGTTGGCTTGACGGGCCGCGGCCCTAAAACTTCTGTGGCGCGGAGGATCCGCGACCACCTCTTCTTCCTTCTTCGGGGGCAAGCCCCTTTCTCTTCTCACTTCCGCCTCATTGTTCACAAGACGATGGCAGATGGGTGTTAGCTGGTGGGTAGGTCGGGTCCGCTTGGGAACCCACACCTGTTTAAACTTTCTCAGCCTGGGTGCCGGGCTTCTTTGGCCACAGTGGCCGGCTTCTTCTATTTCTGCCCTCCTTCCGGCGAGGGCCTGATAGGCATTGTGGACAGGAATGTTGGGGAAGACTCGGCCCGGGGTCACCCATGCAGTGCGTCCGTCGAGGAAGACGCGCATACCCCCGACTAGCATAGATTTCCCGGACTGAGACAGAGTTCTGGTGATTACAGCAGCATTCTTGCGGGCCTGGCGACGCTGGCGTCCTCCAGGGTGTTTGTTGATGACATTGGGGTGGGTCCCACGTATGACGTGGTGCACCAGACAGTTAGCGACCGGGGCCGGACTTTCAGACAAGTCTTTACAGCAGGGAACCTTCAGAGGCTCCATTTTCTCTACAGCTTCCTTGACAGGTTCTGGGGCTTCGACCTCCAGCATATCTACAAACGCTAACCCCAAAAAGTTGGGGAAGCCCACAGCGGCAGGGAAGCTGCCGAATTCCATGGGTACCGCCAGGTACCCTTGCGCGTGTCCAGCGACTATCGACAGATCGAAGTCAACGCCAATTATCCCGTTGATCGTCATTGATCCGCCTGCACAGACAAACAAGGCAATATTCAGTAGCTCTTGAGAGGGCTTCGAAGTCCGAATATCCTGGCAAAGAGATGAAAGGTGACACTGGTCCCACCGGGCGTGCCAGACTTGTTCGCGACCTTTTCTTTCTTTCGTGGGTCGATCGACCAACTGGCTGACTGGTAGTCAAATGATCAATTGACGACGCAGGCGTGTCAGTCACATGAGTGACGAATTTATGATGCGCTCATTCTGACCCATGTCGGGCGAATGTGAGGTTCGGTAGGGACCAGCAGTCCGCCATACCATAAAGGCTATGGCGTTAATTACATCCCCCACGAGGAGGGAACACCTTTGATTAATTGCCGAGATAGCGGGCTGTCGAACCCGGATTAAAAAGAGCTACATGATGATCATGACGAAGGCATGCAGGATGCATATATTTATCATGCAGAAGATGCATAGTTCATAGAATTATGGATCCTCGGTACGTGGCGGAGGACGTAGGTCCGAAGACCACCGTCGCGCATAGCGAAGACTTCCGACCAGACGTAATCCAGCTTTCTGTCGACGCCATTTAATATACCCGAGGATCTATGCATGCATGCACACATGACGTTCTTGACTATATTAAGCATGATAATGGAATTCATGGAAGCAAATGATAATCGACCACATTTATTACTCCCCATCGAGAAGAGGGAAGGCAACACAAGTGTGATAGCGAAAGCACAATGCTAACGGACATGGTGATGAAGATATAATAAAAGTATAGTTTAGGCCCGTTCGGCCCTTCCTTTATTCAATTTATTGACGCCAACCCCGAGGGACGAGAATCATCCAGGGGCAAGTAAGCGATTGGGGTAGCAGGAGGCTTCAAAACCGACGCAAGCGTGAGAAATAACTTCCACGGCATGATAAAACGTAAGTATAGCGGCTAATACGGCGCGGCCATCATGGATGTTAACACGGCGTGAAGACTTTGGGGCGCGCCGGTTTAGGGCGCACCGGAAAGGCGCAAAGGAAAACTTTTTGATTATGAGTCTAGCGTTAATCCGGCGAGGGGGGGGTACCGCGCCGGATTAGGGCGCGCCGGGTTTAGGCTGCGCTGTTTTAGCTTATTTTTGATGAATTTCGAATCATTTGAGTTTGTTAAGTTTATGTTGAGGGTTTTGAAGCCATTTAAGGCCAATTGTTTGTTAAATTGAAGTCCAGAACCCTGAGGGATGGTGTGATAAGCCAGTGCGAGGTTCCTACTCGAGCACCGAGATAATTGGGTCCAGAATGAGTGTTTCGTTATGGTTTATTCATTATTAATCTGTCCAAAATTGGACAGCATCTCCCCTGAACCTGAAGAGTTACAGGGGAGAAGCGGGGTCATGCTCACCTATGGAACAAGCCCCTAAACCGCCGGTCTACACGAAGGCAGCCAGCAAACCCCATTGGATAGGATACCTCGAGGACTAGCCTGTTAGGGGCACCAAGGTTCCATAGGGGGAAGAAACAGGGAGATGAAGCCATTGACGATGGGAACAGCACCCCGAGGCCTAGCCTGCGATGGGTGGATGACCCACAGTGTATGACTTATTCCTTATAGGGACTGACCATTAGGAAGATGAAACTCCGAGGGCTAGCCTGTGAGGAGCACATATCCCCGGCCTTCATTGGGTCCAGAATTGTTGGGGGGGAGCTCGTTGAGCCAAGACCCCTCTGTTGCTATCTGCTGTGGGCTCAGGGAGAAACGCCTGCCATCGAGGGGTAGGGTTCTTAGTTGCCCAGCAGTTCCGTGAAGCCACGGGGGGAATGTTCCCTTCCCCGGGTGATCGAGACGATGAGAAAACCTCGGAACAGTTTGGATGATCACGATGCCTAGAGGTAGTAAATGCATAAATGAGACGGGCCCATTGCAGGGGCATATGCTCGAACAGTTAGAAAGCGACGTTCAAGGGATGAACCCTGCACATGGCGGAGAGAGGCATGCGCAGAAGCACAACTCTGTCCGAGAAGAGAGGGGGATGCAGAAACCCTTGAATCAAACATGAGAATGATCGAAGGAAAAGCCCCCGGGGAGGGGTGTTTATGTAGCCCACGATGATTCATGGCACGCTATAGACCTCGGAGAAATCGGAATTAGAGCTACGCAGAGAAGAACTCCGACACACGCATTGGCATAGATAAAAAGGGGGGAGGCTGAGGATCATTCATTCAACCCGATAACCCAAGCATTCAACATATATGTAATAACGTCCCAGAAACGGGAATGATTCAGTGTTTACATGGTGAGGACATGGCGCCAACCCCATTGCTCGGTCGCCGCTCGCCGATCACGGAGGCAGAAGACATACAGAGCACCACGAAAATAGAGAAAGGAAGGAAGAGAAAATAGAGAATCGCACATAGGGGGAGGAGAATCGACTCATATCATTGTCGCTCCTCCCCCCCTCGCTTACATTCGATGGGTGGGAACTTCAGAAGGAGTAGTCTACGGAAAGCAGGAAAAGAACCGGCACCGGCGCCCACCTCTTCGGGAACAGGGTATCGTAGAGGAAGAAGATGACCGGCGGAAGCTCCTCGAAGGAACCCTTCTCTCTCTGCTTCAGTAGAAAAAAAAACCTCTCCAGAAGCCTTTCTCTCCCTCCGCTCTTCTCTTTTTTTCTCAATCGATCTCTTTCTTTTTCTTCTCTGTGTCCCTCCTTCTTCCTCTTGTCGAAGAGCAGCCATCTATATAGGGGGTGGGTTCGAATCTTAATCCGGCGTGAGATTAGCGCGCCGGGAAGAAGCCTCAGCAAATTAGCGCGCCGATCTTGGAGGGCGCCGGTTTAACGGGCGCGCCGTATTAGCATTTCCCGCGCATTGCAGGTTAGCCGATGAATCCGGGGACGATCCCGGAGGTCATCGTGAACATTTATCTCGCCAATGCCTATCGAAACCTTGACGAGGTGTTTTGTGAAGCCCCTCGGCTGACGCGCGGCCGTTCTCGAGACACCAGATAGCTTTGGCTTAATTACGCGGGTTTCCCGCTAATACGGCCTGCGGCTTTGTGATTCGTGCTGCTAGCTCGGTCTGGCTTGTACCCAAGCTCCTTAGGGGGTTGGATGACACCAGGGATAATTCCGCCTGCGCTGGACGATCATTCGGCCACTAACGGGCCCATCTTGTTGGGAAGCCATACCCGTGCCGGGTGATCGGGATCTTCTGCCGTCAGAGCTTTCGGTCCTCTGTCTCGGAGAGCCAGGGGAGAACTCCTTTTTCTTCAAGAGAGACTTTTCATGTGGTGGGGGACCACCGAATAGACCATCGTCCTTCATCGGACAACGGGTGTAGTGGATGCAGCACGACAAAGTCGATGCCGGTTCATTGGGCAGGCTTGGTCGCACTGCCGGTTGGTTGTGGATTTGTCTCGGCTCCCCTGAGGTGAAGTCCCCGTGTCCATATGGAGTGACTCGAGGCTCTGGCAACCTGAGAAATCTTTGATATGTTTATCTTTATCGGCTTCCATGCTTCGGTGGGCCGGGTCATTCGTCCTTAAGGCTTGGTCGCCAATGATCATATTTTGGGTGCCAACAGGAACCCGCTCTGATATCAATTATTGGGTATCTCAATAGGATCTAGAGGGGGGGATGAATAGATCCTTTTTGAGATAATGCCTATTTTAAAACTAATCCGATCACTTAATAAAAAGCAGAACAAGGAACCCAAATGTTCCCCAACAAAGTATGTTGAACCGAACTATTATGATACTCTACTCAAATCGCACAACGGATTTAACAAGAAAACTTAGCTTCCTAGGTATCAGATTAATCACGGTTGAGAGCCAACTAGTTTGAGGATACAAACTGAAATATCAACAAACATAAAGGTTAGCTGCACCTGTGAGCAGTGATCTATCACACCCGTGGATGTGCATGGTCACAATGCTAAGTGCGTTGGTAGCTTAAATGACTAAGATAGTAAACATGTCAATCATCAAACCATCCTATGAATGTGGATGAGAGAGAAGGATCAATCACACAAACCATAGCCCACTGCACAGAGATTTTTATGGTGGTTCAGTCTGCAAACCCACAGACCTACATCCACCCCTCACCAAAACCCGATGAGGCTTCCCACTGACTAACAGCATGAACACCGCTAATTAACAACTTGACTGCTGATTCACAGCTTCCATACGAGGACACGATCCTCACCGCTGATTCACAGCTTCTCGCTGACTAAGACCTTGATATGGGGACAAGCCCCAAATGAAGAAAACAAAGACACGTTGCATAAATGCAGCAAAACTATTGGGACAAGCCCCATCAACACACACGACTGCACAGCAGCGAGAAAAACACTCCAGTCTCTTAACAGAGCGCCAGAAACACACTGCTGTCAATGCAACATAACACAAAGAAATCAGAGTTTCAAAAAGAAAACATAAAAATGGAATAAGGAAAAACAAATGTGGCTTCAAAATAAGTTCATGAAGTTGTAATGGAAATCTGAACTCAGATCGTGGCTGGTCTGCTTCTCTGCTTGGTATCCACATACGAACTTGGGGAGGTAGGCCGTAGGCAGCGTAAGCGAGGGACAAGCGACATGGGGCTTGCGGATGTAACATTCGACCGCTGATCAGTCATTTACCCATTTGTGTTGTAGTTGTAGCTTCTGGGGTTAACTCGAAGCCAGTGGGTTGGATCAAGGCCGTTCAACGGGCCATGGGTTGGTAGAGCGGCCTGAACGGGCATGTAGGCTTGATCCGGCTGAAAAATGGCCACTAGGGGTCACTTATAAGGCGGCTAGCCGGTTGATATATACGGTGGTAGCCGCTTGATATGGCGGACAGGGGGCGCTTGCGGGCGAGCCATCGATCCGGCGGCCAACACCTGATACGGTGGCTAGGAGGCGGTGCTGTTCTTCGATTAAAACCCTAGGAGAGAGGGGGGCTCCCCACTCACTTCTCATTTGAACGGCTGCCCCACTCCTTCCTCTTCTCTTCTGTTTGCGCACGGTGACGAGCTCCTCTTCTCCCGGGCTCGCACACGGCGGCAAGCCCTTCCTCTCCCTTGCTTGCATACGGCAGCAGGGTCATTTGGGCACGGCGGCTAGCCTCTCCCCTTCTGTAATGCATTAGATTCTTATTGGATCTTTCGGATCCTTATCGGAGTGCTTTCGGATCGCTCTTGTGGGTCTTGAGTTGAGTTTTACGATCTGCGTGGGTTTTTCTCTCGTATAAGTTACGGAACCCTGTGGTGAGTTTATTTCTCAATTCATCGACTCGAGGATGCTACAGTTCCGATGTACTCTTTGAGATGATCGTTTTGGCTATTTTTACGTAATTTCCTGAATTAGTGGATTTTCGGCATAAAAATCAGATTTTTGGAAATTATGAAAATTCCTAATTTCTTTCCTTTTTACTTTCCTTTCCTCTCTCCTCCCTCTTATTTCTAACCTCACGTTCTCTCTCTCGTTCTCTCTCCTCTCCACTCCTCTCTCCGCGGGGCGCGCACCGTAGGCGAGCTGGGCGAGGCGGGGATGCGATGGAGTGATCGTGGAACGTGATGGAGTGGCGGATGGAGCGTACGGTGGCGCGATCCCTTGGTGGATTCAAAGCCGGCGTGTTTTGATGGTCGTGATTGTTTCGACGTGGTTTAGTCGTTGCGGAGCACGGAATCTTCGGTAGAGGTAGGGAGATGGAAGCCCTACTCATGTTCTACGGTTCCTCGCAGTTTCATGCTGAACGGTGCGAGAACGAGTGAGTTTCATTTAAGTTTGGGAAAATCATGCTTTTGGGGTGTTCGTTGGGTTCACCGAAAAATGGCGACGGTTTTTAGATCAGTTGGTTCCATTGGAACCCCCAGCATGTTAGCATTCCATTCCTACAAGTTTCCTTACAATCGGTGGTCATTTTGGGCCGGTAGAAGCCCGGGAACCCATGTGACTCCATTAGGGTCAATTCGTTTGAATCGCCCAATTCGTGTCGTTTTGGCATCGATTTGACCCCTTCCGGTCTGTGGAAGGCTTGTATTGTCGTTAGGATTGTTTCCCCTTCGTTTTAGAGCGAACGGGGCATGGAAAGGCCGAGATCCGTCGATCCCTTATTTTACTCGCCGTGACACTTAAACGGTTTTATAGAAACTATTCTACCTTGTAAGTGGTTAAAGGGCGACCGTTTCATGTTGGTCAGTTCAAAGTTAAACGGCTTCGTGATAGACCGTGTTTTTGGGTAAGCGGCCCATTGGCGACCGCTTATTCTTTGCGTTGTTTTACCTATGCCGGTTCGCTGGCCAAGCGGCCATGCGACCGTCCGCCCTGTGGTTTGCGCGGCGCCGGGTCGTCCGCGTATGTTAAGTTGACTTTCGTCAACGTTTTAACTCAGTTTGAGCTAGTAGTCTACCTCCGACCATGCATTGGTTTAGGCAGCCCTTTGGGTGACCGCCTGGCCTAGTGAAGTGGTTCAAAGTGGACCGTTCAGTGGTTTGACCTGTTAAGTCAGTTAGGGGTTGACTGGGTTGAGCGGCCAGGCTCTGACTGCTATAGTCTTTACACGGCTTTGGGGGGGAGACCGTGTAACCCTATGCTGTTGTAGTTTTGGTCGTTGAGTCTCTGAGGGGAACGACTCTTCCCTTGACCGTTTTCTTTGTGACACGGCCCATGAATAGACTGTTTGTACGTTGGCACGGCCCTTTGCTAACCGTCCAGTGTTTGTGTTTTCTATAGGTAGACGGCCCTTTTATACACCGTTGAAGAGGGGCGATCTCGCGCTGCTCCTGAGCGGGGAGGAAGATGACCACGTACCCCTTGAAGTATAAACTGCAAGAAGGGAAACCAGTCAGAGGTGCCTAGGGATAGATCCCCGGGGAAGACCCTCCGATGCTTAAGTCAGCACAGGTAGTAGAGCACTGGTGCGAAGAGAAGAGTTGGGAGGAAAATGGGAGCGCGAGATACCTCTCCACTGAAAGGTGAAGTAGTTCCTGCTCAGGGTTGCTGGCTCTTGCCTTGCTTAGGCTTACCTTCTCGTAGTAGGGCATGTCCTATTTAAATAATGGCATGTTGTGCGAATTGATCCCTGTGAGCGGAGGAGTTTCAGGGGGGTTACGTCCTTCATGCGGGCTCCTTACGACGCGCGGACTCTTGGTCTCCCTTGTCCTCTTGAGCTTCCTGCCATTAAGGGATTCGCAATGGCCGAATCAATAAGCTTCCATCAGCAAGCCCGAGCGAATGGCACTTGTTCAGGAGTGGCCTCCCGAGTGATAAGTGCTGGGTCGGGACAAGGAATAGGGGGCTCCAAGGGAGCTTTCCTGATCGACTGATGCTCGAACTTCCCAACCTGAATGCCGCCTAGGAAGCACTTGTACCGGATGAATTTTTAGGCTTCATAATAAGTGGGCCCGGGGGCTGCCACTTTGAGGAGTTGAGCCTTGTTCGGTCCGGTTCAGACCGCGTTTGGCCTCTCCATACAGGCGGTGAGATTTCCCCTCTCCACTTGTCCCCCTCCTACTTCCGAGCCAAGATTAGGCTCAGACGAGTAGCAATTGGGAAGGACTATTTGTGGCACTGGTTGGGTAAATATATCTCTCTGGTAGGGGCCACATGACGCGGCTCACCTTGAAAATGTGCCCGTTATGATGAATAAGAGAAGGCCCCTCCTAGGGAGATCGGACGTCGCGCCGCCTCCTGTCAGGGTTTTTAGGTATTGCGCATTTTGCGTCCCTTTATCTCCCAGGTTTTAGGGTTTTGCCTCTCTTTATAGTTATATTTGAGGAGGGGGGCTTCTGTGTGATGAGAGCAGTTTCGAAAGAGCAGAGAATCGTTGCGGCCACCAGAGCAAGAGGGGCTTCCTAGGGCGGTGATTCGTCAGCTCCCTTTCTCCTCCGAAGTTCTTGGGCTTGGAGCTTTCCCCTTCTTCTTTTCTCTGTCTCATGGCAGACCATCATCCTGAGGCCGAGGGGCGATAGAGAGAACGGGCCCCAAGGGTTTTCTTGAAGCCACCGGAGCTGCTCTGCAGTGAGCTAAGGGAGGCTGAGGTGAGGCGGCTGGAGAGTCGATACGGGCTGCCTTGGCGGTTCCAATTCCTGGCTCCCGAGCCTCATGAGTCTAGCCTGTCCACTCGTTCTGGCCTCTTTTGCTCCTTTCTCCTGGCCTGAAAATGTGGCTTTCGTCTGCCCCTTCATCCCTTTGTCACCGAGTTGCTTCGGTTCTACCGGCTGGCTCCTATCCAGCTAGTCTCCAACTCTTATACCTTCATTTTCTCCTTTATTATTCTCTGTGGCCAGTGTGGGGTGCGCGCCTCGCTGGATCTTTTCCATTACTTCTTTGAGTTGAAGGAGCATCCTCATGCGGGGAGAGGCTTCTTCTATATTCAGGTGAAGCGGGGGAGGAGCTGTGTGTCCCTCTCTACAAAGGACTCTTCTCATAAAGGGTGGAAGACCCAATATTTTTAGGTGGGCCCATCGGTAGTTGGTGTAGTCTGCAATTTCCTGACGGCGCCCAATTTCCACTCGAACATTCCTCCGAAGCAGACCGTGTTTCCTCTGGAGGTGGAAGAGGAGGCTACCATTCTGCAGCAGAATCGCCAAGAGACTACTGATTTGGTGACTTCTCCCAACATTGAGGGCTACCTCGCTCGAGTGCTGTCGCCGATAGGTAAGGAGTTCGGGAACTTGGTCTTCCTTCTTGCGGAGTAAGAACCTTCCTTCTCTTAGTCTGCTTTCTGTGGTTCAGACACATGGCGAGCGGTTAAGGAGGAGACACCGTCGGCCGAATTGGAGATCATCGATTTGGACGAGGCGCCGACTCCTGACGATCTTCAAGCTTCAGAGGGCTCGTCCCGTGCCAGGGATAAGGGCAAGCGAGTGGCCCGGGATGAAGTTTCCGAGCGCCGGGGGGTTAAGCGCAAGGATCCCATGGCCAAGTTGTTGCGGTCTTCAATGCAAGCTCAGTCTGCTGAGAAGAAGTGGGTGAGGTAGGAGGAGGTCGTCCGTCCGTCCGGAGGAGATTCCCTACCGGCTCTCCCCTCTACTGAAGAGGAGGGGGCCGATGAAGGAGGGATCACCGCCGATGCTGAGGCGCCGAACGTAGTGGAGGGGCCGCCAGACGAGGCGGTCCGGTTTGAGCCGGTCGAGGCTGGAGGGTCGCAGGAGGAGGTGACTCGATCTCAGCTGACAAAGCTGGGAGGTACGCGGTGGGGCCGCTCCTGCCGAGCCAACTGGTGGGGCCCCCGGGATGGGATTGCCCAAGGGAGATGCCCCGATCCTGGCCGCTCCGGTGAGAGCTTCCCCTCCCTCTACTAGTACCTTCAGTGTCCGGGCTCCTCTGTATCGGGCTTGCCATTCCTTAGCTTCTCAAGACTTGCGGGAAAAAGAACGGAAGGGTCCCCCCTCTTCGCTGTTTGAGTAGATTATAGAGGGAGGGTTGGTCTTGGCCCATCTGGGGGCTGAAGCAGTGGATGCGTACGCTCGGGTGGAGTCCGAGCGGGAGACTCTCTCATGGACCTACGGTGTGCTTGACCGGAAGGTCGAGCGTCTGACCCACGATCTTGGGGACCTTCACCGGGAGATGGCCCCGCTCCGAACGCTGGTGCAGTCGAGCCAAGTTGAGGCTCGGTCTTTGGTGGAGCAGCTGGCCCTGGCTCATCGCATGGTCGACCGGAAGAGTGAGCTATTGGAGTCGGAACGCAGAAACCAAGTCGAGCGCGACGACCAAGGGAGGGCCGAGCGAGAGAGGCTAGAGGACAGAGTTCGGGCGGTCGAGGATTCGCAGACCGAGGCCGAGCGAAGGCTGTCCATGGCCGAGAGAATGCTATCCAAGTTCAAGGAGCAGATAGCTGAGCTAGCGAGGAAGGCGGAGCTGGCTGGGAAGGAAGAGCTCGAGCAACATAAGTGCTCAGAGGCTTACCAGGCAGCTTTACAGCAGGCGGCCTTTCCTTATTACGAGTCAGGCTACCGACGGGACTCTCGAAGGGCTTCTCCCAAGGCTACGATCGGGCCATCCTAGAGGCAGAGGCCCAGTCGTCTATGCTCGTTTTTCCTTCCGGTCAGCATTATGACTCGAATTGGGGCTCCACTGACTCTTCCCACTACATGTCGAGTGAAGAGGTGAGTTCGGCCCCGTCCGAGCGACCGCCAACTCCAGCATCATCGGGAGGGCACACGGCCGAGACAGTTCCCACAAAGGTGGGGTCAGTGTCTGGGCCGGCCGTCACTGAGAACACTGGGGGCAGATCGTCTAGTGCCGAAGAAGCCTTGTCTGCCGAGCTTGGAGATGGGCCCGAGACCTGATGTAATAGCTCTTTTCTTTTTTTTTATTTCTCTTTCATATGTAGCCGAGTAAGGCTTTTTTGGAAACTATAATAGCGGCAGTATTGAATGCTGAATTGACTATTTCTTACCGCTTTTGATGTGATTTGACTACCGTATTCCTAGTCGTTTGAAGAAGGTTCCGATTTTCTATAGATCTTACGCGCGTCGATCTATCAAATAATTGACATGGCACTGGCACCTTTCCATTTTTCCATACCGCCCTTAATTGATGTGACACAACCTAGGACTTAAACAAACAAGCACAATCGCAATCAAACGGACCGATGTCGGCGACCGCTCACCCGATGCTCACCAAGACCCGGGGTAACTTGGCAATGCCAAGTGGAGGTTGTGTGGGCTGGGCCCTTGCTGGTTGAGGGCCAGCAAGGCCTAAGTTGATTCCCAAGGGTAATGGCAGCCCAATTCAAGGGAGCCGACGTCGTGCCGAGGGCACGGGTTCCACTCTTTTCCCACGGTGATCACTTATAGCAAAGGAGCTTAAGGATCGGGCTCTCATTCACGGCCAGCGGAGTTTATGAACTAATATTGAAAGAACAAGCACAAATTAGAGCAATGTTTGGAGCACTTACTCGACCTGTTTGAAGAAACTGGTCCCGCTCGGAGACAAGGGCGAGCGGGGAGGCGGGCTCGCAGGAGGGGGATCTTGGGGTGGGGGTTAAGTGATATTACAACTAAAACTACCTCCACATAGGGAGGGGCCTTCAGCCGGCCAAGCGGGGAGGGGAACTTGAGAGAGGAACACCGAAGATGGGAGGTCGCCGGTTCTGTCCACGTTCTATGGGTGCTGACAGATGATCGTTGCTGCGACTGATGCCGAATTTTTTTGGGGATGAAACCACCTGGAAAATCTTCGTAGGAGGCCAGAGAAGTCTTCCAAATTTTTTTGATTTCTTTTCGCGCCGACGCTGGTCTGGGTGGAGGCCCGACATGGAGATAGATTCTTGGACTGGCAGCTTCTGGCGGCCAACAACAGCTTGCAGAGGATGCCCCGTCAGCTCCCGAACTCAGAATCAAGCACCGCTGGATTTTTTGGAATCGTGGATGAGTCCTCTTCGCAGAAAAACTGACGGGAAAGCCAAATGATGCCGGAGAAGTCTAGGGGACTCTGAACACTGATGACAGGTCGGTGCAGGCTGTGGGAAGCTGAGCCGCGTACCCGAGGGAGAAAAATGTTAACTATGGCCCACAGACGTGGATAGAAGTTCCACTTCTTGATTCTGAAAGTAGACAGGAAGAGGAACAACTTTGCAGAATAACATGTGGCCTGAATCTTCCAAGGTTCGTCGTGGCAGAGCTTCTACTATGGCTCAGGTGCTCAGCAGGGGCAGCTCTGCGCAGTTGTAGGAGAACGGATCTCCCGGTCAGCTCGGAGCTCGGAAGGGGATGAGACCACCTCCGTTGCGAAGAAGACAGGTAGACGCTTCCGTGGATACCTCTTGGGCCTTCAGATTCTCCGGGATGTTGTCGGGGTCGCCTCTGCAAACTGCTACTCTTCTACTGCCAGCGAACTGAAAACTGGAGGTTGAAGATGGTGGGGGGAAATGGGGTATATGGGAGGGGAAATGGAGGTGGATGAGTGTGGGGAGAACCCTTGCTGTGAGGGGGTCTAGGAGGGGCTGTTCCAAGGTGTGGGAGGGGAAGAATAGGGTCTGGAAGGGGGTCTAACAGGTGGTGGGAGGAGGAGCTACAAATTTGGGCTTGGAGGGAGAAGGAGGAAGGTGGGGGGGGCACAAGTGGGTGGAGGGCATGTGAGTTTGAATTTCCTTTAATGTGGGGTGGTCAATGGTAGTCTTGGGGATTGGAAGAGGTGCCTTGGGAAGGTGGAGGGCTGCTTTGGGTGGTGGGAAGGGTGCTTGGGAAAGTGGGTGGGGTAGTTGGGGATTGGGAGGTGGAGCTAGGATTGGTGGAAGCTCTCTTGGGACTAGGGGGTGGAGTAATGGGATGTGCGGGGAAGGGGAGTGGTCTTTAATGGGGGTAGGTGGGAGAGTGGTGATTGGGAAGGGAGGAGAGAGAAAATTTTTGAAATTGGGTGTGGAGGAGAGAGAAAGGGGAGTGAAAAAGAGAGATTAAGAGAGGGATGGGTGGGGAATCTCTCCCCTAGGGTCTCTCACCCAAAAAAATGGAATCTCTCCACTAGATAAGAAGTGTAAACTCTCAAAATGGCAAGTTTTTCATTCATTCATTCATTAGTTCAAATGGAGGAAATGGGGTCCTATATATAGGCAACTCGCATTTCTACAAAAGACCTAGACTCTTAACACAATGACAAATAACCAAGGGAAGGGGGGTGCCCTTGGGCCAAGCCCAATGAATTGGGCCCATAAATTAATCTATCAACATAATGACACTTAACCTAGGTAAATGACTCATTAACCTAGGTACAATACTCAAATAAAAGGAAAATTACATAATTATGACTCAAAGAAAATATGAAAGTTACATGAATTGACTTAGAAAAATGTGACGGATGTAATGGAACCATGCTGGCGGGCAACCGGGGCTTAGAAAATATATGAGGTGAGAGATGCCCCCATCATTAATGACTTGCCGCTTCGCGCTTCCCACTGGGGGAATATCGGGAAATGAGGTAACCAACCCAGGGAAAGCCTTGGTAGCGTGTTTTGTAAGGGGAGAGTCATTTAAGGCGATCAGGTCCCCCTTCGGCCTATAAAAGATCCGAGGGGTGTCTCCTTTTCCTTTTATCACTTAATGCCGTTCCTGGCGGTTTTTCCCTTCCGTGAAGCATTGTGCTGTTAGTCTTGGTGGGGCATGGAAGGTGTTTCAGAAGATGATGATGCAGATGGCGGTAGGAGGGAAGCTCTTGTTTTTTCAGTCTGGAAGAGGGTTCGTTAGTCGTAGGCCACTAGGGAAGAGGGCTCGTCATGATGGAGCATGTCACACTCCTATCCCTGACCCGCCGACGCCATCCCGCGAGGAGGAGGGGAGCTAATGAAGCTCCCTCCTTTCTGGCCTCCTCGTCCACCTCTGCCGTTTTCTTTTTCTCCCTCCCCTTTCACTCTTCGGAGGGTGCCTGCACTCTCTGCCTTCCAAAGAGTTGGCAGAGAGGAGGCCTTCACTTGTATTCCTTCCTCTCTTCTTCTTTTTGTTTCCCCTCTTTTCATTTTTCCTCCGAGCTTTCTCAAACCAACGAAGCCGGTGATCCCTTATCCGAGCTTGTTTCTACATGAGGCAGAGTCAGTGGCTGGACGTGGGAGCGTCTACTGGGTTGGCCGAGCGTTCTGCTCGCGTTTTAGTACCAGGGGATGTAATTTTTTGTACATGTATACTATACCAGCTACGGCCTTCTTGATGTACATCAAAGTTTAATAAGAAGAGAAGAATGGTGATTATTCTATTTCGCTTACATGTGTATGCTTGTCAAATGTTCAAAAGTAGAACTTGCGAAGATTTTTCGCGTTCCATGTCTGATGGACGGGTGTTTCTTCCATGGTGGACAATCGGTATGCTCCTTTCCCGAGCTTCTCGACCACTCGGTAGCACGTCTGAGGGACGAGTGTTTCTTCCATGGTGGACAATCGGTATGCTCCTTTATCGAGCTTCTCGACCACTCAGTAGGGACCTTCCCAGGTAGGGGCCAGCTTCTCCGCCGCCTCTAGTGGTCGAGATGCTTCAGCCTTCCTCAGGATGAAGTCTCATGGCTGGAAGTGTCTATCTCGGACTCTGCTATTGTAGTATCGAGCAATGCGCCGTTGGTATTCCGTTGCTCGGATCCTTGCACTCTCTCAGATCTCGTCCGCTAAGTCGAGGTTCTCTCGTAGTTTCTGCTCGTTTACCTCGGGTTTGAAGTGGACGACACGGAGAGAGGGATTGCTGACCTCCAACGGAATCACAGCTTCCGTGCCATACACCAGCTGAAAAGGTGTTTCACCAGTAGCCGTTCTTGGAGTAGTTCGATGCGACCATAGTACGCTCGGTAATTCCTCGTGCTGGCTTCCCTTGACTTTGCCGAGGCTGGTTTTGATGCCTTTTAAGATAGTCATATTGGCATTCTCGACCAGTCCGTTAGCTTGAGGGTGGGCTACCGAAGTGAAGTGGTTGTGAATGTTTAGGTCGGCACATCTGTCTCTGAAATAATGAGAATCGAACCGCCGAATGTTATCACTCACGATCACTCGGGGGACACCATAGCGACAGATGATCAATTTCCAAATAAAACTCCATACGACCGATTCGGTGATCCTAGTGGTGGCTTCGGCCTCGATCCATTTGGAGAAATAGTCGATGGCGACGATGATGAACTTCTTCTGAACTTTAGCCGTAGGGAACGGCCCCAAAATGTCGATCCCCCACCGAGCGAAAGGGTATGGCTCTGCAAAGGTGATGAGCTCCGCAGCGGGCTGATGAATCAGGTGGTCAAAGTGTTGACATCGATCGCACTTCTGCACGTAGGTCGAGCAGTCACGCTGGAGAGTGGGCCACCTGTAACCCTGCCGTAGCAAGATCCTGGCGAGTGATCTTCCTCATTGGTGCGCTCCGCAGATGCCTTCGTGCACTTCATGAATCCCTCGGCTGGCTTCATCGGCGTTGATGCACTTGAGGAGGGGACCGGAGAATGATCTGCGGTACAAGGCATCGTCCAGCATGACGAAACGTCGAGCTTGGTACTTCAGCTTTCGAGCCTCCCGAGGGTCGGTGGGCTCTTGAGAATCCCAGAGCCAGGATATGTAGGGGGCCGCCAATTGCTTGAGGGTGCCGGGTCAATAGTCATAAGCTTGGATTCGATGCTCGGTTGCCCGAGCTCTTCGAGGAAGACCGATCGTGTACTAGTGGGGTCGGGCGAGGAGGCCAGTCGAGAGAGGGCATCCGCTCGGGAGTTTTCCTCCCGGGCTATTCGGACTACCTCAAAGCTCTCGAAGAGTTGGGCCATCCTCTTGACCGCCTGGAGGTACTTGACCATTTGTCCTTCTCGAGATCCGTATTCACTGTTGACTTGGCTAGCGACCAATTGGGAGTCAGTTTGGATCCTGACTCATTCGGCCCCCAGTCGTCGAGCCATCCTGGCTCCCGAGATAACGGCCTCATACTCGGAGGCGTTGTTGGACACCTGGAAGTTGAACTTCAGGGCGTACCGCAGCTCCACTCCTTCGGGGGACTTGAGGAGAATACCGACACCGCTCCCTGTTGAATTGGAGGACCCGACGACTAACAGATCCCAGGTAGGCCCGGACGCTAGTGGAAGTGCTTCTTCAATCGGGACCGTGCTTTCAGCGATGAAGTCTGTGAGAGCCTGTCCTTTGATAGCCGAGCGAGGGTGATACGAGATATTGTAGGCCCCGAGCATGATGGCCCATTTGACGAGGCGTCCCAAGGCTTCAAGGTGAAAGAGAATCTTCTTCAGGGGTTCGCCGGTCAATACGACGATGGGGTCCCCTTGAAAGTAGGGTCGGAGGCACTTGGCCGAGGTAACCAACGCTAGCACGACTTTCTCGGTTGCGGGGTACCTTCTTTCGGCCTCATTAACCACCTTGCTGGCATAGTAAATTGGTCTCTCGACTCCTGCGTCGTTCCTAACCAGGACCGAGCTTACAGTAGAAGGGGCCGCCGAGAGGTGGAGGTGTAGAGCTTCGCCTCGGACTGGTTTGGATAGCACCGAGGGCGAGGCCAAGAGTTCCTTGAGTTCAGCGAATGCCTTCTGACATTCCTCATCCCAGGCGAACGTAGCTGATGCCATTTTGGGTCCCCTCAATAGTTTGAAGAAGGGTAAGCATCGTTCGGCCGCCCGAGATAGGAAACGGTTGAGTGCAGCAATGCGCCCCGTTAGGCATTGGACATCCTTGATGCAGGTAGGTGGCCTCATGTCCAGGATGACCTGGACCTTATCGGGGTTGGCCTTAATTCCACGCTGAGTGACCAGGAAGCATAGGAACTTCCCGGATCTGACACCGAAGGTGCACTTGGCGGGGTTGAGCTTCATGTTACACTTCAGGAGGGTGTCGAAGGTCTCAGCTAAGTCGACGAGGTGGTCTTTGGCCTTCGATGTTTTAACGAGCATATCATCAATATAGGCCTCGACGTTCCGATCGAGCTATCCTTCAAAAATGTGGTTGATCAGTCTCTTATATGTTGCTCTAGTGTTCTTTAACCCGAACGGCATCCGGGTGTAGCAGTGTACGCCAAAGTCAGTGATGAAGGCAGTCTTCTCGATGTCCTCCGGGTCCATCTTGATCTGATGGTAGCCAGAGTAGGCATCCAGGAAGCTGAGCAGCTCGTTGCCAGAGGTTGAATCGACTAGTTGATCGATGCTCGACAGCAGGTAGCAATCCTTCGGGGTAGCCTGGTTGAGGTCGGTGAAATCCACGCACATACGCCATTTTCCAGAAGCTTTTGGTACCAGGACGACGTTGGCGAGCCATGTAGGGTACATAATCGGATGAAAGAGGCCAGTCTTCTGCCCCTGGATGACTTGCTCTTTGATGACCACTTGCTTCTCTAGGGCGTGCTTTCTCCTGTGCTGTTGTACTGGCTTTGCTATTGGGTCGAGGTTGAGCTTGTGCATCACCACGTCTCCCGGGATCCCGGGAAGGTGCTCATCAGACCATGTAAAGACTCGGATGTACTGAGCAAGGAAATCTTTATATTTTTCTTATTCCTCAAGTGAGAGCTCGGCTCCAATCTTTACGCCTAGGGTCGGGTCACCGTTAAGGAAGACCGTTAGCAACTCGCCGCCAGGCTCAGATGTTGTGGGTCCCTCCTCGGCTCCCTTTACCCCTTTATTCTTCCCTTCCGACCTAGTGGCGTCAACCGAGACTATATAGCACCATCTAGCCACTGCCTGGTTACCTCGAACTTCCCCAACGTCATATTTGGTTGGGAACTTCATCTTTTGGTGAAAGGTAGAGGGCACCGCTCTCATTCAGCTAAGAATGCCTCGGCCGAAGATGGCGTTGTGTGCCGTCATCCCCTTAATCACGATGACGTCTACAATAACCGTAACGATTTTGGGCGGGGTGCCGACAGTAACCGACAGGCTCAGTGCTCCCTCGGAATAAGTAGCCTGGCCATTGAACCCACAGACGGGGGTTCGGATCGGGTGGAGTTTAGATGGATTCTCTCCCATTTTGAGGAAACATTCATAGGAAAATACATCAAGGGCACTACCATTGTCGACTAAGATTCTGTCCACGTTACAATGGTTTATTGTAGCTGATATAACGAGAGCATCATCGTGCGGGGTGGTTAGCCCTTCCAAGTCTTGGTCAGAGAATACCAGGGCATGTGGTTCTGATGTGACACCAAAATGCAGCAATATAATATGAACCCCTCGGACTTAAATGTGCAAGCAATACAACAAGTTGGCAGCGTCACACTAGCGGACTCACTCGCGTTGGCACACTCGGGTCCGTAGGTGGACCGGCGATGGTGGTGAGGGTCCGAAGTTGGACCTCGAGGCTCCAAGGATTTGACCAGCTAGGGATAGACCCCAATGGGTCAGGGATGCCCAATGTCAAGGGCGGCTGGCACGCCGAGGGCGTGGGATGTAATGTCACACTCACAACTCACCCGCGGTGGCACTTGACTAAACGGAATGTTGGAACGAGCTCTCTCTCACCGCCGACGGCACATCAAGGGATAATACTAAACTAAGCAATAATAATAAACCAGCAGAGGAGAGTGGACCGAAGCTCACCTGATCGGTGTGAAGACACCGATCCCGGCCGGAGACGAGGGCGAGCGGGGAAGTGTGGGTTCCCCGCACACTGCGCCGATGAAGCTTGAATCCTGCTTAATTAGTTACATTCACTACACCTCTCACAGGAGGGTGAACTTGGGGTGGGGATTTCACTGTTACAATCAAACACTACCTCCGCACAGGGAGGGGCGCTAAGCCGGCCAGGCGAGGAGGGGAGATAAGCTCGATCGCGCCGACGGAGCACCCGGCCGAATCTGCTCGGGTCTGGGACAGCAAGAGACGGGGTCGATGTAGTCGCCGCTGTGAGCTCTCCCGGACTCAGAACTTGATGAGACTTGCGCCAAAATGTTGCTGACGTACCCAGGTATGACTGTGATTTTTGGTGGATGGTTCCAGCATCGCCACTGGTCGGAGTGGACCCCGGAGCAGGCACTCAGCGTTCTGGTACAGACTGGTCCAGGATGTTGCAGCTGCTTGTCGAAGGTGCCACGATCACTCCCGAAGTCCGAATGAGGCGAGACCAAGTCGAGGACGTCCGTGGGTGAGTATTATTCGAGCAGCAACCAAGAACAGCACAAGAGGATGCCGGGACGGTGAGGAGGAGTCTGTTGAGTGAGGCACTTCCTGGGCAGGACATAAACAGACTGTCTGCACGCCCGGGGGAGAAAAAAATGGAAAAGGCACTTCCTGATGCCGAACGGGACGCCGCTTGTTGGTGCTGGTGGAAGACTCGTGGTAGCAGCTCTCGGTCAACTGGCGCCTCCAGAAGTTGAAGGATGTGTCTGTGAGGGCTTCTGCACTGTGGCTCTGGTCCGGATTCTGATCCTGGTTGCGCAGTCGGACGAGAATGGGCGCCACGCACTGTGACGAAGTCGGAACGCAGAAAGACCACCTCGGTTGGGAAGAATACTCGCAGACCTTTCCGGCGATGTATGGTGCACCTCCAGACGATGTCGGATCACTCCGGAGCAAGCTCTGCAAGTCGGGCTTCTCCTGCTGGCAGCGAACCAAGGGGGCAGAACACTCTTTGGTGATTGTGGAGGGGCCTTGGGTGGAAGGTTAATGGAGGTGTTGAATGGAGGCCTAGGGAATGGGAAGGGTTGTGTTGGGGAGAGGAAGGGGTGCTTGGGAGAAGGGATTCTCCCTTGGGAAAATGAAAGGTTGTATGGGGAAGGGGAAAGGTTGCTTGGGAAGAGGGAGAGGTGCCTAGGAGAAAGGGGTTCCACCTAGGGGTTGGAGGGGGAGTAAATGGGAGGTATGGGGAAGGGGGAGGGGTCTTAAATAGAGGTGAATAGGGAGGAGAGAGAGTGAATTTCGAAATTTAGAGAGAGAGAGAGAGAATGAGAGAGCTAGAGAGAGAGAGAGGGGTGCACTTATGCTCAAATATTCAATACTTCATTAGCTCCAAATGGGGGGGATTGGGGTCCTATTTATAGGAAACCCACAATTTAACAAAAGACCCTGAGTTTTTGACTAATGACAATAAAGCAAGGGGGAAGGGGGGTGCCCATGGGCCTAGCCCACTTAATTGGGCCCAACTGACTCATTAACCACTCTAATGACAATTAACCTAGGTATATGACTCTTTAACCTAGGTACTTGACTCAATAAAAGGGAAATTACATAATCTATGACTCAAGAAAATAGAAAAATTACAAGTCATGATTAAGAAAATGCCGCGAACATGATGACGCATAGCTGGCAAGCAACGGGACCCTCGAAAGAATGAGGAGTGGTAGGAGATGTCCTCATCATACCCCCGGGGTGCGGAGAACTCGACTCCGTCGAGTATGGGTCCACCGGGGTAGCGGTCCTCCAAAGTAGCTCCGGGCGAACAACGACCTCCAGACTCAACCCTGTGTCTGCGACCAGGGGACGGCTCTTCATCCTCTCAAGGTGGCTCAGGCGCACCCTCTTACTGGCGATGGAACCCCGCTTGCCTAGTATTGCCTCCGTGTGCACACGTCGGGCTCTCAAGGCTATTTTGTGGGAGCTCTCCGGGGTGTCCCTCTCAAAGGAAGGTATAGGCTCAAAGCACTCACTAGGATCCACCGCGGTGCCCATATAGGGTGCCAGGTCAGCCAGGTGAGAAGTGGGGAATATCCCATACCCCATTGGTAAATTCAATCCATAAGCTGTGTTACCAAAGTCACTAGGAATAGGAAAAGGTCCAAGTCCTCGTGCCCTCGAATGGGAGGTGACCCTAAGGTAGGGCCACTCCGATGCCATCATCACCAAATTGCCTACTTGGAATTCCAAGTTGCGCTTGCGAGCTCTTATCCGCTCTTTGTGAACCTCACCGCTCATTGCGAATTGCTTGCGTGTATGCGTATGTCATGTACTATGATGCGGTGTGGGTGTGAAAAGCTTGGTGTGTAAAGGTGGACCGGGGCAACCGTAAATTGACCTATCATGTTGTGATGCCATGTGGACCTTGATGAACTTGGGTGGGCCGGGGCAGCCACAAGTGGCCCTATCATGCATGGGCTTTATAACAATGGTTGGAGGGCCATGGTATCTATAGGGGAACCTATCACACAAAGTGGTGATGAATGTCTGGGGGCCCGGACATCCGTAGATGCTCCTATCATGCATATGATCAATGATGAATGAGGTAGGGCCGTTATACCCGAATATAGACCAATCATGCATCCTACTTGGCATGTGGGTGATATGAACGAGTGGACCCGACTTAAGAATCATGCCAAGTAGTGATGTACGCCAAGACTTATGCACTTTTGTACAAAAGATGTCTCCTATGTGTGGGCTTTTAGACTTCCATTGGAATGGGTCAAAGGGGTCTAGGAAGGTGGATATCCTGAAGTGGGGCACTTCCTCACTCCCTAAGTGTATATTACCCAATGTCATGGCGATCATGGTGTAATCTGAGTCTTGGGAGAGGTGGGCTTGGTCCAACATAGTGGGTGATGGTAGGAAAAGGTGGGTGGTGGGTGAGGTGGTTAGGCCACATGGGTATCCGTACTCCCATTGGAAGCGGTCAAAGGGATCATTGTATGGGTTGCCTAGAGAGAGGAACTCCATATCCTCAAGGTTCCCAAATAGTGAGTCATCCTCCTCCAAGGTAATTGGGCCAAGGTCTCTAGTGGGTTGGCAAATCAAATCAATTGGAACCTCAATGGGTGGGGAGTGGGCCACGATGGGTTTCTCATCCTTGGGGAGAAAGAGGAGGATTTCACTCGTATAATGGTCACAAGTGTAGATGGAGGTGATGGAACTGGTGGTGGGGTATGCTAGGAAGATGGTGCTAGACTCCAATGGTCCTATGGCTAGCATATTGGTCAGGTGGACTTGCCATTGTAAGCAGTCCACTAAGTCCCCTAAGTCTTCCACAAGATAGGAGGTTTGAAGTGTGACATGGGAAGACTGGGTGGGCACAATGTGGGCTTGATATCCCAAGGGTGAATGGTAGGGTGGTGAGCTAGGAATGGTGGGGCCCCGCTTGAGCCATTGGAGTATGGACTCATTCATGGTGACAATGTGCGGCTCATGAGGACCCAGACTTGGAGGAGTGGGTAAGTTTTGTGGCTCCTCCTCCTCAAAGGTGTAGGCTTGGGTTGGGCTTGATCGGGGAAGTTCTTGGGTTGGAATTGGGGTCGGGGGTGGAAGATAAGTTGGCTGAAGAGGTATGGATTGGGGTGTATAGGTCTTTCTAAGATTGGCCCTCATTTCATCCCAAGATTCAATGGGTGCTTCCCCTTTGGCTTCTCTCAAACCTACAATGTCCTCCCATTCTTTCCTAGCTTGGCGCCAGAGCAAACTCTTGGCATAGTTGACTTGTATAGGCCCTGATAGAGTGAACCTCTCAAAGTGTCGATCTATGGAGTCCTCCCACTCTAGATATATACTAGGGCGGGTTCCATCAAACACAAAGGCTTCTAATGGGCCTAAGAGTGGCGAATATGCCAAGTATGAGGTAGTCATGATGGAGGACAAGGGTGATGCATGCAATGGCCCTAGGATAAGACTTAGTAGAGACAAGTCTAGAACTTGCTCTGATGTGGTTCTGATGTGACACCAAAATGCAGCAATATAATATGAACCCCTCGGACTTAAATGTGCAAGCAATACAACAAGTTGGCAGCGTCACACTAGCGGACTCACTCGCGTTGGCACACTCGGGTCCGTAGGTGGACCGGCGATGGTGGTGAGGGTCCGAAGTTGGACCTCGAGGCTCCAAGGATTTGACCAGCTAGGGATAGACCCCAATGGGCCAGGGATGCCCAATGTTAAAGGCGGCTGGCACGCCGAGGGTGTGGGATGTAATGTCACACTCACAACTCACCCGCGGTGGCACTTGACTAAACGGAATGTTGGAACGAGCTCTCTCTCACCGCCGACGGCACATCAAGGGATAATACTAAACTAAGCAATGATAATAAACCAGCAGAGGAGAGTGGACCGAAGCTCACCTGATCGGTGTGAAGACACCGATCCCGGCCGGAGACGAGGGCGAGCGGGGAAGTGTGGGTTCCCCGCACACTGCGCCGATGAAGCTTGAATCCTGCTTAATTAGTTACATTCACTACACCTCTCACAGGAGGGTGAACTTGGGGTGGGGATTTCACTGTTACAATCAAACACTACCTCCGCACAGGGAGGGGCGCTAAGCCGGCCAGGCGAGGAGGGGAGATAAGCTCGATCGCGCCGACGGAGCACCCGGCCGAATCTGCTCGGGTCTGGGACAGCAAGAGAGGGGGTCGATGTAGTCGCCGCTGTGAGCTCTCCCGGACTCAGAACTTGATGAGACTTGCGCCAAAATGTTGCTGACGTACCCAGGTATGACTGTGATTTTTGGTGGATGGTTCCAGCATCGCCACTGGTCGGAGTGGACCCCGGAGCAGGCACTCAGCGTTCTGGTACAGACTGGTCCAGGATGTTGCAGCTGCTTGTCGAAGGTGCCACGATCACTCCCGAAGTCCGAATGAGGCGAGACCAAGTCGAGGACGTCCGTGGGTGAGTCTTATTCGAGCAGCAACCAAGAACAGCGCCATAGGATGCCAGGACAGTGAGGAGGAGTCCGTTGAGTGAGGCACTTCCTGGGCAGGACATAAACAGACTGTCTGCGCGCCCGGGGGAGAAAAAATTGGAAAAGGCACTTCCTGATGCCGAACGGGACGCCGCTTGTTGGTGCTGGTGGAAGACTCGTGGTAGCAGCTCTCGGTCAAGTGGCGCCTCCAGAAGTTGAAGGATGTGTCTGTGAGGGCTTCTGCACTGTGGCTCTAGTCCGGATTCTGATCCTGGTTGCGCAGTCGGACGAGAATGGGCGCCACGCACTGTGACGAAGTCGGAACGCAGCAAGACCACCTCGGTTGGGAAGAAGACTCGCAGACCTTTCCGGCGATGTATGGTTCACCTCCAGACGATGTCGGATCACTCCGGAGCAGGCTCTGCAAGTCGGGCTTCTCCTGCTGGCAGCGAACCAAGGGGGCAGAACACTCTTTGGTGATTGTGGAGGGGCCTTGGGTGGAAGGTTAATGGAGGTGTTGAATGGAGGCCTAGGGAATGGGAAGGGTTGTGTTGGGGAGAGGAAGGGGTTCTTGGGAGAAGGGATTCTCCCTTGGGAAAATGAAAGGTTGTATGGGGAAGGGGAAAGGTTACTTGGGAAGAGGGAGAGGTGCCTAGGAGAAAGGGGTTCCACCTAGGGTTGGAGGGGGAGTAAATGGGAGGTATGGGGAAGGGGGAGGGGTCTTAAATAGAGGTGAATAGGGAGGAGAGAGAGTGAATTTCGAAATTTAGAGAGAGAGAGAGAGAATGAGAGAGCTAGAGAGAGAGAGAGGGGTGCACTTATGCTCAAATATTCAATACTTCATTAGCTCCAAATGGGGGGGATTGGGGTCCTATTTATAGGAAACCCACAATTTAACAAAAGACCCTGAGTTTTTGACTAATGACAATAAAGCAAGGGGGAAGGGGGGTGCCCATGGGCCTAGCCCACTTAATTGGGCCCAACTGACTCATTAACCACTCTAATGACAATTAACCTAGGTATATGACTCTTTAACCTAGGTACTTGACTCAATAAAAGGGAAATTACATAATCTATGACTCAAGAAAATAGAAAAATTACAAGTCATGATTAAGAAAATGCCGCGAACATGATGACGCATAGCTGGCAAGCAACGGGACCCTCGAAAGAATGAGGAGTGGTAGGAGATGTCCTCATCAGGTTCGCTAGCCTGCGAGGCCGCAGGTGCCTCAGCAGAGGCTCGGCTCACCCGCTCGGCGTGACGCTTTCTTCCTCGGCTGCTATCTCCGCCTGATGTCGTCCCGCCCGCGATGACGTTGATGTGGACTCCGCGGGGGGCATTATCAATATCTTCAACGGCGCCTCGGTCTTCCTTTGGACCGGACACGTATCGAGATAGGTGTCCCTGGCGGATGAGGTGCTTGATCTCATCTTGAAGTTAATGGGAATCGCTGGTGTGATGCCCGTGGTCGCTGTGGAACAGGCAATGCTTACGGCGAATGCGATGCTTGGTCTTCATGGGCTCGGGTTGGTTGAGGAGACCTGAGCCTTTGATGTCTTCATAGATTTCGTAGACGGGGGCGGTAAGTGGGGTATACTGCTCGTACTTCCGGGGTGGCTCTTTTCGATCTCTATCTTGGTTCCGCCTCTTTCCTTGTCCCGTCCCTTGCTCGAACGATCTCTCCTTGTCCCCATCCCGACCCAAGCCGGTTGTGCCTCGGCAGGCGCTGAGTACTTCTTCGCACTCAGCATGGCGCAGAGCCAAGGTCACTAGCTCGGCGAGGGAGGTAGGGGGATGAAGCACTAGCTCGCACCGTAGGTTCTCATCGCGGGTACCCTCGGTCAAGGCGGTGATGGCGGAGGCCACATCCAGGCGGGGGATGCACAGGGCTTCCGATTTGAATCGGTTGATATAAGCCCATAACTTCTCCCCCTGTTCCTGTTTGAGGGCTAGTAATCCCGCCACCTACCGGGGCGGACCGCTACCGACGAAGCTTTCTTTGAATATTCGCCCGAATTGCTTGAAGTTGTGGATGTTTCCGGAGGCGAGGGCTCTAAACCAAGCCTGAGCACCCTGAACCATAGTGGTCATGAACGCTCGACACTTGATCACATCAGATGCTCCATGCAAGGCCATCAGGGCTTCGAAGCTGTCGTAATGGTCGGCCGAGTCTCCCTGGCCGTCGTACGACTTGAAGGTCGGGAGTGAGATTCTGGGAGATATCTCTGCCTTCAGGATGTAATCGAAGAACGGGGATCACTCCTCATCCTCAACAATATAGGTCTTCTGCAAGGAGTGGAGAGCGCGCTCTTGCTCTGCGAAACGCCTCTCGAAGTCTCGCAGCTGGAGAGAGAGTTCCGGTTATCGCTGTCCCGAGGGGCTGGGGGGAGCACTTGCATGCTGCCCCGACGCTCCATAGGGTCCTCGGCATCTGGGAACGGTCTGCGTGCTCTGGTCTTCTCCCTTCTCGGGGTTGAGGAGGCTTCTTGCTCAGGGGCAGGGGCGTGCGACGGTCCTCCTGACGAGTTACGAATGAGCCGCTGCCCCCGGAGGATGAAACGGCCTCCTGCAGTTTGCTGGGAGGCATCTCAACGTGGGGGGATTTTCCTGGGGAGCTGTGACTTCTCCTCCTTGGCCGCCTGGGCCCTCATGAGATCCACGAGGACATCCAATTTTGTGTTGAGGGTTTGGAGGGCGTCGGTGCTCCTGCCGGGAAGCTGTTCCCCCACCACCGATGGAGGTAGCTCATTGGCTTGGATGTCGGACGGGGAATGCTCCGTGGGGAGGGAAGGTGCACCTTCCTCCGTTACCAGAGCTTTTCCCGTATCACCGATAGTCCTCCTGCCAGAACTTCTTCACACCATGATGGGTCTTTGTGCGTTTCCCACAGACGGCACCAGATGAAGAGGGGCGATCTCGCGCTGCTCCTGAGTGGGGAGGAAGATGATCACGTACCCTTGAATTCTAAACTGCAAGAAGGGAAACCAGTTAGAGGTGCCCAGGGATAGATCCCCGGGGAAGACCCTCTGATGCTTAAGTCAGCACACGTAGTAGAGCACTGGTGCGAAGAGAAGAGTTGGGAGGAAAATGGGAGCGCGAGATCCCTCTCCACCGAAAGGTGAAGTGGTTCCTGCTCAGGGTTGCTAGCTCTTGCCTTGCTTAGGCTTACCTTCTCGTAGTAGGGCATGTCCTATTTAAATAATGGCCTGTTGTGCGAATTGATCGATGTGAGCGGAGGAGTTCCAGGGGGGGTTATGTCCTTCATGCGGGCTCCTTACGGCGCACGGACTCTTGGTCTCCCTTGTCCCCTTGAGATTCCTACCATTAAGTGATTCGCATAGGCCAAATCAATAAGCTTCCATCAGCGAGCCCGAGGGAATGGCACTTGTTCAAGAGTGGTCTCCCGCGTGATAAGTGCTGGGTCGGGACAAGGAATAGAGGTCTCCAAGGGAGCTTTCCTGATCGACTGATGCTCGGACTTCCCAACCCGAAGGCCGCCTAGGAAACGCATGTACCAAGTGAATTTTTGGGCTTCATAATAAGTGGGCTCAAGGGCTGCCACTTTGAGGAGTTGAGCCTTGTTCGATCCGGTTTAGACCTCGTTTGGCCTCTCCGTACAGGCGGTGAGATTTCTCCTCTCCAACCGTATATAGGGTTGAGCGGGCATACCCCTGACCATTCTATTTAGTGGGAGGACATGCTTTTGACCATCTTTGGCTTTGCACGGCTTCTTGGCGGTCGTGATTTTCCCGTGTGTTCTGGGTAATGGAACGGCCTCCTATCTGACCGTTTGACCTGTTAAGTGGTCAGGTGTACAACCGTTTATTTTCCGAAGTGCTATTTTGTGTTGTTTTTCTGATGGTTTGGCCTCCATTTGTCTTGGCTTAGCATGGTGGTCTGCCCATCGTTCCATGGACGTCTTAGATGTCCTATGAGGGCTATGACCATGTTATAAGGTAGCCGGGAGTGCCATCACACCGAGTAGTGTTCCGTGACGCTTCAGAGTCATATTTGGTTTCTGGTCGATCCGGTGTGATCTAGTGGTCGATAAGTGACCTTGGAAGTGTCTCATCCAATCGAGGCCTTGTTCTGGATGCCTAGAGGTGCTATCTTTCCTCTATTTACGTATCCAGGTGCTTTGATGGTCTTGGTGTTCCCTCAGGTCTCCGTGAGTCATTTTATATGGTTGTGTGGATCTGATGATCCAATGTCATTTTCCTCGGCTTAGGATTAGGCTGATTGGCGACTTGTCACCGTCGTTGTGCGACGATTTTGACTCCGAGTCATGGGACTCAAGGATCATTATGTTGGTAGGTCTGGTTGTCCTGTCCTGAGTCTATTGGCCGTTTGGTGTACTACCTTTGTGCTTCGCAGTACGTGTGGCAGTGCTTGCTTAGCCTGTCCGTACTTCAACACGTGTGTTTCAGAGTCTCTGTGTCTAGTGAGCCTCCACTAGTCATAGCCCGATGACCTCGAGTATCGGCCCACCTAGGAGTGGTGGTGGGGCAGTTCCCGAGATACGGTTTGTAGGTTAGTTTCCGTTGGCTCCCTTGCCTTGCAGTAGCGTCCTGCTGGGGGAGAAAACTAGCTAGAGGCCTGGCTCAAGCCATTGAGCTTGTGTGTGCACACGTGGTCAGGGGCGTTTTGGACAAACGCCGACGGGCGTGACCGTGACTAGTCACTCGTTACTATAGTTCCTGGTTCCATTCAGTGAGTATCTCAGTCTCCGTCATTCTCGGCGTCCGTTGCGAGATACTTGTGGCGCAGTGTAAGACGTCAGTGGACGCATCTGGCAGTTCTTCTAGTAAGGAGGTGCTTCCTGTTAGGGTGCTAGGCCCGGATACAGAGGGGGGTGAATGTATCCTTCTATGTATAATGGCCAAATAAAAACTTGGATGCTAGAGATAGACACAGAATAGAACCAATTCGATTCAACTCAAATACAAACACTTGGAGCGTGCCTATTCAAGCATCTAGCGGAAGCAAAGCAAACAATCAAACCACTGCACAATAGATTTTTAGGTGGTTCGGTCCACAGACCTACATCCACCCCTCACTCCCAACCGGAGTGAGGCTTCCACTAGCTCAAGCTAGAATGCAGACTTAGTCTGCAAACAGTTGCTGCCACACAGCTTGACCAGGGGAACAGCCTCCCCTCTTCCTCCCAACCGGAGGGACCACCTAGTCTTGCAAACCACAAGACCAGAACCGGAGGACCAATCCTCCCTTCCTCCAAACCGGAGGGAACCAACCAATGACTTCCAGTCACCAGCAAACTAGAGGTCGAAGACCTCTCTTCCTCCCACCGGAGGGACCCCTGGACTTGCAACCCACAAGCCCAGAACCGGAGACAAGTCTCCCTTCTCCTGAATCCACAGGAGGAACCCGATCCCCAGCAGGGCAATCGGAAGAACAAGATAACCAAATGAAAATGGAGAAACAAAAACATGAAATGAAAATAACTTCAGCAAACAGAAAGCTGAAAGATGAAATGCACAATATGGCTCTCAACAGAGCTGACTGGCCTGGATCTGATCCACGGTCCAGTGAAGATAGATCTTCAGATGAAGCTTCCTATCTCTTATTCTCTCTTCTTATTTCTCTTCCTTTTCTTCTCTGCTTCCTTCTCTCACTCGCGAGCTCTCTCTCTTTCTCTTTTTACTTCTGCTGCTTCTCTCACTCTGCCACTCTTCTTTTTCTTCTTCTACTCTATTCTCTGTATCGTGGAGGCACTCTCTGCTCTTCTATATCGGCCAGCCGATGGAGGAGACTCCATATATATATACCAGCAGCAAGTAGCTAGGGCTTATGCTCTTTTCGATTCCCACCCAAGCTTCAGTGGTCCACGTGTCAGCATTTCAGCCTCTAGGATCACGTGCAAGTCTTGATGGCCTCATCCATTAAACCTATCAGAAAATAAGTTGAATAACCTATCAGTTAATCAGTCGAGGACAGTATCAGCTTAAGGCAATGTTCAGACTTCATTCAACGAGCAAGGCACACATAGATGGCTGTATAGACTTCGTGTGAAGGATAGAGTGTATAGACTTAGTTAGTTCAGGCCTCTAACAACGAGTGTATAGACTTGCAACTCTTCATGAGATCTCAGTGTATAGACTCAACCAATGTAGATAGTTGAAGATCTAACAATCGAGTGTATAGAGTTAGTTATGTGAGCATGCATTGTATAGACTTCACACATGAAGACATCTGCTATTTAGACTTGAATAACATTCAGCAAAGCATAGACTTAGGCGTTCTGTTCAAAACAAAACCAATGTACAGACTTCATGCTGTACAGACTTGATGTTGATCAACAGACCTTTGAACATCAGCACAAGGCGTCAACGCTTCCATCGTGCAGCGTCGCCTCAGCTCCTCAGGCGAGATGCTCACGCCCTTGGCAACAGGCCAATGCGTCAACGCATCTAGTGTCAACGTCGACGCAGTGAGCAAGACAGAAAGGTGTGCGTCTACGCAGTCAGCCAAGTGCGTCAAGGCACTAAAGGCACACGACCCATGAAGACAGACAGGCTATACAAACTTTGAGGAATAGTTCAGTGTATATACTTTGGCAAGGCAACGACGGTAAAGTTCCTGATGTACATACTTTCAGAGCTGAACGTAGGTAAAGAACCCAATGTGCAGACTTGGAAGTGCAACGTAGGAATAGATGCCAATGTCTAGACTTTGGCAAACAAATATGTACAAACTTGCACAGTTCCAGCTGAAGAATGTATAGACTTTACCTATTGAATGTGGTTGTACAGACTTGGAGAGTTGAACCCAATGTACAGACTTGTTGATATCAAACCGATGTACAGACTTGCAGATGCGAAGCCAATGTACAGACTTTATGATATGAATCCAATGTCCAGACTTGAAGAGAAAACAAATGTATGGACTTTGACAGAGTGAGACAATGTTCAGACTTTGAAGATACACTGTGGATGTACATACTTGGAAGATCATGGAGTGTGTAGACTTGAAAGTCTGAAGGTGATGTATAGACTTGCCTAAGACGCAGCATGAGACGCTGGCTTAGACGGACGCTGTACAGACTTTAAATGCACTAAGACGCTGAACAAGACGGACCAATGTACAGACTTCTAAGTGCTGTTGAACTATGTATGGACTTGGCTTGAGATGCTGCAAGAGACGGTGCAGGATGTACAGACTTGGAATCCAATGCACACGGCTGTACAGACTTTGAGGCTTAATGCAAAGGCCAGTGTACAGACTTCTAAATGCTGAAGCGTTGTATAGACTTTCATGAGATGCTAAAGTCTATACAAGACTTGACCAGTGAGACACTGATAGAGACGATGCAATGAACAGACTAATTCTGATGCATGCGATGTGCAGACTTTAACATAAGACGCTGCATGAGACGGTAGGCTAAACAGACTTGCAAGGTTCTGAATGAGACGATCGGCTGAAGGACCGATGAACAGACTCTGAATGTGAAGGCAGTCTGTATAGACTTGAATCGCTTGAAGTGATGTACAGACTTGGTGAGGCTCAAGCAGTGTACAGAGTTGAAGGTCTCACAATCAAGTGTATAGACATAGGATATTAAGACCAATGAATAGACTTCAGCTTGAGACGCTTACAGAGACGATCGGATGTATGGATTTGAAGCCTGAGACGCTCTCTAAGACGATGAGGTCTGTATAGACTTCTCATTAAAACCAGTGTTCAGACTTGAAGGTTCAAGGCCACGATGTATAGACTTTGTTGCAAGCTGAACAGTCGGATGTACAGACTTGCTGAAACAGTCCGATGTACAGACTTCAGGTGAGAAGACTCTAAATGAGACGTTGGCAGAGACAATGCATGAGACGGTGAAGAACCGATGTATAGACTTCACCAACACGAACAGGCTATACAGTCCACTGTAGACTTTGAAATGCTTGAAGAGGATGTGCATACTTCAAGAGATGCAGCATGCCAATGTATAGACTTCATGAAGAAACACATGATGCAATGTGTGGACTTGGTGACACATGCAAACAGATGAGTGTACAGACTATGCCAGCAAGCTACACGATGTGTAGACTTAGAAGTGCCTGCAGCTGTGCAATGTGCAACCAGTGTATGGACTTGTCGTGCCTACACAGGGCGTTGTACACACTTGCTGCCTGATGCAAATGTGCAGATTCTATTAATGCATATCAATGCTTTATGCAGCAGATAACCAGTCTGAACTTCAAATGCAATTACTCACAGTGTAAGCAGATAAACTGACTGAACATATGAGAGATTGAATGAACATTTGAATGACAGACTGAATATAAGAATGACTGAATAAAACCATGGTGACTCACAGTGATTAACTCACATTAAAACCAATCATCACAAACCCCTAGAGCCAATCATCAAAACCACAAGCCACAGGGGCCAGGGGCACAACACTTCCTTCACTTGGCGCGTGACCCTCATGTTTCTCAGAGTCTGTGTTCCCCTTCTGAGTTAGTCTGTTCTCGGCTTCGTCCAAGTTCAGCTTCCCCTTCCGAGTTGGTCTGTTCTTGGCATTGCCGAGGATAGCTTTGTGTTGCGTGCACGATGATCTAGTCATGTATGTGTCAATGTCTGTTGTCTATCTAGGTCTTTTCTAGGGCTTTTTCCTTGTTTCGTGGGCTTTAGCCTTTGGGCTAATGGTTGGTTAACAGATCGATAACTCCGGACTTTGTGAGATCAGGGTTCACCCTTCTGTCGCTGTTTGGAGTAGCTTAGGTAGCCCTGCTTCGCTCGGTAGCCGTGTTCTCGTTCCATATGGCTTTTCTTTTCCCTTTTCTTATAGCAGTTCTACTCCCGCTCTCCCAGCTTTCTTTTACAACTTTCTAGTAGTAGTTTTTCCTACTTTCTTTCCTACTTTACTACTACTGCTGTTTTAGTTATTGTTCCGTGTTACTGTGTTATTTTTCAGTGGGGATCTGTGTGACCCCTACTGAGCCAGTGACACGAGGCTCACCCCTACTTTTTAGGTGTGGTCATCTCTACTTCCTTGCAGTTCCTGGTGTGGCGTGTTCGTGGTTGCCAACAGTACTTGCGTGGGGCTTCCCTCGACCTCAGTGTACATTTTTCTTTCTATTGGACTGTACTTGTCTTTCCTTTGGACTGGACTCTGGTATAATTATTAATCTAAATTGTTAATCAAAAAGTAATTTTATTTTTGCTACTTTAGTAAACCTGATTAATGAGATTTAAATGCTTAATGTTATATCTGCGACTTCAATGTACTACACAACAATCCTTTTATCCCTTCGGAGCTTTACAGCTCTTGGGAGGCTTCACGGGTTCCAACTGGTATCGGGTCTACTCGGTAGTCCTATCGGGTATATCCGGTATCCCGGGTCTGGGTCGTCACAGGTGGTATCAGAGCGTTGTTGTGTGAAAGTAGATGGGAATCCGAGATATTACAGTATCCAGATTCCTGAAAGTCCAGTACAGTCTTTTGCTGGATTAGGTTTCACGATTCCTTGTCGCTTTGTTTCAGTGTGTTGTCTTGTGCGTGCTGTGTTAGCACTGTGCGAGATGGTTTTGCTCTCGTCAGGATGCGATGGGATTGTCCTTTTCATCATGGTGTTTGTCTCGATCGTGTTGTACTTGGCAGAGTTCGCCGGTAGGCTTCAATCTGCAGTACATTGTTCGAGTTTTCCCCGTGGTTTATTCAGGTGGCTGGTGACTTTTCGAGTTGGTGTGATGGCCGTACACGTTCTTACGTTATTTTAGTCATTCCAGCTTGAGTCTGTTCAGCTCCAGAGCTATTTCGCTTCTGTTGAAGTGGTTGCTTTATTGCCTCGATTGAGAAGATGCTCAAGCGAACCTAGGATTTCCCTTCTTGGTGAGCTACTTTTAGTGAGCTTGATGCTTCTCATCCTGTTTGGTGGAGTCTTTTTCAAGGGAAGCCTTGGAATTGCTATGTTAGTGAGACCTTTGTCCTGTGTCTGCTTAAGTGTGGACAATATTTATTCTGAGCCTGATCTGCTCCTTGTTCGACGGTTGCTTGGCTTTGGACCTATTCTTGTGTTAAGAGCCATTGTATACCGTGTTCGTCGTGCCGTGTCTGGCGGCTGACGTGTTGTGAAGGCTCATTTATTCTTTCATGACGTAAGGGTAAGCTGAGATTAGTAGTTTTCTTTGTGCTTTGTGTTGAAGCTGGTACTCTTCTTGAGGTGCACTTAGGGTACTTGTGATCGGTTGCTCGTAGGATCAGTACTCGTGGCGTGTTATATTGTAGTTCTGTGAATTGCGATGGTGTCGAGTGTGCACTGAGATGCGGATGCCGGGGTATTTCTGATGCTTGTGTGCGTTGTATGAGTGCGCAGCGGAAGCGTGTGGGCTGATAACCCTCTGCTCCTCTATATCTTTTTCTTGGGTGTTGTGTTCTCGGGATGTGATCGTGGTCCTTGAGATGCATTTTCCTGAGATTGTTGTCGTGGGTCTTTTCGTGGTAAGCTGCTTGACACATGGATAGTCCTTTGTAGTCGTGTGTTCAGTTGTTATCGTGCCTTGATGTGACCCAGCCTGCAGTAGTGTTCCGTGGTTCTGTGTTCAGTACGGAGCCGGGATCCTACAAGTGCTGCTATTGTCGATGTTGTCATTTTGTCATTGTTTCCTTGTGAATCTGTCTTGGCACTGTGTGGACCGAAGTCCGATCTGTTGGTTGTGCTATACTCCTCTTTTCTGGTGGAGTTAGCTTGCGACTCGATCAGATATAATGTCTGAGTGAGGATTGACTTGATTGTGCTTGTGGTCCAGTGCTGTCGTTGGCGTCCTGTGTGCCAGGCTTTCGTGGTTGCTTATGGCACTGGAGCTGATGATGTTGAGCTGTCAGCTGAGAGGACTATGCTTCCTGGTTTAAGCTGATGCTTGCTGTGTCTGTCGTTTTGTGTTATCAGTTACTGTTGTCCGGGCATGGGTCGTATCTCCTTTCCTGTGAGACGTAAGCAACGTTGCCTTGTTTTGGAGGTGTCAGACTTGTGTTCACTTGTGTGCCATACTCGTTCTGTGGATCATGTTCCCTTGAGATCCAGAGCGTGTGCTTGTGATGATGGTCTGGCGGTGTCCCTCAGAACTGTGTTTTTCAAGATTTGTGTTGTTCCGAGTCCAGATGTTTGGGTTTGTTCTTCCCTGCTTCTCCTTGGTAGTTCCTTAAATTTCGAGGATGAAATTTCTTGAAGGAGGGGAGGCTGTAATGCCCTGGATTCTTATTGGATCTTTCGGATCTTTATCGGAGTGCTTTCGGATCGCTTTTGTGGGTCCTGAGTTGAGTTTTACGATCCGCGTGTATTTTTCTCCCGTACAAGTTACGGAACCCTGTGGTGAGTTTATTTCTCAGTTCATCAACTCGAGGATGCTACAGTTGCGATGTACTCTTTGAGAGGATCGTTTCAGCTATTTTTTCATAATTTTCTAAATTAGTGGATTTTTGGCAAAAAAATCAGATTTTCAAAAATTAGGAAAATTCCTAATTTCTTTCCTTTTTATTTTCCTTTCCTCTCACCTCCCTCTCATTTCTCACCTCACGTTCTCTCTCTCGTTCTCTCTCTTCTCTGCTCCTCTCTCCGCAGGGCGCACACCGTAGGCGAGCTGGGCGAGGCGAGGACGCGATGGACTGATCGTGGAACGTGATGGAGTGGCGGATGGAGCGTACGTTGGCGCGATCCCTCGGTGGATTCAAAGCCAGCGTGGTTTGATCATCGTGATTGTTTAGGCGCGGTTTAGTCGCTGCGACGCACAGAATCTTTGGTAGAGGTAGGGAGATGGAAGCCATACTCCTGTTCTACGTTTCCTCGTAGTTTCACGTTGAACGGTGTGAGAACGAGTGGGTTTCATTCAAGTTCGGGAAAATCATGCTTTTGGGGTGTTCGTTGGGTTCTCTAGAAAACGGTGACGGATTTTAGATCAGTTGGTTCCATTGGAACCCCCAGCATGTTAGCATTCCATTCCCGCAAGTTTCATCACGATCAGTGGTCATTTGGGGCTGGTAGAAGCTCGGGAACCCATGTGACTCCATTAGGGTCGATTCGTTTGAATTGCCCGATTCGTTTGAATCACCCGATTCGTGTCGTTTTAGCGTCGATTTGACCCCTTCCGGTATGTGGAAGGCTTGTATTGTTGTTAGGATTGTTTCTCCTTCATTTTTGAGCGAACACGCCGAATAGGGCATGGAAAGGCTGAGATCCGGCCGATCCCTTGTTTTACTCACCATGACGCTTAAACGGTTTTAAAGAAACCGTTCTACCTTGTAAGCAGTTAAAGGGCGACCGCTTCATGTTGGTCGGTTCAGAGTTAAATGGCTTCCCGATAGACCGTGTTGTTGGGTAAGCGGCCCATTGGCGACCGCTTATTCTTTGCGTTGTTTTGGCTATGTCGGTTCGCTGGCCCAGCTGCCATGCGACCGTCCGCCCTGTTGTTTGCGCAGCGCCGGGTCGTCCGCGTATGTTAAGTTGACTTTAGTCAACGTTTTAAGTCGATTCGAGCTAGTGGTCTAGCTCCGACCGTGCAATGGTTTACGCGGCCCTTTGGGTGACCGCTTGGCCTGGTGAAGTGGTTCAAAGTGGACTGTTCAGTGGTTTTACCGGTTAAGTCGGTTAGGGGTTGACTGGGTTGAGCGGCCAGGCTCTGACCGCTATAGTCTTTACACGGCTTTGAGGAGACCATGCTGTGCAAGTCACGGCCTGAACGAGACCGTGTAACCCTATGTTGTTGTAGTTTTGGTCGTTGAGTCTCTGAGGGGAACGACTCTTCCCTTGATCGTTTACTCAGTGACACGGCCCATGAATAGACCGTTTGTACGTTGGCACGGCCCTTTGCTAACCGTCCAGTGTTTGTGTTTTCTATAGGTAGATGGCCCCTTTATACACCGTTTATAGGTTTGAGCGGCCATACCCCTAACTGTTCTATTAAGTGGGATGGCATGCTTTTGACCGTCTTTGGCTTTGCACGGCTTCTTGGCGACCATGATGTGCCCGTGTGTTCTGGGTAATGGAACAGCCTTCTGTCTGACTGCTTGACCTGTTAAGTGGTCAGGTGTACACCGTTTATTTCCCGGAGTGCTGTTTTGTGTTGTTTTTCCGATGGTTTGGCCTCCATTTATCTTGGCTTAGCCTGGTGGTCTGCCCGTCATTCCGTGGACATCTTGGATGTCCTATGCGGGCTATGACCATGTTATAAGGTAGTCGGGAGTGCCATCACACCAAGTAGTGTTCCGTGATGCTTCAGAGTCATCTTTGGTTTCTGGTCGACCTGGTGTGATCCAGTGGTCGATAAGTGACCTTGGAAGTGTCTCATCCAATCGAGGCATTGTTCTGGATGCCTAGAGGTGCTATCTTTCCACAGTTTGTGTGTCCCGGTGCTTTGAGGGTCTTGGTGTTCCCTCAGGTCTCCGTGAGTCATTTTATACTGTTGTGTGGATCTGACGATCCAGTGTCGGTTTCCTCGGCTTAGGATTAGGCTGATTGGCGGCTTGTCACTGTCGTTGTGCGACGATCTTGACTCTGAGTCATGGGACTCAAGGATCGTTGTGTTGGTAGGTCTGGTTGTCCTGTCTTGAGTCCGTTGGCAGTTTGGTGTACTGCCTTTATGCTTCGCAGTACGTGTGGCAGTGCTTGCTTAGCCTGTCTATACTTCAGCACTCATGTTTCAATGTCTCTGTGTCTAGTGAGCCTCCACTAGTCGTAGCCCGACGACCTCGACTGTCGGCCCACCTGGGAGAGGTGGTGGGGTAGTTCCCGAGATACGGTTTGTAGGCTAGTTACTGTGGGCTCCCTTGCCTTGCAGTATCGTCCTGCTGGGGGAGAAAACTAGCTAGAGGCCTAGCTCAAGGCATTGAGCTTGTGTGTGCACACGTAGTCAGGGGCATTTTCGACGAACGCCGACGGGCGTGACCCTAACTAGTCACTCGTCACTGTAGTTCCTGGTTCCGTTCAGTGAGTATCTCAGTCTCCATCGTTCTCAACGTCCGTAGCGAGATACTTGTGGCGCAGTGTAAGACATCAGTGTACGCATCTAGCTATTCTTCTAGTGAGGAGGTGCTTCCGTCACTTGGCGCGTGACCCTCATGTTTTTCGGAGTCTGTGTTCCCCTTCCGAGTTAGTCTGTTCTTGGCTTCATCCAAGTTCAACTTCCCCTTCCGAGTTGGTCTGTTCTCAGCTTTGCCGTGGATAGCTTGGTGTTGCGTGCACGATGATCTAGTCATGTATGCATCAGTGTCTGTTGGCTGTCTAGGTCTTTTCTAGGGCTTTTGCCTGGTTTCGTGGGCTTTAGCCTTTGGTCTAATGGTTGGCTGACAGATCGGTAACTCCTAACTTTGTGAGATCAGGGTTCACCCTTCTGTCGCTGTTTGGAGTGGCTTATGTAGCCGTGCTTTGCTCGATAGCCGTGCTCTCGTTCCTTACAGCTTTGCTTTTCCCTTTTCTTTTAGCCGTTCTACTCCTGCTCTCCCAGCTTTCTTTTACAACTTTCTAGTAGTAGTTTTTCTTGCATTCTTTCCTGCTTTACTACTACTGCTGTTTTAGTTATTGTTCCGTGTTACTGCGTTATTTTTCAGTGGGGATCTGTGTGACCCCCACTGAGCCAGTGACACGAGGCTCACCCCTACTTTTCAGGTGTGGTCGTCTCTGCTTCCTTGCGGTTCCTGGTGTGGCATGTTCGTAGTTGCCAGCAGTACCTGCGTCAGGCTTCTCCCGACCTCAGTGTACATTTTTCTTTCTGTTGGACTATACTTGTCTTTCCTTTGGACTGGACTCTGGTATAATTGTTAATCTAAACTATTAATCAAAAAGTAATTTTATTTCTACTACTTTAGGAAACCTGATTAATGAAATTTAATTGCTTACTGTTATAGTTGCGACTTCAATGTACTACACAACATTCCTTTTATCCCTTCGGAGCTTTACAGCTCTTGGGAGGCTTCACGGGTTCCAAGTGGTATCGGGTCTACTCGATAGTCCTATCAGGTATATCTGGTATCCGGGGTCCGGGTCATCACACCTTCTGTCCTCTTCTCTTTCGTTCATGCATGGCGGCGAGCAGGTGGAACCTCCATCTTCTTTCGCGGCTAGTTGGAGCGGCCTTGGAACTATCCCATGGTCCTTTCTTAGGAGTCATCTAACCCTATGGTTGTGATGTACTTCCTATTTATTCTTGGCAGATTCCCGAATAAGGGGAGACTCTGCCGAAATTTTTCAGAATTTCTTTGGTTCATATCTTCATCGAATCTTCACTGCCCTTCTTTTTCTTGCTTATATTCAACAGGCCAGATGGCATATGCTTCAGCTCCTTCGGGTTCATCTTCTCATGCTCCCATGGCTAGTTCAGTTAGCCCAAAAGTGACCTGAGCGAACATTCAAGAGTTGGACATGGGCCGTGACAAGATAGCGGTGCTTCATGAATCTTCAGATTCTGAGACTGACATTGTGGCTCCTTCATGTCTTTTAACTGCAGTTGGGACCCTTAGTTATCGCTGCAGCGATGGATATCACCAAGATTTCCTGAAGGACAAGCACCTTTTTTCTTTCATCTGTCGCTTCAGCATTGCCCGAAGGAGAGATGTGTTGCTGGCTCGAAGAGCCGAACAAGCTATTCTCATGGAACGAGACAGCCTGAGAGGAGTGGTTCATCGCCATGAGGCCATTTATCTTCCAGGGGAACCGTGTCATTGGAAAGCAGTCCTGGCGGTTGCTGAGCTGATGCCTGCATAGAACATGCTAACTCGAGCTCCTAAATTTACTCTGGCTAGGTGGGACAATGTCATAGGGCGTGTACAAAAAGAGACACCAGGCTATGGTCTCTTCTTGGCTCCAATAAAGTGGAGATATCGGGAGGAACCTTTCATCTTGAACTGTCTGGCGGTTCACTTCAAATATCAGCTTGTTGTCGGCTAGTTTGCAGACCTAAAGGTTGTTGATGCACATTCCTTTTGTACTGGGGCAGTGGAATTTACGGACCAAGTCCTGAAAGAATATGCCCCGATTTTAATCAGAGCAGAGTTTTTCATAGTGTGTATGCCTCCCGGTTCTGATACGCTATCTCAAAGGGTTTATGTTGCGGTATGATCGAGGTCTTCAATAGTGAATTTAAAACCTTCTATACAGCTGAAGGTGAGACCTCATTAGATCTATGGAGCCTTTCTCAACTCAGCGGTCTACCCATTGACGGTGAGCCGTATGAAGAGGTTTGTCTTGCCGACTTCTCGAAGGATGAGTCCAATGGCGAAGGTCGATACTTCATTGGCTTCTCGTATCGCTACCTGATGAAGGTGTATAGGACGCTATGCTTGTCCTATTGTGAGGATTCATCGAGGGCTTCTTCATCTCGAGGCAGAAAGAAGGGAGACCATAAGAAAGTTTGAATGGGGCTATAGATTTAATATTTCTTTCGAGGTAACTTGACGTATACTAACTACCCATCCGTAGTACCAATTGCCGTGTAACAGGCGAAGCGAGCCCGTTTCAAATCAAGCTTGCCGCCTTCCCTTCGCTAAGCATATCAGAGTGGGCCGAACCCAGTGGGGATTGATGCTGTGACACATTGCACGGCATTCCTAACATTCTGGTTTTGTTCTTTTGCTCTTCCTCAAGGAGATGAAACAGTCATATACCCCTAGGCAATTTACCCAGCATGCCAGATGGCCTGGGGTATAAAATTATCTTTATGTCCAGCGGCACTCTGCTTGATCTATAGGATGCTGGGAGAGCTACGCAAGTCCCAGACACCACGGAGTCTCAGGACCGTAGGACCCATCCATTTCTTCAATGCTTGGGTGTGCACATTGTTCCCAGAGTTTGCCCGAAGAACACTTCGAGAACTGACGTTGAATCCAAGAATGCTTGAATTTGCCAGTGTAGAGCCAGAGACAACCACGCAGCAACTTTTCTCTATCCGGGGTCGATTAACAAAGATCCTGATAGATTTTGCTGGCACCATTCATTTTTGGAGCTTAGCTGCCCACTCTAGCCCCATGGTCAATCGCCAACGTGAATGCAAGATGGAAGTCACAGAAGTATATTCCCATCCCGTTTCGGGTGCTCTTGTAACTCGGCCCGTGTTGGAACCTGAGCTGGTTGAATGGGCATTGGCCATTCGCCCAAGCGTACTAATATTCAAGAAGGGTAGTAGTATCTTTTTGGAGCCATACTACCCTTTCCGTTTTGGTCGTAAATTTGGCTATGACCAACATATTCCACCTTCGTCTACCCAATTTCCTCTTGACGGCCAGACAAAACAGGGTGGAATGGTTGCTGCAGAAGGTCACTCGGGTGGGACTTCTTCCATCACCGAGAGGCCAGCACTTTCAGAGTTCTGATGCCCGAGCGTGTTCCTCGAGTCATCCCCGAGTACATTAAATGGTGGAATGCCCGTATCGGCTTTTACAGAAACATGAAGGCCAGTTGTTGGGATATGGCGGAACGTACTTTCTTGAACCATTAGCCCTGGCCTATGTTTGATATCGACGAATCCCATTTGAAGAGGCTTCTGTCACAGTGTCCTAAGGCGGTAGGCGAGTATCTAGTGGCATGCAAAGACATGAAGAAAGAATCTCAACAACTGGTGCCAGTACTACCGGAGGTGAAAGAGGATGATTTTTTGAAGTCTTTGAAGGAGCTGAGCCAAGTGGAGAGTGCCCACCTTGAGCTGCAATAGTTCCCTTTTCTGGTGGAAGAACCGATACCCCCGACGATCTCTTGGCGCTCGGAGCAAGATCACCTCTGTCCATACCGGGCTTTTGTGCAGAGGGAGGATAGGACTGCCACATATTATCGCCATACTTCTTGGCTCCTTTTTCTGTTGAAAATTCATAGCCTGTAACTGAGCACTCTTGCTGAGGCTATTCTGGCCCATAAACTGTTTATATCCTTCAATTATGCAGATGGCTGGGGTCTAGACCACCTGGGCCTGTACCATTGTCTAGGTTGCCGAGAGCACCTGGATCTGGCTCAGCTAGCCGACCAGTGTGAGAGGATTGGAGATGTAGGTTGGCTACTTCACGAAGTTGCTACCCGGGACAAGGAAGTGGCTTTGTATTATTGGCCTCTTTCCCCTTTATACAAAGGGCCAACATGTATGTCTTCATGCTTTGACAGGACATGCGTTTTTGTATTGCTTTTATGCTTCGGCTTATATCCTCTCTTCTCCTTTTCTTGCAGATAGACTAGACGTGCGGCAGCAAGGGGATTATCACAAGCTAATCATGCAGGCTCAGAAGCCTTCTTATTTCGATATCCCTGTACTAGCTCCCACTACTACCCCTCTGCCTCGGGGCAGTCGAAAGAGGAAAGCAGCATCTCCGGTGAAGGTTGTTGTGGCACGGGCTAAAAGAGCTCGTAAAGTCGCAATTGAGCAAGCATCTTCTGCAGCTCCTGCCACTGAGGTGGCCCCGCCTCAGCTACCATCATTTGAAGAATTTGCTGCTTCCCAAGCTCCACCGGCCAGGGATGAGGGTGATTTTGCACCATTATTACTACGGTGAGATTTTTTTAAAGGGCTTCTTTAAGTTTATTTTGTGCACTTCCATCTTGTAGCCGCACCGAAAGATGCACCGACTCTGACTGTCGAGGTAGACGTCGGTGAAGTTGTTGAGACAGTGGTAGAAGTGTTTGCTGACAACCCTGAGAGAGAAACTCTCCCTTCACCCACTCCAGCCAGTGAGGCAGTAGGTAAATCAAGCAAAATTGCTTCTAATGCTTTATATTCTAGATTTTATAACTCTATCTCATTGTGCCCTTTTTGACATGCTCTACGGCTCCCTAAAATTTTGCCTGAAATGAGAGTCTCATCTTCGAGTCCTTCTACATCATCAAAAGGACGCCGAGCGTCGCTTAAAAAGGCGGTGGCCCCAGTACGATGCATAGCCACCCGTTCAACTGTCCGCCAAGAGGCAGAAGCAACTTTGAAGCCAAGTGTTGAAGTGGTGAGTTCTTCTAAAAGTTCCCCATCCCTATCTAGAGAATAGGTGGAATATGGTTGCTCTAGTGATGAGGGAGCCACCGATGCCGATGGAGGTGGGACCTCAACCTCTTGTCCTCTAGTCGAAGGATTGCTTGTCTTTAGTCCTCCACGGCTCATTGTTAGAACTCCTGAAGAGACCCTACCAGAGGCAGCTGATGGGACTGGTGTACAGGAGTATCTAGCTTCTTCCGTAGCTGAATCATCGATGGAAGAACCACATGTTCAGCATGTTGTTGAAGAGTCAATTCCTGAACTCGCGGCAGTCGAAGTGAGCTCTATGCTCTTGATGCTTCTTTCTTTTCATTCTCTGGTCCTTCAGACCGTCTAACATTCTTTTGCTTTCTTCCCCTTCTTTAGGTGCCAATCATCTTAAGTCAGGTCACAGCTCCTGTTATTGGTAGTACTCCCACAGTTAAAGAACTACGTCCTCCCTCCATCAAGCCTTTAACCTCTGAAGAAGTCATGCCTGTGTTACGGCATGTGCCTGTCAGAGCTCAGCCTGGGTCTGATGTAATGCCAGTGGAGCTGGATACATCAGGGGAGACTTCAGGGCCGACCCTTGCCCCTGAATTAAGGCTTGAAACCCGAGCATCAACCTTCACCTCCATGGGGGTGCAAGTATCTATTTCGGCACTTTCAACTCCTGAAGAGTGGGGTATTGAACTCGGAAAGCTATTGAGGCGCCAAGCACTGCTATTGTAATGCCCGAGAACTTTCTAAGGATTTTTTAGATTTAAAATATACCTATATTAATTAGTAAACATTTAATGGGCTATTAATAGAATTATAATGAATTAAATCTAATTATTTAGGCCCTACACAAATCCGAGAAGATTAGGCCCATATAATAAACCCAATAGGCCCAAAAGATTGATTTGGACCCTAGCCCATATTCTAAAAGCCTATAACCAGTGTAATAAGGGGATAATTACTCCATAGAAGATAAATAAGTGGATGATAATAAGGATAATATCAAAGAGTTTGAACCAATTTTAAATTCGGCGCTCAACAGGAAAAATAGTCTATCGCGAGACCGCATAGTGCTGGTAAACGGTCTAGAGCTAGACCGCTAAGGCACTACAGTTCCGTGAGTGTGAGAAAACGTAAAAAGATTTGATTTTTGGCATCCAAATCACCTAGGATCGATTCTATCTACTAGTTAGATAAGTCTATAAGGTTAGTAGATCGAATTGAAAGCCTAAATTGGACTCTAAGTTTGTTCTAATCTGTGAAAACCCTAGCTAACCCTATAAATAGATCCCATATCTGACATGCGCGACCCCTACTTTGGCACGCGTGGAACTAAGGTAAGGAGGACAAACTAGAGGTAAGTTTCTTCTAGGAATTTGTTTATTATAGTTAGAACTAATGACCCTCCAAATTTTCTTCTAGGGGATCAAGTATACAAGGATTTAGAGAATTCCAAAGTCGCTGATTCTAATCAAGAAACTCAGGAATTAGCACGTTCGACGCAGATTGATCAAGAAATTCGAAGCCCTAAACGAGGTATTTAGCAGAGGTGTCTTTAGAACTTTCTGTTATCCTTCATATCTTCTATCTACCCTCAAAATTTCACGTCTTTATGACAAGAGATTTAGGAGATAGAAAGACGTAAAGTTGCTGGTTCGGTTGAGGACGAGCAAAGAACTAGGGTTGACTTTCATCCTCAAATATGAAATCCCAAGCCCAAAATAGAGGTAGGTTATCTCATGTATGGCTCAAACTTGAAGTCAGGAATAAAATCCTTATGATTTCTTTTGATTTCATGCATTGTACCTTGAGAATGTGATGTTTTCATTAGGACTATGCATCTAGTATATCCTCATGCATAAACTAGCCTTAATAAAGTAAAAGGAGAATCTTCTTGTTAATTACATGAACCTATACATATTGTTGGCCTATCCTTGTCCTATCATGCTATAGAAGTTTGTATATGTTGATTTCCATTCATAATATGTCTTAGCTTAGCATTTTGTTTTATTATCATTTGCACTCGGATTAATACAGGAGGAAACGGTCTTCCTGTAGACCGCCAGGAAATCTAGTGGTCGTACGATAGACAGCTAGCCACCGTGAAACGGTCGCTCACTAGACCATTTGCTGTTATGATTTCTGTAATATTGTTAATCCAAAACCATATTACAGATTAGCTTTAACTGATATGTGGTAAGCCTAGTTAACTAAGTTTTATTCCTGGTTTTAACATTGGTTTCATAGATTCTAAGCTTCTATGTACATTTGGTATTATTTTAACTTACGTTAATTTATAACCAAAATTATATATTCTTGTAATAAATATATGTCTCAAATGTTAGAGAATTCATGATTTAATTTGATCACTGTTTTACATGATTCTCTCTCTCTTCTAAGAGTCATTTTCTTAAGTACATGGCGCATATCTCGGTATGTTGTCATTAATTTCACTTTTGCACATTAAGTACACAATCTTAGACATGATGACCTCTCCTTTGGATATTCCTTCCAACGGACTAGGAAATATTGTTTCAAGGCCTCCGTAAGACTCCGTGAGCATGATATTCCCTCTAGGACGTCGAGCTGGTTGTACCATTAAAACTCATTATCTAGAAAGCACTTTTACCGGTGTTTTATGCATTCTGGAACTTAGCGGCCTTCTGATTGACCGCTAATGGATCCTAAATGGTTCTCCATTTGACTGCCAAGCTTCAGAGGGATTTTCTCGTGTTTAACGGCTCTGTCTTATGAAATGGTCCAAGACTAGACCGCTTGAATTTCTAAACGGTCCAGCATATGACCGCTTTCTATATCAAATGGTCCTGCACTAGACCGCTTGGTTCCTGATTTTATCTAACCCAAGGTTTGACCTTTGGGGTTGATTTTCTTGAGTTCATTGATTTTCTGGACTCTAAACCTATGATAATAAGTCAATGTAAAGATATGGAAAAAGGAAGAATGTATCATTATGTTGACGAGTTTTCTTTATAGCACAACCTAATTATTAATTCATTCCGTCAAATCTCTTGTTCTTAATTGAAGAATTCTTATTTTTGGTTACCTTATGATGGAACTTTTATACATTATTGGCCACATTATTGATATAAACATGGAAGTAGCTTTATTTATACTTGAAGATGAAGTTCGAGCACTGATTGTGTTCAAGGGCTCTATGCTACTCCCCTCAGCTGATTGTCGGAAACATACTGTAAGCCATGGGGTATGATGCTACTGGCGTCGCATTACGCTGGGAGTACTTTCTCTATAAATAAGTGAAATATCCACGGGAATCCATATAAATTCACGAAGTACTTGCTATTAAGCGAACAATACTTTCTTGCTTGACTTTCTAGTGCATAGCCTTCATGGTTATGAAAAGTACATTCTTGCTCATGAAAAGGCCAAATTGACATTCTTGTTATATACTTGATTAATCATACTCTCATATCTCAAGCTTGATCATATCTTGTTACTTTGGCTTTATTCGCATGTTTCATCATATCTGCATGATTTATCTTATTCTATAGAGCTAAAATGCTAATCATTTAAATTTACCTTCATGTTGGTACGAAGATACCTACTGGGTAAGTGTGCTCATTACCTTACTTTCTAATCTTTTTCAGGAAATTCTCGTGGGACGGATTCAGAATACTCAAGTGATGGATCCGAGAGCGATTGAGGATACGTGACTTGAGAAAAGCCTTAGTTATTAATGTCTAGTTGAGTCATGATGTAATTTTTGTTTTTCTTGAGTCTAGTGAAAAGATCTTATATACTTTGGGAATTATTTTATGAAGAAATTAAATTGAAAGTTTTTAGTGAATTACTTGTGCAATTACCTTTGTGTTATTATCTTGTGCTCTTATTATATTGCTTGCTCGAGGCGTACTAGCCGACTGATCACATTTCTCGATTGTTTCCGCTGCATAATCTCGGGACGTGACAGTGAAAGTGGTATCAGACCTCTAGGACTAGAAGTCCTAGGGAAAAGGGATGACATAGGTTAAGTCTAAGGTTTAAGAACCCATACCTATGAAACTAGGAAAGAAATTCCCAACCTATGAGAGGAATTGGGTAGAACCTAGGGTGAGATAGAAATTTCTAAGCTTAACCACACTCATTCTATTAGAATTAACAAATTCATTACTCTTCTCAGGTACCTTACTCTCATTATGGCTCATCGCGTTGACTGGGAAGGTATGCAACAGACCATTGCGTGTCTTACTCAAGCATTACAAACCATGGCTCAAGCTGGCACAGGAGCGAGAGCTAAAGACTTACATCATAACTTTCAAAGTTTAAATCCTTCACAATTTTTGGGTTCCTCTAACCCAAATGAAGTCGAGAATTGGATAGATGAGATGAACCGCATCTTTGAAGTTATGCAATGTGCTGATCAGGAAAAGGTCAGTTTGGCAACGTTTCAGTTAAATAAAGATGCCCGTACGTGGTGGAAGTCCATTCCGGCACCGCCGCAAGATGCACCACATACTTGGGAAGGTTTCCTTACCCTTTTTCGAGCCAGGTAATTCTCTGAACATGTCAAGGAGAGGAAAGCTATGGAATTCGCTTCGTTACGCCAAGGCATGATGACCGTAGCGGAGTATGAACTCCAATTTTCTAGGCTGGCGATATGCTCCTCACTTGGTTAGCACCGACTTATTAAAAGATAACCGGTTTATGGATGGATTGAGGCCCGGCTATATTCAAGAACTAGGGACACAGAATATCTGGACATATGCGAAAATGGACCAGCGAGCACATCTATGTGAAAGGACCTTAGAGAAGGTCAAAAAAATGAAAGGAAAGGGAGAGGAGCCGAGCCGAAGGTCTGATCGGCATGATAAGAAGAAGTTTAGTATCACGGAACCCTACAAATCCCGTGATAGCAAGAAGAGATCTCGGAATGGGAGTGGTAGTGGCTACCACAAGAATAAGAAAGTCAAGTAAGAAGACAAACAAGTCGCCACGGCTTGTACCTTTTGCGAGAAGTTCGGTCATTCGACCGAAGAATGCTGGAAGCGCCTTGGTGCTTGTTTAAGATGTGGTAGCCGGGAGCACCACATGCCGGATTGCCCCATTATGAAGGAACAATCTTCCGGTGGTGGACGTAAGCGTCAGGCTCGTCTCAATGCTATCATGGACGATGAAGAAGCGCCCAAGAATGACGGGCTAATGAAAGGTACTATCCATGTAGCATCCTGTCTTTTTCTACTATAAATATTTCCATATAAATTTATTGGCTCAACTTCTAATGAAATTATTAAAAATCTAGAAAAATATGTATCTAGTGTAAAATTGAATTTTTAATAATTTTATCTTTAGTTAAGAGGCAAAAATAAAATATGTGTAGGCCCAATTTCACGTTTTAGCGGTTTTTCGTGGGTTTAGGAGGCCTAGTTTAACCATCACAATTTGGGCCCAATTCTAGCCCAATTATGCTCCGATTCGAACCAAACCCTAGCCCATTGATAGGTCTTTGCTTTCTCTTCGAAAACCCTAAGTCTAGACGCTTCTACCGGCGGCGGCGGCGGTGGATTAGAACCTTATCCGAAGTTTTCACCGAAATTTCTTCATAGGACTCTTCAACCAAATTTGATCTCTATGAGTCCCTATAGGTTCTATTTATAGAGGGCTTTCGACACCCTAGAACCCTATTTGCACCAGCATCAGGCGGCGTGACCGATCGTGACCAGACGAGGGGGAATTTGGGCGTTCTTGGAGCGGTACCTAGGGTTCCGACGACCCCTCTTCTTTGTCCTTGTTTCCTTCAAGGAAAGGTAGGTGTCTCTCAAGTCAAACAGAAAACTAATAATACCATCTTGTGCGTCTCCATGAGCTCTTTCTTTTGATACCTAAGTGCCCAATTTTCATTCATCATGCTGTTCAAATTTTACATTTTACTCCGAGGTGTATCAAAAGGACAACTTTCATGATTATTAGTTAAAGATTTAATCTTGTTGTGTTAGATCTAAATCAAAGCATGCTAATTTATACGGAATTTTATGCTCTTTCGAATGGTAGTATTTTCCCTAATTCTTATTCATTCTATCATGAGCAATCGAAGTTTTAGTGTAAGATGTCGAAGTTCATCGTTGGCGCGTTTTAAGGTCATGTGACGCATCTTTCAGAAGCTGTTACAGCCTAACGGCCGCTCGATAGACCGTCACCTGAGCCTGACGGCCCTACGACAGACCGTCACATGCCCCTGTGTTTTAAATTTCCTAAAATTTTAATCTATTTATTTTCTGGTACGTAATGCGCCTACTATAGACCGTTACATGCTTGTAACACCCCTTCATTAGACCGTCGCGTTCTCTTGACAGTGTTTTTAAACTTTGTTTATGCGTTCTTAAAACCAGAAACTTGCTATGTTAGTAAGATATCTTGACTTATAAACAAGGCAGAACGTGATGTTAATATTGTATTATGATCATAAACCTTAATTTTTCATTGTTCTACATGAAAGATGTTTAGAAAATCCTAAGTTGAATGATCATGAAGAATTTGATAAAAACCCTTGGTTAATACTTGTATAAATTCTGAATTATGTAAGATATATATTTGATCTTAGCATTATTGTTTGACAGTCATGCCACTCCGCTGGGATTGACTGACCGCACCGTCTTGGTTTCCGTGTTTATTAGCCTCAATTATTGTAATAGATGGGACTCTCCGCCGGATATTCCTTCTATCGGACTAGGACCACTATTATGAGACCTCCATAAGACCCCGTGAGCCTAGGATTCCCACCAGGACATTGGGCAGGTTGTACCCTAAAGACCTGAACCTATGAACGTGGTTTGAATCATGTTTTTGGACCAGCTCAAATTAAACTGGTCTGTGTACTGTAACGGCCCAAGATTGGACCGTCACATCATAGTAACAGCCCTGTGTACGACCGTCAAGTTCCTGTAATGGCCCAGTTATCGACTGTCATAGGTAAGATATTCTTGTATTCCCGACATTCTTATATTTCCCTTGTTTATTATCATGAAGCAGTTATCAAGCTTGGCCTTGAACTGTGAGATCATGCGTGATCCTTGTTTACATCCTTGTTACCCAAAGACTCATAGTCTTTCTACTCGATGTCATTCCAATTTTGTTAGAATTTCTCTTAATCTTATAAGTAAGTTCGTGAGCTTAAACCTTGGAACTCTTGGCCATTAATGTGATGAATGTCTAGACTAGGATCTTTGATCCAAACCTTTCAATGCCAATGCATCATAAAGGACCAGGTTTGGTCCTAGGAGGAGCGCCCGAAAGTACTTGTGCCCCGGGGAGGTTGTAATGATAAGGTGTGGCATTGCACTGAAGTGCATGACTAGCGTGATTGGTCTATGACATCTCCACTTTTACTCAATTACTTGAAATTCCCGTGTGACATGATATGCGTGCTTGATATGGCCAATTCCATTTATCATTTCATGACATGAAAAGTTCTTGTTAAACTTGTGTTTACTCTTTACTTGAAAGCTCATGTTCTTTTTACTATCTATCTCTTGTCATTTATTTATCATCGCTTTTGTTACAATGTTATTCATAAATGGTTAATCACTTTAATTATGCCTGATGATAGAGATATAAAATCCTACTGAGCTTTGCTCACCCCTGCTTTCCAATCCTTTTAAGGTAGTTCTGATGAGGACGTGCGTTCCGATGGTGGCGGGAACGAGTGATGCCAGGAGCGATCCATTTAGAGTTTATGTTCAAGTCAAGTTTGGATTAGTTGTTATCTAGAGTTGATGTATTTTCCATTGATGAGATAGAAGTCCACAAGGAGTCAGGTGTAATTGAATAATTTCTCTTATTATTATTATTATCAATAAAGTTGGGTTAAATTTTTTTTATTATTGGCTTGGTGGTTAGTCTCTTGTGGCAACGTGTGCTCTGATTGACATGATTGATATAAACTGCTACATTCTGATTTTCCACGTCGGGGCGTGACAATCCAAATCTATTCTTATCCTGCATTCGTACTATTTGATACATGTGCTTCTCATTCTTTTATATCTACTACTTTTGCTAAAACCTTACCTAGTGCATCAGTTCCTCTACCTTCGGACCTAGCAATCACTACACCATTAGGTCCCGGAACCAAACTTACAACCTATTATCCCGATAGTGAGGTAATGGTAGAAGGTCACAATCTTCCTACAAACCTTGTATGCCATGATATGGAGGGCTACGTGTAGTCCCACGATCAATGAAACCCAAGAGGAGGGGTGAATTGGGTGATTCAATATATTAAGAAACTTTTACCCGATTTAAAACAAATGTGATAAAGTATCAATTAGAAATTCGGATCTATATAATTATAGATTAGATCTATCAAAATCTATCGCCACGATAGTTCTTCGGTACTAGGCAAAGGTATGAATCCAAAGATTCTGCTCACGCAAGGTGCTATCGTCTTGACAAGATTGGCCTTGTCAATTCAAAAACACTTTTCAATATACCAAAGATCTGCTTATAGAACAGATCAAATTATGCTAGATCTGAAAAGACAAATGCAGAAGTGATAATATGGAATATCAATCACATAGAATAGGGGTAGAAGAATTGAATCAAACCACACAACTAAAATCACAAGACATAAGGAATTTTAAGGTTGTTTGGATGCAACGAAGGCAACCTACGTCCACCCCTCACCAAAACCCGGTGAGGCTTCACTGTTGGAAAACTAGCACGGGGAAGACTCCCCAACACGAAGCAAAGCTCCAACACACACGGGCATAAATCCAAACACGGAGTAACGCTCCAACACACACACGGGGATGCACCCCAACACACACACATGCACGGAGATGGAGTCTCCAACACGATCCGATGGCCGGATCAACAACACCCCCACACACTACAACAGAAGTAGTACTCTAAACACACAAACACCTAGATCTAAATAGATCCACAACACACATGCAGATCTGAAGAGATCCACACACAACCATGAATCTGAACGAGACAACCCACACAACTACAGATATGAATCGATCCACACACACACACGAATGTTTATGGATTACAAGGAACACAACTTTGAAGCACAAGACACTTAAGAGAATGAAACACAAAAGAAAGACTTCTGATTTAGGCTCCCCCTTAGTATATAATGCAGATCTTGAATGAGGCTTAAATCTGCACTTGATTTTCACTTGATTGGCTTCAGAATGATCTTCAAATGCTTGAGGTTTGATGAAGAATGGCTGAACAAAGTACTGTTCACTGAGTATTTGCAGTAGCCTTCTTTCTCTCTTGATAGCCTCCTTTGAATCCCTCTGAGTGATTAGGGTTTCTTTGCCCTAAGAGATATTTTTATAAGCCTTGGGTTGGTCAAGGGACATGCCAAAACATATATCCACGATTTTAGGCAAATCTGGTGGCTTGGGAACCCAAAATTCCTAAAGAGAGGGCTGAACATGTTGAAGGGAACAAAGTCAAAAATAGGGGCTGCGAAGCTGGCGGTCGACAGGAATTTTACAGGAAATGAAGATTTCATTGCTGGGAAAACCGGTTGACCGGGGCATGACCGGCGATCATCCAAAATCTAGGTTTTTTCCATATTTGCAGCATACAATCCCTTAAACCCATTTGCATTCTATTCAAGTCTGTGGCATCAAACTCTTTTGACCTTTGAGGATTTATACTGAGTACTTTGACCTGCAAAAGTATAGAGAAATGATTAGAACTATAGCTCAATAAATCATATGATGAATCATTCAAGACTTCACTCATTTTGAGATCAAGTAAAGTAGCTCAAGTCATACAAGACTCCACACACATAGGATATGCATTCAGTGAACCAATTTTCACACTCTCCACAAACATTCTCATTCACACTTAGACTTCTTCAGGCAATAAGAATGTTTCATTCAAACACTCTTTTATCCAGACTCATATGAATCTCAAGCAGACTGCAAGCTCAAAGCCCACAGGATAGCATGAAGCAAGTCGTTTCATGAACATGTGAAATACTGAAACATATGAATCATAGCCATGATCATGAATGCACATTCATACATAAAGTTTGGTTATCAGCAAAACCATATACATAACATTTAGTTATCACCAAAACAAACCTTGTGAGACCCGTTCTTTAATTGATCTTTACCGGTAATAAAATAGAATTTATTCCATGAATTTCGGCTATTTTTATGAAATGTATGGGGCTTTTTTCTAGCATTTAATCTTATTAGTTAAAGCTTTTAAGGAAATTAATGGGCACAATTACAATTTTGCTTAATTGAGGGTTTAAAGTGCAAATAAGGCTAAAAATAAAAAAAATATTTTAATCCTTTTTTTACCCATTCGATCACTCCCCTCTCTCCCTCCCTTTACTCTCTCTTTCTCCCCCTTTTCACCCGAACCCGCAGGCGCACAGCGAAACCTGCGGACGCCCGTGACCTCTCCCCCCTTTCGTCTCCTCGGTGCGCGGCGACCCGAGGTTGCGGCGGAGGACGCCGGAGGCCCCGTCGACAAGCTGGCAAGGAGGAGGACCGCGAGCGGTGACCCCCCCTCTCGCCCCCTTTCTCCCTTCACGGCGCGCGGAGGTGCGATTCCACGGGGAAGTCCCGCGAACCCTCGTCCTTTCATCTCCTCGGTGCACGGTGACCCGAAGGCCACGGCGGAGGCACTGGAGCTCCGTCGGCAAGCCTGGAACGTGTAGGAGGCAGAGGCGATCTCGTCAGACCCGGACCCCGGCGCGGAGGCGTGATCCCACGGTGGCATCGGGCGGCCCTATCTCCCCTTCTGGCGGCCTTCTTCCCGTGCTAGGACCGGCAGAAGCTTCCCCGTGATGCGAGGAACGTGGAGACGTCAACCCGAGTCGAACCGTGGAGTGAAGAGACAGCCGGGAAAGAGTGAGCCGCGACGTGACCCTCGGCTTGCTCGCGGTCGGAATATAAGTTTTCGTCACGATTGAGGTAGGGGGATCGATGCCCTAGCTTGTTAGATTGTTTCTAATGTCTTGCCCATCGTCTTTGTGTTTTTTTAGCATGCCCATCGTCTTTATATTTTTTAAGCATGACCATCGTCCTTATGTTTTTGGAGCATGCCCATCGTTGCTGAGTTCATAGATGATAAACTGTTGTATCCCATCGTTGCTGAGTTCATAGATGACAAATTGTCGTATTAAGATGATGGAATGGCAGGGAACAGGTTAAAAGTCTTGATTCCCGTCAATTTAAGTCGACCGAGATGGGGGTCCGGTTAAGATCACCGTGGATTTGGTTCTCCGGTAAGGACCATGTTTAGATTATTTCAGATTTTGTAACGGTCTGCCATAAACCATCTATTGACCCGAGCGGCTGATATCTCGACCGCATAAATATTTTAAATCTGAATGGTGGTAGAAACTTCACGGCCAGTCCGTTTAGCAGCACACATCGTTTCGTTGTTCGGCCGCCTAAGACTATGGCGACGCTAGTTCAACCGCTTATTCTGCAAATTATGCGTGTTCGTTTAAATTTTGCATTTAATATTGCATCTTCGCCATGCTTAAGTTGTTTTATAGACTGGGGTGGTTTTCTTTCAACCGTTTAATCCCGATAGATTTCAATTCTTAGCATATTCCATTATTTATGCATTCAGTTATTGAATAGTTGCCATTTCAACATATTCAATTATTTATGCATTTAATTATGGAATAATTTGCCATGTTTAATTGTTATCATAAATTATGTCATGTTTTTAGATCCCAATAGAATTATATTCTCTTTCCTAGTGATGGAACCACCAGTCATAGCCCGACGACTTTTAGTGTTGATCCCACCCGGGAGAGATGGCGGGGTATCCCAGCTTACGATTTTTAAGCTAGTTCTGTGGGCCCCGATCCTACGGAGGGGAATACTAGCTAGAGGCCTGGCTCTAGGTAACGAGCCAGTGTGTACACGCGTGGTCAGAGGCTTGGACTGACACTGACGAGTGTCACTCTGACTAGTTACTTGTTTCTGGTACTGTTACGCATTTCGCTTGCTATGATCAGGCTTGCGTAGATGCTTGAGACGCAGTGTAAGCCATCAGTGGACGCATCTGGTTTCTTCTTCTGGTGGATCTCCTCTCCTTCTCTTTCTTGTCACTTGGGAATGATTGAGTTATTATCTATTGGTAGATTTCGAGTACTCGCATTTGAATTAAATTGGCTTATTAGTTAGCTGTTCATAAACTGTTTAGTTAGTTTTACTGCTTTATTAAATTGTCATTCATTTATGCCAATGCATGCTTTGCTGCTTTCCTTTAGTTAGTTGCGAAGTAGGGATCCGCGTGAACCCTACTGAGTCTCAGTTATGAGACTCACCCCTTCCTTTTCAGGTGAGACAGAGCAACAGGCTGCAGGATTCTCTCGTGCTTTTGGCAAAAAATCTTAGAGCCAACAGTGGTCTGTCAATGGTCGGTTACAAGTCAGTCTGTCTTTTTTTCTTATTTTGGCCGGGGTATACCTTGTGTAGTTATTTATTTTGACCACTGTACAATGTGGGACTTGTGATATATGGATCTGGACTACTTGTATAAATTTTACCACACTGATATATTTAATTACTTCCATTTAAAGTTCAAATGAATGCTTTAATTAATATTGCACATGTAATTTATATTCATTATGCATCCCCTCGACAAACACTCACTAACCCTTACGGGGCCTCATCAGCCTCTTAGGTGGCCTCCCCGAGCTCTTGGCATCGGTAAATCGATGATATCTGTTTATCGGTATCCGGATCTCCTGGGTCGTCACAGTTGGTATCAGAGCGGTGTTGAGGATTTGTATAAGGAATTGAAATTGCATGAGTCCAAAACAAGTCCATGTGTACCACTATTGCTACCTTAGGTTGTTTTCCGTGATGACTTATGGTTTTCTGTTATTTTTGTGTTTCCGTTTAGTTCAAAATGTCGCCTCGTAGAAGGGCACGTATATCGAGGGAAGGAAGTGGTGCTTCTCCTCCGGCTAATATGCCAACGCCAATTCAAGTTGATCCTGCTCCTCTAGCTGATTTGCCTCCTGGTGGCCGTGGTAGGGCATTGATAGAATTTTTGCTGTTCCACCCACCTACTTATGAAGGACAGGCAGATCCTGATGTGGCTAGGGTATGGATTGATGCAACAGAGCATGTATTCCGTTCCATGGAGTGCATGAAGGATGAAAAAGTCATGCTGGCCACATTCCAACTTCAGGGAGTAGCACTCTCGTGGTGGACCACGGAGTGGGAGGTTGCTTTCAGATCCCGTCCCTTTCGTCAGATTACTTCGCAGGAGTTTGTCACATCGTTCGAGCTTGCATACGGTCCAGCATATTTGAGAATGGCCAAAGTGCATGAGTTTATGGACTTGGCTCAAGGCAATATGACAGTCTTGTAGTATTGAAATAAGTTATGAAATTGGGTCATTACGCCCCTCAGATTCTTGCTGATGAAAACCTAAAAACTAAGCGTTTCTTGTATGGGCTGAGGCCGGAACTGAGACAGCCTCTGATTGCAACCAGGGTGGCTAAGATGGATTTGGCATATCAAGTGGCTGCGGCATTAGAACTTGACATTATAAGAGCTCAAGGGCGGACCCAGGTTGAGCTCGTACATCAGATTGTGCAGCGTCAGCAAGCTAATTGCCAGTCGAGTGTGCCATTTCAGCAAGGTAGTAAACCATCTGCGGTAGGAGTTCCATTTGCTGTGCCTGCTGCCAGTGGCATTCCTGTTTCTAAACCCAAGTTTAAGAAATTCAAGAAGTTTAAGAAGCGGTTTGGCAGTCAAGCATCTTCGAGTACCGCGCAGCAGCAATCAGCGCCTTCTTTTCAACAGCGCCAATGTTCAGTGGTGAGTCAGCCGAGGCAGTGTCCGAGATGTGGTGGGAGCCACCCAGGTAAGTCGTGTTCAATGCCGGTGGTTTGTTTCCGTTGTGATCAACCGGGACATGTGGTTCGAGATTGTCCTCTAAGGCCGAAGGCAGTGCCGTTTTCTCAACCGCAGCCGTCTCAGTTCAGACCTCCTCCACCACCTCAGTCACAACGATATTATCCTCAAGCTTCAGTGTCTCATTCCCAGCAGTCCACTGCAGCGGGCAGGAAGCAGAAAGGGAAGGTTTCTCATATAACCCGTGGTAAAGCCATGGCATCTCAACCCGTGGAAGGTACGATTATGATTTATGGTCATGCAACTCATGTTCTATTTGATTCAAGTGCTTCTCACTCATTTATTTCTGAAGACTTTATTTCCTGTATTGAGGAGCCGACTTTTGAAACAACTTGTGAGTTGATTGTTAAACTACCTTCTGGAGATTTCATGTTCACACCTCTCTGTCTCGAAGAGACTCCTATTGTGATGGGAAATCATCAGCTGCCAACTATATTGTATACTTTGCAGCTGGTTGATTATGATATTATTCTGGGCATAGATCGGTTAGAGCAACTGGGAGCTGTGGTAGAAAAAGATCTAGTCTCAGCCACATGATCTAATTTTAAGACAACTGAATCAGGTGACCACCAAGAATAAGTATCCTTTACCAAGGATCGAGGATTTGCTTGATTAATTACAGTCTGCTACTATCTTTCCTCGGATTGATTTCCGATCAATCTGATGTGGAAAAGACTACGTTTAGCACGCGTTGTAGTCGTTTTGAGTTTTGATTATGTCGTTTAGGCTGACCAATGCTCCCGGATGCAGCGTGTGGTTCACCCTTATCTAACCCAGTTTGTGGTGATCTTTGCCTATAACATTCTTGTCTATTTTGCCCCTGAGGAAGAGCATGTGTAAGACCTCAGGATCATTTTATGAACTCTATGCAAAATCTAGTAATTGTGAGTTTTGGCTTCGGGAAGTGCATTTTCTCGGCCATGTGATTCCTGGTGACGGAGTTGCAGTTGATCCAGCTAAGATTGAGGCTATTCTTCAATGGCAGATATCGAGAACTGTGACAGAGATCAGAAGTTTTCTGGGTCTTGTTGGTTATTATCGAAGATTCTTTCAAGACCTTGCATGGATTGCCGCGCCGATGACTAGACTGACATGCAAAGATGTACCTTTTGTCTGGTCAGATCAATGTGAACAGAGCTTTAACGAATTGAAAAGGGCTCCTCACTTCTTCTCCAGTGTTGGTGTTACCTTCTCGATTGGGTGGATTCATGGTTTGTACGGATGCTTCTCGAGTAGGTTTGGTGTAGTGCTTATGTAACATGCTAAAGTCATAGCTTATGCATCCCGACAATTAAAACATCATGAAGAGAATTATCTTACTCATGATTTAGAGCTTACAGCGGTGATCTTTGCACTAAAAATATGGAGACACTACTTGTATGGTGAGAAATTTGAGATCTTTATTGATCATCAAAACTTGCAGTATGTGTTCTCTCAAAAAGATTTGAATCTTCGGCAGTGCAGATGGGTATAATATATGAAAGACTATGATTTCACTCTCTCCTATCAGCCAGGAAAAATGAATGTTGTGGCTGATGCTGTGAGTAGGAAAGTACAGATTAGTCATTTGCTTGTTCATGAATGGAACTCGTGGGAACAGTTTCCTAGTGAAACTTTCAGCGTGGACATCCCTTCTGATCCGATGGTAGCTGTGTGTGCTAATCTTGTGATGACTCCGGCTATTTATCAACAGATCAAGGAAGCTCAGCAGGCTGATTTTGATTTGTCCCGCATTATAATGATGCATGATGTTGAATTTGATGATGACTTAGTCGTCAGCTTCCATGGCAGGCTGTATGTTCCAACTGTTGATGAGTTGAGAAATACCATCTTGCATGAAGCCCATGGATCCCGTTATGCTATTCACCCCGGCACTACCAAGATGTATCAAAATCTGAAAAGGCAGTTCTGGTGGCCAGGAATGAAAAAGGATGTAGCCGCTTTTGTATCTAAGTGTTTGACATGTCAACAGGTTAAAGCCGAGCACCAAAAGCTTGGAGGGATGCTTCAACCTTTAGAATTTCTGATGTGGAGGTGGGATCATGCCACGACAGATTTTGTTGTTGGTTTACCCCGGACTTCACAGGGCTTCGATGGAATCCGGCTGTTAGTTGATCGATTAACAAAGACATCGAGATTGTTGCCGATCAAGGTGACGTGGAATGTTCAGAAATTGGCCGAGCTTTATGTTCAAAAGATTGTGCCACTGCATGGAATTCCAATATCAATTGTGTCAGATCACGACCCACGGTTTACTTCTATCTTCTGGAGCAGTTTTCAAAGAGCGTTGGGCACCGAGTTAGCCTTTAGTTCAGCGTATCATCCGCAGTCGGATGGTTAGTTAGAAAGGACTATTCAAACTTTAGAAGATATGTTGAGATCGTGTTGCTTGGATTGACAGGGTTCATGGAATCAGCATTTGCCACTTGTGGAATTTACTTATAATAACAGCTATCACTCCAGCATTGGTATGGCACCATATGAAGCTTTGTATGGGTCATCGCAGTGGGCTGATGTGGTTCGCTTGATCAGGCAAAAAATGTTGACAGCTTAGAGTTGACAGAAAAGCTATGCAGATCAGCGCAGGCGACCATTGCGATTTGAGCCTGGAGATATGGTGTTTGTAAATATATCTCCAATGAAAAGCGTTATGAGGTTTGGGAAGCATGGAAAGCTCAGTCCCCGTTATATTGGTCTGTTTCCTATTCTGGAATGTGTGGGCCAAGTGGCTTATCGTCTTCAATTGCCAGCGGCAATGGAAGCAATCCATGATGTATTTCTTGTGTCCCAGCTGCGAAAGTATGTCCTTGATGCATCTCACGTGCTCAATGATTCAGTTTGGCTTAAAGTGACTGCAGATTTATCCACACCAGAGTATCCGCTCAGAATTGAAGATTGTCAAGAGCAACGATTGAGAACTAAGGTAATCCCTCTGGTTAAGGTTGTCTGGCAGTGTCACTCTGGTAATGAGGCTACATGAGAACGTGAGGATGAAATGCGTCAGCAGTTTCCTTTCTTATTCGAATAAGGTATAAGTTCTTTCAGTTCGCTCATTGTTCTTCCTTTTAAATTACGAGGATGAAATTTCTATTAGGAGGGAGGGACTGTGAGAGCCATTCTTTAACGGATCTTTACCGGTAATAAAGTAGAATTTATTCCATGAATTTCGGCTATTTTTATGAAATTAATGGGCTTTTTTCTAGCATTTAATCTTATTAGTTAAAGCTTTTAAGGAAATTAATGGGCACAATTACAATTTCACTTAATTGAGGCTTTAAAGTGCAAAATAAGGTTAAAAATAAAAAAAATAATACTTTAATACTTTTTTTTACCCATTCGATCACTCCCCTCTCTCCCTCCCTTTACTCTCTCTTTCTCCCCCTTTTCACTTGAACCCGCAGGTGCACAGCGAAACCCGCGACCTCTCCCCCCTTTCGTCTCCTTGGCGCGCGGTGAGTCGGGGTTGTGACGGAGGACGCCAGAGGCCCCGCCGGTGAGCTGGCAAGGAGGAGGACCGCGAGCGGCGACCCCCCTATCGCCCCCTTTCTCCCTTCACGGCGCGCAGAGGCGCGATCCCACGGGGAAGACCCGCGAACCCTCGTCCTTTCGTCTCCTCAGTGCGCGGCGACCCGAAGGCCACAGCGGAGGTGCCGGAGCTCCGTCGGCAAGCCTGCAAGGTGTAGGAGGCAGCGGCGATCTCGTCGGACCTGGACCCTGGCGAGGAGGCGTGACCCAACGGCGGCATCCGACGGTCCTCTCTCCCCTTCTGGCGGACTTCTTCCTTTTCTAGGACCGGCAGAAGCTTCCCTACAATGCGAGGAATGCAGAGACGTCAACCCAAGTCGAACCGTGGAGTGGAGAGATGGTCGGGAAAGAGCGAGCCGCGGCGCGACCCTCGGCTTGCTCGCGGTCGGAATAGAAGTTTTCGTCACGAATGAGGTAGGGGGATCGATGCCCTAGCTTGTTAGATCGTTTCTAATGCCCTGCCCATTGTCTTTATGTTTTAAATGGCATGCCCAACGTCTTTATGTTTTTGAAGCATGCCCATCGTCTTTATATTTTTTAAGCATGCCCATCGTTGCTGAGTTCATAGACGATAAACTACCGTATCCCATCGTTGCTGAGTTCATAGACGATAAACTATCGTATCCCATCGTTGCTGAGTTCATAGATGATAAATTATCGTATTAAGATGATGGAATGGTAGAGAACAAGTTAAAAGTCATGATTCCCGTCGATTTAGGTCGACTGGGAGGGGGGTCCGGTTAAGATCTCCATGGATTCGGTTCTCCGGTAAGGACCGTGTTTAGATTATTTCAGATTTTGTAACGGTCTGCCATAAACCGTCTATTGACCCGAGCGGTTGATATCTCAACCACATAAATATTTTAAATCTGAATGACGGTAGAAACTTCACGGCCAATCCGTTTAGCAGCACGCAGCGATTCGTTGTTCGACCGCCTAAGACTATGGCGGCGCTAGTTCAACCGCTTATTCTGTAAATTATGTGTGTTCGTTTAAATTATGCATTTAATATTACATCTTCGCAATGCTTAAGTTGTTTTATAGACTAGGGCAGTTTTCTTTCGACCGTTTAATCCCGACAGATTTCAATTCTTAGCATATTCAATTATTTATGCATTTAATTATTGAATAGTTGCCATTTCAGCATATTCAATTATTTATGCATTTAATTATGGAATAATCTGCCATGTTTAATTATTATCATAAATTATGGCATGTTTTTAGATCCCAATAGAATTATATTCTCTTTCCTAGTGATGGAACCACCAATCATAGCCCGACGACTTTTAGTGTTGATCCCACCCGGGAGAGGTGGCGGGGTATCTCAGCTTATGGTTTTTAAGCTAGTTCCATGGGCCCCGGTCCAATCGTAGCGTCCTACGGAGGGGAATACTAGCTAGAGGCCTGGCTCTAGACAACGAGCCAGTGTGTGCACACGTGGTCAGAGGCTTGGACTGACACTTACGAGTGTCACTCTGACTAGTTACTTGTTTCTGGTATTCTTACGCGTCTCACTTGCTATGATCAGGCTTGCGTAGATGCTTGAGACACAGTGTAAGCCATCAGTGGACGCATCTGATTTCTTCTTCTGGTGGATCTCCTCTCCTTCTCTTTCTTGTCACTTGGGAATGATTGAGTTATTATCTATTGCTAGATTTTGAGTACTCGCATTTGAATTAAATTGGCTTATTAGTTAGCTGTTCATAAACTGTTTAGTTAGTTTTACAGCTTTATTAAATTATCATTCATTTATGCCAATGCATGCTTTACTGCTTTCCTTTAGTTAGTTGCGAAGTAGGGATCCGCGTGAACCCTACTGAGTCTCTGTTATGAGACTCACCCCTTCCTTTTCAGGTGAGGCGGAGCAACAGGCTGCAGGATTCTCTCGTGCTTTTGGCGAAAAGTCATAGAGCCAGCAGTGGTCTGTCAGTGGTCGGTTAGTAGTCAGTCTATCTTTTTTTCTTCTTTTGGCCGGGGTATATCCCGTGTAGTTATTTATTTTGACCATTGTATAATGTGGGACTTGTGATATATGGATCTGGAATACTTGTATAAATTTTACCATTCTGATATATTTAATTGCTTCTGTTTAAAGTTCAAATGAATGCTTTAATTAATATTGCGCGTGTAATTTCTATTCATTATGCATCCCCTCGACAAACACTCACTAACCCTTACGGGGCCTCACCAGCCTCTTGGGTGGCCTCCCCGAGCTCTTGGTATCGATAAATCGATGATATCGATTTATCGGTATCCGGATCTCCTGGGTCGTCACAAACCTTATGCAAGGCGCACAATAATTCACAACAATCTCCCCCTTTTTGATGATGGCAAACTTTATGAATGACATGACAAGATAAACTTTATGATTCAACAACAATACACAGATACACAGGTATCAAAACACTTTCTCCCCCTATCACACAGATACATCATAAATCTTATCACACATAAACATCATAAATCTTTCTCCCCCTTTGCCATTATCTCAAATGGAAGGAAGGCAATGAAGTTCCCTGAAACCAACAAATCAATATGATTCCAATACAACATATATTAACAAATCTGATGTCGTTCTGATGGGGGACGGGGACCGACACGGACTGAGACTCACTAAGATTCTAACTGAGGCTAGCAGTAGCACGCTCAAGGGTCGCCAAGTGGCTGACCACCGTGATATCCCACAGAAGGAAGGACGTCTCTCAACAGAAACTCCGACCTCGGCCGCCCCACGGAGGGAAGCGCACGTGTCTAGGCGTAAGATCGACCACCAAAGACAAAGGGAATCGAGTCCTAGCTCGAAGCTCGGCTGGTGCTAACGGACGGGTGCTCTCACTCACGGTCCGCGGTGATGGCAAAAGTAGCTAGGCGCCTACTCTCTCTCACGCGGCATATTCAATCACATACTAAAAGAGCAAGCAAAGGTGGAGGAGTCGGAGCGCGTACCTCCACGCCTAGGCGTGGGGAAGGAACCCCGGCCGTGGACCAACAACCCGATACACCAGAGCAATAAATTACAACCCCCAATAATGGCCCACTCCTCGCAGGGAGGTAAGAGGCTACAAACAATACGTTCGGGTTGCCGGACACGGGTTGACGGGCCGCACTCGATGACGGGCGCGATGCTGCAGAATCGGTGTCGCGCGCGCCTGGACGGAGACGGGTCCCACGGGTTGATGCGATGTCCGTTCGAGGCACCGTCAGAGAGGACGCGTTGCTGATGGCTGGAGGAACGCTCAGACCAGAGGGGACGCGCTGGATGCGCCGGTGGTGGCCGTGGGCGCTGCCGAAAACCAGGTCTGGTTCTGTGGTCGCAGAACCGCGCACGCCGTCGGTAAAATCCGGAACTCGGTCGTCTGGTGCCCGAACAGGTCCGGGCCGGTTGGAGGTGAGAGCTGACTGGCAGAGGTAACCCTCGGCCAAACGGCGTCGGCAGATGATGCCGACACGAGTCGCAGGAGCCGCTGGAAGTTGGGGTTGGTTCGCTGGGCGGACTGTGCAGGCACGCCGGCGCAACCCCACGAGATCGACTGCCACGGATGGTGACGACGACGAAACGCGACGCCGTCGGTGGCGTTGGAAAGTAGACCTGGAGATCTACGAACCCTGAAGAAATCAGGAAAAAAGGCGCAGTGTGGAGGTCTGGGGAAAATTCGCAAGTAGGGCCTCCCCGCTGGGCGAGCAGAGAAGGTGATGCTGGTGCAGGTCGGCGGATAAAATCGGTACGGGCGGTGCCGATCTCCGATTGACGCGAAACTGGCGCTGACGCGAAGACGATCCGCAGAGGTACCCCCAGAAATTAGGTCACGGCAAAACTCGTCCAAGAGGAGGGCGCGAGCTCTGCTACAAGTCGGGGCCGAAATCTGGAATTTGCGTGCACGAACCGTCGAGGAAGAAGACGAGGATAAGAAGGAACCCCGGAGTCCACCGAGGGCTGAGGCTTCACACCTCGCCGTTCTCCCGTCGCAGGAGAAGAGAAAGAGAGAGAGAGGGGCGCAAATGCCTTGCACAATAATCCATTTTTGTATTCAAATTATGTCTAAACCGTGATCAGTACAAGGAGAAGATTACTTATAGGGGAAGGGGAATTAGGGTTTTCACCCAAGCCAAAGGGAAGGGGGGGGGCGCAAAAGGGAGGGGGTAGGGGCGGCCATCCCTCCTCCAAACAGGGGGGGTGCGATCCATCCTCCTCCAATCAAGGAGGAATCCAAGGGGGGGGGGGCGCCCAAAGGGGAAAGAGGGGAGAGGAGGAAAGGGGAAAGGAGGGGGGCCCAAAAAGGAAAGAGGAGGGGCAAGAGGGGAAAGGAGGCGCAGCCACCCTAGGTGGGGGGTTGCGCCCTCCTCTCCAAACCCTAACCCTAACCCACTAACCAAGGACCAAGGCTAGGCCCAATAAGGGAGGAAGAAGCCCATTATCCCTACATAGCCTGATAACAATAGGAAAGAAACTAGATAACGTGTCCACGCAGGGACCAAACCTAGGCCCAACATGGCCTAAAGCATAATAAAAGATAGCTAGAAGGTGCCGCCGTCGCCGAGCCACAAGGAGGTAGCAGTGTGTCGGGTGCTCCATCGGGGATAGCGTCGCGTGTCCTCACCAATTCTCCCCGGGTGGGAAGAACTCGACCCCGTCGAGTAAGGGTCACGGTCGCTGAGGTACCGCTCCAGCAGGTCCGGATCGATCCGCTCCAGCTCTCCACGTGTAATCCAGGTGTCGTCCGACTCGGGGCGCCCTCTCCAACGCACTAAGAAGCGTTGGTAGGCTCCGCTCCTGGTAGTAGTCACCTGCTCATCCAGTATGCAATCTATATGCTCGCGTGTATGTAATGGGGCTGGAGGAGGTGGACTCTCAGTAGGTGTGTCACTCACAACAGGAGGGTCAGGCCCAAATAACTCACTGGGTATCACCGCGGGATCCCGGTAAGCCACCAGATCAGAGACATTGAACGTGGAACTGATCCCGTAGTCGTCTGGTAGCTCGATCACATACGCGTTCGACCCAATACGCCTCAACACTCTGAATGGTCCTGCACCGCGGTCTTGGAGCTTCTTTACGGCTCCCGAAGGAAACCGTTCCGGTCTAACCCGGACCATGACGTACTCTCCCTCGCGGAACTCACGTGTGCGTCTGTGCGCGTCAGCTAACTCCTTGTAACGTGCGTTGCAAGCCTCTATATGACGACGGACATGATCATGCAACTGTCTAATATGCTCCGCAAAAGACTCAGCTGACTCAGAGACTCGGGACTGAATGGGGGAGGGAATCAAATCAATCGGTTTCCTAGGCCTACGACCAGTGACAATCTCAAATGGACTCAACCCTGTAGACCTATTGACCGAATCATTATATGCAAACTCCGCTAATGGTAAGACAAGGTCCCAATCCCCAATTCTATCACGCACTAAACACCTCAGGAGATCCCCTAGACTTCTATTGACTACCTCTGTTTGACCGTCAGTCTGGGGGTGGTATGCGGTGGAGAACTTCAACTGGGTGCCCATCATCCGCCAAAGGGTTTTCCAAAAATAGCTCGTAAAACGCACATCCCTATCAGAAACAATGGTGCGTGGCAACCCAAACCTGGACACACAGTGGGTGAAGAATAACCTAGCAACTCCAGAGGCATCCGATGTCTTGGAACAAGGAATAAACAAGGCCATCTTGGAGAAGCGGTCAACCACTACAAAAATAGAATCATGCCGCCGTGCAGTACGGGGCAAACCAAGCACAAAGTCCATGCTGATATCCTGCCAAGGACTATCAGGGACAGGCAGAGGGGTATAAAGGCCAGTGTTCTGTTTCCTCTGTTTCGCTAGGGCACAAATACGACACTGGGCAACTATGCGGGCCACATCCCTCTTCAAACTGGGCCAGTAGAAACGGTGCTCAACAGCCTCTATGGTCTTGTTTCGGCCGAAGTGGCCGGCAAGACCTCCTGCATGAAGCTCCCACGTAAGAAAATCACGAACTGAAGTCCGTGGGATGCACAACCTATCACCTCGAAATAAGTGACCATCCTGAAGGACATACTCGCTAAACTCACGGGACGGTCCTGTCTGAAGGGCGGAATAGATGGGACCGAAGTCCGGGCAATCAATGTAGGCCTCCTTCAACTTTTCTAAACCAACCACCTGAACATTCATGGTGGATATCAACATCACCCGCCGACTAAGAGCATCGGCCACCTTGTTCTCGGCACCTGCCTTGTGCTTGAGAACGAATGTAAACTCCTGCAAATATTCCACCCATCTACTATGTCTGGCATTCAGCTTCTTTTGGGTGTGGAGAAACTTCAATGCCTCATGGTCAGAAAAGAGCACAAACTCCTGGTGGAGGAGATAGTGCCTCCAATAGCGTAAAGCCTGAACAACTGCGTAGAATTCCTTGTCGTAAGTAGAGTAACGCAGTTTGGCATCATTGAGTTTCTCACTAAAAAAGGCTATAGGGTGGGACTCCTGGCTAAGCACTCCACCTATGCCTAAACCTGAGGCATCACATGTAACCTCAAACACTTTAGAAAAGTCAGGAAGTGTAAGAACGGGTGCCTGGGTCATGCGATCCTTGATAGTCTGGAAGGCTGTGGCCGCAGCCTTCGTCCAGGTAAACTCGCCCTTACGGATGCAATCCGTGATCGGGGCGGTGATAGAACTGAACCCCCTAATGAAACGGCGATAGAATGTGGCCAGACCATGAAAGCTCCTAACATCGTGGAGTGAGCGGGGCTCGGGCCACTCCACTATGGCACGGATCTTCTCCGGATCAGCGGAGACTCCGTCACGGGACATAATGAACCCTAAGAAAGAAACCTGGTCAGTCATGAAGCTACACTTCTTAGGGTTGGCAAACAAGCTCTCCCGTCTCAGAACAACACACACCTGCCTAAGGTGGTCTAGGTGTAACTCCCTAGTGCGGCTATAAATCAAGATATCGTCGAAGTAGACGACCAAAAACACTCCAATCATAGGACGCAACACCTGCGTCATCAACCGCATGAAGGTGCTAGGGGCGTTAGTCAGCCCGAAGGGCATGACCAACCACTCGTAAAGACCATCCTTGGTCTTAAATGCAGTCTTCCACTCATCACCGGGTCTGACCCTCACCTGGTGATAGCCACTCCTAAGATCGATCTTCGAGAAAATCGTGGCTCCCGACATCATATCAAGCAAGTCATCCAGCCGGGGAATGGGAAACCTATACTTAACCGTGATCTTATTGATCGCACGGCTATCGATGCACATACGCCATGTGCCATCCTTCTTTGGCGCTAGCAGGGCGGGAACAGCACAGGGGCTCTTGCTATCCCTAAGGGAACCCCTACTCATCAACTCATCAACCTGCCTCTGTAGCTCAGCATGGTCCGCGGGACTCATCCTATAATGTGGAAGATTGGGCAAGGACGAGCCCGGAACAAGATCAATCTCGTGCTGGATGTCACGCAAAGGTGGAAGGCCTTCGGGAAGGTCCTCCGGGAAGATATCAGCAAACTCTCGCAACATCTCAACTAACTGAGGGTCTGTCACTCCCTCGAGACTGGGGACTACCTCACCCGTCTCCCTGACAACCACAGCTAAAAGAGGGACACCACTAGTAACCTCTCTCTCCATCTCTCGGGGACTGATGATCATCAACCTTCTCGTAGGAGGAACATCTATGGTGAGGGTAGGAGAGGGGGTGGAAACAGGCACCGGAGGTGGTGGTGGCGGGGGCTTGACCTTCCCCTGGTGAGGGGTGGTCGTGGCATTCGGACCGGCTGGTCCCCTAACAGTAGGGTCCCTAGGTGGGGCTGGGTGGAGGGTGATCCTGTGGCCGTTATGATCAAATGTGCAAGTGTTTGCACGGCCCTGTAGGGTGGCATCCATGTCAAACAACCACGGCCTCCCTAAAATAATGTTACCTACCTCCATAGGGAGAACATCGCACCAAACTTCATCCTGATAGGTCTGGAACTGAAGGGACACTAGGCAACGGAGCCTAACAGGAATGGAGGTGGAATCGACCCAAGAAACCCTATAGGGAGCAGGGTGGTCTACTGGGGTCAACCCAAGGCGGGTAACAGTGCAAGTAGATATGGCGTTAATGCAACTCCCGCTGTCAATGACAATCTTGCAAGCTTTACCCCCAAGCCTGCAGAAGGTGTGAAATATGGTGGTGCGACGCCAGTCATCACTCACCTGGGGCTGGGCTAGGATGCACCTAACTACCCCTAACTGTGGGTCACCCTGAAAATGGCTACCCTGGGCACCATCCTGCTCTCCCTCGAGCAGATCATCGAAGAACTCCTCAACCAAGTCCTGGTCTACCTCATAGCTAACAGGTATGGGCTCAGTGGGGGACTCAGTGGAAGCGGGGTCTGCCACGACAAGGGCCTTCCTCTCCCGAGTGGGGCATCTATCAGCAAAGTGGCCAAAGTCGCCACACCGGTAACAAGTACGTGCGCCCGCACTAGATGAGGCCCCAGCGGTCATAGGACTCTTGCCCTTGTCATCATGACGGGGCGCGGGGAGTAAAGGCTGTGAACGAGCAGGATGTGGGGGAGGCGGAAGTGTAGGGCGAGTGGGGGGGTAGGGTGCCTGCTGGCGAGGTGGAGGGAGCGGATCCCTAGGAAGGGGTGGACGAGGCCTGGGACCAGTGGGGTCCTGGCGAGGAGGCTCTGCGGGCCGGGCCGCCGGGTATCGACCATACTGGGTGGAAGTGGAGCGAGGGTCAAGACCCCGCTGACTAGGCATCCCCGGACGAAAGGTGGGGCCAAACTCCAACTCAAATTGCTCTAACTCTAGGGCAACCTGGTAAGCTAGCTCTAAAGTGTCTACCTGGCGATGGTAGAGCTCATACTGATACTCGGGCCTCAAGCCACGGCGAAAACGAGAAACAGGCATGCCCTTCTCTTCATCAACTCCACATCGCAAATAATACTCGTCAAATTCGGCGATGTACTCGGTCACGGACCGATCGCCCTGACTAAGGGTCTGCCATCGGTCAATGAGCCTCTGGCGGTAAGAAGGAGGGACATACTTCTCGCGGAGCTTACGCCGCATATCAAACCAGGTCTCTATGGGTGGGTCCTGCCTCTGTAACATCAGACTCTCGACATTCCTCCAGTAGGTCTGGGCTCTCCCCATGAGCTTCATCTTGGCAAATCGGACTTGCCGCAGCTCAGACATCTCAACCCATTCGAAATACCTATCCATGCTATTCTCCCAGTCTATGTAGGCTTTTGGGTCAAGAGACCCCTCGAAAGTGGGTGGATCGGCATGGACGGTCCTAAGGGCCCTATCATCCTCATCCTGGTGTGGTCGACGACCACGGTACTGGCGTCCATTCCCCTCAAAATCCATCTCGGACCCATAGTCATCAAAGTCGGGGGCTCGGGGACGTCGCTCCTGAGCCCGAGGGGCTTGGGCGGCAGCAACAAGAGGAGCTTGGTTGGCTCTAGGAGAGTCCTGGCGGTGCACCTCATCTATCCCACCTATCCGTCCAACAAGACCCTGGAGGGCCAAATCGGACACGGTGGCACGATCCTCAATGACCTTCAGACGATTATCTAGACGCTCAGTCAACTCCTTGATGGACTGGTCGGATTTGTCCATACGGACCATAAGTTGGGCAATCAGATCCTCTAGAGATGGGCGTCCCTGAGGTGGGTGTTGGTCACCCATGGCGTCCGGGCGATGGTAGTCCGTACCACCCCGAGTGGGCATGCAAAGGAGGCTAACACCCTAAGACCTAGAGGGACACGAATGCAAGGAGATGCAAGACTCAAACAAGACACGACAAAAACCTAAACACGACCCTAAGACCCAACCTGTAAGGACAAGTTGGTAACCTGGCTCTGATACCAAAATTTGATGGGGGACGGGGACCGACACGGACTGAGACTCACTAAGATTCTAACTGAGGCTAGCAGTAGCACGCTCAAGGGTCGCCAAGTGGCTGACCACCGTGATATCCCACAGAAGGAAGGACGTCTCTCAACAGAAACTCCGACCTCGGCCGCCCCACGGAGGGAAGCGCACGTGTCTAGGCGTAAGATCGACCACCAAAGACAAAGGGAATCGAGTCCTAGCTCGAAGCTCGGCTGGTGCTAACGGACGGGTGCTCTCACTCACGGTCCGCGGTGATGGCAAAAGTAGCTAGGCGCCTACTCTCTCTCACGCGGCATATTCAATCACATACTAAAAGAGCAAGCAAAGGTGGAGGAGTCGGAGCGCGTACCTCCACGCCTAGGCGTGGGGAAGGAACCCCGGCCGTGGACCAACAACCCGATACACCAGAGCAATAAATTACAACCCCCAATAATGGCCCACTCCTCGCAGGGAGGTAAGAGGCTACAAACAATACGTTCGGGTTGCCGGACACGGGTTGACGGGCCGCACTCGATGACGGGCGCGATGCTGCAGAATCGGTGTCGCGCGCGCCTAGACGGAGACGGGTCCCACGGGTTGATGCGATGTCCGTTCGAGGCACCGTCAGAGAGGACGCGTTGCTGATGGCTGGAGGAACGCTCAGACCAGAGGGGACGCGCTGGATGCGCCGGTGGTGGCCGTGGGCGCTGCCGAAAACCAGGTCTGGTTCTGTGGTCGCAGAACCACGCACGCCGTCGGTAAAATCCGGAACTCGGTCGTCTGGTGCCCGAACAGGTCCGGGCCGGTTGGAGGTGAGAGCTGACTGGCAGAGGTAACCCTCGGCCAAACGGCGTCGGCAGATGATGCCGACACGAGTCGCAGGAGCCGCTGGAAGTTGGGGTTGGTTCGCTGGGCGGACTGTGCAGGCACGCCGGCGCAACCCCACGACATCGACTGCCACGGATGGTGACGACGACGAAACGCGACGCCGTCGGTGGCGTTGGAAAGTAGACCTGGAGATCTACGAACCCTGAAGAAATCAGGAAAAAAGGCGCAGTGTGGAGGTCTGGGGAAAATTCGCAAGTAGGGCCTCCCCGCTGGGCGAGCAGAGAAGGTGATGCTGGTGCAGGTCGGCGGATAAAATCGGTACGGGCGGTGCCGATCTCCGATTGACGCGAAACTGGCGCTGACGCGAAGACGATCCGCAGAGGTACCCCCAGAAATTAGGTCACGGCAAAACTCGTCCAAGAGGAGGGCGCGAGCTCTGCTACAAGTCGGGGCTGAAATCTGGAATTTGCGTGCACGAACCGTCGAGGAAGAAGACGAGGATAAGAAGGAACCCCGGAGTCCACCGAGGGCTGAGGCTTCACACCTCGCCGTTCTCCCGTCGCAGGAGAAGAGAAAGAGAGAGAGAGGGGCGCAAATGCCTTGCACAATAATCCATTTTTGTATTCAAATTATGTCTAAACCGTGATCAGTACAAGGAGAAGATTACTTATAGGGGAAGGGGAATTAGGGTTTTCACCCAAGCCAAAGGGAAGGGGGGGGGCGCAAAAGGGAGGGGGTAGGGGCGGCCATCCCTCCTCCAAACAGGGGGGGTGCGATCCATCCTCCTCCAATCAAGGAGGAATCCAAGGGGGGGGGGCGCCCAAAGGGGAAAGAGGGGAGAGGAGGAAAGGGGAAAGGAGGGGGGCCCAAAAAGGAAAGGGGAAAGGAGGGGGGCAAGAGGGGAAAGGAGGCGCAGCCACCCTAGGTGGGGGGTTGCGCCCTCCTCTCCAAACCCTAACCCTAACCCACTAACCAAGGACCAAGGCTAGGCCCAATAAGGGAGGAAGAAGCCCATTATCCCTACATAGCCTGATAACAATAGGAAAGAAACTAGATAACGTGTCCACGCAGGGACCAAACCTAGGCCCAACATGGCCTAAAGCATAATAAAAGATAGCTAGAAGGTGCCGCCGTCGCCGAGCCACAAGGAGGTAGCAGTGTGTCGGGTGCTCCATCGGGGATAGCGTCGCGTGTCCTCACCAACATGCAAGCACGCAATGGAAGTATATGCAATATGCAATGCAAAATGAAGGAATATGTAATTTCAGTTCTTGAATTGTTGGCCCCGAAGATATGACATTTGTGTTGGAAGAATTCATTAGAGTATTTATGCAACATGAAATGTTCAAAATGATACATTTCGAGATATGCATTATATGCATGCTGAAAAATGCCAACTATGCAATAAGGCACACGATGAGCTTCATTCTTAAAATGCACTATGTGAATGATATGCATAAATGATATGCAAATTTGCAAAGGTGCAGAAATCATTTGAGGCATGTAATGGAAACCATTTATTTTCAAAAATTATTCAAGAACAGATTTTCAATCACTTTTCAAAGGTTTTGAAGTCATTTACAGACCATTGAAGAATTGACATTTCCATTGTAGAACTTTTTACTTCATCATAGTCAATTTCAGAAACTTTGAAGCAATTTATCATAAGCATGTTGCATGTTACAATTTGAGATCATTCGGTCAATAGAAAATGAAATAGCATTCACTTCAAGTTGTTTAGCTAGCGAGACTCCCCCCTAATAAATACATGAATTTTAGAAAAATTCAGTAAACATGCAATGTGCTCTCTTATGACATGGGGCTAGCTAATAAAGGAGCATAGAATAGCATCAGAAAATTCTTTCAAGGCCAACCATTCTCTTTCTTCAAATTTTGGTACGAGACAGAGAACTTTGGTCCAAAGACTAACTCACGCATAGTGAGAGTTTCCAGATGAACATAATCCAGCTTTTCACTACTCAGCATTTGATATACCAAATACTTAATTAAGCTCAAATGTGCTCAAGCAATTAGATTGAAAGATGTTCAATAGTCAACATAATCTTCAAGATTTTCAATTTCATTCAATCAATAAGCAAATTAATTACAGTAGAATGGAGGAATAATCATTTCAGGTATGTAGAAGCAATACATGTCATTAGAATAACATCACCAAATCTCATAGGCTAATGAAATTTCATTTCCATAGCAAGAGGTTGAATTACCTTGGTTCAGTAGAAGGTATGTAGGCCTTCAAGCATCACAATCACTAACCTCATGAAGGTTAGTATTTCACATTTTATTTTCTTACCTTTGCCTTGAGAATCTATTATTTTTCTTAATTTCTTCATGACCCTCAAGTCACTCCTATAATCAAAGTTCTCATATTGCAGATTTGGATACCCAAGCTTCCTTGGATCCCTAGAGTTTATCAGCACTTTGAGAGGTGCATTCCACAGTCTCACACATGCAAATATCAAGTTGCATCAACAATGTATATGTATAAGAATGGATATGCATTCTAATATGAGAAACAAGTTTTTCAAAATTTATGCAAGACAGTGCATAAGAATTTATGCAGACTTGATGTATACAGTTCTTTAAATATGCATGCATTCAATGACTTAATAAACAAGTGACTCATGGTACTCGGTGGAGGCACATTCTCACGCATGGTGATAGATTTCTGTCAGGAATGACCTGCCCTTTCTCAGGTCACCATTTGATATACCATGAAGTCATGCAAATGATGATCAAAAGGATGCAATGCTCAATTTTATGACATGCAATGATGAATCCTATAAAATGCAATGCATTCTAGTAAGAAAAGTAGATTTTTTTATTATTAATGGAGATTTGGTTAAAACAAAATTAAGTTTTTCAATAAGAACTCAGATATTTATTTTCAATACCTGTGCCTTGAGCATCCATCATCTTCCAAGCCTTCCACTTGGCCTCAAGGCAACCCTGCAAGAAGGTTCTTATTCAACAAGCGTAGTTTTCCTTCCACATGTCATAATTTGATATACTATGTAGTCATGGATGTGATGAAGGCAGGAGGATTGTAATGCATTATGACATGAATTCACAATGTTCAACGTTTGCATGATAGAATGAGAAAACATATGCAAACATCTCAAACTATGCAGTGAAATTTGATTTGAAAATTTTTCAAACTCCCCTTCAACAATATGTTATATGACTAGTGACATGCCTAGAGATATGCAACCAACTGTGGATGAAATACATGTACAGACATATGCATGTTCACATAGCTATTCGGCACAAAGTAAATCAAGACATAGCATTTTTACTAGAGAGAGTAAGAGGGATATCACCTGAGTGTTCAGATTTCAGTTTTTAGTTTTTTTTTTAACCTAACTTATGTCGCTTGACCCGTGTGCCTTACCTTCTTGACTGAAGACATATTTCATGCTTCTTATTCCTAAGGCACACCTACAAAATAGATTTCTCATTCTTAGGTACCCAAACCATCTTGGGTCCTTGTGGGTTAGCAGCACTCTTGGCACGTGGCTTCCACTTCTTGACAACATTCAATTCATCATTTTTCTTCAGAAAATAATCATGGATGTTATGGCCATATTTGTCACAATAATCACAGCATGACTTTGAATACTTAACAGCGTGAAGATTATTTGAAGCACGTGACTTTTTTTTCCAATGATGTTTCCAATTGACAAGTGGTGTGTTAAACACATTAGAGATCCTAGGTCGACCTTCCTTTGATTTTGGCTGAGGATAATGGGTCCAGAACACATGATGTGTTGACACCATTGGTTGGTAGTGTTGTTTAGCCTTGGGGTGCGTCGACCTACCCCTTGCCTTTTCCATTGTGCATTCTATTCCTGCATGCTTCCAAATCATCATTCTTCATAGTAAAACAATCATGCATGGCATGTCCATGTCTTCCACAATAAGAACATGATATTTGCTTTCTAGGTGGATGTGTGTGTGTGACAGAAGTATGTTTAACATGCATAGTAGTGCAAACAACATTTTTAGATTTTTGATGCAAGTTGATTTTTATTTTCTTTTTGATTCTTTTGGACAGAAGATTGCTTTGGGGGTGAGGTAGAGGTACTGGCCATATTTGAACTATGAACAAAGGAGGTAGTCACCTTACTCTTAAAGGACTTCTTCTTTACTGGATTGTATCCAAGCCCTTCCCTTTGAAAATTGACTTGCATGCCCAAAAATTTATCCATATTATTTTGACCATCCACGAATCTAAATAATGAATTATGCAAGTTCTGAATTTCACTTTCTAAAGATGTGATATGCAATTCAGTATTGGCTAGTTCTTCTTCACAAGTAGAGAGCCTGACATTCAACACTTCATTGGTAGTATTAAGGCATTCAACTTCTTGTTTTAATTCATCCACATTTTCACACTCATCTACCGTCACAAATTTCCCTTTTTCTAGAACCAACAATCTTTCAGAAATGGTCGTATTCAATTCTTTTAGTTTCTCATTTTCTCTTGCAAGCTTTTTATCATAAACAAGTTCATTTTGGCCATTGTCCATTGAACTTATTTTCTCTCTCGGCTCTTTATTTTCATTTCTCAAGGAGGAAATTTGATCTTTGTGAAATTCAATGTCAAAGACATGAGCCTCAATCAATTCCTCTAAATGTGAGCATCTTTCACAGGAGGAATCACAGTTATTTTGTTCGACATTCTTTTTCAATTTTTTATTTTCAGATTTTAGCTTCTTATATTTATTTGCAAGCTTATCGTATGCAACCAATAGATCATCAAGAGATATATTTTAAGAATCTGAATTTACCTCCAAGGTTGATCCATTCTGCTGATCACTACCGTGATCACTCGTGCCTCCCATAAGATATTTGTCTCCATGCTCTTCCTGGAAGCCGGCTAAGCCATCCAATATATCCTCTGCGGAACTGCAACGGGAGACAAAGGGAAACATATTAGCATTAACTGTGGCAGTGAATAAACTTAGAACCAAGCAATTTTGATCATGTTTGAACTTATAATCCACAGTCTAGACAGATTTGTCTTTAGGCAACTCATAAGGACCATGTGAAATAAGCTTCCATAGCTTACGATCGTTTGAGTTGACTAGACTGCACATTCTTCCTAATCACAAATCAAAGTTAGAACCATCAAACACCGGTGGAGAATTCAAGGTGTACATTTTGGTAGTCATTGATCTGGATCACTCTAGATTGTTAAATCTATGAAAAATTGAGCCTTAGCTCGGATACCAATTGAAGTCCCGCGATCAATGACACCCAAGAGGGGGGGTGAATTGGGTGATTCAATATATTAAGAAACTTTTACCCGATTTAAAACAAATGTGATAAAGTAGCAATTAGAAATTAAGATCTGTATAATTACAAATTAGATCTATCAAAATCTATCACTACGATGGTTCTTCGGTACTAGGCGGAGGTATGAATCCAAGGATTCTACTCACGCAAGGTGCTATCGTCTTGACAAGACTGGCCTTGTCAATTCAAAAACACTTTTCAATATACCAAAGATCTACTTATAGAACAGATCGATTTATGCTAGATCTGAATAGACAAATGTGAAAGAGATAATATGCAATATCAATCACACAGAATAGGGGTAGAAGAATCGAATCAAACCACACAGCTCAAACCACAAGACACAAGGAATTTTAAGGTGGTTCGGATGTAACGACGGCAACCTACGTCCACCCCTCACCAAAATTCGGTGAGGCTTCACTGCTGGAAAACCAGCACGGGGAAGACTCCCCAATATGGAGCAAAGCTCCAACACACACGGGCATAAATCCTAACACGGAGCAATGCTCCAACACACACACGGGGACACACCCCAACACACACACGCACACGAAGACAGAGTCTCCAACACGATCCGACGGCCGGGTCAACAACACCCACACACACTATAACAGATGTAGTACTCTAAACATACAAACACCCAATAGATCCACAACGCACACGCAGATCTGAAGAGATCCACACACAACCATGAATCTGAACGAGACAACCCGCACAACTATGGGTCTAAATCGATCCACACACACACACGAATGTTTACAGATTACAAGGAACACAACTTTGAAGCACAAGACACTTAAGAGAATGAAACACAAAAAAAAGACTTCTGATTTAGGCTCCCCCTTAGTATATAATGCAGATCTTGAATGAGGCTTGAATCTCCACTTGATTGGCTTCAGAATGATCTTCAAATGCTTGAGGTTTGATGAAGAATGGTTGGACAAAGTACTTTTCACAGAGTATTTGCATCATCCTTCTTTCTCCCTTGATGGCCTCCTTTGAATCTCTTTGAGTGATTAGGGTTTCTTTGCCCTAAGAGATGTTTTTATAAGCCTTGGGTTGGTCAAGGGACATGCCAAAACATAGATCCACGATTTTAGGCATATCTGGTGGCTTGGGAACCCAAAAGTCCTAAAGAGAGGGCTGGACACGTTAAAGGGAACAAAGTCAAAAATAGGGGCTGCGAAGCTAGCGGTCGACCGGAAATAGGGGGGCGGTCGACATGACCTTTACAGGAAATGAAGATTTCATTGCTGGGAAAACCGGTCGACCGGAGCATGACCGGCGGTCGACCGAAATCTGGGTTTTTCTCAGATTTGTAGCATACAATCCCTTAAACCCATTTGCATTCCATTCAAGTATGTGGCATCAAACTCCTTTAACCTTTGAGGATTTATATTGAGTACTTTGACCTGCAAAAGTATACATAAATGATTAGAACTATAGCTCAATAATTCATATGATGAATGCATGAAGTACATGTTAGGGTGCTAAGTCCGGATACAGAGGGGGGGTGAATGTATCCCCTTCAAAACTTATGCCCAAATAAAATCTCTAAAGCTCAGATATGCGGAATAAAAACTAATGAGCTTTCCAAGATGAGATGATAATTCAACAATTGATCAAACAGTTGGACTGCAACAATGCAGCCACCTGATCACACCAGAAACGCAGGCAGAGCTAAACAAACCAAACATACTTGGCAGAATATAATGCTCAAAATTTACTCCCAAGATAACACAACTAACCAAGCATGCACAACCTGTGAATGGGAGGTAGAAGGCAAGGAACAAACGCACAAAGTAAAACCACTGCACAATAGATTTTTAGGTGGTTCGGTCACCAAGACCTACATCCACCCCTCACTCCCAACCGGAGTGAGGCTTCCACTAGCACACGCTAGAAACCTGCAGACTCAGTCTGCGAACAAGGTGCTGCCACACAGCTTGACCAGGGGAACAACCTCCCCTCTTCCTCCCAACCGGAGGGACACCCCAAGTGACTCCCAGCCACTTGGAAACCAGAGACCGAAGTCTCTCTTCCTCCAGACCAGGAGGGAACCCACCAGTGACTTCCAGTCACCAGCAAACCAGAGGTCGAGGACCTCTCTTCCTCCAGACTAGGAGGGACCCCTGGACTTGCAACCCACAAGCCCAGAACCGGAGATCAGATCTCCCTTCTCCTGAGTCCATAGGAGGAACCCGACCTCAGTCCAGAGGATCAGAAGAACAATAGCAACTAGAGTATCAAAAGGAAAAATAAGAAAACATAAAAAGCACAGCAACAAAAGCTGGAGATGAAACACAAAAAATGTAGCTCTCAATGAGCATAGTCGTTCTGGATTTGATCCACGAACAGACTGAACTGATCTTCAATAGAGCTCTCTCCTCTCTTCCTTTCTTCTTCTTCTTTCTTCTTCTTTCTTCTTCACTCGCGCTCTCTTTCTCTCTTCTCTGCTCTCACTCTCTATCTTCACTCTTCTGCTTCTTCTTCTTCTTCTGCTTCTCTGATTCTTTTCTCACTGTCCCGATCAGCCCCTTTCTTTTTTCTTCTTTCGGCTCACTCTTCTTCTATTTCTTCTTCTTCTGCTCTCTGCTTCAGTCCTTCTACTTCGATCAGCCTCCTTCAGACAACGGAGTCTTTCTTATATAGCAGCTCGAGCAGGAGCAGCACTGGGCGCGTGTGTTCCACATTTCCCGCCCAAGATATTTGGCCACGTGTCAGCTTCCTGTCAGCCCTCGGATCACGTGCCCTTCATTAGCTAAATCACCTGCAGACAAAGACAAAAGGAATGTATCTACTTAGTTAGTTTAGTTCAGGCTTTTAACACGAGTGTATATACTTCAGAAGCAGCAATGAATAAGTGTGTACACTGAGAGAGTGTATAGACTTGTAAGACTTTATGCGACCTCAGTGTATATACTTGCTGAAGAATGCATTATCATAACAGGAGGGAGTGTTTAGACTTCTGTGAAATGCATGAAGGAATCGAGTGTATAGACTTGATAACTCATACTGAAAAATGCAATGTATAGACTTTATAAGCAGCAAATGAGCAAGTGTGAACACTGAGTGAGTGTATAGACTTTGAGTCTTCATGCGAGCTCAGTGTATAGACTTGAGGAAATTCAAGCAATGCAACACAATGTATATACTTAGAATCAGTAAGTGAGTAAGTGTGTACACTGGGAGAGTGTATAGAGTTGAAGTTCTTCATGCGAGCTCAGTGTATGGACTTTCAGTTAAATGCATTAACATACCAAGGGAATGAGTGTATGGACTTAAAGCATCAGTTAACCAAGTGTGTAGAGTGTATACACTTAACTGCGTGCATGACAGACAATGTCTAGACTTGCTATTAACATGCATGAGAACCCAATGTACAGACATGCTGTCGCTTCAGCTGACGACCCCAGTGTATAGACTTGCTGAGGGAGAGACTGTACAGACTTGAAGCAAAGCAAGGCAATCGAGTGTGTAGACTTCACGATGTGCAGACTTGCCAAAGAAACGGATGTACAGACTTTAGCTCAAGAGCGATGTATAGAGTTTTGAAAGCTTGAACAACGAAGCATGCATTACAGACTTTGAGTGAGAGTCCAATGTGTAGACTTGCCACCGACCAATGTGTAGACTTGATGGTTGAGAGACGATGGCCAGGACAAGGCACAAACGGATGTATAGACTTTGGACTTGAACGACCAAGCAGGCTGTGTAGACTTAGAAGAGTAAGCCAGTGTATAGACTTCAAAAAATTTGAAGGCCCAATGTACAGACTTTGAAAAGTCTGAACCAATGTACAGACTTGTAACGCTTCAAAGCACAATGTGCAGACTTTACAGTTCAACTGCCAATGTATAGACTTGGAAAAGCTCGAACACTGAATCAATGTAAAGACTTGGAAAGTTATCCAATGTACATACTTTAAGTGAAAGTCTGATGTACAGACTTTAGTTGAAGACCACTGTATAGACTTCGAATATGAAGATCAATGTACAGACTTTGAATATGAAGACCAATGTATGGACTTCGAATATGAGACGCTGAAAGAGACGGTGGATGTACAGACTTCAATGCTTAACAGAGACGGTAGGAGAGACGGATGGCTGTACAGACTTGAAAAGCTTGAAGACTGATGAATAGACTTACACAGTTCCAGCTAGAGGATGTATAGACTTTACCCTTGATCACAGGCTGAGCAGTCGAATGTATAGACTTGCTGGTTGCGTTAAGACACAGCATGAGACGCTGATGAAGACGGTCCAGTGTATAGACTTCAGCGCTTTGTGAGACACAAACAGAGACGCTGAATGAGACGCAACTTGAGACGCATGGCTGTACAGACTTCGACTTCAATGCATAGGCTTTGAATGCTTGAGAGACGATGCATGAGACGCAAATTAAGACAGTAGGCTGTACAGACTTGAAGTAAAGCTTGCAGAAAGCGATGTATAGACTTGGATGCCCAACGCCAATGCACTAACTTTGAAGAGAAGATAAATGTATGGACTTTATGGCTTAACGAGTGTGCTGACAGTATGCTCAATGCAATTGTGCAGACTTCCACAAGCAGACATCCACAAGCAGAGTAAAGTAATGAATGCTTTATGCATCAGATAACATGACTGAACATCAAATATGCAATGCTTTAGATCTGTTAAACTAATCTAAGCAGCAAGATGACTGAACATTTGAAAGACTGCATTATGATCAGAAAATGACTGAATAACAGCATGATAACTCACACAGCAAGATGACTCACAGTGATTAACTCACATCAAAACCAATCATCAAAACCATCATCAAAACTACAGGGGCACAACAATCTTTCCCTTTTTGATGATGGCAACACTACACTGTGAGTAATGCTGATGACACAAACTATTCTCCCCCTTTGACTTCATCAAAAAGAAAATAGTTTGAGAAGTTGAAGCATGTTTCAAAAATTCAGTCAATTTCTCCCCCTTGCAATAAACAATATGAATGCAGATGTAGATGGAGATACTAACATGCAAGAGCTCCCCCTAAAAATATGAATGCAAGAACACAATTCTCCCCCTTTAAGAGTTTCTATGCAGCATGATGCATATGACATGAAAGCTCCCCCTCAATAAATGGAATCTTATGAGATGGATAACAAGGAGAAGTTCAGGTCAGTGAATCAATGACATTGAGCAGAAGAGTTTCAAGTAGCAGATTTTCAAAGGAGCTCCAATCACAAGAAATTCAGTCAGATTTTCAGAGAGATATCAATCTCATAAATCCAAAACACAAGTTTTCAAAGTCTTCCATTATAAGGGCTTATGAATGAACTTTATTGTTCAGCATGGTTTAAACATAATGTATGCAGAGTTTATCAATAAAATTCTGTATTGATATCTAAAACCATGGTTTAATAAAAATGAACCAAGCCCTCATATTTATCTTGATTAATCTCCCTTTCTCTTACACAATCAAATCTATTGACTTCTTTCAGAATTACATGCACTAGTATTGAGATCAAGCAATTATGAAGTCATATGATTTTATCTAGGGTTGTAGCAATTTGATTTTAGCATCAATATTCAGATATTGAGATATGTTCAACAATTTTTCATGCTACAAATTTTACGAGCACTCTAGTTCAGTGCACACCTTGTAACTAGAGGATATACCTTGATCAGAGGCCAATATCCCTAAGCACTTAGTGTGACTAACTGTCATGCTATATATGAACAGAGATAGCATTTACACATCATGACACACTACAAATCATTTCTTGATGAGTGAGTTGTATTTCTCAGTGTGCATGCCATTGCTCTGCCTGATTTTCAATGAATTTTATGCAGAGTTAACTAAGGCACCTCATGACACAGTCCTTTGGACATGGTTTCTCAGTGACCAAAGTCATTGCTCTGACAACACTTTACCCTTTAGACATTTCAGACAAATTCATTTGCTTCAAGTCAATAATAATTTCATGTACTTAACCAATTAAAGCCATGAATTCAATAATGCAGATTTTAGAAGATTTTACAAGACACAGCATGAAATAGATGTTTAAGGTTTATTAAACATGCTTCAGATATTTTTAAGAGATTTTAAAGTCAAACTCCATGAACATTAAACTTAAACCACATGAGTTATTTCAGACATTCATAAAAACGTATAATAGAAGATTCCTAGTTCAAGTGTTTTCAGATTTATGATCGAGATAGTCCCATTGAAATTTTCATGAAAGACTGATGGAATTCTGAAGCCAAATGATACCAATTGATAAGAGAGATTTTGAAGCCCAGTGATTGTTTTTTAGAGTATGATCGAGGTTTGTCAACCAAATGAATAAGAAAGGATATGCAATGAATTTTGACAAATGTATGCATTTGACAACCTATATGCAATGCATTGACTCCCCCTGACAATATGCATTCAAACAAACTTTTTGGCATTTTTCAAATTATGGAAATGCAATGCAATTAACCATATGTATGCAAAAACATGCAAAGACTCAACATTGAATGCTATGCAAAGATATGCCATTTACTCCCCCTGAAAACATGCAATGTTTGCACTGAAAACTGAACATATGATTCCAAATGATATTGTGACTTGTGCACATTCAGACTATCCTATCCAGCAGAGTGACCCATGGTACTAGGCGGAGTACTTGGTCTAAAAGATCACCTCTCACATAGTAAGAACCTCCAGACAGATTTCCCTGCCTTTTGGTAGCTTACCATTTGATATACCATTGAGGTCAATCTTGATAATTCAACATGGGCAGCATGCATGGATCAAATTTCAGCTTATCAGATTTTTCAGAATGCAATAGTCAGATTTCAAACAACATACATATGCAGTTTAGATTTTCAGAAATTTTAAGTTTATTCTCATTTCAATATCTAAACAGCCAATTCATATGAGCATTAAGAGACACGAATGCTCATAGTGTTCAAAAGATGACAGATATGCAAGAACACATCAAACCAGATATGCAATGAGTTTCAAAACAAGAAATGCAGAGAATTTACCTGAAAAGTTCAGAAGGGGTTTTCATTCTTGAGTGCCTTGGATTAATACCCCTTTTTATTCCATTCCAAGGCACACCTGCAAAGCAAAGTTATTTTGCACAAACAGGTACCCAAGAGGTCTTGGGTCCTGAATTGACAATGACATTCGTAGCAGGTTTTCTAAACAATTTTCTAGCTGCTTGGTCATCAGATTTCATCAAGTAGCAATTATTCATTGAATGACCAATTTGTCCACAGTAATGGCATGAATTAGCAGATTTCAAATTCTTCTTATGCACATTACTGTTGTCATGAAGTTTATTGGCAGAGAGAGAGTTCTGTTTACTATAATGATAGTAAGATGCATCAGGTTTCAGATTTGATCTATGCACATTCTTGTTAGCATGAAATCCATGTGCATATGCATGAAACTTTTTGTTGTTGACAGAATTAAAATTCTGTTTACTAAAACTGGCCAGCCAACATTCAGCATCTCTATGGCCTGGCTTCCCACAGTTATAGCATGAAAAGCTCACAGATTTTCTGGCAGAGAATTTGATAACATGGGGGTTAAAAGAATTCTTCTGAATGTGCCAACAGTCCTTGACTATGTGGCCATACTTCCCACATTTGAAGCACTCATTGTGCTTGCCTCTAAAAACATTTCTTCCAAAAGCATTTCCATTTGCAGGGAGTTTAACAGTTTTAGAATTGAATTGTCTACCCTGAGCATGCCAGCATTCAATGGCCCTGTGGCCCAATTTGCCACAGTGATAGCATTCAGTTTTCTTTTTGTTCTGAGTAGAGACATGTTTCCTAGCATGCTTTTTGTTGTCTTGTTTCAGAATGAAGCAATTATCCATAATGTGGCCAACCCTACCACAGTAATGACATGAATTCTTGTTTTTATGTGCATGTGTATGTGTATTCATGTCAAGCACAGATTGAACTTTCTCAACATATTTAAAATCAGTCTTTTTCTTGGTGGCAGGAAAGTTCGAGTGATGTACAACATGCATTTTTTCAATGTGATTCACTCCTTTCTTCACATGACTGACCTTTTCCATTTTTTCAGTTTGTTTCTGATTCTTCTGAACATTTGGTTGTTTATTTTCTGAGGTGGTGGCTACATCTGATGCTTTGATAAAAGATGTCATTAGCTTATTTTGAAAGCCTTTTTATTGACATTGTTGTAGCTTAACCCTTCCTTTTGAGTATTGACCTTAACTCCTAACAACCTGTCCAGATTCTCTTGTCCACTCACAAACTTTGACAGAGATGTTTTCAGATCTTGAATTTCATTTTCTAGTGAGGAAATGTGTAACTCATAACTGGCAATCTCTTGCTCACTGCAATTCATAGCTTCATTCAAAACTTTGTTAGCAGTTTTATATTTCTCAATTTCATTTTCCAGATTGCTCAGTTTATCAGAATCTTCAATGCAAACAGTTTTTCCTCTTTCTAAGGCTAGAAGTATCTCAGAGATAGTGGAGTTCAGCATTTTTAACTTCTCATTTTCTTCCTTAAGCTTGTCATTCTGAATTAACTCATTTATTAGAGTCTGATCATCTGAGTTAACTCCAAGTTTTCTTTCAGCCTCAAATTCCTTTAATTCTTTTTGCTGTTTCTCCAGATCTTTCTGTAATTCTATGTTTACAGATTTTATGGCATTGAATTTTTCAGCAAACAAGTTCTTCTCCTGCTCAAGTTTCTCAAATTTTTCATCATTTTCATTAACAGATTTTCTCAGAGAATCATTTTCAGATTTTAGCTTGTTTAAATCTGAGTTCACACTTTCAAAGTTTTTCAGCAATTTTTTATACTGGTCATGATAGTTAACAAGAGTCTGATTATCATTATCTGACTTGAATTTTTCTTTGAGTTCAGATATCACATTTATATGATCTTGATTCTCAGTTTTCAATAATGAAATTTGTTTCTTCAACATTTGAAAATCAGACATACAGGCATCATGAACATTTTTCAATTCAACATAATTTCTACATGGAGAACTTGAACTAACTGACCCAGTACCCTTCTTCAATTTTTTATACTGTTTTCTTAACAGTTCATGAGATTCAAGTAGCTCAGAATATGCATTTTCCCAATCATCTAAAGTATAGTTTTCAAAGGGATTTACCTCATCATCATCATCATCTTCATCTTGACTGCTGCCTTGATTATTTCTGTCAGCCATCATGCAGCTGTCCTCATTTCTTATCTGAGTTCGCTTCAGCATGTCCAGAATATCTTTAGCAGAACTGCAATCAAAGAAACATGAATGAAAAGCTCTATCAGTAGCTGCCTTCATTAGATTTATAGCTATCTGATTCTCTTCATGCATTAATTTGTGACTGTCAGTCCATTTGGACTTTTTCTTTGGTAGTTCATGAGGACCGTGTGAAATCACTTTCCACAGGTCTGGATTAACAGATTTAGCATAATTTTTCAGACTAGCAGACCATATACTAAAATTGGAACCGTTGAAAACTGGTGGTTCACCCATGAAAACAGATCAGATATAAAGTAATAGGAATATTGATGCACCAAAAGCAAATTAGCACCTAAGACTGCAAGATCGGATCTGCAGGTCGCTGGACCTTCTAAGCAGACACCGCTCTGATACCAATTGTTAGGGTGCTAAGTCCGGATACAGAGGGGGGGTGAATGTATCCCCTTCAAAACTTATGCCCAAATAAAATCTCTAAAGCTCAGATATGCGGAATAAAAACTAATGAGCTTTCCAAGATGAGATGATAATTCAACAATTGATCAAACAGTTGGACTGCAACAATGCAGCCACCTGATCACACCAGAAATGTAGGCAGAGCTAAACAAACCAAACACACTTAGCAGAATATAATGCTCAAAATTTACTCCCAAGATAACACAACTAACCAAGCATGCACAACCTGTGAATGGGAGGTAGAAGGCAAGAAACAAACGCACAAAGCAAAACCACTACACAGTAGATTTTTAGATGGTTCGGTCACCAAGACCTACATCTACCCCTCACTCCCAACCGGAGTGAGGCTTCCACTAGCACACGCTAGAAACCTACAGACTCAGTCTGCAAACAAGGCGCTGCCACATAGCTTGACCAGGGGAACAACCTCCCCTCTTCCTCCAAACCGGAGGGACACCCCAAGTGACTCCCAGCCACTTGGAAACCAGAGACCGAAGTCTCTCTTCCTCCAGACCAGAAGGGAACCCACCAGTGACTTCCAGTCACCAGCAAACCAGAGGTCAAGGACCTCTCTTCCTCCAGACCAGGAGGGACCCCTGGACTTGCAACCCACAAGCCCAGAACCGGAGATCAGATCTCCCTTCTCCTGAGTCCACAGGAGGAACCCGACCTCAGTCCAGAGGATCGGAAGAACAATAGCAACCAGAGTATCAAAAGGAAAAATAACAAAACATAAAAAGCATAGCAACAAAAGCTGGAGATGAAACACAAAAAATGTAGCTCTCAATGAGCATAGTCGTTCTGGATTTGATCCACGAACAGACTGAACTGATCTTCAATAGAGCTCTCTCCTCTCTTCCTTTCTTCTTCTTCTTCTTCTTCTTCTTCACTCGCGCTCTCTTTCTCTCTTCTCTGCTCTCACTCTCTATCTTCACTCTTCTGCTTCTTCTTCTTCTTCTGCTTCTCTGATTCTTTTCTCACTGTCCCGATCAGCCCCTTTCTTTTTTCTTCTTTCGGCTCACTCTTCTTCTATTTCTTCTTCTTCTGCTCTCTGCTTCAGTCCTTCCACTTCGATCAGCCTCCTTCAGACAACGGAGTCTTTCTTATATAGCAGCTCGAGCAGGAGCAGCACTGGGCGCGTGTGTTCCACATTTCCCACCCAAGATATTTGGCCACGTGTCAGCTTCCTGTCAGCCCTCGGATCACGTGCCCTTCATTAGCCTAAATCACCTGCAGACAAAGACAAAAGGAATGTATCTACTTAGTTAGTTCAGGCTTTTAACACGAGTGTATATACTTCAGAAGCAGCAATGAATAAGTGTGTACACTGGGAGAGTGTACAGACTTGTAAGACTTTATGCGACCTCAGTGTATATACTTGCTGAAGAATGCATTATCATAACAGGAGGGAGTGTTTAGACTTCTGTGAAATGCATGAAGGAATCGAGTGTATAGACTTGAAAACTCATACTGAAAAATGCAATGTATACACTTTATAAGCAGCAAATGAGCAAGTGTGAACACTGAGTGAGTGTATAGACTTTGAGTCTTCATGTGAGCTCAGTGTATAGACTTGAGGAAATTCAAGCAATGCAACACAATGTATATACTTTAGAATCAGTAAGTGAGTAAGTGTGTACACTAGGAGAGTGTATAGAGTTGAAGTTCTTCATGCGAGCTCAGTGTATGGACTTTCAGTTAAATGCATTAACATACCAAGGGAATGAGTGTATGGACTTAAAGCATCAGTTAACCAAGTGTGTAGAGTGTATACACTTGACTGCGTGCATGACAGACAATGTCTAGACTTGCTATTAACATGCATGAGAACCCAATGTATAGACATGCTATCGCTTCAGCTGACGACCCCAGTGTATAGACTTGCTGAGGGAGAGACTGTACAGACTTGAAGCAAAGCAAGGCAATCGAGTGTGTAGACTTCACGATGTGCAGACTTGCCAAAGAAACGGCTGCACAGACTTTAGCTCAAGAGCGATGTATAGAGTTTTGAAAGCTTGAACAACGAAGCATGTTGTACAGACGTTGAGTGAGAGTCCAATGTGCAGACTTGCCACCGACCAATGTGTAGACTTGATGGTTGAGAGACAATGGCCAGGACAAGGCACAAACGGATGTATAGACTTTGGACTTGAACGACCAAGCAGGCTGTGTAGACTTAAAAGAGTAAGCCAGTGTATAGACTTCAAAAAACTTGAAGGCCCAATGTACAGACTTTGAAAAGTCTGAACCAATGTACAGACTTGTAACGCTTCAAAGCACAATTTGCAGACTTTACAGTTCAGCTGCTAATGTATAGACTTGGAAAAGCTCGAACACTGAATCAATGTAAAGACTTGGAAAGTTATCCAATGTACAGACTTTAAGTGAAAGTCTGATGTACAGACTTTAGCTGAAGACCACTGTATAGACTTCGAATATGAAGATCAATGTACAGACTTTGAATATGAAGACCAATGTATGGACTTCGAATATGAGACGCTGATAGAGATGGTGGATGTATAGACTTCAATGCTTAACTAAGACGGTAGGAGAGACGGATGGCTGTACAGACTTGAAAAGCTTGAAGACCGATGAATAGACTTACACAGTTCCAGCTAGAGGATGTATAGACTATACCCTTGATCATAGGCTGAGCAGTCGAATGTATAGACTTGCTGGTTGCGTTAAGACACAGCATGAGACGCTGATGAAGATGGTCCAGTGTATAGACTTCAGCGCTTTGTGAGACACAAACAGAGACGCTGAATGAGACGCAACTTGAGACGCATGGCTGTACAGACTTCGACTTCAATGCATAGGCTTTGAATGATTGAGAGACGATGCATGAGACGCAAATTAAGACAGTAGGCTGTACAGACTTAAAGTAAAGCTTGCAGAAAGCGATGTATAGACTTGGATGCCCAACGCCAATGCACTGACTTTGAAGAGAAGACAAATGTATGGACTTTATGGCTTAACGAGTGTGCTGACAGTATGCTCAATGCAATTGTGCAGACTTCCACAAGTAGACATCCACAAGCAGAGTGAAGTAATGAATGCTTTATGCATCAGATAACATGACTGAACATCAAATATGCAATGCTTTAGATATGTTAAACTAATCTGAGCAGCAAGATGACTGAACATTTGAAAGAATTCATTATGATCAGAAAATGACTGAATAACAGCATGATAACTCACACAGAAAGATGACTCACAGTGATTAACTCACATCAAAACCAATCATCAAAACCACAGGGGCACAATAGTACATACATGAGGTATGATTGTGGGAGCCAATTAATCAAGCTCCACCAAGAATATGCAGGGGACTCATTCAATGCTACAGAACCATTTGAAACCCCAGTTCTTCTCAACCCAGAATCAACTTCAAAACCCATGCATCTAAACAACATGTTTGAGACTTAAAAAACCATTTAAGAACTCAACTTTCCTTAGGCAAAGTTTAGGATCATGTAGCCAAGGATTTATGCAGTTGGAATGAATATTATGAGGCCAAAAACCAGAATCATCAGAAAAGTATGCATTAGGCTCAATTCGAAAGCTCATTCACAAATGCGCTAGAAGATAGACTCATTTGAAAGCTCGTTCAAAACTTCACTCATTTTGAGATCAAGTAAAGTTGGCCAAGTCATACAAGACTCCACACACATAGGATATGCATTCAGTGAACCAATTTTCACACTCTCCACAAACATTCTCATTCACACTTAGACTTCTTCAAGCAATAAGAATGTTTCATTCAACCACTCTTTTATCAAGACTCATATGAATCTCAAGCAGAATGCAAGCTCAAAGCCCACAGGATAGCATGAAGCAAGTCGTTTCATGAACATGTGAAATACTGAAACATATGAATCATAGCCATGATCATTGTTGAGCTATGGTTTTGATGGTTTTGATGATAACTAAACTTCATGTGTGATGTTAGTGGTTTTGATAATCCCAATATATTATGTGACATATTGTGTGATCGATTAATGGAAAATATCTTCATGACAAACGAACTCACATGTTGCTATCTTGCTTTGCAGGTACTGCCACTGGACTAGAATGCATGCGCCTTCATGCATATTTTAGTGTGGGAATGTTAAGACTAATGTTCTTGTTCTTTTTACCCATACTAATGTAGATTCATTGAGTATTCGTTGATATGAATTGGTTGCTTGTCACTGTGTAAAATCATCTCCACTTCATTGTTTGTCTTTGTTGAAAGGATCATCATCTTCCTCTTACTCATATAAAATCATGACTCAATGATGATTGGATACATATTGCTCTGGACTGAAGTTGGAACTCATATGAGGTTTGATTGATTTGTATTGGAAATGCCCCTTCAAATGCATGATCAATACTTTGATATGATGTGTAAGTTTCACTTTGCCAAAACCTCTCTAGAGTCAATGGTAAGCTCCCACTCTTGCTTACATGTGCATAGATTGGGAGTGATTCATTAGTCGTGCACTCAATTGACTTCATTGGATAGTTAAAGACTTAATGGCTTCAAAGTGTCTTATGCATATTCTTGGGGAGGTTCTTAAGATGAAAAGGTTATCAAAGCATTTATGCGTCTCATGCTAGTGCTTTCATAATCATACTTCATGTCATTTGGGTCTCGGTCTCAAAACTAGCTTCATATGGTAATGCATGACCCATATATTTTGATCTTGATCTAACCTCTTGCTTTATCATATTTTTCAGGATGAAAAATTATGGTTGATCTTCATGGGATTATGGTAATATTTAATCAATTATTTCCCATTGATTTGATGGAGGTTTTAGTTATTTTTCAGGTCCAAACAAGAAGGGGTCGACCCATGGGGTCGACCCTCTGAGGTTCTGTCCAAAACAGAACCTGTTTTTGTTCACCCTGCCTGAAAGGGTTGACCCATGGGGTCGACCCATTGAAGGGTCGACCCATTGAAGGGTTGACCCCTGTAAACCAGAACCAAGATTTGGTTTTGTTTTGGGTTCTGTTTAGCCCGAGGGTCGACCCCTGTAAAACTGAACCAGAAATCATTCTGGTTTGTGTTCTGTTTGCCCGAGGGTCGACCCCAAGGGTCGACCCATTCCAGGACGTGGCGACGCCATCATATTTGACCTTCATATAAGTGCGCCAATAGTCCTCCCAATCCGGTCCAAAAGCCCCAAATCACTCCAAGATATCTGGATCTGGTCCCTAGGCTCTCTCTTGACCGTCCTAAGTCTATAAAACATCTTATTGGAGTGAAAACCCTAAGGGATGAACCTGAAAACTATTCTATTCTTCAACTTTGTATGTGCAGGTCGCAGGTAGCAGCTCCAGGGGTTCTTCCACCATGTTTTGAGCGTGAATGTGATGGGATGAAGCTGCAAACAAGTTTCCAATCGATCTCCAACCAGAAGTTGCATAGAGAATCAAGCTACAACATCATTTGTGCAAGAATCCTTCATCATCCTTCAAGAACGATCTAAGGGGAGTCAAGAAAGATCCAAGGGAGATAAAGAGAGTGTTGTCCAAAGAAAAGAAGAGCCAAGCAAGCACAGATTAAACCTCCTTTCAAGTGTAGATTGAGGCCACATTCAAGATCAACAACATAGATTCAAAGGGGAGCCAAATCAGGAGTTTTTCTAAATTGTGCCTTATTGTGTTTTAAGTTTCAGATTTGTATTTCTTATAAACTGCATACTTGTGTGTGTATGGATCGTTGTTGGATCTGTGGTCTTTTGTGTGTGTCGTATTTGATTCATGTGTGTGTGTAGGTCTTCCTAGATCTACTTGTGTGTAAGGTTTGCTGCACTTGTCGCAGCGTGTGTGCGTTTTGTTGATCCGCCTATTAGATTGTGTTGGAGACTACGTCTCCGTGCGTGTGTGTGTGTGTGTGTGTGCATTAGGGCATGTCCCCGTGTGTGTGTGCAGGCGTCGTCCTGCGTGTGTGGTTGGAGCGTCGTCTCTGTTTGGGGATTTATCCCCGAGTGAAGCCTCACCTAGTTTGGTGAGGGGTGGACGTAGGGAGCCCGTCGTGGTCTCGAACCACCTTAAAATCCCTGTGTATTGTTGTTTGCTTTGCCCATTGTCTTGGTTTGATTGTTGAACCCTTTTATATGATCGTGTGGGAACGGTAAGATTGAGAGAATCTGTTTCTTGGCTTACTTAACTTCCTTAATCTTGTTGAAAGGAATTTACTCCACCACGTAGCATTCGTCTTGTCGTCTAGTGTGAGGATTAGTGTGAGTTATTATCTAACTTGTTGTTCAACAGATTTGATATTTTAATTGTTGTTTCATTACACTTGTTAAAACTGGAAGAGTTTCCTTAAAATTTGTAATCACCCAATTCACCCCCCTCTTGGGTGTCATTGATCGTGGGACCCAACAATCATGAATGCACAATCATACATAAAGTTTGGTTATTAGCAAAACCATATACATAAAGTTTACTTATCATCAAAACAAACCTTATGCAAGGCGCACAACAATTCACAACACTACGATGCTATTCTAGGTGTAGATTGGCTTGTAGATCACGACGCCTATATAAATTACCGCAACCGGATTATCTCTTTTTGAAAACCTGGTCTTCCAAGATTTTCCTTCCTTGGTATCAAATATAGTAAGCATCCTACCATCATTTCATCTCTTCACGCTTGCAAACTTATTTTGCAAGGATGTGAAGCTTTTCTTGCTTCCGTAATCATTACCGAATCCAAAGAGATCGTCTTAGAAGATATTTTCGTAGTGAATGAGTTTTCTGATGTATTCCCATCAGATTTGCCCGGTTTACCGCCCGATAGGGAAGTAAACTTCTCCATTGAACTTATTCCCGGAGCAGCACCTGTCTCAATAGCTCCTTACAGGATGTCCCCCACAGAACTTAAGGAATTGAAGAAACAACTTCAACAATTATTAGAGAAGGGTTTCATTTGACCTAGCACATTCCCTTGGGATGCGCTAGTTCTATTCATTAGGAAGAAGGATGGATCTCTCAAACTATGTATCGATTATCGGCGATTGAATCAACTCACAATTAAGAATAAGTATCTATTGCCGTGTATCGATGAACTCTTCGATCAGATTTTAGGAGCAAAATATTTTTCCAAGATAGACCTCAGGTCAAGTTACCACCAGCTCAAGATCAAAGATAAAGACATACACAAAACTACTTTTCGAAGCAGATATGGCCACTATGAATTTGTGGTAATTCCGTTCGGGTTAACCAATGCCCCGGTAGCATTTATGCAACTTATGAATAATATCTTCAGGCCTTATCTGGACTAGTTTATAGTCATCTTCATTGGCGATATTCTTATTTACTCCAAAATAAAGGAGGATCATAAAGAGCACTTGAGAATAGCCTTGCAAACACTAAGAGAGAACAAACTCTTTGCGAAGCTTAGTAAGTGCGAGTTCTGGCTAAAGGAGGTCTCTTTTTTTGGCCATATTATTTCAAAGGAAGGTATCGCTATCAACCCTTCTAAAATAGAAGCTGTTAAGAATTGGAGCCGGCCGACGATTGTGTCTGAAGTTAGAAGTTTTCAAGGTCTAGCTGGTTATTACAAGAGATTCATTAAAGATTTTTCAAAGATCGCTGTTCCTTTGACTAGACTTACAAGAAAAGAGAATCCTTTTATATGGTCAAAGGATTGCGAGGAGAGTTTTCAAACTCTTAAAGAACACCTTACGACTGCACCAATATTAACACTACCGACAGAAGGTGGTGGTTTTGAAGTCTATACGGATGCGTCTGGCATTGGCCTAGGATGCATCCTTATGTAAAATGGAAGGGTGATTTGCTATTCATCAAGGCAGTTAAAGCGTCATGAAGAAAGTTACCCTGTGAATGATCTGAAATTAGCTACGGTTATATTCACATTGAAGATTTGGTGACATTACCTTTATGGGGAGAAATTTATTATATTTTCAAATCATAAAAGTCTGAAATACCTTTTCACTCAGAAAGAGTTGAATATGCGACAACACAGATGGTTGGAGTATCTCAAGGACTTTGACTTTACTATCCAATATCATCCAGGAAAAGCAAATGTTGTAGCTGACGCTCTTTGCAGGAAGGAATCGAGGAAAAGCAAATGTTGTAGATCACTCGTCGTCCCAAGCGAGGGAAAGCGCGGACCGTGCGCGGTTAAGGAACCGGCGGAGGTCAAGGGTAGTCCGACTCAACTTCCGGACTCGGATCGAGTCGCGGGACGGGTCACTCTAACTCTCACAGTGGTGACATGGACACACGGGCTAGTACCTACACTCTCGGCAGTGGCAAAAGACCATATACTAGCTAAGCAAATGAACGCCAAGAGGTTAAGACCGTTACCTCTACGCACCTGGCGTGGCGAAGACAACCCCGGCCGAATCATGGACTCCCGGTTAAAAATTATTACAGTAATACACTAACTCGACCAAATCCACGCAGGGAGGTAAAAGGTCACATGTGGGGTCCAGGAATCACGCAACTCGGGTTGACGGGCAGCATCTTGATGTCGCCCGGCGGTGCCGAACTCCGCGTTTTCGTGCTTTCCGAACGGCGGCTTCTACGGGCCCGCGGGGCCCACGGACGGGGCTGTCCTCCGGATCTGCGGGGGTGGGACCCACTGTGATGGGGACCCCTGGTGGCGTGCCTCCATGGTCGGCGGTCGGCCGAGAACACCGATCGGGGGTCAATCGGCCCCGATTCCCAACTCTTGAACTAATAACCCACGGATTTTGATTGCTGTCTTCCGGCGCGCGCTTAGGCGAAAATGGCCGCTGCATTCAATCCCGACATCGGATCGGGACGCATGAGCTATCGTTGGAAAGCTCTCTTCAAATGCTTTAATCTAGACCCAGAGAGATCTGCTGGATCTGGTCGGATCAGAACTTTATTGAATTTACAAGTCCCTGTTGTATAGTAACTGAAATCTCAGATCTGTAGGGCACTTGTCTGAGACCCACCGTTGACTGCCTAGTAAGATTCCGATTCAGCTCTTACGCTCATCTTAGAAGTTGTAGGGAATCAAACCATGGAACTGGGACTATTTTTAGAATTTGATTTGGAGGTGGCTCCGATTGGTTATGATTTTTGGGGTGACTGGTGGTCAGATGTGGGAACTGGTGGACAGAACTATAAGTGGGTCTGAGAATGATTTTTAGAAAATATGAGATGGGCGAATCAAAAATTGAGAAAACTTGTGGATGAAGGGGTGGATGGAGGGAACCCCCAGTAAAATTGGGCGAACTAACAGAAATCAAAAAGTGGATCTAGGACATGAAACTCAGGACGGAGGTGAACCTGGACAGAATTCTGGCAGAACCGAAATGAGAGAGTGGACGAAAATCAAAAATTAGCAAACATGATCTGAATGCTGGTCTGATTTGTGTGGGTGGAGAGGAACATCCCAGGAACAACTCCTCCAAAATTGGTAGCCAAATGAGCTCGGGGAAGACCTGTGAATTTCGAGCAAGCTGTTGTGGTACTGCGCAGGCAGAACTCCGTTGATGGCGATGGCGGTGCGGTGGCGGCTCGTGGCGGCGGCGGCGATCGTCGGAACTGATACACGAGGAGTCACACCTCAGAATGGAAGCCTTCACAGCATCCAAGGGGGAGAGGGAGAGGAGAAGGGGGCACACCAAGCTGGAGCTCCAAGAATTACTTTGATTCAAATGGCATTAAATCTTCCAAAAATGGAAAATACAAGCTTAAATAGGTTACATCTCACATCCATCCACAACCGTAGGATCTAGGGGAGGGGAATAGATGGCTGGGATTGAGTGTGATCAACACACAAAATTTACAATAAAAAAAACAAGGGGAGGGGCGCACCATTGACTAGAGGGACAAGCTTGACATGGTAGGTGGGGTGGGTGGCCAAAATGTGATCTTTCCAAGCCACTTGGCCCCCACTTGGCCCACCTTTCTAGAAGCCTCCATGTGGAAGGTTGACTGACCCCACATGGGACCCTAAGCTGAGGTGGCTCAATGGGATGGGGCCTGGGGGGCCCGTGGGGCCCACGGGGTCCAAATTGCACATAAGCCCCTCTTACAATCAAAATAGCAAACCGAATACAACGAAATAAACACAACTTACACACGCATAAAGGCTAACTAAATATGATAAATGGGGAGGCTCAAGGCGGAGTCTCCAGGCTGTCTCCGAGCCAGATGGACGCTGAGGTGGCTCGAGTCGTGCTCCGTGTGCGGTACCGGTGGCTCGGCGTGTCGCGCCGCTCAACTGCTCGGGTGTCCGCACCAATTCTTCCCAGGTGGGAGAAACTCAACCCTGTCGAGTAAGGGTCTGCATCGCTCCTGTATCGCTCCAGAAGGTCCGGATCGATCCGCTGCAACTCGCCATGTGTGATCCATGTGTCCTCAGTAGCGGGCCGTCCTCTCCATCGCACTAGGTAGCGCGGGTAAGATCCACTCCTAGTGACTGTCACTTGCTCGTCCAGTATACGATCTATATGCTCACGCTACCGTGAAAAAGGGGCTGGAGGTGGAAGTGGACACTCAGGTGTGGGATCACTCTCAAGGGGAGGAGATGGCTCAAAAGGCTCACTAGGGATCACCGCTGGGTCCCTATATGCAACAAGATCCGATACATTGAAGGTAGAGCTTATACCATATTCCTCGGGCAGGTCCACAACATACGCATTAGATCCAACGCGTTTCAACACTCTAAAGGGACCGGCTCCGCGAGCTTGCAACTTCTTAACGGTTCCAGAGGGAAACCGTTCAGGTCTTACCCTGATCATGACGTATTCGCCCTCGTGGAACTCTCGGTGGTGTCGGTGGGCATCGGCTAACTCCTTGTACCGTGCATTGCTGGCCTCAATGTGATGACGGATGTCGTCATGCAAACTCCTAACATGCCTAGCAAACGACTCGGTCGACTCCGACACTCTAGCATGGATAGGCATGGGGACAAGGTCAACAGGTTTCCTAGGCCTACGACCTGTGACAATCTCAAATGGACTCATGCCGGTAGACCTATTCACCGAATCATTGTATGCAAACTCGGTCATGGGTAAAATGAGATCCCAATCCCCAATGCGGTCCTTAACTAGACACCTCAAAAGATCTCCCAGACTCCTATTGACCACCTCGGTCTGACCATCTGTCTGGGGGTGATATGCAGTGGAAAACTTGAGGTGAGTACCCATCATATGCCATAGTGTCTTCCAAAAGTAGGAAGTGAATCTAACATCACGGTCAGACACTATAGTGTGAGGCAACCCGAACTTGCACACCACAGGCGTAAGGAAAAGGCGGGCTACCCTCGAAGCATCCGAAGTCTTCGAGCAAGGAATAAAGAGGGCCATCTTCGAGAAACGGTCAACCACCACATAGACCGAGTCATGCTTCCTGGAGGTACATGGCAACCACAAAACAAAGTCCATGCTGACATCCTGCCACAGGGCATCAGGCACGGGGAGAGGCGTATAAAGGCCCGAGCTTTGCTTCTTCATCTTGGCCGTAGCACAGGTACGGCACTGAGCCACGATGTTAGCAACATCGCGCTTCAAGCTCGGCCAATAAAATCGATGCTCCACTGCCTCAATAGTCTTGTTCCGACCAAAGTGGCCGGCTAGACCTCCCGCATGTAGTTCCCACACTAAGAAATCTCGAACAGAAGTTCGGGGAACACATAGCCTGCTACCTCGAAAGAGGTAACCCTCCTGAAGCACATACTCATCAAGGTCTCTCGAGGGTCCGGCCTGAAGGGTGGTAAAAATCTGACTGAAGTCAGGACAATCAACATAGGCCTCCTTCATCTTCTCTAACCCTATGACCTCGGCACTCATGGTGGTAAGCAAACATGCTCGCCGACTCAAGGCATCAGCCACCTTGTTTTCCACTCCAGCCTTATGTTTAAGCACAAAGGTGAACTGCTGGAGATACTCGACCCAACGACTGTGACGCGAGTTAAGCTTCTTTTGCGAATGGAGGTACCTCAATGCCTCGTGGTCGGAGTATAGGACAAACTGCTGATGTAAAAGATAGTTCCTCCAATGCCTAAGAGCCTGAACAACTGCGTAGAATTCTTTATCATACGTGGAATATCGCAGTTTTGCGTCATTCAGCTTCTCACTGAAATATGCGATCGGGTGGGACTCCTGACTCAAAACTCCTCCAATCCCAACACCCGACGCATCACAAGAGACCTCAAACACCTTCGAGAAATCAGGCAATCGAAGGATAGGTGTCTGTGTCATACGCTCCTTGATGTCCTTGAAGGCGGCAGATGCGGCCTTCGTCCATACAAATGTGCCCTTCCGGATGCAATCCGTGATCGGGGTGGTGACGGAGCTAAATCCGCAGATGAAGCGACGGTAGAACGTCGCAAGGCCATGAAAGCTGCGGACATCATGAATCGTACATGGTTTCGGCCACTCAACAATGGCCCGGACCTTCTCCGGATCGGCGGAGACCCCAGTACTAGACATGATAAAACCCAAGAAGGTAAGCTAAGGTGTCATGAAGGCACACTTCTGTGGGTTCGCAAACAGCTGCTCTCGCCGAAGAAGTAGACAGACCTGCCGAAGGTGGTCTAAGTGGTCCCCTGTGGTGTGGCTATAGATAAGGATATCATCAAAATACACCACTACAAAGACTCCAATGAAAGGTCGAAGGACCTGAGTCATGAGTCGCATGAAAGTGCTAGGGGCATTAGTCAACCCAAAAGGCATGACCAACCACTCATATAGACCGTCCTTGGTCTTAAATGCGGTCTTCCACTCATCACCTTGCCTAATCCTCACCTGATGGTAGTCACTCTTAAGATCGATCTTCGAAAAGATAGTGGCACCTGCCATCATGTCCAACATGTCATTATGGCGGGGAATAGGGAACTTGTACTTCACGGTGATTTTATTGATGGCACGACTATCAATGCACATTCCTCACATGCCATCTTTCTTCGGGGCGAGTAATGCGGGTACAGCACATGGACTCATGCTGTCCCGAACAGACCCTCTCTACACTAACTCATCGACCTGCCGTTTAAGCTCGGCATGCTCCGTGGGACTCATGCGATAATGAGGAAGGTTGGGCAAAGAAGAGCCCGGAACAAGGTCGATGGCATGCTGAATATCCCGCATAGGTGGGAGTCCCTCGGGAAGCTCATCGGGAAAGGCATCAGCATACTCCTGCAGAATGGGAACAACCTCGGGTGGGAGCTCACCCTCGGAGTCCCGCTCCACCTCTCGAACCGTAATGGCAAACACCGGACAGCCCTGACTAAGCTCCTGCTCCATCTCCCGGGAGCTAATCATCATCAATCTCCTCGTCGAGGGCTCTCCTGGGCCAGAAGTAACGGTCATAGCTCGAGCTGGGGATGGGGTACTAGGCCCGGGAATGGAAGGCTTCGGAGTACTAGGGCCAGTAGGGCCCCTGACTGATGGGCTCCTGGGCCGAACGGGTTGGAGGGTGACCCGCTGGCCAGCGTGGTCGAAGGTATAGGTGTTCGACCGGCCATGGAGCGTGGCATCCCGGTCAAATAACCACGGCCTACCAAGAATGATACTGCCCACTTCCATGGGGAGAACATCACACCAGTTCTCGTCACGGTAGGAGTGGAGCTGCAGCGGGACCAAGCACCGCAGCCTGACCGAAATGGAAGTGGTATCCACCCATGATACCTGATAGGGGCAAGGGTGGTCTACGGGTGTGAGACCAAGACGAGTGACAGCGTTTGTGAAGATTACATTGATACAACTCCCGCTATCGATGACCACCTTGTAAATTTGCTTTCCCAGCCTACAGAATACATGAAGGATGGTAGTCCGTCGCCAGTCATCACTGACCTGTGGCTGGGTGAGGATACATCTGACGACCCCCACGTGGGTATCGTCCGAATGCTGGGCATCCAGGGCCTCACCTCCCATCTCATAGTACTCGTCAGCTAGCTCTTCATCTGCCTCATAGCTGACTAACTCGAGGCCCGTAGGGGTGGTATCCTCGGCCTGTGTGTCCCCAATGTGAAGAGATGGGCGGGTGGGACACTGGTTGGCGAAATGGCCAAACCCATTGCAGTGATAACACTACTGCTGTTATCCACTAGGCTCCCCAATCATAGGTCCTTTACCTTTATCCTCCCGACGGATAGGAGGCGTAGGCAACAAAGGACATGCAGGAGGTGCGGGTGCCGGTGGACGGACTGTGGGTGGGGCCGTAAGATGCCGGGGACGAGGAAGGTCCCTCGGGGGTGCAGGACGAGGCCTAGGAGCAAAGGGCTCGGGGCGAGCGGGCTCTTGAGGTCGAGTCATGGGGGCCCTCGGATACGTGCCAGATGAGCCACGGGGCTCGACACTACGAAGGGGAAAGGAGCCCAACCGATGGGGTGACTTGAACTCGGCCTCGAACTGCTCCAATTCGAGAGCGATCTGATATGCCTGCTCCAAAGTGGTTGCATTGCGGCGAAAGAGTTCATATTGATAATTGGGCCGCAAACCTCTTCGAAAGCGGGATATAGTCATGGTGCTCTCTTCCGTGACCCCACATCGTAAGTAATAGTCATCGAACTCGGCTGTGTACTCGGTCACGGATCGGTTCCCTTGGGAGATGCTTTGCCACTTGTCTATAAGACGTTGGCGATATGAGACGGGGAGGTATTTCTCCCTCAATTTGATTTTCATATCATCCCAAGTACCGATTTGGGGTTGACGTCGCTGGTTGAGTAGGCTCTCCACATTGATCCAATAAGTTTGGGCCTGCCCTTGCAGCTTCATCTTTGCGTATTGGACTCTTTGGTGGTCCGTCATCTCAAACCACTCGAAGTACCGGTCCATGCCGGCCTCCCAATCTAAATATACCCTAGGGTCCAAGGACCCGCTAAAAGTGGGAGGGTCCGCACGCACACCCCTAAGAATGCGGTCGTCATCCTTGTCATCACGATTCCGTCGTTGATGACGACGACCGTTACCCCCTTGATCATTTTCAGATGCATAATCATCCACCACATGCACCTGTTGAAGCCCAACATTCTCCATTTGAGCCCTTGGCATAGCGGGTTGCTGCACCGGCTCTTGTTGGCCATTCGTTGGCGCGGGTTGCGCCACTACTGGGCCTCTCTCTAGGACGGCAATTCTCCCAACTAGACCCTGGATGGACTGATCAGAAGACTCGGCCCGATCCTCGAGGGCTTTCATCCGCCCTTCTAGACGCGTTCCTATGCCATCCATACACGTACTAAGGCCATCCATACGCGTGTCAAGACGTTCCATAATAGCTCAGAACATCTCGGTCGTCGAGGACTCATCGGAGCTACGGGCCCGGGAGTCCGCCATAAGTGGTGGTGGCGAGTATTGGGTACCTCGACGGGTGGGCATGCAACTGACACACGACCTAGAAGACACCGACTAATACAAACACACACTAAATGATGCACTTAGACCTAAACCAATATCCGGTACGGGGCGGAGTTAATCGATCCGAAGATCACTCCCGCAAGTGTGCGACCTCCCGGTAGGCGTAGCCTAACGTTCGGACAACACCTTTTAAGATACCGAATTATCGGGATGAAATGCAATTTAAAACACACTTTTTTTTTGTTTTGAAAATAATGATGATCCTAGACTTGACTTAGACCATGATGCATGCAAGACTTATGCAATGACTACCCTAGACTCGACTCGCTCTGATAGCAAACTGATGCGGGACGGACACGGGAGATGACACTATATGGAGCCACCCTCGGACTCTAGATGAAGACACGACCAGCAACACACACCAGGGAGACACTAAGCCCGACACTACGAGCTCCTAGTGGCGAAACGTTGCTAACAGAAGTGGAAGCTCACTCGTCGTCCCAAGCGAGGGAAAGCGCGGACTGTGCGCGGTTAAGGAACCGGCGGAGGTCAAGGGTAGTCCGACTCAACTTTCGGACTCGGATCGAGTCGCGGGACGGGTCACTCTCACTCTCACAGTGGTGACATGGACACACGGGCTAGTACCTACACTATCGGCAGTGGCAAAAGACCATATACTAGCTAAGCAAATGAACGCCAAGAGGTTATGACCGTTACCTCCACGCACCCGGCGTGGCGAAGACAACCCCGGCCGAATCACGGACTCCCGGTTAACAATTATTACAGTAATACACTAAGTCGACCCACTCCACGCAGGGAGGTAAAAGGTCACATGTGGGGTCCGGGAATCACGCAACTCGGGTTGACGGGTAGCATCTTGATGTCGCCCGGCGGTGCCGAACTCCGCATTTTCGTGCTTTCTGAACGGTGACTTCTACGGGCCCGCGGGGCCCACAGACGGCGCTATCCTCCGGATCTGCGGGGCTGGGACCCACTATGATGGGGACCCCTGGTGGCGCGCCTCCACGGACGGCGGTCGGCTGGGAACACCGATCGGGGGTCACTCGGCCCCGATTCCCAGCTCTTGAACTAATAACCCACGGATTTTGATTGCTGTCTTCAATCCCGACGTCGGATCGGGACGCATGAGCTATCGTTGGAAAGCTCTATTCAAATGCTTCAATCTAGACCGAGAGAGATCTGCTGGATCTAGTCGGATCAGAACTTTATTGAATTTACAAGTCCCTATTATACAGTAACCGAAATCTCAGATCTGCAGGGCACTCGTCTGAGAACCACCATTGACCGCCTAGTAAGATTCCGATTCAGCTCTTGAGCTCTTCTTAGAAGTTGTAGGGAATCAAACCATGGAACTGGGACTATTTTTAGAATTTGATTTGGAGGTGGCTCCGATTGGTTATGATTTTTGGGGTGACTGGTGGTCGGATCTGGGAACTGGTGGACAAAACTGTAGATGGGTCTGAGAACGATTTTTAGAAAATATGAAATGGGCGAATCAAAAATTGAGAAAAATTGTGGTTGAAGGGGTGGATGGAGGGAACCCCCAGTAAAATTGGGCGAACTAACATAAATCAAAAAGTGGATCTAAGACATGAAACGCAGGATGGAGGTGAACCTGGATAGAATTCTGGTAGAACCAAAATGAAAGAGTGGACAAAAATCAAAAATTAGCAAAAGTGATCTGAATGCTGGCCTGATTTTTGTGGGTGGAGAGGAACATCCCAGGAACAACTCTTCTAAATTTGGTAGACAAATGAGCTCGGGGAAGACCTGTGAATTTCGAGCAAGCTGCTGTGGTACTGCGCAGGCAGAACTTCGTTGATGGCGATGGCGGTGCGGTGGCGGCTCGTGGCAGCGGCGGCGATCGTCGGAACTGATACACGAGGAGTCACACCTCAGAATGGAAGCCTTCACAGCATCCAAGGGGGAGAGGGAGAGGAGAAGGGGGCGCACCAAGCTGGAGCTCCAAGAATTACTTTGATTCAAATGGCATTAAATCTTCCAAAATGGAAAATACAAGCTTAAATAGGTTACATCTCACAATCATCCACAACCGTAGGATCTAGGGGAGGGGAATAGATGGCTGAGATTGAGTGTGATCAACACGCAAAATTTACAATAAAAAAAACAAGGGGAGGGGCGCACCATTGACTAGAGGGACAAGCTTGACATGGTAGGTGGGGTGGGTGGCCAAAATGTGGACTTTCCAAGCCACTTGTCACCCACTTGGCCCACCTTTCTAGAAGCCTCCATGTGGAAGGTTGACTGACCCCACATGGGATCCTAGGCTGAGGTGGCTCAATGGGATGGCGCCTGGGGGGCCCGTGGGGCCCACGGGGTCCAAATTGCACATAAGCCCCTCTTACAATCAAAATAGCAAACCGAATACAACGAAATAAACACAAATTACACACGCATAAAGGCTAACTAAATATGATAAATGGGGAGGCTCAAGGCGGAGTCTCCAGCCTGTCTCCGAGCCAGATGGATGCTGAGGTGGCTCGAGTCGTGCTCCGTGTGCGGTACCGGTGGCTCGGCGTGTCGCGCTGCTCAACTGCTCGGGTGTCCGCACCAGCTATTCACCCTGGTGCTATCAATATGTATCAAGTTTTGAAAAGAAACTTTTGGTGGCCCAATATGAAAAGAGAAGTAGCAGATTTTGTGTCCCGATGTCTCACTTGTCAACAAGTAAAGGCAGAACATTTAAAACATGTTGGAAAATTACACCCTTTGAATATTCCCGAGTGGAAATGGAAAAGTATAGGGATGGATTTTATCATGGGTTTACCCAAGAAAAGAGGAGGACATGATAGTATATGGGTGATCATAGACCGATTGACTAAATTTGTACATTTTCTACCAATAAAAAGTCGATGGTCTGTGGATGTATTAGCAGCATTATACATGAAAGAGATTGTCAAATTGCATGGTGTCCCTGTCACCATTATATCCGACCGAGATTCTCGATTCACAGCACAATTTTGGAAGGGTTTACAACATTCATTAGAGACCCGGCTTAATTTTAGCACTGCATTCTATCCACAAACTGATGGTCAAACTGAAAGGACAAATTAAGTGGTAGAAGATATGCTCAGGGCATGTGCTATTGACTTTGGAGAAAATTGGCATGATCATTTGCCTCTAGTGGAATTTTCATATAACAATAGCTATGAAGCTAGTATTCAAATGGCACCATTCGAGGCTTTATATGGAAGAAGTTGTCGTTCACCTATTTGTTGGAATGAAGTAGGAGAAAGACAATTCCTCGGTCCCGATATCATTAGGGATACTATCAAATAGATAAAGCTTATTCGGGAGAGACTCCAGATAGCTCAAGACAGGCAGAAGTCTTATGCTGATAATCGAAGGCGCGACCTGGAATTTCAAGTAGGAGATCATGTATTTCTTAAGGTTTCTCCAGATCGGGGTATTTGAAAGTTTGGTATCAAAGACAAGCTTACTCCAAGATTCATTGGCCCCTTTGAGATTCTCGAAAGGGTTGGTGAAGTCGCTTATCGAATAGCCTTGAGATTCTCGAAAGGGTTGGTGAAGTCGCTTATCGAATAGCTTCACCCCCTCAACTATTTGAAGTCCATGATGTATTTCATGTCTCAATGCTCAAGAAGTATGTACCTGATCCATTCCATGTCATCACTTACGACAATCTGGAGATTAAAAAGGGCTTAACATACGAGCAAAAGCTAGTCAAGATTATTGAACGAGAAGTGCGTCCACTTCGGAATAAAACTATTCCCATGGTCAAGATCCAATGGACCAAATTTGGCCACATGAAGCAACATAGGAAACTGAAGAAGCCATGCTCAAAAGATTCCCAGAGATATTTGAATGTAAATACACTCTCCATAAAGCCATGTAGTGAATTTGGGGATAAATTCTTTTTAAGTGGGGGAGGGTGTAATGCCCGAGAACTTTCTAAGGATTTTTCAGATTTAAAATATACCTATATTAATTATTAAACATTTAATGGGCTATTAAAATAATTATAATGAATTAAATCTAATTATTTAGGCCCTACACAAATCTGAGAGGATTAGGCCCATATAATAAACCCAATAGGCCCAAAAGATTGTTTTGGACCCTAGCCCATATTCTAGAAGCCTATAACTAGTGTAATAAGGGGATAATTACTCCATAGAAGATAAATAAGTGGATGATAACAAGGATAATATCAAAGAGTTTGAACCAACTTTAAATTCGACGCTCAACAGGGAAAACGGTCTATCGCGAGACCGCATAGCGCTGGTAAACGGTCTAGAGCTAGACTGCTAAGGCACTACAGTTCTGTGAGTATGAGAAAACATGAAAAGATTAGATTTTTGGCATCCAAATCACCTAGGATCGATTCTATCTACTAGTTAGATAAGTCTAGAAGGTTAGTAGATTGAATTGAAAGCCTAAATTGGACTCTAAGTTAGTTCTAATCCGTGAAAACCCTAGCTAACCCTATAAATAGATCCCATATTTGACATGCGCGACCCCTACTTTGGCACGCGTGGAACTAAGGTAAGGAGGACGAACTAGAGGTAAGTTTCTTCTAGGAATTTGTTTATTATAGTTAGAACTATTTACCCTCCGAATTTTTTTCTAGGGGATCAAGTATACAAGGAGTTAGAGGATTCCAAAGTCGCTGATTTAGTTCAAGAAACTCAAGAATTAGCGCGTCTGACCCAAATTGATCAAGGAATTCGAAGATCTAAATGAGGTATTTAGCATAGGTGTCTTTAGAACTTTATGTTATCTTTCATATCTTCTATCTACCCTCAAAATTTCACGTCTTTAGGACAAGAGAATCAGGAGATAGAAGGATGTGAAGTTCCTGGTTCGGTTGACGATGAGCAGAGAACTAGGGTTGACTTTCATCCTTAAATTCGAAATCCCAAGCCCAAGACAGAGGTAGGTTATCTCATGAATGGCTCAAACTTGAAGTCAGGAATAAAAGTCATCTGATTTCATTCGATTTCTTGCATTGTACCATGAGAATTTGATGTTTTCATTAGGACTATGCATCTAGTATATCCTCATGCATAAACTAGCCTTAATGAAGTAAAAGGAGAATCTTCTTGTTAATTACATGAACCTATGCATATTGTTGGCCTATCCCTATTCTATCATGCTATAAAAGTTTGTATATGTTGATTTCCAGGCATGATATGTCTTAGCTTAGCATTTTGTTATATTATCATTTTCACTCGGATTAATACAGGAGGAAACGGTCTTCCTGTAGACCGCCAAGAAATCTAGCGATCGTACGATAGACCGCTAGCCACCGTGAAACGGTCGCCCACTAGACCGTTTGCTGTTCTGATTTCTCTAATATTGTTAATCCAAAAACATATTTCATATTAGCTTTAATTTATATGTGGTAAGCCTAGTTAATAAGTTTTATTCCTGGTTTTAACATTGGTTTCATAGATTCCATGCTTCTATGTACATTTGGTATTATTTTAACTTATGTTAATTTGTGACCAAAATTATATATTTTTGTAATAAATACTTGTTTCAAATGTTAGAGGATTCATGATTTAACTTAATCATTGTTTTACACGATTCTCTCTCTTTTCTAAGAGTCATTTTCTTAAGTACATGGCGCATATCCCGGTATGTTGTCATTAGTTACACTTTTGTAAATTAAGTATACAGTCTCGGACATGATGACATCTCCTTTGGATATTCCTTCCAACGGACTAGGAAATCTTGTTTCAAGGTCTCTATAAGACTCCGTGAGCCTTGGATTCCCTCCAGGACGTCGAGCTGGTTGTACCATTAAAACCCCTTCTCTAGAAAGCACTTTTACCGGTGTTTTATCCATTCTAGAACTTAACGACCTTCTGATTGACCGCTAGAGTCTGCTAGCGGCCCTGCACTTGACCGCTAACGGATCCTAAACGGTTCTCCATTTGACTGCCAAGCTTCAGAGGGATTTTCTCGTGTTTAACGGCTCTGTCTTATGAAACGGTCCAAGACTAGACCTCTTGAATTTCTAAACGGTCCAGCATATGACCGCTTTCTGTATCGAACGGTCCTGCACTAGACCGCTTGGTTCTTGATTTTATCTAACCCAAGGTTTGACCTTTGAGGTTGGTTTTCTTGAGTTCATAGATTTTCTAGACTCTAAACCTATGATAATAAGTCAATGTAAAGGTATGGAAAAAGGAAGAATGTATCGGTATGCTACCGAATTTTCTTTATAGCATAACCTAGTTATTAATTCATTCCTTTAAATCTCTTGTTCTTAATTGGAGCATTCTTATTTTGGTTACCTTATCATGGAACTTTTGTACATTATTGGCCACATTATTGATATAAACATGGAAGTAGCTTGATTTATACTTGAAGATGCAGTTCGAGCACTGATTATGTTCAAGGGCTCTATGCTAGTCCCCTTAGCTGATTGTCGAAAATATACTATAAATCATGGGGTATGATGCTACTAGAGTCGCATTGTGCTGGGAGTAATTTCCTTATAAATAAGTGAAATATCCACGAGAATCTACATAAATTCATGAAGTACTTGCTATTAAGTGAACAATACTTTCTTACTTGACTTTCTAGTGCATAGCCTTCATGGTTATGAAAAGTACATTTTTGTTACACTCTTGCTCATGAAAAGGCCAAATTGACATTCTTGTTATATACTTGATTAATCATACTCTCATATCTCAAGCTTGATCATATCTTGTTACTTTGACTTTATTCGCATGTTTCATCATATTTGCATGATTTATCTTATTCTCTAGAGCTAAAATGCTAATCATTTAAATTTGCCTTCATGTTGGTACGAAGATACCTACTGGGCAAGTGTGCTCATTACCCTACTTTCCAATCTTTTTAAAGAAATTCTTGTGGAACGGATTCAGAATACTCAAGTGATGGATCCGGGAGCTATTGAGGATACGTGACTTGAGAGAAGCCTTAGTTATTAATGTCTAGTCGAGTCATGATGTAATTTTTGTTTTTCTTGAGTCTAGTGAAATGATCTTATATACTTTGGGAATTGTTTTATGAAGAAATAAAACTGAAGGTTTTTAGTGAATTACTTGTGCAATTACCTTTGTGTGATTGTCTTGCGCTCTGATTATATTGCTTGCTCGAGGCGTACTAGCCGACTGATCACATTTCCCGATTATTTCCGCTGCATAATCTCGAGACGTGACAGCTATTGTACTAGCATTGCCGTCCTCTTCTTTAGCCACATATGTCGACCTATGGGCCAATGTTGATAGTGAAGTTGAGTTCTATTTTCCGCTAGCGACATCTTTTGGTATTACTTCTTCAGATTAGTTGGTCTGGCACCATCTAGAGATGTTGCGGCATGTAGTCTTATCCCAATTGGCCCTGACTTATCCCATGCTGCGGGGAATTGCCAAGTAGCTGTCTATTGGTGTTCAGACGCTGGGATGCCCCATGGAGCTATGGACTCAGAGGGTGATTCTTTTGCTGAAATTAGTAAAGCGTCGAGACTATTTGGGGCGTATTAAGAGTGACAGACTTGCCACACTGAAAATGCAGAAGGCCAATTGCCAAGCGGCTTTAGAACCTCTAGAGTCAAACCTTCAAAAGCATTATGCTCGTGCTGCAACCTTATCCTCGCGCATTCAATCATTGCGGGGCAAGTTGGAGGAATTGCAAGTAGAGATGGTCTCTATTCAGGCGGAGGTGCATCTCCTTGAGGATATGGATGCTGAAAGTGCTGAGGAGAGTGCTGCGCTGGAGGGCCATGTGGCTTCACTGCACATCAAACTGGCTTGGCTTCAGGAGGAGGAGGTTCGTCTTCGTGAGCAAGGGGCATCCCCTGCTGTTGGGCTTTTGGATTTTGAAGACATCTTCCGTTGTCAATAGCCGCACTTTATGTAGTTCTTCTCCTCCAAAGAGAGGACTTTTTGTGGTTTCCTTTTATCATAATGGAAATCAAAAATTTATTCTTTTGTAGCCTTTGGGCTTTCTTTATGTGTTTTCTTGTTGCTTTCTTGCCCTGATGGCCAAGTGTAAAGGACTCTGCTACTTTTCGAGGGGTACTACGCGTAAAACGTAGGAAAGTGCTCACTCTTTCAGAGAAAGGGTGAGGGGTTTGCTCCACCGCACCGCGAGTGCCTCGGAAGTCCACAGTGTGGATATGATAAAGAATATTTGTTCGAGTGGCTAGGGATGCCAAAAATGGGGGGAAAGCAAAGGCATGAGGCCTAGCAGGGGGGTATTTTGCTTTGCTTTGCTTTGCTTTGGTGGCGTGGCCGTGAGGCTTTCACCGGAGGATTTTAGCATCGTTCCAAACGATGATGTCACAGAATCGATGATAGTTTGTTCATTAGCACGGGGTAAACGCTGGAGCAAAGAGGGTTTGGTTCTAGCGGTATAGGCGTAAGACCTACATCGGAGTATTTTAGCGTCGATCATGACAATGATGTCAAGGAATCGACGGTAGTGTGTTCATCAACATGGGGTAAATGCCAAAGCAAGGAAAGGTTTTGTTTTAGCAACACAGGCGTAAGGCCTACATCAGAAGGTTTTAGCATCGATCCTGACGATGATGTCGAGGAATTGACGGGAGTTTGTTCATCGGCATGGGGTAAATGCCGAAGCAATGAGGGTTTTGTTTTAGTAGTATATGCTTAAGGCCTACATCGGAAGGTTTTAGCATCGATCCTGACGATGATGTCGAGGACTCGATGGTAGTTTGTTCATCGGGATGGGGTAAATGCCGAAGCAAAGAGGGTTTTATTTTAGCAGTATAGGCTTAAGGCCTACAGCGAAAGGTTTTAGCATCGGTCCTGACGATGATGTTGAGGAGTTGTTTGTTCATCGGCATGGGGTAAATGCCGAAGCAAAGAAGGTTTCATTTTAGCAATATAGGCGTAAGGCCTACACCGGAAGGTTTTAGCATCGGTCCTGACAATGATGTCAAGGAGTCGACGATGGTTTATTCATCGGCATGGGGTAAATGCCGAAGCAAAGAAGGTTTCATTTTAGCAGTATAGGCGTAAGGCCTACACCGGAAGGTTTTAGCATCGGGCCTGACGATGATGTTGAGTACTTGACGGTAGTTTATCTTTCCGGGTGGGACATATGAGGAATGTCGGGAGTTCCTATGGCATGGTTTGAGGAGATGAACATAATGACACGTTGTTCATTTTTTCTTTCTACTTTTCTTTTACTTTCTCACATTACTGACCCAAGCGCCCTTTTGAGTTTTCATCAGAATCAGCCCCTTCTTGCTTTTGCCCAAGCACCCTTGCGGGTTTTCACATGGCAAGGTGCCCAATTTTGCCTGCAACGCCCTTCTCGGTTTTCGCCACAGCCGGGTTGTAGCAATTTTTGCCCTTGCTCGGTAGGATGCTTGAGCAAGTCTGGCGGGGCATCTCTATCTTTAGCCCCATTTTTGTTTGAAAGAGAGATATGTTCGGGTGGAAGCATAGCGTCCGAGCCCGAAGAGGGGATAAATGATGCACGAATATAGGTATAGCAATTTGGGCGCAGGGCCGTTCATTGTATGGTGAGTGTTTGTTGTCGTGTGGTTGACGTCAATGCAACGGGACAAAAATCTTCGGGCATCAACTATGACGATGTTGTCAATAGGTCGATGGTAGTGTCTTCATCGGCATTGGGGTGGATGCCGGAGCAAAGGAAGGGTTTAGCGATATAGGTGTAAGGCCTATGTCGGAGGTTTTAAGCATCGATCCTAACGATGATGTCAACGGATCAATGGCGATTTATTCATCGGCATGGGGCAAATGCCGGAGCAAGGAAGGTTTTTAGCAGTATAGGCGTAAGGCCTATGCCAGAGGTTTTAAGCATCGATCCTGACGATGATGTCAACGGATCAATGGCGGATGTAGATTTCCCGGTAGGACATGTGATGAATGTTACGTCGAGAATTTCCGTAGTAGGGGTTGAAAAATGAATAGTGACGATGATATATATATACATACATACATATATATATATATATATATATATACATACATATATATATATATATATATATATATATATATATATATATATATATATATATTGATTACCACATTACTAACCCAAGCATCCTTTTGAGTTTTCGCCGGAGCCAGCCCCTTCTTACTTTTTCCCACGCGTCCCTTCGGGTTTTCACATGGCAGGGTGCCCGATCCTGACGATGATGTCAACGGATCAATGGCCGTTGCAGATTTCCCGGTAGGATGTGTGATGAATGTTATGCCGAGAATTTCCACGGTAGGGGTTGAGAAATGAATAGTGACGATGAAATATATATATATATATATATATATATTGATTACCACATTACTGACCCAAGCACCCTTTTGGGTTTTCGCCGGAGCCAACCCCTTCTTACTTTTGCCCATGCGCCCTTGCGGGTTTTCATGTGGTAGGGTGCCTAATTTTGCCTCCAGCGCCCTTTTTTTGGGTTTTCACCATAGCCAGGTTATAGCCATTTTTGCCCTTGCTCGGCAGGATGCTTGAGCAAGTCTGGCGGGGCATCTCTATTCTTTTTAGCCCCATTTTTTTTTGAAGAAAATCTATGCGGGCTGAAGTGTAGTGTCTTGAGCCCGAGGGAGGGACCAATCCGTGTGTGAGTATAAATGTAGCAGCTCAAGCCTAGGGCTGTTCACCAGAAATGTGTTTTCGTTGACGCGGGGTTGACGTCAATGCACGAAAAGATAGGTTTAAAGCATCAATTAAAACGGAAGGTCTGAACCGATAAAGGGTATAGTTGCTGTGGCTTACGCCCGAAGCCATTCGCCAAAAATGTGGTTTCGTTGACGCGGGGTTGATGTCAACACAAGAAAAGAGAGGTTTAAAGCATCGATTCAGACGGAAGGTCTGAACCGATAAAAGATGTAACTGCAGCGGCTTAGGCATGAAGCCATTCGCCGGAAATGTGGTTGTGGGGGCACATGCCCGGGGGACTTATTTAATTATTCACATTTCACCTAAAGTAGGTGGTGGTGCATGGTATAGTTTCAGATGTCTGCCGTTGAGTGCTGGGAATTGCACCTCTCCCCGGTGGTTGACGACGACATAGGCCCCGCCTTCGTATACTCGTTGGATCACATACGGGCCCAACCAATTTTTGACAAATTTGCCTTTAGGGTTAGAAGCCATGACTTCTTTTTTATTCACCATGACTAGGTCTCCCTTTTTGAATTCTCATCCTTTAACGAGTTTGTTGAATGCGCATGCCATGCGGGCTTGATATATCTGAATATTCTGTTGCTCTCGAAGATGCTTTCCTTCTAGGTCAGCTAATTCCTCCAGCCTTCTTTCGACATTTGTTTGTTCGTCAGGAACTAGACCATGTTGAATGGAGACCCTTAGTGACGGCACTTCTAGCTCGATGGGGACCACAGTCTCCAAGCGATATACAAGAGAGAAACGTGAGCATCCTGTGGGAGTCTTGTAGACGGTTCGATATGCCCACAAAGCTTCATACATCTTTTCCTCCCAATCTTTTCTATGAGAACTGACTGTCCTGGACATGAGGGTGCACAATGTTTTGTTAAAGGCTTCTGCCAACCCGTTTTCCTGTCGGTTGTATGGGGTGGAGGTTCTCCAATCAATTTTGTATTTGTCGGACAGTCGGTAGATCTTCTGGTTCTTGAAGTGACTGCCATTATCTGATATAATTCGGTTGGGAACACCAAATCGGAATATGATGTTTTGCGTGATAAATCTGGCCACCAGCTCGCCAGTTACTTCCCTGAGTGCTACAGCTTCCGCCCACCTGGAAAAATAATATGTTGCTTCTAGGATGTACTTGCATCTGGCAGAGGATGCTGGTAATAGACCAACCACATCAGTTCCCCACTGTGCAAAGGGCTAGGTAGGTATTGTTGGATGAAGCTGCACTGGAGGCCTTCTGCGTATAGCAGCGTGCTCTTGACATTTTTGGCATGATTTCGTGAACTTGCAACAATCATTGAATATAGTGGGCCAATAATAGCCTAGCTTCTTGATGGAGGCAACACCCACGACTCCCTCTGGCTCGGGTCGTCTTCACACTCCAGAGTTGTTTGAGCTAGGGCATCACTCCATGTGGTCCCCATTACCCATTTTGAGCTTTGTATTTGAGTCGTTTGATGTATTTTCTCTTTTATTTGACTCATTTCCCTAAGTCTTTGATTTATTTCCCTATGTTTGAGTCATTAATCCCAAGGTCTTTGGTTTATTTCCCTATGTTTGAGTCATTACCCTTGGTTGGCTTAATTGGATAGCTTTTGTCATTACATGTAAAGCCCAAGGTAGTTTGGTCATGTAAAAGGTTGGGTCCCGATAAATAGGACCCCAACCCCATTTGGGAGAGCTAATGAGAATTTGCATATTTTGAATCCCCATAAAAATTTGAGTGTTCAAGGTGTGAAACCTAGGGTTAGGGTGAGAAACCCTCTCCTCCCTCCCTTCTCTCTTGTTGGGTCCCATAGTGTAGCGGCACGGATCTAGAGGGGGGGTGAATAGATCCCTCTCTTTCAAAAATTAAATCCAATTGAGTAACTTAAACGCCTCTCAATCTAACCTCACCAAACGTAAACAATAGACAAGATCACACACGGAGAATTAGGAATTTAACTAACCGTATACATGGACAAGTCTAGCATCGATGAGCAACATGATGAGCAATCCATCCTGTGAATGGTGATAGAAGAGAGGGAGCACACACACAACCAATCACAAATGCACAGTGATTTTTTAGGTGGTTCGGGACCATGACGGGTACCCTACGTCCACCCCTCACCACCTCAGTGAGGCTTCACTAAAACGCTACTCACGGTAGCACACGGGGACGAACCCCAATACACCACACACTGCACGACGACAACAAACCACACACACGAGCACGAAGCTCAACACGCTGCTATGCAACACTCACACGAGGGTGAACCCTCAACACGGTGCTCAGCACCACACACACACACGAAGAAGGAGAACGTACCCCAACCGTGAATCCACACTCAGAGACACCACTCCGAACACACACACAATCTTTTTCAGTTTAAGAGATGAACATAGATATACAATTGCAAGCCCAATGGGCATAAACTAAACATGGATGACTCTAAACACAGACTAATAATGGGTTGAGCAAACTCCTGATCGAAGATGATGGAACTTGGTTCTTTGGTGACTGTAGGGGCTGAACGGATTGGAGGAGATGTATCCACGAAGCTTCACTAGTTCAGATCGGAATGATGGACGCAGATGACATAAACCCACTTTCTCCCTTCTCTTGAGTCATGATCAAAACCTTGGGTAGTGGCGAGGTGATATCCCCATGGTGCTTCAGCAAGCTCACTGCAGGAGGCTGGATGACAAGCTTCTTTTCCCTTGAATCGAGCTCAGGATGCCATGGAGAGTAGCTTCATTCCACTGCGGCCTTGCTCTTTCCTGGAAGAACAAAAATAGATAGGATAGTGAAAACCTTTTTCTCCACATCCTTAGCACTATATACACCAGGGAATGAGGGGCCACGTGTAGGGGATATTCCCCCATTGGCCAATCACAGAAGGGCACTCAAAGAGGTAGGCCCGACATAGGGCATCGGCCGCCGCACGAACTGATGATTTTTCCAATCACCGGAAAGTGTCGACTCACAGAGTCAACACTCGTGGCCACCCAAGGCTTGAAAGCCAGCCGGACAGATAGAGGCGTAGAAAGTGTCGACTCAAGGAGTCGACACATTCAGCCTGCTATGTTAAGAAATGCCCAAACAGAATGTCCTAGAAAAAATGTCGACTCTATGAGTCGACATTTGTTCCTGGGGTGAGCAGATAAACACCCAGACAGAACTGCCCGATAAAAAGGTCGACACATGGAGTCGACTTTTTATCTCACAGTTCAAAAACATAAGAGGGCCAAGCTTAAAAGCTTATGGACCTGAGACAAAGTGTCGACCCAATGAGTCGACACTTTTCCTGACATAAGCAGAGTTAATAAAACACTCAAAGGGGTTAACCAATAGACATAAGTCAAAAAAATGAAGATGTGAAGATTGAATTAATCAACACTTACCCCAATTCATGAACTTACCAACTGAATATGGATATGGAGTACCTTGAGATTTGCCCAACCAATTTTCACCACATTCATGCATACAACCGGGTAGTCAAGCATCCGAGGTTTATTAGACACTTAGAAGTGTCTTGAATGATTAGACCACTTAGATCTTCAAGTTGTTTTCACCATATATCTCTGTCAGTTATATGCAATAGAAGTCAGTCAACTAAGGTCTTTAATTCCAAAAGAGAATAAAAGGTCTAGGTGACATTAACACTCAATGTTTGAACTGAATCTTTTCTAACTACATGATAGCTGTGACAAACAACTTAAATGCCATTTTGAATCAACTAGGGATGTGTTAGATGAGTTTGACCCAATTTGTTCGGAGATTGTGACCCAATTTGTATGGAGACTATCATTTCTCAACTAATTCCTGTAAACACATGGAGAGGGGGATTTCTGTAGCCCATTTAAGAGCAACAGAACTAGGTCCGTCAGAACCAAAGAAGGCCCAGCTCATCCAAGTGACAGCCCCACAGGGCCCACTTAGGATAAAAAGCCCAATAAGATTACTCGGGATCAAACCCTTCCTCGACGGCCCTTAGGCTCGGAAGGCCCGAACGTCGATCAGAACGGAGGAAGACCCATGCCCGAGTTATCCCCTCACTGGGATAGAGGCAAGCGCTCAGCGCCCACTCTGACCCATCTTGATGTGACACAAACTGGGACCTAGGTGGCAAGCAAACGCAACGACTAGGCAATGTCACACAAGCGGACGCACTCGCGTTTGGCACACTCGGGTCCAAGGTTGGACCGGTGGTTTCCAAGGATATGACTGACTTGGGGAGGACCCCTAGGGCCAGGGTTGCCCAAATTCATGGGCGGTCAGCACGCCGAAGGCATGGGTTGAAGGGTCACTCTCACAACTCACCCGTGGCGACCACTCAAACATAAGCAAGTTTGGAACAGGCGCTCACTCACCGTCCGATGGAGTTAAGAAGTAATACTAATTAAGAAAGATCTACCAACAAAGGGAGGGGTCCAGAAGCTCACCTGATCAGCGTGAAGACGCCGATCCTGGCTGGAGACGATGGCGAGCGGGGAGGCGTGGGTATGCACCCGAACGCCGTGCCAGTGAAGCTTCAACCTGCTCAAACGTTTACAAAACTACACCCCATGCAAGGGGGTGATCGTGGGGAAGGGAAGACAATGATTACATCAAAACACTACCTCCACATAGGGAGGGGCCTTCAGCCGGCCAAGCGGGGAGGGGAATTCGAGCTAGAAGTGATGAAAGGAAGCCGATGCCGAATCTGTCCACGTTCTGGAATCAGGGACCAGCAAATGAAGACGGCACCAATGTGACCTCTCCTGATTTTTTCTAATGACGGGACCAGTGGGGAATTCTTCATATCTGGAACGGGAAAACGTCTGAATTTTTTTGATTTCTTCTGGCGCAAACACTGGTCTGGATGGAGGCTCGAACAGGGTGGTAGCTTCTCGGAACTGGCTGCTTCAGGTATCCAACAGCAGGAAGAAGAGGATGCCACGACCGCTCCCGAACTAAGAATCAGGTGCCGCTGGAGCCTTTGGAACCGTTGATGAGTCCTCTTCGAAGAAAAACTGGCAGGGAATCCAAACGTTGTTGGAGAAGACCAGTGGGCTCTGAACTCTAATGATAGGTCGGTGCAGACTGTGGGGAAGCATAACCGCGCACCCGGTGGAGAAAATTGATAACTCCTGGTTCCGGAGGGCAAATTGAGCTCTGATTTTTGGAGATGGAAGAAGACTCAGAATAAAAGACTTTTGATGAAGAACGCTGGCTCAGATTCCTAATAGGATGGCCGCTGTAGATCTTCCACTCAGGTTCTGGTCTTCTGCCAGAGCAATCTTGCGCAGTCATAGTAAATCGCCTCGTCCGAGCAGCTCCGATCTTGGAAGTCGGCGGGACCACCACCGTTGGAAAGCTGACTGGGAGACGCTTCCAACGATATATAGTATGCCCTCTGAAGCTTCCAAGCGAAGACGTGGCAGCCTCTGCAACTGGTCACTCCTCTACTGCCTGTGAACTGAAAACTGTAGGTTGAAGATGATGGGGGGAAATGGGGTATATGGGAGGGAAAGTGGGGGTGGATGAGTGTGGGGAGAGCCCTGGCTGTGAGGGGGTCTAGGAGGGGTGTTCCAAGGTGTGGATGGGGGAGAATGGGGTCTGGAAGGTGGTGTTTGCAGTGGGTGAGAGAGGTGTTGGGAATGTGGGCTTGGAGGGAGAAGGGGGAAGGTGAGGGGGCACAAGTGGGTGGAGGGAAGGTGAGTTTGAATTTCCCATAATGTGGGGTGATCAATGGTGTTCTTGGGGATGAGAAGGGGTGCCTTGGGAAGGTGGAGTGATGCTTGGGGAAGGGAAATGGGTAGTTGGGGGTTGGAGGGTGGGGTGTGGATTGGTGGAGGGTCTCTTGGGACTAGGGGGAAGTAATGATGGCTTGGGGGAAGTTGTAGAGGATTTAATGGAGGTAGGTGGGAGGGTGGAGGTGGTTGGGAGGGGAAGAGAGAGAGAATTGATGATGTGGAGGAGAGAGAGGGAGGAGAGGAGAGAGAAAGGGGCGCCCTCCTCCTTGAAGAGAGAGAGGGAAGAGAGAGAAGTGAGATAGAGAGAGAAGCAGAATCCACCCCAATAGAGAGAGAGAGAGAGAGAGGTTTGGAGAATCCACTCCAATATGACACTAGAACTCACTTGATTTAAATTGATCATAAAAGGTTGTTACAAATGAGAGAGGGGAGGGACTATATATAGACTCCATACTTTTCCTAAGACCAAAATAGCCCTGACAAAATGGTAAATGACCAAAGCAATCCAAGGGAGGGGCGCCCCTGGGTCTAGCCCATTAGTTGGGCCCATTAGCCTATCAAACCAACCATATGACAACTAACTTAGAAAAATGACTCACTAACCTAGGTACATGACTCAAATAAAGGGAAAATTATAATGACATGACTCAAATAAAGTATGAAAATTACATGACTTGACTCAGAAAAATATGACGGACACAATGGAGCTATGCTGGCGAGCAATCAAAGCTGTGGAAAAATGTGAAGGGCGAGAGATGCCCCCATCATACCCCCGGGGTGCGAAGAACTCGACTCCGTCGAGTATGGGTCCACCAGGGGAGAGGTCCTCCAATGTAGCTCCGAGCGAGCCACAACCTCCAAACTCAACCTCGCATCCTTAGCCAGGGGATGACTCTTCATCCTCCCAAGGTGGCTCGGGCACACCCTCTTGCTGGCGATGGTACCCTGCTTGCCTAGTATTGCCTCCGTGTGCACACATCGGACTCTCAAGCTGATATGTGGAGGTTCTCCGAGGGTGTCACTCACAAAGGTGGGGGTAGGCTCAAGGTTCTCACTGGGATCCACCGCGGTGCCCTTAAAGAGTTCTCGATCCGCTACGTGAAAAGTAGGGTATATCCCAAAATCCCATCGGTAGATCCAACCCATAAGCCAGGGTGCCAAAGTCACTCAGAACATGGAAGGTCTAAGTCCTTGTGCCCTCAGTTTGGAGATAGCCCTAGGGTAGAGCCACTCCAATGTCACCATAACCAAGTTGCCTACTTGGAATCCCAAGTGGCGCTTACGAGTTATTGCCCGCTCAATATGAACCTCACCGTTTGTTGTAAAATGCTTGCTTGGATACACATGCCATGCACTACGGGGTGGTGGGTGTGTGGAAATGTGTGTGGATAAAGGTGGAGCAGGACAACCATAAATTAACCTATCATGCTTTGATGCCATGTGGACCTTAATGAACTTGGGTGGACCGGGGCAGCCACAAGTGTCCCTATCATGCATGGACTTCATAACAATGGTTGGAGGACCGGGGCATCCGTAGGGGAATCTATCGCGCATGGGTATAGCAAATGCCGGGGGTCCCGGACATCCATGAATATTCCTACTATGCTTAAAACCCATGATGAATGAAGGTGGACCATTACATCCGAATATGGACCACTCATGCTTCCTACTTGGCATGTGGGTGACACGAATGAATGGACCCAACATAGTGTTCATGCCAAGTGGTGTGGTAAGCCTAGACACATGCACACTTATCCCAACGGTGACTTGCTTGTGTATAGGTGTGGGACAGCCTTTAACCTTCCATGTGAAAGGGTCGAAGGGATCTAGGAAGGTGGATATAGGGTGGGACACTTCCTCAATCTCTAGGCGGGTGTTGTCTAGGGTCATGGTTCCTATGGTGTAACCTGGGTCATTGTTGAGGTGGGCATGGTCCAACATGGTGGGTGTGAGTAGGAAAGGGTGGGTGGTGGGTGATGTGGGTGGGTCACATGGGTACTCGAGCTCCCAAAGGAAGGGGTCAAAGGGATCATGGAAGGGGCCACCTAGAGAGAGGAACTCTATGTCTTTAAGGTTCCCAAATGGTGAGTCATCATCCTCCAAGGTAATTGGGCCAAGGTCTCTAGTGGGTTGGCCAATCAAATCAATTGGAACCTCAATGGGTGGGGAGTGGGCCAAGATGGGTTTCTCATCCTTGAGGAGAAAGAGGAGGATTTCACTCGTATAATGGCCACTAGTGTAGATAGAGGTGGTGGAACCTGTGGTAGGGTATGCTAGGAAGATGGTGCTAGACTCCAATGGTCCTATGGCTAGCATATTGGTCAGGTAGACTTGCCATTGTAAGCAGTCCCCTAAGTCCCCTAAGTCCTCCACAAGATAGGAGGTTTGAAGTGTGACATGGGAAGACCGGGTGGGCACAATGTGGGCTTGATATCCCCAGGGGGAAAGGTAGGGTGATGAGCTAGGAACGGTGGGGCCCCGCTTGAGCCATTGGAGTATGGACTCATTCATGGCGAGAGTGTGCGGCTCATGAGGACCCGGACTAGGAGAGGTGGGTGGAAGTGGGGGGTCTAAGATGTTCTCTATGGTGGGAGGTGGATCCGGATTGGCATCCATCTCCACTTGGGTATGTGTGTGGGCCACAACTTCCAAGGATAATGGGGTAGGATAGTCGATGGTGGGTGGAGTGATAATGGTCAGTGCATGGTAATCTCGGGGTGGTGAACATGGGTGGACTTGGGTTGGGCTTGGTCGGGGAAGTTCTTGGGTTGGAGTTGGGGTTGGGGGTGAAAGATCGGTTGGTTGAAGAGGTTTGGGTTGGGGTGCGTAGATCTTTCTAAGATCGGCCCTCATTTCATCCCAAGATTCAATGGGTGCTTCCCCTTTGGCTTCTCTCAAACCTACAATGTTCTCCCATTCCTTCCTAGCTTGGGGCCAGAGCAAACTCTTGACATAGTTGACTTGGACAAGCCCTGATAGGGTAAACCTCCCAAAGTGTTGGTCTATGGACTTCTCCCATTCTAGATATATGCTAGGGCGGGATCCATCAAACACAAAGGCTTCTAATGGGCCTAAGAGTGGCGAATATGCCAAGTATGAGGTAGTCATGATAGTGGGCAAGGGTGATGCATGCAATGGCCCTAGGACAAGACTTAGTAGAGACAAGTCTAGAACTTGCTCTGATACCAATTGATGTGACACAAACTGGGACCTAGGTGGCAAGAAAACGCAACGACTAGGCAATGTCACACAAGCGGACTCACTCGCATTTGGCACACTCGGGTCCGAGGTTGGACCGGTGGTTTCCAAGGATATGACTAACTTGGGGAGGACCCCTAGGGGCCAGGGTTGCCCAAATTCATGGGCGGTCAGCACGCCGAAGGCATGGGTTGAAGGGTCACTCTCACAACTCACCCGCGGCGACCACTCAAACATAAGCAAGTTTGAAACGGGCGCTCACTCACCGTCCGACGGAGTTAAGAAGTAATACTAATTAAGCAAGATCTACCAACAAAGGGAGGGGTCCAGAAGCTCACCTGATCAGCGTGAAGACGCCGATCCTGGCTGGAGACGATGGCGAGCGGGGAGGCGTGGGTATGCACCCGAACGCCGCGCCGGTGAAGCTTCAACCTGCTTAAACGTTTACAAAACTACACCCCATGCAAGGGGGTGATCGTGGGGAAGGGAAGACAATGATTACATCCAAACACTACCTCCACACAGGGAGGGGCCTTCAGCCGGCCAAGCGGGGAGGGGAATTCGAGCTAGAAGTGATGAAAGGAAGCCGATACCGAATCTGTCCATGTTCTGGAATCAGGGACCAGCAGTTGAAGACGGCACCACTGTGACCTCTCCTGATTTTTTCTAATGACAGGACTAGTGGGGAATTCTTCGTATCTGGAATGGGAAAACATCTGAATTTTTCCAATTTCTTCTGGCGCCAACGCTGGTCTGGATGGTGGCTCGAACAGGGTGGTAGCTTCTCGGAACTGACTGCTTTAGGTTTCCAATAGCAAGAAGAAGAGGATGTCACGACCGCTCCCGAACTTAAAATCAGGTGCCGCTAGAGCCGTTGGAACCTTTGATGAGTCCTCTTTGAAGACAAACCGGCGGGGAAGCCAAACGTTGTCGAAGAAGACCAGTGGGCTCTGAACTCTGATGAGAGGTTGGTGCAGACTGTGGGGAAGCAGAACCGCGCACCCGGGGGAGCAAATTGATAACTCCTGGTTCTGGACGCCAAATTGAGCTATGATTTTTAGAGATGGAAGAAGACTCATAATAGAAGACTTTTGATGAAGAACTCTTACTCTGATTCCCAGTAGGATGGTCGCTGTAGATCTTCCACTCTGGTTCTGGTCTTCTGCCAGAGCAGTCTTGCGTAGTCGTAGTAGATTGCCTCGTCCGAGCAGTTCCGATCTTGGAAGTCGGCGGGACCACCACCGTTGGAAATCTGACTGGGAGACGCTTCCAACGATATATGGTATGCCCTCTGAAGCTTCCAGGTGAAGACGTGGCAGCCTCTGCAACTGGGCACTCCTCTGCTGCCTGCGAACTGAAAATTGTAGGTTGAAGATGATGGGGGGAAATGGAGTATATGGGAGGGGAAGTGGGGGTGGATGAGTGTGGGGAGAGCCCTGGCTGTGAGGGGGTCTAGGAGGGGGTGTTCCAAGGTGTGGATTGGGGAGAATGGGGTCTGGAAGGTGGTGTTTGCAGTGGGTGAGAGAGGTGTTGCGAATTTGGGCTTGGAGGGAGAAGGGGGAAGGTGAGGGGGCACAAGTGGGTGGAGAGAAGGTGAGTTTGAATTTCCCTTAATGTGGGGTGATCAATGGTGGTGTTGGGGATGGGAAGGGGTGCCTTGGGAAGGTGGAGTGATGCTTGGGGAAGGGAAATGGGTAGTTGGGGGTTGAAGGGTGGGGTGTGGATTGGTGGAGGGTCTCTTGGGACTAGGGGGAAGTAATGATGGCTTGTGGGAAGTTGTAGAGGATTTAATGGAGGTAGGTGAGAGGGTGGAGGTGGTTGGGAGGGGAAGAGAGAGAGAATTGATGATGTGGAGGAGAGAGAGGGAGGAGAGGAGAGAGAAAGGGGCGCCCTCCTCCTTGAAGAGAGAGAGAGAAGAGAGAGAAGTGAGATAGAGAGAGAAGGGGAATCCACCCCAATAGAGAGAGAGAGAGAGAGGTTTGGAGAATCCACTCCAATATGACGCTAGAACTCACTTGATTTAAATTGATCATAAAAGGTTGTTACAAATGAGAGAGGGGAGGGACTATATATAGACTCCATACTTTTCCTAAGACCAAAATAGCCATGACAAACAAGTAAATGACCAAAGCAGTCCAAGGGAGGGGCGCCCCTGGGCCTAGCCCATTAGTTGGGCCCATTAGCCTATCAAACCAACCATATGACAACTAACTTAGGAAAATGACTCACTAACCTAGGTACATGACTCAAATAAAGGGAAAATTACAATGACATGACTCAAATAAAGTATGAAAATTACATGAATCGACTCAGAAAAATATGACAGACACAATGGAGCTATGCTGGCGAGCAATCGAAGCTGTGGAAAAATGTGAAGGGCGAGAGATGCCCCCATCACATCTTCATCCGAGCTATGCCTATCGCCCGGATATGGTTGGCACCCTTCATGCTTGGGTTTAACCGACGATTGCTTATCCACGCTGCCGTTAAGGACCCTTTATGAGCAGGAGTTTACGAGGATAAGGGACCCCTGACTCCTCAAGGCTATAAAGATCCCACGATGAGGACATAAAGATCCCACGTTGAGGATGTAACTCCGGCCTGAAACTCCTCAGCTTACGGGACTCATGAGGCTTGTGCACTATTTAAACCTGGGACTCCCTCCCGTGGAAGGTAAGGCCCAACATACGCCTAAAACTCCTTGAGCAGGAACCACTTCACCACCTTGGTGCAGAGGGATCTCGTGCATCTCTTTCCTCCTCCCTTCATAGCTTCCACCATTGCTCTACTGACTTAGGCATCGGAGGGTTTACCCCAGGGAACCATCCCTGGGCCCCTTGATCCGTTTCCCTTTCTTGCAGTTCACTATCCGGTGATCATCCCCTAGCTCAGGTCCAGCGCGAGATCACACCTCTTCATCTGGCGTCGTATGTGGGAAACGACCAAAGATCTAGTATGGTGCGAAGAAGTTCAGGGAGGAGGTCCGCCGGTGACAGGGGAAAGGCCATGGTGGCAGCGGGAGAGGGCCCCTCTCAGGTCTCACAAAACCCTACCTCCAACGCCAACACCCCAGCCGATGAACTACCCCCTCCTCCCGCGGCGGCAGGGCTACCACTCAATGACGGCGCTGACGCTTTCCAAGCCCTCAACGTAAAACTGGACATCCTCGTGGAACTCATGAGGACCCAGGCGGCCAGGGATGGAAGGTCACGCGCCCCTCAAGAGAGCCCTCCCCACGAGAACACGTCTCAGCACACCGCCAGAGGCCGCTTCACCCTCCGAGGCCGGCAGATTATCCGTAACAGGTCAGGAGTGTTGACACCCATTTTATGCCATCAAGTTGAGTCGTTTCTCTTATTGCCTTTTGGTGATGCCTCGAGTTGCCCATCACTCGTTGGGGGCTGTTTTCAAGTATATCTTTGGCTTGTTTTATGGGTTACCTCCCCCCTTGGTTAGGTCCAAGTCATTTCAGAGTTTAATGGACCTTGGTTTTGGTTGATCGGGCCTTGTTATGAGTTTTCAATGCCCATATGTACACACGGTCCATCCACGTCCGCTCAACCAATGTGCGGTTGACTATGAGCCGTCCATGTATTTTGGAACATTTTGGTTAATTCCTTGAATTTCCACCGACAAAGCTTTTGTGCGGCCCCATCATAGCCGTTCAACATGATGGGCGGACTAAGGGTGACCGTTCATATCTCAGAGTCCTACGCTTGGTAATTGTCTCAGATAATTATCCAGGTAATTTAATTATCACCGACAAGGCTAAAACGGCTTGTCCTTGGCCGCTCTACAGTCGAATGGTCTTAACAGAGCCGTTCATCTATGAGAGTCCAACGGCGATATCTTTGGTTGGTTAATGGATAATTTGTTGGTATTGATCCTATTTGTGGAATTATCACCGACAGGGATGGACGGTCCCTTGTTGACCACCCAACGTGTTGTGCGGTCTATCGTGAGACCGTTTAACCCTGCGAACTCTGAAGAAATCAAGGATTTTTCTCTCTCTATCCGTGGACGTGTCCCCAGGCTTTATCCGGAGATTTCTTCTCGAATATAGAGTCTTTTTCGATGCCGTTTCTTCTGGATGAGAGATAACTCGATTATCTCCAACTTTTGTGATAATGTCTCAACCTAAAAATGACTGGAAACCCTAATTTCGGGGCTGGCTCTCCAGGCTCTATAAATAGACCCTAAAGGCCGGACTTGAAAGGGGGGGGGAGATTTTGGTCGACGGCGAAGCCCTGTCAAATCCTGAAGTGACCTAGCAGCAAGAAGGGAGGCCTTCTACATCCATACAGGCCTCCGGTCCAGGGAGTAACCTATATTTGGAGTCTTTTTTCTATCTTTGATAATCCATCATTCCCTTTTGTGTTGCATGCATCATTCTCCTTGCTTTCTTCACTTTCATTATCACTCACACATCCTCCCACATTTTTTTGACACCCCCAGGGGTTTAAAACTCCCCAGGTATCTCCCACTTCATTTAGTTATGATCATTCGTCTTTGTTTTAGCATGTACTAGACTTGTCAGTTCTAATTTGGGTTATTTCTTTGTGTTTTCACGTTGTTTTTGCAGGTCAGCAATCCCTAGCACGAGGCCCATCCCCTCTGGCCGGCTGGAGAGGGTGGAGGTTGGACCCCTTTGCGACTTCTGGCTTGGTGGTCTTGCACGGTTCTACACAGTCCGTTCAAGAAGACGTGCGGTGCAGACTGGACCGTTCATCTTCTTCCTGCGGTCGAGAAAGAGCAGTTCAACAGCCAGGAGTCCTTCATCCCGCACCTTCTGCAGCGCCCTTAGGCGGTCTATCGTAAGACCGTGCACCCTATAGGCGGTTCTCCTTGAACCGTTCTTCTTCCCAGCGCTGCAACTCAGGCGAGTGTCTCTCCCTCTTTCCAAGGCACGGCGCGTTCATCACGTACGGCGTCTTGGTGGCGATCATGGTTCTGTACTCTCTTCTATTCTCCTTCTACTGTCTATTTTATTTTACATATCGATTTATTAGAAGGAGATGAGAGATCTTTCAAGCCGGTATCTTGAAGAAAGAGAAAGAGAGTAGAAAGAAACAAATATGTCAACAACTCATTTTTTTGCGATCACGGTGGGACACCTATTGCCCATCATGCTTGTGATTTGCTGACCCCTTCTGTCGTTGTTTTAGTTTTTCTCATGGAGTGATTTCAGGTTCGGCGCGTTCTCTGCCTTCTGGAGCGTGAACGGTTCTCCCAGAGCCGTTCATCTGATGTGCGGTTTAGCGTCCACCGTTCTTCCCGGCAATCAGTGCCAGTTCTTCTGCAAGCGTCCTGTCACAGACGGCCTCCCATCAACCGTCCAACCTTGTGAACGGCCTGTCCTTAGCCATCCATCTTTCAGGCACAGGTACACTTCTGGGTGTTCTGGTTGTAGGTGCACTGTTTCTGGAGATCCGTGCCAGATCTTATGCGGCTATCCACAGACCGTTCTTCCTGGTACGCTTCTCATCGCTACCGTCCTTCATTTCCAGCACTTGGTGATTCTTTTACAGTTATTCTATCGTTCTGTTGCTCCCTGGCTTATATGGTCCTGTACAGACCGTCTGTCCCTTTGAGTGGTCGCACATAGACCGTCCTTGTGGTGCTACAGTGCATCATTACTTCATTTTTGATTGTCATATTTCATGATATTTGTGATCTTTGGTGTTAGCTAAAGACCTCCCCCTACTCCCATATCATTGCTGCATGATCATTTTCATTGCTAATATATTTGATCGATCATTGGTTGCTAGTTTCAAGGCTAGATCTTGCATGCACTCCGGTGCACATAGCACTCATGCATTTCATTCACATCTAGCTGCATTCCTACCGAGGTAGGGTTTCCTCTCGTCTCCATGCTCTTTGGAGCCGACTAGGGGACCTTGCTGAGGACCTCCGTAAGCCCCCGTGAGCCGTGGATTCCCACACGGACGCCGGGCAGGTTGTACCATACCACCCCCCAGTCTAGGGTCTGCATTTGTGCGAGAGAGAGTCCTTTAGAGTCTGCCAGTTCTCCATTCTCACCCTATTTAGGTACCTTATGGTTGAGTGAACTCACATTTTAATTAATCCACTAAGGTCCTAAGAGAACTTATAAAATCTTTGGAATCTGTTTGGATAATTGACTTATTCTTTTCTCATCTCTCTCCTCCACTGTATGTTGCATAGTGTCATCATTTGCATCTTTTTGTCAGATTAGGCTCATTAGGTATAGTTCATCTTTGTGTGTCTCCATTTAGCTGCATTTGTCTTAGGTTCATTCTCATCCCTATATTCATTTGAAGTTCACTGTATAAAGTCTCCATTCTCCCCATGGAGCACTTCTCCCCTGTACCTTATTCTTATACTTCTCCATCTTCTTACCCACGTGTGGATTCCTCTTCCCATGCGGGCCCATCTCCTTATTCCTCCATTGGACCCCATTCTTTAAAGGGGCCTTCTTACCCCGCCCGCGCTGCTGCTAGTCCAATCAATCCTCATTCTTACATACATGATTCTTCCAGGCCCACGCATTCCTCCATTCCTGGTCTGGGCTTTCCTTCTTCTCAGGTTGGGTCCCCTTATCCGGCCCATCATCATTACCTTGGTTTAAATTCACCATCCCTTGCTCAGGCTGGCTCATATCCTTCTCGGACTCTTCCTACCGAGGAGATGTTCACTCAGGCCCAACGTCAGCTTGATGAATTACAACGCCGAATCAATCCTCAGACTTCTTTGGATATCCCACTTGCCTTTTGAGGTCTTCAACTCCCACCGCGCTCACAAATTCCCGCATATCGCCGCTATGGTGGAGTTGGTGACCCCTATGCCCATTTGAAGGAGTTCTTATATGAGTCAGCCCAGTTCCAGCATGATCCACGCTTGATGGCCTATTTGTTTGGCGTATCATTAGAGGGCTCGGCCAAGGATTGGTTCTTCACATTGTCGCAAGAGCAGATGATGAATTTTCAAGCCGTCCAAGCAAGGTTTATTCAGCAGTACCGAGACCAGGTTGGGCCCAGATATTCTATGGTTGATCTGGCCCAAGAGAAGATGAAGCCCGGCGAGGAATTCTCCATGTTTGCCGACCGCTGGCGTCGCCTAGCCGCGCAAGTCCCGGGGTATATTCCAGAGGGCGAGCAGATCAAGATGGTTATTTCTAATGCAACGCCCGAGCTCAGGTGCATTTTAGCCCTGAACGATATTACATCCTGGCAACAACTTTACAATAGAGCCAGCTTTGTTAACCAACAACTCGTAGTTTCCTTTGACCATGAGCCTCCTCCACCGTGACCTTCTACATACCCCTTCTCTTCCCCCTCCACCGCAAGTCAGCCCTCCACTACATGTCCCTCCACGAGTCGGCCTTCCGCCCCCCCACACCCCTATACCTGCATATACACCTCCAACTATCAACCCTCCATGAGTCAGCCCTCCGCTATTTCATCTCATCACACTCCTCCACCTCCGGTCAAGGAAACACTACACCCAGAACGGGTAGATGCCGTTCATTACATTCTCACTCCCTCCAGGCCTCCACATCACTATAACCCTCCGCCCTTGCCTACGTAGTCCCCTTGCCTACGCAACCCCCACTACCATCTCCATTACCTTTTCGCACCCCTCGACATCCACCTTGCCCGAAGCGGGCTTCTCACTCTTCGTTGCCAGAATCTTTTACAGACATTTTCAGGGCTTTGATGGCCACCCATGCATTGCAGCTCCCTACAGTTATGCCTTGCCGACCTGCGGTCGGAAATTTGCTCCATTTCTGTGAATTCCATCGTCAACAGGGGCATGTGGTCGAGAATTGCCCCGAGTTCCAGGAACTTGTTTACAGTTTGGAAGATAAGAAGATGATTGATTGGGCTATCATGCCCCAAGTTATTTCAGATCTCTGCAGCAAGAAGTAGCCGCAGCAGCAAGCCGTGCCGCCTAGGCAACCGTCTCCACTTCAAAACCAGGGGCACCCTGGTGTTTCTCTAGTTGATAAGGTACCTACTCTATTACCTGCTTCTTCATCTATCCCATCTCCTCCACCGCCTTCGCCTACTCCAGCCTCCACTCGGGCAACTTCTCCTTCACCCTCCGGTTCCATCACCACACCTATCCCTAACACCTCTCGATGTGTTGTAAAGATACGCCGAAGAGTGCCACCACCCGCCACTTCCTCCACTACGCCACTACCTCCTTCTCCTCCTTCTTCCCCTTCACCATCTCCATCAACCATATCACCCCCTTTACCACCACCTTCTCCACCTCCACCGTCACCGCCTCCATTGGCCACATCTCCATCATCACCTTCTCCGTTATCCCCATTACCGTCACCACTGTCTTCATCACCTACCCTTGTAATAATCCTTGTTCCGACACCTTCACCGATGCCACTTCTTTCGCCATCATCCTTTGAGTCCAAGCGGGCCGACCCCAAACCCACACCTCCACTTTTGCCTTTACCTCCACCCATGCCCATCTTCATCAGTATTTCCCCATCGCTTGCACCATCGCCACCCACGCCCTTCAAACCTCCTCCTTCTAACCTTCCTCTACCACTTCCAACTTTGCGGAGCAGGTACACGCTACCTTTGGTGCGCCGCGGGTCTAGTCCCCAGGGAGATAAAGAGCCGAATCAGGTTTTGACTGTGCATTACAAGCTTCAAGATTTCATTTGCTGTATGCCGGTCCGCGCCCTGGTCCCTGGCTATTCTAGGGACAATGAGCCCATATTTGCTATGAAGACGGTCACTAAGAAGAGTTCTCTAGCATTGGCGCCGGTTCCTTCTAAAGCGAGGCCGGTGGTAGTCTCTTTGCTCGCCAGAGAATTCACTGTTGATGTTGTTATCACCTCTCGCTTGATTGCTATTCAGTTTACTAGCCCATAAGAGTTTTCCACCTGGATGGTGCTAACCCACACGGCCGCCAAAAGTTTAATCAATTTAGCATTCAAGGGGCAATTGGCCGTGTCTTCGATATTGACCAGGGGCGTTCTACATTTTTTGTCTCATCTCCCTCGTCTTATTGGTAAGGCTGCCACGTCAACGCCACGCATCGCCCTCCCTCAGTTCCGTCCTGCGCTGCTGACAAGGGAGTTATGCTTCATGCCCAACTGCCGAGTGAAGATGCCAAAGCTCCATATTCTAGTGCCGAACGATAAAACTCCATGGCTTCCTGATGTTCATCCCAAGGAGTTGATTGTTCTGGAATGCCTTTCTATGGTTGGCACCGCACAGCTAGGGGCAACCGTCCCGATGAAGCTGCATATTCATAACCGGGCTAGGCCGTCTGCCTGGTGGGCCCGTTATTTAAGAAAATATTGCAAGACAAGAAGCCCGAAGGCCCGAGTTCGCACCAGCCGAAGTTGTTTCAAGAAGATTTCTGCCAAGAAGAGGTGGCGACATAAGTATAAAGGTTGTCAGTTGTGCATTCGAGGGTCCACTTTCTCCTCTCCTTCCTCCGTCCATTCATCTTTTCTTTTGCTCAGTTCTTATCCTTGGGTGGTGTACCTTCCACCACCTGACTATATTTCTACCATCTTCTCTTGTCCTCACCATTCTAGTTCTCGGCCTATGTCCTCCTCTTCCCCTGATCCAGGGGCATCTTCTAGTTTTTCTCCCCAGATACATCCGAATTCTGCTTCTCATCCTTTTCCCCCGACCCTGTTAGGGATTCCTTGCGCTCGTTCCCCGACCTTGTCGGGTGATTTTTCTGATCCTTCCCTGACTTTGCCGTGTGGTTTCCATTTCTTTTCCCCGACCTTGTCGGGTGTTCATACATTCTCTTCCCCGCCTTTGTCGGGTGATCGCTATTCCTTTTCTCCGACCACGTCGGATGATCGTTATCCTTCTTCCTTGTCTTCACAGTTATCTTTTCGTCATCCTTCTGTTCTTTCTGTCTCACCCTTTCAGGGTCATTACCCTTTTTCTTACTATTTTCGAGGCTTTAGCCCGCCTTAACCTTAGTTAATCACTGGTTATTCTATACTCGGTCCCTTGTTATCAGGGCCTCAGTGCCTTAATGAGGGAGTTTTAGCCCTCGTCTCTCTTCCTTTTTTATCCCTTCTTCATCCAGTATGAGGTCTGCCACTCCTCTATGTCGAGGAATCCAATCCTTTGCTCTCCTTTCATCCTTTATCCTGACAAGCAAGGAAAACAAAGTTCGCACTCCTCAAAGCTCGATGATCGAAATCACTTCAGGGTGTCGGTTTCCACGCCATGGATTTGCAAAGGTATCTTTTATTTTGTGCAAGAACATGTTATCATTGCTATTACTCTGTTATTTCTGCACGCGCTTATAATGTTGGTTCTTTAAAACATGATTGAGTGGCCTTAGGCTTTAGTTAGTTTCCTTAGTCAAATAAGTCACTTCTGCAGCATCTTTAGGCTGGTGATAGCTCCACACTGGGAGTCTAGTTTCTTTCCCCGATTGTTGAGGGTGACCTTTGAGTATGGATTTTTTTTCACACACTACACGGCAAGTCATAGCCGATCTCTCTAGTGCAACACCGTTACTGCCTTGGCCATACTTTGGGTATGCACAAAGGTATTTTCTTTTCTCTGCTCGGCCAAGTGCAGGGGCAAGAGATTGATGGATGAGATGACCAACCTAGGCGCTCCCTAATACGAGAGAGGTCTCAAATAGGGGCAGTCTTGACCCTTGAAAAGTGAGCTTTCATGCTATATCTGGCCAATAAGGACTACCAAAATGAGAAAATGAATCAATGCAAAATTATGAATCAAAGGCATGGCAAGAGTGGCAGTACAGTTTCCCGCGGGACGTCATGAGCCCGGTCGCATGCGTGTCTGATAAATATGGGTCTCAAAATCAAAGACACAAAGCCCCGGCGCAACAGACCTACTTTTTGAGGGGTAGTGCCCTAGAAGAAAGTCGAACCTTGATATCTCCCATCCTGCACAAAGCTTGTCTTTGATTATTCTTCCGTTTCTCCCCCTTAGACTGGGTTGTATCCCGGGTATGGCCTTAGTAGGGGCACCGTTCTTTAGAAGCAGTTGGTTGTGGTAAGCCACCCGCACATGCACGTCCTGGTTAAGGGAAGTCTTTAATGAGAAGGGAGGGACGGCGATCCCTGGCCAATAGTTCGAGCCTGTCTTTGGGTGTTGCAGATTGCTATTTCAAAAATCCAAAAAAAGATGAGATTTTGTCAAAAATCCAAAAAATGAGAAATTGTCAAAAATCCAAAAAAAATGAGATATTGTCAAAAATCTAAAAAAAATGAGCTATTGTCAAAAATCCAAAAAAATGACATATTGTCAAAAATCCAAAAAGATGAGATATTGTCAAAAATAAAAAAAATGATGAGATATTGTCAAAAAAATAAAAAAAAAAGAGATATTGTCAAAAATAAAAAAAATGAAATCCAAAAAATGAAATATTGTCCAAAATTTCATCATTTTCAAAAATCTGAAAAATCAAGAAATTTGAAAAATCTAAAAATATTTATCTTTTACAACAGATACGTAATCTATTTGCTAAGTGTGTAGGTTGCAGGTACTCAAGCTCTCCTTGCTCCATATTTTATTTTATCTGTCTCATTTTCACGTCTTTGATCTGTTCCTTTCTTCAATCCACTCTCTCGATCTGTTCTGAAGCTTATGTCCTTCTCAACTTTTGTCTGCAATGATCATATCTTTATGAGAGGGCTTTGCCTCACGATTATGAACATGGCGGTTCTGCTTCATTCTGATCTCAAGTTTTGACTAAAGAACGTGTTTTATTCAGGTCTTTTGTCCCGCCGTGTCCTTCTATCATGCCCATGTCCCACCGTGTTGTCCCACGCTTGTTGTTTTGTTTCTCACCGCATGTTGTTGGTTGTCTTGCATATGTTACTAGTCGTCCTACCACGTTCCATGTGTTATCCCAACCATGTGATTCATCATGTTTTTATCCCAACCATGTGTTGTCCCGCCGATTAGTGTCTTGTCACTCTATGTTCATGCATACGTATTGTCTGTTTATGCCATTGCCTATGTGCTTGTTCGTCTTGTTGTGTTGTGTTATTTTTCCATTCATCATGATTATGTCATGTTGTTTGTCGTTCAGTTAATCATTGTGTTAATCGCTATGTTTATCTCATCTGTCTTATCTATGAAGATCCATAAAAATCAGAAGAAAAAAAATCCAAAAAGTGCCGTTTCGCCTGCACAGGTAAGTCAGGTATGGCTTTCTATCCCTACATCTCTTATTGCATTATTATATGATACTAGTATATATATATTATCTCGAGAACCAATTGGTTATCTACGTGTTCCAGGATCTGATGTTCCCCTTCAACAAAAACGATGATGATCCAGATTCACGTACTTAACCTTCGGATAGGCCGTTAGGTTGGGATGTCACGGGGAGGATGGTTCTATCCCGCATGCTGTGGTTGCGGATGGTATCTTGACTCTGATTTTCCCAGCTTAGCAATATTATTCTCGAGTATTTTATATTTTAATCTTTCTTTGCATTCATTTTAACGATTTCTTTTATTTTAGCCCAGCATGCATCATGCGCATCTTTTGAGCTTTCATGACCCATGATTTGCTTGAAGAATGTCCCATCAGTGATGGTTAGCTTTGTGTTCAGTGTTTTGAGTAAGAGGAACTAATTCCACTCTGAGTTGGATGGTTCTCTTTGGTCGATTCGCTTGGTTTGGTTGATTAAGAGGTCCCTGTCTGGAGCTTTTTGCCTGCTTCCTTTACTTTTGCTACCTGCTTTTGGCCCCCTCATTGGACCGCGGGATTGTGTCCCTCATGAGGTTGGTCTTGTCGATTTATTTCGTTTAGTTTATTCCCTCCAGACAAGTGTCGCTTTTGGTTTTATCATTCCTTGTGGTTGATTCAGAGTTTTCCCGAAGATTCATGTCGCTTGTTGGTGAAAATGGGTGTCGTTTTACCTTAACGCCCGCTTTTTCGGTCCACTCCACTGCATTTCCGCTCCATCTCCATGTTCCATGTCACTTCCACTTCACCTCCGCTCGCTCCCCTGCAAAGAGGACGTTAAGGAGGGGCATCTGTTGACACCCGTTTTATGCCGTCAAGTTGAGTCGTTTCTCTTTTTTCCTTTTGTTGATGCCTCGAGTTGCCCATCACTTGTTGGGGGCTGTTTTCAAGTATATCTTGGGCTTGTTTTATGGGTTACCTCCCTCCTTGGTTAGGTCCAAGTCATTTCAGAGTTTAATGGACCTTGGTTTTGGTTGATCAGGCCTTGTTACGAGTTTTCAATGCCCATATGCACACACGGTCCATCCACGTCCGCTCAACCAATGTGCGGTTGACTATGAGCCGTCCATGTATTTTAGAACATTTTGGTTAATTCTCTGAATTTCCACCGGCAAAGCTTTTGTGCGGCCCCATCATAGCCGTTCAACATGATGGGCGGACTAAGGGTGACCGTTCATATCTCATAGTCCTACGCTTGGTAATTTTCTAAGATAATTATCCAGGTAAATTTAATTATCACTGACAAGGCTAAAACGGCTTGTCCTTGGCCGCTCTACAGTCGAACGGTCTTAATAGAGCCGTTCATCTATGAGAGTCCAACGGCGATATCTTTGGTTGGTTGATGGATAATTTGTTGCTATTTATCCTATTTGTGGAATTATCACCGACAGGGATGGACGGCCCCTTGTTGACTGCCCAACGTGTTGTGCGGTCTATCGTGAGACCGTTTAACCCAGCGAACTCTGAAGAAATCAAGGATTTTTCTCTCTCTATCCGTGGACGTGTCCCCGGGCTTTATCTGGAGTTTTCTTCTCGAATATGGAGTCTTTTTCGATGCCGTTTCTTCTGGATGAGAGATAACTCGATTATCTCTAACTTTTGTGATAATGTCTCGAACTAAAAATGACTGGAAACACTAATTTTGGGACTGGCTCTCCAGGCTCTATAAATAGACCCTAAAGGCCGGACTTGAAAGGGGGGGAAGATTTTGGTCGACGGCGAAGCCCTGCCGAATACTGGAGCGACCTAGCAGCAAGGAGGGAGGCCTTCTACGTCCATACAGGCCTCCGGTCTAGGGAGTAACCTATATTTCGAGTCTTTTTTCTATCTTTGATAATCCATCATTCCCTTTTGTGTTGCATGCATCATTCTCCTTGCTTTCTTCACTTTCATTATCACTCACACATCCTCCCACGTTTTTTTGACACCCCTAGGGGTTTAAAACTCCTCAGGTATCCCCCACTTCATTTAGTTATGATCATTCGTCTTTGTTTTAGCATGTACTACACTTGTCAGTTCTAATTTGGGTTATTTCTTTATGTTTTCACGTTGTTTTTGCAGGTCAGCAATCCATAGCACGAGACCCATCCCCTTTGGCCGGCTGGAGAGGGTGGAGGTTGGACCCCTTTGCGACTTCTGGCTTGGTGGTCTTACGCGGTTCTAAACAGTCCGTTCAAGAAGACGTGCGGTGCAGACTAGACAGTTCATCTTCTTCCTGGGGTCGAGAAAGAGCCGTTCAACAGCCAGGAGTCCTTCATCCCGCACCTTCTGCAGTGCCCTCAGGCGGTCTATCATAAGACCGTGCACCCTATAGGAGGTTCTCCTTGAACCATTCTTCTTCCCAGCGCTACAACTCAGGCGAGTGTCTCTCCCTCTTTCCAAGGCACGGCGCGTTCATCGCGTACGGCGTCTTGGTGGCGATCACGGTTCTGTACTCTCTTCTATTCTCCTTCTACTGTCTATTTTATTTTACATATCGATTTATTAGAAGGAGATGAGAGATCTTTCAAGCCGGTATCTTGAGGAAAGAGAAAGAGAGTAGAAAGAAACAAATATGTCAACAAGGAGGACCTTCACAAGCCCCTCCCCCGGAGCAAGAGGCCTCCTCCATGCGAAAGAGGGGAAGAACTGCGGCACGCCATCCAAACCCAGAGACCGAAGCTCCTGGAGAGCGCCTAGGAAGTCCCACCAGCCCCACAACATGGCGACAGCCAGAGTTATCCCTCCGGCTGTGAGAATTCGAGAGGCGTTTCGCAGAGCAGGAGCGCGCCCTACGCGCCATGCAAAATGTCTATCCGGCAGAGGATGAGCAGAAATCTCCGTTCTCCGATCACATCTTGAAGGCAAAGGTGTAACGCCCCGAGAATCCGATTACCGGGAAGGCCCGATAACCCAAGACTCGAACCGTCGCCCACGAGCCGGGAGGGCTTGGAAGGGCTAAAAGGAGTGTGGAGGCACAAAGAAATAGGAAATAAAGCAGGACAATACAACAATTAACAGAGATAAATAAACAACTACAGTTATAACAGAGTCCAGTCCAACAGGAAGTATAGTCTAAAGTAGTAAAAACGTACCACGTGTCAAGTGAACACTCGGCCCGGCAAGCTGGCAACTGTGAACCTCCGCACCGCGCCCTTGAACCTCGAGGAAGAAGAACCGCCTCACCTGAAAAGCAGGGAATGAGTCTCCAAAATAGAGACTCAGCAGGGATCCCACGGAACCCCAACCGGAAACAACGGCGGTAGCGGAAAGGAAGGCTACGAGAGCAACCACAACAGTAGGAACAGTAAACCCGGCGGCCGGTCGGAACCCGGCACTACAACTACTCCTACTGTACCAGAAACACACCCCGAACTCACAGTCGGGGGCTACCGAACAACTCTAGTACCGCTTACCGAAGTAAAAACCCACGACAACCAGGCCGTAGAGGCCTGTCTCCCAGGACACGGCCGACCTGGACACGCTATCCAAGGTGCAATCCCGACCATCTAGTCACGAGTACCGCACAACAAGACGCAACCTCGATAAAGCCACTAGCACTAGTGTCACGGCGCGAAAACCAACACACGCGCCATGGCGAAACAACTGAAACTCAACGGCAAAACCTGAAGGTCAAAGTCACGAAAACTGACAGTCTGTCACTCTCTATCCAGAACAAGAGTACCTCCCACTAGAAGCACAGCCGGTAGCGTCCCCTGACGTCTTACACCGCACCGCAGGTGAACTGCCTGACGTGGTAGCGCCTACCAAAGGCACGGACACCGAACAAGTAACCACAAACAAGTGACTAGCTGGGGTCACGCCCGTCGACGTGGGTCCAACCACCCCCAACCACGTGTGCACACACAGATCGCACGTCCCTGGTCTGGCCCTCTGACCAGTTTTCCCCTCAGCCGGACTCTGGCTGCAAGACGTGGGGCCCGACGGCAACCGATCCACAAACCGTTTCTAAGGGTAAGCTCGTACACCACTCCCTGGTGCAACCAGCACCGCGTACTGGTGGGCTACGACTAGTGGAGGGTCACTGAAGGAGTAGACTCTCAAGTCAAAGGAAAACAACGCCCAAACCCGACAAAGTACGGGGACCATCCCACGTACTAGCACCGTCGCACGGTGACCACAGTCGGGGAAGAAACGGGACTCACCGTCCACGGCCGCGCACACACCCTGCGTGAGAGTCAAGAAAACCCAAGTGACGCTAAGTCACTGGACTCTGGACAGTCCTGTAGACGCACTACACCCAACGATCCTTGAGTCACAAGACTCGGGGTCAAGACCGTTGCACGTGACAATATAAGGCCATCAATCTAGTCAAATCTCTAGGTCTAAAATCACGGTAGCACGAATACCGAGGTAGCTCACAAGCCGCCGAGACCATTCCCTCGAGAAGGGAACTGAGAAGCCTTCCAGCCCCAGGCAGGGCAACTAGACTCACAGTCCAAGGCTACACACGGCCCCGACGGAAAGCACAAAAGCACGATTCCCAAGGCAGCGCACAAGCCGCCACGTCGATAACTGGACTCGCAGTCCAAGGCAAAATACATGGCCCACTCGGGAATCATTTTCCAGAAAAACTCACGACATGTTGGGAAACCGCACCGCACACACACCCATACACGGTGACTCGATCGAGCGTAACGCGGAAGCCCGGAACACGTGGGGTCACCCGGACCCACCACACCTACAGGCACGCTAGTCGAGGTAGGATGATCCTCCCGACACCCTCAAAACATGGACACAGAATCCCACGGGTGTCTGGGACACTCACGAGACCGCAGGTCGACCACTGGGTCCCAACCGGGTCGACCGGGGATCCACACATCGCGGAAGAAGGCGGAGAACACAAAAACTCGCCTCGGCGCAACACAGAGCCTGATGGTCTAGTCTTGGGCCGTCACAGTCTATAACGGTCCAAGCCTCGACCGTCACAGCCACCCTGACGCACCCATAAAGGGCCGTCACACACTCGGTGCAAGGTTGCGTGTGACGCACCCACCCTGGCGCGTCACAGTCTCTAACGCGCCAGCCCTGGTGCGTCACAGCATGTGACGTGCCAGTCCAGGTGCATTACAAGACACTGTGAAACCACCTGTGACGCGTCCTGCTCAGTGCGTCACAGCCTGTAACGGACCACTCTTGGTGCGTTACAAGGTCGGTACGAGTCAGCTCTGACGCACTCCGACAGGGGCGTTACAAGGCTGTGACGCGCCAGGCTTGGTGCGTCACAAGCCTTGACCCCGAACGGTCAAACCAACGCCTGAAAACACAGTCAGCTCGTCTTGACGATCCAGCCCAGGCGCGTCACAGATCTGTGGCGTTCTATCGTTGGACCGTCACACCCACAGACCACCAAAAGGCTAACGGGCCACGTGACGCACCCATCCTTGGGCGTCACGGCATGTGCCAGTCACTGAAAGGACCGTCACACCCGTCTGAGCGCGAAACGGCGGGAAACGACCCGAAACTCGATCCACGCCCCCATGCCTCCACGGGAGAGGGGGAAAACAAGGGGGAGGCCCCCAAATAGCCCCTAGCATGCATCTAAGGCCTCGGATCGGCCAAAAACGCAATGAAACGGGAGATCGGCCCACAAGCCCTAAAACATGGATTTTCCCCAAAAATCCCCGATTACGCCCGCTCGGCTCACCCCGGCCTAAAAAACTAATGGGAAAAGAAGAGCACGAGCTGGGGGTCCATCTCCCTACCTCCACCGAAGATTTCGCGCCCTGAGCTCGCCGATCCGCGAAGAAAATGCCGTTAAACCTCGCCGCTCCACGAACCCGCGGTCGAGCTTCCACGTGCCATCGACCCTCGATCCTCCACCCGTTCCCCGTTCCTCGCCTCCCGCCATCACCGCCTCGCCCTCCTCCTCCACCGTCGGCCACCCGGGGAGAGGGGGAGAGAAAGAGATGAGAGAGAGTGAGAAAGAGAGAATGAGAGGGGGAGAGAGAAAAGGGTTAGTATATATAGAAAAATCCAAAAATTGCAGAAAGTCAGAAAATTATGAAAAATTACCTCCACGATTCTCAGGAATAGCACAACGTAGTGGTAACGTCCCGGAGTCGAAGAACGCCACGGTTTGCCCTTCAAAGAGTTCCGAAGGCACATCAGGGAAAAACACGTGTAAAGCACAAAATACACTCTGAGACCCACTTAAAATGATCCGAAAAATATCTAAAAAATCCGGGGCATTACAGCACTCCCCCCCTTAAAGGAATTTCGTCCTCAAAATTCAGGACCTAGCACGAAGTCCCTGGGGAAGAACACTGAACCAACTGACACGCTGTCAGAGCCCCAGCACAGAAAACCTCGATTCTCATGAAAATACTGATCCTGAGGGACACAGCCAGACTTACAATCACAAACAACACCTCGCTCCTCGCGCCAAGCACACTGGCCAACAGAGCAGGCATATACCAGAGGACACAGTCCGGCATCACCTTAGACACCACGGAAACCAATCAAGGTGTCGCTACCACCATCTCGCTCACCGAGGAAACACAACCCTCGTCACGAGAAGCAGCTACCGATCCATCCAATGGTCGGTAGATAAATCGCACATCAACTTCACAACCAACAGACAGGTCACACACCCTTCTCAAGGGAACAACCAGAACAGAGCCTCCACCAGCTCAAGCAGTCGTCTCAACAGACCGCAACCAGAACATCGGCTCAGCACCAAGAAACACCCCACGCGTGGCAAGCCGAAAGCCAGACATAACACCGTGCCAACTCTGTGAGAGGACAAACTTCGACAAAGCACAGATCCCATCCGGGAAGGCACATCACGGAAACGACCACCAAAGGTCTCGCTGGCACACGGCTCTCGCCACGCTCGAGCCACGCTCTTCTCGGACTCCGCATCCGATCTCAACTCGACCCTCTCAAAGGAGCACGATGAAACCAAATGACAGATCCTGGTGCCTCTCGTCATCACCTCAGTCGACTCAGACTTATAGGGAACCACCCCGTGCTGGTCACAGACCAAGGATAACCATTACGACACCAACGTCCCATCGAGGACCTCAACGCATAGGCGTCACTCTTCCACTTGTCCCATCAATTCCTTCGTCTCAATCCAAGTGGACACCTGCCAATCCCGATTCCGCCCTTACCACAGAGCCACGGGACACCACCTGAACAGTGCTGACGGGTCCCCAAGCAACATACATCTCACCGTGGTCGACTACGAGACTAGCCTTACCAGTCACTCACAGCTACCAACAGGAACCCACAGCCTTCCAGAGATCACTTCTCCAAAAATGATCTCATTCGAGGACACGACTGGGAACACAAGTCGAGCACCAAGCCACCGACTCTGACCAACACATCCTCAACCTCCGTCAGGCAACATCTTCAACAACCCCATCCGGGTCCAACACCGACGCCTGACACAACTTCCACCACAGGAACAGGGTACTCTTGTGGCACACTAGCCAACACTTTTCCCAACGCTCCATCCTGCCAGTGCCAAGAATCACGACATCTCGGGCAACGGCACGGCAACAACACGTTTCACACAGAGGAACCAATCCTCCAATGCTCAATGCACACTCAAGAATCTGCCCGTAGCAACCAACACTACGATCCTAAACCAGTGGGTCGCAAGCCCACCATGCTTCCGCTGTACACTCTGATCGATGCGCACAGCCACACATTCTCGGGAACACCGCCCAACCAGCACTCGTCCTTCCGGAACAGCGCCAGCACCCTTACACGACAAGAGAATGGGCGCAACTTCTCACAGGCAACCACCTTGCCAAGATAAGGAGCACGTCTCACACGGACTTCATGGCACACAAGGCCAACCAATCCGAACACGCAATGCAAGACGACGACCCTAGCCAAGCACAATCTCTCCAACCAAAGGAGAAACCAGTGCACTCCCGACCAATGGAAGAACTCCACGCTCGACCTGATCTCGAACCTCGTGCACGCTGGAAACAGCACCATCCAGCACGAAGGAAAACCATCGCTTCCATCAGGTCAGCGCCTCCGACACACTCAACGAGTGTCACGTCGGACCACGATCACAACATCTTTCGATGCACCACCGCTACAATTCCTCGAACTGCAAAACACCAAGAGCTGCAACACGAGCCATAACAACAACCGCCGACGCTCATCCTCGAGTCCTGAAACTCACCGCAGAACCTTCACACCTCAGACCAAATCCAAGGTGGTGCGGACACCCGAGCAGTTGAGCGGCACGACACGCCGAGCCACCGGTACCGCACACGGAGCACGACTCGAGCCACCTCAGCGTCCATCTAGCTCGGAGACAGCCTGGAGACTCCGCCTTGAGCCTCCCCATTTATCATATTTAGTTAGCCTTTATGTGTGTAATTTGTGTTTATTTCATTGTATTCGGTTTGCTATTTTGATTGTAAGAGGGGCTTATGTACAATTTGGACCCCGTGGGCCCCACGGGCCCCCCAGGCCCCTCCCATTGATCCACCTCAGCCATAGGACCCCATGTGGGGTTGGTCAATATCCTATGTGGACATCTAGAAGCCTTGGACTAGTCAATTGTCCACATGGGGGACAAGGGACCAAAATGGTCAACAATTCCACCAACCTTCCACCTACCATGTCCCCCTAGCCATTCTAGTCAATAGGCCGCCCCCTTCCTTGTATTTTTTTATTTTAATTTGTGTGGATGGTCACATGCTATCCCAGCCCTCCATCTCACACCCCTAGATCCAACGGTTGAGGGTTGATTAGACATATGACCTATATATGCTTGTAATTTTCAATTTTGAAGAATTAATGCATTTGAATTGGAAGAAAATCCCTTGAGCAAGGCTTAGGCCGCCCCTCCCTCTCCCCTTGAAGCTGTGAAGGCTTCCTTCTGGTGGTGAGACTCTACCCTATCAGTTCCGGTCGCCGCCGCCGCCGCCACGAGCCGCCACCGCACCGCCATCATCTTCATCGGAGTTCTGCCCGTGCAGTACCACAGAAGCTTCCACGAAATTCAGCCATCAACCACGAGCTCAGATCGACCTGGGAATTTTACTGGATGTTCCAGAAGTGTCAAGAACCATTCAAAAATTTTGGTTTGTCATTCAGATCCCGTTTCATAATTTTAGATTTTCTTCCACTCTTCCACTTCGGTTCTGCCAAAATTCTGTCCAGGTTCCCATCCGCCTTGAGTTTCAAGTCTTAGGTCCCCTTTTTGATTTTCTTTGGTTCGCCCAATTTTACTGGGTGTTCCTTGCATTCATCCCTTCATCCACCATTTTTTTTAATGTTTGGTTCATCCATTTCATATTTTCTAAAAATCGTTCTCAGTCCCATCTACAGTTCTATCCACCTGTTCCCAGATCCGACCACTAGTCACTCCAAAAATCATATCAAATCGCCACCACCTCCAAATCCAATTCCACAAATTGTCCCAGTTGCGTGGTTTGCTCCCCTACAACGTTTAAGAAGAATTCAAAGCCTGATTCCAATGGCAAGCAGGCAGTCAATGGCTATTTATAGGAAACTCATATGCTGATCTGATATTTCGGGAGCTGTGCAACAGAGGATTGAAAAATAGTTAAAGCCTATGTCCGCAGAGGTTCAGAAGATTCCACTGGCCCTAGCTTGAAGGATTTTGAATCCTCTTTCCAACGGAGCTGGTTTCATCGCATTCCAACGACGGGGCTGATCGCAGTGGCCGTTTTCACCGGAGCGCGCGCCGGAAGACAGCAACCAAAATCCGTGGACAGCTAGCTCATCAGTTGGGAATCGGGGCCGATCGACCCCCGATCGGTGTTCCCGGCCGACCGCCGTCCGTGGAGGCGCGCCATCAGGGGTCCCCATCATAGTGGGTCCCACCCCCGCAGATCCGGAGGACAGCGCCATCCGTGGGCCCCGCGGGCCCGCAGAACCCGCCGTTCGGAAAGCACAAAAACGCGGAGTTCGGCACCGCCGGGCGACATCAAGATGCTGCCCGTCAACCCAATTCACGTGATTCCCGGGCCCCGCATGTGACCTTTTACCTCCCTGCGTGGAGTGGGTCAAATTATTGTACTGCTGTAAAATTGTGTTAACCGGGGGTCCGTGATTGGCCGGGGTTGTCTTCGCCACGCCGGGTGCGTGGAGGTAACGGTCTCACCTTCTTGGCATTTGCTTGCTCAGCTAGTATACGGTCATATGCCGCTGTCGAGAGTGTAGGTTCCTAGCCCGTGTGTCCATGTCACCGCTGTGAGCGTGAGAGTGACCCGTCCCGCGACTCGATCCGAGTCCGGAAGTGAGTCTGACTACCTTGAACTCTGCCGGTTCCTTAACCGCGCACGATCCATGCTTTCCCTCGCATGGGACGCCGAGTGATTTTGCACTTCTGTTAGCGATGTGTAGCCTATAGGAGCTCTCCGTGTCGGGCCTAATGTCTCTCCCATCATGTGTTGCTGGTCGTGTCCACGTCTAGAGTCCGAGGTCCATACCACGTAGAGTCGGTCCCCGTGTCCGTCCCGCATCAGTTTGGTATCAGAGCAAGTCGAGTCTAGGGTAGTCGTTGCATAAGTCTTGCATAGTCTAAGGTTACCCCACACACACCTTCACTCGGTATATCCAAAGGTGGTGTCTGACCGTTAGGTTACGCCTATCGGGAAGACCGCACACTTGTGCGAGTGACCTTCGGGTCGATTATCTCCGCCGCGTACCGAGTCTTGGTCGTGTCTAGGGTGTAGTCGAGTCTCATTCTCTTCAAAACAAAAAAAAAGTGTTTTAAATTGTATTCTTTTCAAAATACCAAAAAAAAGTGTTTTCAAATTGCATTTAGGTCTAAGTGCATCATCTAGTGTGTGTTTACAATAGTCGGTTTGTCTTGTCCCTTTGTGTCGGCATGTCCATCGTATAGTCTCTAATTTCCCATGGATTCCTCATCACCCGGGCAATATGGCCGTTGGTCCACCCATGGGCTTGGCAACCATCCCCTCCACTTCCGTAGGCCCGAAGCCTCGGACTTTTATGGCTCCAATGACCCAGGCGACTACCTCAAGTGGGAAACCGCCATGGACACATACTTTGATTGTTATACTATGCCCGAGGCAATGCAATTCTCTTTCGCCAAAGAGCGGCTTCTTCATGAGGCTATCGAAAAGTGGGATTACATCGAAAGAATGAGGGAGGTTAAGGGGCAATGGTCCATCGAGTCATGGTGGGACATGAAGAGAGAGCTTAGGAAGGTCTACGTGCCCAAATCGGTCACCTCCAATCGGCCCCACCCAATCACTTCCAACCAAGTGGGACCTGGTCGGAGGGAAAGAGCCCCACGGGTAGATGAACCAAGACCCAATCCTAGGACGATTGACTACAGGCGAGTCCCCCGCAATACCCCTACTGCAAATCCCACCATTACCGAACTCTTCCAAATCTTTGCGGATAGATTGGATAAGAGGTGTGATTACATCGAGTCCTTGATTCCCCCTTGCCAACCACCTGGCCGGGATGGAACCAAGCACGAGCCTAAGGAGGGAGTAATTGGTAGTCCCAACCCAGTACCATCTAGGGTTCCACCCCAAGGTCCTCTCCCCATCATGGTGGGTCCTCTTCTCCCACCCACGAGAGCCCCATTGCCTACACCCCCTGTCCATCAGGAGGATAAGGGTAAGGACCCACTTATCAAGGAGCATGGTGGGTCACGACAGCAGTGTTATCGCTACCAGGGGTTCGGCCACTATGCCGGACAGTGTCCCACTCGGACATCTCTAGCCCTAAGGGACAAAAAGGGTGGAGAAGCCCACCTCTCCGATATTTATTCTAAGCCACCTCAGCTCGAGCCACCCGTGTTTCTAACGCGTATGCTTTACATAGCCGAGCCACTACTTAGTTGGCTCAAGGATGGCTTGGTCCCACTTCCCTTCCCATCTATGGACCCTATCCTACCTCTGGTGCCAATCAATTCATTTCACACCACTTTTCGGTCTAGTCACTACGTGGATACATTGGATGACCTTCTTAAAGGGTTAGACCGGCAATTGATATTTACGCACTTGTTGGCTCCAGGGTTCGACCAACCCACAGGTCGTAGTTTCACACATCCCGCTTTAGGGTCCATCACCTCCGTGTACACTGTGGGTCATGTTACCACAGAGGTTCTTCTACTCCTCCCTATGCCGGCCGAGCCCGACTTCATTCCCATATGCCCAAGGGAGGAATCTTACTTTCTACCTATGACTGTCATCCCACCTCTCATAATGAATGAAGGTGATCATTTACACCTCCTAGATTTTCAAATGTGAGACAATGATTTGTGGAAGCCTAGTCTGAGGGGTCATACCTTCTTTGATCCCTTCGACCCATTCTCTTGTGGACCCCGTGACCCACCATATTTACTCCACCTTTTCGAGCGAGTCCACCATCATACCCCTACCATCTCATCTCCCTTCATGGATGAAGGAGACCAACAACACCTTCTAGACTTCCACACATGGGATCTTGAGATGAGGGAATCTATATCGAGGGGTCACACATTCTTCGATCCCTTCGATCCCTTTCTTAGTGGGCCCCTTGGTCCACAATCTCCATTCCACTTCTTTAGGGGAGGTCACCATTATACCCCTCCCCCATGGGCCGGACCATCGGCACCCACTGAGTCCGTTCACGGGCAAGAGACACCCGACCCTCCTATCCCACCCAAACCTCCCAAATCCAAAGGACAGTCTTATGGTTGTACCGACATTCGGTCACACTTAGGGTATGCATGGCACACATTCGGATGTCCTGGACCACCTTGCAAATGATTGGGTCGGACTAACTGTAGGGTTGTTTAGGGTCGTGTGTGCATCTGTGTGTTTTTTTTCTTTTTGTTAGGCATGTTAGGAGTCTACATGACGACGTCCGTCATCACAGTAACGCCAGCAATGCACGGTACAAGGAGTTAGCCGGTGCCCATAGACACCACCGAGAGTTCCAAGAGGGCGAATATGTCATGATCAGGGTAAGACCTGAATGGTTTCCCTCTAGAACCGTTAAGAAGTTGCAAGCTCGCGGAGTCGGTCCCTTTAGAGTGTTGAAACGCGTTGCATCCAATGCGTATGTTGTGGACCTGCCCGAGGAATATGGTATAAGCTCTACCTTCAATGTATCGGATCTTGTTGCATATAGGGACCCAGCGGTGATCCCTAGTGAGCCTTTTGAGCCATCTCCTCCCCTTGAGAGTGATCCCACACCTGAGTGTCCACTTCCACCTCCAGCCCCTTTTTCACGGCAACGTGAGCATATAGATCGTATACTGGATGGGCAAGTGACAGTTACCAGGAGTGGATCTTACCCGCGCTACCTAGTGCGATGGAGAGGACGGCCCCATACTGAGGACACATGGATCACACATGGCGAGTTGCAGCAGATCGATCCGGACCTTTTGGAGCGATACAGGAGCAATGCAGACCCTTACTCGACAGGGTCGAGTTTCTCCCACCCGGGGAGAATTGGTGCGGACACCCGAGCAGTTGAGCGGCGCGACACGCTGAGCCACCGATACCGCACACGGAGCACGACTCGAGCCACCTCAGCGTCCATATGGCTCGGAGACAGCCTGGAGACTCCGCCTTGAGCCTCCCCATTTATCATATTTAGTTAGCCTTTATGTGTGTGTAATTTGTGTTTATTTCATTGTATTCAGTTTGCTATTTTGATTGTAAGAGGGGCTTATGTACAATTTGGACCCCGTGGGCCCCACGGGCCCCCCAGGCCCCTCCCATTGATCCACCTCAGCCATAGGGCCCCATGTGGGGTTGGTCAATATCCTATGTGGACATCTAGAAGCCTTGGACTAGTCAATTGTCCACATGGGGGACAAGGGACCAAAATGGTCAACAATTCCACCAACCTTCCACCTACCATGTCCCCCTAGCCATTCTAGTCAATAGGCCACCCCCTTCCTTGTATTTTTTTATTTTAATTTGTGTGGATGGTCACATGCTATCCCAGCCCTCCATCTCACACCCCTAGATCCAATGGTTGAGGGTTGATTAGACATATGACCTATATATGCTTGTAATTTTCAATTTTGAAGAATTAATGCATTTGAATTGGAAGAAAATCCCTTGAGTAAGGCTTAGGCCGCCCCTCCCTCTCCCCTTGAAGCTGTGAAGGCTTCGTTCTGGTGGTGAGACTCCACCCTATCAGTTCTGGTCGCCGCCGCCGCCGCCACGAGCCGCCACCGCACCGCCATCGTCTTCATCGGAGTTCTGCCCGTGCAGTACCACAGCAGCTTCCACGAAATTCAGCCATCAACCACGAGCTCAGATCGACCTGGGAATTTTACTGGATGTTCCAGAAGTTCAAGAACCATCCAAAAATTTTGGTTTGTCATTCAGATCCCGTTTCATAATTTTAGATTTTCTTCCACTCTTCCACTTCGGTTCTGCCAAAATTCTGTCCAGGTTCCCATCCGCCTTGAGTTTCAAGTCTTAGGTCCCCTTTTTGATTTTCTTTGGTTCGCCCAATTTTACTGGGTGTTCCTTGCATCCATCCCTTCATCCACCATTTGTTTTAATTTTTGGTTCATCCATTTCATATTTTCTAAAAATCGTTCTCACTCCCATCTACAGTTTTATCCACCTGTTCCCAGATCCGACCACTAGTCACTCCAAAAATCATATCAAATCACCACCACCTCCAAATCCAATTCCACAAATTGTACCAGTTTCGTGGTTTGATCCCCTACAACGTTTAAGAAGAGTTCAAAGCCTGATTCCAATGGCAAGTAGGCGGTCAATGGATATTTACAGGAAACTCATATGCTGATCTGATATTTCGGGAGCTGTGTAACAGAGGATTGAAAAATAGTTAAAGCCTAGGTCCACAGAGGTTCAGAAGATTCCACTGGCCCTTGGTTGAAGGATTTTGAATCCTCTTTCCAACGGAGCTGGTTTCATCGCATTTTGACGACGGGGCTGATCGTAGTGGCCGTTTTCGCCGGAGCGCGCGCCGGAAGACAGCAACCAAAATCTGTAGACAGCTAGCTCATCAGTTGGGAATCGGGGCCGATCGACCCCGATCGGTGTTCCCGGCCGACTGCCGTCTGTGGAGGTGCGCCATCAGGGGTCCCCATCATAGTGGGTCCCACCCCCGCAGATCCGGAGGACAGCGCCATCCGTGGGCCCCGCGGGCCCGCAGAACCCGCCGTTCGGAAAGCACAAAAACGCAGAGTTCGGCACCGCCGGGCGACATCAAGATGCTGCCCGTCAACCCAATTCACGTGATTCTCGGGCCCCGCATGTGACCTTTTACCTCCCTGCGTGGAGTGGGTCAAATTATTGTACTGCTGTAAAATTATGTTAACCGGGGGTCCATGATTGGCCGGGGTTGTCTTCGCCACGCCGGGTGCGTGGAGGTAACGGTCTCACCTTCTTAGCATTTGCTTGCTCAGCTAGTATACGGTCATATGTCGCTGTTGAGAGTGTAGGTTCCTAGCCCGTGTGTCCATGTCACCGCTGTGAGCATGAGAGTGACCCGTCCCGCGACTCGATCCGAGTCCGGAAGTGAGTCTGACTACCTTGAACTCTGCCGGTTCCTTAACCGCGCACGATCCACGCTTTCCCTCGCATGGGACGCCGAGTGAGTTTCCACTTCTGTTAGCGACGTGTAGCCTATAGGAGCTCTCCGTGTCGGGCCTAATGTCTCTCCCATCATGTGTTGCTGGTCGTGTCCACGTCTAGAGTCCGAGGTCCATACCACGTAGAGTCGGTCCCCGTGTCCGTCCCGCATCACAAGGCGAACACACCCATTCGCACGCAAGAGCGCAGGAGCAAGACTTACTGGGACACCATAGCCCAACCCTACCTCGAAATCCGTAGAACAATCGGGACCGACACGTCATTTTGACGCCACAGAGCACGGCAAGAACATCAGGCTCGACGAAACAGCAGCTCACCGAGAAGATCCTCCGCTCACCCGAGCACACCTCTCGATCAGAACACCCACTCAGCCACCTAACCACGCTGCAGACACCTCGAACGCAGCACCGCAGTAATGCACCAGCTCGCAACCTCTGCCCAACGCAGCACAACCAGGGCCACCACCGATGAGGGAGAAAGCTCTCGACCTCGATCCTTTGGCCCCATTCTGGCACGAAAGTCGCGGACAACAACCACCTTCACAACGCCGCACAGCGCACTCAAGCTCTCAAGCGAGAAACAAGGCGGAAAAATGGCACAAAACCCTAAGCCAGCTACCGACTGTACTGGACCTTATGGACTCTGATCACTGTAATATCTCGAATTCCTATGTACGTCCACAACCTCCGCTCTGATACTAGCTGTAACGCCCCGAGAATCCGATTACCGGGAAGGCCCGATAACCTGAGACTCGAACCGCCGCCCACGAGCCGGGAGGGCTCGGAAGGGCTGAAAGGAGCGTGGAAGCACAAAGAAATAGGAAATAAAGCAGGACAATACAATAATTAACAGAGATAAATAAACAACTACAGCCATAACAGAGTCCAGTCCAACAGGATGTACAGTCTAAAGCAGTAAAAATGTACTACGTGCCAAGTGAACACTCGGCCCGGCAAGCTAGCAACTGAGAACCTCCGCACCGCGCCCTCGAACCTCGAGGAAGAAGAATCGCCTCACCTGAAAAGTAGGGAATGAGTCTCCAAAATAGAGACTCAGCAGGGATCCCGCGGAACCCCAATCGAAAATAATAGCGGTAGCGGAAAGGAAGGCTACGAGAGCAACCACAACAGCAGGAACAGTAAACCCGGTGGCCGATCAGAACCCGGCACTACAACTACTCCTACTGTACCAAAAACACACCCCGAACTCACAGTCGGGGGCTACCGAACTACACTAGTATTGCTTACCGAAGTAAAAACCCACGGCAACCACGTCGTAGAGGCCTGTCTCCCAGGACACGACTGACCTGGACACGCTGTCCAAGGTGCAACCCCGACCATCCGGTCGCGAGTACCGAACAACAAGACGTAACCTCGATAAAGCCACTAGCACTAGTGTCACGGTGCGAAAACCAACACACGCGCCACGGTGAAACAACCGAAACTCAACGGTAAAATCCGAAGGTCAAAGTCATGGAAACTGACAGTCTGTCACTCTCTATTCAGAACAGGAGTACCTCCCACTAGAAGCACAGCCGGTAGCGTCCCCTGACGTCTTACACCGCACCGCAGGTGAACTGCCTAACGTGGTAGCGCCTACCAAAGGCACGGACACCGAACAAGTAACCACAAACAAGTGACTAGCTGGGGTCACGCCCGTCGACGTGGGTCCAACCGCCCCCAACCACGTGTGCACACACTGACCGCGCGTCCATGGTCTGGCCCTCTGACCGATTTTCCCCTCAGCCGGACTCTGGCTGCAAGACGTGGGGCCCGACGGCAACCAGTCCACAAACCGTCTCTAAGGGTAAGCCCGTACACCACTCCCTGGTGCGACCAGCACCACGTACTGGTGGGGCTACGACTAGTGGAGGGTCACTGAAGGAGTAGACTCTCAAGTCGAATGAAAACAACGCCCAAACCTGACAAAGTACGGGGACCATCCCACGTACTAGCACCGTCGCACGGTGACAACAGTCGGAGAAGAAACGGGACTCACCGTCCACGGCCGCGCACACACCGTGCGCGAGAGTCGAGAAAACCCAAGTGATGCTAAGTCACTGGACTCTGGACAGTCCTCTAGACACAGGACACCCAACGGTCCTTGAGTCACAACACTCGAGGTCATGACTGTTGTACGTGACAGCATAAGGCCGTCAATCTAGTCCAATCTCTAGGTCTAAAATCACGATAGCATGAATACCGAGGCAGCTCACGAGCCGCCGAGACCATTCCCTCGGGAAGGGAACTAAGAAGCCTTCCAGCCCCAGGCAGGGCAACTAGACTCACAGTCCAAGGCTACACACGACCCACGCGGAAAGCACAGAAGCACGATTCCTAAGGTAGCGCACAAGCCGCCACGCCGATAACTGGACTCGCAGTCCAAGCCCAAACACATGGCCCACTCGGGAATCATTTTCCAGAAAAACTCACGACATATTGGGAAACCCCACCGCACACACACCGATACACGGTGACTCTATCGAGCGTAACGCGGAAGCCCGGAACACGTGGGGTCACCCGGACCCACCACACCTACGGGCACGCTAGTCGAGGTAGCATGGTCCTCCCGACACCCTCAAAACACGGAAACAGAATCCCACGGGTGTCTGGGACACTCACGAGACCTCAGGTCGACCACTGGGTCCCAACCGGGTCGACCGGGGATCCACACATCGCGGAAGAAGGCGGAGAACACAAAAACTCGCCTCGGTGCAACACAGAGCCTGACGGTCTAGTCTTAGGCCGTCATAGTCTGTAATGGTCCAAGCCTCGACCGTCACAGCCACCCTGACGCACCCATAAAGGGCCGTCACACACTCGGTGCAAGGTTGCATGTGACGTACCCACCCTGGCGCGTCACAGTCTCTAACGCGCCAGCCCTGGTGCGTCACAGCATGTGACGTGCCAGTCCAGGTGCGTTACAAGACACGGTGAAACCAGATGTGATGCGTCCCGCTCGGTGCGTCACAGCCTGTAACGGACCACTCTTGGTGCATTACAAGGTCGTTACGCGTCTGCTCTGACACACTCCGACAGGGGCGTTACAAGGCTGTGACGCGCCAGGCTTGGTGCGTCACAAGCCTTGACCCCGAACGGTCAAACCAACGCCTGAAAACACGGTCAGCTCATCCTGACGGTCCAGCCCAGGCGTGTCACAGAGCTGTGGCTGTCTATCGTGGGACCGTCACACCCACAGACCACCAAAAGGCTAACGGGCCATGTGACGCACCCATCCTGGGGCGTCACAGCATGTGCCGGTCACTGAGAGGACCGTCACACCCGTTCGAGCGTGAAACGGCGGGAAACGACCCAAAACTCGATCCACGCCCCCATGCCTCCACGGGAGAGGGGGAAAACAAGGGGAGGCCCCCAAATAGCCCCTAGCATACATCTAAGGCCTCGGATCGGCCAAAAACGTAATGAAACGGGAGATCGGCCCACAAGCCCTAAAACATGGATTTTTCCCCAAAATCCCTGATTACACCCGCTCGGCTCACCACGGCCTACAAAACTCGCGGGAAAAGAAGAGCACGAGCTGGGGGTCCATCTCCCTACCTCCACCGAAGATTTCACACCCCGAGCTAGCCGATCTGCAAAGAAAACACTGTGAAACCCTCGCCGCTCCACGAACCCGCGGCCGAGCTTCCACGCACCATCGGCCCTCGATCCTCCACCCGTTCCCCGTTCCTCGCCTCCCACCATCGCCGCCTCGCCCTCCTCCACCACCGTAGGCCACCCGTGGAGAGGGAGAGAGAAAGAGATAAGAGAGAGTGAGAAAGAGAGAATGAGAGGGGGAGAGAGAAAATGGTTAGTATATATAGAAAAATCTAAAAATTGCAGAAAGTCAGAAAATTACAAAAAATTACCTCCGCGATTCTCGGGAAGAGCACAACGTAGTGGTAACGTCCCGGAGTCGAAGAACGCCACGGTTTGCCCTGCAAAGAGTTCCGAAGGCACATCAGGGAAAAACACGTGTAAAGCACAAAATACACTCCGAGACCCACTTAAAATGATCCGAAAAATATCCAAAAAATCTGGGGCATTATAAGAGGTATCTGCCATAACCTCCATTCTGGCCTTCAAGTCCTACGACGGCCAAGGCGACCCGGCCGACCACTTCGACAGCTTCGCCGCCCTTATGACCCTTCACGGAGCGTCCGACGCCATCAAGTGCCAAGCTTTTGTGACCACCTTGGTCCAAGGTGCCCAAGCATGGTTCTGGGACTTCGCCCCCAGATCCATCCGGGATTTCAAGCAATTTGGGCGTGTATTCAAGGAGAGTTTTACCGGTAGCGGCCCCCCAAAGTTGGTAGAGGGGCTATTGGCTCTCAAGCAGGCGCAAGGGGAGAAACTCCGGGCTTACATCAACCGATTCAAGTCAGAAGCCCTAAGAATCCCCCGCCTGGATGTAGCCTCGGCCATAACCTTGCTAACCGGGGGCACCCGGGATGAGAACCTCCACAGCGAACTTGTCCTCCACCCTCCCTCGACCCTTGCCGAGCTAGTGACTCTGGCTTTGCACCACGCCGAGTGCGAAGAAGTACTCAGCGCATGCCGAGGCGCAACCGGCTCGGGTCGGGAGGGGGACAAGAAGCGGGCACTCGAGTGAAGCTCTGGCCAAGGAAAAAGGCAGAACTGAGATGGAGAGCACAAGGAGCCATCCCGGAAGTACGAGCGGTACACTCCCTTAACCGCTCCGGTGTACGAGATATAAGAAGACACCAAAGGCTCGGGCCTTCTCCGCCAACCCGAACCAATGAGGTCAAAAAACCGCAATCGCAGCAAGCATTGCATGTTCCACAGTGACCACGGGCATCATACCGACGATTGCCACCAGCTCCAGGATGAGATTGAGCGCCTTGTCTGCCAGGGACACCTATCCCGATTCGTGGTTGGGCGTGAGGAGGACCGAGGAGCCCCAGAGGAAATCGACAACGCCCCTCGTGGGGTCCACATCAACGTTATCGCTGGAGGAGCTGCATCAGGAGGGGATAGTAGCCGAGGAAGGAAGCGTCATGCTGAGCAGGCGAGCCGACCCATCCAGCCTCCCGAGGCCCCGCCAAGTGAGCCCCAGGTCATAGTCTTCTCCGACCAAGATCTGGAAGAGCTGACCACCCCGCATGACGACGCCCTAGTGATGGGAATCGACGTCGAGCATTGACTTTTATTTTTACACTTGTGTCCTTTTAGTTTACTTTTATATCCTTGGGAAAGTATATGTGCAATTGTAAGACTTTATAAGCCAATGTGTCATTCCATTGGATTATTTGGGTTTTTGTGCAAAATGTTAGTAGGTCCAGGAAGGGGGCCCTAACTCCTTCCCCATTGGTCCACATAAGCCATATGGGTCCATGTGGGGTTGGTCAAAGTCCTAGGTGGCATCTAGAATGTCAATTAGACACATGGGAGACAAGTGGTTGAAAATGTCAAAGGGAGGCCACCTACCTTACCAACCTAGTCAAAGGAGTGCCCCCTCCATATGTAATTTATTTATTTTGGATTTTTGACCACATGGGGGAAGAAATGGCCTCTTTCCCACGAAAATCTTAGCCCCCTACCCCTTGCCATTCTCTATATAAGCTTATGTATAGTGTCATTAGAGATTTAATGAAGAAATTATGTGAAAATTACTTGAAGCAAGAAGGGTGTGCCCTCTCTCCTCTCTCTCTAGTTCTCTTCTTCTTCCTCCATCCCTCTAGGGTGTGAAGCCCTCTCCTATATTCTCCTTAGCCCCTCTGAGTTCTCTTTCTGCTGCCGCCGCCATCGCACTACCGTCGCACCGCCGCCACCGTCATCGAAGTTCTATCTCCATCAGGACAGAACCTCTTCTCCAAAATTTTAACTTTTATTATTGTTGTCTGATCGAGCCATAATTTTGAGGGTTTGTTCTGTCCACCTCCCCTAACCTCCAGTTAAAATTTCGTGTCATTTGGAGTCCATTTGATATTTTTCCCATATTTTTGTTTGTCCTCTCAGTAATCTACCCTTTTGCAGATCTACGGGACATGGTCGTCTTCTTGTATTTTGCCCACCCCCTTATCAATTTCCATAAAATCTCAAACAATTACTCAATGTTCCTCACATATACACCCTTCCACCATAATTTTCGTGGAGTCTATAAAAATTTTTTACCCTTCGGTCAAAGATCTGTTTCAGGCAGATCCATCTCTGCCCTATGTGTCTGTCAGTCAGGGTCAGAAAAAAAAGTAGTTTGCAGTCGTTTTTATTTTTAATCCGCTCTGTGGATGGAGACACCAAAAATATATGTTGTAGATCTCTGAGTCCTCTATCCATCGGTACCTCTTGTGCATCAATCCGACATCGGATCTGATCGTAGGAATTCTTTTCGTGAAGGTGTGTAGAGCAGATCCGAGTTCAGCCAACATAACTCAGTCCGGGAGAAAATTCAGAAATAAATATCAAAAGTCAACTTCAGCGACCGCCCCTTCAGAGATTCGATCAGGGACATCCCGCCATCGTCCCAGCCAAGCGACGCCTCTCGAAGATCTCAGGAAGGCAGCGTTCTTTTGGAAACCGTTGTTTGCTGTCCAGCGAGTCAGCAATCGAGTTGGCGCAGCACCGAGTTGGAATAGTGCCGAGTCGGACAAGCAGGCCGAGTTCGTGCCGTACGCACCTCTAGATTACTGCACGTCAACCCAGGGTCGGTCCTCCCGGGCCCCACTTGTAGCCCTTTACCTCCCTGCATGGAGTGGGCAATAGATTTCACTGTTGTAATTAACTTTTACCGTTGTTACCGGGAGTTACCGTACTTGGCCGAAACGTCTTCCCCACGCCCGGAGCGTGGAGGTACACTTGCTACCCTCCTCGTAGGCATTGCTTTACTCGTATATTTTTGTATATGCCGCTGCATGAGTGATAGATTATCTAGCTTGATATACTTTTATTCGCCGCTGCGAGAGAGTTAGCGTAACCCGTCCCGTGACTCGACCCGAGTTAACGCGGAAAGGCCGATACCCGAGACTCACTGCCGATTTCTCAACCGCCCACGGTCCCACGTCTTCCCTCGCATAGGGACGATCACGAGCAAGAGTCCCAGGTCGCGTGTCCATCCCGCATCAATTTGGTATCAGAGCGAGGTTGAGTCTAGGGTGTTTAAAACAAAAAAAAAGTGTCATTTACGTCTAGTCATCGTCTAAGTCGATCTAAGGTTGCACTTACATCACATTAGTCGGTATATCAAATGTGTTGTCCGAACGTTAGGCTACGCCTATCGGGAAGGCCACACGTACCAAATCTTGGTTTTGTCTAGGTGTGTAGTCGAGTCTCATTTCAACTTTGCATTTGCATCGCATTCTAAGTTGTGTCTAGGGGCTTGCATTTGTTGGCATAACATTTTGCTTATAAAACAAAAATAAAAAAAAGAGATGCCATTGCATAAGCATTCCTAGGGATCTATTCCCATCTTTTGGCCACTATGGTCAACCCATGCCGACCCGTCCAAGGCAACAAGTCCGTGTCCGAGTACATTCGAGACTATGATAAGTACCGATTGGAATATGGAGTTGAGAGGAGAGCACCACGACTACTTTTGAGTTTCGGAGAGGTTTGCGGCTATACTTTCAACTCCAATGTCTTATCCGCAACGCATCCTCTCTGGCGCAGTCCTATAAGGTCACCCTGTAGGTCGAGTCTTTTGAGTCTCGATTTAATGATGACGTACGGCAAGTCGATGCCGCCCTTCGGCAAGCATCTACCTCCCAACCGAGTCCCGATCTGGTTGGACCCCCTCCTTCATCACCCATGAGAGCTCCAATGCCACCACCCTCTACTTCCGAACTTTATTCGGAACCATCTTATTTGGGGCCACCAAAGCCCGAGCCACCCGTGTTTATAACGGGTACACTTTTTATAGCCGAGCCACTTCTTAGTTGGCTCAAAGATGGCTTGGTCCCACTTCCTTACCCATCCATGGACCCCACCCTACCACTAGTGCCCGTCAACTCCTTCCATACCACATTCCGGTCTAGTCACCATGTTGACACTTTGGATGACTTTATTGTGGGATTAGACGCACAATGGAAGTTGACGCACTCATTGGCCCGAGGCTTCGACCAACCCACTAGTCTTAGCTTCACCCATCCGGCCTTAGGGTCTATTACCTCCGTGTGCACCATGGGATGTGTCACCACAGAGATCCTCTTATTCCTCCCCTTGTCGGCCGAGCCCGACTTCATTTCCTTTTGCCCAAGAGAAGAATCCTATTCTCTACACATGTCCATCGCCCCACCGATCATAATGTATGACGGTGACTATGAATTCCAAACTTGGGACCATGTCATGTTGGAACCCATCTCAAGGGGTCATACCTTCTTCGACCCTTTTGACCACTTCACTAGTGAACCTCCCGAGCTATCATATTTCCTCAAATTCTTCCAAGGAGTTCACTATCCCACCCCTACCCCTCGGTCTAGTTGGCAAGCCGTACCTACGTCTAGGGGCAATGACGAGGGTAGTTTTGGATCTCCTAACCCTTCCCCACCCAAATCCCATAGATCACCAATGCATGAGTGGTACATCTTAGGGTGTCTAGGAGTCCTCCATTCCGTCAACCATCGAGTATATCTAGTGTATGCATGGCACATATTCGGGTGTCCTGGTCCGCCGTCACATATGTACGGGTCGGACTAACATTAGGTTTGTTTAGGGTCATGTATGAGTCTTTGTTTCGTCCGGTTTGTTTGTCGAGTGCATTGTGTGTCTGTGCATACATCGAGTCGAGTCAGTTTGTACGCTCGCATTGTTAGTCCCTTTCGAGTACGAGACTTGTCGGACTTTTGGGATCGGTTCTACTTCATATCAGATCTAGTCACATAAGGGACAAGCGGTGATTCCTAGTGAGTCTTCGAGCCGCCTTCCCTCCTTTGAGAGTGACCCCACCCCGGAGTGTCCACCTCTAGCCTCTTCCCATGGCAGCGTGTGCATATCGAATCTATACGGGATAAGCAGGTGTCGATTACTCGGAGTGGAGCGTACTCCGTGCTTCCAGGTTCGGTGACGCATCCGCCGGAGCTACTCGAGCAGCTGCACCCCTTACTCGACGGGGTCGAGTTCCTCCCACCCGGGGAGAGTTGATGGGAATCGACGTCGAGCACTGACTTTTATTTTTACACTTGTGTCCTTTTAGTTTACTTTTATATTCGTGGGAAAGTATATGTGCAATTGTAAGGCTTTATAAGCAAATGTGTCATTCCCTTGGATTGTTTGGGTTTTTGTGCAAAATGTCAGTAGGTCCAGCAAGGGGTCCCTCACTCCTTCTCCATTGGTCCACATAAGCCATATGGGTCCATATGGGGCTGGTCAAAGTCCTAGGTGGCATCTAGAATGTCAATTAGACACATGGGAGACAAGTGGTTGAAAATGTCAAAGGGAGGCCACCTACGTTACCTACCTAGTCAAAGGAGTGCCCCCTCCATATGTAATTTATTTATTTTAGATTTTTGACCACATGGGAGAAGAAAATGGCCTCTTTCCCACGAAATTCTTAGCCCCCTACCCTTGCCATTCTCTATATAAGCCTATGTATAGTGTCATTAGAGATTTAATGAAGAAATTATGTGAAAATTGCTTGAAGCAAGAATGGTGTGCCCTCTCTCCTCTCTCCCTGGTTCTCTTCTTCTTCCTCCAGCCCTCTAGGGTGTGAAGCCCTCTCCTATATTCTCCTTAGCCCCTCTGAGTTCTCTTTCTGCTGCCGCCATCGCACCGCCGCCGCGCCGCCGCCATCGTCATCAGAGTTCTGTCTCCATCAGGACAGAACCTCTTCTCCAAAATTTTAACTTTTTTTATTGTTATCTGATCGAGCCTTAATTTTGTGGGTTTGTTCTGTCCACCTCTCCTAACCTGCACTTAAAATTTCGTGTCATTTGGAGTCCATTTGATATTTTTCTCATATTTTTGTTTGTCCTCTCAGTAATTTGCCCTTTTACAGATCTACGGGACAGGGTCCTCTTCTTGTATTTTCCCCACCCTTTATCAATTTCCATAAAATCCCAAAAAATTACTCAGTGTTCCTCACATATACCCCCTTGTACCATAATTTTCGTGGAGTCTAGAAAAATCTTTTACCCTTCGGTCAAAGGTCTGTTTCAGGCAGATCCATCCCTGCCCTATGTCTCTGTCAGTCCGGGTTAGAAAAAAAGCAGCTTGCAGTCATTTTTATTTTTAATCCGCTCTGTGGATGGAGACACCAAAAATATATGTTGTAGATCTCTGAGTCCTCTATCCATCGGTACCTCTTGTGCATCAATCTGACATCGGATCTGGTCGTAGGAATTCTTTTCGTGAAGGTGTCCAGAATAGATCCGAGTTCAGCCAGCACAACTCAGTCCGGGAGAAAATTCAGAAATAAATATCAAATGTCAACTTCAGCGACCGCCCCTTCAGAGAGTCGATCAGGGACATCCCGCCATCGTCCCAGCCAAGCGACGCCTCTCGAAGATCTCAGGAAGGCAGCATTCCTTTGGAAACCGTTGTTTGCTGTCCAGCGAGTCAACGACCGAGTTGGCACAGCACCGAGTTGGAATAGTGCCGAGTCGGACCAGCAGGCCGAGTTCGTGCCGTACGCACCTCCAGATTGCTGCTCGTCAACCCAGGGTCGGTCCTCCCGGGCCCCACTTGTAGACCTTTACCTCCCTGCGTGGAGTGGGCAATAGATTTCACTGTTGTAATTAACTTTTACCGTTGTTACCGGGTGTTATCGTACTTGGCTGGGAACGTCTTCCCCACACCCGGAGCGTGGAGGTACACTCGCTACCCTCCTCGTAGGCATTGCTTTACTCGTATATTTTTGTATATGCCGCTGCATGAGTGATAGATTATTCAGCTTGCTATACTTTTATTCACCGTTGTGAGAGAGTGAGCATAACCCGTCCCGTGACTCGACTCGAGTTAACGCGGAAAGGCCGATACCCGAGACTCACTGCCGGTTTCTCAACCGCGCACGGTCCCATGTCTTCCCTCGCATAGGGACAATCGCGAGCTAGAATCCTAGGTCGCGTGTCCGTTCCGCATCACCTAGTCGTATCGGCCACAATAAACCATTATAACGTAGATAGAATTCTAGTTGACAATGGAAGTGCCCCTGATGTATTATCTTACAACTATTTCCTTAAGATGGGGGAGAATCCATCTAAACTTCGCCCGATCTGAACCCCCCTTTTGCGGGTTCAATGGCCAGGCCACTTATCTTGTGTGAGCCCTAAGCCTGTCGGTTACTCTCGGCACCCCACCCAAAACCGTTACGGTCATGGTGGACTTCATAGTGATCAAGGGTATGATAGCATATAACGCAATCTTCGGCCGACGGATCCTTAGCCGAACGAAAGCGGTGTCTTCTACCTATCACCAAAAGATGAAGTTCCCCACCAAAAATGGGATGGGGTAGTCCGTGGTAACCAGGCGACGGCCAGAAGGTGCTATAATATCTCGGTAGAAGCCACAAGGCCGGACGGGAAGAATAAGGGTCCCCGGGAAGTCGAGGAAAAACCCGCAACCTACGAGCCTGGAGGCAAGCTGCTAACGGTTTTCCTAAACGATGACCTGACCCTATGAGTAAAGATTGGATCCAACCTACCGTCTGAGGTTCAGCAGCAATACAAAGAGTCTCTTTCCGTGTATACCCGAATCTTTGCATGGTTCGATGATCAACTCCCCGGAATACCGGAAGAGACGGTAATGCATAAGCTCAACCTCGACCCGACTGTGAAGCCCGTACAACGCAGAAGGAAGCTCACACCAGAGAAGCAGGCGATCATCAAGGTGCAGGTCACCAAGGGGCAAAAGATTGGTCTTTTTAGATCGGTCCTGTACCCGACGTGGCTGCCTAATGTCGTCCTAGTGCCAAAAGCTTCGGGAATGTGACGAATGTGCGTGGACATCACCGACTTGAATAAGGCCACACCAAAGGATTGCTATCCGTTACCCAGCATCGACCAACAGGTTGATTCAACCTCGGGCAACGAAATAATCAGTTTCCTGGACGCCCATTCAGGTTACCACCAGATCAGAATGGATCCAGGAGACATCGAGAAGACAGCCTTTATTACCGACTTCGGCGTATACTGCTACACCCGGATGCCTTTCGGGTTGAAGAATGCTGGAGCCACGTACCAGAGGCTGGTCAATCACATGTTCGAAGGACAGCTCGGCCAGAACATCGAGGCCTACATTGACGACATGCTCATCAAGACCCCCAAGGCCGAGGATCACTTCACCGACCCAGCTGAGACCTTCAACACCCTCCTGAGGTACAATATGAAGCTCAATCCCACCAAGGGTGCCTTCAGGGTAAGATCCGGGAAGTTCCTGTGTTTTTTAGTCACCCAGCGTGGGATCGAGGCCAACCCCGACAAGGTCCAGGCCATCCTGGACATGCACCCACCCACATGCATCAAAGACGTTCAACGCCTTACTAGGCACATTGCTGCGCTCAGTAGGTTCCTGTCCCGTGCAGCCGAACGATGCCTACCCTTCTTCAAACTGTTGAGGGGGCCCAAAGTGGCATCTGCTACGTTCGCATGGGACGAGGAATGCCAAAGAGCTTTCGCCGAGCTAAAAGAGTTCCCGATTTCGCCCCCGGTGCTTTCCAAGCCTGTCCCAGGTGAAGCCCTGCATCTCTATCTCTCGGCAACCTCATCTACAGTTAGCTCGGTCCTGGTCAGAAAAGACTCGGGAGTGGAGATATCGGTCTACTGCACTAGTAATGTGCTCAACGAGGCTGAAAGAAGGTACCCCGCAATCGAGAAACTTGTGCTAGCGTTGGTTACCTCGGCCAAGGGCCTTCGACCCTATTTCCAAGGGCATTCCATCACCATGCTGATCGGCGAACCTTTGAAGAGGATCCTCGCTCACCCTGAAGCCTCGGGACGCCTCGTCAAGTGGGTCATCATGCTCGGGGCTTACGATATATCATACCGGCCTCGCTCGGCTATCAAAGGATAGGCGCTCGCTGACTTCATCGCCGAGAGCACTATCCCGACCAAAGAAAAATCTCCGTCCACGCCCGGGCCAACCTAGGAACTATTCGTCGACAGATCCTCCAACTCGGCCGGAAGCGGCACTGGAATCCTCCCAAAGTCTCCCGAAGGAGCAGAGCTACAATACGCCTTGAAGTTCAACTTCCAGGCGTCCAACAACGCCTCCGAGTACGAAGCCCTTATCTCGAGAGCCCACATGGCCCGATGACTGGGGGCTGAGCGAGTCAGAATTCACATTGCCTCCCAACTAGTCGCTAGCCAGGTCAACGGCGATTACGAAGCTCGAGAAGCACCGATGATCAAATACCTCCAGCTGGTCAGAGCCGTGGCACAATAGTTTGAGAGTTTTGAGGTAGTTCGAATAGCTCGGGAAGAAAACTCTCGAGCGGATGCCCTCTCTCGGCTGGCCTCCTCTCTTGACCCCGAGGGTACTCGATCGGTCCTTCTCAAAGAGCTAGAGCGGCCGAGCATCGATTCGGAGCTCCTAGCTATTGACCAGGCCCCCCCAAGCGATTGGCGCACCCCCTACTTATTGTGGCTCCAAGACTCTCAAGAGCCTCTCGACCCCCGGGAAGGCTGAAGATTGAAGTACCAAGCTCGGCGATTCATCGTTCTGGACAGCACTCTCTACCGAAGATCCTTCTCCGGTCCTTTCCTGAAGTGCCTCAATACTGACGAAGCCAACCGAGTAATTCAAGAAGTTCACGAATCCCTGTGCGGAGCACATTTGGGAGGAAGGTCACTCACCAGGATCTTGCTACGGCAAGGTTATTGGTGGCCCACTCTACAGCGCGACTACTCGACCTACGTGCAGTATTGCGACCGATGCCAGTGATTTGACCACTTGGTCCATCAGCCGACAGCGGAGCTCGTTACCCTAGCCGAGCCATATCATTTCGCTCGCTGGGGAATCGACATCCTCGGGCCGTTCCCCACAGGTCAAGCCCAGAAGAAGTTCATCATCATCGCCATCAACTATTTCACCAAATGGATCGAGGCCGAAGCCAGAGCAAGAATCACCGAGACAGTCGTCTGGAGTTTCGTCTGGAAATCGATCATCTGTCGCTACGGCATCCCCCGAGTGATAGTGAGCGATAATGGTCGGTAATTTGATTCTCGTTATTTCTGAGACAAATGCGCCGACCTAAACATTCGCAATCACTTTACCTCGGTCACCCACCCTCAGGCTAACGGGCTGGTTGAAAATGCCAACAAGACTGATGCGGGACGGATGACCGACTCGGGCTAAGACGTACGACCGACTCGATGTGCGGCCAGCACTAGCACACTAAGGCAAGCCGGGCGGCTGACCACCGTGGCATTCTCCAGGTGGAGACGTATCTCAACAGTGACTCTCTTGAGGCCGACGATCGTCCCTTGCGAGGGAAACGTGGGGATCGCGGCGATTAAGAAACCACCGTCGCCTAGGGTGCTAATTCGCGCTCGGTGCTCGATTGGAGCCACGGAACGGGCGCTCACAACTCACAATCACAGGGAATTTGAAACTAGCTATCGGCCCTATTCTCACAAACACAATAATATAGAAAGCATACTAAACAGTAAATGTAAGGATCGGAACGAGCACGTACCTCCACGACTAGTCGTGGGGAAGAATTCCCGGTCGATTTCCGAACAACCCCAATACACACAAGATTAACTTTACAATTTCAGAAGCTTGGCCCACTCCACACAGGGAGGTATCGAGCTACAATCAATAACTTTGGGGTTTCTGGAACCCGGGTTGACGGGCCACACTGGCAGGAGGCGAGGGACGCGTGCCGGAGCCGCTCGGGTACGCCGACGGAAATCTGACCTGGTTCTGCCCGCGCGGGTCACCCTGCGCAGCGAGCCTGCGGACGCTGGTACGGCTGGATCTGTTGCCCGATCGGAGCGCCGTTTGTTGGAGAATGTCGCCGACTAGATGTAGTATCTTCACTCCGAAGATCGCGAACAGATGCTTTCAGATCTGGGCGCAGTGATGAATCTTCTGAGGTTCTAGTTTTGTGCTCACAGAACTACACAGAAACACGGTAAAATGTTGGGAAAATGGTTTCTGATGTCGGATCGGGGCGTTCCTTGTGGGAGATGGTAGGCGACGTCTAGTGGAAGAAATACTCTGAAAATCCCTCACACGGATCTTGGCCGGATGAAGTGGGGCAGGCTCTGACAGTTGATTCTAGTTCTCAGCCGGGACTGCTCAGACCAGCCCGCGCGATCCCACGAGAACTACCGTCACGATCAGCACCGGTCACGGATCGAGGCGAAACCAGCGGCAACACGAAGAGGAATTGAACTACTACGATTTCTCTTCAGGAACCAACTTCAGATGGTGGTGGGGTTGGGCTGAAGAATTCAATACACAGTCATCTTCAGATCTGGGCAGCAATCTGGGTCAGATCTGCGCGCCTCCACGAGAAAAATTGCCATCGTTGCTCACGAATTCCGATCGACGCGAAACCAAAGCTAAAAGTTTGCTAACTTGCAGAGATATCACGAATATATTTTGTGGAAGAAGAAGATAAGAAGAGAAGGGGGATATGAGGTCTAGTCACACGACCTAGAACTGTCCTGTCACAGGACTGCAACCAGGGAATCACTCCCAAGAGAATCACTCTCTAATGCACTTATCTCTTAACAAAACTTCATTCTATTAAGAATAAACATTATACATGTCTTCTTATAGGGAAATGGAAGGGGTAGGGGGAAGGGAGTTCGATGGATGCAAGGGGAATGGGAAGGGGGCTGCGCCCCTTTGATTGTGATGGGAGGGGAAGGTGACAAGGGGTAGGGGAAGCTTCCTCCCTTTGAAATTCAAAGGTAGGTGGCAGCCATATATGGTAGGCTAGCAGCCATTAGACCTTGACCAACAGCCATCCATTAATCCATGTGGTGAATGGAAGTGGAAGAAATACAAAAAAAAACACAATTCCTAGCCTAATAAGCCAAAAGAGGGGGCGCCCCAATCTTGGGCCTTGAATGGGCCACATATGGCCATGGCTTAACCAAGCCCATTCCAACCTTGATGGCTTAAGGCCAAATGTGGCCATGGCTTAACCAAGCCCATGAATGAAGAGAGCCCACTCTAGATTATCCAATCTAGATAGCCCATGTGGAAGGAAGCCCATATGGCTTATGGATCCATTAGAAATGGACCAAGGCCATTCCTTCTTATAGAATGCTTTAAGGGCTTTAACAAATTGGCCCATTAGGAGCCTTACAACCAGCCCTTTAGCAAATTACACATACAATAACCATTACAAGCCCAATTCAATGCCAAAAAAGGTCCAAATTCAAGCCAAATTAACCCCCTTTTGAAGATAAGCCGATGTAGTCCACTTGGAGCTCCGCGTATGGCACCGTCGGTTCGCCGACGTGTCACGTGATCGCCCTGGTGTCCGCACCAATTCTCCCCGGGTGGGAGGAACTCGACCCCGTCGAGTAAGGGTCCCGAAGCTTGCGCTCTCCGCATGTGATCAAGACGTTGGACATCGTGGGGAATCCTCGCCAACGCACTAGGACGTGTGGGTATGTGCCATTCCTTGTGGTGATCACCTGCTCATCCAGTATACAATCTATATGCATGCGTTGAGGCTGGAAAGGTGGACTCTTGGGTGAGGGGTCACTCCCAATAGAAAGATAAAGCTCGAGACTCACTAGGGATCACCGCGGGTTCCAATATGCTGACAGAGGAAACATGGAACGTCGAATTGACACCATTGTCGTTCGGTAGTTCAATATCGTACGCTTTCGGACCCACTTGTTTCTTAACCCGGAAAGGGTGGGGATCGTGGACTTAGAGTGGCTTTCGGCCTTCGGGCGGAAACCTGTCAGGTATGACCCTGATCTAGATGTACTCTCCCTTTGAATCCACGGATATGTAGCATGCATTGGCTACCTCCTTATGCGTGCTTTGACTGGCCTTTTATTGACACGACTTAATGCAAACCATATGCATGAAAGAGAACAACGAGGGAGACAAACAAACACACATACATGACCTTAGACAAACCTATGGCTAGTCCGACCTACGCATGGACGATGGCGGACCAGGACACCCAAATGTGTGTCATGCATACACTAGATGCAACCAAAGGTAGGTAGGATGATGTACTCCTAGACACCCCAAAAGACACCATGCATGCAAGGACTTCCTATCAGATGTGGGTGTGGGTGGGCTAAGAGGTTCATCACCACTACATGTAGGTAAGGCATGCGATGCTTCCCAATAATCGGACCTATTGCTATGTGGAGTTTGATTGGCCCGAGTGGGAAGAGAGTGGTAGGGGACTTCCTTGACAAAGTAGAGGGGAAGTGGTGGAGTACGAGGCCCACTAGAGAAGGGGTCGAATGGGTCAAAGAATGTGTGACCCCCCGGTTCCTCCATTACATAGTCCCATGTTTGAAATTCATGAAGGTGATGGTCACCTCCATCCATCGTGGTAGATGGGACAGTGTATAGAAGATAGGGCTCCTTCCTCGGGATAAAAGGAGTGAAGTCGGGCTCGACCGGTAGCGGGAGGAGTAGAAGAACCTCCGTGGTAACATGACCCACGGTGTACATGGAGGTAATGGACCCTAAGGTGGAATGGGTGAAGCTACGACAGGTGGGTCGGTCGAAGCCTGGGGCCAGCAAGTGCGTAAATGCTAACTGCCGGTCTAACCCTTTAAGAAGGTCATCTAATGAATCCACATAGTGACTAGACCGGAAGGTGGTGTGAAATGAGTTGCTTGGCACTAGAGGTAGTGTGGGGTCCATGGACGGGAAGGGAGGTGGGACCAAGCCATCTTTGAGCCAGCTAAGAAGTGGCCCGGCGATGAAAAGTATTCCCGTAAGAAACACAGGTGGCTCGAGCGGAGGTGGCTCCAAACAAGACGGCTCCGAATGAAGTTCGGAAGGAGAGGATGGCAATGGAGCACTCACGGGTGATGAAGGAGGGATCTCCATAATGAGGAGAGGGCTTGGGGACCCCGTTGATGGGGCTGGGTTAAGACTACCGGCGATGACCTCCTTAGGCTCGGGTAGTAGTACATCACTAGGAGTACGCGTCCTATCCACCCCATCCAACCGGTCCAAAATCATTTGCATAAGTTCGGCAACATAGTACGTTGGAATAGGGATATCATGGTGGACTCGCCCGTAGTCAACCGTCCTCGGATTGGGTCGTGGCTCATCTACGTTTGGGACTCTTTGCCTCCGACTAGAACCCACTTGGTTGGAAGTGATTGGGTGGGGCCGGTTGGAGGTGACCGGTTGGGGCACGTAGACCTTCCTAAGCTCTCTCTTCATGCACCACCATGACTTGATGGGCCATTTCCCCCTAACCTCTCTCATTCTTTCGATGTAATCCCACTTTTCGGTAGCGTCATGAAGAAGCCGCTCTTTGGCGAAGGAGAATTGCATTGCCTCGGACATAGTATAACAATCAAAGTAGGTGTCCATGGTGGCCTCCCACTTGAGGTAGATGCCCGGGTCATTGGAGCCAAAAAAATCTGAGGCTTCAGGCCTACAGAAGCGGAGAGGATGGTTGCCAAGCCCATGGGTGGGCCAACGGTCATATCGCCTGGGCGACTGGGAATCCATGGGAAGTTGGAGAACTACATGTTAGACATGCCGACACTTGGACAAGACACTAGACACGACCCCAAAATACTAATGCAAAGTTGGCATGAGACTCGACTACACACTTAGATATGACGATGTTGGAATGCACTAACTAGGAACCTAGACTTAACCCACTATTCGGTACGTGGCGGAGCTAATCGATCCGAAGACCACTCGCGCAAGTGTGTGGCCTTCCCGATAGGCATAACCTAACGATCGTGTCACACCTTTGATATACCGAGTAGAGGAATGCAAATGCCACCTTGAACTTGAATGACCCTAGACTTGAACGACGCTCTGATACCAAATTGATGCGGGACGGATGACCAACTCGGGCTAAGACGTACGACCGACTCGATGTGCGGCCAGCACTAGCACACTAAGGCAAGCCGGGTGGCTGACCACCGTGGCATTCTCCAGGTGGAGACGTCTCTCAACAGCGACTCTCTTGAGCCCGACGATCGTCCCTTGCGAGGGAAACGTGGGGATCACGGCGATTAAGAAACCACCGTCGCCTAGGGTGCTAATTCGCGCTCGGTGCTCGATTGGAGCCACGGAACGGGCGCTCACAACTCACAATCGCGGTGAATTTAAAACTAGCTATCGGCCCTATTCTCACAAACACAGTAATATAAAAAGCATACTAAACATCAAATGTAAGGATCGGAACGAGCACGTGCCTCCACGACTAGTCGTGGGGAAGAATTCCCGGCCGATTTCTGAACAACCCCAATACACACAAGATTAACTTTACAATTTCAGAAGCTTGGCCCACTCCACACAGGGAGGTATCGGGCTACAATCAATAACTTTGGGGTTGCTGGAACTCGGGTTGACAGGCCACACTCGCAGGAGGCGAGGGACGCGTGCCGGAGCCGCTCGGGTACGCCAACGGAAATCCGACCTGGTTCTGCCCGCGCGGGTCACCCTACGCAGCAAGCTTGCGGAGGCTGGTACGGCTGGATCCGATGCCCGATCGGAGCTCCATTTGTCGAAGAATGTCGGCGACTGGATGTAGTATCTTCACTCCGAAGATCGCGAATAGATGCCTTCAGATCTGGGCGCAGTGACGAATCTTCTGAGGTTCTGGTTTTGTGCTCACAGAACTGCATAGAAACACGGTAAAATATTGGGAAAATGGTTACCGATGTCGGATCGTAGTGTTCCTTATGTGATATGGTAGGCGACGTCCAGTGGAAGAAATACTCTGAAGATCCCTCACACGGATCTTGGCCGGATGAAGCGGGACAGGCTCTGAAAGTTGATTCTAGTTCTCAGCCGGGACTGCTCAGACCAGCCCTCGCGATCCCACGAGAACTGCCGTCACGATCAGCACCGGTCACGGATCGAGGCGAAACCAGCGGCAACACGAAGAGGACTTGAACGACTATGATTTCTCTTTAGGAACCAACTTCAGATGGCGTCGGGGTTGGGCTGAAGAAATCAATATACAGTCATCTTCAGATCTGGGCAGTAATCTGGGGCAGATCTGCACGCCTCCACGAGAAAAATCGCCACCGTTGCTCACGAACTCCGATCGACGCGAAACCAAAGCTGAAAGTTTGCTAACTTGCAGAGATATCATGGATAAATTTTTTGGAAGAATAAGATAAGAAGAGAATGGGGATATGAGGTCAAGTCACACGACCTAGAACTGTCCCGTCACAGGACTGCAACCAGGGAATCACTCCCAAGAGAATCACTCTCTAATGCACTTATCTCTTAACAAAACTTCATTCTATTAAGCATAAACTGTTAGGGTGCTAGGCCCGGATACAGAGGGGGGGTGAATGTATCCCTCTAGAAAATATAGCCCAAATTAAAACTCTAAAGCTCAGATATGCGGAATAAAGACTAATGAGCTTTCCAAGATGAAATGATAAGACAACAAATGAACAAATAGTTGGACTGCACCAATGCAGCCACCTGAACAACCAGAAACGAAGGCAGAGCTATAAACAACCCAAACACACTTAGCAGAATATAATGCTCAGAAATAACTCTCTAGATAATGCAACTAGCCAAGCATGCACAACCTGTGAATGGGAGGTAGAAGATATGGAGCTAACGCAAGGCAAACCACTGCACAAATAATTTTAAGGTGGTTCGGTCCTCCAGACCTACATCCACCCCTCACTCCCAACCGGAGTGAGGCTTCACTAGCCAATGCTAGAACCAAGCAGACTCAGTCTGCGAACAGTTGCTGCCACACAGCTTGACTAGGGGAACAGCCTCCCCTCTTCCTCCCAACCAGAGGGACACCCCAAGTGACTCTGACGGGATCATCGGTTCGAGATTCAAGATTCATGGTTGAACGGATCGACAAGCGGCTTCAACAAAATTATCAAATAAATATTTATGTTAATTGGGCCACATGTATAGGCCTAATATGTGTGTTTCTTTTTATAGGATTTAAGCTATATCCATGAAAGAGTCTTTTTTTAATAGTGTCTTTTAATCTTCCAATTAGAGGTATAATGAGTGTTAGGTATTAGTTGAAGTTTTAATGAGTTGTCTTTTGGTCTCCTTGTGGAGTCTATAAAAAGAGTCCTGTAACCTTTATTTTAAGCAATGAAAATGAAATGAAGTTAATTTTTTGGAAAAGGTGGGAACCCCACCCTCTCCGTCTCTTCCCTCCCTTTTCTCTCCTACGTTTCCATTTCTCCCCCCCCCCCCTCTTTTGTCCCTGCAGCTGCAGTCACCTCTCTCCCCCTCCCCCTCCACTTCTCCTTTCTCCTCTTTCTCCTCATACCCACTGCCAGCGGTTTCTCCCCCCCTCTCCGTCTTCCCTACTCCCCACGCTCTCTCTCCGCACAAGCTGGCATTCTCCCCCTCTCCCCCCTCTCTCTTCTCATCTCTCCCCATCTCTCTCTCTCTCCCACCGTAAATCTTGCTTCTCTTCACCCTGCTAGTCACCGCGGCCTCTCCCCCTCCCTTTCTCTCTCTAGAACTCCCACAGTCACGGCACTCACCTTTACTCTCTCCCTCTCTGGCTAACACCACCGCACCCACTCTCTTCACACACATCGGAGACGTTCACCACTGTCGCCTACCTCTGCACCGGGCTCCTTCATTCCTCCCACCCCCACTCTCTCCCTCTATTTGCTTCTCTCTACCTGCAGATCGATACCGCCACAGGCCTCACCTTCGCAGCACAAACCCCACCCCTCCCAAGGCCAAATTTGAATTTGCACCTTCCCTCCTCATCCCCCCTTGCTGCCTAGGTCGCACCACTCCTCTCCCCTCAAGCCAAGTTCGCCCCCACCTTCTCCCTCCCACACCCTCTCTCTTGTGCACACCCACCTCTCCACCTCCACCTTCAGCAGCTCGCGAGCATGCCGGCGACGACCACTACCCACGCCCATGGCTCTGCCATGCGCACCCGACCCCCCCCTCCGGCGGGGACTGCACCACCTGTGAAGTCCCAATGGCTATTGTCGTCGACGCGGGACCTTACTACCGCAGCCGCCAACGCCTCCGTGTGCACCGCCGTCTACAAGAGCAAGCCCTCCGTCGGCCGAACTGCCAAGCACATGCGAGCCAACTGCCAAGCATCCAGCATACTCCTCGCCAACGGTTGATGGGCGGCACTTGGATTCCCTCTGTATCAACACTTATCTAACCTCTCTCTATTCCTCTCTCTCCAATGTTATATCTTCTATAAAACACAAAAAAAAAGTGTGCGTGAAGAGCAAGGGATGAGGCAGACCATTCTCTCCCACCTCACTCTCATTCTCTCTCTCTTCCTCCCTCTACGGGATGCTATTTTATATATAAAAAAAAGGTAGTAACCCTCCACCGTGTCTCTCTCTCCGCCCTCTCTCTCTCTCTCTTTCACTCTCATTTTATGTTCACCATCGCAGTAGAGCCACAAGGCATTAAAAAAAACAATTGATGATAGAAGGAGAGGGAGCCACGTGAGAGGTACATGTGCATGGCTTACAAGCTCTCACGTGCCCTCTCTCATTCTTCCTATTCTCTCACTTTATCTCTCTCGTGATGCTCTTTGAGAGAGAAAAAAATAGAAGAAACAGGTGAAAGAGAAGGAATGGAAAAAAAAAGTGATGAATATTTTTATAAAAAAAAATGTGAGGTTCGGAAAAGAAACTGAAACAGAGAAAAAAAATTGAAAAAGAAAGGAGAAAAAAGAAAGGAAAATATCATGCTCAAGGTTTGTATCACATCAGACTCCCAGCCACTTGGAAACAATAGATCGAAGACCTCTCTTCCTCCAACCGGAGGGACCCCTGGACTTGCAACCCACAAGCCCAGAACCGGAGACAAGTCTCCCTTCCTCCAAACCGGAGGGAACCCACAAGTAGCTCCCAGCTACTTGCAATCGGAGATCAGATCTCCCTTCTCCTGACCCACCAGGAGGAACCCGACCTTAGACCAGAGGATCGGAAGAACAAAGATAACCAGATGAAAAGGAAAAAATAATAAACGAAAAATACACAGCGATCGGAAGGCTGTAAATGAAGAACAAGAATGTAGCTCTCAAAGGAGCAGATCTGGCTTGGATTTAATCGAGACGCCAGAGGACAGATCTTCAATAACTTCTTCCTTCTTCTCCACGAACTCTCTCTCTCTCTCTATCTCTCTTTCTTTCTCCTCTACTCTCCATTTCTCTCACGCTATTCTCTCCTTTTTCTCTGCAACCCTTTTTCTTCTGCAGGCTCACTCTTGTTCTATTTCTTCTTCTTCTCTTTTTCTTCTTCTTTTCTTTTTCTTCTTCTTTTCTTTTTCTTCCTCTTTCTGTGGATCGAAGACTCTCTGCTGCTTGTTTCTCACTGTATAGACTCTTTCCCTTTTTCTCTCAGCTTCGATTAGTCTTCATCTGTTGGATGAAGGCTTCCTTTTATAAGCAGCAGCAGAAGCTAAGGCGTGAGCTTCCCACGCCTTCCGTCCAGAAGATTCCTCCTTGGATCACGTGCTCAGCACCCACCTCGGATCACATGTCAGATGCCAGCTTCGGGTCACGTACCCATTCATCAGTACGCTCAGCAACTGGAGTTGAGGTGGCGTCAACACACTTGCTCCAAAGGGTTGACGCAGCCTTCAAAGACATTCGACCAGCAAAACTCAAGTCTGCTGCGTTGACTCCATCAGCCTGCTGCGTTGACGCATCGGTGATCCAGTGATCAAGTCTTTAGCAGATGGGCGTGCTGCGTCGACGCTCTCAGCATGCTGCGTTGACGCATTTGGACGCTGCGTTGGCCCAATCATCAGTCTGAATCGTCTGCAAACAGAGATAAAAGGAATGTATATACTTAGTTAGTTCAGGCTCTTATAACAGCGAGTGTATATACATTTGAACAATTAGCACATGGACAGTGTATACACTTTACCGTAAAGGACAATGCATGAGTGCAGTGTATAGACTTGGTGTTTAACTTGCATGAGAACCAGTGTACAGACATGCTATCCTCACAGCTGATGACTCCAGTGTATAGACTTGCTGAGGGAGTGACTGTACAGAGTTTGGAATGTTAGAGCCAATGTATAGACTTCAGCAAGATTGCCAGTGTATAGACTTGTACAATGCAGCGAGTGTACAGACTTTGAGTATTAGGGCCAATGTATGGACTTGAACGTCCACTGTGGATGTATAGACTTGACGACCCTGAGCCAATGTGTAGACTTTGCGCTGTACAGACTTTAGGCTTTGAACGCTTGAGCTGAAGATAATGTACAGACTTAGCTATGTATAGATTTGGCCAGTAAAACGTAGGAAAAGGTATGAGTGTATAGACTTGGCCAAGCGTAGGAAAAGATCTGGAGTGTACAGACTTGGTGAAAGAAAGTCCAGTGTATAGACTTGGTGAACTGACTCCAATGTACAGACTTGCAGGTGCGAAGCCGATGTACAGACTTGGTTCCTGTAGCAGTGTATAGACTTGAAGGTCTGAAGGTGATGTATAGACTTGGTGAACACTGCAACATCAATCGGATGTATAGAGTTTGTGATGTATTGACTTTGAGTCAAGGAGGCGTTGTGTAGACTTTGGAAAGTCTGAGCCAGTGTACAGACTCGATGATATGAAGATGATTGTATAGACTTCCAATGGAACGAGTGTAGAGACTTTCAATTGAACACTTCAGTCCCGTTGTATGGACTTGAAGATGGAAGCGAAGAGTCGACACATCAGCTCAATGAGTTGACGCACTACTGTGGAGACTGTGCAGACAGAGTGTAGGCAGAATTAAGTAGAGCATGTTATCTGACAGCCATATGAACTCTATTCACTTACATGATAAGACATGAATTAATCGAGCATATAAAAAAAAAGCATTATGATCAGAGAATGACTGAATAATAGCATGATGACACACTCAGCAAGATGACTCACAGTGAATAACTCACTTCAAAGGCCAATCATCAAAACCACCATTAAAACCATCATCAAAATCACATGGGCACAACAATCTCCCCCTTTTTGATGATGGCAACACTACACAGTGAGTCAATCTGATGACTCAAACTATTCTCCCCCTTTGACTTCATCAAAAGGAAAATAGTTTGAGAAATTAAAGCAACTAGCATGCTATAATTGAAAAACAATCTCCCCCTTTGGCAAAAATCTCCCCCTTTGATATAGTCAAGATGAACCATGGGAAGGTAAGAATGCAGATGCAGATGGAGATTACAAAATGCAAGATCACAATTCTCCCCCTTTAAGTGGAATATTATGAGATGAATGGGACGGAGATCATAGGGGCAAACAAGGACAAGTTCAGGTCAATGAGCAGAAGAGGTTCAATTAGCAGATTTTTAAAGAGGCTTCAACTACAAGAATTTCAGTCAGATTTTCAAGGAAATGTCATTCTCATAAATCCAAATCAGAATATTTCAAAGTCTTCCATTATAAGGGCTTATGAATGAATTTTATTGATCAGCATGGTTTAAACATGATGTATGCATAGTTTATCAATAAAATTCTGTATTGATATCTAAAATCATGGTTTAATAAAAATGAACCAAGCCCTCATATTTATCTTGATAAAACTCCCTTTCTCTTACACAATCAAATTTATTGACTTCTTTCGGAATTACATGCATCAGTATTGAAATCAAGCAATTATGAAGTCATATGATTTTGTCTAGGGTTGTGGCAATTTGATTTTAGCATCAATATTCAGATATTTCATTTCGTTCAACAATTTTTCATGCTACAAATTTTACGAGCACTCTAGTTCAGTGCACACCTTGTAACTAGAGGATATACCTTGATCAGAGGCCAATATCCCTAAGCACTTAGTGTGACTAACTGTCATGCTTTATATGAACAAAGATAGCATTTATACATCATGACACACTGCAAATCATTTCTTGATGAGTGAGTTGTATTTCTCAGTGTGCATGCCATTGCTCTGCCTGAAATTCAATTATTCTTAATCAGAGTTAACTATGGTACCTCATGACACAGTCCTTTGGACATGTGTTTCTCAGTGACCAAGGTCATTACTGTTAAACAGGAGGACGGTGAGCTAGAAGGGGAGGGGATGAATAGATCACCGTTTAAAAAATATTTGTCCGAGCCGAGGAAATCTTAGAAGATGAGATTGGCTAGGAGGACTGACAATATGTAAAATAATCCGAAACCTTAACCAAGATAAAGCAGGTCACGAGCGCAGAATATATATCACTCAGAATTTCATCAGCACATATGCACAAGCACTAAGTGAGCAGTCAGACCAAGGTTTCGATCATCAACACTCACACATACTTCATGAAGCCAGACAAAAGCATAAAGGAAATAGATGCGCACAACCACACCACGGAGAACAAGAGGTTTAGATGGTTCAGTCTGCAACCTGCAGACTTACGTCCATCCCTCACTCAAGGCAGAGTGAGGCTTCCCTTTCACAAGAAAGAACTGCAGACTCAGTCTGCCAACAACACGCTGATCCACAGCTTGGGGATCGAAATCCCTACAGACGCTGAACTCACAGCTTGCACCCAGGTCTCACACCACAAGACCTGACCCGGAGATAACTCTCCCTTCCTCTTAGATAAGAGGGAACCCAGCAGTGACCCACCCTCACTGCAATTCAGAGACGCTGTCTCTCTTCCTCCTCAGCCGGAGGGAAGAACCCAGGTAGCCTTCTCACTACCTGAACACAAAACCCCGGAGAACTCCTCCCTTCCTATGATCTAGATCAGAGGGATGCCACACTGTGACCCAGAGGATTCACCTCTCTTCCTCTACACCTAGAGGGAACGAAAACAGAGTATCAGAATTTTAGAACGAACAAAAGAAGACATAAAGAAATATTGAAAGACAATCGAACGGAGAAACAATGTAGCTTCTTAAAGAAGCATAGACAAAACGTAGCAGAAAACCATCCTCTCCTTCATCACTCTCTCTCTTCCAAGTACGCTCAACGAATGGATCAGGATGGCTTCTCCTCTCCTTCCTCTCGCTCTAGCCTCACCCTTTTTCTTGTGGCTTCGACAGCTTTTCAGGGACAAAAACCTTCCTCTATATATCCAGACTCACGAGAGACTGAGGGTGTGGGAGACACGCATGAAGAAGATGCTTCCAGATGAGCTGAGCCACGTGTTAGACGATTATTCCATCAAATCACGTGCTCACATGATTGGAATAAAGTTCCAATTTGTCTTTAAGTCCCTGTAAGGTTTCAGAGAACATTCAGTCACTCTCAGAAATATTCAAGTCATGCGTTTGTTCACACAGGTTGCACGGAACGTTTCAAAGGACTGAAGAACACGTCAACCCACTAAAGCCAAGGCGTTAACGCAATGGACATAATGGAGAACAGGTCCCTTGACAAAACACACTAATGCGTCAACGCATTAGTGACAGCGTCGACGCGTCTGCTTGGTTGTTGATCATAAGACCTTGGGTCATAAGCTCAAGACGTCAACGCTTCCATCGTGCAGCGTCGCCTCAGCTCCTTAGGCGAGACGCTCAAGCCCTTGGCAACAAGCCAATGCGTCAATGCATCAGGTGACAGCGTTGACACAGTGAACACGACAGCAAGCGAAAGACGCACAATTGCGTCTACGCAGCCAGCCAAGTGTGTCAACGCACTGAAGGCACGGAACCCATATAAATGAAGACAAACAGATACGAGCTAATGAGTGAACAAGTTGGAGAAGCATTTAATCAGAAGAGCATGATGAAGGACATTTTAATCAGAAGATTTGCATGCAAGTAATTTGATTCATAGTGTTAGTCATCATCAAAACTACAGAGATTCAACAATCTCCCCCTTTTTGATGATGGCAACACCATGAGTCAAATACAGTGAAAGAGGAAACATCAACCTAAAACAGTCTCATTAGCAACAACAATAGTTCTTGATAAAACAGCAATGGTGACCTCTCAAAATCTGAACTCTCAGCACTCATTATCTTTTACCCAAAAGAAACCCCAAAAACTTCCTTTTCACTAGCTCAACCTCCTCCTTACAACCTCTTCACTCCCCCTTTCAACCTTCTCCCCCTTTGACATCATCAAAACAGAAGAGAAAGAGAGCAGTTGACGCTGGATTGATGAGAAAAGATGGAGAGAGTTCCAACAGTAGAAACTCAGTGTCAAATCTTAGATGCTTAAGTGGGGCTTTAAGGTCAGTGAAGAATCTTGGAGTTCTGGTAAGAGAAGGAGATTCAAAAGAAGCTTGAAGTTTATCAACTTACGATGAATGTGAGAGAAGAGCAAGTGTCAACAAATATGACTGAGGTAGCTGTTAAGGCTCGTCAAAAGGACAATAAGAATTTGAACCATGAAAACAGCCTGTAGGCGCTGAGGACAAACATTCCAAGGAGAGAAAGCACTATTGTAGAGTGTATTTGGCCAGTTACACCTTTGACATTAAGTATGCACCTTGGTCAGAGGCCAGCATCCTCAGTTACTCAGTGTAAGAGCCTCATACCTTCTCAGTTAGAGAACAGAGATAGTGACTATTGGTTTTTACATGAGGAGACACCTTGATCAGAGGCCAGAATCCCCCGTTACTCACCACATGGCATCATTGCTCTGCCAACCATAAATTTTGAATTGAATTTCTTTCTTTTGTGGTTGTTTATGAGAACTGATACTTCATGACATAGAAAGTTCCCATTTCATTGATGGGATTCCTAGTTTCTCAGTATACAGTTTTAAACACTGATCAGTTTAACTAGCTCTTCAAGAAGGTTGTTTGAAGACAAAGCCAGGGCAATTACTCGTGGTCTTATCATGAAATCCAATGAAAAGCGTATAACAGAACCCATTTCATATGAGTCTAGTTTGTTCATCAGTCAGGAAACAAAGTAAGAGGATATACTTGTGAAGGTTAATCTTAGCCTCTTAAGACTTACTAGAAGAAGATTCTGGCTAGACTTTAATTGCACAAACTTAAAAATGTAGGAAATGAACGAGGTTCTACTAAAAAGGGATGCTCAAGATCAATTCTGACAATTAATCCAGCAACAACAACCATCTTTCAAACGTTTTTAATTAGTCAAGCTCCCCCTCTCTAGTAGCTCTATCTCCCATTCTACCCTGATAAACAGTAGAGAAATAGACCTGATACCTCTCAAATCTCACACCCGCTCCCCCTCACATAGTGACCCCATCAGAAAAAGTAAGACAGAACTATCACTAAAATCATGGAAAGACATAAAATTGAATTCATTGCCACAGATCAGTCAGAGTTTGTAAATACCAAGTTCTCTTCTCAATGAAGTGAATTTTTCACTATCTAAAGGTTTTGTAAAAATATCAGCAGTTTGATTTGCAGTCCCAACATGAATTAGTTCAAATGTTTTATTTGCAATTTCATTTCTAATAAAGTGGTGCCTGATTTTAATGTGTTTTGTTCGTGAGTGTAAAACAGGATTCTTTGCAATGTTTATGGCACTCGTGTTGTCACAAAAAATGGGAGTGCATCCTGTCTCTACTTGGTAATCCTGAAGCTGATGCTTAATCCAGATAACTTGAGTGCCACAGCTGCTTGCAGCCACGTATTCAGCCTCAGCAGTGGAAAAGGCCACTGAATGTTGTTTCTTTGAACTCCAAGAAACTAGGCATCCTCCTAAGAATTGGCAGTGGCCACTGGTGCTCTTCCTATCTAATTTGCATCCAGCAAAGTCTGCATCAGTGTATGCAACTAAATCTAATGTGCGAGAAGCTGGATACCATAATCCTAATGTGTGTGTGGCAGACAGATATCTAAAGATCCTTTTTACAGCAGACAAATGAAGTTCAGTAGGCCTGGACTGATATCTTGCACATAACCCAACACTGAATTGTAAGTCTGGCCTAGAAGCTGTTAAGTACAAGAGGGATCCAATCATACCTCTGTAGAGTTTTTCATCCACTTGTTTACCTAACTCGTCTGCATTAAGGGTCATGCTTGTGCTCATTGGGGTGGATATTTGCTTCAGGTTAGTCATCCCAAACCTTTTTAGGATATCCAGCGTGTACTTGGTTTGGTGGAAGAAGCAGCCATCTGACATTTGATTTATCTGTAAGCCAAGAAAATAAGTCAGTTCTCCAACTAAGCTCATCTCAAATTCAGCTGACATAAGTTGTGAAAATTCTTTACATAGTTCAGGATTTGTTGATCCAAAGATGATGTCGTCTACATATATTTGAACTATGATGAGATCTTGTCTTGAATTCTTAATGAATATGGTTTGGTCAACATTACCTCTGTTATATCCTTTATTCAGTAAGAAACTGGTCAGCCTTTCATACCAGGCCCGAGGAGCCTGCTTTAGTCCATAAAGAGCTTCGTTTAACCTAAAAACTTGATCAGGTTTAGTCGAAAACTGAAATCCAGGAGGTTGTTCAACATAAACTTCTTCTTTTAGAATTCCATTCAAGAAAGCACTCTTAACATCCATTTGTTGAAGTTTTATGTTGTTTGAACAAGCAAATGCTAATAGAATTCTGATAGCCTCCATTCTAGCTACTGGAGCAAAGGATTCATCAAAGTCCACTCCATACTCCTGATTGTAGCCTTTAGCTACAAGTCTAGCTTTATTCCTAGAGATGACACCTTCTTCATTCAGTTTGTTCTTAAAAACCTATTTTGTTCCTATTACATTGAAATTTTCAGGTCTAGATACAAGTTCCCAGACATTGTTTCTATCAAATTGCCCTAGTTCTTCACACATGGCAGTTACCCAATTCTCATCACTTAAGGCTTATTCAATGGTCTTAGGCTCAATTTGAGAAACTAAAGCAATTAAGTCCTGATTCTGAACATTTCTGAAATGTGATCTTGTCCTAGGGGGATCATGAAGACTACCAAAAATATTGGTTACAGGGTGGTCTTTTAAAACTCTGACATTTGTTGAGGACTCACCTTGTTCGGTTGTACTTACTGGGTTCAGATCAGTGGGTTCTTCAGCCGGTTGTACTTCCTCCTCTTGCATTTGATTCAGGAACTCTCCATCATGACTTGTAGACCTGTTATCATCATTTAGACTGTTAGAGATTTTTGTTTCATCAAAAATAACATGAGGGGTTTCCTCTACAGTTCTATCAGTTTTATTAAAGACCCTGAAGGCCCTAGATGTTTCAGAGTATCCTAGGAATATTCCCGGAATACTTCTAGCATCAAATTTATCTAAGTCTCTCTTGTTGTTATTATGAATAAAGCATTTTGAACCAAAAATTTTGAAATATGAGACATTAGGCCTCTTACCTTTCAGGAGTTCATATGGTGTTTTCTTATGTATGGGTCTTACCAAAGCTCTATTTAGTATATAGCAGGTAGTGTTTGCCGCTTCTGCCCAAAAACTCTTCGGTAGCTGACTCTCCATTAGTAATGTTCTTGCCATTTCCACTATTGTCCTATTTCTTCTCTCCACAATTCCATTCTGCTCTGGGGTCTTGGGAGAAGAAAATTTGTGAGTTAGTCCCTCCTTGTCACAAAAACTAGAAAATGAGGAGTTCTCAAACTCTCCTCCATGATCTGATTGGATAACAGTGATCTTGTGGCCTACAAGTTTTTGCTTATTAAAAAAATGTTCAAATTTTTGAAAAGCATCACTCTTATTAGCCAAGAAAAACAACCATGCAAATCTAGAGTAGTCATCGACAATGACAAAACCAAATCTCTTACCATTTAGGCTCTGGGTTCTGGTAGGACCAAAGAGATCCATGTGCAAGTGTTCCATAAGCTTGTTTGACAAGCTCTCAGTCCTTATTTTAAAAGAAGCTCGGGTTTGCTTGCCTAGAGCACAAGCATCGCAAGGCTTAGAGAATGATTTGAACTTCAAGCTAGGCATGCCTCTAACTAAGTCAAATTTAGCTAATTTATGCAAGGTGTTAAAGCTAGCATGACCTAGTCGCCTGTGCCAGTCAAACATGTTATTCTCTAAATCAGCAGAGAGACACAGATTAGACTCAGACTCAACATCAAGATCCACAATATAGACATTATTGACTCTACTTGCAATGAACTTTATTTTATCGGAGTTTGGTTCTAAAATTTTGCAAGCATGCTCATCAAAGAGGACCTTGTGACCCTTGTCACATAACTGACTAATACTCAATAAATTGTGTTGTAGACCTTCGACCAACAATACTTTTTCAACAGAGTTGGAGGTTTTCTTACCGATGGTTCCGGTCCCAATTATTTGGCCTTTGTTTTTACCTCCAAACTTGACTGTCCCTCCTGTTTCAATTCAAGCTTGCTGAACTTTCTTTGATCCCCTATCATGTGCCTCGAGCAGCCACTGTCGAGATACCACTTGTTGTTCTCGGCTTCTAGGCTCACCTGCACAATAATAATTTAAGTAGTGTGCTTTGGAGACCAAGGTATGTTGGGTCCAAAAATACCGCTCAAATGATTAAGCATAGTTTTGGGGATCCAGATTTGCTTCACCCCTTTTTTCTTTCTGTGCTGAGAATTGACAGTTTTGCTATTGATGTGCATTTCAGTTGTTTCCTTTTGTTTCTCAAAGTGTGTCCAGTTTCTGTTGATAAAAGCTTGGGTCCCAGCCAGACCATAATTTCTAAACTGTCTTGTTGAAGACATTTTATTGACAGTATTCTGTGTGTAGTTAGACCTTCCCATGTTTCTTTTCAAATAGCCCATTCTTTTATTAAAGTCATAGTTGTTGAATTGACAGGCACCTTGTTTCTGGTGCGTGGGCTTGTTGAATTCCTTAAAGACATTTTTTCCAAAATCAGGCTGTTGTTTATGGATGCTCTTTTGTTGTTCAATTTTTTTGGAACTGGATGGGATCTCTAGTTTCTCTTTTCCTTTCTCAGTGCAAAATGTGGTGGTTTTTATCCCAAATGCTTCCTTCTTATTTGGGTTGAAACCCAAACCTTCTCTGTTAAAGTTTACTTTGGTGCCTAACAAGGCGTTCAAATTGCTTTCTCCCAAAACAAACCTCTCAAGAGTTTTCTTCTTATCTTCCAACTCCTTTCGCAGAGATATGTTGTTTTGCAGCAATTCATCATTGACCTTTATAACAGCTTCATACCCTTCCTTAATTAAGTCATTTTGTCTCAGGTTTTCTTCAGTATGTTGATTGGTTTCATCAAGCTGTTTTCTAAATTTTTTAAGTTCATCCTTAAAAAGATTATTCTCATTTCTTACATTCTCCATCTGAGCTAATTCAGCTACCAGTTTGGAATTTTCTATCTTGACGAGTTCTTGTTCTTCATTAACCATATTGAGTTTGCGTTTGATGACTCTATGTTCTTTAGCTAAGGCATTGTACATATCTAGCAGTTCACCATATTTCTCTTCCCAGTCATCAATAGAGTAAGTTACAAAGGGATTGGTTACCTCATTTTCCTCGTCGGCCATCAGACATACTCCTTCAGTCTCCTTTCCTGAGGAATTAGTCTCTGAGTCTTCTTCTTCATCGCTCCAAGTGCATACCATAGCTTTTGGGTTTTTCTTGTACACTTTGGAGCCTTTCTTGTGGTAGTCCGGTGTCTTCTTCTGAAGCTCAGGGCAATCTTGCTTCATGTGCCCAAAGTTCCTGCAATGATAACACATCACACCTTTAGCATTCCTATCCTTGTCATTGCCATTGTTCGGATATTTACCTGATGAGTAGTTTCTTCTTTTCCTATATGAATTTCCCTGCATTTTCAGGAATTTCCTGAACTGACGTGTGAGCAGTGCTTTTTCACTTCTGTCAAGGTCTGGAATTCCATTAGACTCTCCGCTGCTGCAGCTGTTGCTACTGCTACTACTGCTGCTGTGTCGTTCAACTTTAAGAGCAACATTCTTGCCCCTTCTGTCATTTCCTTCTCCTATTTTCTTGAGATTTATCTCATAGGTCATAAGAGACCCTATGAGTTCAGTGACGGTCATGGTTGTTAAATCCTTTGATTCCTCTATCACAGTAGCTTTTGTGTGCCACACTGGAGTCAAGGATCTTAAGATCTTCCTGACTATATCCCCTTCAGATATTTCCTTTCCAAATCCCTTGAGGCTGTTTGTGATCAGTGACAGCCTAGCATACATATCAGTCACGCTCTCCTCTGACTTCATCTTGAATAATTCATACTCAGAGGTTAGGTAGTTTACCTTGGTAGCTCTGACCTGAGAGGTACCCTCGTAAATCAGCGCTAGTTCATCCCACATCTTCTTAGCTGTCTTGCACGCCAAAATTCGGGCATATTCTCCAGGGTGAACTGCACACTGGATGATGTTGAGCGCAGACCAGTTCAGTCCGAATAATTTGACTTGTTCTTCAGACCACATCTCCTCATTCGGAGGTAAATCATAAGGTCCAGTTGTAATGACTCTCCACAGCTTGTGGCTCTGAGATCGGATGAAAACTTCTATCCTGTTTTTTCAAAAGAAATAATTATAACCATCAAAATATGGGGGACGGGAGATTGACTATCCTTCAGCTATGTAGCTGCGAGGACCACTGGTTCCAGGATTACCCTGGTCGTTGGACCACATCCCGGGTAAACCCGCTTTAATACCAACTGTTAAACAGGAGGACAGTGAGATAGAAGGGGAGGGGATGAATAGGTCACCGTTTAAAAAATATTTGTCCGAGCCGAGGAAATCTTAGAAGATGAGATTGGCTAGGAGGACTGACAATATGTAAAATAATCCGAAACCTTAACCAAGATAAAGCAGGTCACGAGCGCAGAATATATATCACTCAGAATTTCATCAGCACATATGCACAAGCACTAAGCGAGCAGTCAGACCAAGGTTTCGATCATCAACACTCACACTTACTTCATGAAGCCAGACAGAAGCATAAAGGAAATAGATGCGCACAACCACACCACGGAGAACAAGAGGTTTAGATGGTTCAGTCTGCAACCTGCAGACTTATGTCCATCCCTCACTCAAGCCAGAGTGAGGCTTCCCTTTCACAAGAAAGAACCGCAGACTCAGTCTGCCAACAACACGCTGATCCACAGCTTGGGGATCGAAATCCCTACAGACGCTGAACTCACAGCTTGCACCCAGGTCTCACACCACAAGACCTGACCCGGAGATAACTCTCCCTTCCTCTTAGACAAGAGGGAACCCAGCAGTGACCCACCCTCACTGCAATTCAGAGACGCTGTCTCTCTTCCTCCTCAGCCGGAGGGAAGAACCCAGGTAGCCTTCTCACTACCTGAACACAAAACCCCGGAGAACTCCTCCCTTCCTATGATCTAGATCAGAGGGATGCCACACTGCGACCCAGAGGATTCACCTCTCTTCCTCTACACCTAGAGGGAACGAAAACAGAGTATCGAACTTTTAGAACGAACAAAAGAAGACATTAAGAAATATTGAAAGACAATCGAATAGAGAAACAATGTAGCTTCTTAAAGAAGCATAGACAAAACGTAGCAGAAAACCATCCTCTCCTTCATCACTCTCTCTCTTCCAAGTACGCTCAACGAATGGATCAGGATGGCTTCTCCTCTCCTTCCTCTTGCTCTAGCCTCACCCTTTTTCTTATGGCTTCGGCAGCTTTTCAGGGGCAGAAACCTTCCTCTATATATCCAGACTCATGAGAGACTGAGGGTGTGGGAGACACGCGTGAAGAAGATGCTTCCAGATGAGCTGAGCCACGTGTTAGACGATTATTCCCTCAAATCACATGCTCACATGATTGGAATAAAGTTCCAATTTGTCTTTAAGTCCCTGTAAGGTTTCAGCGAACATTCAGTCACTCTCAGAAATATTCAAGTCATGTGTTTGTTCACACAGGTTGCACGGAACTTTTCAAAGGACTGAAGAACGCGTCAACGCACTAAAGCCAAGGCGTTAACGCAATGGATATAATGGAGAACAGGTCCCTTGACAAAACACACTAATGCGTCAACGCATTAGTGACAGCGTCGACGCGTCTGCTTGGTTGTTGATCATAAGACCTTGGGTCATAAGCTCAAGGCGTCGACGCTTCCATCGTGCAGCGTTGCCTCAGCTCCTTAGGCGAGACGCTCAAGCCCTTGGGAACAAGCCAATGCGTCAACGCATCAGGTGACAGCATCGACACAGTGAACACGACAGCAAGCGAAAGATGCACAATTGCGTCTACGCAGCCAGCCAAGTGCGTCAACGCACTGAAGGCACGGAACCCATATAAATGAAGACAAACAGATACGAGCTAATGAGTGAACAAGTTGGAGAAGCATTTAATCAGAAGAGCATGATGAAAGAAATTTTAATCAGAAGATGTGAATGCAAGTAATTTGATTCATAGTGTTAGTCATCATCAAAACTACAGAGATTCAACAATTACTCTGACAGAAAATACTCTTTAGATATTTTAGAAAAATTCATTTGCTTCAAATCAATAACAATTTCATGTACTTAACCAAATAAAGTAATGTATTCAATAATGTAGATTTCAGAAGATTTTACAAGACACAGCATGAAACAGATGGTTAAGGTTTATTAAACACGCATCAGATATTTTTAAGAGATTTTAAAGCCAAACTCATTGAATACATTAAACTTAAACCACATGAGTTATTTCAGTTATTCATAAAAATGTATAATAGAAGATTTCTAGTTCAAGAATTTTTAGATTTATGATCGAGATAGTCCCATTGAAATCTTCATGAAAGACTGATAGAAATCTGAAGCCAAATGATACCAATTGATAGGAGAGATTTTGAAGCTCAATGTTTTCAAAAATATGTTCAAGGTCTGTCAACAAAATCAATAAGGAAGGATATGCAATGAATTCTCACAGAGATGTATGCACTTGACCACCTGCATGCAATGCATTGACTCCCCCTGACAACATGCATTCAGACAATCTTTTTGGCATTTTTCATGAAATGCAATGCAATTAACTATATGCATGCAAAGACTCAACACTGAATGCTATGCAAGGACATGCAATTAACTCCCCCTGAAAACATACAATGTTTGCACTGAAAACTGAACATATGATTTTGATTCATGCACATTCAGACTGTCCTAACCAGCAAGGTGACCCATGGTACTAGGCGGAGTACTTGGTCTAAAAGACCACCTCACACATAGTAAGAACCTCCAGACAAACTTCCCTGCCTTTTGGTACCTTACCATTTATATACCATTGAGGTCAACCATGATAATTCAACATGGGCAGTATGCATGGATCAAATTTTAGCTAGTCAGATTTTTCAGAATGCAATGGACAGATTTTCAATGAACTATACAATAGACAAATTTCAAGCCACATTCATAAGCAGTTCAGATTTTTCCAGAAAATTTGGAATGCAATTTATTTTTAGAGGTTATGCATTTCAACAATTATCAAACAACTACAAATGGCAGATATGCAAGAATTTCAAAATAGGAGATGCAGAGAAATTACCTAAAAATTTCAGAAGGGGTTTTTCTTTTAGTGCCTTGGTTTATTTCCCCTTTTTATTCCTCAGCTTCCAAGGCACACCTATAGCAGACACATCATTTTGATGTAACAGGTACCCAAGAAACCTTGGGTCCTGGTTTAGCAGTAACACTCCTAGCAGGTTTTCTCAACAGATTTTTCGCATGTTTATCATCACAACACTTGATATGACAATTATACATGGAATGCCCTACCTGCCCACAATGATAACAAGAAATAACAGATTTCATGTTCTCCTTGTATACATCAACATTGGCGTGAACATGGTGTGAGTGAACATGATTAATTCTGTTATTGACATGAAAATTTTTCTTTTCATAACCGGCCAGCCAACAATTAACAGCTCTGTCGCCTGGCTTTCCACATTCAAAACATACAGTGTGTTTGCTTCTAGAACCAAACTTATTTCTATCAACAATGTTTTTATTAACAGGGAAATTAACAAATCCAGAGTTAGTTTTCTTTCCCTGAGCATGCCAGCAGAAGGCGGCAATGTGACCAAACTTCCCACAGCAATAGCATTGAATTTTCTTTTCCTGATCAGTAGAATGTTTCCTAAGATGATTTCTAGGATACTTTCTAACAGTATTTCTTTCATCATTTATCAATGCTACACAGTTATGCATAATATGGCCAACTTTCTCACAATAGTGACATGTTATAGCCTTTTTATTCACATTCACTTGTTTGACAAGATTGATATTCTCATGAGAGTGTGAATGTGTGTGTAAGCAGTGAGCAGCATGCACATGTAAATCAGAGACATATTTGGACTTATTCAAATCAGCATTTTTCTTTTGTTTTTGAATCTTTTTCTGTTTCTTATCTGAATTTTCAGCCTTCTTAGCAGTGAATTGAAAAATAGAAGAACTAGATTGATTAGCTTGTTCAGAGCTTTTCACGAATACAGTTGACTTCTTCTTTTCATTCACTTTCTTATTAACATGCACATACCCAAGTCCTTCTTTCTAAAAATTCACTTTAGAACCAAGCAGCTTATTCAAATTGTCTTTTCCTTCAATCTCAGAATTCAATGAAGCAATACTCACTTCATACTTGGATAGCTCAGATTCACAAACAATCAACTGTTGTTACAAAGCATCATTCAGGTTCTTCAAAGTTTCATTTTCTTGTTGAACCATTATTTCAATGTTGTTCTCATTTTCAGATTTCAACCTGTTTAACTCATCTTTTTCTTTAATCATATCAGATTTCAAGTTTTCATTTTCAGCTTTCAGACTTCTGACTTCAGAATTTTTCTCTTTTCTTAATTTTCTCTTTTCTGATTTAACTCTTTCATATTTTTTCAGTAGATGCTCATGCATGGCAACTAAATCATCATGACTAATATCCTCGGTCTCAGAGTTTACCTGGGATGAGGGCTCATCTGATTGATCACTCCTTCTTGCCATGAGACATTCTTCTTCCTTTCCATTGTGGATGCGAAGCAATTCATCCAATATTTCCTTTGCCGAGCTACAACCTGAGAAAGAGGAAAAATCATCAAAACCGGTTGCAGCCTTCATTAGATTTAGAGCTCTCACATTATCGTCATTTTTCAACTTGTGAACATGAGTCTACTTGGACTTATCCTTAGGAAGTTCATGTGGACTGTGAGAGATAACCTTCCACAATTGTGGATTAATAGAGTTAACATGCTTGTGCATACGATATAGCCAGAATTTAATATTTGAACTACTGAATAGTAGAGGATGAGCCATGAGAACACAAAAGATTAATGGAACAGGAATATTGATGCACTAAAAACAAATTAGCACCGAAAACCAGAGATCGAATCTGCAGGTCGCTGGACCTTGTATGCAGACACCGCTCTGATACCAACTGTTAGGGTGCTAGGCCCGGATACAGAGGGGGGGTGAATGTATCCCTCTAGAAAATATAGCCCAAATTAAAACTCTAAAGCTCAGATATGCGGAATAAAGACTAATGAGCTTTCCAAGATGAAATGATAAGGCAACAAATGAACAAACAGTTGGACTGCACCAATGCAGCCACCTGAACAACCAGAAACGAAGGCAGAGCTAAACAAACCAAACACACTTAGCAGAATATAATGCTCAAAAATAACTCTCTAGATAATGCAACTAGCCAAGCATGCACAACCTGTGAATGGGAGGTAGAAGATATGGAGCTAACGTAAGGCAAACCACTGCACAAATAATTTTAAGGTGGTTCGGTCCTCCAGACCTACATCCACCCCTCACTCCCAACCGGAGTGAGGCTTCACTAGCCAATGCTAGAACCAAGCAGACTCGGTCTGCGAACAATTGCTGCCACACAGCTTGACCAGGGGAACAGCCTCCCCTCTTCCTCCCAACCGGAGGGACACCCCAAGTGACTCCCAGCCACTTGGAAACCAGAGATCGAAGACCTTTCTTCCTCCAACCGGAGGGACCCCTGGACTTGCAACCCACAAGCCCAGAACCGGAGACAAGTCTCCCTTCCACCAAACCGAAGGGAACCCACAAGTTGCTCCCAGCTACTTGCAACCGGACATCAGATCTCCCTTCTCCTGACCCACCAGGAGGAACCCGACCTCAGACCAGGGGATCGGAAGAACAAGGATAACCAGATGAAAAGGAAAAAATAAGAAACGAAAAATACACAGCGATCGGAAGGCTGTAAATGAAGAACAAGAATGTAGCTCTCAAAGGAGCGGATCTGGCTTGGATTTAATCCAGACGCCAGAGGACAGATCTTCAATAACTTCTTCCTTCTTCTCCACGAACTCTCTCTCTCTCTCTATCTCTCTTTCTTTCTCCTCTGCTCTCCTTTTCTCTCACGCTATTCTCTCCTTTTTCTCTGCAACCCTTTTTCTTCTGTTGGCTCACTCTTCTTCTATTTCTTCTTCTTCTCTTTTTCTTCTTCTTTTCTTTTTCTTCCTCTTTCTGTGGATCGAAGACTCTCTACTGCTTGTTTCTCACTGTATAGACTTTTCCCCTTTTTCTCTCAGCGTTCGATCAGTCTTCATCTGTTGGATGAAGGCTTCCTTTTATAAGCAGCAGCAGTAGCAGCTAGGGCGTGAGCTTCCCACGCCTTTCGTCCAGAAGATTCCTCCTCGGATCACGTGCTCAGCACCCACCTCGGATCACGTGTCAGGTGCCAGCTTCGGGTCACGTGCCCATTCATCAGTACGCTCAGCAACTGGAGTTGAGGTGGCATCAACACACTTGCTCCAAAGGGTTGACGCAGCCTTCAAAGACATTCGACCAGCAAAACTCAAGTCTGCTGCGTTGACGCATCGGTGATCCAGTGATCAAGTCTTCAGCAGATGGGCGTGCTGCGTCGACGGTCTCAGCATGCTGCGTTGACGCATTTGGACGCTGCGTTGGCCCAATCATCAGTCTGAATCATCTGCAAACAGAGATAAAAGGAATGTATATACTTAGTTAGTTCAGGCTCTTATAACAGCGAGTGTATATACATTTGAACAATTAGCACATGGACAGTGTATACACTTTACCGTAAAGGACAATGCATGAGTGTAGTGTATAGACTTGGTGTTTAACATGCATGAGAACCAGTGTACAGACATGCTGTCCTCACAGCTGACGACTCCAGTGTATAGACTTGCTGAGGGAGTGACTGTACAGAGTTTGGAATGTTAGAGCAAATGTATAGACTTCAGCAGGATTGCCAGTGTATAGACTTGTACAGTGCAGCGAGTGTACAGACTTTGAGTATTAGGGCCACTGTATAGACTTGAACGTCCACTATGGATGTATAGACTTGATGACCTTGAGCCAATGTGTAGACTTTGTGCTGTACAGACTTTAGGCTTTGAACGCTTGAGCTGAAGACAATGTACAGACTTAGCTATGTATAGATTTGGCCAGTAAAACGTAGGAAAATGTATGAGTGTATAGACTTGGCCAAGCGTAGGAAAAGATGTGGAGTGTACAGACTTGGTGAAACAAAGTCCAGTGTATAGACTTGGTGAACTGACTCCAATGTACAGACTTGCAGGTGCGAAGCCGATGTACAGACTTGGTTCCTGTAGCAGTGTATAGACTTGAAGGTCTGAAGGCGATGTATAGACTTGCTGAACACTGCAACATTAATCGGATGTATAGAGTTTGTGATGTATGGACTTTGAGTCAAGGAGGCGTTGTGTAGACTTTGGAAAGTCTGAGCCAGTGTACAGACTCGATGATATGAAGACGATTGTATAGACTTCCAATGGAACGAGTGTAGAGACTTTCAATTGAACACTTCAGTCCCGTTGTATGGACTTGAAGATGGAAGCGAAGAGTCGACGCATCAACTCAATGAGTTGACGCACTGCTGTGGAGACTGTGCAGACAGAGTGTAGACAGAATTAAGTAGAGCATGTTATCTGACAGCCATATGAACTCCATTCACTTACATGATAAGACATGAATTAATCGAGCATATAAAAGAAAAGTATTATGATCAGAGAATGACTGAATAATAGCATGATGACACACACAGCAAGATGACTCACAGTGAATAACTCACTTCAAAGGCCAATCATCAAAACCACCATTAAAACCATCATCAAAACCACTTGGGCACAACATAAACACTATACATGCCTTCTTATAGGGAAATGGAAGGGGTAGGGGGAAGGGAGTTCGATGGATGCAAGGGGAATGGGAAGGGGGCTGCGCCCCTTTGATTGTGATGGGAGGGGAAGGTGACAAGGGGGAGGGGAAGCTTCCTCCCTTTGAAATTCAAAGGTAGGTGGCAGCCATATATGGTAGGCTAGCAGCCATTAGACCTTGACCAGCAGCCATCCATTAATCCATGTGGTGAATGGAAGTGGAAGAAATACCAAAAAAAACACAATTCCTAGCCTAATAAGCCAAAAGAGGGGGCGCCCCAATCTTGGGCCTTGAAAGGGCCACATGTGGCCATGGCTTAACCAAGCGCAGTCCAACCTTGATGGCTTAAGGCCAAATGTGGCCATGGCTTAACCAAGCCCATGAATGAAGAGAGCCCACTCTAGATTATCCAATCTAGATAGCCCATGTGGAAGGAAGCCCATATGGCTTATGGATCCATTAGAAATGGACCAAGGCCATTCCTTCTTATAGAATGCTTTAAGGGCTTTAACAAATTGGCCCACTAGGAGCCTTACAACCAGCCCTTTAGCAAATTACACATACAATAACCATTACAAGCCCAATTCAATGCCAAAAAAGGTCCAAATTCAAGCCAAATTATCCCCCTTTTGAAGATAAGCCGATGTAGTTCACTTGGCGCTCCGCGTATGGCACCGTCGGTTCGCCGACGTGCCACGTGATCGCCCTGGTGTCCGCACCAAAGACTATCTTAAAAGGCATCAAGACCAGGCTCAGCAAAGCCAAGGGCAGCTGGCTTGAGGAATTGCCGAACGTACTTTGGTCACACAGAACTACTCCCAGAATGGCAACCATTGAAAGCCCCTTTCAGTTGGTGTACGGCGCCGAGGCCGTTATCCCATTGAAGATTGCCAATCCCTCCCTCCGAGTCATCTGTTTCTCGCACGAGGCAAGCGACCAAAAATTGCTCGAAAACCTCGACCTAGCAGATGAGCTCCGAGAGATTGCCAGCATCCGAGTAACGAATATCAACGCCGCCTCACTCGATACTACAACACCAAAGTCTGAGATAGACACTTTCAACGGTGAGATTTCATCCTCAGGAAAGCCGAAGCCTCTCGACCACTTGAGGCGGCGGGCAAGCTATCCCCTAATTGGGAAGGCCCCTACCGAGTGGTCGAAATGCTCGGGAAAGGAGCATACCGGCTATCCATGATGGAAGGAGAACCCATCCCTCGGACTGGAACGCGACTACACTACGCAAGTTCTATTTCTGAACGTCGAGCATTGTGTAAGCAAAATGGGAAAAAAACAAAAGCCTCCTTTCCTTTATTCAAACAACTTGCTTGTACATCAGAAAGGCCGAACCCAAGAAAATACATGTCAAAAAAACAAAAAATCCATCTAGCGCCGCCGTATGAGCCTATCGCTCGGCTGACTCAGTTGACCTTCCTACATCCAGCCACTAACTCTGCCTTGTGCAGAAACTGGCTCGGATAAAGGGTAGTCGACCCCGTTGGCTCGGGTAGCTCGGAACAAAGGTGACAGAGGGATTTGGAAGGAGAAGGCTACCTTCCCAGTTGACAGAGATGGAAAAAGGGGAAGAGGGAATGCATATGAAGGCATCCTCCCCACCAATCTGCCAACTCTTTGGAAGGTAGAGAGTGCAGGCACCCTCCGAAGAGTGAAAGAAATGATGGGAAGAGCAGAAAATGGAAAAAGAAACCAGCAGAGCTGGACGAGGAGGCAGGGGAAAGCCCGAAAAGGAGGGAGCTTAACTGGCTTCCTCCTCCCCTCCGTGAAGCGAGCAGGAAGGGACGGGCGGCAGGATTGCCTGATGCCCCCATCCGTCCACCATCTCGCCCCCCCGCAAGTGCCGCCGGAACTGATAAAAAGAAGACGACGTGCCTCCGCATGTCGAACCCTCATTAAATCTATCCGTCGGCCGTCGAACCCTCTTTAAACCCGAAGCAGCAAGGACTCTCTGCCCCCCCATCATCGGCCGCTTCATCTTCCGGAGCATCTTCCATGATTCAAATATAATGGCACAACGCTATGTGAAGAGAGAATGAGGAAAGACTGTTGGGAAAAACCCTAAGCGATGGAGAGGAAGGGACGCCCTTCAGACCTTTTATAGGTGAAGGGAGGCTATTTGCCTTAAATGATTCTCCCCACGAAAACACGCCAAAGGGACCTCTCTCTACGAACGGTCACCTTAAACTTCTCGTTTCCGCCACAACGGGACACACGAAGCGGCCAAACATTCAAAGCATGAGAGAACGGAAAGACACCCTGTCAGACGCTCACCCAACAATCAGGCGAGATCCACGCAGAAAGTATCGACACTTTCCAACTACTGTAGATACGCTGAATAAAATACGGCAATGGCGATATGAAACAGTTAAGTCTTCATCATAATGCTACTGCCTTACTTTTTTCCAACACAACAAGGAAAGTTTTCCTTCAAAAAAGGAAAAGACATGCAAAAAGAGAAAGTAAAGCAGATACATTAGGCCTCTGGCCCACCCTGAAGCTCAAAAGTGGAAGGCTCAGACGGTCTGCCCCCGGCACCCTCGGCGACGGCCGACCCTGGCACTTACCCCACCGGCGTGGGAACTACCTCGGTTGCGTGCCCTCCCGAGGCATCCGGAGTTGGTGACCCCTCAGACGAAGAGCCCCCCTGATTTTCTTCCTCCAACATAGAGGAACCAGAGGATGACAAGTCCGAGTCATACCATTGCCCGGACGGGAAATTGACTGTCTCGGACGCCTGCTCCTCGGCATAAGACACGGACCGGTCGTAGCCTTGTTTGAACCCCTTGCGGATGCCTCGACGAAGCGCTCACTCATAGTAGGGGAGGGCAGCCTCCTTAAGGACGACCCGGTAGGCCTCTAAGCATTTGTACTGCTCGAGCGCCTTCGCCCAGGCAGATCCCACCCTACCAGTGAGCTCGGCCTTCTCCCGCTCCACCTTGGCTAATCTCCACTCGGCCTCAGCCGTCTGCTTCTCGTCCTCCGCCGCCTGCTCCTCCGCCTCAGCCCGATCAGCCTCGGCCTCTCGCCGAAGGCGCTCGGCTTCCTCCGCTCGGCACGCTCGGCCTCGCACCGGCCATCTAGCTCAACGCGAGCAAAGCGCTCCTCTTCAAGAAGCCTGCACTTCCTCTCAAGCGATTTGCGGGCCCTAGCTAGTTGCTCGGACAATGCCCGAGCCTCCACCTGGCTCACCCGCGCCAGCTCCCTAATTGAGGAAAGCTCATGCTGAAGCCCATCACGCTCCTCGGTGAGTCGAGCCATCTTCCTGTCAGACCCACCAAGGGTCTAGGACAGGTTCGCTCGCTCTGACTTCGACCGAGCATAAGCTTCTGCCAAAGTGGCCCCCATCTGGGCCATGACCAAGCCGCCCTCCATAACCATCTCGAGGGCCACGGACAGGGAGTGTTGCCTGTCTCCCCCCTTCACCTTCACGGCTATACCGCGGCATACTTGATATAGAGGGCCCTGGATGCTGAGCCTTTCCAAGACCGCCGGAATAGAGCCCCCCTCTTCGATCGGCGTCCAGCCGGACGGCCCAAATCAAGCCGCGGCTTCGTGCGCTCGTCGTGCCTCGGTCGGTCGGGGCTGCGTCGCTTTTTCTTACGACCCCCCAGCCTAGACCGGTTCGACACATCCACCGCCACCTGGAGCGTCGCCCACCTCAGTCAATGCCCCAATCTCGACCGTGGTCCCAGCGTCACCCGCCTCGTCAACGCCCCAATCTCGGCCATGGTCTCACGAATCCTGCTCCGTGGCTACCGAACTTGCCGACTGCAGTCGCGCAAGAAGACATCGCTCGATGTTCTCTAGAGTAACCAGCTCCTCCGTGGACTGACGACGCTTTAGCAAAATGATAGCGTACTCCTCCACGTCCGAAGAAAACTCATCCTGCCTCGGAGGAATGTTCGGATGAAAATTGGGGATTACGGGACATCTCCAAGTCTCCTCCACCGAGAGGATCCCCACCCAGAAGAACTAACTTTTCCACCCCTTGTGCGAAGAATCCTTCGCGACCAAGAAATACAGTTCTTATTCTGCCTCGCCTGGATGAAATAGACGCCCTTCTCGGCCGAGGGATGCGCCTTCAACTCAAAAAAAATAGTGAAAGAGGTCCAAGGAAGGAGGAACTCCGCATTGACGGCAGAGGATGCGAAAGGCGAAAAGAAGAAGATAAGATTTGGCTACCAACTATACGGGCACCAATTGAAAGAAATTGAGAAGTTTGAGAACAAAGGGCTCGAAGGTAAGGCGGAACCCACCCTTCCACGATAGTAGAAAGGTGCAGATATGGCCCGTACGAGAGTCCAAGCTCGACTCGTGCGGGGCAGCCGCGGTGAAGAAAAACTTGTGGGGGAGATGAAATTGGTTCTCCAGCCGTTTCACCTCTGCCTCCCCCAGTTCGCTGCAATTTGGAGCCGCCGCCCTCACCGCAGGCTCGCCCTCCCGCTCTTCGACATATGGACGTTGATCCGCCATGGAATCCAGAGAGGAACTTGAAGAAAGATGCTCCCGAGACCCCGAAGACTATGGAGGAAGGGGAAGCTGTCGGACTGCCTCTGTAGTTATCTCCGCAAACTCCGCGAACGCCGCTGCAAGCCTCTGCTCTTCCGTCGTGTCCTTACAATGCATCAAAGAGCCCCAAAAGCAAGTGTGAAGGAACGCCAAACCCTAAAAACGGAGGGAGTTTGGAGCAACGACAAGCGCACAATGCCTATATTCCTACGCAGAAGGCGGCGCATCGTTCCGACCTCTGAGAAAAGGGGGCCCCTTCAGTTCAAATCCGTCAGGATCATCATTATTACAGGCCTAGGTGACCACGACACGTGGCTTACTAACACTGCGAAATCTCCACCCACTTGAGCCACGCTGGTCCAAAACCCTAAACGGCTACTCTTCCGAGCTTACTAAAGCTTGGGAGTAAGAGGGGGACAAGTGGAGAGGGGGATTTCTGTAGCCCATTTAAGAGCAGCCGAACTAGGTCCGTTAGGACCAAACAAGGCCCAGCTCATCCAAGTGACAGCCCTACAGGGCCCACTTAGGATAAAAAGCCCTATAAGATTATCGGGATCAAACCCTTCCTCGGCGGCCCATAGGCTCGGAAGGCCCGAACGTCGGTCAGAACGGAGGAAGACCCATGCTCGAGTTATCCCCTCACCGAGATAGAGGCAAGCGCTCAGCGCCCACTCCGACCCATCTTCATCCGAGCTATGCCTATCGCCCGGATAGGGTTGGCACCCTTCATGCTTGGGTTTAATCGACGATTACTTATCCACGTTGCCATTAAGGACCCTTTATGAGCAGGTGTTTACGAGGATAAGGGACCCCTGACTCCTCAAGACTATAAATATCCCACGATGAGGACATAAAGAGCCCACGTTGAGGACGTAACTCCCGCCCGAAACTCCTCAGCTTACGGGACTCATGAGGCTTGTGCACTATTTAAACCTGGGACTCCCTCCCGTGGAAGGTAAGGCCCAACATACGCCTAAAACGCCCTGTGCAGGAACCACTTCACCACCTTGGTGTAGAGGGATCTCGTGCATCTCTTTCCTCCTCCCATCATAGCTTCCACCATTGCTCTACTGACTTAGGCATCGGAGGCTTTACCCCAGGGAACCATCCCTGGGCCCCCTGATCTGTTTCCCTTTCTTACAGTTCACAATCCGGTGATCATCCCCAGCTCAAGTCGAGCGCGAGATCACGCCTTTTCAACACATTTAAAACCCATGTTAGTTGACTTCATAAGATGACCTTGGAGTAAAATACCCATTTAGCTATAGCATTTATATTCCACTGAGCATCGTTCACGCAAGTAGAACAGATCAAACCAATTCAGATCCCTAAACGACATATGCAATTATTTACATGGAACACAATCACATGGTATTTATATCATCATCCAAATTCCTTAACACACGGTTGTGCACGGGGTTCAACAATCTCCCCCTTTTTGATGATGACAAATACTATGTGCAAATAGGCAAAATAGACTTGACAAAAAAATGGGTTTCAAGGAATTTCAACTACATTAAGCATTCTAGTGATCAAACCATGTTTAGCATTCCAACCGCATTCATTCTAGAAGTGCAATCCACGCACTTTTAACAAATTCATTGGATAGCACTTTCATCAAGAGAGATTAGTGCATTCATTCATCACAGTAATTAAGGCATCAAAGGAATTTAGGGTGCAAAAGTGGATTTCTTATCCACAATCCTCAAGCCATACCATGCAAACCATAACCAAAAAAATTACATTACCAACTCTCATGTTCCCACAAAATATCACATAACTTCAACCATGTCCACAAATAACATTTAAGATCATTAGACCAATTGTCACAAAATTAACACATAAACATAACATCCACATGTAGACACGCCAATTTTGACATTGTGACGAGTAGATCTCGTATTATATTATGATGCCCCAAAGTGGCCCTCCCGGTCGAATTTTTTTAAAATGGTCTTCAATTTTCTGACGAGATTGAATAATGGTGAAATATGCATTCATGGTCCGAGTACATTGTTGGTCTGAGCATATATATATAACAAAGGTTCGTGCATCTTCATAGCAAGTCTGTACATTCTCCAAAGTCTATACAATCCCTAAATTCATGCAACTCCAAAGTCTATACATTCATCTCCAAAGTCTATACATTCCTCCAAGTCTATACATTCATCTCCAAAGTCTATACATTCATCTCCAAACTCTATACATTCCTCCAAGTCTATACATTCCCACCAAGTCTATACATAGCAAGTCTGTACATTCTCCAAAGTCTATACAATCCCTAAATCCATGCATCTCCAAAGTCTATACATTCACTCCAAGTCTATACATTCATCTCCAAATTCACTCCAAGTCTATACATTCATCTCCAAAGTCTATACATTTCTCCAAGTCTATACATTCATCTCCACATTCACTCAAAGTCTATACATTGACATCCTCAAAGTCTATACATTGGCTTCACAAAGTCTGTACGTCCTCAAAGTCTATACATTGGCATCCTCAAAGTCTATACATTGGCTTCACAAAGTCTGTACGTCCTCAAAGTCTATACATTGGCATCCTCAAAGTCTATACATTGGCTTCACAAAGTCTGTACGTCCTCAAAGTCTATACATTGGCTTCCTCAAAGTCTATACATTGGCTTCACAAAGTCTGTACGTCCTCAAAGTCTATACATTGGCATCCTCAAAGTCTATACATTGGCTTCACCAAGTCTGTACATCCTCTCAAAGTCTATACATTGGCTTCCTCAAAGTCTATACGTTCCTATCTTTACCTACGTTACAAAGTCTGTACATTCCTCAAAGTCTATACATTGGCTTCACAAAGTCTGTACATCCTCTCAAAGTCTATGCATTGGCTTCCTCAAAGTCTATACGTTCCTATCTTTACCTACGTTACAAAGTTCAAAGTCTATACATTAACTTCACAAAGTATGTACATCCTCTCAAAGTCTATACATTGGTTTCCTCCTAATCATCCTCACGTCTCTTTCTCTATTGACTACCTCTCAAAGTCTATACATTGTGTCTATACATTGACTACGTTACATCCTCACGTATCTTTCTCTCTCTCTATTTTCTTCCCTCTCTCTCTCTCTCACGTAACCCCCTTCTCACTGTTCTCACCCTCACTCTCGCTGCACACACCCACATCCCACTCACTGTTCTCACCCTCTCCACCACGGCACATACAGACACACACTGCACACACCCCTCTCCACCAAGGCACACACATACGCACACACTCCTCTCACTGCACTCACCCTCCATCCCACGGCACTCTCTCCACTCCCTCTCTTCCCCTCCCTCTAACCGCGTCCGCGAGATCTCCCCCAGACTGACCCCCCTTTCATCCTAACAGCCACCAAAACCACCCAAGCCTCTGGGCTATCCTCCATCTCTCTCCCGCGAGCCAACCACACCACCGCCATTCATCTTCCTCTCCCACCTCGCCAAGCCCCTCTGTCCACGCCACTGCGGCACTCGCAAGCAAGCCACCACCGTAAGGCCCGTCGCCGCTGCACCCCCTCCGGCAGGCCGAAGCGTCATCCCCGGCCACTCACGGCCGCCCTCCGCGTCGACCCCGACCATCTCCGGCACCATCGCCACGAGCCTCCACGGGCGTTCTCCACGTCGCCCACAAGCTTCTCCGACATCGTCCCCGCGAGACCCTCCTCGTGCATGCACACCATCCCCGACCACCACAACCGACGCCCACGCCCTCCTCCACGAACCACCTCACCGAAGCACCCTCGTCATCGCCGTGAAGCCCCCACGCCGCCAACATCGCAACCACCGCGAGCAAGCCAACAACCCCGCCGGTGCAGCTCCACCGCGCCCACGTCCTCGCCGCCCTCCACGACGCCGCAGCCCGTCTACCGCCTCCACCGTCCGAGCCCTCCGGCCATGCCCACGGGCAACCCCGTGGCCTCCGCTTCCTCTCCTTTCTCTTTTCTCTCTCTCTCTCTTTCTCCCCCCGCCGGTCCCATCTTCCCTCACTCATCCCTTTTTTCCCCCTCTCATCTCCTCTTTCTCTTCCTCCTCGCCGCCGTCGACTGCCGGCGCTGCGGCCGGTCCGGCCGCAAGCCACCGGCTGCCCGCCGCCGGTCTTCGTCCTCCCTCTCCGCCTTGTCTTCCTCCATCCCCCTCTCTCGCCCTCTCTCTCCTCCTGTCTCACTCGCCCGCCTCTCTTTCTTTTATTTTTTTTATTTTTTTTTATTTTATTTTATCCTCACTCCGCATCGTCTCTGTTCCCCCCTCTCCCTCTGCTTCTCATTCTCTCACCTCCCCTTCCCGTGACCTCTCGATCCCTCTCTTCCTCTCATTTTTTTTCATTTTTAATTCTCTCTCTCTCCTCCTCTTTCCTCCTCTTTTTCACCCCCTTTCGATCTCCCTCTAACTCTCTCTTTTGATTTCTCTCTTCCCCATCTTTTAATCTTTTTTTCTGCTTTCTTTAATCTCCCCCCTCCCTTATCTTCTCACGTTCTCTCTCCCTACCTATCTCTATTCTTTCTCTCTCGATCTCCCTCTCATTTTTTATTATTTTTTATTCCCCTCTCTATCTTTTATTCTCCCTTCTTCTCACTCTCTCCCCTACCACCGTCTCTCTCTCTCTTTCTCCCTCTCTCTCTCTCTCTCTCTCTTTCTTGATCTCTCACTTTTCTTTTCTTTTTTCGTCCCCCCTCTGCCAGTCTCTCTCTGCTCTCTCCCTTTCTCACTTTCTCTCCTCTCGCCGCCTCTCTTCTTCCTTTTTATTATTTTTTTTATTCCCCCTATCTCGATCTCTCTCTCACCCTCTCTCTCTCTCTCTCCTCCTCCACTCTCTCTCTCTCGATCTCTCTCCCTCAATTTTTTTATTATTTTTTTTATCTCTCTCTCGCTACTCCCTCACGTAAGCTCTCTGTTAACCCTCCACTATACATATACACACATTTTTTTTATTCTCTGGTTCTCTCTCTCCCTCTCTCTCCCTCTTTCTTTTTTTTATTATTCTTTTATTTTCCTCTCCCACCTCTCTCATCCTCTCTCTGCCTCTCTCTCTCACGTGTTCTTTCTCCCCCTCTCTCTTCCATCTGCTTCTCTCTCCCTCTCTTATATATATATAAGATATATATATATATGTACTATATATATATATATATATATATATATATCTTATATAGTTCCTATATATTCTCTACATATATATATACATACTATATATGTATATATATATACATACTATATACTATACATAGGGAGAAGAGTTGTCCCCTCCCTCTTCCTTTCTCTTTCCAACCCTCTCTCTTTCGATCTCCCCTTTATAGATATATTCCCGTATATGTACATAGGTGTGTATGTGTGAGTGTTCTTGCAGGTGTGTGTGTGTAAGTGCTTGTATGCACCGGTACGAAATGGAAAGAGATGCTCCGGTCTGATCCGTGTTGAAGTCTGTGAAATAAAGAAAGTTGAGTTACCAGACGTTCAAGCACATGAGAAGATGTTCCACTTCACCGTGTACTCGCGCCGTCCTCGTCTCGGAGAAGCTCCCTCGAGCCTGTCATCGGCCCCTCAATAAGCTTTCTCATCTCCCTTATCTTATTTGATTTTTAAACACATTGCATGCATCATTTGTCATCCATATTGCATCTCTCTCCCTGAGAGACCTTCATTTGGTCATTCATCATATCATCTATCTACCTTTTTATGTCTAAAAGGGGTTTCAAACAACACCAACTAGGTGCACGTTTGAACAGGACTCTACTATTTTTATATCACGGGACCTGTACTACACTACTTTCATTCTAATCCACCGTCCATTTGTTTCGTCTGCTGTGTTTTGCAAGGGTAACCGAAGGAAGCCCTCTTTGTCGGCCGGCCGAAGGAAGAGGAAGAAGAAACCCACACAATCCCGTTGCCTGGAGGCAAGACGCGATCATTCTTCTATTTTGAGGTACACTACCTCTGGCGATCACACCCTCCTTACTCCCGTTATGTTAATTCTTTACTTCATCCTCACCCGCGCAGAGGACCATCCCCGCGGCGGTTCCCCTCCCCATTTAATTCCTGTTTAAACCTCGATCAAGGAATCCGTTCCTCGCAGCGGACTTATTTTCTGTACTTTCGTTCCAACCCCGATCAAGGAACCCGTTCCTCGCGGTGGTTTCATTTTCTGTACTTTCGTTCCAACCCCGATCAAGGAATCCGTTCCTCGCGACGTTCTTATTTTCTGTACTTTCGTTCCAACCCCGATCAAGGAACCCGTTCCTCGCGGTGGTTTCATTTCCTGTACTTTCGTTCCAACCCCGATCAAGGAATCCGTTCCTCGCGGTGGTTTCATTTTTTGTACTTTCGTTCCAACCCCGATCAAGGAACCCGTTCCTCGCAGTGGTTTCATTTCCTGTACTTTTGTTCCAACCCCGATCAAGGAATCCGTTCCTCGCGACGGTTTTATCTAACTGGTGCGGTGGGTCACCTCCCGCGACCATTTTTATTTCAGTAATGTAATTTATGCACTCTAACATCCTAACCCCTAACTGTTTAATTTCAGCATTCCCCTATCACCGCCTTAAAACCCCACGGAGAGTGACATCTCGCGGCGGTTTATTTGATCCCCTTTTCATTTCTTGTTATATATACTTATATTATATTAAAAACCCCGTGGAGAGTAATATCTCACGGTGGTCTTATGTATATATATACTTATATTTATTATCTATATTACAGTAAAAATCCCGTAAGGCCAATTTCTCGCAGTGGTTTCTATATGTATACATGTTCATTATTGCTGATATTGCTATATTGCTGTTAAAACCCTGCAAAGATAAATGTCCTGCGGTGGTATGCTTTTGTTCATATTGTTCTTATAATTGTCTGAGGAGTGATAAATCATTACAAATTCCGAGTCGACGTGTCTTTCAACTTCCATTACGTTGGTTCTTAGACTCCTCGGTATATGAAAAGCTGCTCGCGGAATGGCAGGTCACGCTTACCGGGAAGGGGCCAGTTTGCGCGAGAGGGTCTTTGGACCCCCATCTCCGCCATGTACCAGAGTCTGGTTTCGTCCAGGTCTTCAGTGTAATCCTTTCTCTCGTCTCGTCGTTTTTCTCCTTCCCTCTCCTTGGTACGATCCCGTCGACCACATCTCTTGGCGATCACGGTGGGACCTTCCTTCTGCTTTTTTGGGTTACCCTTGAACTCTCGACACCCACGTGTGCCTCCCTTCTTTCGGCACCCGCGTGTGCCCCTCCCTATTGCGCCCACGTGCGCTACATCATTTCCCTCGTGCACCACGTGCACTCCCCCGGTCCTTTGTGATTACGTCGAGGTCTGCGTTATCTCGGCACTCACGTGTGCCCCCCTTCATTTTGCACCCACGGGTGCCCCCTCCATTTGGCACCCACGTGTGCCCCTCCACTCGGCACCCACGTGTGCCCCTCCACTCGGCACCCACGTGTGCTCCCTCCACTTGGCACCCTCGTGTGTCCCTATTGACACCTTGAAAATGAGCAAGGGCAGAAACAGAATTGAAAGGAAGATCAGACCAATAGTGAAAGATCAATGACGAAGTTCGTCAACCATCTACCCGGTTGAAGCCCTTTCCGGGCCAAGCTGATGTCCAATGCCATTGTCAGTCAGACAACGGCACTGATGAAATAGCAGTCACCTGGCTGAAGTCTTTCCAGGCTAAAGCTGATGCCCGGTCTTGTCACCATTCAAGTGACGATACCGATAAGATGATGTCCGACTTTGTCGTCATTCAGATGGCAATGCCGATGAAACCCCAGTCTACCGACTGATGAAAATCTATGAATGATCTCAATAGAAGCTGTGTCACCAGTGGAGGGCCTTCTCGGGTTCTGATACATTTGAAGGACCAAAAAAAGGCCGAAGTCTATGTAAGGTTTTAAAATCCCTAAATGGGCCTATAAAAGTGGCGCCGGGATCCCCTTGTCAAGGCCAACAGGCGGCGCCGAGAAGCTTGAGCCCCGTGCACCGGGAGCTCCGCCTACAGTTGAGGCGCGCTGGGACAAGCCTGCCGAGAGGACACCAACGAAGGATATAAAACCCCCTCATTCGAAGAGAAAGCAGACAGCACACAAGGTGATCGGGGGAGACACACAGAAGAAACCTGCAACCTCGTCCACAAGAAGAGAAAGAGAGCTGAAGAAGAAAAGAGGGAAGAGAGAGAGAGAGATCTCCCAAAGCTGAGCGAAGGTGGGCAACGGGGAGGGAGAGGAGTCAATGCTCCGCCCTCCCCCCCGATTTCTATAGTTCGTCTCTTTTTTATTTCGATGGTCTCTCTTCTTTCCTCTTCTGATGTAGCCTGCAATGCCGTAGCCGGTTTCACACCGATACAGTGATGTATACCCCCTGCTTCCTCATTATGCATCTTACGCAATGAATGTTATCGAATGGATAAATATGGTGGGCTGCAGTCCATCCCTGCTTTTGTTTCTCTGAAGTTCTATGCTCATCCCCCGTGTTGTCTGTCTCTTCTTAAGACTCCATAGCACGCTATCCCCCTCCCCAGGTCGATCGATCGCCTGTTTATTCGCCCGTTTCCTGAGTGCTCCTCATGCTTGCTTCCGAGCTAGGGACAGACTATCCCTTGGCCTCTGAAGCAAAGCATGGATACATAGCAATTGCCTCTCGGTCTTAGGTGTTGCATTCATGCTCATCGGCTTTGCCGAAGTCATCCCCGGGGCCAGAGACAGTCATCTCTTGGCCCCCAGATGATGGTGAGTATACTGAAATCATCCTCACGGATCATGAGGAACGCTGGTGAAAGAGATACCCTAAACCATGTTCCCCCCAAATAGCTCTCCGCCTTCGACCTTCCCTTTGAAATCCAAGCCAAAGCCAATTGTAGTCTGATGAATTGAGCCCTTTGATTTCCTAAGGCCCGTCTATCTTGGCCTGAATCACCAGGAAAACCCCTGGATCCTCAACAGATTCAAGAACAGAGTACCGTAAACTTCTGTTCTTACCCGGTGCCCTCACACCTCTCGGCCCCGCATACAGTAAACTGGATGAACAGCTCTCGGCGCTATCCTTCAGGCGCCGAGAACCGTCTTGGCCTTCTGGCCTCCGCGCCAGGAGACCCCCCTTTTAACAATTGCCCTTCGCGTCGGGAGCCTTGCACCTTGGCCGCGCCGAGAAGCTCCCTTGGCTATTTTGCATCGCCCCGGGAAGCCATCCGATGGCTTTCTCCCCTGCACGCCGGGAACCCCCCCCTTTTTAACAATTGCCCTTTGCGCCGACAACCTCCTCTGGCCGTTTGGCCCTTGCGTCGAGAGCTTACATCCTGGCCTCTTCCCCGTCGCGCCGGGAGCTCTCCATGTTGAACCCGCCGAGAACACTCACCTCTGGCATCTTTCTGACGTCGAGAGCCCTAATTACTTGGCCTCCTTGCTTGCGCCAGGAGCCTTACACCTTCACCCTTCTGCCTTAGCGCCGTGAGACCCCCTTGGCTTCCCTGCTTGCTTGCGCCGAGAACTCCACTAACGCCAGCTTCCCGGTGCCCCAAATGGTGCCTTGCAAAGAACCCTTCTCGGTGCAGTGGTCTTCATGCCGAGAACCCATATATCCAGTCAAATCCGTGCCGAGAGGCTGTCCTGCCACCCAATGAGCCTCCAACACTTCTATCAAACTCACGTAGGGATGTCCATGAGTCACCAGAACTGTCCCGAGGATAAAATCAAAAGGAGTCAGACTCCCTTACTTTCCACTGATCCGTATCGGGTTTATGAGCAACCCCTTTAGCTAAGGTGAGCTCTGCCACTACACGAGTGTCACCGGCTCCTATAAGGGAAGAATCGAACATTGCCCCAGGACATACATGTACAATGTGGGAGGTTCGCTCCCTCCTTTTTCGCGGCTTTCATCCCGGCATTCCGTGGGTGATAGCCTATTCTCCCCTGGGCATAATCTAGATTATGGGGAGATGCTGTCGAAATGTCGATAGATATTTTAAGCCCGATAAGTCCCGGAGGTGCACGTCACACGCCCCTCGTCCGGCTCAATCTTCCGGGGAATATGAATGCTGCGAGGCCCTTGGCTGGATGAGAAATATGAAAGGGGACATCTCCCCGATGATGGTCCGGATTCCGTCCCGCCATTGCGTGAACGATGTCCTATTCCTACCCGGCACGACCCACATAAGAGATGGTCATGTCGGTGTAGTAATCTACTGTGCACTAAATTGTCTGCCCAGAATAACAATATCTTCAATATCACGCACTGTTATTTTTCTTTTATTACCGCCCCGAGCGGCCTCCTATTTTGGCGTTTAATCAAGGGTTGTCCTTCTTAGGAAGGGCGTAATTAACGTCATAGCCTTTATGGTATGACGGACTTTTGGTCCCGACTCGGACTTCACAATCGACTGACCAAGTCAAGTCGAGCGCACAATGAAATCATCACACATGTGACTGGCACGCCTAACAGATAAAATAAAAAAAATAAATATAAATAAACAAATAATAACAATAAAATAAAAAGATAAAAGAGGAAAAAAATCCCGCGGCCACAAGTCTGGCACGCCCGGTGGGACTTAGTCTCCCTTCATCTCTACGCCAAGATAGGAGGCCCAGTGGGCCCCCCCTCAAATTTCTGATTCTGTGCTTTCTCTATTTTCAGGAAACTACAATGACGGCTGGAATCATCTCTGTACACTTTGATCAACAAGTGGTCGATGTACATGTTCGAGAGGGCTACCTAGCGGTACCTCTTGCGATCAGATCGATGCCGCCTGCTGTCGGGATGCCCAACTGCTTGGGCCTCATCTTCACTGACTTGCTCGAGATTGACAACCAGGCGCAAAGGACTGTTGTCGAGACATTGACGCAAGCTACCAGCCCCAAAATGAGCCAGGCGATGCAAGATACTCCTGAGGTCGTGGCCTGCTTCATCCATCACGAGGCGAAAAGGGGCGCACCCTCTGCTGCTGGAAGAAGGAGGAGATCCGACAGGAGAGCCCGACCCACTGCTGCGGGTCGTCAGATATCCAACTCAGGAAAGACAATGCTGATTGGAGATGTCCGGGTAAACCTTAGTGGTCACCCAAGGGCGGTCAAGCCAGACACGATTGTCCCGATGGTGCCTACTACCAACAGGTTCCGGGTACTAGCCGCCAGGAGGGCCGACATGAAAGAGGAGGATAGAAGGCCACTGGCACCGAAGCCGCCCAAGTTCAGGCAGATCTGGCGGCCGAAGAAGATCCAGAGCTGGGTCCCAGCTCGAGAGGAAGAAAACATTGTTGATGCCACTATTGCCTGCTGCAGGGCAGGAAGCAGAAGAGAAGAAGGAAGAGACATAAGAAATGCTGTTGCTGTTCACCCCAGGGCTCGGGGTAGGAGAGATGAGAAAGGGAATGAAGGGAGGAATCTGACTACTATTCACCTCAGGAAGAGGGGCAGAAGATATGAGCAGAAGGAAGACCTAACGGTCACCAACTCCATGGTTGGGGGCAAAAGATGGGAAAGAAAGAATTATGCTGCTACTGCCAACTGCTGCCAAGATGGGAGTAGAAGGTTCAGGGAGGAAGAGGAAATGAGAATAAGCGAACCAGTCGCTGCTGCCACTCTAAGAAGACCAAGAGCTTGTGCCAGACAGGCTGATATATTCAAATACTGCAGAGCCGAGCACTTGACTGCTCAGGTGGAGAGACTGGCTTATCAGCAGAAGAGCCAGGAATGATTGATGCTCCAACCAAAGCCACGAAGGCACAATCAAGAGGAGATGAAACAAGTGGCTCAAGACTACTTTCACTACTTGGGGAACTCCGCCCTCGGGCAGCAAAGATTATCCCGTGCCTTGGGCACCATGGATGAAGAAGAAGAAGAAACCCTTCAAGAAGTGATGCTCGGAGTCTCCTCCTCCGATTCTAATGACTATGAAGAAGGCCATAGAGCCGGATATGGGAAAGAAGACCTGCACAGGGAAGAAGGTAGAGAAAGAATATCGGTCTTTGACCGGCTCAAATACCCCGATCAGATGAGAAGGAAAGTCTACAGGCAGAGGGAAAAGATGCAGATCATTGCCTGCAATATGGCCGGGCTTGTCAAAGGGCAGGATATGTTGCCAACACAGTCAGATGAACTGCTCAGACTAGCAACCAGACCAGGCCCCGTCACGAGAAGAGGCCAGGCGGCAAAAGATAAGATGAAGACTAATGATAAAGCCTGCAAGATCACTACTATGACAGTTAATGTGGTGACAGCGGAAGATGAAGATAATCCCTTCGTCGATGATGCTGAAGGGACTTCAGAAGATCTACAGATCCCGTCAACCCTGGATCCCATGATCCAGATGATGTTTAGAAGATATCAACAAGAGATCAATGCTCTCAGAAGACAGCTACATGAGAGGCATGAAGTCACACCGATCTCCAAGCAGGCCGAGCCTGTGGGGCAGACTGCCAGCTCAACAGAAATGGCTATCCAGCTAATCCTTTACCTGCTGATAAGGGCAAAGCACTGAGCCAACCCGTTCTGCAGGAGACGGTAGCTCAGCCCTCTGTATCTCAGACGCAGCCTGCCACGCCGGCCTTGCGCGCAACTGTGATGACAACTCCTTACGGTCAGCAACAAGATCACTTCTTCCCGAAAAACATAGATCCAGCCATAGCCCAGAAGCTGATGATTGAAAAGATTGTGGAGATGAAGCTATCCGAAAAGACTGGTGATGATGCTAGTACCTACGATGTGTACAAGGTACCATATCCTCCCCAGTATGCTAGTAAGAGACTACCTCCAGGCGTCAGTAAGCCACCGAAGTTTGAAAAATTTAATGGCCAGGGCTCTCCCAGGGAGCACATAGCTTACTACACCACAATCATGGGTGACTTGGCAGCTGATGAAGCTTATCTGCTTAAGTTCTTCGGCTCATCCCTCACCGGGATAGCCTTTGAATGGTATTCAAGCCTGTCGACTGGGTTAGTGACCGATTGGCCTGATATGCAAAGAAAGTTCCGCGGCAGATTTCACGTCACGGAAAGAGAGATTACAATAGCAGAACTATATGCAACCAGGCAAAAGCAAGATAAAACATCACTGGACTACATCAAAAGGTGGAGGAACTTAGCTATGAGATGCAAAAGACCTCCTCATCAAGAAGATGCAGTGTAAATATGTAAGCAGAGCCTCAGGAGAGAGGTACTGGAAAAGATGATTGGTGCAGATGTCAGAACATTTGACCGGCTGAACAATATAGTGGCAGAGGTCGAGATGTTCCTGTCTAAGCGTCCGACGGTCAATGCTCCCACTATGCCGAAAGGGAAATCTAATGATCGACGACCATCGCACTCTGAGGCCAACACCGTCGATTTCAGAACCTTCGAGCAACAGAAAGGGAAGAAGGGGGCAGATGAAGCTCCCCCGCCAGCAGACACAGCAGAAAGAAAAGATAAGGTCTCTCTAAGAAACAAAATGAGAAAGCCATACTCTTTCCCGAAAGATAAGATAGCTGCACTATTCAACTGGGCATACAAGTTCAACAAGGTAACATTGCCTGAACCAAAGAGACCCGATGACGTGGCGAAGAAAGGTGATCCACTGTTCTGTCCATATCACTGCGCGCTGGGGCACGCAATTGAAGATTGCTACGTCTTCAAAGATATTATGGAAGGCATGGTCAAAAAGGGCGAGCTACAGCTGGGAGATTACCAGGTAGATCCGCCTCGTCCACATGAGCCTCCGGCATTAAAAATGGCCGCCAATATGATTTCAATCTACCAGCTGCTGCCTAAGGAGGCTGTTGAAGAATGTACTAGGCATACTTATGAAGCTTGCTTCTGTTGTACTCCTGGTTTTGATGATGACAACAGTAAGATATTAGATATAGACACTTAACCTCCTAATAAATGTTTAATAGGATCAAAGGGGTTGCAGGGTGCTCAATGCGTCAACGCCACCAAATGGAAGCGTCGACGCAGCAGTGCAAACTCAAGAAAGAAGCCCCTGGGTTAATTGGTGCGTCAACGCAACGTTCAAGTGGAGTGGACGCATCAGAGCATTGATAGCTTGGGCGCAAAGTCTATACACCAGCTGGATCCATTTAGTCTGTACATTGGCATATCTTCTTCAAGTCTGTACATCGGGCACCTTCTTAATGAAGTCTACACATTGATCCTAATACTCTGGTCTGTACACTGCCCGACCAGTCAAGTCTGCACAATGCCAAAGTCAGTTCAGCTCAACCCTATACATCCTTCCAAGCCTCAACTCTATACATTCAGTTCCTTGGGCAAAGTCTACACATCGCTTAGTCTGCTCATTGCCTTCAGCCCAAGTGCTCAAAGCCAAGTCTATACAACGCCAACCCAACACATTGAACAGTCCTCCAAGTCTATACACTAGACTTCATTTCTCTAAGTCTATACATTGTTGTTTGCACTGCAAAGTCCATACACTGGAAGCTCTTCGTTTGATATCAACAAGTCTGTACACTGGGTTCAACTCTCCAAGTTTGTACAGCCTGTTTGTCTTCATGTGTGAAGTCTATACAATGCATGCTCACATAACTAACTCTATACACTCGATTGTTAGATCTTCAACTATATACATTGGTTGAGTCTATACACTGAGATCTCATGAAGAGTTGCAAGTCTATACACTCGTTGTTAGAGGCCTAGACTGCTAAGTCTATACACTCCCTCACTATGTACACACTTGCTATATTGATCTCTGAAGTCTATACAATGCTTCACGTTAACACTAAGTTTATACACTTCATTATTATTGCTGAAGGGAACAGGGTCGACGCCTGAAGCTTAAAGCGTCCACGCATCAGTAGACAAAGCTTTCACGATGTCATCTATTGCGTTAACGCCACAAGCAAGTAGCGTCGACGCAGTAGTTAAAGAAGCAGAGACTCTTACAAGCGACGAAGCTTTCGCGATATCTTCCACTGCGTCAACGCCATCAACAAGCAGCGTCGACGCAGTGGCTTAAGAGACGCCAGCATACAAATGTACATGTCTTCAATGCGTCAACGCAACTTGTTGATAACGTCGACGCAGCACGCCCATATGTTGAAGGCTTGATCACTGGACTGCCGATACCGTTGCGTCAACGCAGCAGGCTGATGGAGTCGACGCAGCGGTTAAAAAGGTTGAAGATCTATGATGGCTACGTCAACCCTTCAGAGCAAGTGAGTTGACGCCATCTAACTCCAGTTGCTGAGCGTACTGGTGCTGGGCACGTGATCCGAGGATAAGGAGAGTGCCCAGATGAGGACACGTGGTCTGACAGCTTGCTGGATGCTGCCACGTGGTCCGAATTCTTAGGGCGGGAACTGTGGAAGCCACACGCGCCCTGCTGCTGCTGCTGCTGGTATATAATGAATCCTTCGTCTTCAGATGAAGGTTGATCAAAGCAGAAGCCTGAAGAGCAGAAAGCCCTTCGATCCAGAAAAAGAGAAAAAGAAGGAAAAGAGAGGAAGAAGAGATAGAAGAGAGAAGCCGTGAATCGAGAGCAGTGAGTGAGAGATTAAGAGAGCAGAAGAGAAAGAAAGAGAGAAAGAGAGTGAGTGAGAGAGCTCGTGGAGAAGAAGGAAGAAGCTGCTTGAAGATCTGTCTTCACTGGACCGTGGATCAGATCCAGGCCAGTCAGCTCCGTTGAGAGCCACATTGTGCATTTCATCTTTTATAGCTTTCTGATTGCTGTGTTATTTTCCTTTATTATTTTCCTTTATTTTCTGATCATCTTTGTTCTTCCGATTGCCCAGTTGGGGATCGGGTTCCTCCTGTTGGTTCAGGAGAAGGGAGATCTGATCTTCAGGTTGCAAGTGACAGCTTGTCACTTGTGGGTTACCCTCCGGTTGGGAGGAAGAGGGGAGGCTATTCCCCTGGTCAAGCTGTGTGGCAGCAACTGTTTGCAGACTAAGTCTGCGTTCAAACTTGAGCTAGTGGAAGCCTCACTCCGGTTGGGAGTGAGGGGTGGATGTAGGTCTGTCGACCGAACCACCTCAAAATCTATTGTGCAGTGGTTTGATTATTTGCGTTGCTTCCGCTAGATGCTTGAATAGGCACGCTCCAAGTGTTTGCATTTGAGTTGAATCGAATTGGTTCTATTCTGTGTCTATCTCTAGCATCCAAGTTTTTATTTGGCCATTATACATAGAAGGATACATTCACCCCCCTCTGTATCCGGGCCTAGCACCCTAACAGTTGGTATCAGAGAAAGTGTCTGCATACAAGGTCCAGCGACCTGCAGATTCGATCTTGCGGTCTTAGGTGCTAATTTGTTTTTAGTGCATCAATATTCCTGTTGCATTGAATCTATCTGCTATCTGTTTCAATGGCTTGTCCACCCGTCTTTAGTGGTTCTGATTTCAACCAGTGGCACAGTGCTTTACGTGTTTATGTTAAATCTGTTGATCCAGACCTGTGGAAAGTGATTTCACATGGTCCTCATAAATTACCAAAGAAAAGGTCCAAATGGACTGACAGTCACGAATCAATGTATGAGGAGAATCAGACAGCTATAAATCTGATGAAAGCAGCCACTGACAAAGCCTTTCACTCATGTTTCCTTGCTTGCAGATCTGCAAGGGATATGTTGGAGATGATGAAGAGAGCCGGGAAAGGAAATCAAACAAGCTGCATGATGGCCAACAGAAGCGATCAAGGCAGCAATCAAACTGAAGAAGATGATGATGATGAGGTAAATCTCTTCGAGAATTTCTCTCTAGAAGATTGGGAGAATGCTTATGCTGAATTATTGAATCTCATGAACTGTTAAGAAAATAGTATAAAAAATTGAAGAAGGGTACTGGTTTAGATAGTTCAAGCTCTCCTTGTAGAAATTGTGTTGAATTGAAAAATATTCATGATGCTTGTATGTCTGACTTTCAAATACTGAAGAAACAAGTTTCATTATTGAAAACTCAAAATCAAGATCATATAAATGTGATATCTGAACTCAAAGAAAAATTGAACTCAGACAAAGATAATCAGACTGTTGTTAACTATCATGACCAGTATGAAAAATTGCTGAAAAACTTTGAAAGTGTAAACTCAGATTTAAACAAGCTGAGATCTGAAAATGATTCCCTGAGAACATCTGCTAATAAAAATGATAACAAATTTGAGAAACTTGAGCAGGAGAAAAACTTGCTTGCTGAAAAACTTGAAGCCATCAAATCTGTGAATGTGGAATTACAGAAAAACATTGAAGAAAAGGAAAAAGATTTGAAGGATTTCAAGGCTGGAAGAAAACTTGAAACTAACTCAGAAGATCAGACTTTGATAAATGAGTTAATTCAGAATGACAAACTTAAGCAAGAAAATGAGAAATTGAAAATGCTAAACTCCACTATGTCAGAGAGACTTCTAGCTTTGGAAAGAGGAAAAAGTATTTGTGTTGAAGATTCTGATAAACTGAGCAATCTGGAAAATGAAATTGAGAAATATAAAACTGCTAACAAAGTTTTGAATGAAGCTATGAATTGCAGTGAGCAAGAGATTGCCAGTTATGAGTTACAAATCACCTCTTTAGAAAATGAAATCCAAGACTTAAAGAACTCTCTGTCAAAGTTTGTAAGTGGACAAGAAAATCTGGATAGGTTGTTAGGAGTTAAGGTCAATACTCAAAGGGAAGGGTTAGGCTACAACAATGTCAATAAAAAGGCTTTTGAAAACAAGCTGACGACATCCTTTATCAAAGCATCTGAGATAGCCACAACCTCAGAAAATAAACAACCAAATGTTCAGAAGAATCAGAAACAAACTGAAAAGTTGAAAAAGGTTGATGGAACCAAGCTGAAAAATGTTTTCATTAAATCTTCTGAACAGGAAAAGTCTTCCACTTCATCTCCAATTCAGTACAAGGCTAAGAAAACAGGAAAACAGGATAAAAATCAGAAAAGGACTGTAAATCAGAAAATAAATGAAAAGGGTCCATCAGTGTCTGCTGATCACAGTCCTCACACACACTCACATGCATCTAAAAGGAAGATTATCTGTCATTACTGTCATAAAGTTGGACATCTGATGCATGAGTGTAAGTTGATGGAGAAGGATGATAAGAATGCTAGGAGATCTCATGATAAAAATCCCTCACCTCAGAAAAGGAGTGTCACATGTTCTAATTGTGGTAAATTAGGACACTCAATTGCTCATTGCTGGTTTGCTAGTGGTAAGAAAACCTTTTATTCATATCATGCTAAATTCCCTGCAAACCAACATGTTTTTAATAAAAACAAATCTGTTTCAATGAACCAGCATATCATCTGTTTTAATTGCAACAAAAGGGGTCACAGGGCCTCTGAATGCTGGTCAGGCTTTTTGAAAGAAATTCTATTTCATGTTTTGAATGTGGAAAGGATGGCCACAGGGCCATTGATTGTTGGCATGCCCAAGGAGGCTATGGCAATAATGAACTCAATTTTAAAAAGAATGCCTCTTATTGCTCTCACTATAGAAAGCATGGCCATACAGTCAAGGACTGTTGGCATATTCAGGGTAGAAATGTGAATCTCAAACATGCTAAATTCCCTGTAAGATAATTTGCAAAACTTTCATGTTATAACTGTGGGAAGCCAGGTCACAGGGCTGCAACCTGTTGGCTGGCAGGATATCAAAACCAAACTGGTTTTGGCAAACAGAATTTTTATTCTGTTAACAAGAAATCTCATGCTTATGCACATAAAATTCATGCTAACAAGAATGTGCATAAATCAGATATGAAAACTGCTCATAGAAATGTGCTGAGAAAACCTGCTAGGAGTAATACTGTTTTGTCAGGACCCAAAACTTCTTGGGTACCTGTTTGTGCAAAATAACATTACTTTGCAGGTGTGCCTTGGATGGAATAAAAGGGGTTAATAAACCAAGGCACTCAAGAAGAAAAACCCCATATTAAATCTCTCAGGTAAATTCCCTGCATTTCCTATTCTCAAATTTATTGCATATCCTGTTTATTGTGGTTCATGCATGATTGTTAATTCGTGCACTCTATGAGTATTCATATCTCTCAATGCTCATACTGAATTGTCTGCTTAGACATTAGAATTAACTTGCTTCTGAGAATCAAAATAATGTTCAGTGTTCCATGGCAAACATTGCTTGCTCTGAGGGGGAGTATTGCTTTCCTTGCTTGTTATGATTATCCTTCTGTCAATCAATTCATATTGAATGAGAATTCAGCATGATATTTATCTTATTGGCATTCATACCTCCGTTCATGCATAATCAAAAGGGAAGTTAGCTTGGGTTGGAGATCTCTGGCTAAATGATGTTTTAACGGACTGAGATGAAGCTACTGGCTGAATGAATGAGTTAACGTTGTATGAGGATGGGGTCAACGCTTGAGGCTGCTTCATTGAAAAACCCTTTGTGTAAAAGTGTCTCTGGCTGGTTGGATGAGTTGACGCTGCTACAGGATAGAGTTAACATAGTGGGCATCTGCTTTTGGAAACATCACTATTCTGTTTAACCGGGATAGTTGGATGAGTTGACGCTGCAATGTGACTAAGTTGACGCAGCTGTCCCTTAGTGGAACGTTGAGTTATATCTCCCTCTGTTGAAAACTTCTACTTGCATACAAGCAGCCATTTCATTGCATATCCTTCCTCATTGACTTTGCTGACAGATCTTGAACACATTCTTGAAAGCCTTAAGTCTCTAATTGGTATCATCTGGTTTCTGAATTCCATCAGTCTTTCTTGTAGATTTCAATGGGCTATCCTGATCATAAATCTGAAAAATCTTGAACTAGAAATCTTCTATTATATGTTGTTATGAATGTCTGAAATAACTCATGTGGTTTAAGATTTAATGTATTCAAGGAGTTTGACTTTAAAATCTCTTAACATATCTGAATCATGTCAAATAAACCTTAACCATCTGTCTCATGCATTATCTTGTAAAATCTTCTGAAATCTGCACTATTGAATACATGACTTTAATTGGTTAAGTACATGAAATTATTATTGATCTGTAGCAAATGAATCATTCTGAAGTGTCTAAAGGGTAATTTCTGTCAGAGCAATGACTTTGGTCACTGAGAAACACATGTCCAAAGGACTGTGTCATGAGGTACCTAGTTAACTCTGCAAAATAAAAAAAAATTTGATTGCTAAATCAGGTAGAGTAATGGCATGCGCACTGAGAAATACAACTCATACATCCAGAAATGACTTGGAGTGTGTCATGATGTGTAAACGCTATCTCTGTTCATATCAGCATGACAGTTAATCACACTAAGTGCTTAAGGATATTGGCCTCTGATCAAGGTATATCCCTTAGCCACAAGGTGTGCACTGAACTAGAATGTTCGTAAAATTAGTAGCATGAAGAGTTATTGAACGAATTGAATTATTTGAATATTGATGATAAAATCAAATTGCTACAACCCTGGACAAGTTCATATGACTTCATATCTGCTTGATTTCAATACTGGTGCATGTAATTCCAAAAGAAGTCAATAAATTCGATTGTGTAAGAGAAAGGGTGTTTAAGCAAGATAAGTATGAGGGATTGGTTCACTTTTATTAAACCATTGGTTTAGATATTTATACAGAATTTTATTGATGAACCCTACATACATCATGATTAAACCACGCTGTTAATAAAGTTCATTCATAAGCTCTTATAATGGAAGACTTTGAAGATGTGTTTTGGATTTATGAGATTAATATCCCCTTGAGAATCCAATTGAATTTCTTCCATGTGAAGCCGATCTGAAATACCTGTGCTCACTGTTCTTGACTTCTCTGAACAGAATTTTTCTTTGATTGTCACTGTGATTCCCTTCTCATTCTTTTCATAGCCTCCATTTAGTGAGGGGGAGTTTCATTATTAGATGCATCATGCTGCATAAGGGGGAGTATCTCATTCCTATCTGCATCACTGCGTAGACACAATGTCACAGTGGCGTCAACGCATTATGCCTCTCTGGCTACTTATCTTGTGTTTTCGGTTCACATATGTCTCACTGCGTAGATGCAATGCCCCCTTTGCGTCCACGCATTGCCTCTTATTCAAATTTTCTTTACCCGGTTCACCCACTTGAACCGGCTGAACCGTTCACTAAAAGGGTCTTCGAAGTCCCTTTAAAAGCGTAGTGTGACCGCTGCTCTTCTTCACTTTTTCCAAAACCCTTTTTTTGTCATTCGACCTCTCGTGTCCCCCAAGAATCCTCACAGCTCTCTCTCCTGTTCGATTCATCTCCGTGCCATGGATTCTCCAGCATCCACTCAAAAAGGGAAGCAGAGGGCAGAGGAACAACCAGGAGGCTCAGAATCAGCAAGAGGCACAATGGAGTCCCACTCTCAAGTAGCTCGCGAAAAGGGCAGAAGGAAAGAGACGGGTCCACGGGATCCAAGTCCGCCAACCAAAAGGTTAAAGGGATCAGCAGTCAGAAAAGAGAAGCGGAAGGGTTTATCTTCAGGTTCTGCAACCAGTCAGAAAGATGCTGGTAGCTCGCGTACAGTCACCGTGGAAGAACCTCTGAAGGTTCTTATTTCCCGGTACGTTGATGCTACTGATCATAATATGCTCGAAGTTTTTCCTCAGTTGTTTCCTACACTGGACCATCAGGGCTGGTGGTCATTTGTCTCAACACCCCACCTTGGTTAGAGAGTTCTACCAGAACGTAGAGTATGAACCTACTGTTCCAAAACTCACATCCAGTGTTAAAGGTGTCAGGTTCGAAATCACAGATAAGCTGCTTGCTAGAGCATGGAAGGTTCCTAAGGTAGGAGTCCAGCTGCATGATTTTGAATATGATGCGCACGAAGCGTATGAGCTCTTGACTGAGAAACCCAGTAATCACTCCGATGCCAGGGAAACCTACCTAGGCAGTCTCAAAGCTAATCATTTCCCTTCGCTCAATAGACTACTCCACCACATTTGCACCTCCATGATCACACCACAGAGCAGTGGAAGAGAAAGGGTGACAGAGATGCAAAGACTTCTTCTCTACTGTATGCTGAAGAGAATACAGATTTCCCTGCCGGATGTAGCTATTCAAACTATGGGGTCATGTTTATCTCAGTCCAGAACCCTTCCTTATGCTGCCCCATTAACTGCTGTTTTTCGGAAAGTTGGTGTAGACTTTGGCTTTGAGAAGAAAATTATCATCCCTCGAGGGAATGTGTACACACTTTCTTATATTCAAAAGTTTATGGGTTTTGAGGTCATTGATGGTAAGGCTATCAGAACCTTTCCTAGTCAGAAATCAGCTCCATCAGAGATCGGTCAGGCATCAAGAACAGCCACTATAGATGATGGTCAAGTGCACAGAGCAGAAATACCGATTCCATCTGTGGTGAGTGAAGACATGCCAGAGGACAACTCCATGAGAGGAGAGCAAGTTTTTGAGGCTTCTGCGGAACCGAGTGGCTCTGTACCTACAAGTAGAACCATCTACGTCTGGAGCCATTAAAGTTTATAGAAGAACCTCTCCAACTTCTGATGCAGCTCCACCCCCAGCAACTATTGAAGAGATGTTAGTGAACATGACTATGATGATGAAGCGTCAGGAGGCCAAGATGGACAAGTTGGAGTTCACAACCCTTCATTTTAACAAGCTGACTGCTCGGATTATTCATTTTGAAACTTCTGTTTTATGCGAATGGCAAAATTTCTTACTCACCAAAATGGTGTCTGACCAAGCAACAAGGCAAGTCTTGAAACAAATATCATCCCTCCTTGACAAACTTGCCACTCTGGTACAAGAGATGCACAGTCAACAAGGTTCAACCTTTTCCTCTTTTGCCAAGATTATTGACCTGTGTTATGATCTGAAGATAGGGATAGAAACAATCAAAGGTCCTGTCAGTGCAATCCCTACATTCCTCAAAGCTTGGCTAGAGAAGATTGACAAGGTTATAGCAAACATTCAGTCACTTGAGAACAAACTCCACGATAAAGACTCTGTCACTGAAATTGACAATGTTCGCAACTCTTAAGTCATCAGCTAAGCGAACTCTCTCAAGAGATCAGAGACCTACTAACCAGGGATCAATCTACTTCAGGACAGCAATCTCGTCAGACACCTCCAGGCACTCAATCCTCTCAAGGACACTATTCTCGTCAGCAACAACAACCATCTTCTGCCAGACGTTTCAATCGCTTCTTCCCATCTTAAACTATGTTTTCTACATGCACCCCCTTTAATGATGATGACAAAGGGGGAGAGCAGAACGAACAACAGCATGAGTTTTGTTAATGAATGATAGCATATGTTTTCATTTTTGTGATTCATAATTTTGTTGAACTGACAAGTAACCATGCGTTTGTTGGATGCTAACCATGTGTGATTTCAAATGTCATTAAAACAGTTTGGGGGTTCTCATCATCAAAAAGGGGGAGATTGTTGTACTCCTGGTTTTGATGATGACAACAGTAAGATATTAGATATAGACACTTAACCTCCTAATAAATGTTTAATAGGATCAAAGGGGTTGCAGGGTGCTCAATGCGTCAACGCCACCAAATGGAAGCGTCGACGCAGCAGTGCAAACTCAAGAAAAAAGCCCCTGGGTTAATTGGTGCGTCAACGCAACGTTCAAGTGGATTGGACACATCAGAGCATTGATAGCTTGGGCACAAAGACTACACACCAGCTGGATCCATTTAGTCTGTACATTGGCATATCTTCTTCAAGTCTGTACATCGGGCACCTTCTTAATGAAGTCTACACATTGATCCTAATACTCTGGTCTGTACACTGCCCGACCAGTCAAGTCTGCACAATGCCAAAGTCAGTTCAGCTCAACCCTATACATCCTTCCAAGCCTCAACTCTATACATTCGGTTCCTTGGGCAAAGTCTACACATCGCTTAGTCTGCTCATTGCCTTCAGCCCAAGTGCTCAAAGCCAAGTCTATACAACGCCAACCCAACACATTGAACAGTCTCAAGTCTATACACTAGACTTCATTTCTCTAAGTCTATACATTGTTGTTTGCACTGCAAAGTCCATACACTGGAAGCTCTTCGTTTGATATCAACAAGTCTGTACACTTGGGTTCAACTCTCCAAGTCTGTACAGCCTGTTTGTCTTCATGTGTGAAGTCTATACAATGCATGCTCACATAACTAACTCTATACACTCGATTGCTAGATCTTCAACTATATACATTGGTTGAGTCTATACACTGAGATCTCATGAAGAGTTGCAAGTCTATACACTCGTTGTTAGAGGCCTAGACTGCTAAGTCTATACACTCCCTCACTATGTACACACTTGCTATATTGATCTCTGAAGTCTATACAATGCTTCACATTAACACTAAGTTTATACACTTCATTATTGTTGCTGAAGGGAACAGGGTCGACGCCTGAAGCTTAAAGCGTCCACGCATCAGTAGACGAAGCTTTCACGATGTCATCTATTGCGTTAACGCCACAAGCAAGCAGCGTCGACGCAGCAGTTAAAGAAGCAGAGACTCTTACAAGCGACGAAGCTTTCACGATATCTTCCACTGCGTCAACGCCATCAACAAGCAGCGTCGACGCAGCGGCTTAAGAGATGCCAGTATACAAATGTACATGTCTTCAATGCGTCAACGCAACATGCTGATAACGTCGACGCAGCACGCCCATTTGTTGAAGGCTTGATCACTGGACTGCCGATACCGTTGCGTCAACGCAGCAGGCTGATGGAGTCGACGCAGCGGTTAAAAAGGTTGAAGATCTATGATGGCTGCGTCAACCCTTCAGAGCAAGTGAGTTGACGCCATCTAACTCCAGTTGCTGAGCGTACTGGTGCTGGGCACGTGATCCGAGGATAAGGAGAGTGCCCAGATGAGGACACGTGGTCTGACAGCCTGGTGGATGCTGCCACGTGGTCCGAATTCTTAGGGCGGGAACTGTGGAAGCCACACGCGCCCTGCTGCTGCTGCTGGTATATAATGAATCCTTCGTCTTCTGATGAAGGTTGATCAAAGCAGAAGCCTGAAGAGCAGAAAGCCCTTCGATCCAGAAAAAGAGAAAAAGAAGGAAAAGAGAGGAAGAAGAGATAGAAGAGAGAAGCCGTGAATCGAGAGCAGTGAGTGAGAGATTAAGAGAGCAGAAGAGAAAGAAAGAGAGAAAGAGAGTGAGCGAGAGAGCTCGTGGAGAAGAAGGAAGAAGCTGCTTGAAGATCTGTCTTCACTGGACCGTGGATCAGATCCAGGCTAGTCAGCTTCGTTGAGAGCCACATTGTGCATTTCATCTTTTACAGCTTTCTGATTGCTGTGTTATTTTCCTTTATTGTTTTGCTTTGTTTTCTGATCATCTTTGTTCTTCCGATTACCCTGTTGGGGATCGGGTTCCTCCTGTTGGTTCAGGAGAAGGGAGATCTGATCTCCAGGTTGCAAGTGACAGCTTGTCACTTGTGGGTTACCCTCCGGTTGGGAGGAAGAGGGGAGGTTGTTCCCCTGGTCAAGCTGTGGGCAGCAACTGTTTGCAGACTAAGTCTGCGTTCTAGCTTGAGCTAGTGGAAGCCTCACTCCGGTTGGGAGTGAGGGGTGGATGTAGGTCTGTGGACCGAACCACCTAAAAATCTATTGTGCAGTGGTTTGATTGTTTGCATTGCTTCCGCTAGATGCTTGAATAGGCACGCTCCAAGTGTTTGCATTTGAGTTGAATCGAATTGGTTCTATTCTGTGTCTATCTCTAGCATCCAAGTTTTTATTTGGCCATTATACATAGAAGGATATATTCACCCCCCTCTGTATCCGGGCCTAGCACCCTAACAGCTTCCTCACCCCGCTGAAGAATCAGAGAGGATGGCAGATGAAACCCATAAAGAACAGAAAGAAGACTCCCGCAGCCAAAACCAATGGAGCAGTTATCCGTGGTGTCACACCAAGACCTGAACTGCCTCCAGTAAAGCCAATGTGGCGCATAGCTGAGATAGGGCCAGTCATCCGGATCCCCACTCATAACCGGAGAAGACAAGTCCCCCTACCTGCACATAAGGAAGTAAGTCCTGCAGCCAGGCGTTTACAGCAGTATATTAACGGGCTCGATGAATATGAACAGAAAAAGCCCGGGCACCTGCTAGTGAAAGACTGTATACTCTGGGAACAGCTCGAAGAACTGAAAATTAAAGAGCAGTCAGAGGCAGAACAAGAAAAAGCTGAGACTGAACCCTTCTGGGGGCAGGGGCCGATAAAGCCAAATTCCCAGAAAAAGAAGAGACGGCCCAAGTCTAAGAAGGGAAAGAGGGTCGTGACAGTACAATGTAACACCCTATCGACACTCTATACCTCACCCGGGGAGAATGATGAGGATGAAACATCATATGCCCCACTAGAAGCCAACCATGCCGAGGCCTCAACCTCAGCCCATGCAACACGTTCTGGGAAAAGATGGGGGCGCCCACCACCAGCTAATCATAACATTATGTTCAGAGGGGAACAGCCCTACCAAATTCCCGAACCGGAGGTACGAGGTGTCCAGGTTCCTCCCCCTGCCAGCTTGTACCAAGAAAAGAAGAAAGGAGGTCAAACTCCAACATTTCTGGAATTTCTGTCTAGTCTGGAAAATGGGCAGTCGATACAGGATCGGCCAGATAAAGGTAAGAGACCTTAGCAATCGGCGTCTGTAGCCTACAAGCAGAATGAGAAAGAAGGGGATAACCCTCTGACGGCACCAGGGGCCGCTGCTATAGAAGAAGCCCCCCAAGAAATCAGTCCAGAGGTTGAAACCAGCACTGGTCAGCAGAGGCCACGGGCACCACATGAACCCTCAAAACCCCGATGGGCGGAAGAAATGAGACTGTCTAATCTTAGGGTGGGCAGCCGGATTATGAAAATGCTAAAGAAGCTCCCTACCAGATTCTCCATCTGGGAGATTCTCTCTCTGAGTGAAGAGGCTCGCCAAGCAATTGTTGATGCCTTGCAGTCGCCGGCACAATATGAAGCACTCTTGACAGAAGTGAATTCTGGGCCGTCAGTTACATTCACAAGGATGACATGCTGACTCCGAATTCCTGCCATAATAGACCGCTGTATATGAGGGGCTCCATGAACTGTCAGCCACTGAGCAGGATACTGATAGATCCCGGGGCTGCCATGAACATTCTCCCATACCGCATCTACCAAAAATATTACTTTGATCTGTAGCTTACCAAGGTCAGAGACATGAAAATTGCAGGATTCAACGAGAAATGTGAGACGCCCCTTGGGGTGGCTGATTTTAACCTCACATTGGGGGACCTCACTACCGTGGTACGATTCTATGTAATCGACTCCAACACCACATATAAGGCCCTGCTGGGGAGACTGTGGCTGCATGAATATCAGATAGTGCCGTCCACGCTGCATCAGTGCATTAAATACTGCCATGAAGGAAAAGAAGAAAGGGTGTTTGCGGATCTGCATCCCTTCGAAGTATTCGAGTGCCATATGCTCGATGCATCCTACTACACAGAGGTGTCACAAAAGGGTGAAGAAAAAGAGGCTGGGGTCAGCCAGAAAAAGCTGGCAACGAAGGCAAGAAACTGGTCTCCCCCGCCACCAAAGGGCTATATTAAAAAGCATGAGGTATCTCACATCTCTTATGCTGGTGACTTTGCTCGGATCACCCCTCCTAGCATTCACCCGGATGATATCGATGAAGAAATGAAAGAAAAGTACACATAGGTGGAGGTTCCGCAAGGTTTAGTCAAGCCCATCGCCAGCCTAGAGTACCAGACGGTGCTACCACTGAAGACTATGGAAATCCCTCGCTTCTGTGAGCCTCCTACCATATTCTACACCGGGGAGCCAGTCGAGGAAGATGATCAAGACTGCATGGTCCCTGAAGAGGCTGTAAACCGGATGGTGCCGATTACAGGCTTGGACTATACTACCCAGCGGGTTTTGCAGATGTTCTCTAAAATGTAGATGCCATCACTACAACCTGTTGCCCAAAAGAAGGCGTTCCAGGAGCTATGGGATCCGCCCTGGGATAATAAAGAACTGAGGAAGATCACTCAGCACCCGGGATTGGGCTATACCCTTCAAGAATACTATGAAGCTGAAGTGGACGTCATCTCTGTCTCCTACCAGCATGAAGACCCTTCCGAGGTGGGATATGACAAGTACCCCTCGGAAGATGAAGAAATCGTTTATCAATCCATAATGAACAATGAAGCCCCGGACAGTCAGCCGGAGACGGGGACGTCTGATGAAGCAAAGAAAGATTGGTGCTGAGAAGACCTACCTTGCAAAGAGGATCTGTTCCATGCTAAAGCAAAGTTTGACACGGGAACCCCGGATGAAGACCAAGTAGCCAAAGAGCTGAGGGAATGCCTGGAGTTTGAGCGCATCCTGGAAGAAGTCCGGGCTCTACAGAATGATGATCTCTCAAAGGAGTCTGCATCAGAAGAGCCTCTAAGGGCGGAAGACTCCATCTTTGAGTTTCCTGCTGATCCAGTTACGTCCTCGGGGCAGACTGAACAGAATAGAACAATATTGGCCGTATATGATGAGCCAACACCCGCTGATGACCAGTATGATGAAACAGAAAATCATGAAACTGAAGAAGATTATATCCCGGGAGGCTTCATTGACTTGCAAGAAGCCCCGCCCGAGGTCGAAGATGGAGGTCAGGCCATCGTCGATGAGCTTGTGGAAATAAATCTGGGGACCGCAGATCAGCCAAGGCCGACATTCCTCAGTGCACTGCTAGAGCCAGCTACCAGGGAACAGTATATACAATTCTTGAAAGAATTCCGAGACTGCTTTGCATGGACATATGATGAAATGCCGGGAGTGAGTTCTGATGTGGCACAGCACCGATTGGCAATAAACCCAGAGGCTAGCCCTGTAAAGCAGCCTTCCAGGAGAGTGCGCCCTGAATTAATAAATCAGATTAACAAAGAGGTTGACAAGCTGATTGATGTAGGCTTTGTTGAAGAAAATCAGTATACTACATGGTTAGCCAACATAGTGCCTGTAAAAAAGAAGAATGGCCAGATTAGAATATGTGTTGATTTCCGGAACCTTAATAAGGCTTGCCCGAAAGATCACTTTCCAGTGCCAATCACTGAAGTGATGATCGATGCGACTACTGGTCATGAGGCTCTATCATTTATGGATGGGTCATCCGGATACAACCAAATCTGGATTACTGAGGAAGACAGAGTGCACACTGCATTCCGTACCCCCAAGGGGATATTCCACTACAAAAGAATGTCGTTTGGTCTTAAGAATGCCGGCGCTACCTACCAAAGAGCTATGACCAAGATCTTTGATGATTTGCTCTTCAAGAAAGTAGAGTGCTACATTGATGATTTGGTAGTGAAAACTAAAAGAAGAGAAGACCATTTGCAAGACCTGAGGGTAGTATTCCAGAGGCTGCGCAAATATGAACTCAAGATGAATCCCATGAAATGCGCCTTCGGCGTGTCCAGTGGAAAATTCCTCAGGTTTATTGTCCGTCATAGGGGCATTGAAATTGACCCATCCAAGATTAAGGCTATCCAGGAGCTCCCTCCACCAAGGAATCTGTCCGAGCTGAGATCTCTGTAAGGGCGTCTGGCCTATATCCGATGATTTATATCAAATCTATCAGGAAGATGCCACCCCTTTCCCAAGCTCATGATGAAAGATGTGCCGTTCCTCTGGGACGATGGCTGTCAGGAAGCCTTTGAGAAGCTGAAAGAATATCTCAAGACCCCTCCGGTGCTGGAGGCACCAATTAAGGGCAGGCCCTTAATACTATACATCGCAGCCACATACTGTTCCCTGGGGGCAATGCTGGCACAGATAAATGAAGAAGGCAAAGAACAAGCCTTATACTACCTGAGTAGGAGGCTGATTAGAACTGAAGAAAGCTACAGCTACATAGAAAAGACCTGCTTGGCACTAGTCTTTGCTGTCAAGAAGCTCCGACACTATATGTTGTCACATGAAGTCAGATTGATATCTGCAGCAGATCCGCTCAAATACATATTGACTCAGCCAGTACTGAAGGGCCGGTTGGGCAAATGGGCAGTGATCCTGATGGAATTCGATATTACCTATACACCCCAGAGGGCGATAAAAGGACAGGCTGTGGCTGATTTCTTTGCAGAGCATCCTGTGCCGAAAAATGATATGCTAGGGACTGAGTTACCCGATGATGAGACACTCGAGGCCTGCCAGACCCAGTCAGTTATGTGGCAACTATTCTTTGATGGAGCATCCAGAACAGAGACAGACTCCGATGGAAAGACCAGAATACGGGCTGGAGCCGGTATTGTGCTGAAATCACCAGAAGGGGAGGTCGTGCATACTTCCTGTTCTATAAACAAGCCCTGCACCAATAACGAGGCCGAGTATGAAGCTCTGATAACCGGGCTATATATAAGCCTCAACATGGGTATCCAAATGCTTCAAGTGTTCGGGATTCGATGTTGATAATAAAACAGGTCCAAGGGGAGTTCGAAGTGCGGAAGCCAGAACTGAATCCCTACCACCAAAAAGCTGTGCGCCTCATGGCGAAATTCTACCATATTGAGCTCAAGCATGTGGGCCGTGGACACAATGCCCAGGCTGATGCACTGGCGAAGCTGGCCAGCTCACTAGCAGTCCCACCAAATAAGACACTGAACATTGTCGTTATGAACCGGCGGCAAGTCCCCAGTATGCTAGAAGAGTGCCCCGAAGAAGACGAAGTTGCCACCATCAGCATAGAACAAGCGTCTGATTGGAGACAGCACCTGCTGCAGTGGTTTCTACACCAACAACTGCCGCAGATAAGAGAAGAAAAGATGAAACTCCTAAGAATCAAAGACTATTATGAAATCAGGAATGGAATTTTGTTCCGAATAATGGCAGATGCACGCAAGAAGATTCTACTCGCTGTCTGTCCACTGAGGAAGCCTGGCAAGCGATGAAAGAAACACATGCCGGGACAGCAGGTGCCCACCAGGCTGGTCCCAAGATGAAGATAGAAATCAAGAAGCTGGGCTACTATTGGCCCACCATGTTTGAAGACTGCTGTAAATTTGCAAAATCATGCCAGAAATGCCAGGAGCATGCTACTGTGCCTAGAAGGCCTCATACAACTCTGCACCCTACAGTTCCCAGCTGGCCATTTGCACAATGGGGAACTGATGTAGTCGGGCCACTGCCGACTTCCTCGGCCGGACATAAGTACATACTGGCCATAACAGATTACTTCTCCCGATGGGCGGAGGCTATAGCATTAAGAGAAGTGACTGGTGAATTGGTCGCCAGATTCATCAAACAGAACATTATCTTCCGGTTCGGGATCCCCAGCCGAATAATATCCGACAATGGAAGTCATTTCAGAAATCAGAAGGTCTATCGGCTTGCTGAGAAATATAAGATCGAATGGAGGACCTCCACTCCTTACAATCCACAGGCAAACGGATTGGCAGAAGCTTTTAACAAGACTCTCTGCACCTTGCTGGCCAAGGTCGTCAGTTCTAATAAGAAGGACTGGGAAGAGAAAATGTATGAAGCTCTGTGGGCATACCGCACTGTCTTCAAGACACCTACAGGGTGCTCACCATACTCGCTGGTATACGGCTCAGAGGCAGTGGTTCCGCTAGAGCTGGAAGTCCCGTCACTCAGAGTGGCAGTCCAATATGGCCTGGCCCGTGGCGAACAGACCAATGCAGAAAGAAGACTAGAAGAACTGGCTGAATTGGAAGGGAAGCGCCTCCGAGCTCAGAAGAGTATCCAAATGTATCAGGCCCGCATGGCCACTGCATTCAACAAACTCATAAGAGGATGAGAATTCAAGAAAGGTGACCTCGTCATGGTCAAGAAAAAAGAAGTCATGGCGTCCAACCCAAAAGGAAAGCTGAATGCTAACTGGGAAGGTCCTTATGTGATACAGAGGGTCTACGAAGGAGGGGCCTACGTGGTTGTTAACCATCGAGGGGAAATCCAATTCTCGCCACTCAACGGAAGACATCTGAAGCTGTATCATCCATCACAACCAACATTCCTAGGGTAACCGGGCAGAATCTACCCTTTTCTTGGTCTAGCGGCACTCCGCCCTAGCCGAGCTACCCATTTCCCGGTCTAGCGGCATTCCGCCCTAGCCGAGCTACCCTTCCTTGGCCTAGCGGCACTCCGCCCTAGCCAAGCTACACCCTTTCCTTGGCCTAGCGGCACTCCGCCTTAGCCAAGCTACCCATTTCCCGGTCTAGCGGCATTCCGCCCTAGCCGAGCTACCCCTTTTCTTGGTCTAGCGGCATTCCGCCCTAGCCGAGCTACCCCTTTTCTTGGTCCAGCGGCACTCCGCCCTAGCCGAGCTACCCCTTTTCTTGGTCTAGCGGCACTCCGCCCTAATCAAGCTACCCCTTTTCTTAGTCTAGCGGCACTCCGCCCTAGCCGAGCTACCCCTCCTTGGTCTAGCGGCATTCCCCCCTAGTCGAGCTACCCCTTTTCTTGGTCTAGCGGCACTTCGCCCTGACCAAGCTACCCCTTTTCTTCGTCTAGTGGCATTTCGCCCTAGCCGAGCTACCCATTTCTTCATCTAGCGGCACTCCGCCCTAGCCGAGCTACCCCTTTCCTTCGTCTAGCGGCACTCCACCCTAGCCGAGCTACCCCTTTCCTTGGTCTAGCGGCACTTCGCCCTAGCCGAGCTACCCCTTTCCTTGGTCTAGTGGCACTCCGCCCTAGCCAAGCTACCCTCATCTTGAGCTGGTGGCATTCCGACCTGTCACCCACTAAAAAAAAAGAGGAAGGAAGGAGAAAGAACAAAAAGAAAGTAAAAAAAAAATGGGGTTAAAAATACAGATACCCCGCCAGACTTGCTCCTATATTAGGGACAAGTGCAAAAATGGCCTAAAACCCAGCTGTGGTGAAAACCCGAAAGGGCACTGCAGGCAAAATCGGGTACCCCGCCACGTGAAAACCCGAAAGGGCACGTGGGCAAAAGCAAGAGGGGGCTGGCTCCGGCGAAAACCCGAAAGGGTGCTTGGGTCGGTAATGTGGTGATTCCAAAGAAAGCCTCACCTCCCACCATAAAACTCCTCGTCGATCGACCGGCGCCTTGCCCGATCAACGATTAAACTCATCCGGAATGGACCTTACGTCTATTCTGTTGAAGCCTTCATGCATTGCTCAAGAAAAATTCCCTCGATAGTAAGCCCACCTCGGGATAGACCTTCCGTCTGTTCTGATAAAACACTTCCACTTGTTTCTGTCTAAGACCCACCACGATGAAACCTGCCCGGTTTAGACCTTACGTCTATCCCGATGAAACCTATCCTACGTCTCACCGCGATGAAACCTGCTGTTGATCGATTGGCACACTGCCCGATCAACAATGAAACCCTGTCCGGTTTAGACCTTACGTCTATCCCGATGAAACCTATGAAATCCTTGCATTGGTATAAACCCAATACTGATGATGGAACCTGATACTGATCGACCGGCACGCTGCCGGATCAGCGATAAAACCTTGTCCAGCTTAGACCTTACGTCTATTCCGACTAGATCTACAGGTCTCTTTACGTCCCGCCGTGATGAAACCTGCTGTTGATCGATTGGCACACTGCCCGATCTATGATAAAACCTATCCAGTTTAGACCTTCCGTCTATCCTGATGAAATCCATGAACTCCTTGCATTGGTATAGATCCAATACCGATGATGAAACCCGCCATTGATCGATCGGCATCTCGTCCAGTATCAATGATAAAACCCTATCCAGTTTAGACCCTACGTCTATCCTGATGAAACATATGAAATCCTTGCATTGGGATGAGCCAATACCAATGATGAAACCTGCTATCGATCGATTGGCACGCTGCCTGATCGACGCTAAAATCCATCCAGGGTGGACCTTCCGTCCGCTCTGACATAGCACAACACTGCTCTTTGAGTCAATTCAGACCCTCCGTCTGGATAGATCATGAAACTCTATTCCTTTGCGTTAATGTTAAACCCCACATTAACGATGAAACTCATATTTTCAGCAAACGGCCTCGTGCCCGATCTGCTATCTATATCCTCTAAATCAATTCTGACCTTTCGTCTGGATATATCATGAAACCCTACTTCCCTTTGCATTGATGTTGACACCCACATCAATGATCGTGTGTCCGCAATAAACATATGGCACCATGGTCCATAGGATGAAAGTTCTGGTCCCGGAAGAGACAATGAAAAAGAAAAGAGAAAGAAAACGACAAAAAGTACATGTGCAGAAATGGGGTTGAAAATAGAGATACCCCACCAGACTTGTTCAGGCATTCTGGACAAGGGAAAAAATGGCTAAAACCCAGCTGTGGTGAAAACTCGAAAGGGCACTGCAGGCAAAATAGGGTACCCCGCCACGTGAAAATCTGAAAGGACGCGTGGGTAAAAGCAAGAGGGGGCTGGCTCCGGCGAAAACCTGAAAGGGCGCTTGGGTCGGTAATGTGGTAATTCAGAAGTTCCATGCCAACCGGCACGTTGCCTTCACCTCCCCTTCACTGATGAGGCCTTCCGTCGGTCATCTGGCTCTATGCCCCACCGATGATAAAGTCTTTCCGGGGTAGACCCTACGTCTACCCTGATGAAATCTACATACCCTCTTTTCACATGTCCCACCAACAATAAAACCGGTCACCAGTCTGATAAAGCCTGGCCAGTTCAGACCTTACGTCTGTCCTGATCAAACTCCTAAACCTTCCCTTGACCGATCGGCTCCTTGCCCGGTCAACGATGAAACCCTACCAGGATAGACCCTACGCCTAGCCTGATGAAACCTACGTATTTCTTGGCAAAGTCCCACCCGCCATAAAACCTGCTGGAATAGACCTTACGTCTGTCCTGACAAGACCTACACCTTTACATACGTCCTACCGTTGATCGACCGGCACCTCGCCCGATCAATGATGAAATCCTCTGTCCGGTTTAGACCTTACGTCTATAATGATGAAACCTATGAGACTCTTTGCGTCGATATAAGCCCCATATCGACGATGAAACCAACCACTGATCGACTGGCACCTCGCCCGATCAATGATGAAACCATGTCCAATTGAAACCCTGCCAGTGTAGACCTTCTGTCTATTCCGATGAAATTTATAACTCTTTCTTTACATCGATATAAACCCAATATCGATGATGAAACCAACTATTGATCGACCGGCACCTCGCCCGATCAGTGATGAAACCCTGTCAGCGTAGACCTTTCGTCTATTCTGATGAAACTTATAACACTTTCTTTGCATCGATATAAACCCAATATCGATGATGAAAATAGTTATTGATCGACCGGCACCTCGCCCGATCAATGATGAAATCCTATCCAGTTCAGACCCTACGTCTGTCCTGATGGAAACCACGCACCCTTCAATGTCCCACCTGTGATAACATCTACCCAGTCTAGACCTTACGTCTACTCTGATGAAACCTGTAAAACTCCTTTGCATTGATATAAACCCAATATCGATGATGAAATCATGTACTGGTCGATTGGCACATTGCCCCAACTAGCTTTGAAACCTGCCCGGGGTGGACCATTCGCCCGTTCCGGATAGTGCTCTGAGCCTCTTCGTTCACATTCCTGCAAACCTTCTCCCTTGCGGCACGTATGGCCAAGAAGGACGTTTGCTACCACCAACAAAATTCGGTTTAAAGCACCCCCCCGGAGGCCGTCACGCGGTGGAGCGAGTTCCCCATCCTTTCTCTGAAGGAGTGGACGCTCTCCTGCTAGGTACGGGCTATTCCCATAGGGACCGCTGAAACCGCTGCCAAATCACCGTGAAGTATTGATGGTGCGATAAGTTAAGAACAAACCACATATGAGACTGGTATAAAGAGTCCTTTCCATTGAATAAAAAGGGAATACAAGAAGGGCCCCTGAGGGGAAATTGTATTACAAAAAAAAAGGGGAAAACAGGTATTCACGGGCGCCGGAATATGTCTTCAAAGGCCAGAAGCCCTACATGCGGGGCAGCCCCCAGCTCATGAAGTCGAGCCTCCTCCTCCTGTAGCCGAGCAGACTCGTCCTGAAAGGATGCCATCTGCCCCTCCAACAGAGCTACTTCCTCCGCAAGCTGCGGTCGAGAAGTTGTTATCTGCGGCTGTTCAGCCCGGAGGTCAAACAGTTCAGCCTCCAGGATGGTTATCCGGTTGCGCACGAACTGCTCCCGCTGCGCCAGAGACTGCAGTTGGCATTGGCGCTCCTGAAGAACAGAGTCCGTCTTCTCCAGCTCCGATTTGCACTCCTTCCTTTGCAATTTCAAAGCTGTCAGTCTGTCAGACATAATATGCGCCAAGAAGTCCCGGCGATGTATAAACTTTAACAACAATAAAACCCGCTGGGCCCATATTTCCATGGGACAGCCCATCGCCTGCAGACCAGCGGTGAAACGCTCGGCTATCTCCTTCAGCCGCAGATAAGTCAGTCCGGGCTGGGACTCCACCAGCTGGCGCAGCATGTCCAGATTTTGCCAGACGAAACTCTCGGATGAAGCGAAACCAGGAGAAGGGGCTGGAGCTACTTCGAAAGTCACCTCGCCATCAATGTCTGCCCACAGTGCAACATCGGCTGAGAGGACGAAGACGGCAAATCCGCTGGAAGAATTGGCCGGTCCCTCTCTGTGCTCTCCGGCTGAGCTGAAGATTCCTCCTCCACCGCTGTCTCGGGTGCTATGGCTTGAACACCCGCGGAGGGAGGACCAATGAATGATGGAGCTATCTCTTCATGAGTCTTCTGAATAAGGGCTTCATCTTCAGCTACTCTTTCTGATAATGGGGGCGAAAGGTCCCTAGTCTGTAGAGGCAGAGATCCAGTCTCTATAGCCACTGTGGCAGGGACTGCTGATTCGGGCGCAATCGACATTACGGCGGCCGGTATAAAAGCGGAGCTTCTGGCTGGGTCTACTTCGGCTCTGAACTCTGAGGCCCTGACAGGGATGGAAATCTCTCCTGATGATCCCAAGTCCAGTGATGTTAAGTCAGTTGAAGATTGTATTCTCACTGGCACGGGGCGAATAACCTCAGAAATTTCCATGCAAGTTGAAGGTAAAGCAGGGATGATGATCAAATCTGCAGATGAGACGTCCATAGAAACTGCGGCCGCGTCTGAACTGGTAATGACAGGGTCCTGAGGACGAAGCAGAATGATCCTCATCAATGAATGAAAGAAAATAAGTAGAGCAGCAAACAAAAAAGAAGCTTACCTTTAAAGTGGGGTCTATATCCTCAAAATGAGACAAAAGGGGAGAAAGTTCCGTAGTTGAAGCAACAAATGGAGGGGTTATGTCAACCTCAGTGTCGAGCCCGGCAAACTCCTCTTGCAATTCCTCCTCAGAAGATAGCATCAGCAGCTTAGGAGGCTGAAAAGGCGGAAGGCCTTTTGCAAATATGGGCAAGGCTTCTGATTTCAGGATTTCCTCCTCACTGCCGCTGAAAGTCACTTCCTCCTCATTATCAGGGACGGTCTCTGAGCTGCCCGAGGATATCTCCACTCTATCTACATGCTGCGAGGTTGCTTCTAGAGCGTGCCGGGATGCAGACCGGGTGATTATGCTCCTGGCCGGAATAGGGCTCCATTTGGTTTGAGTCCTTTCACTTTCCTGTGGCTGAGGCGACTCTCCCGCTGCTATCATGGCCTCAGTCTGCTCCCTGATTGTCACCTCAACAAAAGGGGAACTCTGAGGGATATAATGGAAAAGAATAACAACAAAAGTATAAAGAGAAAAGATGAGAAAGCACATTTACCCTCCTCCTCGCCAGCCGGGGTAGGAGAAGGCAGCCTCGTGTCCCTTTCCGCAGGCACTGCAACCTGCTCCGGGGCTGTATCAGATAAAGAGAAGCTTAGTCTCGAAGGACGCCTTAAAAGATCAGTCAAGAAAACAATGAAGAGTGCATCTGCAAGACATTTACCGCCACTCTCGGCAGGTTCCTGAGCAGCCTCCCTCTGAGACCTGAACTCGTCAAAAGAGGGGATGTCTGGGAGAGGGGTCCCGGCGTCCGTCGCAACTGGAGCTGACTGCTGGACCCGAGCAACCTTGGCCCTCTTGGCCTTGACAACTGCAGCTTTCACTACAGAAGGCTTCCTCTTCTTGCCCGAGGCAAGGGAGTGGTCGTGGGTGCCGCTGCAGGAATTTCAAAGTAAGCAGGCTTTTCAGCTTGAGCAATAATCTTCCTGTAAAGTCCCTGCCGTTTTATGTCCGGTCTATCTGTGCAAGACACAAGAAAGGCAGTCATAGTCGACAGATGCAGAACATAACAATAAAAGAAAGACGCCATGAACGCACAGGAAGGGTCATACCTGCTGGGCCGTCATAGAAGGTGGAAAGCGGCCAATACAGATAAGCCACCTCCTTCGAGCGGGAAGCAGCCTCCTTCACGAGCCAGCATACGTCACCTATGGTCTGGCACTTCTCCGTCAAGGCAGCTAAATCTTTATGTCCGTGGAAGTCAAGGCAATGAAACAGGCCGAGATAATCCATGCACCAGCCGTCGACATAATGAAAAGAAATGAAAAGCGGCTTATTCAGAATGCCAGCTATCGGGTTCTCTACTGACAGCCCGTGAACATTCAGCAGTACAAAAAGCCAAGAAGTGTGCTGATAATATGTCTGGGTGCGGTCTTCCCTCCGCACAAACGTCCTATAAGGATGAAATCTGTCCACCGGGCCCCTCCAGGGGGCTGCTGTCGGGAGAGGCTCCTCCGGGGGAAATGGATACTGCACCTCCACATGAATACTCCCTATGTGGCCCAGCTGCCTCAGGTCCTTTGTAAAAGCATCTTCATTGATCTCAGAAAATACAGGAGTGGGTATTTCAGAACCTTCCTCTTTTAAGGACCGACGCTTGGCAATATATGTGTCCGCCTCCCTCAGATGCTGTGAATAGAGCCTTTTCAGATGAACCTCATCAATTTCAAATACAGGCCCTGATTGCCGCTTTAAGAAAGAGCGCTCGGCCACATCCCAAAAGGCGCCTCTGCCATCTTTATAGAAATTGCTACGGGTATTCCACCACTTAATATATTCTGAGGTGACACGGGGAATACGATTAGAAACGGTCGGGACCCTGAAAGTTACGCCCTCTCGGCGATGAAAGAAATCCCACCATATCCGACCGTCACTGGCAATGGAGGACCCATGCTTGGCACGGCTGTCCAAAGGAAACTGAGCAGCTGATGAAGGAATATGCTGATCGTAGCCAAAGTTTCTGCTAAAACGGAATGGGTAATAGGGCTCCAAAATGAGCAAGCCTCCCTTCCTGAAGACCAATACACTGGGTCGGATAGCCATAGCCCACCTTACCAGTTCTGGTTCTAATATGGGCCGGGTGGCATTGGCCCCCGAAACAGGATGGACGTAAACTTCTACCTTCTCCATTCTGCATTCCCTCTGAGGGTCTACTAAAGGAGCCGAACCTGCTGCCAAGCTCCAGAAATGAATGCTACCATGAGCATCTACAGGCACTTTTGTCAACCGGCCCCTGATCTTAAACAGCTACTCTGAGAAAAGACCGGGTTCGGCGCTAGCAAACTCAATCATCCAAGGGAGCAGTGTGTCTGACTGCAAAGTTCTCGGGGCGAGCTCGGGGAAAATGCTGCAAACCCAAGCATTGAAGAAATGAAATGGACCTACAGTCCGTAAGGAACGGGGAACCCGATGTCTATGCAAATCTCCCAGCGATTTGTAAACTAAACACAAAGCCGCCGGGCACAGAGACAGTCTCATCCCCCAGGCCATCTGACAGGCCGGATATATAGCCTCCGGTCTGATAGTCGTCTCGTCCCCTTGGGGGAGAGCGAAAGTGCACAGCCAGAAGGTCAGATAAGCTGCACAATGAGTAATGGGGTCAACCCCTGCTGGGTACGGGCCGTCTACACCGGCTCGGCGCAGTGAAGCCGGCAATGCCAATTTGTAACGAGGGGCTCTGATCTGCTTACCAGGAGTCGGTCCCACGGAAGGAAAGTCTGTATACTTCAAGGGACCCCCGAAGAAGTACTGTATCCACTGTCCTACACGGACTCTCAACCTGCTGCTCTTTTCCCGGGGTTGATATCCTTTGGAAGATCCCCTGCTATAGGCCAGACAAATGGTCCGATAAGCCTTCATCAAGTACCGGTATGCGTAGCCAAAAGAATATCTTCCCTCTTCATCAGAGGCGTCCTTTACAGAGTCATCTAGACAGACCTCCTCATATGGCTCCCCATCTATAGGCAGGCCTGAAAGCTGCGCAAGACTCCAAAGATCGAGAGAAGTCTCACCTTCTGCTGTATAGAACGTATTAAACTGTGGGCAGAACACTTCAAGCATGCCGCAACATAATCCCCGAGAGATGGGATAGCGGAACCTGGAGGCAAATACACTATGATATACCCCAGCTCTAATCAGTAAAGGGGCGTATTCCTTCAAGACAAATTCTGTAAACTCCACTGCTCCTACCCTGAAGAGATGGGCGTCTGTCACTTTAGCATCTCCAAACCAGCCGGCAGCTAGCTGATATTTAAATTGAACGGCCAGACAGTTCAGAATGAATGGCTCGTCCCTGTAACCCCACTTCACAGGAGCTAGAAAAAGTCCAAAGTTGGGCTTCTCCCGATGGACGCGACCGGCAGCATGGTCCCACCTTGCCGGGGTAAACTCTGGAGCCCGGGTCAGCATCTTCTTCTCCGGCTCTAATTCAGAAATGCCCAGCACGGCATTCCAGTCCCTCTGCTCACCCGGGAGATATATAGCTCGGGCACGATAGACAGAACCCTTCATGCTGTCTCTGTCAGCAAGTATTGCCGCTTCCACAGACCGAGCAAGCAGGAAATCCCTCATTCCACCTATGGTGAAGGTCCGGATAAATGGCAGCAGATGACGATCCTTCGGCAGGTCCGGACGGTAGTCAGCAGCCCTTCTGAAATCAATACCTTCTGTGGAAGAATAGACTCCGGAGGACGGCACTGTGTCAGTCTCGGAATCAGAGGACTCGTCGACAGTGGCGATCTGGTTATAGCCAAAGCTCAGACTATTCACATTCAGCCAGTTGACTGCAGCCCGAGATATGTTCGGCTGAGCCGAGGAACTCACTCCCGCAGTCATGGAAGCCGCAGCAGAAGAGTCGGAAGCCATGTCAGTGACTGCAATCAAGAAAAGATGAAAATAAGCATCGGAAAGATGAATGAGCATGTGATGATTAAACAAATAACTCCAGTTAAATTTTGGCAGCATCTCCTCTTGTCCGGGGTCTGCCCAAGAAAAATAGGGAGTCACCCACTAAGAGGGAGTGATCCCGAGCATAAAATGGGACTCAATCCCACATAATGAACTTACCCGAGAATGAACGGGTCAAAAAGGGGGGGAGAATGAAGTAAGGCTCTCGGGGGAGCTCACCACCGCCGCCGAGATGAAGAGAGAGAAGGTAGAGGTAAGAAATGAAGTAAAAAGCCCTCTCGGGGGGGTTAAAAAGAAGAAGAAAAGAGGGACTTCTCGGCGCGAAGAAAAGCGCGCCGAGAGCCCCCCGTCGGCCGGAAGAAAAGGGGGCGCGCCGAGACCCCCGCGCCGAGAAGTCTGCCGAAGACCTCCGCGCCGAGAACCCCGCCGAGACGGCCCGCGCTGAGAAGGCCGCGCCGAGAAGCCCGCACCGACAACAAGCCGTGCCGAGAAGCACCCGCACTGAGAAGGGTCATACCTCGCACCGAGAAGCCCAAGGCAAGGCCAAGAAGGCTTCAAAGTGCTGACAATAAAATCAGAAGATATGGAGAGGAAAAACATGAAAATGAAAGATACATGTGCATAATATTGCTGCAGCAACATGATTAAGCCGAAGAACAATGTCAAAGAGAAATGGAGGAAGATACCCTCGAATGATGAAAGGCACCTGCAGACCCCGTGCCGCTTATTCTGCGCTTACGCCGCCCGCAGGTGGGGGGCATTTGTTGACACCTTGAAAATGAGCAAGGGCAGAAACAGAATTGAAAGGAAGATCAGACCAATAGTGAAAGATCAATGACGAAGTTCGTCAACCATCTACCCGGTTGAAGCCCTTTCCGGGCCAAGCTGATGTCCAATGCCATTGTCAGTCAGACAACGGCACTGATGAAATAGCAGTCACCTGGCTGAAGTCTTTCCAGGCTAAAGCTGATGTCCGGTCTTGTCACCGTTCAAGTGACGATACCGATAAGATGATGTCCGACTTTGTCGTCATTCAGATGGCAATGCCGATGAAACCCCAGTCTACCGACTGATGAAAATCTATGAATGATCTCAATAGAAGCTGTGTCACCAGTGGAGGGCCTTCTCGGTTCTGATACATTTGAAGGACCAAAAAAAGGCCGAAGTCTATGTGAGGTTTTAAAAGCCCTAAATGGGCCTATAAAAGTGCGCCGGGATCCCCTTGTCAAGGCCAACAGGCCGCGCCGAGAAGCTTGAGCCCCGCACGCTGGGAGCTCCGCCTACAGCTGAGGCGCGCCGGGACGAGCCTGCCGAGAGGACGCCAATGAAGGATATAAAACCCCCTCATTCGAAGAGAAAGCAGACAGCACACAAGGTGATCGGGGGAGACACATAGAAGAAACTTGCAACCTCATCCACAAGAAGAGAAAGAGAGCTGAAAAAGAAAAGAGGGAAGAGAGAGCGAGATCTCCCAAAGCTGAGCGAAGGTGGCCAACGGGGAGGGAGAGGAGTCAATGCTCCGCCCTCCCCCCCCCCCCCATTTCTATAGTTCGTCTCTTTTTTATTTCGATGGTCTCTCTTCTTTCCTCTTTTGATGTAGCCTGCAATGCCATAGCCGGTTTCACACCGATACAGTGATGTATACCCCCTACTTCCTCATTATGTATCTTACCCAATGAATGTTATCGAATGGATAAATATGGTGGGCTGTAGTCCATCCCTGCTTTCGTTTCTCTGAAGTTCTATGCTCATCCCCCGTGTTGTCTGTCTCTTCTTAAGACTCAATAGCACGCTATCCCCCTCCCCAGGTCGATCGATCGCCTGTTTATTCACCCGTTTCCTGAGTGCTCCTCATGCTTGCTTCCGAGCCAGGGAGAGACTATCCCTTGGCCTCTGAAGCAAAGCATGGATACATAGCAATCACCTCTCGGTCTTAGGTGTTGCATTCATGCTCATCGGCTTTGCCGAAGTCATCCCCGGGGCCAGAGACAGTCATCTCTTGACCCCCAGATGATGGTGAGTATACTGAAATCATCCTCACGGATCATGAGGAACGCTGGTGACAGAGATACCCTAAACCGCGTTTCCCCCAAATAGCTCTCCGCCTTCGGCCTTCCCTTTGAAATCCAAGCCAAAGCCAATTGTAGTCTGATGAATTGAGCCCTTTGAATTCCTAAGGCCCGTCTATCTTGATCTGAATCACCAGGAAAACCCCTGGATCCTCAACAGATTCAAGAACAGAGTACCGTAAACCTCTGTTCTTACCCGGCACCCTCACACCTCTCGACCCCGCATACAGTAAACTGGATGAACAGCTCTCGGCGCTATCCTTCAGGCGTCGAGAACCGCCTTGGCCTTCTGGCCTCCCCGCCGGGAGACCCCCCTTTTAACAATTGCCCTTCGCGCCGGGAGCCTTGCACCTTGGCCGCGCCGGGAAGCTCCCTTGGCTGTTTTGCATCGCGCCGGGAAGCCATCCGATGGCTTTCTCCCCTGCGCACCGGGAACCCCCCCCCTTTTTAACAATTGCCCTTCGCGCCGACAACCTCCTCTGGCCGTTTGGCCCTTGCGCCGAGAGCTTACATCCTGGCCTCTTCCCCGTCGCGCCGGGAGCTCTCCACATTGAACCCGCCGAGAACACTCACCTCTGGCATCCTTCTGACGCCGAGAGCGCTAATCACTTGGCCTCCTTGCTTGCGTCGGGAGCCTAACACCTTCACCCTTCTGCCTTGGCACCGTGAGACACCCTTGGCTTCCCTGCTTGCCTGCGCCGAGAACTCCACTAACGCCAGCTTCCCGGCGCCCCAAATGGAGCCTTGCAAAGAACCCTTCTCGGTGCAGTGGTCTTCATGCCGAGAACCCATATATCCAGTCAAATCCGTGCCGAGAGGCTATCCTGCCACCCAATGAGCCTCCAACACTTCTATCAAACTCACCTAGGGATGTCCATGAGTCACCAGAACTGTCCCGAGGATAAAATCAAAGGGAGTCAGACTCCCTTACTTTCCACTTATCCGTATCGGGTTTATGAGCAACCCCTTTAGCTAAGGTGAGCTCTGCCACTGCACGAGTGTCACCGGCTCCTATAAGGGAAGAATCGAACATTGCCCCAGGGCATACATGTACAATGTGGGAGGTTCGCTCCCTCCTTTTTCGCGGCTTTCATCCCGGCATTCCGTGGGTGATAGCCTATTCTCCCCTGGGCATAATCCAGATTATGGGGAGATGCTGTCGAAATGTCGATAGATATTTTAACCCCGATAAGTCCCAGGAGGTGCACGTCACACGCCCCTCGTCCGGCTCAATCTTCCGGGGAATATGAATGCTGCGAGGCCCTTGGCTGGATGAGAAATATGAAAGGGGACATCTCCCCGATGATGGTCCGGATTCCGTCCCGCCATTGCGTGAACGGTGTCCTATTCCTACCCGGCACGACCCACATAAGAGATGGTCATGTCGGTGTAGTAATCTATTGTGCACTAAATTGTTTGCCCAGAATAACAATATCTTCAATATCACGCACTGTTATTTTTCTTTTATTACCACCCCGAGCGCCCTCCTATTTTGGCGTTTAATCAAGGGTTGTCCTTCTTAGGAAGGGCGTAATTAACGTCATAGCCTTTATGGTATGACGGACTTTTGGTCCCGACTCGGACTTCACAATCGACTGACCAAGTCAAGTCGAGCGCACAATGAAATCGTCACACATGTGACTGGCACGCCTAACAAATAAAATAAAAAAAATAAATAAATATAAATAAACAAATAATAACAATAAAATAAAAAGATAAAAGAGGAAAAAAATCCCGCGTCCATAGTCCCCCTTCTTATTGCGCCCGCGTGCGCTGTGTCATCCCCCTCGTGCACAACGTGCACCCCCCTTAGTCCCCTCTTTTGTCATTTTTAAGTCTGTGTTGTCTTGGAAAGTAGAACGACTATATCTTCCTCTATCTGTTTATTGTTGTTATATTCTTGTTATATCACTGCTATACATCTGTTATATTTGTGTGCTTATCTCTGCTCCATCTGTGCGTTACATATCTTTTATCCTGCACCGCATTTCATGCATTTACCCCCTTTTCTTTCTTTTTTTTACTTTTTCTAAGGATTAACCTCTCGGTGAAGGAAGGACTCTCCATCGGGAATTCCTCTTGACGGACTAGGATCTCCTCCATTGGGACCTCCGTAAGTCCCCGACATCGAAGGATTCCCTCTTCGTTCACTGGGCAGGTTGTACCACTGAAGTACCCCAAAGTTAGTTACCTATCCGTGGTGAGACGAGAGTCCCTAGTTCACACAGCGGTAAAACAAAGGTGTAACTAGGACTTTTGTAATTTTTGTGTGAATTTTTACATTTGTTAAAAAAAAAGACAAAAAAAATTTAAAATAAAAACAAAAAAAGGACGTAAAGCATTCACTTGTCTGCTAATCTCTGTTAATTGTTTGCTGGTGTTTGCTATTATGCTCTCAAAAGATTGTTATGGATGGCTGCATATAATCACAATGTTTTCAAGGCCGACGCCTATGAGTCCCAAATGCGTGACCCAGGTCACGACTCCTATGGAGTCTATAACTTAGATCGGGGCTACCAGGGTGAGCCACACGTCCAGCCCATGGACGGTCCATCATATGAGTCCTCTTATGGAGTACAGGCCACTATCGGGGGAGCTTCCTCCTCCATTAGTGCTCCCCATGCCTTAGATGTCCTAGCTCCTCACATCGACTCCCTTACTCCTCAACAACTTGAAGCCATCCAGGCTATCTTTAAGAGGGGTTCTACTTCTACCTCTCCCCTAGGTCATCCATGCGCTATAGGTGGTCCTCGTGCTGCTCCTTTTGAGGACCACATGGGCCAACCACCTCCCTCATTTCAGCATCTCTCATGGCCCCAAAATCTGGCCGTCCCTCTTACCCCGGTTCGACCGGGTCATTCCATGGGCAAACCTTACTCCCTTTCTTCTTCACGGCCTTCATGTCAAGCCGCCCCTCCAGAGTCTCAAAGTCGACTCTCAACTTCACAAGTCACACCTCTCCAACAAGCTATCATTGATAAAATTGATCAAATGGAGGAACAATTAAAGAGGATCGCGAGTCCGCGACCTCTTCCTACTCCTCCTCAAGCCAATCCCCTTCACACTTTCATGAATAATATTACCAAAATGGAGAAGGATTGGAAGGAGAGAAGAGATGAGTACGACATCTGGGATATGAGTGAGCAAGATAGCCTTCCAAGTCGTTACAATCAAGTGGACGCCGTCTATCTACCACTCATTCATCACACTAATCCATACGGCTCTCCGCCTCCACATCCACATTCACTCATTCATCACACTAATTCATACGGCTCTCCGTCTCCACATCCACATTCATATTCACAAAATCCTTCATGTCAATATACACCATCTCCACTCATCAACACGCCTCCACCATGGTGTCCATTTGAACTTGATGATCATAAAGAATTGGAAGTGGCACATGATGAAATTTATGAAGATTTTGAATATACAGCTACTCCGAGTTTTCTTCGCTTCCCTCTTCCACTTCCCCCACAAGAACCCCCTGCTCAGGATGAAGCCATTAGCCCTACCCCTGCTTATGAGACATCATGGTGCTACGATGATGGGTCAATACTTCAACAACCCGCGTCAATGCATCATGAATCACCTCCTACCCTAAACCCTTCGTGTACTACCAAAACTTGAAGCTTCCTACACACCAAGTCTTCTACTGTTACCCCTTTAATTGCACAATTAACCCCCGCACCATTGGCTTCCACTGAGCATTCCATTAACCCTTGTTACCAACCAAGTAATCCTTCATCGCCTTCACCTAAAACCTCCACGGAGCCTTCTATTAACCCTTGTCCCCAACCAAGTAATCCTCCATCGTCTCCACCTAAAACCTCCACTAGCCTTGTAACTCCGAATCCAACCATTCCTGTTCCTCCACTCAACCTCATACCAAAACCCGTGATTAGTCCAGAGCAGGGCCCATCCATTTTTGCACCCGAGCTAACCTTGTCTTCTCCCGAGCACAAGGAGAAACTCGCCGTGTTTCAACCCTCACTTACTCTTTCCACAACCCTTTCCATCGAACCTCTATTACCCGCTGAGCCTGTTGTCTCATCTCGCCTCCATCACTTAAGGCCTCCACCATCCCTATAACTTCAAACCCAACCCCTCTTACTCCTCCATTTGACTCCTCACCCAAATCCGTGGCTAATCCTGAGCAGGGCCCATCTATTTTTGCACTCGAGCCAACCTCGTCTGCTCCCGAGCAGGAGGAGAAACTCGTCGTGTTTCAATCTTCGCCTATCCTTTTCACAACCCCTTCCATTGAACCTCCATTACCCGTTGATCATGTTGTCTCCGACTCATCTCCTTCCATCACCTCTCGGAGTGGGTGTACTATTGCAAATACACGTGCCAAAGATGATGATCAAGAATCAGATAAGAAGAATTCGGTTACGGCTATGCCATTTAAAATTCAAGATTTTATATGCCGAATGCTGATTCGCGTTCTTGTGCCGGTTATTGTTGAGCAGCCCGAATCTCCATCTCTACCAATGTCCATCAAGAAGGACTCTCAGGAATTGGTGCTAAGTAAATCAAGGGCAAAAACAATAACGATCACGTTACTCATTGGCCAACATGCTTTCAGAGCCCTTATTACCCCTTGTTCGGTCATAGTCCAAATGGCCAATCAAAAGAAGGGGTTCTCCTCATGCATAGTGATGACATGTTCTACTGTCGAGGAGATGATGAACTCTATGTTCAGGGGTGGGTCAGGCCGCTCCTTGTTGGAAGCTTTTGACGTTTTATCTACTCCTCACCAACTTCCATGTAAGGGGCGAACACATGTGTTACCAAGTATATTCACACACGATATTCCAACGCCCTTGAGTAGTCCATCGAATAAGAAGCTCCTTATGTCGAAGGTCAAATTCCCAATGATAGATACCATTCGTTTATCAAGAGAGTTATTTCCTAAGGAGCTATTTCATGTCAAGATCCCTACTGCACAAGTAGAACTCTCAAATTTTTGCTCTTTACCAAGAGAGTTATTGTTCATTTTTGAACATTCGAGGGGTCTTACTAAGAGTTCATCAAATGAGAGCCCGTGCGCGCTGATCATTAAGCCGGCTGGTCAGGGAAGGATCAGGCTGTCTTTTAGAGCACATAATTGGAGAGAGCGACATGCAAGGCCAAGACGCCAAGAAGTCATATTGAAGGTTGAGAGGTCACCCTGTGAGAGAGTATCCGCCAAGAAGAAGGGAAAGCATAAAGTTGAGCTTAAGAGTGATAAATCCCATGTGGAGGAGCCATCCTGTAGCTCATCTACTGCATACCCCATTCCATCACTGCTTGTGCTGTTATTCATCTTCTTTATATGGGCAATACATTGGCTGAGAGGACGCTTCCCATCATCTAGATCTACGCAATCAAGCTCCTCTTCTTCTCTAGGGTCTTTGGACCCTCACATTCATCCCCCTCCGGAGCCTCCGGACCCTTACCTTTTACCTTGTTAGGAATCTCCGGACCCCTATACTCATCTCCCTCCGGAGCCTCCGGACCCTTACCTTCCACCTAGTCCGGAATCTCTGGACCCCCATTTTCATATTCCTCCGGAACCTCCGGACCCGTCTCTCTTTAATTCCATATCTTTATCCACCTCTCATCCCTGTCCGGAACCTCCAGACCCCTCTTTATTTAATTCCCTACCTTTATCTATCTACCCTCACATTCCACTCCGTCTGGAACCTCCGGACCTCTCCATGTTTAATTCCTTATCTTTATCCGTCTCTCGTCTCCCTCCGGAACATCCGTATTTCTCATCTATCTACCCTCACATTCCACTCCGTCTGGAACCTCCGGACCTCTCCATGTTTAATTCCTTATCTTTATCCATCTCTCGTCTCCCTCCGGAACCTCTGGATTTCTCATCTTGTTATCCATCCCTCCTAGGGCATCACGCCCTTCCTTTTTATATTCGTCCGAAGTCTCCGGACCTTTCCTTCTTTTGATTTATCCTTTTGTTCTTCCGTGGCATTGTGTCCTTCGTCCTTTTCATCCCTTTAAATTACCTTTTTGCATACTTTTTCCCAGGACATCGCATCCCTAATCATTTTCTTCCTCCGGAACCTCCGGATCCATTCTCCTCTGATTCTCCTCCTTTACATCCGGACCCCCCGGATCCGCCTCTCTCAATTTATCAGTTTCTAATTCCTCTCGATCTTGATCCCGAGTCTGACTCGATTCATGTCATATTAATTGTCTCGGGCATCTACCCGTTGTCATATTGCTTTCGAGGCTTTAGTCCTCACCTTTTCCTTTGATTTCTTATCACCCTGTAAATTCTTCTAGGCATCTCCCACATAATTCTGGTTTAGTTACCACTCCTTTATAATAAATCACCCTAGCTGGGGGATTGCCATACAAAAGAAGCGTCACTGCTGTTCTTCTAAGATGATTTGATGACAATGAGGTCTGGAAGTGTGTAGAGGAAGCACACTCAGGTGTGTGCGGTGGCCATGTGAATAGCCAAATGCTTGTCAAGAAAATCCTTCAGCAAGGCTTTTACTGGCCCACCATGGAAGAGGATTGTGCCATCTATGTCCGCAGGTGTGTCAAGTGTCAACTTCACGCCGATAAAATTAATTCCCCATCTTCTTCACTTCATCCAGTATCCTCCCCATGGCCTTTCTCCATGTGGGCTTTCGATGTCATTGGTCCTCTTGATAATCCTAACTACCTCACTAAGCAAAAATCATTCATCCTTACTGCAACGGAGTACTTCACCAAATGGGCCGAAGCCGAAGCTTATGTCGAGGTTAAAGTATCAACAGTCTGCAAATTCATCATGAAGAACATCATCGCCAGGTTCAGCATTCCAAGCACAATCGTCACCGACAATGGGCCACAATTTATTTCTCAGGACCTTCAGGATCTCTGCAAAAGGTATAAAATTACATTGCATCATTCATCACCTTATTATCCACAAGGTAATGGACAAGCAGAGGCCACTAATAAGACATTGATTAAAATCATAAAAAAGACTTGTGAATCAAACAAGTTCTCGGATTGGCCAGAAAAGCTGATTGAGGCTTTATGGGCCTATCGCACTTCAATCCGTACTCCCACTGGGTAAACTCCATTCGCCCTTACTTATGGGATGGAGGCGGTAGTTCCGTATGAAATCTTGGTTCCTTCTCTCAGGGTACAGTTGGACAAGGAATTTCCCCTCGACGAATGTCGTGATTCACTCCTTGCTCAATTGGAACTCTTAGATGAGAAACGGCTGGCTACTGTCGAGCATGCACGTGTATATCAGAACAGACTCACACGTTTTTATCAAAAGAAGGTCATTGAAAGGAAATTTCAAGTCGGTGAAATGGTAGTGAAAAGAATATTCGTAAAACCTGCTGGACCGCGTTCTAAACTCCAACCCAATTGGGAAGGACCGTACGTGGTTTAGGCTATGCATCCTGGCAACGCCTACATGCTAGTCAATGCTGAGGGGATCGAGTTATCCCACCCTTGGAATGGGCTTTATCTTAAGAAGTACTACCCTTAGATAGGTGTACATAGTGTCAAAAATGATGAAACGAAAAAAAGCAACAAAAAAAATAGAAAACAATGAAAACAACAAAAATATGTATATATACAACAACAACAACAAAAAATAGGAAAAATAAAAAAATATAGAAAATTCAAAATGCCAATGCCTGGAGACCACCATGCAATCAAGTTATCGCATCTCACCTTCATGTTAGAATAGGGCCCACTAAGACTTGGTAGGTCTCAGGTCTTGGTTTGCCAGAACCGTGGAGATCTCTGTCCGGCTAGTTCGGCTTATGCCCTCCTCAAAAGAAGGCAACATGCATGTACACATGTGTTCTATAAAAGATCGGTAGCATCGCTCATGGTGAGGCCTCACCCAGAAGGTCTCCAGAAGGCTTAAATCTTTATTCTCTCTCTCTTCGACCGAATGAGACAGCCAACGCCCTTAAAACGCTGAGCATGGGAAACACGAACACAACCCCTAGGGTGAGAGTAAGGCCCAATTCCTCGAGCATGGGTCAGAGCACGAGAAGAGGGCAGTGTCCCCGCAGGCATCCAAGAGGGATTCCATAATGTCAACATACTATGTCCCTCGCAAAAATCTATCAAGAAAAAATCAGAAAAGAAGAACAAAATCAAAGTCAAGTGAAAAGCCTGGTCGTAACCGTGCCTGATCCCACAAATGAAACCCCTTTGACTGAAAGTCAAATTCTATACAAAAGGGGTCATGAGATGTAAACGCTCGAGATTTGGTCTGAAGTTGCCCGAAAGGGGAAGTTAAGTGCTCCCCTACTGGCTCGCCGAGTTAACGGTTTTGCCGGTCCTCTCAGGCGGTTTGCCCCCAATATTCTTCCTTCTTCCCCTGAAGATGAAGGCTCAATGGAGTTCCCGAAGGGTGAAGCTTGCCAAAGCTTGTAACCTCATTTCAATACAAACATATGGTTGTCTATTTTTTGAAAAGCAAAAGTCGTTGTCGTGAAGGAGTCTCTGTGTTTCTGGCTAGTTAAGACCCTTATCTACCATCTTGATGTCTTCTTAGCCTGACCTCGGGCTTAGACCAATGCAAGCGCGTCACCTACGGGGGCGATGGCGTCTGATTCCGGGTCAGTATCGCGCGGTTGGTCGTTTGGGTTCTAGGGTGTTCCATTACATATCATCTAGAGTTGTGAGGAAATAGACCCGGGTCGGGCAAATCATTTACCTTGAACACTTTTTGGGTGAATCCTTGTGGTCGGAAGCAACTGGGAGCCTAAGCATGGCATGACGGCATTGTCATCAGGATGAGTCTTAGCCGGCGGGATTATCATTCGAGGAGTTTAGAGGCCCAAATCAACCTAGATGTGCACTTAGGATGCCTGGGGGGTTAGCAAGAAACCCTTGTTCTCGTGCAGGTTAGATGTTATATGGGTTGGTCATCATGCATTAGCAAAAACAAAAAAATAAATAAACCAAAAACAAACAAAAAATGACAAAATCAAAAATCCCAAAAAAAGAAGAAAAATGTATATGCATAAAAAAATGCAAATTTAAAAGACCAAAAATAAAAAAATCAACAAACAACAAAATACAAAAAAATGAATAAAAACACAAAAAAACAAAAAATTACATTCCATATGATTGCATTTTTGCTTGCATCCGTGTGCCTGTGTGCCGCATTCATCATCGCCTTTTATTATTGTCTTTGTTAATAAAGGCTTGCCCCTTGACTCGTTATCAAGGATAGTTCAAAACAACACTTGCTTATTGAGCAAGGGGCAAGTCAGAACAGAAATACTGATTTGTTTGTTTAGATGTGTGCAGGGATTTGAGTAACTAAGAAAGAAGCAGAGAATCAAGCACAAAACATTTTATTCCACTCCCAACTGAAAATAAACAACAACCAAAAGAGTCTACATTAAGTTCCACCCTCTTTCTCCACATTACTCGTCCCGCCACTCTCCGGGCCAGACGCTCTTGAGGGTGCTACCCAACCATGAAAAGCGGTACTTCTACCGCTCTATGCTCCTCTTCCCATCTCCACACCCCGGCGCCGATCTGCGGCGGCAGTAAGGAAGCTACTAACACGAAAGCCACGCTCTCGTGCTCTCCGATAGCATTCCTCGCCATCCTTCAGCCATTGCTCGGCAAGGCCGAGACTGGTCCTCAATTCAAATAATTGGGCCTCCAAGGCCCTCTTCTCCCCTTTCTCGGCTAATCTTTTGGCCTTCTCTCATTCCCTGTCCTTTTCTCTTTCGGCACGTTCTCTCTCTCTATCTTCCCTCTCCAACTGAAGGGTGATCCTCAGCTCCACAGCGTCCCTAGAAAAGTCGTCACCTGGATGACGCTGTAGTTCCTCTTCTAGCTCAGCTATTTTCGCTTCCTTCTGGGTGGCATGCGCAAGTGCCTCATGTGTTTCTTTCTCCTGCCATATATCTCATCTCAGGCATATGCCAATGCTTGAATGAGGGATATTAAAGGTGAGACCCTCACCTGTGCAGAAAGTATCCCTTCTGCCTCTACGGCCCGTTGTGTGGCATGAGCAAGCTGCTCGTGGAGTAGATCCAACTCTGAAGTAGGAATCCATAGACTTGAAGAAACGCCGTCTGCCCCCATTACCGATGAAACTGCATCGAGCTGGGCGTGCTGCGACACATATGAGGTGACATTAAGTGGTTAGCGCCATGAATTTCAAGTCATATCAGGAGTATGTACATATACACTTACTGATGAACCCAGAGCCGCTTGGGTGTCATTCAACTCTTGCTCCGTGTCCGCCAAATGAGCTCGTAAGTTCGTTATTATGGTGTCACGGGCATCCTACAGTTATGGCTCTTGAGTTCACAAAAAATCAAAAAAAAATGGAAATTGTAAAAGGCAAAAAAAATGGTGTTTTTACTTTACCTCCACAAGCCCTCCAAGCTGGAGCCTCTCCGCATACATTACCCTGTAGAGCCGTAGGTAATCTTCACTGTCTTGCGCTTGTGATTCCACGAGCGTGCCACCCCGTTGCCAGTCTTCATACTGTTCGGGGAAGCGCACCCTCCAATCAACACAGGTTGCCGGCCCACGCGTCTTCTTCCCGACGCTGGGTGATGTGGTCATATCCACCCATTCCTGGGCAAACCCTAGGGTCGTCATGGCTAATCGTAGCCTTAGTGGCTCAATTTCGTTCAAACAATGGAGCCAGAGGTCCCGTCCGAATCGGGCACATCTTCCAATTACCCATGGCTGGTCGACATCCACCATGTTTAAGTAGGGTCTCCAGTTCACCTATGATGGGTTGTACATATCTTCTTAGTTACCCGAAAATACAAAAAAATGGTAAAAAATGAACAAAAAAAAATAGAAAAAAAGTATCCTACCATCGTTGCAGGGAACTCTTGCAGCTCTCGCCTAAACACCATCAGTTGGTAGGATAGTGGTGCGGTACTCATGATGGGTTGCCACCGTCTAGCTAGTGGGATCGTCACTGGTCGCCAGTGTCGAGCTCTCCCCATTGGAAGGTAGTAGTAGCTCCATAGCTACATCATCATGGGCCATTCACATCAACAAATACAAAAAAAAGCACAAAACAAACAGAACACAAAATAATCTTTTACCTAGATGAAGGGCGTAAACCCATTTATTGTCACCTCTCGGCCTGTCCTTTGCGACAGACCTGTGAATAGATGCGCTAGTATGGCAGCTCCCCAGGCGTACTATCCTACTCTCTCCAAGTCCACAAGCAGCTCCAGAAAGCGGCAGTGTATGTTGTCTCCCTTGGAGCCTAGTAGCAACTTGCCCAACAGAAAGATGAGGAACCTCCTCAGATCATGTTGGTCCTTTCCCAGTTGCTGGCGTCCACGCATTACACAGCACGGGCTCCTCTTTCGGCCCTTTCCATGAATTCCTCCAGGGACTCATCATCCCGTGGACGAATGTCAGTAAGCCCTAGCGCCTCCATGATCGATGCCTTGGCCACTGACCTGTTCTTCCGACCGTCGAGGTCCAGCCCTAATAGCTTTTGGGCACCTTCTCGATAGTCCGCATAAGTGACGCATGTCACTGCCTCTCCATCCACTTTGAGGCCCGTGATTCAGACCACATCTTCTAGGCTGGGCACCATGCGCCCCCAAGGCATCAGGAATGTCTGACTCACTGGGTCCCATCTTTCATGCAGTGCTTGGATCAGGGCAAGGTCGAGCTTTATCGGCTCGATTCGGAGGAAGGCCCCGAACCCCATCACGTCTAACGTGGCCTTATGGAAGTCCGGGAGACCTCGATATGCCGCCACTACCAGCTCCCACGAGATGTGTGATCGCATCATGCTCTGCACATACACAAGAGGTGAGAAAGGGGAGCATTGCTAAGCAAGAAAGGAGAAGAAAGGATGAAGAAAGGAAACTAAAGAATCCACTTACAAGCTATGATCGGGTCCTCTCACTCAGTTGTCCTTCGACTTCTGAGAGTCTTCTAGAACTGCTACCAGATCTGCTCCTCTTCGAAGAGCGGGAAGAGTCACCTTCTGCTCTGAAGCTAGATTCACCCGCCATCCTGAAAAATGAGCGTCACTCACTACCTTCCCTCGTTATAAACTTGCACTCCTCAAATCTGCTCTCACGACTTTGGTGCTTCCAAGTCGAGGGAAAGGGGAGGTATTTATAGGATTGGAAAGAAGGTGATCGGGATCTACTACCATCACCCCTAGCAACAGCCTTTGCGACAAGCCACCCTCTCTTTACTCTCGCATGCCACTCTACCATGTGGCGTGATCGATTCGGGGGCGTGATTTGTTGACCCGTCCTCCCTATTCGTTCTGAAGATTCCCCGTGTTCATTGTCCCGTTGCGACTATCTCTAAGGAGGAAGTAGGGGACATTTATGTGGGAAAACAGGATCAGTGACCGACATTGTTGAAATTGGTGGTAGATCCTTTGAAATAATGGCCCCGGTACCCTCGTGTGCCACTTTGCCATGTGAAGTAAATGGAGCAGAGCCGTGATTTTTCGACCCGCCACCCTTACGTAGTCTAAAGATTCCCCGTGTCCCCTGTCCTATTGCGACCACTTTTAGCGCGAAGAAGAAAATTGGGGACATTCACGTGGGAAAAGAGGATTAGGCGTCGATGTTGAAGTCGGTGACAGATTCCCTTTGAAAATCATGGCTATTGTGAGTCACTGCCCCGTGTTTTAAGGAGACATCTCGTCGAGCATGTCTCGCGAGAACCCATGTGGTAGAGAAGAGGTGTAGAGGAGAAGGAACGCATCCAGGGCAAGCAAGCCGTGTTCAAGTCGAGCTATTCTACTCACACATCTATATAAGGGTCCGTGACTGCTATCAGGAGAGAGCAAGTATACAAGCCACTCACTAACCCTCATCACCCTCCTGGTCATCTCTCTTCTCCCTCCTAAGGCGGAGGTCCCTATAGGGAGGTCTCCTGAGCTCTATGACACAGCAATTGCATTGACGCGTTGCGCATGCCCACCCTCTTTGGCGATGCTCCTCGCCGTCCTCCAGCCTCCTTCGCAACCCCGATGGCCGCGAAGCTCTTGAAGTCGAGGCCGCTAGCTGAGCTTCCCTCTGCTTTGCCGCTGGAGACTCTATCAGCTCCAAGACGCCTCGGGGCAGTTCCTCAATGATATGTCATCGTCACTCCTCCTCTAGCTTTGTTGTCCGGGCACCACGTTCTGACTGAGTGACGCGCTCCTTCTCCGCTCAGACCGCATGAGTTAGCCCGCCTTGGGTTTCTACTGCTTTCCCGATCCAATCATCGCACATGGTCAGGAATAAGTGGGTGAAGTGTGTAGTTGGATTTCAAACCAAATCACACCCACTTGAGCTGCGAGCTCATGCTCGTCGTCTTTGGCATGAGTCACCGTGCCAGGAAGTTGCTACTAGAAGGACATGACCTCCGAAAGAGGAGCTTAGGAACCGGAAGAGGCTCCGTCGGCCATCCTTTGCCACCTATTGGGCATGCAAAAAAAAAGGAAAACAAAACATGCCGAGTAATGACTGTACACTAGGAATCCAAAACAAAAAAAGAGGAAAAGAAAAAAACAAACAAAAAAATGAGTTGTCTTGGCAGATGAACTCTGCTTTCTATGTTTTTCCCTGCTTGTGTGAATTGTTGTTATTGATTGATATTCTGTAAACGTGAGTGTTTATTTTTTATTATTTTTTATTTTTTTTTCTATTTTTTGTTGCCCACTGATGAATGCAGGTTTCAAAAGAAGAAAAAAAAGAGAGAGAAAAGAAAAAAATGATCATCACCATCTCACTGTGAATCACCTCCGCACTGTGTCTTACATTATATTATATGATATTTACGCTATTAGAATATGCCAAGGACCTTACGGTCCGGACGAATCTGGGGATCTGAGTTCCCCTTCAACAAAAACAGTGATGATCCCGGAGGAGTTCGAGTCGTACGGATAGGCCGTTAAGTTGTGATAGAATGGGGACGATGGTTCCGTTCGATGAGTCGGTGCGTGGATAAACGGGCCCCGGCTCAGTATCAGCTCACCAGATCGGTATCCTGACCCAGTCTCCACAACTAAACAATATTATCCTTGGTTATCTTCTATTTTCTTTGGTTTTATATTTTTCTTTTAAACCCAACATGCATTCATGTAGGACTTTGATATCATTGTGGAAGATCATTCACTTAACTTGATTGCGAGAGTTGTTGTGCTTGAATTCTTGAATAATACGAGATATTCCATTCTGAGTCGAGTACTCAGTTTCCTCGAAACCACCTTGGGTTGGTCCTCCAGAAGAAACGTATGTTTGGATTTATCAACTGTTTTTTTTACTCCATGGGGCCCACCTCGGCCGCAGCACTTCCACGTGGCTGGTAATCGCTCCCCGAGGTGAAACCCACAGGTCTACGACCAGGGTACTTCCGCGCGGAGAAGTTGGCCCCACCCTTTTTATTTATGCTCAAGTGCACTTTTTCTCTTTCCTTATTTCCATCCGAACAAGCGTTGACTTTGGGGGACCCTCTTCAGGGTTGTTTTGTTGAGACTTAGGAACGGCTCCAATCCCAAAATGTTGAAAGCGTGTCACATCATACCTTGGCATCCACTTTTCAGTCCGCTCCATTTCATTTCATTACCCTTCATTGCATTCCATTACATGTCGTTCCCCTACAAAGCGGATGCCAAGGCAGGGCAGATGTAGACACGACAATTTTGACATTGTGACGAGTAGATCTCGTATTATATTATGATGCCCCAAAGTGGCCCTCCCGGTTGAATTTTTTAAAATGGTCTTCAATTTTCTGACGAGGTTGAATAATGGTGAAATATGCATTCATGGTCCGAGTACATTGTTGGTCTGAGCATATATATATAACAAAGGGTCGTGCATCTTCATAGCAAGTCTGTACATTCTCCAAAGTCTATACAATCCCTAAATCCATGTATCTCGAAAGTCTATACATTCATCTCCAAAGTCTATACATTCCTCCAAGTCTATACATTCATCTCCAAAGTCTATACATTCATCTCTAAACTCTATACATTCATCTCCAAACTCTATACATTCCTCCAAGTCTATACATTCCCACCAAGTCTATACATAGCAAGTCTGTACATTCTCCAAAGTCTATACAATCCCTAAATCCATGCATCTCCAAAGTCTATACATTCACTCTAAGTCTATACATTCATCTCCAAAGTCTATACATTCCTCCAAGTCTATACATTCATCTCCACATTCACTTAAAGTCTATACATTGGCATCCTCAAAGTCTATACATTGGCTTCACAAAGTCTGTACGTCCTCAAAGTCTATACATTGGCATCCTCAAAGTCTATACATTGGCTTCACCAAGTCTGTACATCCTCTCAAAGTCTATACATTGGCTTCCTCAAAGTCTATACGTTCCTATCTTTACCTACGTTACAAAGTCTGTACATTCCTCAAAGTCTATACCTTGGCTTCACAAAGTCTGTACATCCTCTCAAAGTCTATGCATTGGCTTCCTCAAAGTCTATACGTTCCTATCTTTACCTATGTTACAAAGTTCAAAGTCTATACATTAACTTCACAAAGTCTGTACATCCTCTCAAAGTCTATACATTGGTTTCCTCCTAATCAACCTCACGTCTCTTTCTCTATTGACTACCTCTCAAAGTCTATACATTGTGTCTATACATTGACTACGTTACATCCTCACATATCTTTCTCTCTCTCTATTTTCTTCCCTCTCTCTCTCTCACGTAACCCCCTTCTCACTGTTCTCACCCTCACTCTCGTAGCACACACCCACACCCCACTCACTGTTCTCACCCTCTCCACCACGGCACATACAGACACACATTGCACACACCCCTCTCCACTAACGCACACACGTACGCACACACTCCTCTCACTGCACTCACCCTCCATCCCACGGCACTCTCTCCACTCCCTCTCTTCCCCTCCCTCTAACCGTGTCCGCGAGATCTCCCCCAGACCGACCCCCCTTTCATTCTAACAGCCACCAGAACCACCCAAGCCTCTCGGCTATCCTCCATCTCTCTCCCGCGAGCCAACCACACCACCGTCGTTCATCTTCCTCTCCCACCTCGCCAAGCCCCTCTCTCCACGCCGCTGCGGCACCCGCCAGCAAGCCACCACCGTAAGGCCCGTCGCCATTGCACCTCCTCCGGTAGGCCGAAGCGTCATCCCCGGCCACTCACGGTAGCCCTCCGCGTCGACCCCGACCATCTCTGGCACCATCGCCACGAGCCTCCGTGGGCGTTCTCCACGTCGCCCACGGGCTTCTCCGACGTCATCCCCGCGAGACCCTCCTCGTGCATGCACACCATCCGCCGACCACCACAATCGACGCCCACGCCCTCCTCCGCGAACCACCTCACCGAAGCGCCCTCATCGTCGCCGTGAAGCCCCCACGCCGCCAACACCGCAACCACCGGGAGCAAGCCAACAACCCTTGCCGGTGCAGCTCCACCGCGCCCACGTCCTCGCCGCCCTCCAAGACGCCGCAGCCCGTCTACCGCCTCCACCGTCCGAGCCCTCCAGCCACGCCCACGGGCAACCCCGCGGCCTCCGCTTCCTCTCCTTTCTCTTTCTCCCCCCGCCGGTCCCATCTCCCCTCACTTGTCCTTCTTTTCCCCCTCTCATCTCGTCTTTCTCTTCCTCCTCACCGCCGTCGACCGCCGGCACTGTGGCCGGTCCGGTCGCAAGCCACCGACTGCCCGTCGCCAGTCTTCGTCCTCCCCCTCCGCCTTGTCTTCCTCCATCCCCCTCTCTCGCCCTCTCTCTCCTCCTATGTCACTCGCCCGTCTCTCTTTCTTTTATTTTTTTATTTTTTTTATTATATTTTATCCTCACTCCCCATCGTCTCTTTTCCCCCCTCTCCCTCTGCTTCTCATTCTCTCACCTCCCCTTCCCGTGACCTCTCGATCCCTCTCTTCCTCTCATTTTTTTTCATTTTTAATTCTCTCTCTCTCCTCCTCTTTCCTTCTCTTTTTCACCCCCTCTCGATCTCCCTCTAACTCTCTCTTTTGATCTCTCTCTTCCCCATCTTTTATTCTTTTTTTCTGCTTTCTTTAATCTCCCCCTCCCTTATCTTCTCACATTCTCTCTCCCCACCTATCTCTCTGCTTTCTCTCTCGATCTCCCTCTCATTTTTTTTATTTTTTATTCCCCTCTCTATCTTTTATTCTCCCTGCTTCTCACTCTCTCCCCTACCACCGTCTCCCTCTCTCTTTCTCCCTCCCTCTCTCTCTCTCTCTCTCTCTCTCTTTCTCGATCTCTCACTTTTTTTTCTTCCCCCCTCTGCCGGTCTATCTCTGCTCTCTCCCTTTCTCACTTTCTCTCCTCTCGCCCCCTCTCTTCTTCCTTTTTTTTATTCCCCCTATCTCGATCTCTCTCTCACCCTCTCTCTCTCTCTCTCCCCCTCCACTCTCTCTCTCGGTCTCTCTCCCTCATTTTTTTTATTATTTTATTTATCTCTCTCTCGCTACTCCCTCACGTAAGCTCTCTGTTAACCCTCCACTATACATATACACACTTTTTTTTTATTCTCTGGTTCTCTCTCTCCCTCTCGATCCCTGTTTCTTTCTTTTATTATTCTTTTATTTTCCTCTCCCACCTCTCTCATCCTCTCTCTGCCTCTCTCCCTCACGTGTTCTTTCTCCCCCTCTCTCTTCCATCTGCTTCTCTCTCTCTCTCTCTCTCTCTCCCTCTCTTATATATATAAAAGATATATATATATATACTATATGTATATATATATATATATATATCTTATATAGTTCCTATATATTCTCTACATATATATATACATACTATATATGTAAAATTAAAATAAATAAATCTAAAAAAAGGGTGGGAAGAGTTGTCCCCTCCCTCTTCCTTTCTCTTTCCAACCCTCTCTCTTTCGATCTCCCCTTTATAGATATATTCCGTATATGTCACATAGGTGTGTATGTGTGAGTGTTCTTGCAGGTGTGTGTGTGCAAGTGCTTGTATGCGTCGGTACGGAATGGAATGAGATGCTCCGGTCCGATCCGTGTTGAAGTCTGTGAAATAAAGAAAGTTGAGTTACTGAACGTTCAAGCACACGAGAAGATGTTCCACTTCACCGTGTACTCACGCCGTCCTCGTCTCGGAGAAGCTCCCTCGAGCCTGTCATCGGCCCCTCAATAAGCTTTCTCATCTCCCTTATCTTATTTGATTTTTAAACACATTGCATGCATCATTTGTCGTCCATATTGCATCTCTCTCCGTGAGAGACCTTCATTTGGTCATTCATCATATCATCTATCTACCTTTTTATGTCTAAAAGTGGTTTCAAACAACACCAACCAGGTGCGCATTTGAACATGACTCTGCTACTTTCATATCAAGGGACCGGTACTACACTACTATCATTCTAACACCGTCCATTTGTTTCGTCTGTTGTGTTTTGCAAGGGTAACCGAAGGAAGCCCTCTTTGTCGGCCGGCCGAAGGAAGAGGCAGAAGAAACCCACACAATCCCGTTGCCTGGAGGCAAGACGCGACCATTCTTCTATTTTGAGGTACACTACCTCTGGCGATCACACCCTCCTTACTCCCGTTATGTTAATTCTTTACTTCATCCTCACCCGCGCGGAGGACCATCCCCGCAGCAGTTCCCCTCCCCATTTAATTCCTGTTTAAACCCCGATCAAGGAATTCGTTCCTCGCGGTGGTCTTATTTTCTGTACATTCGTTCCAACCCCGATCAAGGAACCCGTTCCTCGTGGTGGTTTCATTTTCTGTACTTTCGTTCCATCCCCGATCAAGGAACCCATTCTCGCGGTGGTTTCATTTTCTGTACTTTCGTTCCAACCCCGATCAAGGAACCCGTTCCTCACGGTGGTTTCATTTCTTGTACTTTCGTTCCAACCCCGATCAAGGAATTCATTCCTCGCGGCAGTCTTATTTTCTGTACTTTCGTTCCGACCCCGATCAAGGAACCCGTTCTTCACGGTGGTTTCATTTCCTGTACTTTCGTTCCAACCCCGATCAAGGAATCCGTTCCTCGCGGTGGTTTCATTTTTTGTACTTTCATTCTAACCCCGATCAAGGAACCCGTTCCTCGCAGTGGTTTCATTTCCTGTACTTTCGTTCCAACCCCGATCAAGGAATCCGTTCCTCACGGCGGTTTTATCTAACTAGTGCGGTGGGTCACCTCCCGCGACCATTTTCATTTCAGTAATCTAATTGCTGCACTCTAACATCCTAACCCCTAACTGTTTAATTTCAGCATTCCCCTATCACCGCCTTAAAACTCCGCGGAGAGTGACATCTCGCGGCGGTTTATTTGATCCCATTTTCATTTCTTGTTATATATACTTATATTATAATAAAAACCCCGTGGAGAGTAATATCTCGCGGTGGTCTTATGTATATATATATACTTATATTTATTATCTATATTACAGTAAAAATCCCGTAAGGCCAATGTCTCGCGGTGGTTTCTATATGTATACATGTTCATTACTGCTGATATTTCTATATTGCTGTTAAAACCCCGCAAAGACCAATGTCCTACGGTGGTATGCTTTTGTTCATATTGTTCTTATAATTGTCTGAGGAGTGATAAATCATTACAAATTCTGAGTCTACGTGTCTTTCAACTTCCATTACGTGGGTTCTCAGACTCCTCGGTATATGAAAAGCTGCTCGCGGAACGGTAGGTCACGCTTACCGGGAAGGGGTCAATTTACGCGAGAGGGTCTTCGGACCCCCATCTCCACCACGTACCAGAGTCTGGTTCCATCCAGGTCTTCAGTGTAATCCTTTCTCTCGTCTCGTCATTTTTCTCCTTCCCTCTCCTTGGTACGATCCCACTGTCCACACCACACAAGATAACATCCACACAAAACAAAAGACAACATCCACACAAAACTTAAGGCTGCACATACATTCTCCCCCTTTGTCATCAACAAAAAGGAGTGGAAGGGGAGAGTCAATCAACGTGGAGTTAAAGATCAAAGATCAAAGCCTCAAGGAGAGGCAGGAGGTGTTGGTGGATGCCGGAGAAAATCAGATAGATCATCAAATTTGGAGTTTTGAATGCCCGGAGCAGTGTTGAGGGAATCAATGGAATCAGCCATCGCAGCAAACTTCTGAAGATAAGTGTCATGATGAAGCTTCAGTTCCTTGACTCCCTGTGTGAGCACATCCACAGATTCCTTGACATTGCATACTTCATCACTTAATTCATCAATTTTGCTATGCAGTGATGTATCCGTTGAAGATGCATGCTGTGAAACTCTGGTTCTGCTGACAGGTTCTTCATGATCTTCACCTTCACTTTGGTCAGAACCCGCTGCCGGGGCTATGCCTTTCTTTGACCGAAGAGTACGAACTAGAGCTCCATTTCTCAGCTCATAACCCATGTTGCTGCAAATTGATGGAATAATGTAAATGTCAGCATCTAGAATTGGATGACTGACCTATTTACTCAAATCAATATGCAAGTACTGAAAGATTGGTGTTAATGCTGCTCCATAAGGCAAATTTATGTTCTTTGATTTTCTGCAGTTGGTTATGTATTCTATCATCACAAAGGGGAAGTTGATTGGTTCCCCACTCATAATCTGAACAAATAAAAATTTGTGCATGTCTGTCACTTGTTCCCTTGACCCTGATCTAGGTAGTAAAATAGTGGTCATCATGTGGTGCAATATCCTCTGAAGAGGTGAAAATTCATTTGCATTTAACTTAGGTACACACCCTTCAGCTACTATGTCATCAGTCATGAGCTCATAGTCAAGCTCCTCAGAGTAGATGGCTTCCTCATAAATCATCCCAGTATCATAAGGCATATTGAGGGCTTTTCCAATTAACTGAATAGTCAATGGAACAGGGTGCCCATCCAGTTCTGTGTGTAACTCATCGTTCTTCACAACCATGTTTCCATAAAACTGATGTACAAGAGAATGGTAAACTTTCCTATGTTCTGACATGAAGGGAATCAAGTTGGGTTGCTTCCTTAACAGTTCAACTAACATTGGTAGAGCAGTTTCAATACTCCTAAAATCAACGGCATAAGGACGCAATACCTTTCCTTCAACCTGCATATTTGTTTCAGAAGCTCGTTTCTTTCTCTGAGCCTGGGCTTCTATATATTTGCGCCGTAGCTCCGTTTGGATGCGGGCTTCCTCTGTTTCTAATACTGATCTCTTCTTGGCTGCCATATGTGCAGCTCAGATAGCTATAGAAGCAAGCAGATGATGGACGGAGACGCGACACAATGTCCCTTTAGCAGACTGTGGTTGTCCACAAGGCAGACATGGCTTCTTCTAAACCGGATGAACTTCACGCCACAAACAACAGCTGCTCTAAACGGACGTGGTTCCAAGGAGGGCACCGCGACTGCTTCAAGAGGAGGAAGATGAGCGAACGCCGCAGCCTGCCGGATGGTTCGGTCGATGGAGGCTAGGAGATGACCAGATGAAGAGGGTGGTGAGGGAAGAGGCAGGGTAGGAAGAAGGGTTGACTGCGGTTGCGTTGTGGAGGAAAAATATCGACTATGGCTCCGGATGTTCGATGGAGGGAGAAGAAGAGCCACGGGGTTGAGATGGATTTAGGGTTGAGATGGGGGGCGAATGGGTAGTTTTAGGTGGATTGGGTTCGACCAACTGGGTCCCAAGGTAGCCTTGGGTTCGAACCAAACGGGTGAGTGGAGTGGGGGTGAACCCCAACGGTCCGGTTCATTAATTGATGCCCGAACACAAAGTGTACATTTTTGAAGCGGTTCTGTCCCGTGAGAAGAAGAAGAAACACGGGGATAAAAGGTCGACTCCAGGAGTCGTCGACTTTTTTTCTGAACATTGTAAATCCAAAAGGAATGAAGGGAGTTGAAGGCCAGATGATCACAACATGAAATCTAAGAGATTATAAGCTCAAATTGGGCAAGAATGTGGGTTGATTAACTGAGAAAATACTTTGGACAACAGAAATCAAACAACCACAATTGGATGACCAAAACATCTTAACATGGAAGCATTCATCTCCAATATCCATCACAGTTCATGGCAACTGAATTATGGCAAGAAATAAACCATAGTTGAACTAATGACTTTTCATCCTCATGAAGTAGCAATAAAACCAAAATTGCTTACCTTGACCCAAGGGAAGCTGTTACCTTGAATCCTTCATAATGGACAACTCAATGAACTCATGATAAACCACATTATTGTCACCTAGTCCAACATGTTAACACTGAGGATTACAGCTCATGGTCAGTGCAGTATGAGGCAAAGTCCGTGCAATGGACACTATGTCTTAGCAGCTGAAGAGGGGCGATCTCGCGCTGATCCTGAGCTGGAGAAGATGATCACCGAACAGTGAACTACAAGGAAGGGAAATGGATCAGGGGGGCTCAAGGGATGATTCCCTGAAGAAAACCCTCCGATGCCTAAGTCAGTAGAGCAGTGGTGGAAGCTTATGAAAAGAGGAAGAAGGAGATGCACGAGATTCCTCTCCACCAAGGTGGTGAAGTGGTTCCTACTCAGGGAGTGTCGGCACGTGTTGGCCTTACCTTTCGTTGGAGGGAGTCCCCGGTTTAAATAGTGTGCCAGCCTTAAGAGTCCCGTAAGCTGAGGAGTTTCAGGCGGGGGTTACGTCCTCGACGTGGGCTCTTTACGTCCTCATCGTGGGCTCTTTATAGCCTTGAGGATTCGTGGGTTCCCTTAGCCTCGTAACTCCTCCTCAGAAAGGGCTCTCAATGGTAGCGTGGATAAGCAATCCGTCGGTCGACCCCAGCTTGAAGATTGCCAGCCCTATCCCGGGTGATAGGCATAGCTCGGGTGAGAGTCGGTCGGAGTAGGCGCGGGGTGCTAGCCCTTATCCCGGCGAGGGGAATAGATCGGGCATGGGTCTTCCTCCGACCGGATCGACGCTCGGCCTTCCGAGCCTAATGACCACCTAGGAAGTGCTTGAATCTGAGTGAACTTATTGGGCTTTTATGCTAAGTGGGCCCGGCACGGCGGTCACTTAGATGAGCTGAGCCTCATGTAGTCTTACTGGACCTAGTTCGGCCAGCTCTTAAATGGGCTATAGAAATCCCCCTCTCCACTTGTCCCCCTCGTACTCCCGAGCCTTGGTAGGTTCAGAGAGTAGCCGTAGGGTTTTAGACCAGCGTGGCTCGGGTGGGTGGAAATCTGGCGGTGTTAGGAAGCCACGTGTCATGGTCACCTGGGCCCATAATAATGGTAATATTGACGGATTTGAAATGAAGGGACCCCCTTTCTCGAAGGTCGGAACGACGCACCGCCTCCCGCGTTGGGATATAAGTGTTGTGCGCTTGCTGCTGTTCCATACTTACTCCGTTTTAGGGTTTTGCCATTCTTCGTACTTGCTTTCAGGCTCTCTGATATGCCGTGGGGATACGGCAGAAGAGCAGAGACTCGCAACGGCATTTGCAGAGTTGGCGGATATAACCGCGGAGGTGGTCCGATAGCTTCCCCTTACTCCAGAGTCTTCAGAGTCTCAAGAGCCTTCCTCTTCAAGATCCTCTTCAGATTTCAAGGAGGACCAGCGTCTGGAGGTCGAAGAGTTGGAGGGTGAGCCTGAGGCGAGGGCGATGGTGATACCGACGGTTCCGAACTGCAGCGAGCTAGGGGAGGCGGAGGTGAAACGACTGGAGCACCAGTTTCACCTGCCCCATCAGTATTACTTCACCGCGGTCACTCCGAACGAGACAAGCTTGAATTCTCGTACGGGCCATTTCTGCTCCTTCCTTCTATCGTGGAAGGGCAGGTTCCGCCTTCCCTTCGAGCCCTTTGTTCTTAAGCTTCTCAATTTCTTCCAGTTGGCTCCAATACAGTTGGTATCGAACTCTTATCTTCTCCTTTGCACTTTCCCTATTCTCTGCTTCTAATGTGGGATTTTTCCTTCCTTGGACCTCTTTCATTACTTTTTTGAGTTGAAGGGTCATTCCTCGGCTGGAAAGAGCTTCTATTTCATCCACGCGAGGCGGAACAGGAGCTGTGTCTCCTTAGCCGTGAAGGACTCTTCTCATAAGGGGTGGAAGACTCAGTTCTTCTGGGTGGGGATTTTTTCGGTGGAGGAGTCTTGGAGGTGTCCTGTAATCCCCAACTTTCACCTGAACATTCCTCCGAGGCAAGAGGAGTTCTCTCTGGATGTGAAGAAATATGCGGCCCTACTGATGAAGCATCGCCAGTCTACGGAGGAGCAGGTGACACTGGAGAACATCGCACGATGCCTTCTCCAGCGGCTACGGTCGATAGGTAAGGGCACCATGAATCGGCTTTCTCATTAGGTGATGAAGTCATTTTTCTTTTCTTGATCATATCTTCTTTTGTGCAGACGTCAGGCTACCGACTGCGGAGGAGGAGCCTGCGACCGAGCGGGATGTGATCGACCTAGGCAACGACTCGGCTACCGATGGGTCGCTAGCTCCCGAGGGTCGCTCCCGAGCCCGAGATAGGGGCGAGGGGGTGGCCCGGGAAGGGTCTTCCAGGACACGGGGGCCCAAGCGCAAGGATCCCATGGAGGGGATGATACGGGATGCCGTGAAGATCAAGAAGCGGGCCAAAAAGGCCGGGGCTGTCTCCACGATTGAAGGTGGCTCTGGCTCGGCTCTCCCCTCTGCCGAGCGTGATAGGGCCGACCCTATTAGGCCGGCTCTCCCATCCATCGAGCAAGAGGGGGCCGAGGAAGCCAGGGCCATTTCTACGGTTGGCAGTGGTGATGGACCGACTCTCCCCTCTGCAGGAGCCGAGGGGGCCGGGGCCGAAGCGGGCGACTCTAGGATCGTAGCCGAAGCAAGAGCGTCGAGCGAAGCAGGCGGCGCTCCAGGTGGCGACGTCGGGGCCTAGCCGGTCGAGGCTGGGGGGTTGCGAGGAGAGGCGACGCATCCCCAACTGATGGAGGCAAGAGGGGTGGATGAAACAGCAACTCGATCCGGGCCGGCCGGCGGGGCTCCCGCGGGGATCCGCTCCGAGGGGAGGGCCCTATTCTGGAGGCCCTGGAAGGGATGGGCATCCATGGCCCTTCGTATCTGAGATGTCGCAGCATAGCTGCAAAGGTGGTGAGGGGAGGAGACAAGCAACACTCCCCACCTGCGACCCTTGAGATGGTTATGGAGGGTGGGCTGGTCCTGGCCCAGATGGGGGCCTCTCTGGCTGAAGCTTACGCTCGGTTGGAGTTAGAACGGGCGAACCTTGCCTTGACCCTTGGTGCGTCCGACAGGAAGGTAGCTCGGCTCACTAAGAAGCATGATGGGCTTCGGCGGGAGCTCTCCTCGGTTAGAGAGCTGGCGAGGGTGAGCCAAGCAGAGGCCCGAACGCTGACCGAGCAACTAGCTCAGGCTCACGTGTCGCTCGAGAGGAAGAGACGGCTTTTGGAGGAGGAGCGTGTGGCCTGTGCCGAGCTAGGTGGCCAGTGGGAGGCCGAGAGCGACGAGCTATTAGGCCAAGTGGAGGAAGCCATGCATCTTCGGTTTGAGGCCGAGGCTGATAGGGCATAGGCGGAGAAGCAGATATCCGAGGCAGAGTGAAGGCTGGCCGAGGAGGAGCGGGAGAAGGTCGAGCTCGCCAGTAGGGTGGGATCGGTCGGGGTGGAGGCACTCGAACAATACAAATGCTCAGAGGCCTACCAGGTCGACTTTAAGGAGGCTGCCCTCCCCTACTACGAGTTAGCACTTCGCCGGGGCATCCGCAAGGGGTTCAAGCAAGGCTACGGCTGGGTCGTCTCCTACGCGGAGGAGCAGGCGTCCGAGATAATTATTTTCCCATCCAGGCAGCGCTACGACTCAGATTCGGCGTCCTCCTATTCTTCTAGTTTGACGTCGAGGGAAGAAGGATACCAGGGGGACCTGTCTTCATCTGAGGGGTCGCCAACTACGAATGCCTCGGGAGGGTGCAAAACCATGGTAGTTCCCACACAGGTGGGGTCAGTGCTAGGGTCGGCCATCGCCGAGGATGCCGGGGGCAGAGCGTTCGAGCCTTCAACTTCCGAGCCTCAGGATGGGCCAGGGGCCTGATGTATCTATTTTTCTTTTCCTCCTTATACGTTTTTTCCTTTTTTGAAGAGAAATTTCCCTTTTTGTGTAATGGAAGGTTGAAAACGTAAAGCAGTAACGTTATGATAAAGACTTGACTATCTTTTACTGAGGGGTCGCCAACTCCGAATGCCTCGGGAGGGCGCAAAACTGTGGCAGTTCCCACACAGGTGGGGTCAGTGCTAGGGTCGGCCATCGCCGAGGATGCCGGGGGCAGAGCGTCCGAGCCTTCAACTTCCGAGCCTCAGGATGGGCCAGGGGCCTGATGTATCTATTTTTCTTTTCCTCCTTGTACGTTTTTTCCTTTTTTGAAGAGAAATTTCCCTTTTTGTGTAAAGGAAGGTCGAAAACGTAAAGCAGTAACGTTATGATAAAGACTTGACTATCTTTTACTGCCATTGCCGTGGTTTGATCAGCATATCCGTAGTAGTTGGAAAGTGTCGATACTTTCTGCGTGGATCTCGCATGATGGTTGGGCGAGCGTCTGACAGAGTGTCTTTCCGTTTTCTCATGCTTTAACTGCCCGGCCGCTTCGTGTGACCCGCTAGGATGAAACGGAGGAGTCTGAGGTGACCGTTCGTAGGGAGAAGTCCCTTTAGCGTGTTTTTGAGGGGAGAATCATTTAAGGCAAGTAGCCTCGCTTCGCCTATAAAAGGTCTGAAGGGCATCTCTTCCTCTCCATCGCTTAGGGTCTTCTCCGATAGTCTTTCCTCCACCCTTCTTCACGAAGCATTGTGCTGTGAAATTTGAAGCATGGAAGATGCTCTGGAAGATGAAGCTGTCGACGATGGAGGGCAGAGAATTTTTTCCGCTTCGGGTTTGAAGGGACTTCGATGGCCGGCGGGCAGGTTAGAAGGGGGTTCGACGTGCGGAAGCACATCATCTTCTTTTATCATTTTTGGCCAGCACTTGCGGGGAGGGGCGTGACGGCGGACAGATGAGGGAATTAGGCACCCCTTTTGCTTGTCCCTTCCCGCTCACTCTCTGGAGAGGATACCTCAAGATTCCTCTCCACTTCCTACTTCTCCTCCCTTCTCCCGCAGCCTCTTTCTCTCTCTTCTGCTCTTCTTATTATTTCTTTCACTCTTCGGAGGGTGCCTGCACTCTCTGCCTTCCAAAGAGTTCATAGGGAGGAGACCTTCACTTGTATTCCTTCCTCTCCTCTTCACCTACCCTGTGCAACTTGGAAGGTAGCCTTCATCTGTCACCTTTGTTCCGAGTTACCCGAGCCAACGGGGTCGACTATCCTTTATCCGAGCCAGTTTCCACACGAGGCAGAGTCAGTGGCTGGACGCAGGAAGGTTAACCGAGTCAGCCGAGCGATGGGCATGTACGGTGGCGCCAGATGGATTTTTGCTTTTTTTGACATGTATTGCATTGGCTTCGGCCTTTTTGATGTACAAACTAGTTGTTTGAATAAAAGAGGAAGGAAAATTTTGTTTTATTTCATATTGCTTACATGACTGAAGTATTCAGAAGTAGAACTTGCGTAGTGTACTCGCGTTCCACGTCCGAGGAATGGGTTCTCCTTCCATAGTAGATAACCAGTATGCTCCTTTCCCCAGCGTCTCGACCACTCGGTAGGGGCCTTTTCAATTAGGGGATAGCTTGCCCGCCGCCTCAAGTGGTCAAGAGGCTTTGGCTTTCCTGAGAACAAAGTCTCCCAGCTGGAAGTGTTTGTCTCAAACTTTGGCGTTGTAGTATCGAGTGAGGCGACGTTGATATTCCGTTGCTCGGATGTTGGCAATCTCGCATACTTCATCTGCTATGTCGAGGTTTTCGAGCAGTTTTTGGTCGTTTGCCTCGGGTGAGAAGCAGATGACTCAGAAGAAGGGATAGCCAATCTCCAATGGGATCACGGCCTCGGTGCCATATACTAGCTGAAAGGGACCCTCACCGGTTGCCGTTCTGGGAGTCGTTGTATGCGACACGAGTATGTTCGGCAATTCCTCAAGCCAGCTGCCCTTGGCTTTGTCGAGCCTAGTCTTGATGCCCTTTAAGATAGTCTTATTGGCATTTTTGACCAGCCCGTTAGCCTGAGGGTGGGTGACCGAAGTGAAGTGATTGTGAATATTAAGGTCGGCACATCTGTCTCGAAAATAACCAGAATCAAATTTTCGACCATTATCGCTCACTATAACCCGGGGGATGCCGTAGCAACAGATGATCGACTTCCAGACGAAACTCCACACGACTGTCTCGGTGATCGTAGCTGTAGCTTCGACCTCGATCCACTTTGTGAAGTAGTCGATGGCGACGATGATGAACTTCTTCTGGGCCTGAGCTGTAGGGAATGGCCCAGGGATGTCGATCTCCCACCGAGCGTGTAAGACCCCAGAATTTATGTAAATGAATTTTAAATTTATAAATAATTTTCTAGAATTTATAAAGACCTAAATATTTTAATAAATGGGTTATTAGATTAATAAGTCATTATAAGGCCCATTTATGTTAAATAATTAACCAAATCCATTTAAATAAAGTCCAAATGGTTTAAGAACCAAGCCCATTAAGTTTGGACCATATTCTAGAAGGTTATTAAGTCTATTCATATATTTTAAGGATAAATACTAATTATCGAAGATAATTATATGGATAAACGAATAAAAGATTTTTATTAAATTGAAACTCTATACACGTTGACTGTAACGGTCCATCGGGCGACCGCCACACCCAGGCAACGCACATGGACACGACCGTTACATGCTGCAAGTTCTGTGAGTCAAAGAACTACCAAAAAGATTGGAACTTTGGGATCTTATCCACTAGGGATCGACTTGGGAAGAGTTATAACATTACTAAGGACTCTTAGGGATTAGATTCGGGCAAATTAAGGACTCTAGAATCGATCTAATTTTCAAACTCTAGCCAAAACCCTATAAATAGGAACTAGTTCTGAACGGAGCGACCCTTACTTTTGGCTCGTGAAGAATCAATGTAAGGAGTCATAATTTCAGGTAAGTTCTTTAGAAACTTTTGTTTATAATACATTAGACTAATAGCCCTCAGAATTTCGTGCTAGGAGACTAAGCAACCAAGGAGATTGAAGCTTCCCAAGTTGCTGATTTACCACAAGAAGAGCAAGGATCAAAGGGTAGCACCTAGCATCAAATTCGAAGTTTAAAGGTCTTAGGAGAGGTAGGTCATCTCTTGAATGGCAGAAACATCTTGATAGGAATAAAAGCCCTCTGGTTCGATTGAATTCCATGCATGATAGATCATGAATTTCATATTTTAATGGTTCTATGCATTCATACATCTCTTAGCCTTAAATAGAAATAAAAGATGTTATCTTGTCTATTCACTAGAACCCATGCATGTAGATAGCCTATACTTCGTTATCATGTCTGAGGATAGTCATACTATTTTGATTTCTAGACATGATGTGAGTTGATCTCTTGGATTCTATATGGTTTTCTGTCAGCAGATGCTCTGACGCATCATAGTAGGACCGTCATACTCACGTAACGGCCATATGATGAGCCGTCATAGTTCTGTTGTATATATATGCACTCTGTTGTCTCTGACGCATCATGGAAGGAGCGTTACGTTCATGTAACGGCTGCTCGATAAACCGTCACATTAATCGTGACGCGCCATCAATAGACCGTCAGACACCTATGTTCTGTCAACCCAAGACAGAATATGACTTGTCAATTTTACTTATTATTAAGCCTAGTTATCTAAGTTTAAACCTGTTAAAGTGATCTTGGAATTATTCAATCGCTCATGATCGGTATTGCATGATTTTGGCATCTTAATATCATTTTAAAGATATGTTAATTTCATTACCAAAAATCTATAGTTTTGTATTCTAAATCATGGTTTTACATAATGTATTGACAGAGTTTTTATCGTGATTTAGACATGGATACACATTCTATCTCTATCTATAGAGTCATTTCTATAAGTACATGGCACATATTCCGGTATGTTGTCCATTAGTTCACACTTTGCACTATAGGAACATATTCTTGGACTTGAGGACCTCTCTATTGGATATTCCTTCCAATGGACTAGGAAATCTTGTTTCAAGGCCTCTGTAATTCTCCGCGTGCCTGGGATTCTAACTAGGACGCCGAGTTGGTTGTACCCTTAAAGCCCATTGATTGGAGTACACTATCGATGTTTTCTAGTTATCAGTAGTGTAAGGACTCTATATTGGACCGTCAGGCAATGTAACGGCCTAATATAAGACCGTCACATTCATCTGAGTTCGATTGCTTGATTCTGGTCTCAGACTACTGTAACGGCCTAATCATGGACCGTCACACAACGTAACGGCCCAATGAATGACCGTCACACTTCTCTGAGTGTATTTGATCGTTCTAAATTCGGATCATTGTAACGGCCCACTACTGGAGAGTTACATGATGTAACGGCCCAGTAAACGACCGTCACATTGTTTAAGTACTTAACCCAAGGTTGGACCCAAAGGTTGATATTCCAAAGGTTCTAGATGGACTAATGATAGTCTAGAACTTATAATATTGATAAAGAAACTTAATATAATGATTGGAAAGAGAAAAGAATGTACCGTTATGCTGTCGATTTGTTTCCATGAGCATGACATTGTTTAAATCTTTTTCTTGATCTCGCTTACTCTAAATTGAAGCATTCATTGATTGATTGTTGTTATCATGATTTCCTGACCTTATTACATTCTTAGCCATGCTTTATTGTTACACTCATAGAAGTAGCTTGATTTATACGTGAAGATGCAGTTCGGGCGCTGATTGTGTCCAAGGACTCGATGCTAGTCCCCACGGCTGATTGGCAGAAACATACTATTTTATAAACCATGGGGTGTGATGCTACTGGCATCGCATTGCGCTGGGAGTACTTTCTTTACAAATAAGTGAAATCAATGAGCACTCGTTAAAATCTAGTGAATTGCTACATGATTGGCATTCTCGTGCGTAACATTTATGGTTATGAAAGTGAAAGTGAAAGTGCATTCTTGATACATTCTTGTTCATGAAAGGCCAAACATCATGTTCTTGTTACATTCATTATTGTTCATTCTTGTTCACTCTATCTTACATGATTATCGTGTTACTTTGGTTAATCGCATGATATTCGCATTCGCATGATTTTACCTTACTTCTTTAGAGCTAAATTATTAATTACTTTAATAGTACCTTCATGTTGATGCGAAGATACCTACTGGGCAAGTGTGCTCATTACCTATTTTTCAACATTTTTCAGGAGATGGAAGTAGTTCAGATTCGGATTTGGGCTATACTAGTGGCGGGTCCGGAAGTGAGTGAAAGTCTTGTAAAGCTACAAGCGAAGACTTAGGAAGTCTATAATGTTTAGATTGAGTCAATGTAATTTTCTTATTTCTTGAGTCTAGTAGAATGAAAGGTGATTATTGTAAAGGAATACTTTGATCATTTATGATATGAAGTTTGAGTTTGATTAAATTCTGTGTAATTACATTTATGTGTGTGATTGTCTCGCGCTCTGGTCGTTCTTGCTTGCAAGAGGCTTACCATGCCGGCTGTTCGCGCTCCCCGAGCGAGTCTTCTGCTGTAATAAAGGCTCGGGGTGTGATAGTTAAGTTGGTATCAGAGCCTAAGTCTCAGGACTTAGGGAAAGGAATCATGTCATAGGATAAGTCCAAGGTTTAAGGACCCCTACCTATGAACTAAGGAAGAGAATTTCATACCCACGTGCGAATTGGGTAGAGCTCGGGATGAGATAGTTATTAGCTTTAAGATTGATTTTCTGTCAGTCTCATGAGAAATAATAAGTTGTTATATTTCTCTCAGGTACCTTATTGCTATCATGGCTCATCACGTAGATTGGGATGGCATGCAACAAACAGTTGTCGGCCTTACACAAGCATTACAAACTATTACGCAAGGTGGCGCAGGAGCACGGGCTGGCGATCTACATCGCAATTTTCGGAGTTTAAACCCTCCACGTTTCTATGGTTCTTCCAATCTGGATGAAGCAGATAATTGGATAGATGAAATGAATCGTGTCTTTGATGTTATCCAATGCACCGATCAGGAAAAGGTGCGTCTGGCAGCGTTTCAACTTAATAAGGATGCACGTACTTGGTGGAAGTCGGTTCCGGCACCTCCGACCGATGCACCCCATACGTGGGATGGTTTTCTTTCCCTATTCCATACCAAGTATTTTTTAGAGCACGTAAAGGAACGAAAGGCTATGGAGTTCGCCGCTCTTCAGCAAGGAATGATGACGGTTGCCGAATATGAACTACAATTTTCAAGGCTAGCACCTTACGCACCACATCTTATCAGCACCGATTTATTGAAAGCCAACCGATTTATGGATGGTTTAAGACCCGGATTCATCCAACAACTTGGAACTCAGAATATCCGCACCTATACCAAGATGGTTCAAAGAGCGCATCTATGTGAAAGAACCATGGAGAAAGTGGAGAGGCTCCGAGAAGAAAGGTCAAGCCGAAAACATGATAGGCAATAAGAGAAAGAAATAGATGAGGGCGAAAACCGTCACATTAAGAGGTCCCGTAATGGGAACGGTAACTGAAAAAGAAATGGAAATGGAAACGGGAAGGATAAGAAAGCTAAAGAAGAGAAGGAGCAAGCCGTGGCACCTTGCTCATTTTGTGAAAAATTTGGGCACTCGGCAGAACAGTGTTGGAAGCGTCTCGGCGCTTGTCTCAAATGTGGAAGCCGGGAACTTCGCCTGCCCCTATGTCCTTTCATCAACGAACAATCTTCAAGGGATAACAACGGACGCGGGAAGCAAGGTCTATTAAATGCCATTTGATGTGACACGACCTCGGACTTAGGCAAACAAGCACAATTAAGCATTCAAATGGGCCTTAAGGGCCACCGCTCTCCCGTCGCACTCTATACCCGGAGTGACTTGGCGATGCCAAGTGTGAGGTATGGGAAAGGGCCCTTGCTGGTAGAGGGCCAGCAAGGCCAAGGTTTGACTCCCAAGGTTTGGATGCCCAATTCAATTGGGGCCGATAAAGTGCACAAGGGCACCGGTTCACACTATCCCATGGCGATCACTCTTAAGTCATGGACTTGAGGATCGGGCGCTCCCTCGCAAATTCAGCGGCGCATGAAGTAAATATTGAAAGAGCAACACTAATGAGCTAGGATGAGGCACTTACTCGACCGGTTTGAAGAAACCGGTCCCGGTCGGAGACGAGGGCGAGCGGGGAGGCGGTGGTTCCCCACACGCCGCGGCGGTGAAGCTTGACCTGCTCAAACCATGTACAAAACTACGCCTCTCGCAGGAGGGGGATCTTGGGGTGGGGGTTAATGTGAATACAACAATACTACCTCCCGCAGGGAGGGGCCTTCAGCCGGCCAAGCGGGGTGGGGAAAGTAAGGTAAAGAACGACGATTAAGCGAGGTTGCCGAATCTGCCGGTTGTCTACGAACAGGGACAGTGTGTTGGTGTGGTTGCTGTAGATCCTTCTCACGAATTTTTCCGATGGCGAGACCGGCGGCAAAAGCTTCGTAACAGGGACAGGAACGCTTCAGATTTTCTTAAATTTCTTCTGAGACCGTTGTTGACTGGGGCAGAGGTTGGAACAGGACATCAGGTTTTCTGACTCGCAGTTGCAGACTTCTGGCAGCAGGTTGCAGAGGACGCCACGCACCCTCCCGAACTCCGATCAGCACGAAACTGGTGGCGACGTCTTCGTGGTCGAAGTAGCTTTCAGCCAGAGGTGACGGGGCTGCAATCAGAGGTCGAGGGCAGTCGGTGTACCCTAAAGAGTGGGCACTGGTCGGAGCAGACTGCAGGAGACAAGACTGGAGAGCTCGGGGGAGAAAATTTGTAACTCCTTCCTCCGGCAGCCGAATGAGGTTCCGTTTCTTGATCCTGAACGAAGACTGGAGGAGGAAGATATTTGTAGAAGAGCTTCGGGGCTGGTTCGTCCAAGGTTTGTCGTGGCCGAGCTTTTAGTCCGGTTCAGATCCTCAGCCGGAGCAGAACTGCGCGGTCGGGGAAGAACGGACCTCCACAGCAGCACCGATCTCCGATGGGGATGAGACCTCGATCGTTGCGAAGAGGACAGGTAGCCGCTTCCGTGGATGCCTCTTGGGTCTTCAAACTCGTCGGGAGGAAGCCGTGGTCGCCGCTGTAAGATGGTACACTTCTGCAGGTTGTCAGCTGAAACGGTAGGTTGAAGATGATGGGGGGGAAATGGGGTATATGGGAGAGGAAATGGGGGTGGATGAGTGTGGGGAAAGCCCGGGCTGTGAGGGGGTCTAGGATGGGGTGTTTCAAGGTGAGGGAGGGATAGAATGGGAGCTGGAAGGGGGTGTTTTCTGTGGGTGAGAGAGGAGCTACGAATTTGGGGCTTGGAGGGAGAGGGGGGAAGGTGAGGGGGAACAAGTGGGTGGAGGGAGTGTGAATTTCAAATTTGAAATGGCCTTGGAAGGTGGGTGATTATGTGGGGAAGTGGAGAGTTTGTATTGGAATGGGGTAGATTTGGTGGGAAGGTGGAGAAAGGTGTTGGAATGGGGAAGATGCCACCTAGGGACTATGGGAGTGGAGTAATGGCAACTTGGGGAAGTGGAGGGGTATTAAATGAGGTGGGTAGCTAGTGGAGGTGGTTGGGAGGGGAGGAGAGAGAAGAAAATTCGAAATTGGGGTTGGAGGAGAGAGAAAGAGGGGTGAAATAGAGAGATTAAGAGGAGAATGGGTGGGGAATCTCTCCCCTAGGGTCTCTCACCCAAAAACTAGAGGAATCACTCCAATTTGAACTCAAATGGCAAGTTTAACTCATTCATTCATTCATTCATTCATTGACTTCAAATGGGGGAAATGGGGTCCTATATATAGGAAACCCACATTTCTACAAAAGTCCATGACAAAAGACTCAATAGCAAATAACCGAAGGTGGAAGGGGTGCACATGGGCCTAGTCCAATGAATTGGGCCCAATTAGCACATTACATCATCTAATGACACACAATCTTAGGAAAATAAATGCAAGACCTAGGGAAATGACTCAAATAAAATGAAAATACATCAAAATGACTCAAAGGAAAGCTACAAAATGGATAAGGGGCCTTAATAGAGTGAGGCCAAAACTCAACCAGCTCCCGAGTGTGAAGAAGTGGACCCGAGCCAAAGGGAATCGTGGGTGATGCCTCCATCAAATCCCCTGGGCCGCGAAGAGCTCGACTCCGTCGAGTAAGGGTCCATCCGGCTAAGGTACCGCTCGAGGAGGTCCGGATCCAACCGCTGGAGGTCCTCCCGACTCACCCATGAGTCTTCCGAAGGAGGCCGATCCTTCCACCTGACGAGATAGCGCTCATATACCTTGCTCCGGGTGGTAGTGACCTGCTCATCCAATATTCGTTCAATGCGTTCGCGCTGAGCTCTCTTGGCTAGTGGACTCTCCTCACGGGTGGGTGCTCTCTCAAAGGAAGAAGTAGGCTCAATCTCCTCACTAGGTACCACCGTGGGGCCCTTGTATGGCACTAAGTCGGCGACATTGAATGTTGGACTTACCCCATAGTCCTCAGGGAGATCTAACCAATAAGCATTTGCATCAATGCGCCTCAAAACCTGGAAGGGACCAGTCCCACGTGGCCTCAACTTGGAGTTGGCTCCTGGGGAGAGCCTCTCCGTCCTTACCATCACAAAGTCACCCTCTTGGAACTCTAAGTGACGCCGGTGAGAGTCAGCCAACCTTTTATAAGCCTCATTTTTTATGCTAATGTGCTTGCGGATTTCCTCATGCAATTTTGTGAGTGCTGACCTTCTAGTGGTTATGGGTGGACCTGGACAACCATATATAGACCATTTATGCCATGATGCCATATGGACCTTGATGAGCCTTGGTGGGCCGGGGCAACCATATGTGGACTTATCATGCAATGTTGTCATGTAGACTTTGGTGGGCTTAGGTGGACCGGGGCAACCATATGTGAATCTATCATGCAAAGTGGTGATGCATGTCGGGGGACCCGGACATCCGTAGATGCCTTTGATATGCTTAAGACCCATGATGAATGAAGGTGGACCACTACATCCAAATTTGGACCACTCATGCTTTCTACTTGACATGTGGGTGATATGAATGAATGGACCCAACATAGTGTTCATGCCAAGGGGTGTGGAAAGCCTAGACACATGCATACTTTTCCCAAAAGTGACTTCCATGTGTATAGGGGTGGGACAACCTTTGAATTCCCATTGGAACGGATCGAATGGATCTAAGAAGGTGGTCATCATGGGGTGGGGCACAACCTTATTACCTAGGGATATGTGGCCCAAGGTCTTGGCTCCCAAGGTGTAACCCGGGTCATGGATGAGATTGGTTTGGCCCAATATGATGGGTGAGGGTAGGAAAGGGTGGGTGGTGGGTAAGATGGTTGGGTTACATGGGGAACTAGACTCCCATAGGAAGGGATCAAAGGGGTCGTAGAAAGGTCTTCCTAGAGGGAGGCACTCTATGTCTTCAAGGTTCCCAAATTGTGAGTCATCCTCCTCCAAGGTAAGTGGGCCAAGTTTTCTAGTGGGTTGGCCGAACAAAGTGTTTGGGATCTTAATGGGTGGGTATAGGAAGGGATCGAAGGGGTCATGGTAAGGGTCACCTAAGGAGAGGAACCCTAGGTCCTTTTGGTCCTCACAACCCCTTGATGGTGGATTCTCCTCCTCTAGTAAAGTGATCGGGCCAAAGTTTTTGGTGGGATGGTCGGCCATGAATGGAGGACTAGGCTTTCTACCCGAGATAAGAAGCTCTAAATCGAGGAGAAGGTTGGGCTCATCGGGTGTAGGGAGGAATAGAAGGAGGTCACTAGTGTAGCAACCAATGGTGCAAATCGAGGTGATAGACCCTATGCATAGGTGTAGGAGGCCAAGGCTCCTAGGTGGTTTGGCCATAGGGGTCAACATGCTAGTGAACTCAATTTGCCATGCTACGCCCTTAAGAAGATCCTCTAAGGTTTCCACTTGGTAGGATGTTTGGATTATGGTGTGATAGGAGTTAATGGGTGCAATGGGAAGGTTTTTCTCCATGGGTGGGTAAACATAGGACACGATGGGGTGAAGTGGTCTCTCCTTTAGCCATCTAGCTAGGGGCCCATCTATGATTATGGTGCTATTTGTGAAGGCTTGTGGCTCTTGGGGGTCCAAGCTAGGGGACATTTGTGATTCTTCCTTACCACGGATATGAACTTGGGTTTCCTCAATGATGGGGATGGGTTCATCTACTCCCATGTGGATGGTTGTGGTCTCCTTTCTCAAGGGAATGGGAAGGTCTATTGGGGGTGGGGTGATGATGGTTGGTGCATGGTGTACCCGGGGTGGTGGGTGATGGGAAACTTTGGCTTGGATAGGGAGGGGAAGTAGTGGAAGCCTAGGACTTTGGACTTTTGGGGTAGGGAGTGGGAGATGGGTTGGTTGGGGTGGCTTGGGTTGATTGGTTTTGGGGGGAATGTCCTTTTTCGGGGACAAGGGAGGGGTGGTGGTGGGGACCAAGGGGTTTTGTGGGGTAGGGGTTTGGTGGGAGCTTCTGGATTGGAGGGTGGTGACAATCATGGGCCTAGGTGGAGGGGTGGACACGGTGTCCACTTGGTTTTGAATGGTGAGGGTTGGTTGAGTGGTGGTCATCATGGAGGGGATTGGGTCGATTAGGGGTCTCTTGCCCTTAGGATCGTTTGGGGTGGAAGTGGGAGCTAAAGGGGCTTGACTAGCGTAGGTTAGGGAAGGGGGTTTTGGTTGGGGTATGGGGGCCCTCATGGGGTTAGGTGGAGAGGTGGATGTTTGGTTTATTAGGGTCTTAAGGGAGAGGACTTCGTTGCGAAGTGTAGTTATGATGGTTGAGAGGTGATTTGTTGGGATTGGTGGGGGTGGAGACCAAAGGTCGGTCTCAAATTGGTCGGGTGAGGATGGAGGAGTGGTAGTGCTCCTCGGGCTTGGGGTGTTCGAGTAGGAGGGTTGGGAATATTTTGGGATGTAGATCTTCCTAAGTTCCTTCTTCATATCATCCCACGAAGAAATGGGCTCTTGCCTCCTAACCCTTCTTAATCCCTCTATGTTTGCCCATTTACTCTTGGCTTGACCCCGAAATCGTCCCTTGGCCTTGCGGACTCTCGCGGGTCCATATACCCAAGTCCGTTCAAAATATCTTTCCATGGTAGTTTCCCACCTAAGATAATCACTAGAATGTGATCCGTCAAAGGTAATGTCCCCATCTAGAATGAAATTCAAGGTTGGTGAGTAGGCTAAGTAGTTGGCCATGATGATCGGGGGGATCAATGCAAGGGTCGGATTGATGATGACTCTAATGCAAGAATGCCCTAGGACTTGACTTGATAGAGACAAGTCAAAGACTTGCTCTGATACCACTTGATGTGACACGACCTCGGACTTAGGCAAACAAGCACAATTAAGCATTCAAATGGGCCTTAAGGGCCACCGCTCTCCCGTCGCACTCTATACCCGGAGTGACTTGGCGATGCCAAGTGTGAGGTATGGGAAAGGGCCCTTGCTGGTAGAGGGCCAGCAAGGCCAAGGTTTGACTCCCAAGGTTTGGATGCCCAATTCAATTGGGGCCGACAAAGTGCACAAGGGCACCGGTTCACACTATCCCACGGCGATCACTCTTAAGTCATGGACTTGAGGATCGGGCGCTCCCTCGCAAATTCAGCGGCGCATGAAGTAAATATTGAAAGAGCAACACTAATGAGCTAGGATGAGGCACTTACTCGACCGGTTTGAAGAAACCGGTCCCGGTCGGAGACGAGGGCGAGCGGGGAGGCGGTGGTTCCCCACACGCCGCGGCGGTGAAGCTTGACCTGCTCAAACCATGTACAAAACTACGCCTCTCGCAGGAGGGGGATCTTGGGGTGGGGGTTAATGTGAATACAACAATACTACCTCCCGCAGGGAGGGGCCTTCAGCCGGCCAAGCGGGGTGGGGAAAGTAAGGTAAAGAACGACGATTAAGCGAGGTTGCCGAATCTGCCGGTTGTCTACGAACAGGGACAGTGTGTTGGTGTGGTTGCTGTAGATCCTTCTCACGAATTTTTCCGATGGCGAGACCAGCGGCAAAAGCTTCGTAACAGGGACAGGAACGCTTCAGATTTTCTTAAATTTCTTCTGAGACCGTTGTTGACTGGGGCAGAGGTTGGAACAGGACATCAGGTTTTCTGACTCGCAGTTGCAGACTTCTGGCAGCAGGTTGCAGAGGACGCCACGCACCCTCCCGAACTCCGATCAGCACGAAACTGGCGGCGACGTCTTCGTGGTCGAAGTAGCTTTCAGCCAGAGGTGACGGGGCTGCAATCAGAGGTCGAGGGCAGTCGGTGTACCCTAAAGAGTGGGCACTGGTCGGAGCAGACTGCAGGAGACAAGACTGGAGAGCTCGGGGGAGAAAATTTGTAACTCCTTCCTCCGGCAGCCGAATGAGGTTCCGTTTCTTGATCCTGAACGAAGACTGGAGGAGGAAGATATTTGTAGAAGAGCTTCGGGGCTGGTTCGTCCAAGGTTTGTCGTGGCCGAGCTTTTAGTCCGGTTCAGATCCTCAGCCGGAGCAGAACTGCGCGGTCGGGGAAGAACGGACCTCCACAGCAGCACCGATCTCCGATGGGGATGAGACCTCGATCGTTGCGAAGAGGACAGGTAGCCGCTTCCGTGGATGCCTCTTGGGTCTTCAAACTCATCGGGAGGAAGCCGTGGTCGCCGCTGTAAGATGGTACACTTCTGCAGGTTGTCAGCTGAAACGGTAGGTTGAAGATGATGGGGGGGAAATGGGGTATATGGGAGAGGAAATGGGGGTGGATGAGTGTGGGGAAAGCCCGGGCTGTGAGGGGGTCTAGGATGGGGTGTTTCAAGGTGAGGGAGGGATAGAATGGGAGCTGGAAGGGGGTGTTTTCTGTGGGTGAGAGAGGAGCTACGAATTTGGGGCTTGGAGGGAGAGGGGGGAAGGTGAGGGGGAACAAGTGGGTGGAGGGAGTGTGAATTTCAAATTTGAAATGGCCTTGGAAGGTGGGTGATTATGTGGGGAAGTGGAGAGTTTGTATTGGAATGGGGTAGATTTGGTGGGAAGGTGGAGAAAGGTGTTGGAATGGGGAAGATGCCACCTAGGGACTATGGGAGTGGAGTAATGGCAACTTGGGGAAGTGGAGGGGTATTAAATGAGGTGGGTAGCTAGTGGAGGTGGTTGGGAGGGGAGGAGAGAGAAGAAAATTCGAAATTGGGGTTGGAGGAGAGAGAAAGAGGGGTGAAATAGAGAGATTAAGAGGAGAATGGGTGGGGAATCTCTCCCCTAGGGTCTCTCACCCAAAAACTAGAGGAATCACTCCAATTTGAACTCAAATGGCAAGTTTAACTCATTCATTCATTCATTCATTCATTCATTGACTTCAAATGGGGGAAATGGGGTCCTATATATAGGAAACCCACATTTCTACAAAAGTCCATGACAAAAGACTCCATAGCAAATAACCGAAGGTGGAAGGGGTGCACATGGGCCTAGTCCAATGAATTGGGCCCAATTAGCACATTACATCATCTAATGACACACAATCTTAGGAAAATAAATGCAAGACCTAGGGAAATGACTCAAATAAAATGAAAATACATCAAAATGACTCAAAGGAAAGCTACAAAATGGATAAGGGGCCTTAATAGAGTGAGGCCAAAACTCAACCAGCTCCCGAGTGTGAAGAAGTGGACCCGAGCCAAAGGGAATCGTGGGTGATGCCTCCATCACCATTCTAGACAAGGAAGGTAAGATGATAAAAGGTACTCTTTTAACCCAGTCGCCTAACATTAATTCTTAATACATTAAAATAAGTGCACTCACCAAAATCCATATATTGAATTTGGGGACCAAATTCTCTTAAGTGGGGGATGGTGTAAGACCCTAGAATTTATGTAAATAATTTTTAAATTTATAAATATTTTTCTAGAATTTATAAAGGCCTAAATGTATTAATAAATGGGTTATTAGATTAATAATTCATTATAAGGCCCATTTGTGTTAAATAATTAACCAAATCCATTTAAATAAAGTCCAAATGGTTTAAGGACCAAGCCCATTAAGTTTGGACCATATTTTAGAAGGTTATTAAGTCTATTCACATATTTTAAGGATAAATACTAATTATCTAAGATAATTATATGGATAAACGAATAAAAGAGTTTTATTAAATTGAAACTCTATACACGTTGACTGTAACGGTCCATCGGGCGACCGCCACACCCAGGTAATGCGCATGGACACGACCGTTACATGCTGCAAGTTCCGTGAGTCAAAGAACTCCCAAAAAGATTGGAACTTTGGGATCTTATCCACTAGGGATCGACTTGGGAAGAGTTATAATATTACTAAGGACTCTTAGGGATTATATTCTGGCAGATTAAGGACTCTATAATCGTTCTAATCTTCAAACTCTAGCCAAAACCCTATAAATAGGACCTAGTTCTGAACGGAGCGACCCTTACTTTTGGCTCGTGAAGAATCAAAGTAAGGAGTCATAATTTCAGGTAAGTTCTTTAGAAACTTTTGTTTATAAAACATTAGACTAATAGCTCCAAATTTCGTGCTAGGAGACCAAGCAACCAAGGAGATTGAAGCTTCCCAAGTTACTGATTTACCACAAGAAGAGCAAGGATCAAAGGGTAGCACCTAGCATCAAATTCGAAGTTTAAAGGTCTTAAGAGAGGTAGGTCATCTCATGAATGGCAGAAACATCTTGATAGGAATAAAAGCCCTCTGGTTCGATTGAATTCCATGCATGATAGATCATGAATTTCATGTTTTAATGGTTCTATGCATTCATACATCTCTTAGCCTTAAATAGAAATAAAAGATGTTATCTTGTCTATTCACTAGAACCCATGCATGTAGATAGCCTATACTTCGTTATCATGTCTAAGGATAGTCATACTATTTTGATTTCTAGACATGATGTGAGTTGATCTCTTGGATTCTATATGGTTTTCTGTCAGCAGATGCTCTGACGCATCACAGTAGGACCGTCATACTCACGTAACGGCCTTACGATGAGCCGTCACAGTTCTATTATATATATATGCACTCTGTTGTCTCTGACGCATCAGGGAAGGAGCGTTACGTTCATGTAATGGCTGCTCGATAAACCGTCACATTAACCGTGACGCGCCATGAATAGACCGTCAGACACCTGATGTTCTGTCAACCCGAGACAGAATATGACTTGTCAATTTTACTTATTATTAAGCCTAGTTATCTAAGTTTAAACATGTTAAAGTGATCTTGGAATTATTTAATCGTTCATGATAGGTATTGCATGATTTTGGCATCTTAATATCATTTTAAAGATATGTTAATTTCATGACCAAAAATCTATAGTTTTGTATTCTAAATCATGGTTTTACATAATGCATTGACGGAGTTTTTATCGTGATTTAGACATGGATACACATTCTATCTCTATCTATAGAGTCATTTCTAAAAGTACGTGGCACATATTCGGGTATCTTGTCATTTAGTTCACACTTTGCACTATAGGAACATATTCTTGGACTTGAGGACCTCTCTATTGGATATTCCTTCCAATGGACTAGGAAATCATGTTTCAAGGCCTCCGTAATTATCCGCGAGCCTGGGATTCCCACTAGGACACCGAGTTAGTTGTACCCTTAAAGCCCATTGATTAGAGTACACTATCGATGTTTTCTGGTTATCAGTAGTGTAACGGCTCTATATTGGACCGTCAGGCAATGTAACGGCCCAATATAAGAATGTCACATTCATCTGAGTTCGATTGCTTGATTCTGGTCTCAGACTACTATAACGGCCTAATCATGGACCGTCACACAACGTAACGGCCCAATGAATGACCGTCACACTTCTCTGAGTGTATTTGATCGTTCTGAATTCGGATCATTGTAACGGCCCACTACTGGAGTGTTACATGATGTAACGGCCCAGTAAACGACCGTCACATTGTTTAAGTACTTAACCCAAGGTTGGACCCAAGGGTTGATATTCCAAAGGTTCTAGATGGACTAATGATAGTCTAGAACTTATAATATTGATAAAGAAACTTAATATAATGATTGGAAAGAGAAAAGAATGTACCGTTATGCTGTCGATTTGTTTCCATGAGCATGACATTGTTTAAATCTTTTTCTTGATCTCGCTTACTCTAAATTGAAGCATTCATTGATTGATTGTTGTTATCATGATTTCCTGACCTTATTACATTCTTAGCCAAGCTTTATTGTTACACTCATAGAAGTAGCTTGATTTATACGTGAAGATGCAGTTCGGGCGCTGATTGTGTCCAAGGGCTCTATGCTAGTCCCCACGGCTGATTGTCGGAAACATACTATTTTATAAACCATGGGGTATGATGCTACTGGTGTCGCATTGCGCTGGGAGTACTTTCTTTATAAATAAGTGAAATCCATGAGCACTCGTGAAAATCTAGTGAATTGCTACATGATTGACATTCTCGTGCGTAACATTTATGGTTATGAAAGTGAAAGTGCATTTTTGATACATTCTTGTTCATGAAAGGCCAAACACCATGTTCTTGTTACATTCATTATTGTTCATTCTTGTTCACTCTATCTTACATGATTATCGTGTTACTTTGGTTAATCGCATGATGTTCGCATTCGCATGATTTTGCCTTACTTCTTTAGAGCTAAATTATTAATTACTTTAATAGTGCCTTCATGTTATTTTCCAACATTTTTCAAGAGATGGAAGTAGTTCAGATTCGGATTTGGGCTATACTAGTGGCGGGTCCGGAAGTGCGTGAAAGTCTTGCAAAGCAACAAGCGAAGACTTAGGAAGTCTATAATGTTTAGATTGAGTCAATGTAATTTTCTTATTTCTTGAGTCTAGTAGAATGAAAGGTGATTATTGTAAAGGAATACTTTGATCATTTATGAAATAAAGTTCGAGTTTGATTAAATTCTGTGCAATTGCATTTGTGTGTGTGATTGTCTCGCGCTCTGGTCATTCTTACTTACAAGAGGCTTACCATGCCGGCTGTTCGCGCTCCCCGAGCGAGTCTTCTGCTGTAATAAATGCTCGGGGTGTGACAGAGCAAAAGGATAGGGCTCGGCTAGAGTGACGAGCTCCGTTGCCGGCTGATGGACCAATTAGTCAAATCACTGGCATCGGTCACACTGTTGTACGTAGGTCGAGCAGTCGCGCTGCAGAGTGGGCCACCAGTAACCCTACCAGAGCAAGATCCTGGCAAGCGACCTTCCTCCTAGATGCACTCCGCACAGGCCTTCGTGAACCTCTTGAATCGCTCGACTGGCTTCGTCAGTATTGATGCATTTCAGGAGGGGACCGAAGAAGGATCTGCGGTACAAAATGTCATCCAGAATGACGAAGCGCCGAGCTTGGTATTTCAATCTCCGGGCTTCTCGAGGGTCAGGAGGCTCCTGAGAGTCTTGGAGCCACGACAGGTAGGGGACCCGCTAGTCACTTGGAGGGGCCGAGTCAACAGTCATGAGCTCCGAATCAATGCTCGGTCGCTCTGGCTCTTCGAGAAGGACCGATCGGGTACCCTCGAAGTCAAGAGAGGAGGTCAGTCGAGAGAGGGCGTCCTCTCGGGAGTTTTCCTCCCGAGCTATTCGGACTACCTCAAAACTCTCAAACTGTTATGCCACGGTTTTGACCAGCTAGAGGTATTTAACCATCGGTTCTTCCCGAGCTTCGTAATTACCGTTGACCTGGCTAGCGACTAGTTGGGAGTCAGTGTGAATTCTGACTCGCTTTGTCACGCCCCGAGCGCGGAAGATACCCGGAGATGCGCGACGTGTCTATATCAATCATGTCAATCAGAGTGGTCATGTATTCGACACAAAGACAGAGATGCGCAAAATAGCAAGATAACCCAATCCTTTATTTCATAATGGATAGACTATTACAAATCCAATACTCTGTTTAATAAAAAGGAAAAGAATACATATTTGACTCAAGAAACTATAGGAAAGACTAGATGACACTTGGAGAATCTCTATCTCTTCACTCTTGACAATTCCCATCCGATTGACTTCCATCGTCGTCGGACTTACCTGAAAAGTAAAAAGGGACAAACGGAATGAGCGAACGCTCAGTAGGAAATTATATCTCAAGTACTAGCAAGTGGTTTAAGTAATTACATTTTCATGGATGCAATAAAGCTATGCATGCTCGCATGAAACGACAAGATAGAGAGAATGTAATATCAAAGAAATAAGATGAACTTTCATGAACAAGATACAAGTTATTCAAGATATTCAAGCAAGTACCATTATCGAGTCATGTCAAGAACTTTGGCTATCATGTATCAAGCAAGTAAATTACCCTTTTTCGGGCCACGCATTTCATTTCATGTCAAGTACGAGTCAAGTACAAGATGTGTGTGGAATGTCCAATCAAGCAAGTCAAGTACTCGGTATAATGCCAGATACCTTATCATTTTAACTCCCATGGGCACAAGTACTTTCGGGTGCTCCTCCCAGGACCAGATCGGGCCCTATATGCGCAGGCATTTATCATGTGTTTTGACATCCACTCTTGTTTATATAGCCAATATAGGATTTCAATAATCAAGCTTGTAGACACGTATGACAACTTTGATAGAATAGAGTTCAAAATATGACAAAGGACATAGAATGGCGATAATAACGGTATAATCACGATGTCGGTAAAACTAGGTAGATTATGGTTCCTTTAACTTAGGTACCATGACAAATCAATATGGACATTCTTTATATAGAATTGAGGTCCACATGAATATTAGATCAAGCAAGATACCCTCATTCTTATCATAGAATTGGGGTTTACAAGAATGACACGATATGGCATGATATCATCATCCCATCAAGAATTTCTTATGATATACTCTTTGTATAATCATAAGGGCCGGTATACCATGTTTCTTTTAGATTGACATGGCAAGGATCGTGTAATGGGTTTTTAGGGTACAACCAGCTCAGTCGGCCTTGAGGGAATCCAAGGCTACGAGGAGTCTTACGGAGGTCTCTATGACTAACTCGCTAGTCCAAAGGAACGGAATGTCCAATGGAGAGCTTGTATGTCAATGAGAGTTGAGTGTGGTCGGTAAATCAACATGAAAATATGGGACTATACTCACGGAGTGGAGAATAGTGCCGATATATATATATGTATAATATATAAACCATCGGTTAGCAAATCAGAGGAAAAATCAGTTTACAGTAAAATAACGACTTAGGTCAAGTCGTGTATTGAATAATTAACGCCTAACAGAAGGGCGTTTACATGTATTGCCAATTTGCAGAATTTCCATTTATTTCATTAATTTATCAAAAACACGCCTTTCCTAGGGGCGTTTCTTCAAAGTTGACGACTGCAGGGGCAGGCGTCTCATCATTTACATATTCGACAGGATATAATTATTCTCAGAAATTTATCAAAAACGCGCCCTTGGAAGGGGCGTTACTTCTAATTCCATTATACAGATAATGTAAATTTCAGGGTTTTAACAATTACACGCCCAATGAAGGGGCGTTACTTTTAAATTTACGCCTTATATACAGACGTTAGTCCAGTGAGAGACGACCTTGTCTAGGTCGTGAATTCAAGAAATACCATGATTTTTCATGGGCAGTACTAATTTCAGGATACAGGATAATAGAACTCATGGGAAAACGAATATATGGTCATGACAATAATATCAACATAGGATCATGCATTATTAGTGTAGAATCAGGTTTTCATATGTAATCAGTTCTTAGCATGGGTGAGTAACGATTGATGAAGTTAACGCCTGAGTGCAGGGCGTCAATCCAAAATTGACGACCTTGGCAGGGTCGTGATTTGTAAAGTAGCGCCCTTGTCTGGGGCGTGTATTTCATAATCACGCCCTTGCTAAGGACGTGTTTTTCAAGAAATTAACAGAAAGTCGTTGAAAAACTATAGTAAACCAAACCATGTATATGCATGATAATTATTGTACTGTATCAATTTAGTTTGGGCTACAGTGACTTGAGAAAACCTACCTTTAATGATAGATTTGGAGATGACCGGTCAATAACTTGAGAAGAACACCTTGGGCAGGAAGAAGGAAAATTCAGTTGATGAAGATGATGGCGACGATGATCTTCAATCAACCTGTAGGGGAAGAAAGGAGGGAGTATGAAGATATAACCGAAGTTTAGGAAAACGGTTTGAAGAACATTACCTTGTTCTTCACGTACGTAACCTTCTGGACCTATAACAGAAGAAGATGAAGAACATTAGTTCTCACAAAATACGTTCATAACAGAAGAAGAAGAATAGAAGAACATATGTTCTTCTCACGTACCTCTGCAGACGAATAAAGCAAATAGGTTTAGGTTTGGATCGAACGTATTATTTATAGGATTTTGAAGTCCTAACAAGAGTAGGGTTTGATTAAGGGTAACATATCCCTAATAGAGTCCTTACTCTAATAGATACTTACTAGATTAGGTTAATCTTTCCCTGGATAAGCTCTGGGTTCGAACGAGTCACGAACTGAATTAACGCCTTTGGTCAGGGCGTGTATTCTTGAATTAACGCCTTGCATAAGGGCGTTTCTTAAAAAGCGCCTTGAAAAAGGGCGTTTCTTCTTCTTTTTTTTTTTTTTAAAACACGCCCAAGATAGAGGCGTTTCTTTTACTTGCCTATTTGGTCGTGAGAGTTGACGACCGCACGTGTGGGCGTCCTTTCTTTAGTCACGCCTTTGATAGAGGCGTTTCTTTTTGAATTAACGCCCTAATAAGAGGCGTTATTTTTAATTTGTTTTATTTCGTCCAATTAACCCTATTCCTTTTATATATATTACTTCTGTAATATATATGTTTTAATTCATTTCAATTATTCATTTATTAGGGTTGCTACACCCTCCCCCACTTAAAAAGAATTTGGTCCCCAAATTCAATATATATATAATTATACATGCGGAGAGTGTAGGACATATACCTCTTAGAATAACTCGGGAAATCTTTTCTTCATAGATTCCTCGGTCTCCCATGTCGCTTCGCGTTCAGGATTCTTATTCCATTGCACCTTGATCATGGGAATAACCTTATTCCTTAGAGCTCGTATTTCTCGATCCAATATCTTCAAGGGCCTTTGTTCATAAGTGAGATCTTTCTGGATCACCAGATCTCCATGCTCAATAATATGTGACGGATCGTGTACATACTTCTTCAACATAGATATGTGAAATACATTGTGTACCTCGGACAACTGAGGAGGCAACGCGATGCGATAAGCAATCTCGCCAACTCTTTCGAGTACCTCAAATGGTCCGATAAATCTTGGCGTAAGCTTGCCTTTAACACCAAATCTTCGTATGCCACGTCCAGGGGATATTTTAAGAAATACATGATCTCCAACCTGGAATTCAAGATCTCTTCTCCTGGTATCAGCATAAGCCTTTTGCCTTGTCTGAGCAACTTGTAATCTTTCTCTGATTACTTGTATCTTCTCGGTTGTATCCCTTACCATGTCTGGACCTAATAGTTGTTTTTCTCCAACTTCGTTCCAACATATGGGAGATCGGCAACTCCTTCCGTATAAGGCTTCGAAAGGTGCCATTTGGATACTAGCTTGGTAGCTATTATTATATGCAAATTCAACTAAAGGTAAGTGGTCATGCCAGCTTCCTCCAAAGTCAATAATGCATGCTCTCAGCATATCTTCAACAACTTGATTAGTTCGCTCGGTCTGACCATCCGTTTGTGGGTGAAAAGCAGTACTAAAGTTGAGCCTTGTCCCCAACGAATGTTGTAATCCCTTCCAAAAATGAGAAGTAAAACGGGGATCCCTATCAGACACGATTGAGACAGGAATTCCATGTATCCTGACTATTTCTTTAATGTATAGTGCAGCTAGTACATCAATCGACCATCGGCTTTTGGTTGGCAAGAAATGTGCCGATTTAGTCAATCGATCAATGATAACCCAGATTCCATCATGTCCTCCTTTAGATTTAGACAAACCCATGATGAAGTCCATACCAATATCCTCCCATTTCCACTTAGGAATATCTAGAGGATGTAGTTTTCCCGCAGGCTTTTGGTGTTCCGCCTTGACCTGTTGGCATGTGAGACAACGTGATACATAGTCCGCTATTTCTCTTTTCATATTGGGCCACCAAAAGTTCCTCTTTACATCTTGGTACATTTTAGTTGATCCAGGATGAATAGTGTATCTTGATCTGTGAGCTTCATCTAAGATCTTCTTCTTTAATTCCGGACAATCGGGTATACAAGTTCTATCTTTGAATAATAATCTTCCCTCGGAAGTTAGTTGAAAGTCAGATTGTCCTTCTAATCTGCCTTTGATTTCTACTAACATGGGATCATCATCCTGAAGTGTTTGTATTTCAGATAACAAATCTGACTGTATGCTTACATGGGATAGTGTGACAAATTTGGATTCCATGTCCAAGCTTATATTGAGCTCAGAGAATTGTTCAAGTAGCCTCCATTCTTGTATCATACAATTTGCTATTATTGCTCTCGGCTTTCGACTAAGGGCATCAGCAACATAATTACCCTTTCCGGGATGGTATTGTATATTGAAGTCGAAATCCTTGAGATATTCTAGCCAACGTCTTTGTCTCATGTTCAGCTCCTTTTGCGAAAATAGATATTTGAGACTTTTGTGATCGGAGTATACAGTAAACTGTACCCCATAGAGATAGTGTCTCCATATCTTTAGGGCAAATACTACCGCGGCCAATTCCAAGTCATGGACGGGGTAATACTCCTCATGCTTCTTCAGTTGACGAGAAGAATATGCTATGACCTTCCCATGTTGCATTAGGACGCATCCGAGGCCAATGCCAGAAGCATCAGTGTAGACCTCGAATTCCTCTCCTTCAATTGGTAGGGCTAAGACCGGAGCTGTGGTGAGATGATCCTTGAGAGTTTGGAAACTGCTTTCACATTCCTCACTCCATTCATATCGGATCTCCTTACGAGTTAATCTTGTAAGTGGTACGGCGATCTTAGAGAAATCTTTGATAAATCGCCGATAATAGCCTGCAAGACCCAAGAAACTTCTGATCTCGCTTGCATTAGTGGGTCTCTCCCAGTTTCTCACAGCTTCAACTTTTGACGGATCCACAGATAAACCGTCCTTGGTTATGACATGTCCGAGAAAAGCCACTTCTTCAAGCCAGAACTCGCATTTGCTGAGTTTAGCATATAATTGATTTGTCCTCAAGACTTGCAATGCAATCCTCAAATGCTCTTCATGTTCTTCCTTAGTCTTAGAATATATCAATATATCATCGATGAAGACTACTATGAATTGATCCAAGTAAGGCCTGAATATGCTATTCATTAACTGCATAAAGGCAGCAGGGGCATTTGTTAGTCCAAAAGGCATAACAACAAATTCGTAATGGCCATACCTGCTTCTGAATGCGGTCTTGTGAATGTCATCATCCTTGATCCTTAATTGATGATATCCCGACCGGAGATCAATCTTGGAGAAATATTTGGATCCTGAAATCTGATCAAACAATTCATCGATTCTCGGCAGTGGATACTTGTTCTTGATAGTAAGATGATTCAACTGCCGATAGTCAATACACAATCTCATGGATCCATCCTTCTTCTTTACAAATAAGACTGGTGCTCCCCACGGGGAAGTACTTGGTCTAATAAACCCTTTTCGGATTAGTTCCATCAACTGCTCCTTCAACTCCTTGAGTTCAGCAGGGGACATTCTATATGGTGCCTTTGAAACCGGACCAGCACCAGGGACTAAGTCGATGGTAAAGGCCACATCTCTTTGCGGGGGTAATCCCGGCAAATCTTCTGGAAATACGTCTGGGAATTCTCGTACTACTTGAACGTCTTCTATCTTGTTTTCCTTAGCTTCTTTAATAGTGACAAAAGCAAGGAAGGATACACATCCTTTCTTGACGAGCTTGCTTGCTCGAAGAGCCGAAATAAGAGGGGATTTGCTTCGACTCTTAGGACTAGTATAAGTCAGTTCCGGAAATTCCTTGAAAACAATCTTGCTATCACGGCAATCAACCGTTGCCTGGTATTTGGATAACCAATCTGCTCCTAGTATAACATCATATTCTTTTAGATCTAAGCAGATAAGATCAATAGGAAAATTCTTTCCTCGAACCAATACCTCACAATTTTGGTAATGATGTGTGATATCCGTCTCGTTTCCGAGAGGAGTAGACAATATTATCTTCATCCATTCTGGTTCTAGAGGTAATGGGTCAGCAAACTTCTTGGAAATAATGGAATGCGATGCACCCGTATCAAATAAGACATGTGCATATTTGGAACAAATTTTTAATGTACCTTCCACCAATCCGCCTTCTTCTTCTGGTTCGGTCTCTTGGATTGCATGAAGACGCGCGTTCCTTGTCACTGGGCGTTTACCCTCACCGTCTTGGTCATTCATTAATGGACAATCGGGAATCCGATGTTCACGACTCCCACAACGGAGACATGCTCCTAATTTCCTCCAGCATTCTTCTGTTTTGTGACCAGCCTTGTCACAATGCTTGCATACTATGTTTGAAGGTGTAGTGGTGATAGAGAAAGGCTTGGATTTCTTGTTCTTCTGATCTTGAGAGGAAAAACCTCCATTATTGGGCCTCTTCTTAAAGTTGGGTTTAAAAGAACCCGAACTTGTGACTTGCTCCTTTTTGTCTTTCCCACGGATCCTATCAGATAGTTCCGTGGCATCTTCAAGCAACTGAGCTCGGCGCACTATTTCAGTATAAACTTGAATATCCATAGGCGCCAGTTGAGTAATGTAGTGGGGCCTAAGCCCATTAAGAAATCTACGGGCTTTCATCTTTTCCGTGCCAATTAAATGCTTAGCATATCTAGACAGTCTAGAGAACTGTGCTTCATAATCAGCCACCGATAAAGATCTTTGCTTTAATGCGGCAAATTCGGCGGCCTTCTTTTCCTGGACCCTATCAGAGAAATATTTGGCGTTGAAATATTCAACGAATTCTCCCCATGTAACTTGAGTTGGGTCAATTGTGGCTTCAATCGACTCCCACCAGCATCTAGCATCCTTTTCTAACTGGAAAGTAGCTAATAAGACTTTGTCCTGATCCGTGCATTGCATGACACGGAATATACGTTCAATCTCCCGAACCCAATGCTCGGCATCGTCTGGATCGGTCGATCCCATGAACTTCGGGGGATTCATATTCTTGAATGCTTGGTGTAAGCTTCCAGCTCGTGGAGCACCACCTTGTGCTACCTGTTGTAGCACTTGGGTCATCCCTTGAAGGGTACGCTGCATGTTGCGCCATTGAGCACGTTCGGCAGCCATTATCCTACAATTACAATAGCTATGTTAGTATTATATCACTATGATCTTATAAAGGACTCATTGATCATTTAACCCTTGGTTCTACCCACTCTCACTTGGTTAAAGGTTTTTGAAACCTATCCTTGGACTTGGGTTTCCTAGGAATTGAATACCTTAGGCTCTGATACCACAAAGACTGTCACGCCCCGAGCGCGGAAGATACCCGGAGATGCGCGACGTGTCTATATCAATCATGTCAATCAGAGTGGTCATGTATTCGACACAAAGACAGAGATGCGCAAAATAGCAAGATAACCCAATCCTTTATTTCATAATGGATAGACTATTACAAATCCAATACTCTGTTTAATAAAAAGGAAAAGAATACATATTTGACTCAAGAAACTATAGGAAAGACTAGATGACACTTGGAGAATCTCTATCTCTTCACTCTTGACAATTCCCATCCGATTGACTTCCATCGTCGTCGGACTTACCTGAAAAGTAAAAAGGGACAAACGGAATGAGCGAACGCTCAGTAGGAAATTATATCTCAAGTACTAGCAAGTGGTTTAAGTAATTACATTTTCATGGATGCAATAAAGCTATGCATGCTCGCATGAAACGACAAGATAGAGAGAATGTAATATCAAAGAAATAAGATGAACTTTCATGAACAAGATACAAGTTATTCAAGATATTCAAGCAAGTACCATTATCGAGTCATGTCAAGAACTTTGGCTATCATGTATCAAGCAAGTAAATTACCCTTTTTCGGGCCACGCATTTCATTTCATGTCAAGTACGAGTCAAGTACAAGATGTGTGTGGAATGTCCAATCAAGCAAGTCAAGTACTCGGTATAATGCCAGATACCTTATCATTTTAACTCCCATGGGCACAAGTACTTTCGGGTGCTCCTCCCAGGACCAGATCGGGCCCTATATGCGCAGGCATTTATCATGTGTTTTGACATCCACTCTTGTTTATATAGCCAATATAGGATTTCAATAATCAAGCTTGTAGACACGTATGACAACTTTGATAGAATAGAGTTCAAAATATGACAAAGGACATAGAATGGCGATAATAACGGTATAATCACGATGTCGGTAAAACTAGGTAGATTATGGTTCCTTTAACTTAGGTACCATGACAAATCAATATGGACATTCTTTATATAGAATTGAGGTCCACATGAATATTAGATCAAGCAAGATACCCTCATTCTTATCATAGAATTGGGGTTTACAAGAATGACACGATATGGCATGATATCATCATCCCATCAAGAATTTCTTATGATATACTCTTTGTATAATCATAAGGGCCGGTATACCATGTTTCTTTTAGATTGACATGGCAAGGATCGTGTAATGGGTTTTTAGGGTACAACCAGCTCAGTCGGCCTTGAGGGAATCCAAGGCTACGAGGAGTCTTACGGAGGTCTCTATGACTAACTCGCTAGTCCAAAGGAACGGAATGTCCAATGGAGAGCTTGTATGTCAATGAGAGTTGAGTGTGGTCGGTAAATCAACATGAAAATATGGGACTATACTCACGGAGTGGAGAATAGTGCCGATATATATATATGTATAATATATAAACCATCGGTTAGCAAATCAGAGGAAAAATCAGTTTACAGTAAAATAACGACTTAGGTCAAGTCGTGTATTGAATAATTAACGCCTAACAGAAGGGCGTTTACATGTATTGCCAATTTGCAGAATTTCCATTTATTTCATTAATTTATCAAAAACACGCCTTTCCTAGGGGCGTTTCTTCAAAGTTGACGACTGCAGGGGCAGGCGTCTCATCATTTACATATTCGACAGGATATAATTATTCTCAGAAATTTATCAAAAACGCGCCCTTGGAAGGGGCGTTACTTCTAATTCCATTATACAGATAATGTAAATTTCAGGGTTTTAACAATTACACGCCCAATGAAGGGGCGTTACTTTTAAATTTACGCCTTATATACAGACGTTAGTCCAGTGAGAGACGACCTTGTCTAGGTCGTGAATTCAAGAAATACCATGATTTTTCATGGGCAGTACTAATTTCAGGATACAGGATAATAGAACTCATGGGAAAACGAATATATGGTCATGACAATAATATCAACATAGGATCATGCATTATTAGTGTAGAATCAGGTTTTCATATGTAATCAGTTCTTAGCATGGGTGAGTAACGATTGATGAAGTTAACGCCTGAGTGCAGGGCGTCAATCCAAAATTGACGACCTTGGCAGGGTCGTGATTTGTAAAGTAGCGCCCTTGTCTGGGGCGTGTATTTCATAATCACGCCCTTGCTAAGGACGTGTTTTTCAAGAAATTAACAGAAAGTCGTTGAAAAACTATAGTAAACCAAACCATGTATATGCATGATAATTATTGTACTGTATCAATTTAGTTTGGGCTACAGTGACTTGAGAAAACCTACCTTTAATGATAGATTTGGAGATGACCGGTCAATAACTTGAGAAGAACACCTTGGGCAGGAAGAAGGAAAATTCAGTTGATGAAGATGATGGCGACGATGATCTTCAATCAACCTGTAGGGGAAGAAAGGAGGGAGTATGAAGATATAACCGAAGTTTAGGAAAACGGTTTGAAGAACATTACCTTGTTCTTCACGTACGTAACCTTCTGGACCTATAACAGAAGAAGATGAAGAACATTAGTTCTCACAAAATACGTTCATAACAGAAGAAGAAGAATAGAAGAACATATGTTCTCTCACGTACCTCTGCAGACGAATAAAGCAAATAGGTTTAGGTTTGGATCGAACGTATTATTTATAGGATTTTGAAGTCCTAACAAGAGTAGGGTTTGATTAAGGGTAACATATCCCTAATAGAGTCCTTACTCTAATAGATACTTACTAGATTAGGTTAATCTTTCCCTGGATAAGCTCTGGGTTCGAACGAGTCACGAACTGAATTAACGCCTTTGGTCAGGGCGTGTATTCTTGAATTAACGCCTTGCATAAGGGCGTTTCTTAAAAAGCGCCTTGAAAAAGGGCGTTTCTTCTTCTTTTTTTTTTTTTTAAAACACGCCCAAGATAGAGGCGTTTCTTTTACTTGCCTATTTGGTCGTGAGAGTTGACGACCGCACGTGTGGGCGTCCTTTCTTTAGTCACGCCTTTGATAGAGGCGTTTCTTTTTGAATTAACGCCCTAATAAGAGGCGTTATTTTTAATTTGTTTTATTTCGTCCAATTAACCCTATTCCTTTTATATATATTACTTCTGTAATATATATGTTTTAATTCATTTCAATTATTCATTTATTAGGGTTGCTACACGCTTAGCCCCCAACCGCCGGGCCATGCGGGCTCCCGAGATAAGGGCTTCATACTCGGAGGCGTTGTTGGATGCCTGGAAGTCAAATTTCAAGGGGTATTGCAGCTCTGCTCCTTCGGGGGACTTTAGGAGGATACCAGCTCTGCTCCCGGCCGAGTTGGAGGATCCGTCGACGAACAATTCCCAGGTTAGGCCAGGCACGGACTGAGATTTTTCTTAGGTCGGGATGGTGCTCTCGGCGATGAAGTCAGCGAGCGCCTATCCTTTGATAGCCGAGCGAAGCTGGTACGATATATCGTAGGCCCCGAGCATAACGGCCCACTTGACGAGGCGTCCCGAGGCTTCTGGGTGAGCGAGGATCCTTTCCAGTGGTTCACCGGCCAACACGATGATGGAGTGCTCTTGGAAGTAGGGTCGAAGGCGCTTCGTCGAGGTAACCAATGCTAGCACGATTCTCTCGGTTGCGGGGTAGCTTCTTTCAGCATCGTTGAGCACCTTGCTGGTGTAGTAGACCGGTCTCTCGACTCCCAAGTCATTTCTGACCAGGGCCGAGCTAACTGTGGATGGAGTTGCCGAGAGGTAGAGATGTAGGGATTCACTTGGAATGGGCTTGGACAGCACCGGGGGCGAAGCCAGGAACTCCTTAAGCTCAGCGAATGCCTTTTGGCATTCCTCGTCCCATGCGAACGTAGTAGATGCCATTTTGGGCCCCCTCAATAGTTTGAAGAAGGGTAGGCAACGTTCGGCGGAACGAGACAGGAACCGGTTGAGCGCAGCAATGCGCCCGGTAAGGCGTTGGACGTCCTTGGTGCAGGTGGGGGGCCGCATGTCCAGGATGGCCTAGACCTTGTCGGGGTTGGCCTTGATCCCACACTGGGTGACTAAGAAGCCCAGGACTTTCCCGGACCTTACTCCGAAGGCACACTTGGTGGGGTTGAGCTTCATATTGTACCTCAGGAGAGTGTCGAAGGTCTCTGCTAGGTTGGTGAAGTGGTCCTCGGCGTTGGGGGTCTTGACGAGCATGTCGTCAATATAGGCCTTGACGTTCTGGCCGAGTTGTCCCTCAAACATATGGTTGACCAGCCTTTGGTACGTGGCTCCGGCAATCTTCAGCCTGAAGGGCATCCGGGTGTAGCAGTGCACGCCGAATTCAGTGATGATGGCGGTCTTCTCGATATCTTCTAGATCCATTCTGATTTGGTGGTAGCCTGAATAGGCATCCAGGAAGCTGAGCATCTCGTTGCCTGAGGTTGAATCAACCAGTTGGTCGATGCTCGGTAACGGATAGCAGTCTTTTGGTGTAGCTTTGTTCAAGTCGGTGAAGTGCACGCACATTCGCCACTTTCTTGAATCTTTTGGCACCAGGACGACATTAGCCAGCCACGTCGGGTACAAGACCGATCTAAAAAGACCAGTCTTTTGCCCCTTGGTGACTTGCTCCTTGATGACCATCTACTTCTCTGGCGCGTGCTTCCTTCTGCGTTGTTGTACGGGCTTCACGGTGGGGTCAAGGTTGAGTTTATGCACTACTGTCTCTCCCGATATCCCGGGGCGTTGATCATCAGACAATGCAAAGACTCGGATGTACCCGAAACGAAATTCTTTGTATTACTGCTGAACCTCAAATGGTAGGTCGGCTCCAATCCTTACTCCTAGGGTCGGGTCATCGTTCAGGAAAACCGTTAACAACTCACCTCCAGGCTCGGATGTTACGGGTTTTTCTTCGACTTCCCGGAGGCCCTTGTTCTTCCCGTCCGGCCTTGTGGCTTCAACCGAGATATTATAGCACCTTCTGGCCATTGCCTGGTTTCCCCAGACTTCCCCCACCCCATGTTTAGTGAGGAACTTCATCTTTTGGTGATAGGTAGAGGGCACTGCTTTCGTTCGGCTAAGGATCCCCCGACCGAAGATTGCATTGTATGCTATCATACCCTTGGTCACTATGAAGTCCACCATAATCGTAACGGTTTTGGGTGGGGTGCTGAGAGTAACTGGCAGGCTTAGGGCTCCCTCGGGATAAGTGGCCTGGCCATTGAACCCGCAAAGGGGGGTTCGGATCGGGCGGAGTTTAGACAGATTCTCCCCCATCTTATGAAAACACTCATAAGATAATACATCAGGGGTGCTTCCATTGCCAACTAGAATCCTACTACGTTACAATGATTTATCGTAGCAGATATAACTAGGGCATCGTCATGCGGGGTGGCCAACCCTTCTAGGCCTTGGTCGGAGAAGACTATGACCTGGGGCTCACTTGGCGGGGCCTTGGGAGGCTCGATGGCTCGGCTCGCTCGCTCAGCATGACGCTTCCTTCCTCGGCCACTATCTCCTCCTGATGAAGCTCCTCCAGCGATGACATTGATGTGGACCCCGCGAGGGGCATTGTCGATCTCCTCTAGATCACCTCAGTCTTCCTTATGCCCGGCCACGAATCGGGAGAGGTTGTCCCTGGCGGACGAGGCGCTCGATCTCATCCTAGGGCTGGTGGCAATCACCGGTATGATGCCCGTGATCGCTGTGAAACAGGCAGTGCTTACTACGATTGCGGCTCTTCGACCTCATTGGCTTGGGTTGGCGGAGGAGGCCTGAGCCTTTAATGTCTCATAGACCTCGTACACCGGAGCGGTTAAGGGAGTGTACTGCTCGTACTTCCGGGATGGTTCTTTGTCCTCCCCGTCTCGGTTCAGCCTTTTTCCTTGGCCCGAGCTTGACTCGGGTGCTCGCTTCTTGTCCCCCTCCCGACCCGAGCCAGTTGCGCCTCGGCATACGCTGAGAACTTCTTCACACTCAGCATGGCGTAAAGCCAGAGTCACTAGCTCGGTAAGGGTCGAGGGAGGGTGGAGGATAAGTTCATGGCGGAGGTTCTCGTCTCGGGTGCCTTCGGTCACCGCGGTTATGACCGAGGCTACATCTAGGTGGGGGATTCTCAGGGTGTCCAACTTGAATCGGTTGATATAAGCCCAGAGTTTCTCCCCCTACGCCTGTTTTAGAGCTAATAGCCTCGCTACCGACCTTGGGGGGCCGCTGCCGACGAAACTCTCCTTGAACACTCGCCCAAATTGCTTGAAGTCTCGGATGGATCCGGGGGCGAGGGCTCGGAACCATGCTTGGGCGCCTTAGACCAGGGTGGTCACGAAGGCTCGACATTTGATGGCGCCGGACGCCCCGTGAAGGGTCATTAGGGCGTCGAAGCTGTCGAAGTGGTCGGCCGGGTCGCCCTGGCAATCGTAAGGCTTGAAGGTCGGAATGGAGATTCTGGGAGATACCTCTTCCTTCAAGATATAGTCAAAGAACGGGGATTTCTCCTTGTCCTCTACTGGGGAGGTCTTCTACAAGGCGTGTAAGGCATGCTGCTGCTCTACAAAGCGCCTCTCGAACTCTCGCAGTCGGAGGGATAACTCCGACTGTCGCTGCGGCATGGGGCTAGGGGAGCTATCATGGCGTTCCGTGGGGACTTCGGTCACTGGGTGCGGATGGCGTACCCCAGGTTTTCCCCTTTTCGGCATGGAGGAGGCCTCTTGCTCCGGAGGAGGGACTTGTGAAGGTCCTCCTGACCTATTGCGAATAAGTTGCCATCCTCGGAGGGTGAAGTGACCTCCGGTAGTGTGTTGGGACGAGTCTCCGCGGGGAGGGCTTTCCGGAGGGGCACGTGAGCTTCCTTCCCTGGCCGCCTGGGTCCTCATGAGTTCCACGAGGACGTCCAGTTTGGCGTTGAGGGCTTGTAAAGAGTCAGCGCCCCCGTTGGATGGTTGCTCTATCACCGTGGGCGGAGGCGGTTCGTCGGCTGGGGTGCTGGCGTTGGAGGGGGGGGGGTCTTGTGCGGCCTGAGAAGGGCCTTCTCCCCCCACCAACATGGCCTTCCCTCTATCGCCGGTGGATATCCTCCCTGTACTTCTTCGCACCATGCTGGCTCTTTGATCGTTTCCCACAGACGGCGCCAAATGAAGAAGGGCGATCTCGCGCTGATCCTGAGCTGGAGAAGATGATCACCGAACAGTGATCTGCAAGGAAGGGAAACAGATCAGGGGGGCCTAGGGGATGATTCTCTAGGAAAAACCCTCCGATGCCTAAGTCAGCAGAGTAATGGTGGAAGCTTATGAATGGAGGAAGAAGGAGATGCACGAGATCCCTCTCCACCAAGGTGGTGAAGTGGTTCCTGCTCAGGGAGTGTAGGCGTGTGTTGGCCTTATCTTTCGCTGGAGGGAGTCCCTGGTGTAAATAGTGTGCCAGCCTTATGAGTCCTGTAAGCTGAGGAGTTTCAGACGGGGGTTACGTCTTCGACGTGGGCTCTTTACGTCCTCATCGTGGGCTCTTTATATCCTTGAGGATTCGTGGGTTCCCTTAGCCTCGTAACTCCTGCTCAGAAAGGGCTCTCAATGGTAGCGTGGATAAGCAATCCGTCGATCGACCCAAGCTTGAAGAGTGCCAGCCCTGTCCCGGGCGATAGGCATAGCTCGGGTGAGAGTCGGTCGGAGTGGGCGCGGGGCGCTCGCCCTTATCCCAGTGAGGGGAATAGATTGGGCGTGGGTCTTCCTTCGACCGGACCGACGCTCGACCTTCCGAGCCTAATGGCTGCCTAGGAAGTGCTTGAATCTGAGTGAACTTATTGGGCTTTTATGCTAAGTGGGCCCGGCGGGGTGGTCACTTAGATGAGCTGAGCCTCGTTTAGTCTTGCTGGACCTAGTTCGGCCTGCTCTTAAATGGGCTACAGAAATCCCCCTCTCCAGCAGCAAATCAAAATTCAAGATAGTCCAATCATAACTTGTTCTCAATTCAGCACAGAGACAAATTCAACATGAAGACTATCATGGCAATCCTTTTAGCAAGACTCTTTGTAGTGAATTTCATGGAAACACAAGTTGAAGACATGAGATTTCAGAGATGTATTCACACGATTAGAAGGACTTTTCATGGGGGGGTTCACAGAATCATGATCAACTCATGCACTTCAAGCATACACGCATGCAGTCAGGCATATATAGATATAAAATCAAGCATGAGGGTCCCTTGGGGACAGGTATATAAAGAATGCAACTGATTTTAGCATTATGTCCATGAACCATATTAACAGGGTTGTGCTTACAAGTAGATGTACTACATAACCACTAAAAATCAACTAATTCAGAAAATACATTCAAACAATCAAGCTCAGATTCAACATGTGAACAATGAGGAATGACTTTCAAAATAATATGGATAATCACATGTTCTAAGGAACACTAACAAGAATCTCTCCTCCCTACAGTTCAATACATAGTGCTCGGCTTTTGGTAGCTTCGCACAGTCCCATACAATTATATATATATATATATTTCAAATAGCAACATGACTAACCTTTTGACACGAGCCATGCCCTTTGTCTCAGGGGCAATCCCCGGTTACTCGATATCGTCATTTATGATAATGTGGATAAGACACTTTCCAATGCGAGTTTCCTCCTTTATTTCAGGGGGGATTCCAGATGTACTCGATGTCAAATCACACTTATTCAATTTTTGGTGGGACTGACAACTTTTCTCTCACGAGTCACTAGACTTTAATGTAGGGGTTTAAGAATCCTTAAAAGTGTTGAGTGGAATAACATAGATCCTTATTGATTGAAGTCAGTTGTATCAAAGTTCCATATGAAGTGAGTGATTGAACAGATAGTAGTAGATGAATTAGTCTACTCACGGTTATGTCTCCCCCTAAGTGTATGCACGGTTGAAAATAAAATGTCCTCGTTAATATGTGTCGTGAGGCATTCATTCCTGGATCAATGCAAATTTATTTAACAAGGTTGTTCGGTCGTAGAAGAGTTCAAAAGGTAACGGGTGCATATGATATACACTCAAGCATGTCAAAATGGTATATTCAAGCAAGTTGATTACCGGTACGTGGCGGAGAACGTAGGTCCGAAGACCAACCTCACGCATAGGGAAAGCTTGCAGCTGGACTTGTTCCAACCTTCGGCAATCGACATTTGATATACTGGTGAATCATGGCATTCATGCACACGAATATGAAGTATATGCAAGTTTGTACATCAAAGTGACAGATGACTGAATTTTATTTTTATTAACAAGTGTGCAAAAAGATGTGATATGTATAAGATGTAAGGTGTGTGTGCTCTATATGTAAAGTTCAACTTTTATTCATAAAAAGTGACGAGTGTAACTATAGAAAACACTGTGAACAATTGCAAAATAATAGTTATTCACACAAGAAAGCATGAGTGAAAGCCAATAAACTCTATGAACAATTGCAAAAGATTATTATTCACACGTAGAAGTAAGAGTGGAATGTATTACCACACTGGCTCATCAGATTTCTTGCCTTGGAGGATTTTTATTCTATTGATAGCTTCTTCCATCATAAGGCATCCCTACAAAACAAGATTCTCATTTTGAGGTTTTGGGAACCCAAGCCATCTTGGGTCCCTGGGGGTTAGCTGCACCACGACTGGCAGCTCTCCATATTTTCCTTGCATTCAGATTGTCAAGGTGCAATAAAGAGCAATCATCTATGAGATGTCCCACATGACCACAGTAATGATAGTACACACGTTGATTCAGTTTCTTTGGTTGGACATAAGCAATGGGTTTTTATGCATGTCTGGGGGGTCTATGGTTTTGTGTATGAAATTTGGGTTTCACATTTAACAACCAACAATTTTTCATAGTATGACCCATTTTTCCACAATGGAAGCATTCAACTTTCTTTTTATGATCAACTTGAAATTTACTGTCATGCATCCTACAAGCATTCAAGTCATCCTCTTTCATCAAACTACATTCATGCATTTGATGTCCAAGCTTACCACAATAGTGACATGATCCATTGTTTTGTTTTGGAGCTTGGTGTTCCACATTAGATTTCTTTACATGCATATTAGGCTTTTGTTTGACAGAGATAGGAATGTTTGATGTACTGGAGGAGAAGGAAGCATGCATAAAAGAGGTCTTGGTTTTCAGATTAAAGGCTTCCTTTTTGCTAGGATTGTATCCTAGACCTTCCCGTTGGAAATTAACCTTTGTTCCTAGAAGTTTGTTCAAGTTCTCCTCCCCACTCACAAATCTACCCAGTGACTTGTTCAAGTCAGCAATTTCACTTTGGAGTGAAGCAATTTAAAGTTCACAAAATAGAATTTCATTTTCATAGGAAGTGACTTTCTCATTCAGAGTGGAGTTTATGATTTTGTGAGATTCTATTTCCTATTTTAGAAGACTCACATTGTCACTTTCTTGTGTAATCATTGACTTGCCTTTTTCAAAAGTCAGAAGTCTTTCTCACATGGTCGTATTCAGCATTTTAACCTTTTCAAGTTCAGAGTTTAGCAATTCATTTCATGTTTCAAAATTTTTAAATCACTTCAATCTGCCCTCAAGTAAAGAGACTTGAATATGCAAGGCATCATTGTCCTCTTTTAGTTTCTCATTTTATCCAAAAGGGATTTGGTATCTGTTTTAGAGTCAAGTAGCTTCTCAAATAGTTTTTCATCATCAGATACAGAATCTAACTTGCTCCTCAGACTTTCTTCGGCTTCTTTAAGCAATGTAACTTTACAAGCCAAGTGTTCATTTTCATTTTCAAGTTCTTCAATTTTTGAACCTAGATCAATGCACTTCACACAAGAGGAATTGTCATGCATGTTTCCATTAGACTTCTTTTTCAATGCTTGGTTTTCACACTTCATCTTTTTATATTTTTCTGATAATTCTTCATAAGCATTTACCAAATCTTCAAACGACAATTCATCTTCATCGGATTTAGAGCTTACCTCTTCAGCACTTTCATCACATGTCTGATAAATGTCATCATCCATTAATCCTTTCTGTCCCTGCTTCTCTTGAGCTTTCACCAACCGGTCCATAAGCTCTTTAGCATTTCTGTAGGAGGAAATGAATGTAAACTTGTTAGCATTCACTGAACCTTTTAACAAGCTCAAAAAAGTAGCATTCTCATGATCCTTTAATTTATCTCGGTTGGACCACTTGGTCTCATTCCGAGGCAACTTATGAGGACCATCATAAATTAGCTTCCATAGATTGGGATTGACTTAATTTATGGCTCCACATAATTTTCCCAACCAGAAATTAAAGTCATCACCATGATAGACAGGTAAGGAACTCAATGAAAGACTATCTGAAGAAGTATTCATCATTCAAAACTACACTGGGATCCCTCTAAAGATCGTTTGATCTGGGATAAGAGAGTCGGGCTCTGATACTAATTGTTGGGTCCCACAGTGTAGTGGCACAGATCTAAAGGGGGGTGAATAGATCCTTCTCTTTCAAAAATTAAATCCAATTGAGCAACTTAAACGCCTCTCAATCTAACCTCACCAAACGTAAACAATAGACAAGATCACACATGGAGAATTAGGAATTTAACTAACCGTATACATGGACAAGTCTAGCATCGATGAGCAACATGATGAGCAATCCATCCTATGAATGGTGATAGAAGATAGGGAGCACACACACAACCAATCACAAATGCACAGTGATTTTTGAGGCGGTTCGGGACCACGACGGGTACCCTACGTCCACCCCTCACCACCTCGGTGAGGCTTCACTAAAACGCTACTCACGGTAGCACACGGGGATGAACCCCAATACACCACACGCTGCACGACGACAGCAAACCACACACACGAGCACGAAGCTCAACACGATGCTATGCAGCACTCTAATGAGGGTGAACCCTCAACATGGTGCTCAGCACCACATACACACACTAAGACGGGGAACGTACCCCAACAGTGAATCCACATTCGGAGACACCACTCCGAACACACACACAATCTTTTTCAGTTTAAGAGATGAACATAGATATACAAGTGCAAGCTCAATGGGCATAAACTAAACATGGATGACTCTAAACACATACTAATAATGGGTTGAGCAAACTCCTGATCGAAGATGATGGAACTTGGTTCTTTGGTGATTCCAGGGGCTGAACGGATTGGAGGAGATGTATCCACGAAGCTTCACTGGTTCAGATAGGAAGGATGGACGCAGATGACATAAACCCCCTTTCTCCCTTCTCTTGACTCATGATCAAGACCTTGGGTAGTGGCGAGGTGCTATCCCCATGGTGCTTCAGCAAGCTCACTGCAAAAGGCTGGATGACAAGCTTCTTTTCCCTTGAATCGAGCTCAGGACGCCATGGAGAGTGGCTTCATTCCGCTACGGCCTTGCTCTTTCCTGGAAGAACAAAAATAGATAGGATAGTGAAACCCTTTTTCTCCACATCGATACAAACCCTATCCTTAGCACTATATACACCAGGGAATGAGGGGCCACGTGTTGGGGATATTCCTCCATTGGCCAATCACAGAAGGGCACTCAAAGAGAGGACCGACCTAGGGCATCGGCCGCCGCACGAACCGCTGATTTTTCCGGTCCCCAGAAAGGGTCGACTCACAGAGTCGACACTCGTGGCCGCCCAAGGCTTGAAAGCCAGCCGGACAGATAGAGGCGTAGAAAGTGTCGACTCAAGGAGTCGACACATTCAGCTTGCTGCGTTAAGAAACGTCGAGACAGAATGTCCTGGAAAAATGTCGACTCTGTGAGTCGACATTTGTTCCCGGGGTGAGCAGATAAACACCCAGACAGAACTGCCCGATAAAAAGGTCGACTCATGGAGTCGACTTTTTATCTCACAGTTCGAAAACATAAGAGGGCCAACCTTAAAAGCTTATGGACCCGGGACAAAGTGTCGGCCCAATGAGTCGACACTTTTCCTGATATAAGTAGAGTTAGTATAACACTCAAAGGGGTTAACCAATAGACATAAGTCAACAAAAATGAAGATGTGAAGATGGAATTAATCAACACTTACCCCAATTCATGAACTTACATACTGAATATGGATAGGGAGTACCTTGAGATTTATCCAACCAATTTTCACCACATTTATGCATCTAACCGGACAGTCAAGCATTCGAGGTTTATTAGATACTTAGAAGTGTCTTGAATGATTAGACCAGTTGGATCTTCAAGTTGTTTTCACGATATATCTTTGTCAGTTATATGCAATAGAAGTCAGTCAACCAAGGTCTTTAATTCCAAAAGAGAATAAAAGGTCTAGGTGACATTAACACTTAATGTTTGAACTGAATCTTTTCAAACTACATGATAGCTGTGACAAACAACTTAAATGCCATTTTGAATCAACCAGGGATGTGTTAGATGAGTTTGACCCAATTTGTTCGGAGACTGTCCTTTCTCAACTAATTCCTGTAAACACATTTAACACCCCTGTCAGTTGACTTCATAAGATGACCTTGGAGTAAAATACCCATTTAGCTATGGCATTGATATTCCACTGAGCATCGTTCAAGCAAGTAGAACAGATCAAACCAATTCAGATCCCCAAACAACATATGCAATTATTTACATGGAACACAATCACATGGTATTTATATCATCATCAAAATTCCTTAACACACGGTTGTGCACGGGGTTCAACATCTCTCTAAAGGGGGCAAACCCCTTCCCTCTCCTCCCCTCCCCTCTCTCTAGGCCCTCCACCCTCTCTCTCTCCTCCACCTCACCCTCCACATCAGCCCTAAATCTGCCACCAAATCTGCGACCCCAACCACCTTTCCCTTCCCTAGGTGCTTTCATTACCCCTCCACCACTCCCCACCAAATCTCCTCCCTCCCTAGGAGGATCTTGGCCTTCCCAACACAATCCCCCCTCTTCCCTACACAATCCTCCAACTCCCGAGGGAGGTTTGAAATTTTCCCTCCACCCCATTCTTCCCCCCATACCCCAGGCCTCCCTAGAGAAGGACCCCCTTCCCCTTTGAGCTGGTCGCCCCCCATCCTCCATCTCCATTCATCCTAGAGCATCCCCCACCTCCCCTCCTTCTCCACCTTGAGCAGAAACCAGCAGCCTCTCTTCTGCATCCTACCATCTTCCTACCCCTCCATCTCTGCCCAAGTAACCTTCCACACCTTCCTCACATCCCCCTCCTACCACTCATCCATTCCCCTTCACCAATCAACAACCCTCTTCCCCATTTCATGAACACTTGGAGCTACACCGAAGGTTCTGTTCGCAGCTGAGGACCTGCAGAGAACTAGCGTCTTGAAAATCCAGCCACGACTTCATCCTGACATCTAGGGAAGCAAAAGTGGTACCGTCGTAAGTGTATCCCTATCCTCTACGCAGCGGCGGAGGTCTCATCCCATTCTGAGCTCGTGGCTGCCCAGAGGAGCCGATCTCCCCAGACTGCGCGTCTTCTCCCTAACTGTCAACTTGAAGCCACTTGCAGAGACTGCCACGGCCATCCTCTTAAGGATCTGGAGGCGGAGCTTGGCTGAGATCTTCTAAGATGAGTCTACTTCCAGGATCAAGAAGCGGAACTCCATTCCGCATCCGGAGCTAAGAGTTCTCATTTTTCTCCCTCGGGTGCGCAGTTCTGTCCCCCCTGGGACTGAACATACACCCTTTCACTGTTCGAGACCTACATGTCTGCTCCGACCTCCTTCGGTGCCCCTGCGGGTCTCCGTTCGAAGAGGGCTTGACAACGAACCCAGTGACTATGGACCCACCTGAATCAGAGCTCATGAGCGCTCAAGGTGACCTCGTTTTCTTGCTGTAGTGGTACCGTAGCAGTCAGAGTCAGAGAACAGAGGCCCTGCTCACGACCCTGCCCCGTCCAACTCCAGCAACTAGAAATTCCCCTAAAAATTGGATGTTCTCTTGGGTCAACTATGAAGGTTCTCCAACTGGTTTCATCGACAACGAAGTTCGGGAGAGGCCGCAGCGGCACCGACATTGACCGCATGTCCCCTATTTCAGAGGGCGTACAAAACTGACAAATTCCATTCAATTAGCTCCTAGTTCGATTCTCCCCTCCCCGCCTGGCTGGCTTACAGCCCCTCCCTGCGAGAGGTAGTGTTTGGATGTATGTGTGACTCCCCCTCCCCTTTTTTCACCCCCTTGCATGGGGAGTAGTGTTGTAAATCTTTAAAATAGGTTCTAGCTACACCGGCGTAGCGTGTGGGGAACCCACGCTTCCCCGCTCGCCCACGTCTCCGAGCGGGACCGGTTTGGTGGGGAACCCACGCTTCCCCGCTCGCCCACGTCTCCGAGCGGGACCGGTTTCTTCAAACCGGTTGACTAAGTGTTCTAACCTTGCTTCCCTTAGTGCTTGTCCTTTCACTATTAGATCATAGCTCTGCTGGTCCATGAGAGTGAGTGCTCGGTCCCACAAGCTCCATTGCTTCGAGTGACCACCGTGGGAAAGTGTGTAACCCGTGCCCTCGGCACAACGTCGGCTCCATTGAATTGGGCCACCATACCCTTGGGAAAAACCTTTGTCTTGCTGGCCCTCTACCAGCAAGGGCCAAGCCCTCACATCCTCCACTTGGCATCGCCGAGTTACCTCGTGTTTTGGGTGAGTGTCGGGTGAGTGGCCGTCGATTTCGGTCCGTTACTATTACAAATTGTGCTTGCTTGTTTAGGTCCAAGGGTGTGTCACATCACTTCTTGATTTCAATCTTCATCTTCGGCCCTGCTTGATGTGCTCTGGCCGTTCCAGCGTGTACTTCTCGCATCACCCACCATGCTTCTTCTATAGACAAGCAGCAGAGTAGGATCTTCTTGTGAGCATCTGCCACGATTCGGAACAACATTTCGCTTCTGAACTCATAGGAGTCTTTGATCCTGAGTAGCTTCATTATTTGTTCCTTTTCTTTCGACAACGGTTGATGCATGAACTATTGTAGGAGGGTCTCTCTCCAGTCAGGCACAAGAGCTTTTTGGGCTGTGGTGACTTCATATTCGCCCGGCTACATATCTATCATGCAAGGGACTTATCGTCGATTGATTACGATGATATTCAAAGTCTCATTTGGTGGGACTACTAGGGAGCTGGCCAATTTTGCCATGGCATCAGCTTGAGCATTTTGCCCTCGGCATATATGATTAAGCTCAACGAAGTAAAACTTCATCATGAGGTGTAGCGCCTTTCGGTGGTAAGGAGTAAGCTCCGACTTCCGGACGTCAAACTCTCCTTGTGTTTGCTTGACAACGAGCATGGAATCGCCAAATACTTGCAGCATCCGGATTTCCATATTGAGGTCAATCTAAAGGCCGATTATCAGTGCTTCATATTCGGCTTCATTATTAGTGAATGGTTGTTTATTGAACAAGAGGTGTATATAACCTCCCCTTCCGGTGACTTCAGGACAATGCCTGCCCTTGCTCTGACCTTGACTAGGCCTGCTAGGGAGTTTTCAGTTCTTGAGGCTCCATCAAAATAGAGCTGCCATGTAACCTGCTGAGCTTGACATACCTCTAGGGTTTCATCATTAGGAATTTCGACCACCAGGGGAGAGTCTTCTAGAACCGGGTGTGCCGCAAAGAAGTCTACGATGGCTTGCCCTTTGACGGCTTTTTACGGCACATAGGAGATATAAAACTCCATAAGAATCACTGCCCATTTGCCTAAATGGCCTTTGAGTGCTAGTTGAGACAGTATGTATTTGAGTGGATATACCTGGAATATTAATTTTATTTCATGCGACATCGTGTAGTGCCGGAGCTTCTTAACAGTGAAGACCAGGGCTAAGTAGATCTTCTCAATAAATGTATACTTTTCTACAGTCTTTACCAATCTTCTGCTGAGATAATACAAGGCCTGCTCTTTTCCTTCTACATTATTCTGGGCCATCATTTCCCCCAATGAATAATGAGTAGCCGCTATATATAGAATTATTGATCTTCCTTTTATTGGTGCTCCGAGCACAGGATGGGTCTTCAGGTAATCCTTCAGCTTTTCAAAGGCTGCCTGGCATTCTTTGTCCCAGTAAAAGGGCATATCTTTCATCATTAATTTATGAAAAGGATGACACCATCTTGATAAGTTGGAGATGAACCGGTGGATATAATCCAACCAGCCTTGCAGAGACTGTATCTCGGTGAGGCTCCTTGGAGGAGGTAATTCTTGTATTTCTTTTATTTTTTCTGGGTCTATTTCAATTCCTCTGTATCTGACAATGAACCCGAGAAATTTTTCGCTAGATACCCCGAAGGCACATTTCATTGGATTCATTTCCAACTCATACTGTCGAAGCCTTTGGAATATCACCCGCAGGTCTTGCAAATGGTCTTCCCTTTTCCTGGTCTTGACCACAAGATCATCAATGTAGCATTCCACTTTCTTGTAGAGTAGATCATCAAAGATTCTTGTCATGGCTCTTTGATATGTAGCACTGGCGTTCTTAAGACTGAACGACATTCTCTTGGGAGTTCGGAAGGTTGTGTGGACCTTGTCCTGCTCAGCGATCCATATTTGATTGTAGCTGGATGACCCATCCATAAATGTCAGAGCTTTATGGCCAGTAGTGGCATCTATCATTACTTCGGTGATTGGCACCGGGAAGTCATCTTTCGGGCACGCTTTATTGAGGTCTCGAAAGTTGACACATATTCTTATCTGCCCATTTTTCTTCTTCACGGGCACTATGTTAGCCAACCTTGTGGTGTACTGATTCTCTTCAATGAAGCCGACATCAATGAGCTTGTCTACTTCTTTGTTTATCTAGTTAATCAGCTCCGGTCGCATGTGCCAGGGAGATTGTTTCACTGGATCTACCCCTGTATCTATTGCTAGCAAGTGCTTCGCCACATCGGGACTTAACCCGGGCATCTCTTTGTAGTTCCAGGCAAAGCAATCCCGGAACTCTTTCAGCAATTGCAAGTACTGCCCCCGCTCCTCCTGTGAGAGTAGAGCACTGAGAAAAGTGGGTCGCAGATCATCCTCGCTCCCTAGGTTTACTCCTATTAGTTCATCAATGGTGGCTTGCCCTCCGTCTTCAATTTCTGGCAGTGCCGATTGTAAATCGACAAAATCTTCAATATCATCTTGTTCAGCCTCCAAGACTTCGGCATTTCCTTCATGTAAGGCCCAATTCAGTGTTGAGACGTTAGGCTGACCTGACGGTAAAGCTCCTTGTCGAACTATGCAACTTGGAGGAGGTGATGGCTGGCTCTCATTGGCTTCATTTCCCAGACGATGTGGAGCCTATCTTTGTTGGGCGCCATTGGTTGCCTTGTTCTTTTCAGCTTGGCCATGGGATATTGTGGACGCACTAAAATTCGGAAAGAATCGGTTCGTTTGTTGATCGGGGTTCATTCGTTTATTTAGTGCGAGGGCGTGCTAGTCACAAAGTGACGATTTATTCGGGCTTCATGGAAGCCCATGGTGCACGCGATCTGACTAATCAGACAATTGTGTAGTTCGTGTCGGGGCCAAAACTCGCCGTGCCGTAAAGGCCACGGCGTTATTTACATCCCCCATACGGGGGAACACCCTTGATTGATTGCCGGAAATAAGGGCCCTACGGCCTGAAATTCATGGTAATAAAGCAAGAACAAAGATCTTACGTCACGTTCAAACGAACCCGCGTTGGGGCGTAAAATGTTCATAGATACGTGTATGTTGGTCACTCACGGACCATTTCGTGTTTGGACGAAACTCCGCATTTGTAGCGTCGAAGACGACGATAAAACCGTACGGATGTCTGCTGTAGGTACGGCAAGTTTAATGCGGATGCTCGATCGGATCCCGGAAGAAGTGGGTCAAGCTGATGGACTATCGGCCCAAGAGGTGCACGGATCATGACCATGTCGGGGATTCCGAGGTCCACGTCCAATACCACGGGGCATCATTGCTTTTCTCTTCACGCATAGTCCGGGGAAGTGAGTTGTTAAATGTGAAACCCGAACTTGCCAACGTGCGCCCTCGCACCCGGATCGACCTACGCGGTCAGGTCGCGGGGGTCAAGGGGGCAGCGCCCCTTGCGGGGGTTTCCAGGGGCGGAGCCCCCGGAACAAAATTTTGATTATAGCGGGGAGGAAACTTTTGATTAGTTTTATTCATTAGCTTCAAGTATTTTCTTTTGGTTAATCAATTTCTTTCTCTTTTAGGCACGTCGGTTTAAGAGTAATAGAGGAGAGGGGAGCGCCGGTTTAACATGATGAAGGCGTGCGCCAGTGAAGAGAGACCCAAGGGGCGCTCCGGTGAAGAGAAGCCCGGGGGGGCACCGGATAAGGAAAACCCAGGGGGGAGGCGGGCCGATTGAGGGTGTTGGAGGATGGCGTTGGTTGAGAGTGAAGGGGGAGTAGGAGCGCGCCGTATTAAGGCCATGCAAGGGGAGAGGGGCGCGCCGTATTAAGGTCATGCAAGGGGAGAGGGGCGCGTCGGATATGGAGGGCTAGGGAGGGCGCACCATTTTAGCATTAAAAGAAGGAGATGGGGGGATTTTGTGAGGAGGGTTGAAGCGGCATGGTGGAACAGTGGCCACGCCATTTTAACTCACGCCGGGATAGCTATATGGGGTTGTTTCAATGCTCTGTTTACTGTGTTTTCTTTTTCTTTCACCTGTAGGTTGATTCAAGGGTTGAATGGTTCGTTTATTCATCTGACTGATGGATTAAGTTGATGAAAAGGGGGGTTTAGTCATTTTCATTGTTTATTAAGATGAATCGGCATGAATGTTCAAGTGTTTTATTCGGGGAGTTTGTTCACATTGGCTTACTGTGTATTAGTTTGAAGGTTTAGTTTGTTCTTCGGAGGGTGCTTTCTTCATTTGTTCTCGCGGGTTCTTAGCCCCTGGCGAAAATCAGACAGCACCACCCCCGGACTGAGGCTTGCCGGAGAGAAGCGAAGGCCACCAAACGGATTGCTCCGGGATGACCCTCAAAAATGCGGAACGGCCTCACGGTGGTCCGTTAGCCCAAGTGTGAGTGTGGAACGCTCGAGGGCCAACCTACGAGAGCGACCATGACTCACGGGCGATGATCTTTGAAGCGGGACAAATGTTTCCCACAGTAGGGCAAGAGGTATTCATCCGTCGAGTGGGTTACCTTGAGGGTCATGCCATGGAGCGGCAGACCTCAAAGACCTCCGGTTGATCAGAGAGTGAGAATGGGAAGCAAGGATCAGAGCGACGGAGACTGAGCTTACAAAAAAAAGGTTTTCCTTTATTCATCCACACAAACTGGGGAAGGAGTCTTGATATAGAGAAGATGGAAACGAAAGCATTACAGAAAAAGGGAGAATACATTCGACGGAGAGAGAGAGAAGCATTAGACGGAGGAGAGAGAGAGAGAGAGAACAAGCTTCTCCTTCTCGGAACCACCCCTCACCTCACTCCACTCTCTTCGCTTCATCTCAACTCTCTGACGCGAGGAAGCAGCTTCTTTTCTCTTCGGCGGACTCTTCCTCTCAGAAGATCTCACCTCTCTTTCCATTTCTTCTCCCGTTGCACACTGCCCAGCCGAGAGAGAGAGCTAGCCTCTCCCTTTTGTTTTCATAGTGATGCCCCTTTTTATAGAATGGCTCGCCTGGGAGGTTCCTGCCACTTCCACCTCATCCGCGATGAAGCTCGGAGTTGACATGGTGCGCTGGACGACGCTGGTTCGCGCCGTACGCTGCTGTTCGTCCAATGATGAGATGGTGGCAGGTCCGCAAGGGTTGCTTCGCCGCTACCGCTCCTGTGCTGTCGAACGGAGGTAGAGACAGAGCGTCGGGCATTGAATGTCCCCTGCGCATCACATTTATGGCGAACAGAGTATCGTGTCAGAGATGGGATAGAATGAGGTTAAAACGGCGCGGTCACTATTCCCCCGCGCCGTTTTAAACCCACATGAAATTAGCTCGCCGGGTAAGGTTGTAAGAGGTCGCACCGTATTAAGCATTTCAAGGAATAATGGCCCTTTTGTGAGTACGCTGGGTATGCCAAGGGGCACGCCCGATTAAAGCAATGCAAAGGGGGTGGTGCCATTTTAAACCAATCATGGGGTGGCGCCGTTTTAAGCTTCAAGGTGATTCTTCTCGGAAGCGCGGCCATTTATATGAACGTTGGCATTCCCGGAATGTTTTAGTTGCGATGCATGGCCTCCGCAATGTTCCATTCGTAGCTTCTGGGGCTCGGTCCAGACTTTGTGTGACTTTCGGTGCATGTCGGGCTGTGCCCGAGTTCCTGCCTTTTCTTTGATTCTGCTCTCGGCATGGCCGGTCGTAGAGTTGTGGCCGTATCTTCTGCCCAGGGGCTTCTTTAGCGGATGGGGGACCACCAAGTGAGTTCTCATCCTGGTTGGGCGAGGTATGGGTTTGTTCAGCCCTCTCGTCTTCGACTTGTGCTTGAACGCGTAGACGCGAGTGTTCTATGATCATCATCATCATCATCAATTTTTTGACGTCCACAGATATTAGTCCTTTTGCTGCAATATTACACTTGTTTTCACCTCTTTGCTTTGCTGCCCCCATTGGCGAGTCCGACTCCTGGGTGTATATCGGTGTATGTTCTTCATTAGACCATTCCTACTGCTGCAGGGCTCGGCACTCCTCGAGGATGCGCTCAAATTCGAGGCATTTCCTTTCTTCCTCAGGGTCTTGGATTTGTTCATTTATGACTTCATCAAACCTGATCCCGGCTTGAAATGGTACTTTTTCCAGGAAGACTTCCTCCCAACATCTGCATTCCGTGACAGTATCGTGCTCTTCTGAGCCCGGACTGTTATTAAAGAATAATGCACCCTCCCATGGGCGGGACTCTGTTTCTTCATTATTAGCTAGGTAGTCGTCATAGACCACTCCCGACGAGCTCTTAGCTATGAAGATGGTAGAGATGACATCCACCTACGTCTCATAATATTCCTGGAAGGTATACCCCAGTCCTGGGCTTCGAGTGATTTTTAGGAGTTCTTTGTCAATGTTCGACGGATACCACAACTATTTGAATGCTTCCCTCTGGCTAAAAGGCTGGAGAGAGGGGACTTGCATCTTGGCGAAAAGATGGGAGACTCAGTCGGCTATATAAGTCAAGCCTGCTATTGGCACCATCCGGCTTGTGGACTCTTCACGAATAACACAGTCATCATCTTCCTTGCCAGCGGGCTTCCAGCATAAAACATTGTGGATGACTCGCAGAAGCGTGGGACTTCCATGGTCTTCAGTAGTTCCACCATTTGACATTCGAGGTCCAACACGGGTTTAAAGAGCCCTGATGGCACCTCGATGCATTCAAATATCTTTGTCATATCAGCTTCATCCCCCTTAGGATAGGTGGCTTGTAGTGTAGCTCTAGAGATGTCTCCTATCTCAGAGATATGAGAGACCCCCCGAGACTCAACATAGCCAGGTGGCGGCGGTGGGAACCAATCATCTGATGAAGTCTTTCCCTCCTTTTTCTTTGCAAGTGCCCTCTCCTTTGCTAGCTCCTGGGATGCTTCCATATAGAGAGGCGCATCGAGTAAATGACACTTGAAGACCTCAAAATGGTGTAAATCAGCGAATATTATTTCTTCCTTCCTATTTCGGTAGTACTTGATGCACTGGTGGAGTGTGGAGGGCAATATCAGGTGCTCGTCCAGCTAGGGCCGGCAAAGCAGCGCCTTATAAGAGGTGCTTGAATTAATTACATGAAACTGTACTTTTGTGGTGAGATCCCCCAGTGTGAGGTTGAATTCTGCTACGCTAAGCGGGACTTCAAACTTCTGGTTGAAGCCTGCAATTCTGAGGTGAACATCAAAATAGTTTCATGAGGTGAACATCAAAATAGTATTTTTGGTATACGGGGTAGGAGAGAATAATGATCGCGGACCCTGGATCCAATAATATTCGGCTCAGCGGTTGACAGTTGAGTTGAACCCTCATGTATAGTGGCCTATTGTGGTTAGCACTTGGAATCAGCATGTCATCCTCTGTAAAGGTGATTGCCGACTCGGGCTGATGTTCCACCAAGCATGCTTCATATTTGGCTAGCATCTACAAGGCTTCAATCATCGCTTGGCGCGCCTCTTTGCTCAGAGATAAAATCTCCCATAGAGTAAACTTGGTTAGGAGTTTCTTCAATAGCTTCATTATTCGACTGCCCACCCTGACATTGGACAACCACATCTCTTCTATCCACTGAGGCTTCGGGGGCTCTTGCGGTGCCGTTGGCGAGGATTATTCTCCACCACCTTCGTTCTCCTGAGAGGGCTGCTAGGAGGATTCCTCATGCCGAGGAGCTTTTCTAGTTGAAGAGGAACTGATGCCCGCCCCGCTCTTTATAAAAGAACCAGGAGGAGGTGAAAAGTAAGGACCTTTGGCCTTGGGATCAGAGCTTTGACTCGGCTGCTTCCCTTCTAGGATGGACAGAAATTCAGTGAAGGAGGGAATACCTCTGTCTGCCTTTTCTTGTGTGTAAAGGCCGAGTGAAGGAGGAATCATGTTACCCTTGCTCTCTGGCTTAGGTATCTGGTAAGGCTATTCATTCTTGAAGATAATATTATGATTTATTGGAGAGATGTGCCCCCATTTCTTCCCGGAACGGGTGGCATAGGCCATAGATGAGGCTTTCGCCTGATTGGCTTCGGATGGTGTACCACCTGTTTCTTCTACTTCGCCCTCTCCTGGCAGGCTGAACAAGGCAGACAGGGTGTTGCAGTGTAGGGTAGTCACCCTTTTCTTGTTTCTTGTTCTTTTCTTCTTTTGCCGATCAAGCTTGGCTGGCATCTGCCCCCAGAATAGGTTACCACTGGCTTCTTCTGTCTTTTTTTCATTCTGCTCTTCAATGGTCAAACCGTCTAGTTGTTCCCATGGTACATGGCCCACACTAGCAGAGGTGTCAAATTGGGTTGTTCATATTCGTCAAGCCCGTTGATGTAAGCTTGCAGGCCCTGTACTTCCGGGCTTATTTCTTTATGAGAGGGCCGCGGAGTCGGTCTCCTCCAGTTGTTTGTTAGGATTCGGATGACTGTTGGCGATTCTATCATTTGCCATGCAGGGCCCACCATAGGTAGAGTGTGCTGCATAGTGACACCACGAATGTGAGCACCTGTAACTTCACGGGCTGGCGATCTTCTTCTTATTCTTGCAGGTACGGATTGCCATCCTACCTGTTCTGCAATGGGTGTGAGAAAATAGGCCTCATAGGTGTGCTGAGTCCTAGCTTCGGACACCTCTTCTGGTAGCTGCTGGTACAACGAAACCATATTGACAGTTTGTCTTAGCACTGGAGGTTCATGGGGGCATGGCGGGTCAACTTGGTGCTCACCCATTTGCGCCTCTCCTTTCCTTATTATCCCTTCCATTATGTCCTTAAACACGTTATAGTCTTCAATAGCATGCCCCAGCATTCGGTGACATGGGCAGAACAAGGGATCGTCTTGCCTCTCAGCATCAACAGGCCACTTCGGTTCGAGTAGTGTTGTTTTGTTGTACTTGCACAGCCATTCAAACAAGACCCGAGTTTTATCATTCGGGAATGAATATAGCTTTTTCATGTTGTCCTTAGTGAAGGACCTTCTTTCTTATCGACAAACTTGGCTGGTGGAGGAGTCGCTGCTGTTTTAGTCTTTTCCCTTTGCTGTTCAAAGGTCTTGAAATCAACAATCTTCGCCTCTTTCGGGGTTGGTCGCCGATCAATAGCCTTACCCTTTTGAGCTACAGGGATGCCGGCCGAAGAATGCTTCGCCAGGAAGGACTCAATCTCTGCCACCACATTGTTAAGACGGTCAAACAACCTGATATCAATACCAATCATCTTTTCTAGCACCTCTCTTCTCGGATTTTGTTTACAAATCTGAACAACATCTTCTTGGTGCGGAGGCCGTTTACATCTCATGCTAAGATTCCTCCACCTCTTAATATATTCTAAGGCGGTTTCATCTTGCTTTTGCCTGGTGGAGTATAGTTCTGCCACTGTGACCTCCCTCTTAGTGACGTGAAATCTTTCACAGAAGTTTCGCTACATATCGGGCCAGTCTAGGATTGACCCGGCCCACAAGCCTGAATACCATTCAAAGGGTAATCCGGTGAGAGATGACCTAACCAATTTTAGTAAATATGCTTCATCTACTACCAGGTCGCCCATCCCTGTCATGTAATAAGCTATGTGTTCCTTGGGGGAGCGCTACCCATTAAACTTTTCAAACTTGGGCGGTTTATTAATGCCAGGCGACAACCTTTTTACAGCATACTGCGGTCGATAAGTTACTCGATATGCATCAAAGGTGCTGAAATCACCATCAGGCCTTTCTGACAGCTTCATCTCAATCATTCTTTCCACCATTAGTTTATTCATCATAGCAGGGTCTACCGGCTCTGGGTAGAAATGTACAGGCTGGTGTGTGAAAGGAGTTGTCATAGTCGTAGCATGTGGAACAGGTTGTGCTACTGGTGGCAGCTGTTTCACTTGGGGAATCGGTGGTTGCGCCGGTGGCGATTGTAGAATTTGTTGGAAAAGAGCTTTTTCATGAATTGTTAACTGAGGAGCATCAGGTGTTACAGTCTCACCCGAGTTAGAGATCCCTCAGGATGACTCGGCATGCATATTCTGGTGCCTAGAGACTAGAGTTTGTTCAACCTTTTCACTTAGTTGTCTCTTCAGTGATTCAATTTCTTGTTGGTATCTGTGGAGTATCATCAGGATAGCTGGGTCCAGAGCCGTGGCCATGGGTATCTCTTCCATCATTTTACTTGAAATTCCCTCAGATGGGACTGGTAGGGGAATATTCTCTTCTTCTAATGTCCCCACGTTGGTAGTTAAGGTGGTGACCATCGGCATGTCTTCGACCATTCCAAGCATCTCCTTGGCGGCCTGGCTTCTTCTTCTCACAACCCCAGGTCTGTGATCTAATTTGGCGAGCTCTTCTGATCTTTCTGGCAGGGTACTATAATTGCATTTTACCTCTGTTATATTGTAGGAAAAGACTTGCATCTTGCCTTGCTGCTTCCAAACCTGCCTCCTGGCTTTGCCGGGGAAGGTTAGTCGGTCAAATACACATATAATTTTCTCTTCTCTCCATTGTGGGGAGTCTTCATGACATCTGACCTCTTGGCCGTCTTCATATTCATTAGAATCTCTCTTGCTTTTTCTTCTCTTTCGATTTCTTCCTCAGCGCCCATGACGCGAAGTAATCTTTGTTGGCCTAAGGATGAACTCCCCAAGCCGTGGAAGTAGTCCTGGACCACTTTGGTCATTTCTTCCCGACTGTGCCCCAGAGACAGAGTGCGGGGCAACAATCGATCTTGTGTCGTCGGTATATAAGCTAATCATGACAAGTTGGTAGCTTCATTCAATTTCGTTGAACGTCAAAAAACATTGGCCTGTCTGGCATAGGTTCTGTGGGCTGGTGGTGGAGCCACTGACATAACCTCCTCTTATTTTGGCACAATTATTTTGGCCCCTCTCCTGGGGCCTCTAATAGCCAATCTTGTATCTTGCGGGGCCGGAGCCAGACCCCAGGTCTTCATGGGAACCCAAATCTGCTTGAACCATATTGTCTTAGGGGCCAGCCTCCCCCTATTGTTCTGTTCTGGATTCACCTTCCGGCTTGCCAACACTTGGAAAGTGTTGCGGGTAGAGACCGCTGGGATAATGAGGTCTGGTAGAGCTTCGGCAGTGTGACCATTCAGGTATACCCACATACCGCCGATCAACATGAACTTCCCGAAAACGGAAAGCCGGCCTTAGGGAACATCTATTCTTCTTCTTCTATAATTCTTCTTTTACCCTCCAGCCATCTTGTTGCCGACAGGAGCAGCTCGGTAATCCATGTGGTGGACAAAGCAGGTGGCTATGGAATGGGGCGAAGTAGCCCTGCGCGGCTCGCCAGTCTTTAGAGGGGTCACGACCTTGACCGATACGGCTTCGTTGTCATCCTTCTCGACCCGCAGCAGGTCGATGAAAACAACTCCTAGGAAGTTCGGGAATCCTACCACAGAGGGAAGAGTCCTGAAGGTTGTACGCACCGCCAGGTACCCATGTGCAGCATGCGACGTGACCACTAGACGGCCGAAGGTTAGACCGGAAAATCCACAAGCCATCGCAATTTCTGTAAAATAGAATGAACAAACAATTAGTATTTTTGGGGAAGGCCCCAGGGCCCTCTACTTTGGCGAAAAGATGAAGGGAGACTACATCCCACCGGGCGTGCCAGCTTTGTGGGGACAAAAATTGTTTCCGTTTGGTTTTATTTATTTATTATTATTTTGTTTTATTTGGTTTACCTATTCATCTACTTAATGCGAGGCGTGCCAGCCACTTTCGTGATGAAGTTTTTATTGTGCGCTCGTCTGAGTTATCAGATAATTGTGGGTGATCATGTCGGGACTAGAAGTTCGCCATACCATAAAGGTTATGACGTTAATTATATCCTTCCGGAAGAAGGAAAACCCTTGATCAATCGCCAAAATAGAAGAGCCCTTGGGGCCAGGAAGAAATACGTAAAGTAGTGTTCGTTCATAAATCAAGATATAGCACATGTAAGCAGGCAGTGTGGTAGGGTTTATTAGACCGACTCTCGGTACGTGGTGAAAATCTTAGATCCAAAGATCACCTCACGCTTAGTGACAACTTCTGGCCAGGCCTAACCCAATTTCTGACTAGCCACCATTTGATATACCGGAGAGCCGAGCAGGCGCGGATGCTTATGCACGAGTTTGCACAAACGAGTATGGAGCGTATAGCAGTTTATTCCTTTTATTCGAGGATTAAGGGTAGAATTGGATTTTGACATTATTTAATTATTTATTACTTTATTCAATCATTTATCCACATGTTTATTCAACAAACTCAAAGAAAATTTTGACAGCACCTCCCCCGTCCCGAAGAGTATCGGAAAGGGTATAAGAGACTCATCCACGAAGAGTCGGGATGGTTCCAAAAGATGGTCATGCTTTAGCCAGCATTCCCATACCCTATGATGAGTGGGGAACCCGAGGGCTAGCCCTCTAACTAGTTCCTATCACTCGCAGGGTTGTCGATTAGTGGTTGCCTTTTCGTTTTGAGACCACGCGTATAGATCCGCGAATGTGGACTCGACATGACTGCATTCGGGCGGACTCGTATGTAGCCGGGACAATGTATGCCCAGAATGGCATCTATTAATGATTTATTCCCTTTCAATGGTCCTCATGGTTCGACATGAGTAGTTGTGAAGCTGTTACCACCGTAGGGTATAGAAACCGAGTGGAAGACCCGAGAAACATGGTATGAAATTAAACCAAAGATTCCTAATGGAATTTCGGTAGCCTCTCCCCCTACCCTGGAATATGTTGGGGGAGAGGTATAGGAGACCCGCCCACAAAGGGTTGAGACGGGCTCCAAAACAGATGGGCACATCAAAGATGATAGCCCTGGTGAGTCTTGCCGACTATTTCTGACCCATTAACGCAACGGGGTATACATAAGAGCTCCCAGGGGAGTTAGCACGACCGTAGGTCGGGACAAAAAGGTTAGGGGCACTATTCACCTTTGGGGTGATTAAAGTTTTATCTTCCCACCGATGTCATTCGAGCTCATACTTTGATATATTACGAAGCCTCGTGACCTAATGGGTTTGTTGGAATACTGGGAAAGGTATGACATGACACAACCTCCCGATCCGACAACATCTCCCATTGTCTCCGGATATGCCAGGAGATGTATAGGATACCCGTCCATGGAGAGCCGAGAAGGGGTCCGTAATACATGGGCATACCAAAGCCCAAAGGTCGAGAGAACCGTGAGACACTGTTTGCCATGAAGGTGGTTTATTCGCTCATCCCCTTTTTAATGAAGCCATCGAAGAATAAGCCATAAGAGTTGACGGACCTCCGTGGCCTAAAAGCGGTGATTTTAGAAGAAGAAGCTCGATATGACAGACTAGCCTCTTGGACAAATTCCGGTAGCATCTCCCCTTATTGCGGGATATGCCAAGATACATATATGATATCCATCCACGGAGTGCCGAGACGGAGTCCATAAGATGCAGGCATATAGAAGCCTGGGAACCAACTACGGGACATCATCCATCACTGAGGTATTTTATTCCTTTTCCCTTATGCGAAGTCAAAGAAGAACACACTATAGTAAGTAGTGGATCGCTTTAACTTGACAAGGTAATTCGGAGAAGTATTCGTATTGTAATGATGTAAATCCCGTTGATGTAACTCTGGGTGCCATGTTTGGCTCGGCCTTAGGCTATCAAGAGATCATGGGAAGCACAAGGGAGCCAACATGGGGGGCTAAAGGTTAGACGGAGTCAGTGTGAAAGGATGAATACGATAGCTGGCTATTTTGATATGGTGGCATAGTTGATCCGGCGGCTGAAGCAGCAAGAAGGGGGTATACGGCAGCTGGGAAATGAGGTGGCGGCCAGGGGCGTGCCACTCGGCGACTGGAGTAGCAAATGGGGGTCGAACGGTGGCCAAGGGTGAAGAGCTTATTCGGTGGCCAAGGGAAGTGAGGTGGCACCAAACACGGGATTTGGCGGCTAGGAGGGTGCCACCCAGTGGCTGGGTAGGGGTGGTTTATGAGAGAGCTTCGGCGGCATGAGCACTATGGCTACAGTGCCGCGTGAGAGGGAGCTAGCAGCTAGCACTGTAGCTACAGTGTCTGGTCACCGTATCATAAGCTTTGTGCATTGGGAAGGGCCAGAGAGAGGGAAATTCAAGGGTTCACCATTTGGGAGGTGGTCTAATTGCTCATGGAGGCAAGGTAGGAGGGCCAGGAGGAAAGAGAGCCACAAAAGGGCTTGGTTTCGCAGTCAAAAAGACAGGATCTCCATGAGACAGTGGCCGAAGCTCATAAGTTATAGAGTCTGTAGTAGGGAAACTGAGATTTGTTGTTCCTCAATTATAGAATGGAGATCCAGGAGCCATGTGATGACTTCACAGGTCCCTGGTCTCCCTCTGAGGAATCCATGCCATAGGCAATATATCATTTCTTCAAAGTAACGGGGATATATCAAAACAGAATGATGTTACAAATGGAAACCAATGCAGAAGATGGGGACTAAACCCACGTATACCCATTTGAGGGAGGCACAAAGGTTGTCTTCATGCATGGCCAACCCCTCTACTTTGATGGGATTGATTGCAAGAGATGACGTTAAAACAAAAGAGAAGAGAGAGACGAGTAAGGGACACAATCACATTCACCCATACATATAACCCTCCTAGAAATTTCTGTTCGGCTCAGATGTGGTGGCCGTTAGACGATCACACACGAGTGTGCATGTGAACAGCAGGGGAAGGTGAAGACATTAAGAACGTGAAATCACAACAACAATTCTTATGCATCTTCTATTGATAAGCAAGAAGTATTACATCGTATGCAAAGAGCATAGATTACATAGCAGAGAAACAAAAAAGAAAATGAAGGGGGGGGGAGGGGAAACCCTGTTTCCCGTTTGGGGCTCAATCCAGCAGCACACCCACCCGCGGTGAGGAAGGAGCTCACAATCCTCTGCAGACGACTCTCTCTCTCATTTTCGTTCTCTGCTCTCTCACTTTTTTATTCATCCCCCAAGCTTCCTCTCTCTCCGCATCTCTTCACTTGTTAGCCCCTTCCTCAAGTCTTCAAAACTGGAGGTTTTATAATTGCTTTAGTCCTTCTGATGCGGCGGCTAGATGAGATACGACGGCCAGGGGAGTGATACAACGGCCAGAAGAGGCGCGCCTGGGCTGGCCGCCGGATGACTTTGGGCCACCGGATTACCTTGTGTGCGAAGACCAATGTGGCCCATTTGCTCCTTTTATTTTGTTAAATAACTTTTCTTCTTTGTTCAGCCTATGCTTCACATGTCTTCATAGCACTTGGCCCCTTTAACATGCTTCATGCACACTGTCCGAAGCGTAGCGACACATTCCTTCGAGAGCCGTACTCTCGGAGATAGTTCCAACTGTATCTCGACTATTTTTGACAATCGGGAGATTGTGGGGGAGCTTAAGCAAGCAGATGGTTGCCCGGGGATGTCTGACAGACAATTTTAGTGATTTGTTCCGCTTTAATTGCCCTGGTGATGGATGATGGCTTGCCAGGTAGCAACTTTGCCAAAGAGGCACAGTCGGGTGTGATACATTGTGGTGTAGCTAGCTCCTCCCGATGTACAATAACACCAAGATTAATGGAACTGGGTCATCATGAAACTCTTTTGAAATTCAGGTAATATAGGTAGAGATTTCACGGGCTTCAGACTCATCGTCACTTTTTTTGTATAACATTTTTGTTCCATTAATCTCGGTGTTATGTTCCATTAATCTCGGTGTTATTGTAGGTGCCAACAGGAGGTAGGTTTGCTTTTCTCTCTTTTCAGATCTCCTCTCTTTTCTTTTCTTCACAGCATTAGGCTAGGTCGGACCAAGTGCTGGGCTGCTCCTTCTTCTTTTCTTTCTCTCAGATTTTCTTCTCAAGGCTCAGGCTCTTTCTAACTCTTTTCCTGCTCAGGTTTTCTCCAGGCAGCAGTAGCGAGCTCTTCATGCAGGGAGCTTCATATTTATAGAGAAAAAGGGTAGACAGTTTTTCCCTCCAAAAGCTTGCAATCTGATTGGTCAGAATTAAAACTAAGGTTCTTTGACACAAACCTTTTCCAAGGCGGTTTTCTGATTGGCCCAAGTATACATGAGAGCATAGATAAAATCTGTTTCAAGATCTATATTTCTGCCAGATCCTTTTTATAATAGAGATGGTAGAACGTTTTCCCTCCTTCTGATCTGCATTTGATTGGTCAAAAATAAAGTAAAGTTCTTGCCTAAAGTCCTTTTCCAGTTCTACTTTCTCATTAGATTAGGATAGAAAGGACGGTCCTCTGTCCTTGGAACTTTTCAAGGACTAAATCTGTCACGCCCAGAACAAGGCAGAAATATCAAAGCGTGAGCAGTTATATAAGCGGGTCGATCAAGTGACTCAGATGATGAGTATGAACAAAAAATGGATAAAATCATATCTTTATTTCATAATCTGACATTTTCAACAAATATCCTTTAAGGACTTTTGATATTATTCAAACTTAATACATTCATTTCTAAGTAGACAGATTAGGAAAACAATCTAATAACAACTATCAGCATTCTCGTCACTCCAGTCCATTCCCATCATCTTCGAGATTTCCTAAAAATTAACAACAATACACAAGGTGAGTTAGAAAGTTCAGTAGGACTTATATCTCTTTACCAGGTCACTTTAAGTAATTAGCATTTTGGATCATCTATATGCTCTCGAAATTAAATATGTAATAAAATAAGTGATAAGTGTAGTAGAGAACAAGATCAGGAAGTCAAGAATTCAAGAATAGATATTATAGAACTCAAGTGTAAGTATGAAGATCAATAACAAGTATAGAATTATAAATTTGGCCATGTAACAAGAATATTAACACACCCTGTCAAAAATTTTATGTACAGAAAGTCAAGCATGTAACGAGTCAAGCATGTAACAAGTGAATTGTCTAGTTCAATCTTGCATGTCAGTTGGTGCAATGCCACACTTGATCAGTTAAACCCCTCGGGCACAAGTACTTTTAGACTTTGCTCGCCTAGGACCAGATCACGGCCCCCATGTTTGCCATGCATTTAGTGTTCAAGTGGACTAAGAGTCCCATGTAATTTCCATAACAATTCATTTAAAATATGGCCAATCCGAGTTTTAAGAAATGCTTATGAAGTGTAGTATAGCGCACAACTAGACATTTAGTTATGGAGGGCTCAAGAGGTGGCCCCTAAAGGCTTAAGAGGTGGCTCCCGTCATGTAGCACTTTGACCCATTCCAGCCTCAAGAGGTGGCTCCCATAACGTAGCACTTTGTCCCGCATGGCACTTAGCTCCTACACTCCGAAATGATAGTTTATGGCTAAAGTACAGATCTAACAAAATTTTCACTTCCAAGGACATGTAGTATGAAGAATAAATGAAGTTTATAAGAGAAATTCAAGGATGATTTAAGGCATCATGTTCAACGACATTAAGATAATAAAGAGAATAAATTGTCAGTCAAGCCACGATCAGCTCTCGTGAAAAATCTTGTAAAACAAGCTTAGATCAAGTTTTTCACAGTTGGGTACTTAGCTAGGAAACTAAAGAGATCACGGCCAGGTAAGAGGTGGGACAGTGGGAGGTTCTCCTCGCATTTGCAAGGTCCTAATTAAATAACCACTTATCCACTTAAAGCATTTGCCTGTGGACCTCTATCCTTAGACACTGGTCTTTCTTGGTAAATTTGCTATCTACATTATTTGTCGGAAACACGGAAACATGTAAATCGAACGAAAATCATTCTTGCATATTCTAACATGTTCATTTGTGAAAGAATTTCAATGAAGAAAAAGACATTGAAAAAAGATGTCAAGCTTTCAGATAGAGCTTAGATCAAATAGACAGAGTCAATCATGTATAGAAAATTTACAAAAATTAAAGAATAGTTGTTTGAACAATTAACAATAGCTTTACGAGTTCATTTACCTAGTCATTTCTTTATCGATAGCATTTTTAAGACCAAATCATGATTTTGAAATCAGTATTAATGTTTTGAAATAACACATATAAAATGAGGCAAATCAGACACATCGGTCTTAACATGGTTACCGCGTTCAAGTCACAGTCCATATATGATCCACATTCTTAGATAGAAAGTCGGAACATGTTATTACAGTGAAAACTCTATTTTTTTGACTTTAGATTTCAAAATAAGTGACAAATACATGATCATGAAAATTTGTATAGAATCAAAATACTCATGCAAAGAAACATATATGAAGATTATGAACGACGTCACAGGAAAGGAAGAGAAACACACGCGAAACGCGTGGAAATGACTACCGCGGGAGGTTGCTCTCCGCGGGTTGAAGCGGAAGGTTGTTGTACAAAATGGAAATTGCGCAATGAGGGATCGCTGCGGGAAGTTACTCTCCACGGGTTTTGACGGGGATGGAAATAAAGGAACCACTGCAGGATGTTACTCTCTGCGGGTTTTGATAGGAATGGAAAGAAAGGAAATAAAAAGTCATGCGTGAGTGCGTGTGTGTCACGCCCCGAGCGTGGAAGGAATTCGATACACGTGACGAGTTTATATCAATCATGTCAGTTAGAGCATGAGGTAATTCAACACATAAGACAGAGTGCGCAAAAGTAGAGATAATAAACCAAATCCTTTATTCTATTAATAACTTCAACTAGCTCCATACATAATCCTTCAAAGTAAACAAATACTTAATGACAAGCTCGTCTCAATAAACATAAAAATACAATGATAGACTCAAGAAAGATGAAAAGACACGACTGGATAACGTCTCCAATAGTTGGAATGGCTCTATGCTCTTCACTCGTGTCCATTCCCATCCGAATGATCCTCGTCATCAGAGTTACCTGAAAAATAGGAGAAAAATTAGGTTGAGCGAACGCTCAGTAGGAATTATATCTCAAGATCAAGCTTGCTTTAAGTAAATTACATGTTACAGGAACTATGCAAGTATAGTGATGCATGTGCGCAAGATGATGACGAGAGTAGAGTATCAAGAAATAATATAGATGAACTAGCAAGATAATCATGTGAAGTGTATCAAGATTGTCAAGCATGTAAATATCAAGTCATGTCATGTGAATTGGATATTATAATTTCAAGTAAGTAAATACGCATTCCGGGCCACGCAAGTCAAGTCGAGTCAAGTCAAGCACGAGATTCGTGGAATGTCAACAATCAAGCAAGTCTTGCACTTCGGTGCTATGCCATACCGTGATCAATATAGCTCCCATAGGCACAAGTACTTTCGAGTGCTCCTCCTAGGACCAGATCGGGCCCTATATGCACTAGCATTGAGTCATGTATATATTTTTAGACATGCACTATAGTTTATAGCCAATAGAGTTCCAAAGGAATAAGCTATTGTAGGATGATAATGTAGATTTCACGGAATTATGAGTTCAAGGACAGAATTTGAACAAGTATGACATACCGATAAATCACATGAAAAAATAAGACATATCATGAAACTGGATAATTGGCGTCCACTCAGTCGCCATCAATTATCGAAACAGCATCCACTATATGGTCGCTCATTCCTGTGAATAGTACATGCATGATAAAATAGCATCCATACAATGGTCGCTAAATCAGTGATATAGCGCCACTGGCCTGGTCGCCAATTCCTTCTGGCACCCAAGTCACGGTCGCTAATTATTGACAAAGACATACTTCTTAAAAGAGGCCAAAAACAACACTTTATGAGGGCTAAACATCACGTTTCTTCAGAGTGACGTGATAAGCATGGGTTCCAGGGTTTTTAGGGTACAACATGCTCGACTATCTGTAGGGAATCCAAGGCTAGCGTAGACTTACGGATGTCTCAATGAAGAAAGTACCAGTCTGAAGGAAGGAATATCCCACGAACGGTCCAATCATCACCAAGAGTTGGGTGTGTAAGCGATAGAAACAAAATAGGGACTCCATCTACGGATGTGAGATGAGAGTGTCAATAGACTCGCGATATGGGCCAAAAAATTGGTAAAAGATGAGAGAGCAAGAATTTGCGTCCAATCAGAAGTTGCTATATCCAGAAATAGCGGCTCTTTGAAAGGTCGCTCAATCTTATTTTTAACAGAATTTTTGAGAAAATAATAAGAATTAGCGACACTATGCACGGGCGCTAATTCTAGGATTTTTTTAGAAATCAATAAAACGTATTATAATTAGCGACCTTGTAAAAGGGCGCTCAATCTTTCAATAGTGTTCATTATTATGTCGCAGATTTAGGATTTTCATATATTTTCTATTTTACTAATTGTTTTACAAATCAACGCCTCCACATAGGGGCGCTCATTCATTAATTGGTGATTGTGTGACAGTCGCCCATTCGTTTACTGATACGCATTGGGCAAGAACATTTACAGGCACAAAATACTGTTCATTTTTTTTAATTGTCCATGAATAGTAGTACTTTGCTATTTACATGGAATTTTAAGAAACTAAAGACATGGATAGCAAGAGAAAAATATAGGGAATCTAGAAACATGCTCATGCAAGATTTTTAACATCAAGTAGGTTAGATATTAAAATTTAAACGTATGGTATTGATTAATTGCATTAAAAGAAATAGCGGCACGAGTAAGGTCGCTCATTAATGGGCGACTAGAAGACTGTCGCAAATTTAGAATTTGCATCCTTCTGCGCGGTCGTTCATTAATAGGCGGCCTCAGGTCGATCGCTATTTAGATGCAGGCAGAAAACTGTAAACAGAATAGCAGAAGCTATGGAATCATGATATAACTATACTTATGCATGCCATGGACCTTTGCTATTGATCTTGGGCTTAGATACTTGAGAAAACCTACCTTCTTGGTTGATTGAACGATGAACCGAAGAAGATAGAAGTGAATAATAATAGCAGCGGCAATTGCAACGTGAACAAAGCAGCAGTAGCAGGCAATGAGCAGCAACTGCAGCCAGAGAAGTAGCAGACGAACTTAGAAGAAGGAGAACAACCTTCACGTCTGCGGTAATAGAGGAAGAACGGAAAAAGAAGTAGGGCTTCTCCCTTCATTCACGGCAGCACGATGCAGCAATAGGAGGAAGACATCGATGTCGACGCAGGGACTCCTTCGAACGCAGCAGCAATTTGATGCTATGCTTGTTCGGGGGGTTCGTGTATATAGAGTTGGTGTCTAAGCTTCCTATTGGGAATTAAGTTCCCACGAAAAGAATCCTAATGGGTGTAAAACTTCTATGTTAATCTCTCTATTACTATATCCACAGCCGCTATCCTGTTGGGGTTCAAAACCCTAAATCCATGCACGTTCGAACGTGTTAAGTCCTTTGTGTAAACCATAAGGCCCCACATGTGTATATAATTGTGTACATAACCTATTTAAGGCCCATTAGCCCTTAGGCTAACTCACGTACGTAAGACGCATATATATATATTTAAGGCTTTTGAATGTGGAATGGTTGAGGCCCATAAGTGATGTTTGTGAGTTGGGGTTTTATATTTTATTTGATTTGGGCTCTTGTCCTATTCATTAAAAGGATTTAATTTCTTTAGGAAAATTTGTATTCCCTATATTATTACCCGGGGTGCTATAGTGTGTGTTGATTGTGTGATCGCTAGGGGTCAAGGACCCCAAAAATGAAAGACCAAGTGATCACATTTATACCTCAGAAATGAGAGATTGTGTGGATTTCTTCTTCCTCTTCCTTCGGCCGGCCGATGAAGAGGGCTTTCTCTTGGTTACCCTTGCAAGAAAATGAACAACCACCAAGTGGATCAGAACAAAGGTAGTGTAGTATCAATCCCTTGTGATGAAAGCAGTGAAATCATAAATAATACACACCTGGTTGGTGTTGTTTTAAACCCCTTTTGGACACGAAGGGGTGGGAAAATGAGATGATGAATGAGACAACGTGTAGAAATGCACAAATGCAAAGCCCTCTCAAAGAGAGAAGCGTGATACGAACAGAAATGAAGAATGACACATGCAACTAACAGAATGAAACCAAAACAGAACAAAAGGGGAAGAAAAGCTTATTGGGAGCGTCAGTGGCAGGCTTCGAGGAGAGCTTCGACAGCGTGAGGATGACGTGGACGTGCGATGGGATGAAATGGCCTTCTCTTTCGAGCGGACGGGCACTCAGAAATCCGACAAAACCTCCCCTTAAACACTCACGAGCTTGGAAGCGAAATGGATAGAGTTTCCCCTCCTCTTTCAAGACTTTGAAGCCCTTGTTTCATTGGAGGGGGTCCTCTATTTATAGAAAAATTTGTGAAGAATGCGTCCACTATAAGGGACGCATTCATGTGAACGCATCCCGTTGACCAATCGCGTTCATGAATTAAAAATTAATTTCATTTAAAAAGACGCGTCCACTACCCGAGACGCGTTCTTCAAACGTGTCTAGGGTCCTGGACACGTTAAACCTTTTCCACAAACACGACGCTGAAAGGCACCGAAAGCATCGAAAGGGAGTGGTTTCGACGCCTAACCTTTACTTTTAAGGCCACGTCTGGTCAACAAGATGTTTTCTTGTTTTGGATTTATCTGAAACGTCAAATTGAATGGCGGGGTTGTTGCCGAACGCGTGTCGAACATGGGCTCAAGAACACGTCTTGGGTGGCTGACACATTTTTAAGAATATGTCACTCACGGCCGCCATGTTTAAGATTTTTTTTGAAAAATTCCAAAAAAATGGGAAAATATCAAAAAAATAGGAAATCACTCAAATAACTCAAATGTGCGAGCCACTTTAGGGTATCATGGTGTAATATGAGATTTACTCAATGTAATGTCAAAAATGGCGTGTCTATAGCTGCCCCGCCTTGACATCTATTTTGTAGGAGCGTGACACGTAGTGGAATGGAGCGAAATGGAGTGTATTGAAATGAAGTGAGAATGGACTTAAAAGTAGATGTCAAGGTGTGATGAGACACGCTCTCAACATTACATGGTTGGAATTTTTTAGGAGTTTCAATGAAGCAACCTTGAAGAAGGTTCTCCGAAATCGACGATTGTTTGGATGGCGAACAAACAAGGAGAATAATGTGCACTTAGGCATGACTAGGAAAAGGGACGAACTTATGTGCGTGGAAGTACTTGGGGTCATGAACCTGCATGTTTCACCATTGAGGAGTGGTTACCAGCCAATGTGGAAGTGCTACGGCCATGGTGGGTCCAATGGAATAAAAGAAAAGGAATAGTTGAGGATAGATCCAAACAAATGTCTCTTCCAGAAAAATAGCACCGGGTAGTCTCAAAGAAATTGGGTACTCAATTCAGAATGGAATATCTCATATTTAAAGAATTTAAGCATAGTGGCTCTCGCAATTGAATTACGTGGATGGTCTTCCACAATGATATCAAGATCCTACATGAATGCATGCTGAGTTTAAACGAAAAATTAAAATAAATTAGAAAATAGAAAATAGCAAAGGATAATATTTTTAAGTTGTTAAGAATGGGTCAGGATACCAATTCCGTGAGCTGATACTAAGCCGGAGCCCGTTTATGCATGCACCGACCCACCGAACGGAACCATCGTCCCCAAACAACCACAACTTAACGGCCTATCCGTACAACCCAAACTCCTCTGAAATTATCACTATTTTTCTTAGAGGGGAACTCAAATTTCACATTTGTTCAAGCCATAAGGTCCTTGGCATGCTCTAGTAGTGTAGATATTAGATAGTAAAATGCATGACATGGCGGGGTTGATCACCGTGGTGACCGATGGTGGGACACGGTGGGACAATGGTGCCCCCTTGCTCTTTCTCTTTTTTTTTCTCTTTTTTTTTGAAATCTACACTCAATAGAAAAAAAGCATTATTTTATAATAAACAAAATTGCACTTGACTGTATAGGATGTCAACACACCAAAATGATTTGCAGGAGCAGGAGAAAACGCAACGCAAACAAGACAAGATTCCTTTGCCAAAGTCCACAACGACGACTTCACATTAATTTTCTGTGTGACTTTCGCTCCTTCCCTTCCTATAAGTATCCCCCCCTACTTGCCTTGGCAAGGAGTATCAGAAGTGGGTTTTGAAGAAGTAAAACAGAGAGAAAGGAGGGATCTTGAGATCTTGAGATGGAGGGTGAGTCTTCCCGTCCCGCGAAGAGGAGCTGGCTTAGTAATGGCTTTAAGAGGCTCACCTACATTGAAGGTCATCTGAGCGAGAGAATCCAATCACGGATGGTAAGTTGACACCTTCCACTACCTTTACATGAAATTTTCCTTACTTCCTCATCCTCTATTCTTTTTCTTAGCCATATCCTATCTTTCAGGGCTCGGGGAAATTTTCCAAACTGCCCTAGCTTTCGAAGCTTACTTCCAATATCTCCATAGGCATGAGGGCTATTATCACGAAGTGACACCTCCAAGGGCTTGTTGTTCATGCCAAGCATTATGATAAGATTCACATGTACTAGATGGCTATAGGTGGATTGATAGAGGTCTGGCACCCTCAAACTCACACCTTCATCTTCCCCACCTTTGAAGCAACCATCCTTCTCGAGGAAGCGGAACTCCTGCTTGGTTTGAAAAGGTTCAAGAAGGGCGACAAGATAAAAATCATGTCCATGCCGAAAGTGGTAACCTCCGAGGAAGTCCTTGGAGGCTTTATGTCCTCCGGAGCTATTAAAGATGTCTAGACTCAAAAGTGAATCAATTTGCAAAAGCTCGCGGAATGGACCATGAATGCCTTGGAATGATCGGTGGGCGATGAACATCAAGAAGATCTCATGAAAGGATTCACAATCTATTTGGCAGGAGCTCTCCTATTCCCTTATACTGACAACATCATGGAGGAGGATCAACTGAGCGCAATTTGTGGCCTTTGGGAGCGCAAAAGAGTGCGGCCCGCCGTCCTTGCTTACCATTACAACGATCTCACAGCTTCGAGCATGGGTAGGCCTCTTTTCGGTTGCGTACTTCTCTTGATTTGCTGGATCGACCTACATATTAAGTTTGATCACTGCGATGGGGTAAAGACTACCTCGAAGATCATTCAACAAAGCCCCCTTCATTAGATGGCCAATGTGTTAGGCATTGATGGTGATGTGGTTAATCGCGTTCCCCGGTTGAAGAAGCGTGAAGACAAGCCGACTCACATCAACACCATGGCGCAGAACCTATTCACTTGCGCACCGGCATGCTTACTCCCACATGAACTTCTCATAAGATTTTCCCTTGACATGAAACTCCAACTCATTGGTGCAACTGGATTTGCCCGTTATAATGTGCACCGGTGTTACACTCAAATCGGCCTCCCTCGCCATTCTTTTACCACGCTATCCGACCTCCTTCCTCTAAGGAGAAGGGTGCTTAGTACGGAGGGAGATTCAAAGGAAGTGAAGGCTATCAAAGCATCATGGAAGATCAACATTCCAGGGAAAGCGGTGGTGCATGTAGAGGAAGACCGCGAGTTGTGGAGAGTTTATGTAATTGAATTGGGGAAGTTAAGGCCTAGAGTGCCTAGACCTTAATGTAGCCCCTTTTGTTTCAATAAAATAAGCACGACACTTTGATGCCATTACGCATGGTCTTTGCATTCCCCCCTCCTTTTCCATTTTTTGGTAAACACGTCTCCAATAACAGACGCGTACATTGTTTTTTAGAGCATCACCATGGGAAGATGCCTACATATTTTCTTATATATATATTTTTTGTTTTTTTTGTTAATGAAATTATGGATCCGTCCCTACATGTAGACGCTTTCAATTTTTTTTCCTTTTTTGTGGTTTTTATGTTTTTGTGGACGCGTCTTGGAGCTTTGACGCATCTATTAGATGCATCTTCGTGACAAGACGCGCCCTTTTCTCGAATTTCAAGTTATAACCGCCAAGGCCACCCTCGTGGCCCTTCTTCTTCCTCTTTCACACCGATGGCCTCCTTGTGATTTCTCCCCCTTCTCCTCAAATTTTCTCCACCCTTCTTGACCTCTGGAGTGCAGCGGCCCTAGCAGAGGCGGCGGGAAGAGGAGGCGAGCACCTCCACGCCAAAGTACGATTGTGGAAGAGGAGATAGAGTCCGCCATGGAAGAGCATGTTGGGCATGTATGGAACATGCTTGATTCTATTGTTTTGATGATGTATGACTATGACTCATTGATGAGTCTTAATTGCATTTGATGATGTTAACAATCTTGTAGTTTAGGTCAAGACTAAGCAGTGTGAAGATTTCAAGCCAAAATGCTGAAGAATGAAGAAGACAAGTCGACTCCAAATGGCTTTCGAGTCGACTCTAGGTAACCTCAAGCAACCCGCCAGCTGAAGCACATAAGGGTGACAAATAGGTCCTTAAGGCAGACACATAGGAGTTAAGGCTGACAAATAACCCAACAAGGCTGAAAAATAGATTTTATGGCTAACAAGTGAATGGGAAGGCTGAAGAGCACAAAGAAGAAGAAGGTTGAATATGTTTGGAAAGGGACCTGACTCCAGTCAATGCAACGTCACTCAAAGTTTACTTTATGTTGGGTCTCCTCTAGAGTTGATCAGCAGTGTGGAGACTGTTGTGTGTTCATTGTGTTTTGAATGATTGGCAATAGTAGAGTTGACCTGGTTGACTGTAGAGTTGACTTTTGTGACTTTATCTTGACCATAGTAATATTGTGTATTTTGATGAATTTTTTTTATATGTCAGATCTTTACATAAAACACTTCCACACCTTCATGCTCTATTTAGCTAAGGTCAGGCTAGCACTGCATAGGTCCGTGCGTGTGGTCAGTGTGACCATCTCAGGTCGGTGCTAGTCACTATTGACTGAATAGTCAGGTCAATGCATACACAGATTCATTTAGTCATTTCATCAAATAGTTTGCATACATATGCATTTCTGTTCTTAAGGTCGATGCATGTTTCAGAAGTTCTTCACTGAGGTCAGTGTCAAGTCCTCATCAGGTCAGTGCATGCATCAGACATGGTTAACTAAAGTCCGTGCATATGCTCATGAGGTCGGTGCTAGCCTATTGTGCATTGTCATAAGGTCGGTGCTAGCATTAGTTAGTCTGCACAAGGTCGATGCTAGTTGCATTCTCCTTTGAGTCAGGTCGATGTTAGCAGTGTCTTACACTAAGTAAGGTCGGTGCAAGTAGTGTCTCATGCACACTTCAGGTCAATGCTAGTAGTGTCTCACATATACTTGAGGTCGATGCTAGTTGCGTTGATTCTTGCAAGTGAGGTCGGTGCTAGTTGCCATTTTTACTTAGTGAGGTCGATGCTAGTTACCATCTACATAAGTCAGGTCAGTGCTAG